>OU426990.1:65674542-66969855 GCA_911387755.1 Chrysotoxum bicinctum | reverse complement strand
TTGCTTAGATTTCTCACAGCTATCCACAAAAGAAAACCAGAAGCGTCTGCGATGTCTGGTTTTCGAAATATTGCAATTCAAAGTCACTTGACTGTTTTTCGACCGAGAACCTCATTTGGTTCTAATGAGATATTCCCGCAACCAAGCCTTGAAAAGAAATGGTATTATCAGAATTTATACTCCCATTTAAGAGCTTTCTACCACTGAAAACCAAAACATTCTATGAGGTCTGGTTGTGAAAATAATTGCATCCAAAGTGAATCTAAAAATGCATCTCTGACCTCACCCAAAAACTCTTTGGAAGGCTATACTTCTTTAACCAAAGCTCGTACGCGGCTAAAACCTTCATTGTTGCATAGAGAATTGATAGACCTTTCCATTGATGTATAAATCAAGCCGATTCGAGCTAAAAAAATTTTATGGATTTTGCAAAAAAAATCTTCGTCTTTTAATGCCTTTGCGTGGCTATAATTTCTAACCAAAGCCTTGTAGGAGGTTGCGGTAAAAAAAATACTTGCTTAGATTTCTCACAGCTATCCACAAAAGAAAACCAGAAGCGTCTGCGATGTCTGGTTTTCGAAATATTGCAATTCAAAGTCACTTGACTGTTTTTCGACCGAGCACCTCATTTGGTTCTAATGAGATATTCCCGCAACCAAGCCTTGAAAAGAAATGGTATTTTCAGAATTTATACTCCCATTTAAGAGCTTTCTACCACTGAAAACCAAAACATTCTATGAGGTCTGGTTGTGAAAATAATTGCATCCAAAGTGAATCTAAAAATGCATCTCTGACCTCACCCAAAAACTCTTTAGAAGGCTTTATTTCTTTAACCAAAGCTCGTACGCGGCTAAAACCTTCACTGTTGCATAGAGAATTGATAGACCTTTCCATTGATGTATAAATCAAGCCGATTCGAGCTAAAAAAATTTATGGATTTTGCAAAAAAAATCTTCGTCTTTAATGCCTTTGCGTGGCTATAATTTCTAACCAAAGCCTTGTAGGAGGTTGCGGTAAAAAAAATACTTGCTTAGATTTCTCACAGCTATCCACAAAAGAAAACCAGAAGCGTCTGCGATGTCTGGTTTTCGAAATATTGCAATTCAAAGTCACTTGACTGTTTTTCGACCGAGCACCTCATTTGGTTCTAATGAGATATTCCCGCAACCAAGCCTTGAAAAGAAATGGTATTTTCAGAATTTATACTCCCATTTAAGAGCTTTCTACCACTGAAAACCAAAACATTCTATGAGGTCTGGTTGTGAAAATAATTGCATCCAAAGTGAATCTAAAAATGCATCTCTGACCTCACCCAAAAACTCTTTAGAAGGCTTTATTTCTTTAACCAAAGCTCGTACGCGGCTAAAACCTTCACTGTTGCATAGAGAATTGATAGACCTTTCCATTGATGTATAAATCAAGCCGATTCGAGCTAAAAAAATTTATGGATTTTGCAAAAAAAATCTTCGTCTTTAATGCCTTTGCGTGGCTATAATTTCTAACCAAAGCCTTGTAGGAGGTTGCGGTAAAAAAAATACTTGCTTAGATTTCTCACAGCTATCCACAAAAGAAAACCAGAAGCGTCTGCGATGTCTGGTTTTCGAAATATTGCAATTCAAAGTCACTTGACTGTTTTTCGACCGAGCACCTCATTTGGTTCTAATGAGATATTCCCGCAACCAAGCCTTGAAAAGAAATGGTATTTTCAGAATTTATACTCCCATTTAAGAGCTTTCTACCACTGAAAACCAAAACATTCTATGAGGTCTGGTTGTGAAAATAATTGCATCCAAAGTGAATCTAAAAATGCATCTCTGACCTCACCCAAAAACTCTTTAGAAGGCTTTATTTCTTTAACCAAAGCTCGTACGCGGCTAAAACCTTCACTGTTGCATAGAGAATTGATAGACCTTTCCATTGATGTATAAATCAAGCCGATTCGAGCTAAAAAAAATTTATGGATTTTGCAAAAAAATCTTCGTCTTTAATGCCTTTGCGTGGCTATAATTTCTAACCAAAGCCTTGTAGGAGGTTACGGTAAAAAAAATACTTGCTTAGATTTCTCACAGCTATCCACAAAAGAAAACCGGAAGCGTCTGCGATGTCTGGTTTTCGAAATATTGCAATTCAAAGTCACTTGACTGTTTTTCGACCGAGCACCTCATTTGGTTCTAATGAGATATTCCCGCAACCAAGCCTTGAAAAGAAATGGTATTTTCAGAATTTATACTCCCATTTAAGAGCTTTCTACCACTGAAAACCAAAACATTCTATGAGGTCTGGTTGTGAAAATAATTGCATCCAAAGTGAATCTAAAAATGCATCTCTGACCTCACCCAAAAACTCTTTGGAAGGCTATATTTCTTTAACCAAAGCTCGTACGCGGCTAAAACCTTCACTGTTGCATAGAGAATTGATAGACCTTTCCATTGATGTATAAATCAAGCCGATTCGAGCTAAAAAAATTGTATGGATTTTGCAAAAAAAATCTTCGTCTTTAATGCCTTTGCGTGGCTATAATTTCTAACCAAAGCCTTGTAGGAGGTTGCGGTAAAAAAAATACTTGCTTAGATTTCTCACAGCTATCCACAAAAGAAAACCAGAAGCGTCTGCGATGTCTGGTTTTCGAAATATTGCAATTCAAAGTCACTTGACTGTTTTTCGACCGAGCACCTCATTTGGTTCTAATGAGATATTCCCGCAACCAAGCCTTGAAAAGAAATGGTATTTTCAGAATTTATACTCCCATTTAAGAGCTTTCTACCACTGAAAACCAAAACATTCTATGAGGTCTGGTTGTGAAAATAATTGCATCCAAAGTGAATCTAAAAATGCATCTCTGACCTCACCCAAAAACTCTTTGGAAGGCTATACTTCTTTAACCAAAGCTCGTACGCGGCTAAAACCTTCACTGTTGCATAGAGAATTGATAGACCTTTCCATTGATGTATAAATCAAGCCGATTCGAGCTAAAAAAAATTTATGGATTTTGCAAAAAAAATCTTCGTCTTTAATGCTTTTGCGTGGCTATAATTTCTAACCAAAGCCTTGTAGGAGGTTGCGGTAAAAAAAATACTTGCTTAGATTTCTCACAGCTATCCACAAAAGAAAACCAGAAGCGTCTGCGATGTCTGGTTTTCGAAATATTGCAATTCAAAGTCACTTGACTGTTTTTCGACCGAGAACCTCATTTGGTTCTAATGAGATATTCCCGCAACCAAGCCTTGAAAAGAAATGGTATTTTCAGAATTTATACTCCCATTTAAGAGCTTTCTACCACTGAAAACCAAAACATTCTATGAGGTCTGGTTGTGAAAATAATTGCATCCAAAGTGAATCTAAAAATGCATCTCTGACCTCACCCAAAAACTCTTTGGAAGGCTATACTTCTTTAACCAAAGCTCGTACGCGGCTAAAACCTTTACTGTTGCATAGAGAATTGATAGACCTTTCCATTGATGTATAAATCAAGCCGATTCGAGCTAAAAAAATTTTATGGATTTTGCAAAAAAAATCTTCGTCTTTAATGCCTTTGCGTGGCTATAATTTCTAACCAAAGCCTTGTAGGAGGTTGCGGTAAAAAAATACTTGCTTAGATTCCTCACAGCTATCCACAAAAGAAAACCAGAAGCGTCTGCGATGTCTGGTTTTCGAAATATTGCAATTCAAAGTCACTTGACTGTTTTTCGACCGAGCACCTCATTTGGTTCTAATGAGATATTCCCGCAACCAAGCCTTGAAAAGAAATGGTATTATCAGAATTTATACTCCCATTTAAGAGCTTTCTACCACTGAAAACCAAAACATTCTATGAGGTCTGGTTGTGAAAATAATTGCATCCAAAGTGAATCTAAAAATGCATCTCTGACCTCACCCAAAAACTCTTTGGAAGGCTATATTTCTTTAACCAAAGCTCGTACGCGGCTAAAACCTTCATTGTTGCATAGAGAATTGATAGACCTTTCCATTGATGTATAAATCAAGCCGATTCGAGCTAAAAAAATTTTATGGATTTTGCAAAAAAAATCTTCGTCTTTAATGCCTTTGCGTGGCTATAATTTCTAACCAAGGCCTTGTAGGAGGTTGCGGTAAAAAAAATACTTGCTTAGATTTCTCACAGCTATCCACAAAAGAAAACCAGAAGCGTCTGCGATGTCTGGTTTTCGAAATATTGCAATTCAAAGTCACTTGACTGTTTTTCGACCGAGCACCTCATTTGGTTCTAATGAGATATTCCCGCAACCAAGCCTTGAAAAGAAACGGTATTTTCAGAATTTATACTCCCATTTAAGAGCTTTCTACCACTGAAAACCAAAACATTCTATGAGGTCTGGTTGTGAAAATAATTGCATCCAAAGTGAATCTAAAAATGCATCTCTGACCTCACCCAAAAACTCTTTGGAAGGCTATATTTCTTTAACCAAAGCTCGTACGCGGCTAAAACCTTCACTGTTGCATAGAGAATTGATAGACCTTTCCATTGATGTATAAATCAAGCCGATTCGAGCTAAAAAAATTTTATGGATTTTGCAAAAAAAATCTTCGTCTTTAATGCCTTTGCGTGGCTATAATTTCTAACCAAAGCCTTGTAGGAGGTTGCGGTAAAAAAAATACTTGCTTAGATTTCTCACAGCTATCCACAAAAGAAAACCGGAAGCGTCTGCGATGTCTGGTTTCCGAAATATTGCAATTCAAAGTCACTTGACTGTTTTTCGACCGAGCACCTCATTTGGTTCTAATGAGATATTCCCGCAACCAAGCCTTGAAAAGAAATGGTATTTTCAGAATTTATACTCCACTGAAAACCAAAACATTCTATGAGGTCTGGTTGTGAAAATAATTGCATCCAAAGTGAATCTAAAAATGCATCTCTGACCTCACCCAAAAACTCTTTGGAAGGCTATATTTCTTTAACCAAAGCTCGTACGCGGCTAAAACCTTCACTGTTGCATAGAGAATTGATAGACCTTTCCATTGATGTATAAATCAAGCCGATTCGAGCTAAAAAAAATTTTATGGATTTTGCAAAAAAAATCTTCGTCTTTAATGCCTTTGCGTGGCTATAATTTCTAACCAAAGCCTTGTAGGAGGTTGCGGTAAAAAAAATACTTGCTTAGATTTCTCACAGCTATCCACAAAAGAAAACCGGAAGCGTCTGCGATGTCTGGTTTTCGAAATATTGCAATTCAAAGTCACTTGACTGTTTTTCGACCGAGCACCTCATTTGGTTCTAATGAGATATTCCCGCAACCAAGCCTTGAAAAGAAATGGTATTTTCAGCATTTATACTCCCATTTAAGAGCTTTCTACCACTGAAAACCAAAACATTCTATGAGGTCTGGTTGTGAAAATAATTGCATCCAAAGTGAATCTAAAAATGCATCTCTGACCTCACCCAAAAACTCTTTGGAAGGCTTTATTTCTTTAACCAAAGCTCGTACGCGGCTAAAACCTTCACTGTTGCATAGAGAATTGATAGACCTTTCCATTGATGTATAAATCAAGCCGATTCGAGCTAAAAAATTTTATGGATTTTGCAAAAAAAATCTTCGTCTTTAATGCCTTTGCGTGGCTATAATTTCTAACCCCTGTTCACTGTTGCATAGAGAATTGATAGACCTTTCCATTGATGTATAAATCAAGCCGATTCGAGCTAAAAAAAATTGTATGGATTTTGCAAAAAAAATCTTCGTCTTTAATGCCTTTGCGTGGCTATAATTTCTAACCAAAGCCTTGAAGGAGGTTGCGGTAAAAAAAATACTTGCTTAAATTTCTCACAGCTATCCACAAAAGAAAACCAGAAGCGTCTGCGATGTCTGGTTTTCGAAATATTGCAATTCAAAGTCACTTGACTGTTTTTCGACCGAGCACCTCATTTGGTTCTAATGAGATATTCCCGCAACCAAGCCTTGAAAAGAAATGGTATTTTCAGAATTTATACTCCCATTTAAGAGCTTTCTACCACTGAAAACCAAAACATTCTATGAGGTCTTGTTGTGAAAATAATTGCATCCAAAGTGAATCTAAAAATGCATCTCTGACCTCACCCAAAAACTCTTGGGAAGGCTATATTTCTTTAACCAAAGCTCGTACGCGGCTAAAACCTTCACTGTTGCATAGAGAATTGATAGACCTTTCCATTGATGTATAAATCAAGCCGATTCGAGCTAAAAAAATTTTATGGATTTTGCAAAAAAAATCTTCGTCTTTAATGCCTTTGCGTGGCTATAATTTCTAACCAAAGCCTTGTAGGAGGTTGCGGTAAAAAAAATACTTGCTTAGATTTCTCACAGCTATCCACAAAAGAAAACCAGAAGCGTCTGCGATGTCTGGTTTTCGAAATATTGCAATTCAAAGTCACTTGACTGTTTTTCGACCGAGCACCTCATTTGGTTCTAATGAGATATTCCCGCAACCAAGCCTTGAAAAGAAATGGTATTTTCAGAATTTATACTCCCATTTAAGAGCTTTCTACCACTGAAAACCAAAACATTCTATGAGGTCTGGTTGTGAAAATAATTGCATCCAAAGTGAATCTAAAAATGCATCTCTGACCTCACCCAAAAACTCTTTGGAAGGCTATATTTCTTTAACCAAAGCTCGTACGCGGCTAAAACCTTCACTGTTGCATAGAGAATTGATAGACCTTTCCATTGATGTATAAATCAAGCCGATTCGAGCTAAAAAAATTTTATGGATTTTGCAAAAAAAATCTTCGTCTTTAATGCCTTTGCGTGGCTATAATTTCTAACCAAAGCCTTGTAGGAGGTTGCGGTAAAAAAAATACTTGCTTAGATTTCTCACAGCTATCCACAAAAGAAAACCAGAAGCGTCTGCGATGTCTGGTTTTCGAAATATTGCAATTCAAAGTCACTTGACTGTTTTTCGACCGAGCACCTCATTTGGTTCTAATGAGATATTCCCGCAACCAAGCCTTGAAAAGAAATGGTATTTTCAGAATTTATACTCCCATTTAAGAGCTTTCTACCACTGAAAACCAAAACATTCTATGAGGTCTGGTTGTGAAAATAATTGCATCCAAAGTGAATCTAAAAATGCATCTCTGACCTCACGCAAAAACTCTTTGGAAGGCTATACTTCTTTAACCAAAGCTCGTACGCGGCTAAAACCTTCACTGTTGCATAGAGAATTGATAGACCTTTCCATTGATGTATAAATCAAGCCGATTCGAGCTAAAAAAATTTTATGGATTTTGCAAAAAAAATCTTCGTCTTTAATGCCTTTGCGTGGCTATAATTTCTAACCAAAGCCTTGTAGGAGGTTGCGGTAAAAAAAATACTTGCTTAGATTTCTCACAGCTATCCACAAAAGAAAACCAGAAGCGTCTGCGATGTCTGGTTTTCGAAATATTGCAATTCAAAGTCACTTGACTGTTTTTCGACCGAGCACCTCATTTGGTTCTAATGAGATATTCCCGCAACCAAGCCTTGAAAAGAAATGGTATTTTCAGAATTTATACTCCCATTTAAGAGCTTTCTACCACTGAAAACCAAAACATTCTATGAGGTCTGTGTTGGAATTAACATTTACACTTGCTACTTAAACACTTTTGAAGCTCATATTTTAACTGATCAAGTTTGAATTTGTTATTTTGTATAAAAATTTTTCATATTTTTCTTCACTATCTACAATTTCTTCGTTGAAGTAAGTCATAATAAAATTCTTATTCTTTTGTTAAAAAGAACTTCTTTTCTTTATTGGGGTATTATTTCTATTGGCAATCCGTGGAATCACACTGCTTTCAAGAACATTGCCAACAGGTTATGGGCCCAGTGTGTGTCAAAGAAATAAATTAATATAAACTTTTTTTTGAGGAAAGAACTACATATATAGAACAAAAGATGGCTGAAGGAGGAAAATTCAACATTGCGAAATTGAACAATGGCAACTTTTCAGTATGGAAGTTTAAGACTGAATTAATGTTGATCAAGGATGACTTGTATGATGTTTTAACCCAAACTAGACCAGAGAAAGATTATGCAGCATGGCAAAAGAGAGATGATCAAGCGAGAGCAGTTATTGGACTTCTAGTTGAAGATGACCAGCTTGTGCACATAAGGCGTGTAATAGGCTGGAGATGGTTCTTACTATGAAGGAACAGATTAGTTGAGAGCTGTGAACGTGGCATGCTCGCGGTCGCTCGGCTTGAGCTCGCCGGAAACGGGTGGGATCTTCGTTCATGCTGCTCATTCTCCCCTATTACGTTAACATAAATCATGCCATATGAAAAAATAAATAGTTCAAAAAAAAATAACTAAAGTATTTAGGGAAACGGACGGACTTTACCCCTAGGGGGTGCTGTGGTGTTATCCAGCGTAGCCTTACCCACCCTACCTAGGAAGTTAGCGGCTTAATTTTAACTTCCCCTTTACTTGTTCTCCAAACTCACCAATTTTTTTCAACTCAGTTCATATTTCACCGTAGTATTTTTGTCACTTTCAGCATCCCCTGAAACGAAAAGAACTTACACAGCCATCAAGCTATGGGCTTGATTGAAACTCAAGATTTTATCCATAATGGTGCAATTTACAATTCGCTTTTATTATTTTTATAAATGCAAATAAACAATGTTTAACATCTAAACGATCTTAACTAAACAAAAAAAAAAATTATAGATTAGATAATAACCCTGTTAACTATACGAAAAAATTTACATATACAATCGCTTCCTATGATCAGTATTAAAGAAATATAGTTTTCAATAATGAACTTGAATTATCGTAGTGACTTCAGTGAATTTACTTAGTTTCCGAGACAATACGATCAAATAATCGTAAGATTTAAGATTTCGCTCTAAACGCGTTTCCTACCTAGACTGAGCTCAATGAAGATAGTTATCGCGTGGGCATACCAAATATTAGGACAACCAAAAAAAAAAATCAGCGGAAACCAAATCGACACACTATATGATACTAGATTAATAATTTGTAACTTCCTTTACATTAGACTAAAAGTTACAGAATTTTACTAATAATGACCATAATTTGCAACTTAACAAACAAAAAAAAATAATGATATTGCACCAAGAACATAAATATAAAGATATTAACGCGAGACTGGAATCCAATGGGAATGTAAACTTGTATACAAATATATGTTTAATCAATTATATTGGTATATATGTATATATCTATATGTATATTTGGAAAAATACTCCAAAATATGACGTATATATATATATATTTTTTTTTGAGATAAGTATATATGTAATTTTTGTTTTTTTAGATATATATATGTTGTATCTACTAATCAATAACTATTAATTTTAAATATTATTGAAAGATAAACACCAAAAAAAAATAATTAGGCAGCAATCCTTAGACCTCTAGGAACGTAGGTATGGTTTGTATACGACAGCACCTCTCGTATCATCAGGAAAAGACCGGTGCGGCGATCAGGACTACTAGTAGGTATGGCAGTCCGAGATCGCCACAAAATTTATTCACTTTAGATTATGTATGTAGATCTGAGATCTAAAGACCTAAGTTGAATTACTTTCTTTTCTCAAATCCCTATTTACTAATAAATCACTCACCAGACAATTCATATCATTTCACTTAATTCGATTATAATATATCCCCTTCGTAATATTGGGTTTGATATATCGTAGGTACATGCATCAGTTCATTTATTCACAAACAATAAAAAACATCTTTGTAATAATTAACTAATTTTTGTTTCAATTTATTTAGTTATATTTTAATTTTATTCAAAAGCCTTAGATAATTTGAATTTGTATACTTTGTCGTATATCAATATATTTAAATTTTCCGTCCTATACGTACGGCGGATTCTAAGACTATGGCATAACAGCGCAAGCAGAATTTCAAATTATCCTCATTCTATCCGATCAACGGCTAAATCATCCGATTGTAATTGCCAATCAAAAAGTATCCACAACATAAGTTAAGGAGACAAATCAGCCCCTCATCACCACCAACAAAAAAAAACAAACCATGATCATCGTGCGTATAAAACCAATAATTTTATTTCAGGTTTTCACGACATCTATGCTTTGGCAACAAAAACCATTTTTTTTTTTTTTTACAGCGGCTCCCATTCTTTATTTTGCATAAAGAGTGCAACTAGATAAAAATTCACGCGACAGAAAATACTTATGTATATGCAAAAAAAAAACAAAACAAACCAGAATAGAATAGCGAACTTTACGTATTGAGCAAATAAGCCAATTAATATTTTAGGTTCAGCTCAAAACAAAAAATAAAGGTAGACGAGACGGATATTTATACCCCGTAAGTATATATCTAACAAATATATATAGAAACGTCATATAAAGTGTCTTTTACTATTATCTGTAGACAAATATTTATGTTCACCCATCATCATCAGCAGCAGCAGTAGCCACAAGAAGCTGTCGCAGGAGCATCACAAACGAAAGGGTAAGTACAAAAAAAAATTCATTACCAATCTGTTGTTACTTTTTATTTACGAATAATATTGCAGATGGTACATCCAAGTGCGAGTTAAACCAATGGTCTTGGTGGCGATCAATTCGTGAGTATCTTTATTTTGAGTACGTACGATGTTAATATTACATTTGCTTACAGGTGTCCACAACAAAGCACTGGGCCCGACGGAGAACTCTTTGACAGCGAGGACAGTGAAATGGACAATTGTGCAGCCTATGAAATATTTCCAAGACCCATTAGTTTTAATTTACCTGGTGAGTTTATACTAAGCAATTTGGAAAATACATAATATTAGTAGGTATACCTGTGAATGTTATTGCTTTATTTATTTTTATTTTTTTATTACGCTAAAAAAAAAAGCTTAACAAAAGGATGTTCGGTATGAACACAACTCTATGTAGGTACATAGATATATTTATGTAATTAGGTAACTTCTTAGGGGTTGTTTGTTCTTAGCTTTGAGTTCTAAGGAAGAGTCGAGTCGAAGACTTATTACTCCTATACATAATATGAAAAAAATACAATTGTAGCTTATATATCTAAGTGTACGTATAATGTTTCCAACGTGGGGAAGAACCCTCATAGGCCGGGCTATGCATTTTATTAGAGATGAGTAGTTTTGTTTTTAATTTTTTGAAGATTTTGTAATTACTTGTGGGCGACGACGGTTTGACAGTCAAGACACCTGAATCACGTATAACTGGAATTACGATATGGAATTAAAATATCTTTAATAAGATATATCATGTCATGGTTTTTTTGTTCGTTATCATTTCTAGTGTATATAATGCTGGAAATGTTTAATATGAATAAATGAAAGAAGCAAGGTAATTATATGAGAATAATCAAATAGGTACATAAATAAAACAATAATTACTCTCAGCAACGAAATATATTTAATAATAAAACAAATACGAAAACAAGTAATAGGAGGTTATGGATAATAAATAAATAAATCAAGAACATACCTAGTTATTTATATAACCAACAGAATAAATAAGTTGAAAATTAGTAAGTAACTTAATACCTAACAAGCGAATATGCAACTATTACATAAGTAATCAAACAGAGTAGACAAGGAAAATAAATTAACTACAAATATGAATGAATAAATAAATAAATAAAAAAATAAATAAATTAACCTTTAAACAATAATAATAAATTCATAAATTAACAAATAAATAAATTAAGTAACGAATAAATAAATAATAAGCTATGTAAATTGATATATGACTAAATAAATAAATATATAAATTTGCTCTTAACTAAATCTAGTATTATAAATAAATGGATCGATTTCAGTGTTTCCAGGAAAACTTGAAACAAGGAAAAAGATTATCACAGGTCGTAAGGGCTTCACTTGATTTAGTAAATAATATAATATATATACATATATATACCTGAAGGTAAACTATTATAAGGTAATAACATACGTAAAATACTTGACTAGCAAGAAGCTGCCATAACAATACAAAAAAACACTTAAATATTAACTATTTTCATTGTTTAATGTCCTTAGCATGATATACACCAATGATTTTTCCGGCTAAGTTTTCCAATTCGTAAAGATTTTTGCCTACTGATTTTACTATGCGACATTTCACAAATTTAGGGCATAGTTTAGCACTGAGGTATTTCGAACTATCGCTGAGGACGAAGTTTCTTCGGAATACCTCTTGCCCAGGCATGAAACGTATATTACGAGCTCTAGTGTTATACTTTTGGGCGCTTTTTTCACTTGCTTTTGCAATACTATCTTTGATTTTATCACGCATGCATTGCATTCGTGTATGTCTAGAAAGAGTCATGAATTCACCATCTTCCAAAGACATTAATTTTACAGCCAATTCATAGCAACTTCCGTGGGTCATCATATTTAATCCAAAAAGTGCGAAATATGGTGACACGCCTGTTGAAGTATGCACAGCACTTCGAAGAGCACAAGCTATGTCACTTAAATGGAGATCCCAATCTCGTTGATCTTCTTTAAGGTAGGAACGGATTGCGGCTAGAAGAGTTCGATTTACTCTTTCTGAAGCATTTGACTGAGGCGAATAGTTAGCTGTCTTAAAATGCCGTATACCGTACGTCTGCATAAGGTGTTGGAAATCCTTCGCTAAAAATTGTTTTCCATTGTCGGAGTGTATTATTTGAGGCACTCCGAACATATGGAAAATATTTTCTTGTAAATATTTAGTGATACTTGATGTACTTGCATTTCGTAAAGACTTCAAAAAGACAAACTTGGACAAATGATCAAGGACGACAAATACATAACAATTACCAGACTTTGAACGCGGATATGGACCTAAAAAGTCAACATACAACTTTTGGAAAGGACGATCAACGCTGAGCATACTTGACATTGGAGGACGTAGAACTTTGTTGGTTGGTTTACATTGGATGCAAGTGGCACATTCAGCAATGTATTTTCGGATTTGAATCGTCATATTTGGCCAATAGAAATATTCTCGAATTCTTTGTAAGGTTTTTGCTACTCCTCCGTGTGCAACTTGAGGAGGATTATGGGCACGAACAATAATATCTTTAGTAAGTCCTGAAGGTACCCATAACCTCCAAGTGTGCTCAACGGTAGTAGGATCGTTATACATTGGAAAAGATCGTTTGTACAAGAAGTTTTCTTCAATTTTTAAATCAGGCAGACAGTCTTGATTTTCTTTAACCGTTTTAATTAAAGACGTATACTCTTCAGAATCAAACTCGGATGATTTAAGATCTATTAATGGAGCTACATTTTCTATATCGATGCTTTCTACTTCCATGTATACTCTGGACAAAACATCAGGTACAACATTTAGAGTACCTTTTCGGTGTTCGATGTCGAAAGCGAATGCTTGAAGTTGCAGACTCCAACGAGCAAGTTTCCCACTCAGATCTTTTAGGCTCATTAGCCATTTCAAGCTGGAATGGTCTGTTATGACCGTAAATGTCATTCCCTCCACATAGGGCCTAAATTTTTGAATTGCCAACACTGCTGCCAAACATTCCTTTTCGGTTACGCTGTAATTTTTTTGGCACTTATTTAACTTCTGTGAGAAATAAGAAATTGGGGTCTCATCCTCGGCATCGTTTTTTTGGAAAAGCACCGCTCCTACGCCTGTATCGGAAGCATCGCATTGGATAAAGAACCGTTTTGTGAAATCAGGGTGTGATAGCACCGGGGCAGTTGTTAAGGCCTTCTTCAACTTCTCAAATGCCTCAAGAGCTTCTTCCGTCATTTTAAACTTGATGTTACCTTTTTTAAGCGTATCTGTAATTGGAGCGGTCAAAGACGAAAAATCCCGTATAAACCTACGATACCACCCTGCTAGACCAAGCAGACGGCGTACCTGTTTTGCTGTTTTGGGAATAGGGAAGTTTTCTATCGCCTCAACTTTGGCGGGATCCGTTTTTAGTTTCCCACCACCAACGATGAAGCCCAAGTATTTCAGTTCCTTGAAACAAAACTTTGACTTCGTGACGTTGATGGTGAGTCCAGCTTTATTCAGGCACGCAGCCACCTCCTCCAGCAGAGCGATATGTGTCTCGAAATCTGGAGCTATGACGAGCAGATCATCGAGATACACGAAGACACGGTCCCTTAACCTTGAGGGAATGACCTTGTCCATTAACTGACATAACCTTTGGGCTGCATTACACAGACCAAAGGGCATGACAGTAAAATGGTACAAGGGCCGTCCCGGTACTGTAAATGCTGTCTTCTCTCTACTCTGCCTCTCCAGCGGTATCTGCCAAAATGCGTCTTTGAGATCGATACTACTTATAAAAATAGTATCACGAAGACGACTGAAGATGCCTTCGAGATTTGGGAGAGGATACGCATTTTTCTTCGTGAGGGAGTTCAGCTTGCGTGAATCCAGACACAGACGATTTTTGCCGGGTTTCTGTATCAGGACCACTGGCGAACTCCACGGGCTCTCGCTCTCCTCAATAACTCCAAGGCTCAACATTCGGTCTATCTCGGCATACAAAAGGGCTTGTATCGCTGGAGAAACAGGGTAATGACGTTGTTTTACGGGAACCGCCTCTCCGGTATCGATGATATGCTCCTCAAGCGTCGTTCTTCCGAGACCGTATAGTGTATAACAACGGAATCCTCTCTTGACCGCGTCCAACCGCGATTGCTGCTCCGGAGACAGTTGGTGGGTATCCGATGTGACTTCAACATCCGGTATTTTTATCTCGCTGACGATTGTGGGCGCAAGATTGAATGCCTTCCAAAAATCGACACCGAGATAAAGTTCTTGATCGAGACTAGGGACAAGATAGAAAGTGATATTGTTTTTCATATCTTTATAGTGCACGTCGACGATTATTTTTCCTAAAATTGATTGATTTTTTCCATCCGCAGTTTTTACGTTAGATGTAAACGGATAAACTTGAACGTTTAACTCTCTAACCAAATTTCTACATCCTTTACCCAGGATGCTGACCGTCGCGGCACTATCTAGTAAGCCTAGTATTTCCTTGTCTAATATTTTTATCTTCGCATATGGTCTAGGATCTGCAGATACGTCGATAATAGTCGACGAAAGGTTGTTTCTTAATTGCTTCCTTGTTTCGTACCTGTTTCTAGCTTTTGCGATTTTTTTACTAACAGGGCCCTTGAAAATCCTTTCTTTGGCCTTGTTATATTCTAGTATACGTACATGTAAAGGTTTAATATAACTAAAGCTAACATTATTATTATCGTCTTCTTTCTCAGTATATTTTCTTTTTAAAATGATTATCTTCTTTTCTTTGTTTTTCTCATTTATCAGTAGCTTTTCTATTAGTTCATCTTTTCGGGGATTTGGGTCGAACGCGACTCCCCCGTTGAAATCACGTTCCTCTTGCTGTTTTCCGATTTACATTTCGGACAGTTTGAGCAAATGACGTTTTCTTCTCCACAACGGAAACAAAAAATATTTTGTTTTGGAGATGGGCATTCCCAATAGAAATGTCCACTGATCTTACAATTCCAGCAGGTAAGAATTTTGTTAGGAGGTCTAGGTCGGTTATTATTTATGTAGTTCAGCGCTGCTATTTGTTCTTCATACGGATTTGAAGCTTCATCGTAATAATGAAGTTCATTCGCTATCATTCTAGCAGGCGGCCTATATTGTCTTGTAGAATTATGAATCTCTTTAATTGGAAAAGTATTTTCTGCTTCTTTACACGCGAATCTTAATTGGTCTAAGGAGAATATTGCCATTGGGTATACCAATTTACCTATTCTATCGTTAAGATTTCTTTTCAGCATTTTTATCAGCTCGAACTCAGGTATTTGATTTTTCAACTGAGACTTGATCTTCGAAATTGTCGTGAAATAATTATCGCATGATTCAAACGCGCCTTGCTTGCGATCCGCCAATTCTCGCATGATTTCATAATCAGACTTCGAGTTTCTGAAATGAAGCAGTAGCGCGTCTCGCAACATCGGCCAGTCGGGTCGATAATTCGACCTTTGAAACTCCCAATACCAGTCTTGTGCTGTCCCTGAGAGCGTGAGATGAAACTGTTTAAGAATCTCGGGCCAAGGGCACTCATACTGGGTTTGGAGTGTTTCTAATCGGAAGATAAAATCTTCGACCGTTAAGGTCTCTGGCTTACCATCAAATTTTAAGCCCCATCGGTCTATTTTAATCATATCGCGATTACTTCTGCTTAAACTGTGATTCAAGTCATAGTATTGATTTAAGGGATTTTGTTGGTGACCAGTAAAGTATCTGGGCTCTGCTTGGTGTTGAGGAATCTGGGTTTGCTGTTGCATACTAGAGTTAGACCTTGGGTTATTGTTGATAGGCTTGAAACTGTTTTGAGGTGGAAGTACCTGAACTGGTGGATTCACAGGCAAATTTTGAAAAAGTGGTTGCAATAGTTGCTGTTGTTGCTGGGAAGGATGTTGATGTTGCGGTTGGTGTGCTTGTTGTTGATGGGGTTGTTTTTGAAGGTTATTCTGCCTTTGAGGCACTGGCTTTCGAAAAGAGGTCGAGTTTGAGGGAGGCTTAGAAAAATTCCCTTCGGGTCTAAGTGATGGGCGAGTTGCTGCATTTATGTCGCCTAGGAAATCTACAAAATTGTCTTTGATCAATTTTTTTATGCTATCAGATAATTCTGACTTCATAGACTCGGCATAGGATGAAAATGCATTTACTATCGCTAAATTTACATAGGCTTTAATATCCGATGGTACCGATTCGGTAGGGTTAGCTTTTTCTGAAATATCTTGGTTGCGAATCGTTTGAATGCTATTGTTAAGGTCGATGGAAGCGGCTTCTATATGGCTGAGGCTGCTGAATGAAGGAGCTGGAATGGATTCCGCAGAGCCATTAGAGCGTTCTCCGCCCAAGGAGGCATTCAAGGACTCAAAAGTATATTGTTGTTGAGCTTGAGTATTAATAGAGGGTGGTGTGCGTTGAACGCGAGGAAATGATTGTACGTTTAAGTTATTCATAATATTACTTATGGGTGATTTCAGTTTATCGGCTTGAATTATCAAAGGGGCTGCTGCTAGAGCAGAATCTTCTGAAAAATTTCCTTTTTTTGCTTGGGACAAACTTGATTGGTTGTTAGGCATTGGACCAGAATCAGTAAGGAACGGTTGATTTTTTTCTGTTCTTACGCTCGACGGAGGTCGACTTTGCTGAACTAATGGACTTAGGCTGTTCAAGTGTCGTTGTTGCTCGTTTGGATGCAGTCTATTTGACGCTCTAGTGGCTTTCTTTTTTGTACCTGTACTAGTACTAAGACTGTCTTTATTTTTTTCTGTTGTGTCCATTTAGAATACTTAAGGTTTTAATGTAGTTTTCAAAAATTTTAGAAAAATGTTTTTAAGGGGTAGTAAACACTAAATAATAAATAAATTTTGAAAAGAGATAGGTGTGTATGTATATTTATAATATATTAAATAAAGTAGAAAACCTACCAGCAAATTTACTACAAAAAAATTGAAATTTTAACTAAAAAGAACAAATTCACAATATTTCGATTCTGAAAGGAAACTGAAGAAAAAGATTAATATTGAGATATTTTATCAATTTCACAAAATGTATGAGTATGTACAGTAGATGTTTTGGTCAAAGTGTGTATTATGTAAATTTTTTTTTTTGTTTTATCTATTAATAAATTTTGAAAAACTACTATCGAAAATTATGCAGAATCTTTTATTTGTGGTTTTTGTACATAAATCATGGCGGGGATGCTTCGAGTGACTTATTGGGTGATGATGTTTTTGTTGAAGTTGGAACTGAGCTGAGGAAGGTAAGTATATTTGTAACTCTAATGGACTGTCGGACGGACTATTGTAGAAAAATTCCCTCTAGAGGTAAGTAGGTACAAATAATTTTGAACGTAGGACAAAACTGGTTGCTATCTGGCGGTTTCCGCAATTCTGAAAATCCTGAGACTTTGATAGAAGTCATGAAATAGTCAGATAAGCAAAACATAAATAAATAGAAGGAAAAGCAGATTGTGCAACTGTTATGACACTCCGTCATCTTACAGGTCACAACTCTTTGTGGAAAGACAGGACAAATGAGTGAAAAGTAAAATAAGAAAGATAGAAAAGTAAAATTTATAACATTAAATGATGGGTTTAGACAAGAACAAAACACGGTTTAATTGTGATAGTCATCATCATCTTGTTATCTCGTCGCAAATGAAAAGGTATGTTTAAGAACTTTCCTTATTCATGACATACGAGTTGCCGATGATGATGACCATAACAATTAGGAAATATATGAAATTGGGAAAAAGGTAAACAGAGACAAAGACCAACGTTGTGGGCGCCATTTGTAATAGGCTGGAGATGGTTCTTACTATGAAGGAACAGATTAGTTGAGAGCTGTGAACGTGGCATGCTCGCGGTCGCTCGGCTTGAGCTCGCCGGAAACGGGTGGGATCTTCGTTCATGCTGCTCATTCTCCCCTATTACGTTAACATAAATCATGCCATATGAAAAAATAAATAGTTCAAAAAAAAATAACTAAAGTATTTAGGGAAACGGACGGACTTTACCCCTAGGGGGTGCTGTGGTGTTATCCAGCGTAGCCTTACCCACCCTACCTAGGAAGTTAGCGGCTTAATTTTAACTTCCCCTTTACTTGTTCTCCAAACTCACCAATTTTTTTCAACTCAGTTCATATTTCACCGTAGTATTTTTGTCACTTTCAGCATCCCCTGAAACGAAAAGAACTTACACAGCCATCAAGCTATGGGCTTGATTGAAACTCAAGATTTTATCCATAATGGTGCAATTTACAATTCGCTTTTATTATTTTTATAAATGCAAATAAACAATGTTTAACATCTAAACGATCTTAACTAAACAAAAAAAAAATTATAGATTAGATAATAACCCTGTTAACTATACGAAAAAATTTACATATACAATCGCTTCCTATGATCAGTATTAAAGAAATATAGTTTTCAATAATGAACTTGAATTATCGTAGTGACTTCAGTGAATTTACTTAGTTTCCGAGACAATACGATCAAATAATCGTAAGATTTAAGATTTCGCTCTAAACGCGTTTCCTACCTAGACTGAGCTCAATGAAGATAGTTATCGCGTGGGCATACCAAATATTAGGACAACCAAAAAAAAAAATCAGCGGAAACCAAATCGACACACTATATGATACTAGATTAATAATTTGTAACTTCCTTTACATTAGACTAAAAGTTACAGAATTTTACTAATAATGACCATAATTTGCAACTTAACAAACAAAAAAAAATTAATGATATTGCACCAAGAACATAAATATAAAGATATTAACGCGAGACTGGAATCCAATGGGAATGTAAACTTGTATACAAATATATGTTTAATCAATTATATTGGTATATATGTATATATCTATATGTATATTTGGAAAAATACTCCAAAATATGACGTATATATGGGTGATTCTACAAACGATGGAATTTTCGGCGGCCCCAGAAATATTTTGAAATCCGTTCAATTATTTAGTCTGTTTTTTTTTTATAAAATTAAATCTGACTGATATCTACCTGGCCCAACAATATTATTAGGGTGACCTTATTTTATATTGCTCAAAAAATTCTTCAAAGTGTCCGATTCTCAGTCCCCTGACGTGTCCCCAGTGCGTTTTCGCAAAGAAAAATTATTACCGTTCTCTTATTTCAGGTCTCATACTTAGATGAATTGCACCAAAGTTACGGAAAATAACACATCTTTGCTACGAAATAGATAAATATTTTTTAGCAATTTATTTTATTACAAAAAAACTTAATTAAACTTTGTCCCCCGCTTTTTGTATCAGTCCCCTGGCATATTGAAACAGTCGAAAATATCAATAACTAGGATGTCGATCAGATTTTCAGCACTGACAATTTGAAGAACCAAGTCTCCTTACAATAAAATCGTGGTGCAACTCGATTCTGTTTCTTATGTTAGTATTGTAAAAATGACATTTGTGCATGAAGTCGTGGACTGTCCTTTTAGTTTATCAGTCCTCTGGTGAGTTTTTACGAAACAAATTAGTATGTAAGTAGGCATCTTTTTTAGCAGTATAGTATAGGTTTGATAAAACCGTAATATTATATATATTTTTTTTACTTTTTAAGTAAAACCTTAATATCGTTTTTGCGCAAAAACCATGAAAAACCTCAGTCCCCTGGTCTCAGTCCCCTGGCTAATAAATAAATAAATGATATTTTATTCAAAAACCTGAGAATTTTTAAGTTATGTTGAACTTCGAACTTCATTACGAAATATTTTTTAAATTTTAAAAAAGAATATAATTTATTTTAAATTGATTCTAAGTAGAAAAAAAATTTATTGTAATATATTATTTTTTTTTAATAAAATGCTAAGTTATTATGTATTAACCATGAATTTGTATGTTTATGAAGGCTAATTAAATTTAATTTCTATATTTCAGTGTGTACCCAAGAGAAAATACAAAAAAACTAAAGATTTATTCAGTCCCCTTAAAAAAAAAACTCAGTCCCCTGAACATCTTTTTTCAAAAAATGTCCTTAAAATCGTCATTTTTATTTTTTTTTACTGGCCGCTTTCAACAACGCAAAGAGACGTTCTAAGGATCAACTAGAACAATTCTTACGACTTTTGGCTTCCAAAAATGTCGTGCCGAAATTTGTATCATTTTATTCCATTGTTTGTAGAATCACCCATATATATATATTTTTTTTTGAGATAAGTATATATGTAATTTTTGTTTTTTTAGATATATATATGTTGTATCTACTAATCAATAACTATTAATTTTAAATATTATTGAAAGATAAACACCAAAAAAAAATAATTAGGCAGCAATCCTTAGACCTCTAGGAACGTAGGTATGGTTTGTATACGACAGCACCTCTCGTATCATCAGGAAAAGACCGGTGCGGCGATCAGGACTACTAGTAGGTATGGCAGTCCGAGATCGCCACAAAATTTATTCACTTTAGATTATGTATGTAGATCTGAGATCTAAAGACCTAAGTTGAATTACTTTCTTTTCTCAAATCCCTATTTACTAATAAATCACTCACCAGACAATTCATATCATTTCACTTAATTCGATTATAATATATCCCCTTCGTAATATTGGGTTTGATATATCGTAGGTACATGCATCAGTTCATTTATTCACAAACAATAAAAAACATCTTTGTAATAATTAACTAATTTTTGTTTCAATTTATTTAGTTATATTTTAATTTTATTCAAAAGCCTTAGATAATTTGAATTTGTATACTTTGTCGTATATCAATATATTTAAATTTTCCGTCCTATACGTACGGCGGATTCTAAGACTATGGCATAACAGCGCAAGCAGAATTTCAAATTATCCTCATTCTATCCGATCAACGGCTAAATCATCCGATTGTAATTGCCAATCAAAAAAAAGTATCCACAACATAAGTTAAGGAGACAAATCAGCCCCTCATCACCACCAACAAAAAAAAACAAACCATGATCATCGTGCGTATAAAACCAATAATTTTATTTCAGGTTTTCACGACATCTATGCTTTGGCAACAAAAACCA
This sequence comes from Chrysotoxum bicinctum, assembly GCA_911387755.1. Lineage (NCBI taxonomy): Eukaryota > Metazoa > Arthropoda > Insecta > Diptera > Syrphidae > Chrysotoxum > Chrysotoxum bicinctum. Next base: position 66,948,378 of record OU426990.1, on the reverse strand, counting down.
TTTTTTTTTTTTTTTACAGCGGCTCCCATTCTTTATTTTGCATAAAGAGTGCAACTAGATAAAAATTCACGCGACAGAAAATACTTATGTATATGCAAAAAAAAACAAAACAAACCAGAATAGAATAGCGAACTTTACGTATTGAGCAAATAAGCCAATTAATATTTTAGGTTCAGCTCAAAACAAAAAATAAAGGTAGACGAGACGGATATTTATACCCCGTAAGTATATATCTAACAAATATATATAGAAACGTCATATAAAGTGTCTTTTACTATTATCTGTAGACAAATATTTATGTTCACCCATCATCATCAGCAGCAGCAGTAGCCACAAGAAGCTGTCGCAGGAGCATCACAAACGAAAGGGTAAGTACAAAAAAAAATTCATTACCAATCTGTTGTTACTTTTTATTTACGAATAATATTGCAGATGGTACATCCAAGTGCGAGTTAAACCAATGGTCTTGGTGGCGATCAATTCGTGAGTATCTTTATTTTGAGTACGTACGATGTTAATATTACATTTGCTTACAGGTGTCCACAACAGGCGTGCGAAGTCAGCAAAAGAGGCTTGGGAATGCTTGAGGAGCTACCATGAAAAGGGTACTCTCAGCAATAAGGTGCATCTCATGAGAAGAATTTGCAGCATGCGGCTTGATGAAGGTGGCGATGTCCAAGCTCATATTAATCATATGGTCGAATTGTTTGAAAAGCTTAGAGATATCGGTGAATCTGAACTTTCTGACAACTGGAGCGTAGCCATGTTATTAAGTAGCTTGCCAAGAAGCTTCGACACCTTGATAACGGCGTTGGAAACACGTCCAGAAGAGGACCTTACTTTCAGCTTGGTTCAATCAAAGTTGTTAGGAGAGTTTGAACGAAGAAAAGAAACTGATGTAGCATATACCAATACAGCTCTTAAAGTAACAACTAAAAGAGAAAAGACGTGCTTCTTTTGCAAGGAAAAAGGCCATTTTAAACAAGATTGCAAGAAATATAAAGACTGGAAATCAAATGCAAATAAGAGCAAGTCAAATGCAGTGAATAAAGTACAAAACCAATCTGATTTTTTATTTATGGTTGGAAAGCAGCAAGATGGTTGGATTGTTGACTCTGGTGCCACATGCCACATTGCCAGTGATAAGAGTTTTTTCCAGGAACTTGATACTAGCCATCAAGAGACCATCAGTGTGGCGAATGGCAATCAAGTTACATCTGAAGGTCGTGGAAGTGGAATTCTTAAATTCTTGAATCAAGAGAACGAAGAATTTTCAGCGAAACTAACAGATGTCTTGTATGTTCCTGTTATTGGTGGCAATCTTCTGTCTGTACGAAAGCTGAACGAGAAAAATTTTTCGGTTGATTTTAAGAAGAATATCTGTGAAATTAAACAAGGTCATAGACAGATTGCAGTTGCGGATCTCAAATCCAATCTATTCAGGTTGCGGCAATCGGCTTGTAAGGCTTATTCGGCAGTTGAGCACAAAAGCGATTGCGTTCACTACTGGCATAGAGTATGTGGTCATCTCGATCTTCAAGCAGTTGCAGATATGTGCTCAAAGGGGCTAGTTGAAGGTGTCAAGTTATCTGTTTGTGATTTGAAGTATCGTTGTGAAGTCTGTCTGGAAGGCAAAGCTACAAGACTACCATTTCCAAAGAAAAGTTTAAGAAAATCAGTGGCTCCTCTTGATCTAATACATACGGATGTTTGCGGACCAATGCAGACAGTATCACCCAGTGGCAAAAGGTATATTGTTACGTTTATTGATGACTTTACGAGGTATACTGTAATTTACTTATTGAAGAACAAGTCTGAAGTCTTTAGTAAAATGCAGGAATACGTAGCAATGGTGAAAACTTTGTTCCAAAGAAAGCCAAAGATGATTAGATCAGATCGAGGAGGAGAATATACTGGTAATGAAGTTTTGAAATTCTTAAAGGGTGAAGGGATCCAGATTCAACATACAGCCGCATACTCACCACAGCAAAACGGAGTTGCAGAACGGAAAAATCGCACTTTGGTTGAAATGGCTCGGTGTATGCTTTTGGATGCTAATCTTAATAAAACTTTTTGGGCAGAAGCAGTGATGGCAGCTAATTACGTGCAGAATAGGCTACCAACAAAAGCGACATTGATGACTCCTTATGAAGGATGGACTGGAAGTAAACCTAACATAAATCATTTTCGTTTATTTGGTTCAAAATGTTATGTCCACATTCCAAGTCAACAGAGAAGAAAAATGGATAGTACTGCGAAACAGGTGATTTTTGTTGGGTATGATGAGCAGTCCAAAGCTTATCGTTGCTATGATCCATCTTCAAGACGAGTCGTAGTGAGCCGGGATGTACATTTTACAGATTGTGTTGGAATAAAAACAACTCCAGAAGAAGCATCAATTCCAGTTGAATATGATTTTGTGTCCAAAAATCCATTTTATGAACTTGATAGTCAAGAGAAAAAACAAGCAACTGAGGAACAAACACATGAACATAATCATAGTTCAGAACTTGAAGCTGAGCAACAAGCATGTGAAAATAATGAAATTATGCAACAAGAAAATATTTCAGATCATCATGAAGATTCAAGAACTGTTTCATTAAGGCGGTCGGAGAGATCAAATAAAGGAATTCCACCACAGTTTTTTCAAATTATGAACGTGACGGAAGAGGAAAAAGTCGAGCCTAAAAATTTAAAAGACGTGATGTCCAGCAAAAACAAAAAGGAATGGCTCTCCGCAATGAAGGACGAAATGGATTCGTTGAAGAAAAATGGTACTTGGGAATTGTGTGAACTACCAAAAGACAGAAATGTGGTCGGCAGTAAATGGGTATTTAACATGAAGAAAGGACCCAATGAAAAAATAATAAGATTCAAGGCACGTCTGGTAGCCCAAGGCTTCTCTCAAAAATACGGTACGGATTATGACCAGGTGTTTGCTCCGGTAGTCAAGCAAACAACATTACGAATACTACTTTCAATCGCTGGGAAAAATAATTTAACAGTACAACACCTAGATGCGAAAACGGCGTTTCTTAATGGTGAGTTAAATGAAACTATTTTTATGAAACAGCCACCAGGTTTTGAACAAGAAGGAAAAGAGCATTTAGTTTGTTTGTTAAAGAGGAGTCTTTACGGGCTTAAGCAGGCAGCAAAAGCCTGGAATGATGCAATTCATTCAGTATTAATTAGTGCAAAATTCAATCAGAGCAGAGCAGATCCATGTCTCTATGTTAAAAAAGAGGGTGTCCATTGGTGCTTTATTTTGATATATGTTGATGATCTTATTGTGGCTAGTAAGAATCTCAAAATTATTGAATTTGTGCAGAAAACTTTGTCATCTAAATTTGAAATAAAAAATCTGGGAACTGTGAAGAACTATTTAGGACTTGAAGTTGAAAAAGACGAGAAAGGCAACTATAATATATGTCAACAAAATTACATTGAGCAGATCGTCAAGGACTTTGGTTTAGCAGATTCAAAATTATCAAATATTCCTATAGATCCAAATTACGGGAAGCAGGTAGACGAATCAGAAATTTTGCTTGATAATTCGAAATATCAAAACCTTATAGGATGTTTACTATATATATCAGTAAATACCCGTCCTGATATATCAGCAAGTATTTCAATCATGGCTCAAAAGGTTAGTCAACCGACACAAACGGACTGGAACGAGTTAAAACGTATGGTCAGATACCTAAAGGGAACCTCGAAGTTAAAACTTTCATTGAGTACATATGATGAAAATAAAACTTTGTATGGTTACGCTGATGCAAATTGGGCTGAAGACAGATCAACTCGAAAATCAAATAGTGGTTACGTATTCAAGTTAAACGGCGGAGTTGTAAGTTGGTCATGTCGAAAACAAACTTGTGTGGCACTTTCTTCAACAGAAGCTGAATTTATTGCTTTATCGGAGGCATGTAAGGAAGCTTCATGGATTCGTCGCATATTGATGGAAATTCAAGAATTGAAAGAAGAACCAACAATAATATACGAAGACAATCAAAGCTGTTTGAAACTAATTGAAGAAGAAAAATTCTCGAACAGAACTAAACACATTGATACCCGATTTCATTTTGTAAAGGACTATGTGAGAAAGGGAATAGTTATTTGCAAATATTGTCCTACGGAAACAATGGTGGCTGATCTACTAACAAAACCACTGATGGGAACACGACATAAAATTTTAAGAGAATTATGTGGTATTTCTGTATGTAAATGAGGAGGAGTGTTGGAATTAACATTTATACTTGCTACTTAAACACTTTTGAAGCTCATATTTTAACTGATCAAGTTTGAATTTGTTATTTTGTATAAAAATTTTTCATATTTTTCTTCACTATCTACAATTTCTTCGTTTAAGTAAGTCATAATAAAATTCTTATTCTTTTGTTAAAAAGAACTTCTTTTCTTTATTGGGGTATTATTTCTATTGGCAATCCGTGGAATCACACTGCTTTCAAGAACATTGCCAACAGTCTGGTTGTGAAAATAATTGCATCCAAAGTGAATCTAAAAATGCATCTCTGACCTCACCCAAAAACTCTTTGGAAGGCTATATTTCTTCAACCAAAGCTCGTACGCGGCTAAAACCTTCACTGTTGCATAGAGAATTGATAGACCTTTCCATTGATGTATAAATCAAGCCGATTCGAGCTAAAAAAATTTTATGGATTTTGCAAAAAAAATCTTCGTCTTTAATGCCTTTGCGTGGCTATAATTTCTAACCAAAGCCTTGTAGGAGGTTGCGGTAAAAAAAATACTTGCTTAGATTTCTCACAGCTATCCACAAAAGAAAACCAGAAGCGTCTGCGATGTCTGGTTTTCGAAATATTGCAATTCAAAGTCACTTGACTGTTTTTCGACCGAGCACCTCATTTGGTTCTAATGAGATATTCCCGCAACCAAGCCTTGAAAAGAAATGGTATTTTCAGAATTTATACTCCCATTTAAGAGCTTTCTACCACTGAAAACCAAAACATTCTATGAGGTCTGGTTGTGAAAATAATTGCATCCAAAGTGAATCTAAAAATGCATCTCTGACCTCACCCAAAAACTCTTTGGAAGGCTATATTTCTTCAACCAAAGCTCGTACGCGGCTAAAACCTTCACTGTTGCATAGAGAATTGATAGACCTTTCCATTGATGTATAAATCAAGCCGATTCGAGCTAAAAAAATTTTATGGATTTTGCAAAAAAAATCTTCGTCTTTAATGCCTTTGCGTGGCTATAATTTCTAACCAAAGCCTTGTAGGAGGTTGCGGTAAAAAAAATACTTGCTTAGATTTCTCACAGCTATCCACAAAAGAAAACCGGAAGCGTCTGCGATGTCTGGTTTTCGAAATATTGCAATTCAAAGTCACTTGACTGTTTTTCGACCGAGCACCTCATTTGGTTCTAATGAGATTTTCCTGCAACCAAGCCTTGAAAAGAAATGGTATTTTCAGAATTTATACTCCCATTTAAGAGCTTTCTACCACTGAAAACCAAAACATTCTATGAGGTCTGGTTGTGAAAATAATTGCATCCAAAGTGAATCTAAAAATGCATCTCTGACCTCACCCAAAAACTCTTTGGAAAGCTATATTTCTTTAACCAAAGCTCGTACGCGGCTAAAACCTGTTGCATAGAGAATTGATAGACCTTTCCATTGATGTATAAATCAAGCCGATTCGAGCTAAAAAAATTTTATGGATTTTGCAAAAAAAATCTTCGTCTTTAATGCCTTTGCGTGGCTATAATTTCTAACCAAAGCCTTGTAGGAGGTTGCGGTAAAAAAAATACTTGCTTAGATTTCTCACAGCTATCCACAAAAGAAAACCGGAAGCGTCTGCGATGTCTGGTTTTCGAAATATTGCAATTCAAAGTCACTTGACTGTTTTTCGACCGAGCACCTCATTTGGTTCTAATGAGATATTCCCGCAACCAAGCCTTGAAAAGAAATGGTATTTTCAGAATTTATACTCCCATTTAAGAGCTTTCTACCACTGAAAACCAAAACATTCTATGAGGTCTGGTTGTGAAAATAATTGCATCCAAAGTGAATCTAAAAATGCATCTCTGACCTCACCCAAAAACTCTTTGGAAGGCTATATTTCCTCAACCAAAGCTCGTACGCGACTAAAACCTTCACTGTTGCATAGAGAATTGATAGACCTTTCCATTGATGTATAAATCAAGCCGATTCGAGCTAAAAAAATTTTATGGATTTTGCAAAAAAAATCTTCGTCTTTAATGCCTTTGCGTGGCTATAACTTCTAACCAAAGCCTTGTAGGAGGTTGCGGTAAAAAAAATACTTGCTTAGATTTCTCACAGCTATCCACAAAAGAAAACCAGAAGCGTCTGCGATGTCTGGTTTTCTAAATATTGCAATTCAAAGTCACTTGACTGTTTTTCGACCGAGCACCTCATTTGGTTCTAATGAGATATTTCCGCAACAAAGCCTTGAAAAGAAATTGTATTTTCAGAATTTATACTCCTATTTAAGAGCTTTCTACCACTGAAAACCAAAACATTCTATGAGGTCTGGTTGTGAAAATAATTGCATCCAAAGTGAATCTAAAAATGCATCTCTGACCTCACCCAAAAACTCTTTGGAAGGCTATATTTCCTCAACCAAAGCTCGTACGCGACTAAAACCTTCACTGTTGCATAGAGAATTGATAGACCTTTCCATTGATGTATAAATCAAGCCGATTTGAGCTAAAAAAATTTTATGGATTTTGCAAAAAAAATCTTCGTCTTTAATGCCTTTGCGTGGCTATAACTTCTAACCAAAGCCTTGTAGGAGGTTGCGGTAAAAAAAATACTTGCTTAGATTTCTCACAGCTATCCACAAAAGAAAACCAGAAGCGTCTGCGATGTCTGGTTTTCGAAATATTGCAATTCAAAGTCACTTGACTGTTTTTCGACCGAGCACCTCATTTGGTTCTAATGAGATATTCCCGCAACCAAGCCTTGAAAAGAAATGGTATTTTCAGAATTTATACTCCCATTTAAGAGCTTTCTACCACTGAAAACCAAAACATTCTATGAGGTCTGGTTGTGAAAATAATTGCATCCAAAGTGAATCTAAAAATGCATCTCTGACCTCACCCAAAAACTCTTTGGAAGGCTATATTTCTTTAACCAAAGCTCGTACGCGGCTAAAACCTTCATTGTTGCATAGAGAATTGATAGACCTTTCCATTGATGTATAAATCAAGCCGATTCGAGCTAAAAAAATTTTATGGATTTTGCAAAAAAAATTTTCGTCTTTAATGCCTTTGCGTGGCTATAATTTCTAACCAAAGCCTTGTAGGAGGTTGCGGTAAAAAAAATACTTGCTTAGATTTCTCACAGCTATCCACAAAAGAAAACCAGAAGCGTCTGCGATGTCTGGTTTTCGAAATATTGCAATTCAAAGTCACTTGACTGTTTTTCGACCGAGCACCTCATTTGGTTCTAATGAGATATTCCCGCAACCAAGCCTTGAAAAGAAATGGTATTTTCAGAATTTATACTCCCATTTAAGAGCTTTCTACCACTGAAAACCAAAACATTCTATGAGGTCTGGTTGTGAAAATAATTGCATCCAAAGTGAATCTAAAAATGCATCTCTGACCTCACCCAAAAACTCTTTGGAAGGCTATATTTCTTTAACCAAAGCTCGTACGCGGCTAAAACCTTCATTGTTGCATAAAGAATTGATAGACCTTTCCATTGATGTATAAATCAAGCCGATTCGAGCTAAAAAAATTTTATGGATTTTGCAAAAAAAATTTTCGTCTTTAATGCCTTTGCGTGGCTATAATTTCTAACCAAAGCCTTGTAGGAGGTTGCGGTAAAAAACATACTTGCTTAGATTTCTCACAGCTATCCACAAAAGAAAACCAGAAGCGTCTGCGATGTCTGGTTTTCGAAATATTGCAATTCAAAGTCACTTGACTGTTTTTCGACCGAGCACCTCATTTGGTTCTAATGAGATATTCCCGCAACCAAGCCTTGAAAAGAAATGGTATTTTCAGAATTTATACTCCCATTTAAGAGCTTTCTACCACTGAAAACCAAAACATTCTATGAGGTCTGGTTGTGAAAATAATTGCATCCAAAGTGAATCTAAAAATGCATCTCTGACCTCACCCAAAAACTCTTTGGAAGGCTATATTTCTTTAACCAAAGCTCGTACGCGGCTAAAACCTTCATTGTTGCATAAAGAATTGATAGACCTTTCCATTGATGTATAAATCAAGCCGATTCGAGCTAAAAAAATTTTATGGATTTTGCAAAAAAAATCTTCGTCTTTAATGCCTTTGCGTGGCTATAATTTCTAACCAAGGCCTTGTAGGAGGTTGCGGTAAAAAAAAATACTTGCTTAGATTTCTCACAGCTATCCACAAAAGAAAACCAAAAGCGTCTGCGATGTCTGGTTTTCGAAATATTGCAATTCAAAGTCACTTGACTGTTTTTCGACCGAGCACCTCATTTGGTTCTAATGAGATATTCCCGCAACCAAGCCTTGAAAAGAAATGGTATTTTCAGAATTTATACTCCCATTTAAGAGCTTTCTACCACTGAAAACCAAAACATTCTATGAGGTCTGGTTGTGAAAATAATTGCATCCAAAGTGAATCTAAAAATGCATCTCTGACCTCACCCAAAAACTCTTTGGAAGGCTATATTTCTTTAACCAAAGCTCGTACGCGGCTAAAACCTTCACTGTTGCATAGAGAATTGATAGACCTTTCCATTGATGTATAAATCAAGCCGATTCGAGCTAAAAAAATTTTATGGATTTTGCAAAAAAAATCTTCGTCTTTAATGCCTTTGCGTGGCTATAATTTCTAACCAAGGCCTTGTAGGAGGTTGCGGTAAAAAAAAAACTTGCTTAGATTTCTCACAGCTATCCACAAAAGAAAACCAGAAGCGTCTGCGATGTCTGGTTTTCGAAATATTGCAATTCAAAGTCACTTGACTGTTTTTCGACCGAGCACCTCATTTGGTTCTAATGAGATATTCCCGCAACCAAGCCTTGAAAAGAAATGGTATTTTCAGAATTTATACTCCCATTTAAGAGCTTTCTACCACTGAAAACCAAAACATTCTATGAGGTCTGGTTGTGAAAATAATTGCATCCAAAGTGAATCTAAAAATGCATCTCTGACCTCACCCAAAAACTCTTTGGAAGGCTATATTTCTTTAACCAAAGCTCGAACGCGGCTAAAACCTTCATTGTTGCATAGAGAATTGATAGACCTTTCCATTGATGTATAAATCAAGCCGATTCGAGCTAAAAAAATTTTATGGATTTTGCAAAAAAAATTTTCGTCTTTAATGCCTTTGCGTGGCTATAATTTCTAACCAAAGCCTTGTAGGAGGTTGCGGTAAAAAACATACTTGCTTAGATTTCTCACAGCTATCCACAAAAGAAAACCAGAAGCGTCTGCGATGTCTGGTTTTCGAAATATTGCAATTCAAAGTCACTTGACTGTTTTTCGACCGAGCACCTCATTTGGTTCTAATGAGATATTCCCGCAACCAAGCCTTGAAAAGAAATGGTATTTTCAGAATTTATACTCCCATTTAAGAGCTTTCTACCACTGAAAACCAAAACATTCTATGAGGTCTGGTTGTGAAAATAATTGCATCCAAAGTGAATCTAAAAATGCATCTCTGACCTCACCCAAAAACTCTTTGGAAGGCTATATTTCTTTAACCAAAGCTCGTACGCGGCTAAAACCTTCATTGTTGCATAGAGAATTGATAGACCTTTCCATTGATGTATAAATCAAGCCGATTCGAGCTAAAAAAATTTTATGGATTTTGCAAAAAAAATCTTCGTCTTTAATGCCTTTGCGTGGCTATAATTTCTAACCAAAGCCTTGTAGGAGGTTGCGGTAAAAAAAATACTTGCTTAGATTTCTCACAGCTATCCACAAAAGAAAACCAGAAGCGTCTGCGATGTCTGGTTTTCGAAATATTGCAATTCAAAGTCACTTGACTGTTTTTCGACCGAGCACCTCATTTGGTTCTAATGAGATATTCCCGCAACCAAGCCTTGAAAAGAAATGGTATTTTCAGAATTTATACTCCTATTTAAGAGCTTTCTACCACTGAAAACCAAAACATTCTATGAGGTCTGGTTGTGAAAATAATTGCATCCAAAGTGAATCTAAAAATGCATCTCTGACCTCACCCAAAAACTCTTTGGAAGGCTTTATTTCTTTAACCAAAGCTCGTACGCGGCTAAAACCTTCACTGTTGCATAGAGAATTGATAGACCTTTCCATTGATGTATAAATCAAGCCGATTCGAGCTAAAAAAATTTTATGGATTTTGCAAAAAAAATCTTCGTCTTTAATGCCTTTGCGTGGCTATAATTTCTAACCAAAGCCTTGAAGGAGGTTGTGGTAAAAAAAATACTTGCTAAGATTTCTCACAGCTATCCACAAAAGAAAACCAGAAGCGTCTGCGATGTCTGGTTTTCGAAATATTGCAATTCAAAGTCACTTGACTGTTTTTCGACCGAGCACCTCATTTGGTTCTAATGAGATATTCCCGCAACCAAGCCTTGAAAAGAAACGGTATTTTCATAATTTATACTCCCATTTAAGAGCTTTCTACCACTGAAAACCAAAACATTCTATGAGGTCTGGTTGTGAAAATAATTGCATCCAAAGTGAATCTAAAAATGCATCTCTGACCTCACCCAAAAACTCTTTGGAAGGCTATATTTCTTTAACCAAAGCTCGTACGCAGCTAAAACCTTCACTGTTGCATAGAGAATTGATAGACCTTTCCATTGATGTATAAATCAAGCCGATTCGAGCTAAAAAAATTTTGTGGATTTTGCAAAAAAAATCTTCGTCTTTAATGCCTTTGCGTGGCTATAATTTCTAACCAAAGCCTTGTAGGAGGTTGCGGTAAAAAAAATACTTGCTTAGATTTCTCACAGCTATCCACAAAAGAAAACCGGAAGCGTCTGCGATGTCTGGTTTTCGAAATATTGCAATTCAAAGTCACTTGACTGTTTTTCGACCGAGCACCTCATTTGGTTCTAATGAGATATTCCCGCAACCAAGCCTTGAAAAGAAATGGTATTTTCAGAATTTATACTCCACTGAAAACCAAAACATTCTATGAGGTCTGGTTGTGAAAATAATTGCATCCAAAGTGAATCTAAAAATGCATCTCTGACCTCACCCAAAAACTCTTTGGAAGGCTATATTTCTTTAACCAAAGCTCGTACGCGGCTAAAACCTTCACTGTTGCATAGAGAATTGATAGACCTTTCCATTGATGTATAAATCAAGCCGATTCGAGCTAAAAAAAATTTTATGGATTTTGCAAAAAAAATCTTCGTCTTTAATGCCTTTGCGTGGCTATAATTTCTAACCAAAGCCTTGTAGGAGGTTGCGGTAAAAAAAATACTTGCTTAGATTTCTCACAGCTATCCACAAAAGAAAACCGGAAGCGTCTGCGATGTCTGGTTTTCGAAATATTGCAATTCAAAGTCACTTGACTGTTTTTCGACCGAGCACCTCATTTGGTTCTAATGAGATATTCCCGCAACCAAGCCTTGAAAAGAAATGGTATTTTCAGAATTTATACTCCCATTTAAGAGCTTTCTACCACTGAAAACCAAAACATTCTATGAGGTCTGGTTGTGAAAATAATTGCATCCAAAGTGAATCTAAAAATGCATCTCTGACCTCACCCAAAAACTCTTTGGAAGGCTTTATTTCTTTAACCAAACCTCGTACGCGGCTAAAACCTTCACTGTTGCATAGAGAATTGATAGACCTTTCCATTGATGTATAAATCAAGCCGACTCGAGCTAAAAAAATTTTATGGATTTTGCAAAAAAAATCTTCGTCTTTAATGCCTTTGCGTGGCTATAATTTCTAACCAAAGCCTTGTAGGAGGTTGCGGTAAAAAAAATACTTGCTTAGATTTCTCACAGCTATCCACAAAAGAAAACCAGAAGCGTCTGCGATGTCTGGTTTTCGAAATATTGCAATTCAAAGTCACTTGACTGTTTTTCGACCGAGCACCTCATTTGGTTCTAATGAGATATTCCCGCAACCAAGCCTTGAAAAGAAATGGTATTTTCAGAATTTATACTCCCATTTAAAAGCTTTCTACCACTGAAAACCAAAACATTCTATGAGGTCTTGTTGTGAAAATAATTGCATCCAAAGTGAATCTAAAAATGCATCTCTGACCTCACCCAAAAACTCTTTGGAAGGCTATATTTCTTTAACCAAAGCTCGTACGCGGCTAAAACCTTCACTGTTGCATAGAGAATTGATAGACCTTTCCATTGATGTATAAATCAAGCCGATTCGAGCTAAAAAAATTTTATGGAATTTGCAAAAAAAATCTTCGTCTTTAATGCCTTTGCGTGGCTATAATTTCTAACCAAAGCCTTGTAGGAGGTTGCGGTAAAAAAAATACTTGCTTAGATTTCTCACAGCTATCCACAAAAGAAAACCAGAAGCGTCTGCGATGTCTGGTTTTCGAAATATTGCAATTCAAAGTCACTTGACTGTTTTTCGACCGAGCACCTCATTTGGTTCTAATGAGATATTCCCGCAACCAAGCCTTGAAAAGAAATGGTATTTTCAGAATTTATACTCCCATTTAAGAGCTTTCTACCACTGAAAACCAAAACATTCTATGAGGTCTGGTTGTGAAAATAATTGCATCCAAAGTGAATCTAAAAATGCATCTCTGACCTCACCCAAAAACTCTTTGGAAGGCTATATTTCTTTAACCAAAGCTCGTACGCGGCTAAAACCTTCACTGTTGCATAGAGAATTGATAGACCTTTCCATTGATGTATAAATCAAGCCGATTCGAGCTAAAAAAAATTTATGGATTTTGCAAAAAAATCTTCGTCTTTAATGCCTTTGCGTGGCTATAATTTCTAACCAAAGCCTTGTAGGAGGTTACGGTAAAAAAAAATACTTGCTTAGATTTCTCACAGCTATCCACAAAAGAAAACCGGAAGCGTCTGCGATGTCTGGTTTTCGAAATATTGCAATTCAAAGTCACTTGACTGTTTTTCGACCGAGCACCTCATTTGGTTCTAATGAGATATTCCCGCAACCAAGCCTTGAAAAGAAATGGTATTTTCAGAATTTATACTCCCATTTAAGAGCTTTCTACCACTGAAAACCAAAACATTCTATGAGGTCTGGTTGTGAAAATAATTGCATCCAAAGTGAATCTAAAAATGCATCTCTGACCTGACCCAAAAACTCTTTGGAAAGCTATATTTCTTTAACCAAAGCTCGTACGCGGCTAAAACCTGTTGCATAGAGAATTGATAGACCTTTCCATTGATGTATAAATCAAGCCGATTCGAGCTAAAAAAATTTTATGGATTTTGCAAAAAAAATCTTCGTCTTTAATGCCTTTGCGTGGCTATAATTTCTAACCAAAGCCTTGTAGGAGGTTGCGGTAAAAAAAAATACTTGCTTAGATTTCTCACAGCTATCCACAAAAGAAAACCAGAAGCGTCTGCGATGTCTGGTTTTCGAAATATTGCAATTCAAAGTCACTTGACTGTTTTTCGACCGAGAACCTCATTTGGTTCTAATGAGATATTCCCGCAACCAAGCCTTGAAAAGAAATGGTATTTTCAGAATTTATACTCCCATTTAAGAGCTTTCTACCACTGAAAACCAAAACATTCCATGAGGTCTGGTTGTGAAAATAATTGCATCCAAAGTGAATCTAAAAATGCATCTCTGACCTCACCCAAAAACTCTTTGGAAGGCTATATTTCTTCAACCAAAGCTCGTACGCGGCTAAAACCTTCACTGTTGCATAGAGAATTGATAGACCTTTCCATTGATGTATAAATCAAGCCGATTCGAGCTAAAAAAATTTTATGGATTTTGCAAAAAAAATCTTCGTCTTTAATGCCTTTGCGTGGCTATAATTTCTAACCAAAGCCTTGTAGGAGGTTGCGGTAAAAAAAATACTTGCTTAGATTTCTCACAGCTATCCACAAAAGAAAACCAGAAGCGTCTGCGATGTCTGGTTTTCGAAGTATTGCAATTCAAAGTCACTTGACTGTTTTTCGACCGAGCACCTCATTTGGTTCTAATGAGATATTCCCGCAACCAAGCCTTGAAAAGAAATGGTATTTTCAGAATTTATACTCCCATTTAAGAGCTTTCTACCACTGAAAACCAAAACATTCTATGAGGTCTGGTTGTGAAAATAATTGCATCCAAAGTGAATCTAAAAATGCATCTCTGACCTCACCCAAAAACTCTTTGGAAGGCTATATTTCTTCAACCAAAGCTCGTACGCGGCTAAAACCTTCACTGTTGCATAGAGAATTGATAGACCTTTCCATTGATGTATAAATCAAGCCGATTCGAGCTAAAAAAATTTTATGGATTTTGCAAAAAAAATCTTCGTCTTTAATGCCTTTGCGTGGCTATAATTTCTAACCAAAGCCTTGTAGGAGGTTGCGGTAAAAAAAATACTTGCTTAGATTTCTCACAGCTATCCACAAAAGAAAACCAGAAGCGTCTGCGATGTCTGGTTTTCGAAATATTGCAATTCAAAGTCACTTGACTGTTTTTCGACCGAGCACCTCATTTGGTTCTAATGAGATATTCCCGCAACCAAGCCTTGAAAAGAAATGGTATTTTCAGAATTTATACTCCCATTTAAGAGCTTTCTACCACTGAAAACCAAAACATTCTATGGGGTCTGGTTGTGAAAATAATTGCATCCAAAGTGAATCTAAAAATGCATCTCTGACCTCATCCAAAAACTCTTTGGAAGGCTATATTTCTTTAACCAAAGCTCGTACGCGGCTAAAACCTTCACTGTTGCATAGAGAATTGATAGACCTTTCCATTGATGTATAAATCAAGCCGATTCGAGCTAAAAAAATTGTATGGATTTTGCAAAAAAAATCTTCGTCTTTAATGCCTTTGCGTGGCTATAATTTCTAACCAAAGCCTTGTAGGAGGTTGCGGTAAAAAAAATACTTGCTTAGATTTCTCACAGCTATCCACAAAAGAAAACCAGAAGCGTCTGCGATGTCTGGTTTTCGAAATATTGCAATTCAAAGTCACTTGACTGTTTTTCGACCGAGCACCTCATTTGGTTCTAATGAGATATTCCCGCAACCAAGCCTTGAAAAGAAATGGTATTTTCAGAATTTATACTCCCATTTAAGAGCTTTCTACCACTGAAAACCAAAACATTCTATGAGGTCTGGTTGTGAAAATAATTGCATCCAAAGTGAATCTAAAAATGCATCTCTGACCTCACCCAAAAACTCTTTGGAAGGCTATATTTCTTTAACCAAAGCTCGTACGCGGCTAAAACCTTCACTGTTGCATAGAGAATTGATAGACCTTTCCATGGATGTATAAATCAAGCCGATTCGAGCTAAAAAAAATTTTATGGATTTTGCAAAAAAAATCTTCGTCTTTAATGCCTTTGCGTGGCTATAATTTCTAACCAAAGCCTTGTAGGAGGTTGCGGTAAAAAAAATACTTGCTTAGATTTCTCACAGCTATCCACAAAAGAAAACCGGAAGCGTCTGCGATGTCAGGTTTTCGAAATATTGCAATTCAAAGTCACTTGACTGTTTTTCGACCGAGCACCTTATTTGGTTCTAATGAGATATTCCCGCAACCAAGCCTTGAAAAGAAATGGTATTTTCAGAATTTATACTCCCATTTAAGAGCTTTCTACCACTGAAAACCAAAACATTCTATGAGGTCTGGTTGTGAAAATAATTGCATCCAAAGTGAATCTAAAAATGCATCTCTAACCTCACCCAAAAACTCTTTTTAAGGCTATATTTCTTTAACCAAAGCTCGTACGCGGCTAAAACCTTCATTGTTGCATAGAGAATTGATAGACCTTTCCATTGATGTATAAATCAAGCCGATTCGAGCTAAAAAAATTTTATGGATTTTGCAAAAAAAATCTTCGTCTTTAATGCCTTTGCGTGGCTATAATTTCTAACCAAAGCCTTGTAGGAGGTTGCGGTAAAAAAAATACTTGCTTAGATTTCTCACAGCTATCCACAAAAGAAAACCAGAAGCGTCTGCGATGTCTGGTTTTCGAAATATTGCAATTCAAAGTCACTTGACTGTTTTTCGACCGAGCACCTCATTTGGTTCTAATGAGATATTCCCGCAACCAAGCCTTGAAAAGAAATGGTATTTTCAGAATTTATACTCCCATTTAAGAGCTTTCTACCACTGAAAACCAAAACATTCTATGGGGTCTGGTTGTGAAAATAATTGCATCCAAAGTGAATCTAAAAATGCATCTCTGACCTCATCCAAAAACTCTTTGGAAGGCTATATTTATTTAACCAAAGCTCGTACGCGGCTAAAACCTTCACTGTTGCATAGAGAATTGATAGACCTTTCCATTGATGTATAAATCAAGCCGATTCGAGCTAAAAAAATTTTATGGATTTTGCAAAAAAAATCTTCGTCTTTAATGCCTTTGCGTGGCTATAATTTCTAACCAAAGCCTTGTAGGAGGTTGCGGTAAAAAAAATACTTGCTTAGATTTCTCACAGCTATCCACAAAAGAAAACCAGAAGCGTCTGCGATGTCTGGTTTTCGAAATATTGCAATTCAAAGTCACTTGACTGTTTTTCGACCGAGAACCTCATTTGGTTCTAATGAGATATTCCCGCAACCAAGCCTTGAAAAGAAATGGTATTTTCAGAATTTATACTCCCATTTAAGAGCTTTCTACCACTGAAAACCAAAACATTCTATGAGGTCTGGTTGTGAAAATAATTGCATCCAAAGTGAATCTAAAAATGCATCTCTGACCTCACCCAAAAACTCTTTGGAAGGCTATATTTCTTTAACCAAAGCTCGTACGCGGCTAAAACCTTCACTGTTGCATAGAGAATTGATAGACCTTTCCATTGATGTATAAATCAAGCCGATTCGAGCTAAAAAAAATTTATGGATTTTGCAAAAAAAATCTTCGTCTTTAATGCCTTTGCGTGGCTATAATTTCTAACCAAAGCCTTGTAGGAGGTTGCGGTAAAAAAAATACTTGCTTAGATTTCTCACAGCTATCCACAAAAGAAAACCAGAAGCGTCTGCGATGTCTGGTTTTCGAAATATTGCAATTCAAAGTCACTTGACTGTTTTTCGACCGAGAACCTCATTTGGTTCTAATGAGATATTCCCGCAACCAAGCCTTGAAAAGAAATGGTATTTTCAGAATTTATACTCCCATTTAAGAGCTTTCTACCACTGAAAACCAAAACATTCTATGAGGTCTGGTTGTGAAAATAATTGCATCCAAAGTGAATCTAAAAATGCATCTCTGACCTCACCCAAAAACTCTTTGGAAGGCTATATTTCTTTAACCAAAGCTCGTACGCGGCTAAAACCTTCACTGTTGCATAGAGAATTGATAGACCTTTCCATTGATGTATAAATCAAGCCGATTCGAGCTAAAAAAAATTTATGGATTTTGCAAAAAAATCTTCGTCTTTAATGCCTTTGCGTGGCTATAATTTCTAACCAAAGCCTTGTAGGAGGTTACGGTAAAAAAAATACTTGCTTAGATTTCTCACAGCTATCCACAAAAGAAAACCGGAAGCGTCTGCGATGTCTGGTTTTCGAAATATTGCAATTCAAAGTCACTTGACTGTTTTTCGACCGAGCACCTCATTTGGTTCTAATGAGATATTCCCGCAACCAAGCCTTGAAAAGAAATGGTATTTTCAGAATTTATACTCCCATTTAAGAGCTTTCTACCACTGAAAACCAAAACATTCTATGAGGTCTGGTTGTGAAAATAATTGCATCCAAAGTGAATCTAAAAATGCATCTCTGACCTCACCCAAAAACTCTTTGGAAGGCTATATTTCTTCAACCAAAGCTCGTACGCGGCTAAAACCTTCACTGTTGCATAGAGAATTGATAGACCTTTCCATTGATGTATAAATCAAGCCGATTCGAGCTAAAAAAATTTTATGGATTTTGCAAAAAAAATCTTCGTCTTTAATGCCTTTGCGTGGCTATAATTTCTAACCAAAGCCTTGTAGGAGGTTGCGGTAAAAAAAATACTTGCTTAGATTTCTCACAGCTATCCACAAAAGAAAACCAGAAGCGTCTGCGATGTCTGGTTTTCGAAATATTGCAATTCAAAGTCACTTGACTGTTTTTCGACCGAGCACCTCATTTGGTTCTAATGAGATATTCCCGCAACCAAGCCTTGAAAAGAAATGGTATTTTCAGAATTTATACTCCCATTTAAGAGCTTTCTACCACTGAAAACCAAAACATTCTATGAGGTCTGGTTGTGAAAATAATTGCATCCAAAGTGAATCTAAAAATGCATCTCTGACCTCACCCAAAAACTCTTTGGAAGGCTATATTTCTTCAACCAAAGCTCGTACGCGGCTAAAACCTTCACTGTTGCATAGAGAATTGATAGACCTTTCCATTGATGTATAAATCAAGCCGATTCGAGCTAAAAAAATTTTATGGATTTTGCAAAAAAAATCTTCGTCTTTAATGCCTTTGCGTGGCTATAATTTCTAACCAAAGCCTTGTAGGAGGTTGCGGTAAAAAAAATACTTGCTTAGATTTCTCACAGCTATCCACAAAAGAAAACCGGAAGCGTCTGCGATGTCTGGTTTTCGAAATATTGCAATTCAAAGTCACTTGACTGTTTTTCGACCGAGCACCTCATTTGGTTCTAATGAGATATTCCCGCAACCAAGCCTTGAAAAGAAATGGTATTTTCAGAATTTATACTCCCATTTAAGAGCTTTCTACCACTGAAAACCAAAACATTCTATGAGGTCTGGTTGTGAAAATAATTGCATCCAAAGTGAATCTAAAAATGCATCTCTGACCTCACCCAAAAACTCTTTGGAAGGCTATATTTCTTCAACCAAAGCTCGTACGCGGCTAAAACCTTCACTGTTGCATAGAGAATTGATAGACCTTTCCATTGATGTATAAATCAAGCCGATTCGAGCTAAAAAAATTTTATGGATTTTGCAAAAAAAAATCTTCGTCTTTAATGCCTTTGCGTGGCTATAATTTCTAACCAAAGCCTTGTAGGAGGTTGCGGTAAAAAAAATACTTGCTTAGATTTCTCACAGCTATCCACAAAAGAAAACCAGAAGCGTCTGCGATGTCTGGTTTTCGAAATATTGCAATTCAAAGTCACTTGACTGTTTTTCGACCGAGCACCTCATTTGGTTCTAATGAGATATTCCCGCAACCAAGCCTTGAAAAGAAATGGTATTTTCAGAATTTATACTCCCATTTAAGAGCTTTCTACCACTGAAAACCAAAACATTCTATGAGGTCTGGTTGTGAAAATAATTGCATCCAAAGTGAATCTAAAAATGCATCTCTGACCTCACCCAAAAACTCTTTGGAAGGCTATATTTCTTCAACCAAAGCTCGTACGCGGCTAAAACCTTCACTGTTGCATAGAGAATTGATAGACCTTTCCATTGATGTATAAATCAAGCCGATTCGAGCTAAAAAAATTTTATGGATTTTGCAAAAAAAATCTTCGTCTTTAATGCCTTTGCGTGGCTATAATTTCTAACCAAAGCCTTGTAGGAGGTTGCGGTAAAAAAAATACTTGCTTAGATTTCTCACAGCTATCCACAAAAGAAAACCAGAAGCGTCTGCGATGTCTGGTTTTCGAAATATTGCAATTCAAAGTCACTTGACTGTTTTTCGACCGAGCACCTCATTTGGTTCTAATGAGATATTCCCGCAACCAAGCCTTGAAAAGAAATGGTATTTTCAGAATTTATACTCCCATTTAAGAGCTTTCTACCACTGAAAACCAAAACATTCTATGAGGTCTGGTTGTGAAAATAATTGCATCCAAAGTGAATCTAAAAATGCATCTCTGACCTCACCCAAAAACTCTTTGGAAGGCTATATTTCTTCAACCAAAGCTCGTACGCGGCTAAAACCTTCACTGTTGCATAGAGAATTGATAGACCTTTCCATTGATGTATAAATCAAGCCGATTCGAGCTAAAAAAATTTTATGGATTTTGCAAAAAAAATCTTCGTCTTTAATGCCTTTGCGTGGCTATAATTTCTAACCAAAGCCTTGTAGGAGGTTGCGGTAAAAAAAATACTTGCTTAGATTTCTCACAGCTATCCACAAAAGAAAACCGGAAGCGTCTGCGATGTCTGGTTTTCGAAATATTGCAATTCAAAGTCAAAGATTTTGCAAAAAAAATCTTCGTCTTTAATGCCTTTGCGTGGCTATAATTTCTAACCAAAGCCTTGTAGGAGGTTGCGGTAAAAAAAATACTTGCTTAGATTTCTCACAGCTATCCACAAAAGAAAACCAGAAGCGTCTGCGATGTCTGGTTTTCGAAATATTGCAATTCAAAGTCACTTGACTGTTTTTCGACCGAGCACCTCATTTGGTTCTAATGAGATATTCCCGCAACCAAGCCTTGAAAAGAAATGGTATTTTCAGAATTTATACTCCCATTTAAGAGCTTTCTACCACTGAAAACCAAAACATTCTATGGGGTCTGGTTGTGAAAATAATTGCATCCAAAGTGAATCTAAAAATGCATCTCTGACCTCATCCAAAAACTCTTTGGAAGGCTATATTTCTTTAACCAAAGCTCGTACGCGGCTAAAACCTTCACTGTTGCATAGAGAATTGATAGACCTTTCCATTGATGTATAAATCAAGCCGATTCGAGCTAAAAAAATTTTATGGATTTTGCAAAAAAAATCTTCGTCTTTAATGCCTTTGCGTGGCTATAATTTCTAACCAAAGCCTTGTAGGAGGTTGCGGTAAAAAAAATACTTGCTTAGATTTCTCACAGCTATCCACAAAAGAAAACCAGAAGCGTCTGCGATGTCTGGTTTTCGAAATATTGCAATTCAAAGTCACTTGACTGTTTTTCGACCGAGCACCTCATTTGGTTCTAATGAGATATTCCCGCAACCAAGCCTTGAAAAAAAATGGTATTTTCAGAATTTATACTCCCATTTAAGAGCTTTCTACCACTGAAAACCAAAACATTCTATGAGGTCTGGTTGTGAAAATAATTGCATCCAAAGTGAATCTAAAAATGCATCTCTGACCTCACCCAAAAACTCTTTGGAAGGCTATATTTCTTTAACCAAAGCTCGTACGCGGCTAAAACCTTCACTGTTGCATAGAGAATTGATAGACCTTTCCATTGATGTATAAATCAAGCCGATTCGAGCTAAAAAAATTTTATGGATTTTGCAAAAAAAATCTTCGTCTTTAATGCCTTTGCGTGGCTATAATTTCTAACCAAAGCCTTGTAGGAGGTTGCGGTAAAAAAAATACTTGCTTAGATTTCTCACAGCTATCCACAAAAGAAAACCAGAAGCGTCTGCGATGTCTGGTTTTCGAAATATTGCAATTCAAAGTCACTTGACTGTTTTTCGACCGAGAACCTCATTTGGTTCTAATGAGATATTCCCGCAACCAAGCCTTGAAAAGAAATGGTATTTTCAGAATTTATACTCCCATTTAAGAGCTTTCTACCACTGAAAACCAAAACATTCTATGAGGTCTGGTTGTGAAAAATAATTGCATCCAAAGTGAATCTAAAAATGCATCTCTGACCTCACCCAAAAACTCTTTGGAAGGCTATATTTCTTTAACCAAAGCTCGTACGCGGCTAAAACCTTCACTGTTGCATAGAGAATTGATAGACCTTTCCATTGATGTATAAATCAAGCCGATTCGAGCTAAAAAAAATTTATGGATTTTGCAAAAAAATCTTCGTCTTTAATGCCTTTGCGTGGCTATAATTTCTAACCAAAGCCTTGTAGGAGGTTACGGTAAAAAAATACTTGCTTAGATTTCTCACAGCTATCCACAAAAGAAAACCGGAAGCGTCTGCGATGTCTGGTTTTCGAAATATTGCAATTCAAAGTCACTTGACTGTTTTTCGACCGAGCACCTCATTTGGTTCTAATGAGATATTCCCGCAACCAAGCCTTGAAAAGAAATGGTATTTTCAGAATTTATACTCCCATTTAAGAGCTTTCTACCACTGAAAACCAAAACATTCTATGAGGTCTGGTTGTGAAAATAATTGCATCCAAAGTGAATCTAAAAAATGCATCTCTGACCTCACCCAAAAACTCTTTGGAAGGCTATATTTCTTCAACCAAAGCTCGTACGCGGCTAAAACCTTCACTGTTGCATAGAGAATTGATAGACCTTTCCATTGATGTATAAATCAAGCCGATTCGAGCTAAAAAAATTTTATGGATTTTGCAAAAAAAAATCTTCGTCTTTAATGCCTTTGCGTGGCTATAATTTCTAACCAAAGCCTTGTAGGAGGTTGCGGTAAAAAAAAATACTTGCTTAGATTTCTCACAGCTATCCACAAAAGAAAACCAGAAGCGTCTGCGATGTCTGGTTTTCGAAATATTGCAATTCAAAGTCACTTGACTGTTTTTCGACCGAGCACCTCATTTGGTTCTAATGAGATATTCCCGCAACCAAGCCTTGAAAAGAAATGGTATTTTCAGAATTTATACTCCCATTTAAGAGCTTTCTACCACTGAAAACCAAAACATTCTATGAGGTCTGGTTGTGAAAATAATTGCATCCAAAGTGAATCTAAAAATGCATCTCTGACCTCATCCAAAAACTCTTTGGAAGGCTATATTTCTTCAACCAAAGCTCGTACGCGGCTAAAACCTTCACTGTTGCATAGAGAATTGATAGACCTTTCCATTGATGTATAAATCAAGCCGATTCGAGCTAAAAAAATTTTATGGATTTTGCAAAAAAAATCTTCGTCTTTAATGCCTTTGCGTGGCTATAATTTCTAACCAAAGCCTTGTAGGAGGTTGCGGTAAAAAAAATACTTGCTTAGATTTCTCACAGCTATCCACAAAAGAAAACCGGAAGCGTCTGCGATGTCTGGTTTTCGAAATATTGCAATTCAAAGTCACTTGACTGTTTTTCGACCGAGCACCTCATTTGGTTCTAATGAGATATTCCCGCAACCAAGCCTTGAAAAGAAATGGTATTTTCAGAATTTATACTCCCATTTAAGAGCTTTCTACCACTGAAAACCAAAACATTCTATGAGGTCTGGTTGTGAAAATAATTGCATCCAAAGTGAATCTAAAAATGCATCTCTGACCTCACCCAAAAACTCTTTGGAAGGCTATATTTCCTCAACCAAAGCTCGTACGCGGCTAAAACCTTCACTGTTGCATAGAGAATTGATAGACCTTTCCATTGATGTATAAATCAAGCCGATTCGAGCTAAAAAAATTTTATGGATTTTGCAAAAAAAATCTTCGTCTTTAATGCCTTTGCGTGGCTATAATTTCTAACCAAAGCCTTGTAGGAGGTTGCGGTAAAAAAAATACTTGCTTAGATTTCTCACAGCTATCCACAAAAGAAAACCAGAAGCGTCTGCGATGTCTGGTTTTCGAAATATTGCAATTCAAAGTCACTTGACTGTTTTTCGACCGAGCACCTCATTTGGTTCTAATGAGATATTCCCGCAACCAAGCCTTGAAAAGAAATGGTATTTTCAGAATTTATACTCCCATTTAAGAGCTTTCTACCACTGAAAACCAAAACATTCTATGAGGTCTGGTTGTGAAAATAATTGCATCCAAAGTGAATCTAAAAATGCATCTCTGACCTCACCCAAAAACTCTTTGGAAGGCTATATTTCCTCAACCAAAGCTCGTACGCGGCTAAAACCTTCACTGTTGCATAGAGAATTGATAGACCTTTCCATTGATGTATAAATCAAGCCGATTCGAGCTAAAAAAATTTTATGGATTTTGCAAAAAAAATCTTCGTCTTTAATGCCTTTGCGTGGCTATAATTTCTAACCAAAGCCTTGTAGGAGGTTGCGGTAAAAAAAATACTTGCTTAGATTTCTCACAGCTATCCACAAAAGAAAACCAGAAGCGTCTGCGATGTCTGGTTTTCGAAATATTGCAATTCAAAGTCACTTGACTGTTTTTCGACCGAGCACCTCATTTGGTTCTAATGAGATATTCCCGCAACCAAGCCTTGAAAAGAAATGGTATTTTCAGAATTTATACTCCCATTTAAGAGCTTTCTACCACTGAAAACCAAAACATTCTATGGGGTCTGGTTGTGAAAATAATTGCATCCAAAGTGAATCTAAAAATGCATCTCTGACCTCATCCAAAAACTCTTTGGAAGGCTATATTTCTTTAACCAAAGCTCGTACGCGGCTAAAACCTTCACTGTTGCATAGAGAATTGATAGACCTTTCCATTGATGTATAAATCAAGCCGATTCGAGCTAAAAAAATTTTATGGATTTTGCAAAAAAAATCTTCGTCTTTAATGCCTTTGCGTGGCTATAATTTCTAACCAAAGCCTTGTAGGAGGTTGCGGTAAAAAAAATACTTGCTTAGATTTCTCACAGCTATCCACAAAAGAAAACCAGAAGCGTCTGCGATGTCTGGTTTTCGAAATATTGCAATTCAAAGTCACTTGACTGTTTTTCGACCGAGCACCTCATTTGGTTCTAATGAGATATTCCCGCAACCAAGCCTTGAAAAAAAATGGTATTTTCAGAATTTATACTCCCATTTAAGAGCTTTCTACCACTGAAAACCAAAACATTCTATGAGGTCTGGTTGTGAAAATAATTGCATCCAAAGTGAATCTAAAAATGCATCTCTGACCTCACCCAAAAACTCTTTGGAAGGCTATATTTCTTTAACCAAAGCTCGTACGCGGCTAAAACCTTCACTGTTGCATAGAGAATTGATAGATCTTTCCATTGATGTATAAATCAAGCCGATTCGAGCTAAAAAAAAATTTTATGGATTTTGCAAAAAAAATCTTCGTCTTTAATGCCTTTGCGTGGCTATAATTTCTAACCAAGGCCTTGTAGGAGGTTGCGGTAAAAAAAATACTTGCTTAGATTTCTCACAGCTATCCACAAAAGAAAACCAGAAGCGTCTGCGATGTCTGGTTTTCGAAATATTGCAATTCAAAGTCACTTGACTGTTTTTCGACCGAGCACCTCATTTGGTTCTAATGAGATATTCCCGCAACCAAGCCTTGAAAAGAAATGGTATTTTCAGAATTTATACTCCCATTTAAGAGCTTTCTACCACTGAAAACCAAAACATTCTATGAGGTCTGGTTGTGAAAATAATTGCATCCAAAGTGAATCTAAAAATGCATCTCTGACCTCACCCAAAAACTTTTTGGAAGGCTATATTTCTTTAACCAAAGCTCGTACGCGGCTAAAACCTTCACTGTTGCATAGAGAATTGATAGACCTTTCCATTGATGTATAAATCAAGCCGATTCGAGCTAAAAAAATTTTATGGATTTTGCAAAAAAAATCTTCGTCTTTAATGCCTTTGCGTGGCTATAATTTCTAACCAAAGCCTTGAAGGAGGTTGCGGTAAAAAAAATACTTGCTTAGATTTCTCACAGCTATCCACAAAAGAAAACCGGAAGCGTCTGCGATGTCTGGTTTTCGAAATATTGCAATTCAAAGTCACTTGACTGTTTTTCGACCGAGCACCTCATTTGGTTCTAATGAGATATTCCCGCAACCAAGCCTTGAAAAGAAATGGTATTTTCAGAATTTATACTCCCATTTAAGAGCTTTCTACCACTGAAAACCAAAACATTCTATGAGGTCTGGTTGTGAAAATAATTGCATCCAAAGTGAATCTAAAAATGCATCTCTGACCTCACCCAAAAACTCTTTGGAAGGCTATATTTCTTTAACCAAAGCTCGTACGCGGCTAAAACCTTCACTGTTGCATAGAGAATTGATAGACCTTTCCATTGATGTATAAATCAAGCCGATTCGAGCTAAAAAAAATTTTATGGATTTTGCAAAAAAAATCTTCGTCTTTAATGCCTTTGCGTGGTCTGCGATGTCTGGTTTTCGAAATATTGCAATTCAAAGTCACTTGACTGTTTTTCGACCGAGCACCTCATTTGGTTCTAATGAGATATTCCCGCAACCAAGCCTTGAAAAGAAATGGTATTTTCAGAATTTATACTCCCATTTAAGAGCTTTCTACCACTGAAAACCAAAACATTCTATGAGGTCTGGTTGTGAAAATAATTGCATCCAAAGTGAATCTAAAAATGCATCTCTGACCTCACCCAAAAACTCTTTGGAAGGCTATATTTCTTTAACCAAAGCTCGTACGCGGCTAAAACCTTCACTGTTGCATAGAGAATTGATAGACCTTTCCATTGATGTATAAATCAAGCCGATTCGAGCTAAAAAAATTTTATGGATTTTGCAAAAAAAATCTTCGTCTTTAATGCCTTTGCGTGGCTATAATTTCTAACCAAGGCCTTGTAGGAGGTTGCGGTAAAAAAAATACTTGCTTAGATTTCTCACAGCTATCCACAAAAGAAAACCAGAAGCGTCTGCGATGTCTGGTTTTCGAAATATTGCAATTCAAAGTCACTTGACTGTTTTTCGACCGAGCACCTCATTTGGTTCTAATGAGATATTCCCGCAACCAAGCCTTGAAAAGAAATGGTATTTTCAGAATTTATACTCCCATTTAAGAGCTTTCTACCACTGAAAACCAAAACATTCTATGAGGTCTGGTTGTGAAAATAATTGCATCCAAAGTGAATCTAAAAATGCATCTCTGACCTCACCCAAAAACTCTTTGGAAGGCTATATTTCTTTAACCAAAGCTCGTACGCGGCTAAAACCTTCACTGTTGCATAGAGAATTGATAGACCTTTCCATTGATGTATAAATCAAGCCGATTCGAGCTAAAAAAAGTTTATGGATTTTGCAAAAAAAATCTTCGTCTTTAATGCCTTTGCGTGGCTATAATTTCTAACCAAAGCCTTGTAGGAGGTTGCGGTAAAAAAAATACTTGCTTAGATTTCTCACAGCTATCCACAAAAGAAAACCGGAAGCGTTTGCGATGTCAGGTTTTCGAAATATTGCAATTCAAAGTCACTTGACTGTTTTTCGACCGAGCACCTCATTTGGTTCTAATGAGATATTCCCGCAACCAAGCCTTGAAAAGAAATGGTATTTTCAGAATTTATACTCCCATTTAAGAGCTTTCTACCACTGAAAACCAAAACATTCTATGAGGTCTGGTTGTGAAAATAATTGCATCCAAAGTGAATCTAAAAATGCATCTCTGACCTCACCCAAAAACTCTTTGGAAGGCTATATTTCTTTAACCAAAGCTCGTACGCGGCTAAAACCTTCATTGTTGCATAGAGAATTGATAGACCTTTCCATTGATGTATAAATCAAGCCGATTCGAGCTAAAAAAATTTTATGGATTTTGCAAAAAAAATCTTCGTCTTTAATGCCTTTGCGTGGCTATAATTTCTAACCAAAGCCTTGTAGGAGGTTGCGGTAAAAAAAATACTTGCTTAGATTTCTCACAGCTATCCACAAAAGAAAACCAGAAGCGTCTGCGATGTCTGGTTTTTGAAATATTGCAATTCAAAGTCACTTGACTGTTTTTCGACCGAGCACCTCATTTGGTTCTAATGAGATATTCCCGCAACCAAGCCTTGAAAAGAAATGGTATTTTCAGAATTTATACTCCACTGAAAACCAAAACATTCTATGAGGTCTGGTTGTGAAAATAATTGCATCCAAAGTGAATCTAAAAATGCATCTCTGACCTCACCCAAAAACTCTTTGGAAGGCTATATTTCTTTAACCAAAGCTCGTACGCGGCTAAAACCTTCACTGTTGCATAGAGAATTGATAGACCTTTCCATTGATGTATAAATCAAGCCGATTCAAGCTAAAAAAATTTTATGGATTTTGCAAAAAAAATCTTCGTCTTTAATGCCTTTGCGTGGCTATAATTTCTAACCAAAGCCTTGTAGGAGGTTGCGGTAAAAAAAATACTTGCTTAGATTTCTCACAGCTATCCACAAAAGAAAACCAGAAGCGTCTGCGATGTCTGGTTTTCGAAATATTGCAATTCAAAGTCACTTGACTGTTTTTCGACCGAGCACCTCATTTGGTTCTAATGAGATATTCCCGCAACCAAGCCTTGAAAAGAAATGGTATTTTCAGAATTTATACTCCCATTTAAGAGCTTTCTACCACTGAAAACCAAAACATTCTATGAGGTCTGGTTGTGAAAATAATTGCATCCAAAGTGAATCTAAAAATGCATCTCTGACCTCACCCAAAAACTCTTTGGAAGGCTATATTTCTTTAACCAAAGCTCGTACGCGGCTAAAACCTTCACTGTTGCATAGAGAATTGATAGACCTTTCCATTGATGTATAAATCAAGCCGATTCGAGCTAAAAAAATTTTATGGATTTTGCAAAAAAAATCTTCGTCTTTAATGCCTTTGCGTGGCTATAATTTCTAACCAAGGCCTTGTAGGAGGTTGCGGTAAAAAAAATACTTGCTTAGATTTCTCACAGCTATCCACAAAAGAAAACCAGAAGCGTCTGCGATGTCTGGTTTTCGAAATATTGCAATTCAAAGTCACTTGACTGTTTTTCGACCGAGCACCTCATTTGGTTCTAATGAGATATTCCCGCAACCAAGCCTTGAAAAGAAATGGTATTTTCAGAATTTATACTCCCATTTAAGAGCTTTCTACCACTGAAAACCAAAATATTCTATGAGGTCTGGTTGTGAAAATAATTGCATCCAAAGTGAATCTAAAAATGCATCTCTGACCTCACCCAAAAACTCTTTGGAAGGCTATATTTCTTTAACCAAAGCTCGTACGCGGCTAAAACCTTCATTGTTGTATAGAGAATTGATAGACCTTTCCATTGATGTATAAATCAAGCCGATTCGAGCTAAAAAAAATTTATGGATTTTGCAAAAAAAATCTTCGTCTTTAATGCCTTTGCGTGGCTATAATTTCTAACCAAAGCCTTGTAGGAGGTTGCGGTAAAAAAAATACTTGCTTAGATTTCTCACAGCTATGCACAAAAGAAAACCAGAAGCGTCTGCGATGTCTGGTTTTCTAAATATTGCAATTCAAAGTCACTTGACTGTTTTTCGACCGAGCACCTCATTTGGTTCTAATGAGATATTCCCGCAACCAAGCCTTGAAAAGAAATGGTATTTTCAGAATTTATACTCCCATTTAAGAGCTTTTTACCACTGAAAACCAAAACATTCTATGAGGTCTGGTTGTGAAAATAATTGCATCCAAAGTGAATCTAAAAATGCATCTCTGACCTCACCCAAAAACTCTTTGGAAGGCTATATTTCTTTAACCAAAGCTCGTACGCGGCTAAAACCTTCACTGTTGCATAGAGAATTGATAGACCTTTCCATTGATGTATAAATCAAGCCGATTCGAGCTAAAAAAATTTTATGGATTTTGCAAAAAAAATCTTCGTCTTTAATGCCTTTGCGTGGCTATAATTTCTAACCAAAGCCTTGTAGGAGGTTGCGGTAAAAAAAATACTTGCTTAGATTTCTCACAGCTATCCACAAAAGAAAACCAGAAGCGTCTGCGATGTCTGGTTTTCGAAATATTGCAATTCAAAGTCACTTGACTGTTTTTCGACCGAGCACCTCATTTGGTTCTAATGAGACATTCCCGCAACCAAGCCTTGAAAAGAAATGGTATTTTCAGAATTTATACTCCCATTTAAGAGCTTTCTACCACTGAAAACCAAAACATTCTATGAGGTCTGGTTGTGAAAATAATTGCATCCAAAGTGAATCTAAAAATGCATCTCTGACCTCACCCAAAAACTCTTTGGAAGGCTATATTTCTTTAACCAAAGCTCGTACGCGGCTAAAACCTTCATTGTTGTATAGAGAATTGATAGACCTTTCCATTGATGTATAAATCAAGCCGATTCGAGCTAAAAAAATTTTATGGATTTTGCAAAAAAAATCTTCGTCTTTAATGCCTTTGCGTGGCTATAATTTCTAACCAAAGCCTTGTAGGAGGTTGCGGTAAAAAAAATACTTGCTTAGATTTCTCACAGCTATCCACAAAAGAAAACCAGAAGCGTCTGCGATGTCTGGTTTTCGAAATATTGCAATTCAAAGTCACTTGACTGTTTTTCGACCGAGCACCTCATTTGGTTCTAATGAGATATTCCCGCAACCAAGCCTTGAAAAGAAATGGTATTTTCAGAATTTATACTCCCATTTAAGAGCTTTCTACCACTGAAAACCAAAACATTCTATGAGGTCTGGTTGTGAAAATAATTGCATCCAAAGTGAATCTAAAAATGCATCTCTGACCTCACCCAAAAACTCTTTGGAAGGCTATATTTCTTTAACCAAAGCTCGTACGCGGCTAAAACCTTCATTGTTGCATAGAGAATTGATAGACCTTTCCATTGATGTATAAATCAAGCCGATTCGAGCTAAAAAAATTTTATGGATTTTGCAAAAAAAATCTTCGTCTTTAATGCCTTTGCGTGGCTATAATTTCTAACCAAGGCCTTGTAGGAGGTTGCGGTAAAAAAAATACTTGCTTAGATTTCTCACAGCTATCCACAAAAGAAAACCAGAAGCGTCTGCGATGTCTGGTTTTCGAAATATTGCAATTCAAAGTCACTTGACTGTTTTTCGACCGAGCACCTCATTTGGTTCTAATGAGATATTCCCGCAACCAAGCCTTAAAAAGAAATGGTATTTTCAGAATTTATACTCCCATTTAAGAGCTTTTTACCACTGAAAACCAAAACATTCTATGAGGTCTGGTTGTGAAAATAATTGCATCCAAAGTGAATCTAAAAATGCATCTCTGACCTCACCCAAAAACTCTTTGGAAGGCTATATTTCTTTAACCAAAGCTCGTACGCGGCTAAAACCTTCACTGTTGCATAGAGAATTGATAGACCTTTCCATTGATGTATAAATCAAGCCGATTCGAGCTAAAAAAAAATTATGGATTTTGCAAAAAAAATATTCGTCTTTAATGCCTTTGCGTGGCTATAATTTCTAACCAAGGCCTTGTAGGAGGTTGCGGTAAAAAAAATACTTGCTTAGATTTCTCACAGCTATCCACAAAAGAAAACCAGAAGCGTCTGCGATGTCTGGTTTTCGAAATATTGCAATTCAAAGTCACTTGACTGTTTTTCGACCGAGCACCTCATTTGGTTCTAATGAGATATTCCCGCAACCAAGCCTTGAAAAGAAATGGTATTTTCAGAATTTATACTCCCATTTAAGAGCTTTCTACCACTGAAAACCAAAACATTCTATGAGGTCTGGTTGTGAAAATAATTGCATCCAAAGTGAATCTAAAAATGCATCTCTGACCTCACCCAAAAACTCTTTGGAAGGCTATATTTCTTTAACCAAAGCTCGTACGCGGCTAAAACCTTCATTGTTGTATAGAGAATTGATAGACCTTTCCATTGATGTATAAATCAAGCCGATTCGAGCTAAAAAAATTTTATGGATTTTGCAAAAAAAATCTTCGTCTTTAATGCCTTTGCGTGGCTATAATTTCTAACCAAAGCCTTGTAGGAGGTTGCGGTAAAAAAAATACTTGCTTAGATTTCTCACAGCTATCCACAAAAGAAAACCGGAAGCGTCTGCGATGTCTGGTTTTCGAAATATTGCAATTCAAAGTCACTTGACTGTTTTTCGACCGAGCACCTCATTTGGTTCTAATGAGATATTCCCGCAACCAAGCCTTGAAAAGAAATGGTATTTTCAGAATTTATACTCCCATTTAAGAGCTTTCTACCACTGAAAACCAAAACATTCTATGAGGTCTGGTTGTGAAAATAATTGCATCCAAAGTGAATCTAAAAATGCATCTCTGACCTCACCCAAAAACTCTTTGGAAGGCTATATTTCTTTAACCAAAGCTCGTACGCGGCTAAAACCTTCATTGTTGCATAGAGAATTGATAGACCTTTTCATTGATGTATAAATCAAGCTGATTCGAGCTAAAAAAATTTTATGGATTTTGCAAAAAAAATCTTCGTCTTTAATGCCTTTGCGTGGCTATAATTTCTAACCAAGGCCTTGTAGGAGGTTGCGGTAAAAAAAATACTTGCTTAGATTTCTCACAGCTATCCACAAAAGAAAACCAGAAGCGTCTGCGATGTCTGGTTTTCGAAATATTGCAATTCAAAGTCACTTGACTGTTTTTCGACCGAGCACCTCATTTGGTTCTAATGAGATATTCCCGCAACCAAGCCTTGAAAAGAAATGGTATGTTCAGAATTTATACTCCTATTTAAGAGCTTTCTACCACTGAAAACCAAAACATTCTATGAGGTCTGGTTGTGAAAATAATTGCATCCAAAGTGAATCTAAAAATGCATCTCTGACCTCACCCAAAAACTCTTTGGAAGGCTATATTTCTTTAACCAAAGCTCGTACGCGGCTAAAACCTTCACTGTTGCATAGAGAATTGATAGACCTTTCCATTGATGTATAAATCAAGCCGATTCGAGCTAAAAAAAATTTTATGGATTTTGCAAAAAAAATCTTCGTCTTTAATGCCTTTGCGTGGCTATAATTTCTAACCAAAGCCTTGTAGGAGGTTGTGGTAAAAAAAATACTTGCTTAGATTTCTCACAGCTATCCACAAAAGAAAACCAGAAGCGTCTGCGATGTCTGGTTTTCGAAATATTGCAATTCAAAGTCACTTGACTGTTTTTCGACCGAGCACCTCATTTGGTTCTAATGAGATATTCCCGCAACCAAGCCTTGAAAAGAAATGGTATTTTCAGAATTTATACTCCCATTTAAGAGCTTTCTACCACTGAAAACCAAAACATTCTATGAGGTCTGGTTGCATCCAAAGTGAATCTAAAAATGCATCTCTGACCTCACCCAAAAACTCTTTGGAAGGCTATATTTCTTTAACCAAAGCTCGTACGCGGCTAAAACCTTCATTGTTGCATAGAGAATTGATAGACCTTTCCATTGATGTATAAATCAAGCCGATTCGAGCTAAAAAAATTTTATGGATTTTGCAAAAAAAATCTTCGTCTTTAATGCCTTTGCGTGGCTATAATTTCTAACCAAAGCCTTGTAGGAGGTTGCGGTAAAAAAAATACTTGCTTAGATTTCTCACAGCTATCCACAAAAGAAAACCAGAAGCGTCTGCGATGTCTGGTTTTCGAAATATTGCAATTCAAAGTCACTTGACTGTTTTTCGACCGAGCACCTCATTTGGTTCTAATGAGATATTCCCGCAACCAAGCCTTGAAAAGAAATGGTATTTTCAGAATTTATACTCCCATTTAAGAGCTTTCTACCACTGAAAACGAAAACATTCTATGAGGTCTGGTTGTGAAAATAATTGCATCCAAAGTGAATCTAAAAATGCATCTCTGACCTCACCCAAAAACTCTTTGGAAGGCTATATTTCTTTAACCAAAGCTCGTACGCGGCTAAAACCTTCACTGTTGCATAGAGAATTGATAGACCTTTCCATTGATGTATAAATCAAGCCGATTTGAGCTAAAAAAATTTTATGGATTTTGCAAAAAAAATCTTCGTCTTTAATGCCTTTGCGTGGCTATAATTTCTAACCAAGGCCTTGTAGGAGGTTGCGGTAAAAAAAATACTTGCTTAGATTTCTCACAGCTATCCACAAAAGAAAACCAGAAGCGTCTGCGATGTCTGGTTTTCGAAATATTGCAATTCAAAGTCACTTGACTGTTTTTCGACCGAGCACCTCATTTGGTTCTAATGAGATATTCCCGCAACCAAGCCTTGAAAATAAATGGTATTTTCAGAATTTATACTCCCATTTAAGAGCTTTCTACCACTGAAAACCAAAACATTCTATGAGGTCTGGTTGTGAAAATAATTGCATCCAAAGTGAATCTAAAAATGCATCTCTGACCTCACCCAAAAACTCTTTGGAAGGCTATATTTCTTTAACCAAAGCTCGTACGCGGCTAAAACCTTCACTGTTGCATAGAGAATTGATAGACCTTTCCATTGATGTATAAATCAAGCCGATTCGAGCTAAAAAAATTTTATGGATTTTGCAAAAAAAATCTTCGTCTTTAATGCCTTTGCCTGGCTATAATTTCTAACCAAAGCCTTGTAGGAGGTTGCGGTAAAAAAAATACTTGCTTAGATTTCTCACAGCTATCCACAAAAGAAAACCGGAAGCGTCTGCGATGTCTGGTTTTCGAAATATTGCAATTCAAAGTCACTTGACTGTTTTTCGACCGAGCACCTCATTTGGTTCTAATGAGATATTTCCGCAACCAAGCCTTGAAAAGAAATGGTATTTTCAGAATTTATACTCCCATTTGAGAGCTTTCTACCACTGAAAACCAAAACATTCTATGAGGTCTGGTTGTGAAAATAATTGCATCCAAAGTGAATCTAAAAATGCATCTCTGACCTCACCCAAAAACTCTTTGGAAGGCTATATTTCTTTAACCAAAGCTCGTACGCGGCTAAAACCTTCACTGTTGCATAGAGAATTGATAGACCTTTCCATTGACGTGCCAAACTCAAAATTTTTTGTTTTCAATTAATTTTGGGAAAAATCATGGACTAACCACTTCTCTATAAAAATCATTATTTTTTCGAAGTTCACCAATCCCATCGAGATATACATCAAACGAAAGGTCTGTTCAATACCTACACACACCTGTAAGCCAAATCGTCCTGCATGGTCTGGTTAGCGAAATATGGCCATCCAAAGTGATTTCGCTGATTCCACAGATTTTCGAGCTTTAACTACCTAACAATGTGCTTGGGTGGCGATATTTCCGAAACCACGAGTTGTAAAAGGTTGCGGTTTCCAAAATTTGTAGTCAATTTTGTAAGAGCTATTCACGGGTGAAAACCAGAAGGTTCTGCCAGGTCTGGTTATCGAAATATGGCCACCCAAAGTGATTTTACTGAAAATTGGCCCAAATCTAAAAAAGTCATCGGATGCGGATGGCGATATTTTCGCAACCAAGGCTCGTAACGCGTTGCGGTTTTCAATTCTGAATAGAGAATTAACAGACCTTTCCATGGATGTGCCAAACTCAAATTTTTTTTTTCAATTAATTTTGGGAAAAATCATGGACTAACCACTTGTCTATAAAAATCATTATTTTTTCGAAGTTCACCAATCCCATCGAGATATACATCAAACGAAAGGTCTGTTCAATACCTACACACACCTGTAAGCCAAATCGTCCTGCATGGTCTGGTTAGCGAAATATGGCCATCCAAAGTGATTTCGCTGATTCCACAGATTTTCGAGCTTTAACTACCTAACAATGTGCTTGGGTGGCGATATTTCCGAAACCACGAGTTGTAAAAGGTTGCGGTTTCCAAAATTTGTAGTCAATTTTGTAAGAGCTATTCACGGGTGAAAACCAGAAGGTTCTGCCAGGTCTGGTTATCGAAATATGGCCACCCAAAGTGATTTTACTGAAAATTGGCCCAAATCTAAAAAAGTCATCGGATGCGGATGGCGATATTTTCGCAACCAAGGCTCGTAACGCGTTGCGGTTTTCAATTCTGAATAGAGAATTAACAGACCTTTCCATGGATGTGCCAAACTCAAATTTTTTTTTTCAATTAATTTTGGGAAAAATCATGGACTAACCACTTGTCTATAAAAATCATTATTTTTTCGAAGTTCACCAATCCCATCGAGATATACATCAAACGAAAGGTCTGTTCAATACCTACACACACCTGTAAGCCAAATCGTCCTGCATGGTCTGGTTAGCTAAATATGGCCATCCAAAGTGATTTCGCTGATTCCACAGATTTTCGAGCTTTAACTACCTAACAATGTGCTTGGGTGGCGATATTTCCGAAACCACGAGTTGTAAAAGGTTGCGGTTTCCAAAATTTGTAGTCAATTTTGTAAGAGCTATTCACGGGTGAAAACCAGAAGGTTCTGCCAGGTCTGGTTATCGAAATATGGCCACCCAAAGTGATTTTACTGAAAATTGGCCCAAATCTAAAAAAGTCATCGGATGCGGATGGCGATATTTTCGCAACCAAGGCTCGTAACGCGTTGCGGTTTTCAATTCTGAATAGAGAATTAACAGACCTTTCCATGGATGTGCCAAACTCAAATTTTTTTTTTCAATTAATTTTGGGAAAAATCATGGACTTAACCACTTGTCTATAAAAATCATTATTTTTTCGAAGTTCACCAATCCCATCGAGATATACATCAAACGAAAGGTCTGTTCAATACCTACACAAATCTAAAAAAGTCATCGGATGCGGATGGCGATATTTTCGCAACCAAGGCTCGTAACGCGTTGCGGTTTTCAATTCTGAATAGAGAATTAACAGACCTTTCCATGGATGTGTCAAACTCAAAATTTTATTTTTCAATTAATTTTGGGAAAAATCATGGACTAACCACTTGTCTATAAAAATCATTATTTTTTCGAAGTTCACCAATCCCATCGAGATATACATCAAACGAAAGGTCTGTTCAATACCTACACACACCTGTAAGCCAAATCGTCCTGCGTGGTCTGGTTAGCGAAATATGGCCATCCAAAGTGATTTCGCTGATTCCACAGATTTTCGAGCTTTAACTACCTAACAATGTGCTTGGGTGGCGATATTTCCGAAACCACGAAGATATACATCAAACGAAAGGTCTGTTCAATACCTACACACACCTGTAAGCCAAATCGTCCTGCGTGGTCTGGTTAGCGAAATATTTATAATATATTTTTCCAAAATTTGTAGTCAATTTTGTAAGAGCTATTCACGGGTGAAAACCAGAAGGTTCTTCGAGGTCTGGTTATCGAAATATGGCCACCCAAAGTGATTTTACTGAAAATTGGCCCAAATCTAAAAAAGTCATCGGATGCGGATGGCGATATATTCGCAACCAAGGCTCGTAACGCGTTGCGGTTTTCAATTCTGAATAGAGAATTAACAGACCTTTCCATGGATGTGCCAAACTCAAAATTTTTTTCCATGGATGTGCCAAACTCAAAATTTTTTTTTTTTCAATTAATTTTGGGAAAAATCATGGACTAGCCACTTGTCTATAAAAATCATTATTTTTTCGAAGATCACCAATCCCATCGAGATATACATCAAATGAAAGGTCTGTTCAATACCTACACAAATCTAAAAAAGTCATCGGATGCGGATGGCGATATTTTCGCAACCAAGGCTCGTAACGCGTTGCGGTTTTCAATTCTGAATAGAGAATTAACAGACCTTTCCATGGATGTGCCAAACTCAAAATTTTTTGTTTTCAATTAATTTTGGGAAAAATCATGGACTAACCACTTGTCTATAAAAATCATTATTTTTTCGAAGTTCAACAATCCCATCGAGATATACATCAAACGAAAGGTCTGTTCAATACCTACACACACCTGTAAGCCAAATCGTCCTGCGTGGTCTGGTTAGCGAAATATGTCCATCCAAAGTGATTTCGCTGATTCCACAGATTTTCGAGCTTTAACTACCTAACAATGTGCTTGGGTGGCGATATTTCCGAAACCACGAGTTGTAAAAGGTTGCGGTTTCCAAAATTTGTAGTCAATTTTGTAAGAGCTATTCACGGGTGAAAACCAGAAGGTTCTGCAAGGTCTGGTTATCGAAATATGGCCACCCAAAGTGATTTTACTGAAAATTGGCCCAAATCTAAAAAAGTCATCGGATGCGGATGGCGATATTTTCGCAACCAAGGCTCGTAACGCGTTGCGGTTTTCAATTCTGAATAGAGAATTAACAGACCTTTCCATGGATGTGCCAAACTCAAAATTTTTTTTTTCAATTAATTTTGGGAAAAATCATGGACTAACCACTTGTCTATAAAAATCATTATTTTTTCGAAGTTCACCAATCCCATCGAGATATACATCAAACGAAAGGTCTGTTCAATACCTACACACACCTGTAAGCCAAATCGTCCTGCGTGGTCTGGTTAGCGAAATATGGCCATCCAAAGTGATTTCGCTGATTCCACAGATTTTCGAGCTTTAACTACCTAACAATGTGCTTGGGTGGCGATATTTCCGAAACCACGAAGATATACATCAAACGAAAGGTCTGTTCAATACCTACACACACCTGTAAGCCAAATCGTCCTGCGTGGTCTGGTTAGCGAAATATGTCCATCCAAAGTGATTTCGCTGATTCCACAGATTTTCGAGCTTTAACTACCTAACAATGTGCTTGGGTGGCGATATTTCCGAAACCACGAGTTGTAAAAGGTTGCGGTTTCCAAAATTTGTAGTCAATTTTGTAAGAGCTATTCACGGGTGGAAACCAGAAGGTTCTGCGAGGTCTGGTTATCGAAATATGGCCACCCAAAGTGATTTTACTGAAAATTGGCCCAAATCTAAAAAAGTCATCGGATGCGGATGGCGATATTTTCGCAACCAAGGCTCGTAACGCGTTGCGGTTTTCAATTCTGAATAGAGAATTAACAGACCTTTCCATGGATGTGCCAAACTCAAAATTTTTTTTTTCAATTAATTTTGGGAAAAATCATGGACTAACCACTTGTCTATAAAAATCATTATTTTTTCGAAGTTCACCAATCCATCGAGATATACATCAAACGAAAGGTCTGTTCAATACCTACATACACCTGTAAGCCAAATCGTCCTGCGTGGTCTGGTTAGCGAAATATGGCCATCCAAAGTGATTTCGCTGATTCCACAGATTTTCGAGCTTTAACTACCTAACAATGTGCTTGGGTGGCGATATTTCCGAAACCACGAAGATATACATCAAACGAAAGGTCTGTTCAATACCTACACACACCTGTAAGCCAAATCGTCCTGCGTGGTCTGGTTAGCGAAATATTTATAATATATTTTTCCAAAATTTGTAGTCAATTTTGTAAGAGCTATTCACGGGTGAAAACCAGAAGGTTCTGCGAGGTCTGGTTATCGAAATATGGCCACCCAAAGTGATTTTACTGAAAATTGGCCCAAATCTAAAAAAGTCATCGGATGCGGATGGCGATATATTCGCAACCAAGGCTCGTAACGCGTTGCGGTTTTCAATTCTGAATAGAGAATTAACAGACCTTTCCATGGATGTGCCAAACTCAAAATTTTTTTTTCAATTAATTTTGGGAAAAATCATGGACTAACCACTTGTCTATAAAAATCATTATTTTTTCGAAGTTCACCAATCCCATCGAGATATACATCAAACGAAAGGTCTGTTCAATACCTACACACACCTGTAAGCCAAATCGTCCTGCGTGGTCTGGTTAGCGAAATATTTATAATATATTTTTCCAAAATTTGTAGTCAATTTTGTAAGAGCTATTCACGGGTGAAAACCAGAAGGTTCTGCGAGGTCTGGTTATCGAAATATGGCCACCCAAAGTGATTTTACTGAAAATTGGCCCAAATCTAAAAAAGTCATCGGATGCGGATGGCGATATT
This sequence comes from Chrysotoxum bicinctum, assembly GCA_911387755.1. Lineage (NCBI taxonomy): Eukaryota > Metazoa > Arthropoda > Insecta > Diptera > Syrphidae > Chrysotoxum > Chrysotoxum bicinctum. The sequence continues at coordinate 66,909,053 of OU426990.1, read as the reverse complement.
TTCGCAACCAAGGCTCGTAACGCGTTGCGGTTTTCAATTCTGAATAGAGAATTAACAGACCTTTCCATGGATGTGCCAAACTCAAATTTTTTTTTTCAATTAATTTTGGGAAAAATCATGGACTAACCACTTGTCTATAAAAATCATTATTTTTTCGAAGTTCACCAATCCCATCGAGATATACATCAAACGAAAGGTCTGTTCAATACCTACACAAATCTAAAAAAGTCATCGGATGCGGATGGCGATATTTTCGCAACCAAGGCTCGTAACGCGTTGCGGTTTTCAATTCTGAATAGAGAATTAACAGACCTTTCCATGGATGTGTCAAACTCAAAATTTTTTTTTTCAATTAATTTTGGGAAAAATCATGGACTAACCACTTGTCTATAAAAATCATTATTTTTTCGAAGTTCACCAATCCCATCGAGATATACATCAAACGAAAGGTCTGTTGAATACCTACACACACCTGTAAGCCAAATCGTCCTGCATGGTCTGGTTAGCGAAATATGGCCATCCAAAGTGATTTCGCTGATTCCACAGATTTTCGAGCTTTAACTACCTAACAATGTGCTTGGGTGGCGATATTTCCGAAACCACGAGTTGTAAAAGGTTGCGGTTTCCAAAATTTGTAGTCAATTTTGTAAGAGCTATTCACGGGTGAAAACCAGAAGGTTCTGCAAGGTCTGGTTATCGAAATATGGCCACCCGAAGTGATTTTACTGAAAATTGGCCCAAATCTAAAAAAGTCATCGGATGCGGATGGCGATATTTTCGCAACCAAGGCTCGTAACGCGTTGCGGTTTTCAATTCTGAATAGAGAATTAACAGACCTTTCCATGGATGTGCCAAACTCAAATTTTTTTTTTCAATTAATTTTGGGAAAAATCATGGACTAACCACTTGTCTATAAAAATCATTATTTTTTCGAAGTTCACCAATCCCATCGAGATATACATCAAACGAAAGGTCTGTTCAATACCTACACACACCTGTAAGCCAAATCGTCCTGCGTGGTCTGGTAAGCGAAATATGGCCATCCAAAGTGATTTCGCTGATTCCACAGATTTTCGAGCTTTAACTACCTAACAATGTGCTTGGGTGGCGATATTTCCGAAACCACGAAGATATACATCAAACGAAAGGTCTGTTCAATACCTACACACACCTGTAAGCCAAATCGTCCTGCGTGGTCTGGTTAGCGAAATATTTATAATATATTTTTCCAAAATTTGTAGTCAATTTTGTAAGAGCTATTCACGGGTGAAAACCAGAAGGTTCTTCGAGGTCTGGTTATCGAAATATGGCCACCCAAAGTGATTTTACTGAAAATTGGCCCAAATCTAAAAAAGTCATCGGATGCGGATGGCGATATATTCGCAACCAAGGCTCGTAACGCGTTGCGGTTTTCAATTCTGAATAGAGAATTAACAGACCTTTCCATGGATGTGCCAAACTCAAAATTTTTTGTTTTCAATTAATTTTGGGAAAAATCATGGACTAACCACTTGTCTATAAAAATCATTATTTTTTCGAAGTTCACCAATCCCATCGAGATATACATCAAACGAAAGGTCTGTTCAATACCTACACACACCTGTAAGCCAAATCGTCCTGCGTGGTCTGGTTAGCGAAATATGGCCATCCAAAGTGATTTCGCTGATTCCACAGATTTTCGAGCTTTAACTACCTAACAATGTGCTTGGGTGGCGATATTTCCGAAACCACGAGTTGTAAAAGGTTGCGGTTTCCAAAATTTGTAGTCAATTTTGTAAGAGCTATTCACGGGTGAAAATCAGAAGGTTCTGCCAGGTCTGGTTATCGAAATATAGCCACCCAAAGTGATTTTACTGAAAATTGGCCCAAATCTAAAAAAGTCATCGGATGCGGATGGCGATATTTTCGCAACCAAGGCTCGTAACGCGTTGCGGTTTTCAATTCTGAATAGAGAATTAACAGACCTTTCCATGGATGTGCCAAACTCAAAATTTTTTTCCATGGATGTGCCAAACTCAAAATTTTTTTTTTTTCAATTAATTTTGGGAAAAATCATGGACTAACCACTTGTCTATAAAAATCATTATTTTTTCGAAGTTCACCAATCCCATCGAGATATACATCAAATGAAAGGTCTGTTCAATACCTACACAAATCTAAAAAAGTCATCGGATGCGGATGGCGATATTTTCGCAACCAAGGCTCGTAACGCGTTGCGGTTTTCAATTCTGAATAGAGAATTAACAGACCTTTCCATGGATGTGCCAAACTCAAAATTTTTTGTTTTCAATTAATTTTGGGAAAAATCATGGACTAACCACTTGTCTATAAAAATCATTATTTTTTCGAAGTTCACCAATCCCATCGAGATATACATCAAACGAAAGGTCTGTTCAATACCTACACACACCTGTAAGCCAAATCGTCCTGCGTGGTCTGGTTAGCGAAATATGGCCATCCAAAGTGATTTCGCTGATTCCACAGATTTTCGAGCTTTAACTACCTAACAATGTGCTTGGGTGGCGATATTTCCGAAACCACGAGTTGTAAAAGGTTGCGGTTTCCAAAATTTGTAGTCAATTTTGTAAGAGCTATTCACGGGTGAAAACCAGAAGGTTCTGCAAGGTCTGGTTATCGAAATATGGCCACCCGAAGTGATTTTACTGAAAATTGGCCCAAATCTAAAAAAGTCATCGGATGCGGATGGCGATATTTTCGCAACCAAGGCTCGTAACGCGTTGCGGTTTTCAATTCTGAATAGAGAATTAACAGACCTTTCCATGGATGTGCCAAACTCAAAATTTTTTGTTTTCAATTAATTTTGGGAAAAATCATGGACTAGCCACTTGTCTATAAAAATCATTATTTTTTCGAAGATCACCAATCCCATCGAGATATACATCAAATGAAAGGTCTGTTCAATACCTACACAAATCTAAAAAAGTCATCGGATGCGGATGGCGATATTTTCGCAACCAAGGCTCGTAACGCGTTGCGGTTTTCAATTCTGAATAGAGAATTAACAGACCTTTCCATGGATGTGCCAAACTCAAAATTTTTTTTTTCAATTAATTTTGGGAAAAATCATCTTGTCTCTATAAAAATCATTATTTTTTCGAAGTTCACCAATCCCATCGAGATATACATCAAACGAAAGGTCTGTTCAATACCTACACACACCTGTAAGCCAAATCGTCCTGCGTGGTCTGGTTAGCGAAATATGGCCATCCAAAGTGATTTCGCTGATTCCACAGATTTTCGAGCTTTAACTACCTAACAATGTGCTTGGGTGGCGATATTTCCGAAACCACGAAGATATACATCAAACGAAAGGTCTGTTCAATACCTACACACACCTGTAAGCCAAATCGTCCTGCGTGGTCTGGTTAGCGAAATATGTCCATCCAAAGTGATTTCGCTGATTCCACAGATTTTCGAGCTTTAACTACCTAACAATGTGCTTGGGTGGCGATATTTCCGAAACCACGAGTTGTAAAAGGTTGCGGTTTCCAAAATTTGTAGTCAATTTTGTAAGAGCTATTCACGGGTGGAAACCAGAAGGTTCTGCGAGGTCTGGTTATCGAAATATGGCCACCCAAAGTGATTTTACTGAAAATTGGCCCAAATCTAAAAAAGTCATCGGATGCGGATGGCGATATTTTCGCAACCAAGGCTCGTAACGCGTTGCGGTTTTCAATTCTGAATAGAGAATTAACAGACCTTTCCATGGATGTGCCAAACTCAAAATTTTTTGTTTTCAATTAATTTTGGGAAAAATCATGGACTAGCCACTTGTCTATAAAAATCATTATTTTTTCGAAGATCACCAATCCCATCGAGATATACATCAAATGAAAGGTCTGTTCAATACCTACACAAATCTAAAAAAGTCATCGGATGCGGATGGCGATATTTTCGCAACCAAGGCTCGTAACGCGTTGCGGTTTTCAATTCTGAATAGAGAATTAACAGACCTTTCCATGGATGTGCCAAACTCAATTTTTTTTTTCAATTAATTTTGGGAAAAATCATGGACTAGCCACTTGTCTATAAAAATCATTATTTTTTCGAAGTTCACCAATCCCATCGAGATATACATCAAACGAAAGGTCTGTTCAATACCTACACACACCTGTAAGCCAAATCGTCCTGCGTGGTCTGGTTAGCGAAATATGTCCATCCAAAGTGATTTCGCTGATTCCACAGATTTTCGAGCTTTAACTACCTAACAATGTGCTTGGGTGGCGATATTTCCGAAACCACGAGTTGTAAAAGGTTGCGGTTTCCAAAATTTGTAGTCAATTTTGTAAGAGCTATTCACGGGTGAAAACCTGAAGGTTCTGCAAGGTCTGGTTATCGAAATATGGCCACCCAAAGTGATTTTACTGAAAATTGGCCCAAATCTAAAAAAGTCATCGGATGCGGATGGCGATATTTTCGCAACCAAGGCTCGTAACGCGTTGCGGTTTTCAATTCTGAATAGAGAATTAACAGACCTTTCCATGGATGTGCCAAACTCAAAATTTTTTTTTTCAATTAATTTTGGGAAAAATCATCTTGTCTCTATAAAAATCATTATTTTTTCGAAGTTCACCAATCCCATCGAGATATACATCAAACGAAAGGTCTGTTCAATACCTACACACACCTGTAAGCCAAATCGTCCTGCGTGGTCTGGTTAGCGAAATATGGCCATCCAAAGTGATTTCGCTGATTCCACAGATTTTCGAGCTTTAACTACCTAACAATGTGCTTGGGTGGCGATATTTCCGAAACCACGAAGATATACATCAAACGAAAGGTCTGTTCAATACCTACACACACCTGTAAGCCAAATCGTCCTGCGTGGTCTGGTTAGCGAAATATGTCCATCCAAAGTGATTTCGCTGATTCCACAGATTTTCGAGCTTTAACTACCTAACAATGTGCTTGGGTGGCGATATTTCCGAAACCACGAGTTGTAAAAGGTTGCGGTTTCCAAAATTTGTAGTCAATTTTGTAAGAGCTATTCACGGGTGGAAACCAGAAGGTTCTGCGAGGTCTGGTTATCGAAATATGGCCACCCAAAGTGATTTTACTGAAAATTGGCCCAAATCTAAAAAAGTCATCGGATGCGGATGGCGATATTTTCGCAACCAAGGCTCGTAACGCGTTGCGGTTTTCAATTCTGAATAGAGAATTAACAGACCTTTCCATGGATGTGCCAAACTCAAAATTTTTTTTTTCAATTAATTTTGGGAAAAATCATGGACTAACCACTTGTCTATAAAAATCATTATTTTTTCGAAGTTCACCAATCCCAACGAGATATACATCAAACGAAAGGTCTGTTCAATACCTACACACACCTGTAAGCCAAATCGTCCTGCGTGGTCTGGTTAGCGAAATATGTCCATCCAAAGTGATTTCGCTGATTCCACAGATTTTCGAGCTTTAACTACCTAACAATGTGCTTGGGTGGCGATATTTCCGAAACCACGAAGATATACATCAAACGAAAGGTCTGTTCAATACCTACACACACCTGTAAGCCAAATCGTCCTGCGTGGTCTGGTTAGCGAAATATTTATAATATATTTTTCCAAAATTTGTAGTCAATTTTGTAAGAGCTATTCACGGGTGAAAACCAGAAGGTTCTGCGAGGTCTGGTTATCGAAATATGGCCACCCAAAGTGATTTTACTGAAAATTGGCCCAAATCTAAAAAAGTCATCGGATGCGGATGGCGATATTTTCGCAACCAAGGCTCGTAACGCGTTGCAGTTTTCAATTCTGAATAGAGAATTAACAAGACCTTTCCATGGATGTGCCAAACTCTATTTTTTTTTTTCAATTAATTTTGGGAAAAATCATGGACTAACCACTTGTCTATAAAAATCATTATTTTTTCGAAGTTCACCAATCCCATCGAGATATACATCAAACGAAAGGTCTGTTCAATACCTACACACACCTGTAAGCCAAATCGTCCTGCGTGGTCTGGTTAGCGAAATATGTCCATCCAAAGTGATTTCGCTGATTCCACAGATTTTCGAGCTTTAACTACCTAACAATGTGCTTGGGTGGCGATATTTCCGAAACCACGAGTTGTAAAAGGTTGCGGTTTCCAAAATTTGTAGTCAATTTTGTAAGAGCTATTCACGGGTGAAAACCAGAAGGTTCTGCAAGGTCTGGTTATCGAAATATGGCCACCCAAAGTGATTTTACTGAAAATTGGCCCAAATCTAAAAAAGTCATCGGATGCGGATGGCGATATTTTCGCAACCAAGGCTCGTAACGCGTTGCGGTTTTCAATTCTGAATAGAGAATTAACAGACCTTTCCATGGATGTGCCAAACTCAAAATTTTTTTTTTCAATTAATTTTGGGAAAAATCATCTTGTCTCTATAAAAATCATTATTTTTTCGAAGTTCACCAATCCCATCGAGATATACATCAAACGAAAGGTCTGTTCAATACCTACACACACCTGTAAGCCAAATCGTCCTGCGTGGTCTGGTTAGCGAAATATGGCCATCCAAAGTGATTTCGCTGATTCCACAGATTTTCGAGCTTTAACTACCTAACAATGTGCTTGGGTGGCGATATTTCCGAAACCACGAAGATATACATCAAACGAAAGGTCTGTTCAATACCTACACACACCTGTAAGCCAAATCGTCCTGCGTGGTCTGGTTAGCGAAATATGTCCATCCAAAGTGATTTCGCTGATTCCACAGATTTTCGAGCTTTAACTACCTAACAATGTGCTTGGGTGGCGATATTTCCGAAACCACGAGTTGTAAAAGGTTGCGGTTTCCAAAATTTGTAGTCAATTTTGTAAGAGCTATTCACGGGTGAAAACCAGAAGGTTCTGCGAGGTCTGGTTATCGAAATATGGCCACCCAAAGTGATTTTACTGAAAATTGGCCCAAATCTAAAAAAGTCATCGGATGCGGATGGCGATATTTTCGCAACCAAGGCTCGTAACGCGTTGCGGTTTTCAATTCTGAATAGAGAATTAACAGACCTTTCCATGGATGTGCCAAACTCAAAATTTTTTTTTTCAATTAATTTTGGGAAAAATCATGGACTAACCACTTGTCTATAAAAATCATTATTTTTTCGAAGTTCACCAATCCATCGAGATATACATCAAACGAAAGGTCTGTTCAATACCTACATACACCTGTAAGCCAAATCGTCCTGCGTGGTCTGGTTAGCGAAATATGGCCATCCAAAGTGATTTCGCTGATTCCACAGATTTTCGAGCTTTAACTACCTAACAATGTGCTTGGGTGGCGATATTTCCGAAACCACGAAGATATACATCAAACGAAAGGTCTGTTCAATACCTACACACACCTGTAAGCCAAATCGTCCTGCGTGGTCTGGTTAGCGAAATATGGCCATCCAAAGTGATTTCGCTGATTCCACAGATTTTCGAGCTTTAACTACCTAACAATGTGCTTGGGTGGCGATATTTCCGAAACCACGAGTTGTAAAAGGTTGCGGTTTCCAAAATTTGTAGTCAATTTTGTAAGAGCTATTCACGGGTGAAAACCAGAAGGTTCTGCAAGGTCTGGTTATCGAAATATGGCCACCCAAAGTGATTTTACTGAAAATTGGCCCAAATCTAAAAAAGTCATCGGATGCGGATGGCGATATTTTCGCAACCAAGGCTCGTAACGCGTTGCGGTTTTCAATTCTGAATAGAGAATTAACAGACCTTTCCATGGATGTGCCAAACTCAAAATTTTTTTTTTCAATTAATTTTGGGAAAAATCATGGACTAACCACTTGTCTATAAAAATCATTATTTTTTCGAAGTTCACCAATCCCATCGAGATATACATCAAACGAAAGGTCTGTTCAATACCTACACACACCTGTAAGCCAAATCGTCCTGCGTGGTCTGGTTAGCGAAATATGGCCATCCAAAGTGATTTCGCTGATTCCACAGATTTTCGAGCTTTAACTACCTAACAATGTGCTTGGGTGGCGATATTTCCGAAACCACGAAGATATACATCAAACGAAAGGTCTGTTCAATACCTACACACACCTGTAAGCCAAATCGTCCTGCGTGGTCTGGTTAGCGAAATATGTCCATCCAAAGTGATTTCGCTGATTCCACAGATTTTCGAGCTTTAACTACCTAACAATGTGCTTGGGTGGCGATATTTCCGAAACCACGAGTTGTAAAAGGTTGCGGTTTCCAAAATTTGTAGTCAATTTTGTAAGAGCTATTCACGGGTGGAAACCAGAAGGTTCTGCGAGGTCTGGTTATCGAAATATGGCCACCCAAAGTGATTTTACTGAAAATTGGCCCAAATCTAAAAAAGTCATCGGATGCGGATGGCGATATTTTCGCAACCAAGGCTCGTAACGCGTTGCGGTTTTCAATTCTGAATAGAGAATTAACAGACCTTTCCATGGATGTGCCAAACTCAAAATTTTTTTTTTCAATTAATTTTGGGAAAAATCATGGACTAACCACTTGTCTATAAAAATCATTATTTTTTCGAAGTTCACCAATCCATCGAGATATACATCAAACGAAAGGTCTGTTCAATACCTACATACACCTGTAAGCCAAATCGTCCTGCGTGGTCTGGTTAGCAAAATATGGCCATCCAAAGTGATTTCGCTGATTCCACAGATTTTCGAGCTTTAACTACCTAACAATGTGCTTGGGTGGCGATATTTCCGAAACCACGAAGATATACATCAAACGAAAGGTCTGTTCAATACCTACACACACCTGTAAGCCAAATCGTCCTGCGTGGTCTGGTTAGCGAAATATTTATAATATATTTTTCCAAAATTTGTAGTCAATTTTGTAAGAGCTATTCACGGGTGAAAACCAGAAGGTTCTGCGAGGTCTGGTTATCGAAATATGGCCACCCAAAGTGATTTTACTGAAAATTGGCCCAAATCTAAAAAAGTCATCGGATGCGGATGGCGATATATTCGCAACCAAGGCTCGTAACGCGTTGCGGTTTTCAATTCTGAATAGAGAATTAACAGACCTTTCCATGGATGTGCCAAACTCAAAATTTTTTTTTCAATTAATTTTGGGAAAAATCATGGACTAACCACTTGTCTATAAAAATCATTATTTTTTCGAAGTTCACCAATCCCATCGAGATATACATCAAACGAAAGGTCTGTTCAATACCTACACACACCTGTAAGCCAAATCGTCCTGCGTGGTCTGGTTAGCGAAATATTTATAATATATTTTTACAAAATTTGTAGTCAATTTTGTAAGAGCTATTCACGGGTGAAAACCAGAAGGTTCTGCGAGGTCTGGTTATCGAAATATGGCCACCCAAAGTGATTTTACTGAAAATTGGCCCAAATCTAAAAAAGTCATCGGATGCGGATGGCGATATTTTCGCAACCAAGGCTCGTAACGCGTTGCGGTTTTCAATTCTGAATAGAGAATTAACAGACCTTTCCATGGATGTGCCAAACTCAAATTTTTTTTTTCAATTAATTTTGGGAAAAATCATGGACTAACCACTTGTCTATAAAAATCATTATTTTTTCGAAGTTCACCAATCCCATCGAGATATACATCAAACGAAAGGTCTGTTCAATACCTACACAAATCTAAAAAAGTCATCGGATGCGGATGGCGATATTTTCGCAACCAAGGCTCGTAACGCGTTGCGGTTTTCAATTCTGAATAGAGAATTAACAGACCTTTCCATGGATGTGTCAAACTCAAAATTTTTTTTTTCAATTAATTTTGGGAAAAATCATGGACTAACCACTTGTCTATAAAAATCATTATTTTTTCGAAGTTCACCAATCCCATCGAGATATACATCAAACGAAAGGTCTGTTGAATACCTACACACACCTGTAAGCCAAATCGTCCTGCATGGTCTGGTTAGCGAAATATGGCCATCCAAAGTGATTTCGCTGATTCCACAGATTTTCGAGCTTTAACTACCTAACAATGTGCTTGGGTGGCGATATTTCCGAAACCACGAGTTGTAAAAGGTTGCGGTTTCCAAAATTTGTAGTCAATTTTGTAAGAGCTATTCACGGGTGAAAACCAGAAGGTTCTGCAAGGTCTGGTTATCGAAATATGGCCACCCGAAGTGATTTTACTGAAAATTGGCCCAAATCTAAAAAAGTCATCGGATGCGGATGGCGATATTTTCGCAACCAAGGCTCGTAACGCGTTGCGGTTTTCAATTCTGAATAGAGAATTAACAGACCTTTCCATGGATGTGCCAAACTCAAATTTTTTTTTTCAATTAATTTTGGGAAAAATCATGGACTAACCACTTGTCTATAAAAATCATTATTTTTTCGAAGTTCACCAATCCCATCGAGATATACATCAAACGAAAGGTCTGTTCAATACCTACACACACCTGTAAGCCAAATCGTCCTGCGTGGTCTGGTAAGCGAAATATGGCCATCCAAAGTGATTTCGCTGATTCCACAGATTTTCGAGCTTTAACTACCTAACAATGTGCTTGGGTGGCGATATTTCCGAAACCACGAAGATATACATCAAACGAAAGGTCTGTTCAATACCTACACACACCTGTAAGCCAAATCGTCCTGCGTGGTCTGGTTAGCGAAATATTTATAATATATTTTTCCAAAATTTGTAGTCAATTTTGTAAGAGCTATTCACGGGTGAAAACCAGAAGGTTCTTCGAGGTCTGGTTATCGAAATATGGCCACCCAAAGTGATTTTACTGAAAATTGGCCCAAATCTAAAAAAGTCATCGGATGCGGATGGCGATATATTCGCAACCAAGGCTCGTAACGCGTTGCGGTTTTCAATTCTGAATAGAGAATTAACAGACCTTTCCATGGATGTGCCAAACTCAAAATTTTTTGTTTTCAATTAATTTTGGGAAAAATCATGGACTAACCACTTGTCTATAAAAATCATTATTTTTTCGAAGTTCACCAATCCCATCGAGATATACATCAAACGAAAGGTCTGTTCAATACCTACACACACCTGTAAGCCAAATCGTCCTGCGTGGTCTGGTTAGCGAAATATGGCCATCCAAAGTGATTTCGCTGATTCCACAGATTTTCGAGCTTTAACTACCTAACAATGTGCTTGGGTGGCGATATTTCCGAAACCACGAGTTGTAAAAGGTTGCGGTTTCCAAAATTTGTAGTCAATTTTGTAAGAGCTATTCACGGGTGAAAATCAGAAGGTTCTGCCAGGTCTGGTTATCGAAATATAGCCACCCAAAGTGATTTTACTGAAAATTGGCCCAAATCTAAAAAAGTCATCGGATGCGGATGGCGATATTTTCGCAACCAAGGCTCGTAACGCGTTGCGGTTTTCAATTCTGAATAGAGAATTAACAGACCTTTCCATGGATGTGCCAAACTCAAAATTTTTTTCCATGGATGTGCCAAACTCAAAATTTTTTTTTTTTTCAATTAATTTTGGGAAAAATCATGGACTAACCACTTGTCTATAAAAATCATTATTTTTTCGAAGTTCACCAATCCCATCGAGATATACATCAAATGAAAGGTCTGTTCAATACCTACACAAATCTAAAAAAGTCATCGGATGCGGATGGCGATATTTTCGCAACCAAGGCTCGTAACGCGTTGCGGTTTTCAATTCTGAATAGAGAATTAACAGACCTTTCCATGGATGTGCCAAACTCAAAATTTTTTGTTTTCAATTAATTTTGGGAAAAATCATGGACTAACCACTTGTCTATAAAAATCATTATTTTTTCGAAGTTCACCAATCCCATCGAGATATACATCAAACGAAAGGTCTGTTCAATACCTACACACACCTGTAAGCCAAATCGTCCTGCGTGGTCTGGTTAGCGAAATATGGCCATCCAAAGTGATTTCGCTGATTCCACAGATTTTCGAGCTTTAACTACCTAACAATGTGCTTGGGTGGCGATATTTCCGAAACCACGAGTTGTAAAAGGTTGCGGTTTCCAAAATTTGTAGTCAATTTTGTAAGAGCTATTCACGGGTGAAAACCAGAAGGTTCTGCCAGGTCTGGTTATCGAAATATGGCCACCCAAAGTGATTTTACTGAAAATTGGCCCAAATCTAAAAAAGTCATCGGATGCGGATGGCGATATTTTCGCAACCAAGGCTCGTAACGCGTTGCGGTTTTCAATTCTGAATAGAGAATTAACAGACCTTTCCATGGATGTGCCAAACTCAAAATTTTTTGTTTTCAATTAATTTTGGGAAAAATCATGGACTAGCCACTTGTCTATAAAAATCATTATTTTTTCGAAGATCACCAATCCCATCGAGATATACATCAAATGAAAGGTCTGTTCAATACCTACACAAATCTAAAAAAGTCATCGGATGCGGATGGCGATATTTTCGCAACCAAGGCTCGTAACGCGTTGCGGTTTTCAATTCTGAATAGAGAATTAACAGACCTTTCCATGGATGTGCCAAACTCAATTTTTTTTTTCAATTAATTTTGGGAAAAATCATGGACTAGCCACTTGTCTATAAAAATCATTATTTTTTCGAAGTTCACCAATCCCATCGAGATATACATCAAACGAAAGGTCTGTTCAATACCTACACACACCTGTAAGCCAAATCGTCCTGCGTGGTCTGGTTAGCGAAATATGTCCATCCAAAGTGATTTCGCTGATTCCACAGATTTTCGAGCTTTAACTACCTAACAATGTGCTTGGGTGGCGATATTTCCGAAACCACGAGTTGTAAAAGGTTGCGGTTTCCAAAATTTGTAGTCAATTTTGTAAGAGCTATTCACGGGTGAAAACCAGAAGGTTCTGCAAGGTCTGGTTATCGAAATATGGCCACCCAAAGTGATTTTACTGAAAATTGGCCCAAATCTAAAAAAGTCATCGGATGCGGATGGCGATATTTTCGCAACCAAGGCTCGTAACGCGTTGCGGTTTTCAATTCTGAATAGAGAATTAACAGACCTTTCCATGGATGTGCCAAACTCAAAATTTTTTTTTTCAATTAATTTTGGGAAAAATCATCTTGTCTCTATAAAAATCATTATTTTTTCGAAGTTCACCAATCCCATCGAGATATACATCAAACGAAAGGTCTGTTCAATACCTACACACACCTGTAAGCCAAATCGTCCTGCGTGGTCTGGTTAGCGAAATATGGCCATCCAAAGTGATTTCGCTGATTCCACAGATTTTCGAGCTTTAACTACCTAACAATGTGCTTGGGTGGCGATATTTCCGAAACCACGAGTTGTAAAAGGTTGCGGTTTCCAAAATTTGTAGTCAATTTTGTAAGAGCTATTCACGGGTGGAAACCAGAAGGTTCTGCGAGGTCTGGTTATCGAAATATGGCCACCCAAAGTGATTTTACTGAAAATTGGCCCAAATCTAAAAAAGTCATCGGATGCGGATGGCGATATTTTCGCAACCAAGGCTCGTAACGCGTTGCGGTTTTCAATTCTGAATAGAGAATTAACAGACCTTTCCATGGATGTGCCAAACTCAAAATTTTTTGTTTTCAATTAATTTTGGGAAAAATCATGGACTAGCCACTTGTCTATAAAAATCATTATTTTTTCGAAGATCACCAATCCCATCGAGATATACATCAAATGAAAGGTCTGTTCAATACCTACACAAATCTAAAAAAGTCATCGGATGCGGATGGCGATATTTTCGCAACCAAGGCTCGTAACGCGTTGCGGTTTTCAATTCTCAATAGAGAATTAACAGACCTTTCCATGGATGTGCCAAACTCAATTTTTTTTTTTCAATTAATTTTGGGAAAAATCATGGACTAGCCACTTGTCTATAAAAATCATTATTTTTTCGAAGTTCACCAATCCCATCGAGATATACATCAAACGAAAGGTCTGTTCAATACCTACACACACCTGTAAGCCAAATCGTCCTGCGTGGTCTGGTTAGCGAAATATGTCCATCCAAAGTGATTTCGCTGATTCCACAGATTTTCGAGCTTTAACTACCTAACAATGTGCTTGGGTGGCGATATTTCCGAAACCACGAGTTGTAAAAGGTTGCGGTTTCCAAAATTTGTAGTCAATTTTGTAAGAGCTATTCACGGGTGAAAACCTGAAGGTTCTGCAAGGTCTGGTTATCGAAATATGGCCACCCAAAGTGATTTTACTGAAAATTGGCCCAAATCTAAAAAAGTCATCGGATGCGGATGGCGATATTTTCGCAACCAAGGCTCGTAACGCGTTGCGGTTTTCAATTCTGAATAGAGAATTAACAGACCTTTCCATGGATGTGCCAAACTCAAAATTTTTTTTTTCAATTAATTTTGGGAAAAATCATCTTGTCTCTATAAAAATCATTATTTTTTCGAAGTTCACCAATCCCATCGAGATATACATCAAACGAAAGGTCTGTTCAATACCTACACACACCTGTAAGCCAAATCGTCCTGCGTGGTCTGGTTAGCGAAATATGGCCATCCAAAGTGATTTCGCTGATTCCACAGATTTTCGAGCTTTAACTACCTAACAATGTGCTTGGGTGGCGATATTTCCGAAACCACGAAGATATACATCAAACGAAAGGTCTGTTCAATACCTACACACACCTGTAAGCCAAATCGTCCTGCGTGGTCTGGTTAGCGAAATATGTCCATCCAAAGTGATTTCGCTGATTCCACAGATTTTCGAGCTTTAACTACCTAACAATGTGCTTGGGTGGCGATATTTCCGAAACCACGAGTTGTAAAAGGTTGCGGTTTCCAAAATTTGTAGTCAATTTTGTAAGAGCTATTCACGGGTGGAAACCAGAAGGTTCTGCGAGGTCTGGTTATCGAAATATGGCCACCCAAAGTGATTTTACTGAAAATTGGCCCAAATCTAAAAAAGTCATCGGATGCGGATGGCGATATTTTCGCAACCAAGGCTCGTAACGCGTTGCGGTTTTCAATTCTGAATAGAGAATTAACAGACCTTTCCATGGATGTGCCAAACTCAAAATTTTTTTTTTCAATTAATTTTGGGAAAAATCATGGACTAACCACTTGTCTATAAAAATCATTATTTTTTCGAAGTTCACCAATCCCATCGAGATATACATCAAACGAAAGGTCTGTTCAATACCTACACACACCTGTAAGCCAAATCGTCCTGCGTGGTCTGGTTAGCGAAATATGTCCATCCAAAGTGATTTCGCTGATTCCACAGATTTTCGAGCTTTAACTACCTAACAATGTGCTTGGGTGGCGATATTTCCGAAACCACGAAGATATACATCAAACGAAAGGTCTGTTCAATACCTACACACACCTGTAAGCCAAATCGTCCTGCGTGGTCTGGTTAGCGAAATATTTATAATATATTTTTCCAAAATTTGTAGTCAATTTTGTAAGAGCTATTCACGGGTGAAAACCAGAAGGTTCTGCGAGGTCTGGTTATCGAAATATGGCCACCCAAAGTGATTTTACTGAAAATTGGCCCAAATCTAAAAAAGTCATCGGATGCGGATGGCGATATTTTCGCAACCAAGGCTCGTAACGCGTTGCAGTTTTCAATTCTGAATAGAGAATTAACAAGACCTTTCCATGGATGTGCCAAACTCTATTTTTTTTTTTCAATTAATTTTGGGAAAAATCATGGACTAACCACTTGTCTATAAAAATCATTATTTTTTCGAAGTTCACCAATCCCATCGAGATATACATCAAACGAAAGGTCTGTTCAATACCTACACACACCTGTAAGCCAAATCGTCCTGCGTGGTCTGGTTAGCGAAATATTTATAATATATTTTTCCAAAATTTGTAGTCAATTTTGTAAGAGCTATTCACGGGTGAAAACCAGAAGGTTCTGCGAGGTCTGGTTATCGAAATATGGCCACCCAAAGTGATTTTACTGAAAATTGGCCCAAATCTAAAAAAGTCATCGGATGCGGATGGCGATATATTCGCAACCAAGGCTCGTAACGCGTTGCGGTTTTCAATTCTGAATAGAGAATTAACAGACCTTTCCATGGATGTGCCAAACTCAAAATTTTTTTTTCAATTAATTTTGGGAAAAATCATGGACTAACCACTTGTCTATAAAAATCATTATTTTTTCGAAGTTCACCAATCCCATCGAGATATACATCAAACGAAAGGTCTGTTCAATACCTACACACACCTGTAAGCCAAATCGTCCTGCGTGGTCTGGTTAGCGAAATATTTATAATATATTTTTCCAAAATTTGTAGTCAATTTTGTAAGAGCTATTCACGGGTGAAAACCAGAAGGTTCTGCGAGGTCTGGTTATCGAAATATGGCCACCCAAAGTGATTTTACTGAAAATTGGCCCAAATCTAAAAAAGTCATCGGATGCGGATGGCGATATTTTCGCAACCAAGGCTCGTAACGCGTTGCGGTTTTCAATTCTGAATAGAGAATTAACAGACCTTTCCATGGATGTGCCAAACTCAAAATTTTTTTTTTTCAATTAATTTTGGGAAAAATCATGGACTAACCACTTGTCTATAAAAATCATTATTTTTTCGAAGTTCACCAATCCCATCGAGATATACATCAAATGAAAGGTCTGTTCAATACCTACACAAATCTAAAAAAGTCATCGGATGCGGATGGCGATATTTTCGCAACCAAGGCTCGTAACGCGTTGCAATTTTCAATTCTGAATAGAGAATTAACAGACCTTTCCATGGATGTGCCAAACTCAAAATTTTTTTTTTTCAATTAATTTTGGGAAAAATCATGGACTAACCACTTGTCTATAAAAATCATTATTTTTTCGAAGTTCACCAATCCCATCGAGATATACATCAAATGAAAGGTCTGTTCAATACCTACACACACCTGTAAGCCAAATCGTCCTGCGTGGTCTGGTTAGCGAAATATGGCCA
This sequence comes from Chrysotoxum bicinctum, assembly GCA_911387755.1. Classification (NCBI taxonomy): domain Eukaryota; kingdom Metazoa; phylum Arthropoda; class Insecta; order Diptera; family Syrphidae; genus Chrysotoxum; species Chrysotoxum bicinctum. Next base: position 66,892,219 of record OU426990.1, on the reverse strand, counting down.
TCCAAAGTGATTTCGCTGATTCCACAGATTTTCGAGCTTTAACTACCTAACAATGTGCTTGGGTGGCGATATTTCCGAAAACACGAGTTGTAAAAGGTTGCGGTTTCCAAAATTTGTAGTCAATTTTGTAAGAGCTATTCACGGGTGAAAACCAGAAGGTTCTGCCAGGTCTGGTTATCGAAATATGGCCACCCAAAGTGATTTTACTGAAAATTGGCCCAAATCTAAAAAAGTCATCGGATGCGGATGGCGATATATTCGCAACCAAGGCTCGTAACGCGTTGCGGTTTTCAATTCTGAATAGAGAATTAACAGACCTTTCCATGGATGTGCCAAACTCAAAATTTTTTTTTTCAATTAATTTTGGGAAAAATCATGGACTAACCACTTGTCTATAAAAATCATTATTTTTTCGAAGTTCACCAATCCCATCGAGATATACATCAAATGAAAGGTCTGTTCAATACCTACACAAATCTAAAAAAGTCATCGGATGCGGATGGCGATATTTTCGCAACCAAGGTTCGTAACGCGTTGCAATTTTCAATTCTGAATAGAGAATTAACAGACCTTTCCATGGATGTGCCAAACTCAAAATTTTTTTTTTTCAATTAATTTTGGGAAAAATCATGGACTAACCACTTGTCTATAAAAATCATTTTCGAAGTTCACCAATCCCATCGAGATATACATCAAATGAAAGGTCTGTTCAATACCTACACAAATCTAAAAAAGTCATCGGATGCGGATGGCGATATTTTCGCAACCAAGGCTCGTAACGCGTTGCGGTTTTCAATTCTGAATAGAGAATTAACAGACCTTTCCATGGATGTGCCAAACTCAAAATTTTTTTTTTCAATTATTTTCCCATCGAGATATACATCAAATGAAAGGTCTGTTCAATACCTACACAAATCTAAAAAAGTCATCGGATGCGGATGGCGATATTTTCGCAACCAAGGCTCGTAACGCGTTGCAATTTTCAATTCTGAATAGAGAATTAACAGACCTTTCCATGGATGTGCCAAACTCAAAATTTTTTTTTTTCAATTAATTTTGGGAAAAATCATGGACTAACCACTTGTCTATAAAAATCATTATTTTTTTCGAAGTTCACCAATCCCATCGAGATATACATCAAACGAAAGGTCTGTTCAATACCTACACACACCTGTAAGCCAAATCGTCCTGCGTGGTCTGGTTAGCGAAATATGGCCATCCAAAGTGATTTCGCTGATTCCACAGATTTTCGAGCTTTAACTACCTAACAATGTGCTTGGGTGGCGATATTTCCGAAAACACGAGTTGTAAAAGGTTGCGGTTTCCAAAATTTGTAGTCAATTTTGTAAGAGCTATTCACGGGTGAAAACCAGAAGGTTCTGCCAGGTCTGGTTATCGAAATATGGCCACCCAAAGTGATTTTACTGAAAATTGGCCCAAATCTAAAAAAGTCATCGGATGCGGATGGCGATATTTTCGTAACCAAGGCTCGTAACGCGTTGCGGTTTTCAATTCTGAATAGAGAATTAACAGACCTTTCCATGGATGTGCCAAACTCAAAATTTTTTGTTTTCAATTAATTTTGGGAAAAATCATGGACTAACCACTTGTCTATAAAAATCATTATTTTTTCGAAGTTCACCAATCCCATCGAGATATACATCAAATGAAAGGTCTGTTCAATACCTACACAAATCTAAAAAAGTCATCGGATGCGGATGGCGATATTTTCGCAACCAAGGCTCGTAACGCGTTGCAATTTTCAATTCTGAATAGAGAATTAACAGACCTTTCCATGGATGTGCCAAACTCAAAATTTTTTTTTTCAATTAATTTTGGGAAAAATCATGGACTAACCACTTGTCTATAAAAATCATTATTTTTTCGAAGTTCACCAATCCCATCGAGATATACATCAAACGAAAGGTCTGTTCAATACCTACACACAACTGTAAGCCAAATCGTCCTGCGTGGTCTGGTTAGCGAAATATGGCCATCCAAAGTGATTTCGCTGATTCCACAGATTTTCGAGCTTTAACTACCTAACAATGTGCTTGGGTGGCGATATTTCCGAAACCACGAGTTGTAAAAGGTTGCGGTTTCCAAAATTTGTAGTCAATTTTGTAAGAGCTATTCACGGGTGAAAACCAGAAGGTTCTGCCAGGTCTGGTTATCGAAATATGGCCACCCAAAGTGATTTTACTGAAAATTGGCCCAAATCTAAAAAAGTCATCGGATGCGGATGGCGATATTTTCGCAACCAAGGCTCGTAACGCGTTGCGGTTTTCAATTCTGAATAGAGAATTAACAGACCTTTCCATGGATGTGCCAAACTCAAAATTTTTTTTTTTTCAATTAATTTTGGGAAAAATCATGGACTAACCACTTGTCTATAAAAATCATTATTTTTTCGAAGTTCACCAATCCCATCGAGATATACATCAAACGAAAGGTCTGTTCAATACCTACACACACCTGTAAGCCAAATCGTCCTGCGTGGTCTGGTTAGCGAAATATGGCCATCCAAAGTGATTTCGCTGATTCCACAGATTTTCGAGCTTTAACTACCTAACAATGTGCTTGGGTGGCGATATTTCCGAAACCACGAGTTGTAAAAGGTTGCGGTTTCCAAAATTTGTAGTCAATTTTGTAAGAGCTATTCACGGGTGAAAACCAGAAGGTTCTGCCAGGTCTGGTTATCGAAATATGGCCACCCAAAGTGATTTTACTGAAAATTGGCCCAAATCTAAAAAAGTCATCGGATGCGGATGGCGATATTTTCGCAACCAAGGCTCGTAACGCGTTGCAATTTTCAATTCTGAATAGAGAATTAACAGACCTTTCCATGGATGTGCCAAACTCAAAATTTTTTTTTTCAATTAATTTTGGGAAAAATCATGGACTAACTAACCACTTGTCTATAAAAATCATTATTTTTTCGAAGTTCACCAATCCCATCGAGATATACATCAAACGAAAGGTCTGTTCAATACCTACACACACCTGTAAGCCAAATCGTCCTGCGTGGTCTGGTTAGCGAAATATGGCCATCCAAAGTGATTTCGCTGATTCCACAGATTTTCGAGCTTTAACTACCTAACAATGTGCTTGGGTGGCGATATTTCCGAAAACACGAGTTGTAAAAGGTTGCGGTTTCCAAAATTTGTAGTCAATTTTGTAAGAGCTATTCACGGGTGAAAACCAGAAGGTTCTGCCAGGTCTGGTTATCGAAATATGGCCACCCAAAGTGATTTTACTGAAAATTGGCCCAAATCTAAAAAAGTCATCGGATGCGGATGGCGATATTTTCGCAACCAAGGCTCGTAACGCGTTGCGGTTTTCAATTCTGAATAGAGAATTAACAGACCTTTCCATGGATGTGCCAAACTCAAAATTTTTTTTTTTTCAATTAATTTTGGGAAAAATCATGGACTAACCACTTGTCTATAAAAATCATTATTTTTTCGAAGTTCACCAATCCCATCGAGATATACATCAAACGAAAGGTCTGTTCAATACCTACACACACCTGTAAGCCAAATCGTCCTGCGTGGTCTGGTTAGCGAAATATGGCCATCCAAAGTGATTTCGCTGATTCCACAGATTTTCGAGCTTTAACTACCTAACAATGTGCTTGGGTGGCGATATTTCCGAAACCACGAGTTGTAAAAGGTTGCGGTTTCCAAAATTTTTAGTCAATTTTGTAAAGCTATTCACGGGTGAAAACCAGAAGGTTCTGCCAGGTCTGGTTATCGAAATATGGCCACCCAAAGTGATTTTACTGAAAATTGGCCCAAATCTAAAAAAGTCATCGGATGCGGATGGCGATATTTTCGCAACCAAGGCTCGTAACGCGTTGCGGTTTTCAATTCTGAATAGAGAATTAACAGACCTTTCCATGGATGTGCCAAACTCAAAATTTTTTTTTTCAATTAATTTTGGGAAAAATCATGGACTAACCACTTGTCTATAAAAATCATTATTTTTTCGAAGTTCACCAATCCCATCGAGATATACATCAAACGAAAGGTCTGTTCAATACCTACACACACCTGTAAGCCAAATCGTCCTGCGTGGTCTGGTTAGCGAAATATTTATAATATATTTTTCCAAAATTTGCAGTCAATTTTGTAAGAGCTATTCACGGGTGAAAACCAGAAGGTTCTGCGAGGTCTGGTTATCGAAATATGGCCACCCAAAGTGATTTTACTGAAAATTGGCCCAAATCTAAAAAAGTCATCGGATGCGGATGGCGATATTTTCGCAACCAAGGCTCGTAACGCGTTGCAATTTTCAATTCTGAATAGAGAATTAACAGACCTTTCCATGGATGTGCCAAACTCAAAATTTTTTTTTCAATTAATTTTGGGAAAAATCATGGACTAACTAACCACTTGTCTATAAAAATCATTATTTTTTCGAAGTTCACCAATCCCATCGAGATATACATCAAACGAAAGGTCTGTTCAATACCTACACAAATCTAAAAAAGTCATCGGATGCGGATGGCGATATTTTCGCAACCAAGGCTCGTAACGCGTTGCAATTTTCAATTCTGAATAGAGAATTAACAGACCTTTCCATGGATGTGCCAAACTCAAAATTTTTTTTTTCAATTAATTTTGGGAAAAATCATGGACTAACCACTTGTCTATAAAAATCATTATTTTTTCGAAGTTCACCAATCCCATCGAGATATACATCAAACGAAAGGTCTGTTCAATACCTACACACACCTGTAAGCCAAATCGTCCTGCGTGGTCTGGTTAGCGAAATATGGCCATCCAAAGTGATTTCGCTGATTCCACAGATTTTCGAGCTTTAACTACCTAACAATGTGCTTGGGTGGCGATATTTCCGAAAACACGAGTTGTAAAAGGTTGCGGTTTCCAAAATTTGTAGTCAATTTTGTAAGAGCTATTCACGGGTGAAAACCAGAAGGTTCTGCCAGGTCTGGTTATCGAAATATGGCCACCCAAAGTGATTTTACTGAAAATTGGCCCAAATCTAAAAAAGTCATCGGATGCGGATGGCGATATTTTCGCAACCAAGGCTCGTAACGCGTTGCGGTTTTCAATTCTGAATAGAGAATTAACAGACCTTTCCATGGATGTGCCAAACTCAAAATTTTTTTTTTTTCAATTAATTTTGGGAAAAATCATGGACTAACCACTTGTCTATAAAAATCATTATTTTTTCGAAGTTCACCAATCCCATCGAGATATACATCAAACGAAAGGTCTGTTCAATACCTACACACACCTGTAAACCAAATCGTCCTGCGTGGTCTGGTTAGCGAAATATGGCCATCCAAAGTGATTTCGCTGATTCCACAGATTTTCGAGCTTTAACTACCTAACAATGTGCTTGGGTGGCGATATTTCCGAAACCACGAGTTGTAAAAGGTTGCGGTTTCCAAAATTTTTAGTCAATTTTGTAAAGCTATTCACGGGTGAAAACCAGAAGGTTCTGCCAGGTCTGGTTATCGAAATATGGCCACCCAAAGTGATTTTACTGAAAATTGGCCCAAATCTAAAAAAGTCATCGGATGCGGATGGCGATATTTTCGCAACCAAGGCTCGTAACGCGTTGCGGTTTTCAATTCTGAATAGAGAATTAACAGACCTTTCCATGGATGTGCCAAACTCAAAATTTTTTGTTTTCAATTAATTTTGGGAAAAATCATGGACTAACCACTTGTCTATAAAAATCATTATTTTTTCGAAGTTCACCAATCCCATCGAGATATACATCAAACGAAAGGTCTGTTCAATACCTACACACACCTGTAAGCCAAATCGTCCTGCGTGGTCTGGTTAGCGAAATATGGCCATCCAAAGTGATTTCGCTGATTCCACAGATTTTCGAGCTTTAACTACCTAACAATGTGCTTGGGTGGCGATATTTCCGAAACCACGAGTTGTAAAAGGTTGCGGTTTCCAAAATTTGTAGTCAATTTTGTAAGAGCTATTCACGGGTGAAAACCAGAAGGTTCTGCCAGGTCTGGTTATCGAAATATGGCCACCCAAAGTGATTTTACTGAAAATTGGCCCAAATCTAAAAAAGTCATCGGATGCGGATGGCGATATTTTCGCAACCAAGGCTCGTAACGCGTTGCAATTTTCAATTCTGAATAGAGAATTAACAGACCTTTCCATGGATGTGCCAAACTCAAAATTTTTTTTTTCAATTAATTTTGGGAAAAATCATGGACACCACTTGTCTATAAAAATCATTATTTTTTCGAAGTTCACCAATCCCATCGAGATATACATCAAACGAAAGGTCTGTTCAATACCTACACACACCTGTAAGCCAAATCATCCTGCGTGGTCTGGTTAGCGAAATATGGCCATCCAAAGTGATTTCGCTGATTCCACAGATTTTCGAGCTTTAACTACCTAACAATGTGCTTGGGTGGCGATATTTCCGAAAACACGAGTTGTAAAAGGTTGCGGTTTCCAAAATTTGTAGTCAATTTTGTAAGAGCTATTCACGGGTGAAAACCAGAAGGTTCTGCCAGGTCTGGTTATCGAAATATGGCCACCCAAAGTGATTTTACTGAAAATTGGCCCAAATCTAAAAAAGTCATCGGATGCGGATGGCGATATTTTCGCAACCAAGGCTCGTAACGCGTTGCGGTTTTCAATTCTGAATAGAGAATTAACAGACCTTTCCATGGATGTGCCAAACTCAAAATTTTTTGTTTTCAATTAATTTTGGGAAAAATCATGGACTAACCACTTGTCTATAAAAATCATTATTTTTTCGAAGTTCACCAATCCCATCGAGATATACATCAAATGAAAGGTCTGTTCAATACCTACACAAATCTAAAAAAGTCATCGGATGCGGATGGCGATATTTTCGCAACCAAGGCTCGTAACGCGTTGCAATTTTCAATTCTGAATAGAGAATTAACAGACCTTTCCATGGATGTGCCAAACTCAAAATTTTTTTTTTCAATTAATTTTGGGAAAAATCATGGACTAACCACTTGTCTATAAAAATCATTATTTTTTCGAAGTTCACCAATCCCATCGAGATATACATCAAACGAAAGGTCTGTTCAATACCTACACACACCTGTAAGCCAAATCGTCCTGCGTGGTCTGGTTAGCGAAATATGGCCATCCAAAGTGATTTCGCTGATTCCACAGATTTTCGAGCTTTAACTACCTAACAATGTGCTTGGGTGGCGATATTTCCGAAACCACGAGTTGTAAAAGGTTGCGGTTTCCAAAATTTGTAGTCAATTTTGTAAGAGCTATTCACGGGTGAAAACCAGAAGGTTCTGCCAGGTCTGGTTATCGAAATATGGCCACCCAAAGTGATTTTACTGAAAATTGGCCCAAATCTAAAAAAGTCATCGGATGCGGATGGCGATATTTTCGCAACCAAGGCTCGTAACGCGTTGCGGTTTTCAATTCTGAATAGAGAATTAACAGACCTTTCCATGGATGTGCCAAACTCAAAATTTTTTTTTTTTCAATTAATTTTGGGAAAAATCATGGACTAACCACTTGTCTATAAAAATCATTATTTTTTCGAAGTTCACCAATCCCATCGAGATATACATCAAACGAAAGGTCTGTTCAATACCTACACACACCTGTAAGCCAAATCGTCCTGCGTGATCTGGTTAGCGAAATATGGCCATCCAAAGTGATTTCGCTGATTCCACAGATTTTCGAGCTTTAACTACCTAACAATGTGCTTGGGTGGCGATATTTCCGAAACCACGAGTTGTAAAAGGTTGCGGTTTCCAAAATTTGTAGTCAATTTTGTAAGAGCTATTCACGGGAGAAAACCAGAAGGTTCTGCCAGGTCTGGTTATCGAAATATGGCCACCCAAAGTGATTTTACTGAAAATTGGCCCAAATCTAAAAAAGTCATCGGATGCGGATGGCGATATTTTCGCAACCAAGGCTCGTAACGCGTTGCAATTTTCAATTCTGAATAGAGAATTAACAGACCTTTCCATGGATGTGCCAAACTCAAAATTTTTTTTTTCAATTAATTTTGGGAAAAATCATGGACTAACTAACCACTTGTCTATAAAAATCATTATTTTTTCGAAGTTCACCAATCCCATCGAGATATACATCAAACGAAAGGTCTGTTCAATACCTACACACACCTGTAAGCCAAATCGTCCTGCGTGGTCTGGTTAGCGAAATATGGCCATCCAAAGTGATTTCGCTGATTCCACAGATTTTCGAGCTTTAACTACCTAACAATGTGCTTGGGTGGCGATATTTCCGAAACCACGAGTTGTAAAAGGTTGCGGTTTCCAAAATTTGTAGTCAATTTTGTAAGAGCTATTCACGGGTGAAAACCAGAAGGTTCTGCCAGGTCTGGTTATCGAAATATGGCCACCCAAAGTGATTTTACTGAAAATTGGCCCAAATCTAAAAAAGTCATCGGATGCGGATGGCGATATTTTCGCAACCAAGGCTCGTAACGCGTTGCGGTTTTCAATTCTGAATAGAGAATTAACAGACCTTTCCATGGATGTGCCAAACTCAAAATTTTTTTTCAATTAATTTTGGGAAAAATCATGGACTAACCACTTGTCTATAAAAATCATTATTTTTTCGAAGTTCACCAATCCCATCGAGATATACATCAAATGAAAGGTCTGTTCAATACCTACACAAATCTAAAAAAGTCATCGGATGCGGATGGCGATATTTTCGCAACCAAGGCTCGTAACGCGTTGCAATTTTCAATTCTGAATAGAGAATTAACAGACCTTTCCATGGATGTGCCAAACTCAAAATTTTTTTTTTTCAATTAATTTTGGGAAAAATCATGGACTAACCACTTGTCTATAAAAATCATTATTTTTTCGAAGTTCACCAATCCCATCGAGATATACATCAAACGAAAGGTCTGTTCAATACCTACACACACCTGTAAGCCAAATCGTCCTGCGTGGTCTGGTTAGCGAAATATGGCCATCCAAAGTGATTTCGCTGATTCCACAGATTTTCGAGCTTTAACTACCTAACAATGTGCTTGGGTGGCGATATTTCCGAAACCACGAGTTGTAAAAGGTTGCGGTTTCCAAAATTTGTAGTCAATTTTGTAAGAGCTATTCACGGGTGAAAACCAGAAGGTTCTGCCAGGTCTGGTTATCGAAATATGGCCACCCAAAGTGATTTTACTGAAAATTGGCCCAAATCTAAAAAAGTCATCGGATGCGGATGGCGATATTTTCGCAACCAAGGCTCGTAACGCGTTGCGGTTTTCAATTCTGAATAGAGAATTAACAGACCTTTCCATGGATGTGCCAAACTCAAAATTTTTTGTTTTCAATTAATTTTGGGAAAAATCATGGACTAACCACTTGTCTATAAAAATCATTATTTTTTCGAAGTTCACCAATCCCATCGAGATATACATCAAATGAAAGGTCTGTTCAATACCTACACAAATCTAAAAAAGTCATCGGATGCGGATGGCGATATTTTTTTTTTCAATTAATTTTGGGAAAAATCATGGACTAACCACTTGTCTATAAAAATCATTATTTTTTCGAAGTTCACCAATCCCATCGAGATATACATCAAATGAAAGGTCTGTTCAATACCTACACAAATCTAAAAAAGTCATCGGATGCGGATGGCGATATTTTCGCAACCAAGGCTCGTAACGCGTTGCAATTTTCAATTCTGAATAGAGAATTAACAGACCTTTCCATGGATGTGCCAAACTCAAAATTTTTTTTTTCAATTAATTTTGGGAAAAATCATGGACTAACCACTTGTCTATAAAAATCATTATTTTTTCGAAGTTCACCAATCCCATCGAGATATACATCAAACGAAAGGTCTGTTCAATACCTACACACACCTGTAAGCCAAATCGTCCTGCGTGGTCTGGTTAGCGAAATATGGCCATCCAAAGTGATTTCGCTGATTCCACAGATTTTCGAGCTTTAACTACCTAACAATGTGCTTGGGTGACGATATTTCCGAAACCACGAGTTGTAAAAGGTTGCGGTTTCCAAAATTTGTAGTCAATTTTGTAAGAGCTATTCACGGGTGAAAACCAGAAGGTTCTGCCAGGTCTGGTTATCGAAATATGGCCACCCAAAGTGATTTTACTGAAAATTGGCCCAAATCTAAAAAAGTCATCGGATGCGGATGGCGATATTTTCGCAACCAAGGCTCGTAACGCGTTGCGGTTTTCAATTCTGAATAGAGAATTAACAGACCTTTCCATGGATGTGCCAAACTCAAAATTTTTTGTTTTCAATTAATTTTGGGAAAAATCATGGACTAACCACTTGTCTATAAAAATCATTATTTTTTCGAAGTTCACCAATCCCATCGAGATATACATCAAATGAAAGGTCTGTTCAATACCTACACAAATCTAAAAAAGTCATCGGATGCGGATGGCGATATTTTCGCAACCAAGGCTCGTAACGCGTTGCAATTTTCAATTCTGAATAGAGAATTAACAGACCTTTCCATGGATGTGCCAAACTCAAAATTTTTTTTTTCAATTAATTTTGGGAAAAATCATGGACTAACTAACCACTTGTCTATAAAAATCATTATTTTTTCGAAGTTCACCAATCCCATCGAGATATACATCAAATGAAAGGTCTGTTCAATACCTACACAAATCTAAAAAAGTCATCGGATGCGGATGGCGATATTTTCGCAACCAAGGCTCGTAACGCGTTGCAATTTTCAATTCTGAATAGAGAATTAACAGACCTTTCCATGGATGTGCCAAGCTCAAAATTTTTTTTTTCAATTAATTTTGGGAAAAATCATGGACTAACTAACCACTTGTCTATAAAAATCATTATTTTTTCGAAGTTCACCAATCCCATCGAGATATACATCAAACGAAAGGTCTGTTCAATACCTACACACACCTGTAAGCCAAATCGTCCTGCGTGGTCTGGTTAGCGAAATATGGTCATCCAAAGTGATTTCGCTGATTCCACAGATTTTCGAGCTTTAACTACCTAACAATGTGCTTGGGTGGCGATATTTCCGAAACCACGAGTTGTAAAAGGTTGCGGTTTCCAAAATTTGTAGTCAATTTTGTAAGAGCTATTCACGGGTGAAAACCAGAAGGTTCTGCCAGGTCTGGTTATCGAAATATGGCCACCCAAAGTGATTTTACTGAAAATTGGCCCAAATCTAAAAAAGTCATCGGATGCGGATGGCGATATTTTCGCAACCAAGGCTCGTAACGCGTTGCAATTTTCAATTCTGAATAGAGAATTAACAGACCTTTCCATGGATGTGCCAAACTCAAAATTTTTTTTTTTCAATTAATTTTGGGAAAAATCATGGACTAACCACTTGTCTATAAAAATCATTATTTTTTCGAAGTTCACCAATCCCATCGAGATATACATCAAATGAAAGGTCTGTTCAATACCTACACAAATCTAAAAAAGTCATCGGATGCGGATGGCGATATTTTCGCAACCAAGGCTCGTAACGCGTTGCAATTTTCAATTCTGAATAGAGAATTAACAGACCTTTCCATGGATGTGCCAAACTCAAAATTTTTTGTTTTCAATTAATTTTGGGAAAAATCATGGACTAACCACTTGTCTATAAAAATCATTATTTTTTCGAAGTTCACCAATCCCATCGAGATATACATCAAACGAAAGGTCTGTTCAATACCTACACACACCTGTAAGCCAAATCGTCCTGCGTGGTCTGGTTAGCGAAATATGGCCATCCAAAGTGATTTCGCTGATTCCACAGATTTTCGAGCTTTAACTACCTAACAATGTGCTTGGGTGGCGATATTTCCGAAACCACGAGTTGTAAAAGGTTGCGGTTTCCAAAATTTGTAGTCAATTTTGTAAGAGCTATTCACGGGTGAAAACCAGAAGGTTCTGCCAGGTCTGGTTATCGAAATATGGCCACCCAAAGTGATTTTACTGAAAATTGGCCCAAATCTAAAAAAGTCATCGGATGCGGATGGCTATATTTTCGCAACCAAGGCTCGTAACGCGTTGCGGTTTTCAATTCTGAATAGAGAATTAACAGACCTTTCCATGGATGTGCCAAACTCAAAATTTTTTGTTTTCAATTAATTTTGGGAAAAATCATGGACTAGCCACTTGTCTATAAAAATCATTATTTTTTCGAAGATCACCAATCCCATCGAGATATACATCAAATGAAAGGTCTGTTCAATACCTACACAAATCTAAAAAAGTCATCGGATGCGGATGGCGATATTTTCGCAACCAAGGCTCGTAACGCGTTGCGGTTTTCAATTCTGAATAGAGAATTAACAGACCTTTCCATGGATGTGCCAAACTCAATTTTTTTTTTCAATTAATTTTGGGAAAAATCATGGACTAACCACTTGTCTATAAAAATCATTATTTTTTCGAAGTTCACCAATCCCATCGAGATATACATCAAACGAAAGGTCTGTTCAATACCTACACACACCTGTAAGCCAAATCGTCCTGCGTGGTCTGGTTAGCGAAATATGGCCATCCAAAGTGATTTCGCTGATTCCACAGATTTTCGAGCTTTAACTACCTAACAATGTGCTTGGGTGGCGATATTTCCGAAACCACGAGTTGTAAAAGGTTGCGGTTTCCAAAATTTGTAGTCAATTTTGTAAGAGCTATTCACGGGTGAAAATCAGAAGGTTCTGCCAGGTCTGGTTATCGAAATATGGGATTTTACTGAAAATTGGCCCAAATCTAAAAAAGTCATCGGATGCGGATGGCGATATTTTCGCAACCAAGGCTCGTAACGCGTTGCGGTTTTCAATTCTGAATAGAGAATTAACAGACCTTTCCATGGATGTGCCAAACTCAAAATTTTTTGTTTTCAATTAATTTTGGGAAAAATCATGGACTAACCACTTGTCTATAAAAATCATTATTTTTTCGAAGTTCACCAATCCCATCGAGATATACATCAAATGAAAGGTCTGTTCAATACCTACACACACCTGTAAGCCAAATCGTCCTGCGTGGTCTGGTTAGCGAAATATGGCCATCCAAAGTGATTTCGCTGATTCCACAGATTTTCGAGCTTTAACTACCTAACAATGTGCTTGGGTGGCGATATTTCCGAAACCACGAGTTGTAAAAGGTTGCGGTTTCCAAAATTTGTAGTCAATTTTGTAAGAGCTATTCACGGGTGAAAACCAGAAGGTTCTGCCAGGTCTGGTTATCGAAATATGGCCACCCAAAGTGATTTTACTGAAAATTGGCCCAAATCTAAAAAAGTCATCGGATGCGGATGGCGATATATTCGCAACCAAGGCTCGTAACGCGTTGCGGTTTTCAATTCTGAATAGAGAATTAACAGACCTTTCCATGGATGTGCCAAACTCAAAATTTTTTTTTTCAATTAGTTTTGGGAAAAATCATGGACTAACCACTTGTCTATAAAAATCATTATTTTTTCGAAGTTCACCAATCCCATCGAGATATACATCAAATGAAAGGTCTGTTCAATACCTACACAAATCTAAAAAAGTCATCGGATGCGGATGGCGATATTTTCGCAACCAAGGTTCGTAACGCGTTGCAATTTTCAATTCTGAATAGAGAATTAACAGACCTTTCCATGGATGTGCCAAACTCAAAATTTTTTTTTTTCAATTAATTTTGGGAAAAATCATGGACTAACCACTTGTCTATAAAAATCATTTTCGAAGTTCACCAATCCCATCGAGATATACATCAAATGAAAGGTCTGTTCAATACCTACACAAATCTAAAAAAGTCATCGGATGCGGATGGCGATATTTTCGCAACCAAGGCTCGTAACGCGTTGCGGTTTTCAATTCTGAATAGAGAATTAACAGACCTTTCCATGGATGTGCCAAACTCAAAATTTTTTTTTTCAATTAATTTTGGGAAAAATCATGGACTAACCACTTGTCTATAAAAATCATTATTTTTTCGAAGTTCACCAATCCCATCGAGATATACATCAAATGAAAGGTCTGTTCAATACCTACACAAATCTAAAAAAGTCATCGGATGCGGATGGCGATATTTTCGCAACCAAGGCTCGTAACGCGTTGCGGTTTTCAATTCTGAATAGAGAATTAACAGACCTTTCCATGGATGTGCCAAACTCAAAATTTTTTTTTTTCAATTAATTTTGGGAAAAATCATGGACTAACCACTTGTCTATAAAAATCATTATTTTTTCGAAGTTCACCAATCCCATCGAGATATACATCAAACGAAAGGTCTGTTTAATACCTACACACACCTGTAAGCCAAATCGTCCTGCGTGGTCTGGTTAGCGAAATATGGCCATCCAAAGTGATTTCGCTGATTCCACAGATTTTCGAGCTTTAACTACCTAACAATGTGCTTGGGTGGCGATATTTCCGAAACCACGAGTTGTAAAAGGTTGCGGTTTCCAAAATTTGTAGTCAATTTTGTAAGAGCTATTCACGGGTGAAAACCAGAAGGTTCTGCCAGGTCTGGTTATCGAAATATGGCCACCCAAAATGATTTTACTGAAAATTGGCCCAAATTTAAAAAAGTCATCGGATGCGGATGGCGATATTTTCGCAACCAAGGCTCGTAACGCGTTGCGGTTTTCAATTCTGAATAGAGAATTAACAGACCTTTCCATGGATGTGCCAAACTCAAAATTTTTTTTTTTCAATTAATTTTGGGAAAAATCATGGACTAACCACTTGTCTATAAAAATCATTAATTTTTCGAAGTTCACCAATCCCATCGAGATATACATCAAACGAAAGGTCTGTTCAATACCTACACACACCTGTAAGCCAAATCGTCCTGCGTGGTCTGGTTAGCGAAATATGGCCATCCAAAGTGATTTCGCTGATTCCACAGATTTTCGAGCTTTAACTACCTAACAATGTGCTTGGGTGGCGATATTTCCGAAACCACGAGTTGTAAAAGGTTGCGGTTTCCAAAATTTGTAGTCAATTTTGTAAGAGCTATTCACGGGTGAAAACCAGAAGGTTCTGCCAGGTCTGGTTATCGAAATATGGCCACCCAAAGTGATTTTACTGAAAATTGGCCCAAATCTAAAAAAGTCATCGGATGCGGATGGCGATATTTTCGCAACCAAGGTTCGTAACGCGTTGCGGTTTTCAATTCTGAATAGAGAATTAACAGACCTTTCCATGGATGTGCCAAACTCAAAATTTTTTGTTTTCAATTAATTTTGGGAAAAATCATGGACTAACCACTTGTCTATAAAAATCATTATTTTTTCGAAGTTCACCAATCCCATCGAGATATACATCAAATGAAAGGTCTGTTCAATACCTACACAAATCTAAAAAAGTCATCGGATGCGGATGGCGATATTTTCGCAACCAAGGCTCGTAACGCGTTGCAATTTTCAATTCTGAATAGAGAATTAACAGACCTTTCCATGGATGTGCCAAACTCAAAATTTTTTTTTTCAATTAATTTTGGGAAAAATCATGGACTAACCACTTGTCTATAAAAATCATTATTTTTTCGAAGTTCACCAATCCCATCGAGATATACATCAAACGAAAGGTCTGTTCAATACCTACACACACCTGTAAGCCAAATCGTCCTGCGTGGTCTGGTTAGCGAAATATGGCCATCCAAAGTGATTTCGCTGATTCCACAGATTTTCGAGCTTTAACTACCTAACAATGTGCTTGGGTGGCGATATTTCCGAAACCACGAGTTGTAAAAGGTTGCGGTTTCCAAAATTTGTAGTCAATTTTGTAAGAGCTATTCACGGGTGAAAACCAGAAGGTTCTGCCAGGTCTGGTTATCGAAATATGGCCACCCAAAGTGATTTTACTGAAAATTGGCCCAAATCTAAAAAAGTCATCGGATGCGGATGGCGATATTTTCGCAACCAAGGCTCGTAACGCGTTGCGGTTTTCAATTCTGAATAGAGAATTAACAGACCTTTCCATGGATGTGCCAAACTCAAAATTTTTTTTTTCAATTAATTTTGGGAAAAATCATGGACTAACCACTTGTCTATAAAAATCATTATTTTTTCGAAGTTCACCAATCCCATCGAGATATACATCAAACGAAAGGTCTGTTCAATACCTACACACACCTGTAAGCCAAATCGTCCTGCGTGGTCTGGTTAGCGAAATATTTATAATATATTTTTCCAAAATTTGTAGTCAATTTTGTAAGAGCTATTCACGGGTGAAAACCAGAAGGTTCTGCGAGGTCTGGTTATCGAAATATGGCCACCCAAAGTGATTTTACTGAAAATTGGCCCAAATCTAAAAAAGTCATCGGATGCGGATGGCGATATTTTCGCAACCAAGGCTCGTAACGCGTTGCGGTTTTCAATTCTGAATAGAGAATTAACAGACCTTTCCATGGATGTGCCAAACTCAAAATTTTTTTTTCAATTAATTTTGGGAAAAATCATGGACTAACCACTTGTCTATAAAAATCATTATTTTTTCGAAGTTCACCAATCCCATCGAGATATACATCAAATGAAAGGTCTGTTCAATACCTACACAAATCTAAAAAAGTCATCGGATGCGGATGGCGATATTTTCGCAACCAAGGCTCGTAACGCGTTGCAATTTTCAATTCTGAATAGAGAATTAACAGACCTTTCCATGGATGTGCCAAACTCAAAATTTTTTTTTTCAATTAATTTTGGGAAAAATCATGGACTTACACTTGTCTATAAAAATCATTATTTTTTCGAAGTTCACCAATCCCATCGAGATATACATCAAACGAAAGGTCTGTTCAATACCTACACACACCTGTAAGCCAAATCGTCCTGCGTGGTCTGGTTAGCGAAATATGGCCATCCAAAGTGATTTCGCTGATTCCACAGATTTTCGAGCTTTAACTACCTAACAATGTGCTTGGGTGGCGATATTTCCGAAACCACGAGTTGTAAAAGGTTGCGGTTTCCAAAATTTGTAGTCAATTTTGTAAGAGCTATTCACGGGTGAAAACCAGAAGGTTCTGCCAGGTCTGGTTATCGAAATATGGCCACCCAAAGTGATTTTACTGAAAATTGGCCCAAATCTAAAAAAGTCATCGGATGCGGATGGCGATATTTTCGCAACCAAGGCTCGTAACGCGTTGCGGTTTTCAATTCTGAATAGAGAATTAACAGACCTTTCCATGGATGTGCCAAACTCAAAAATTTTTTTTTTCAATTAATTTTGGGAAAAATCATGGACTAACCACTTGTCTATAAAAATCATTATTTTTTCGAAGTTCACCAATCCCATCGAGATATACATCAAACGAAAGGTCTGTTCAATACCTACACACACCTGTAAGCCAAATCGTCCTGCGTGGTCTGGTTAGCGAAATATGGCCATCCAAAGTGATTTCGCTGATTCCACAGATTTTCGAGCTTTAACTACCTAACAATGTGCTTGGGTGGCGATATTTCCGAAACCACGAGTTGTAAAAGGTTGCGGTTTCCAAAATTTGTAGTCAATTTTGTAAGAGCTATTCACGGGTGAAAACCAGAAGGTTCTGCCAGGTCTGGTTATCGAAATATGGCCACCCAAAGTGATTTTACTGAAAATTGGCCCAAATCTAAAAAAGTCATCGGATGCGGATGGCGATATTTTCGCAACCAAGGCTCGTAACGCGTTGCGGTTTTCAATTCTGAATAGAGAATTAACAGACCTTTCCATGGATGTGCCAAACTCAAAATTTTTTGTTTTCAATTAATTTTGGGAAAAATCATGGACTAACCACTTGTCTATAAAAATCATTATTTTTTCGAAGTTCACCAATCCCATCGAGATATACATCAAATGAAAGGTCTGTTCAATACCTACACAAATCTAAAAAAGTCATCGGATGCGGATGGCGATATTTTCGCAACCAAGGCTCGTAACGCGTTGCAATTTTCAATTCTGAATAGAGAATTAACAGACCTTTCCATGGATGTGCCAAACTCAAAATTTTTTTTTTCAATTAATTTTGGGAAAAATCATGGACTAACCACTTGTCTATAAAAATCATTATTTTTTCGAAGTTCACCAATCCCATCGAGATATACATCAAACGAAAGGTCTGTTCAATACCTACACACACCTGTAAGCCAAATCGTCCTGCGTGGTCTGGTTAGCGAAATATGGCCATCCAAAGTGATTTCGCTGATTCCACAGATTTTCGAGCTTTAACTACCTAACAATGTGCTTGGGTGGCGATATTTCCGAAACCACGAGTTGTAAAAGGTTGCGGTTTCCAAAATTTGTAGTCAATTTTGTAAGAGCTATTCACGGGTGAAAACCAGAAGGTTCTGCCAGGTCTGGTTATCGAAATATGGCCACCCAAAGTGATTTTACTGAAAATTGGCCCAAATCTAAAAAAGTCATCGGATGCGGATGGCGATATTTTCGCAACCAAGGCTCGTAACGCGTTGCGGTTTTCAATTCTGAATAGAGAATTAACAGACCTTTCCATGGATGTGCCAAACTCAAAATTTTTTTTTTCAATTAATTTTGGGAAAAATCATGGACTAACCACTTGTCTATAAAAATCATTATTTTTTCGAAGTTCACCAATCCCATCGAGATATACATCAAACGAAAGGTCTGTTCAATACCTACACACACCTGTAAGCCAAATCGTCCTGCGTGGTCTGGTTAGCGAAATATTTATAATATATTTTTCCAAAATTTGTAGTCAATTTTGTAAGAGCTATTCACGGGTGAAAACCAGAAGGTTCTGCGAGGTCTGGTTATCGAAATATGGCCACCCAAAGTGATTTTACTGAAAATTGGCCCAAATCTAAAAAAGTCATCGGATGCGGATGGCGATATTTTCGCAACCAAGGCTCGTAACGCGTTGCGGTTTTCAATTCTGAATAGAGAATTAACAGACCTTTCCATGGATGTGCCAAACTCAAAATTTTTTTTTCAATTAATTTTGGGAAAAATCATGGACTAACCACTTGTCTATAAAAATCATTATTTTTTCGAAGTTCACCAATCCCATCGAGATATACATCAAATGAAAGGTCTGTTCAATACCTACACAAATCTAAAAAAGTCATCGGATGCGGATGGCGATATTTTCGCAACCAAGGCTCGTAACGCGTTGCAATTTTCAATTCTGAATAGAGAATTAACAGACCTTTCCATGGATGTGCCAAACTCAAAATTTTTTTTTTCAATTAATTTTGGGAAAAATCATGGACTTACACTTGTCTATAAAAATCATTATTTTTTCGAAGTTCACCAATCCCATCGAGATATACATCAAACGAAAGGTCTGTTCAATACCTACACACACCTGTAAGCCAAATCGTTCTGCGTGGTCTGGTTAGCGAAATATGGCCATCCAAAGTGATTTCGCTGATTCCACAGATTTTCGAGCTTTAACTACCTAACAATGTGCTTGGGTGGCGATATTTCCGAAACCACGAGTTGTAAAAGGTTGCGGTTTCCAAAATTTGTAGTCAATTTTGTAAGAGCTATTCACGGGTGAAAACCAGAAGGTTCTGCGAGGTCTGGTTATCGAAATATGGCCCCCCAAAGTGATTTTACTGAAAATTGGCCCAAATCTAAAAAAGTCATCGGATGCGGATGGCGATATTTTCGCAACCAAGGCTCGTAACGCGTTGCGGTTTTCAATTCTGAATAGAGAATTAACAGACCTTTCCATGGATGTGCCAAACTCAAAAATTTTTTTTTTCAATTAATTTTGGGAAAAATCATGGACTAACCACTTGTCTATAAAAATCATTATTTTTTCGAAGTTCACCAATCCCATCGAGATATACATCAAACGAAAGGTCTGTTCAATACCTACACACACCTGTAAGCCAAATCGTCCTGCGTGGTCTGGTTAGCGAAATATGGCCATCCAAAGTGATTTCGCTGATTCCACAGATTTTCGAGCTTTAACTACCTAACAATGTGCTTGGGTGGCGATATTTCCGAAACCACGAGTTGTAAAAGGTTGCGGTTTCCAAAATTTGTAGTCAATTTTGTAAGAGCTATTCACGGGTGAAAACCAGAAGGTTCTGCCAGGTCTGGTTATCGAAATATGGCCACCCAAAGTGATTTTACTGAAAATTGGCCCAAATCTAAAAAAGTCATCGGATGCGGATGGCGATATTTTCGCAACCAAGGCTCGTAACGCGTTGCGGTTTTCAATTCTGAATAGAGAATTAACAGACCTTTCCATGGATGTGCCAAACTCAAAATTTTTTGTTTTCAATTAATTTTGGGAAAAATCATGGACTAACCACTTGTCTATAAAAATCATTATTTTTTCGAAGTTCACCAATCCCATCGAGATATACATCAAACGAAAGGTCTGTTCAATACCTACACACACCTGTAAGCCAAATCGTCCTGCGTGGTCTGGTTAGCGAAATATGGCCATCCAAAGTGATTTCGCTGATTCCACAGATTTTCGAGCTTTAACTACCTAACAATGTGCTTGGGTGGCGATATTTCCGAAACCACGAGTTGTAAAAGGTTGCGGTTTCCAAAATTTGTAGTCAATTTTGTAAGAGCTATTCACGGGTGAAAACCAGAAGGTTCTGCCAGGTCTGGTTATCGAAATATGGCCACCCAAAGTGATTTTACTGAAAATTGGCCCAAATCTAAAAAAGTCATCGGATGCGGATGGCGATATTTTCGCAACCAAGGCTCGTAACGCGTTGCGGTTTTCAATTCTGAATAGAGAATTAACAGACCTTTCCATGGACGTGCCAAACTCAAAATTTTTTGTTTTCAATTAATTTTGGGAAAAATCATGGACTAACCACTTGTCTATAAAAATCATTATTTTTTCGAAGTTCACCAATCCCATCGAGATATACATCAAATGAAAGGTCTGTTCAATACCTACACAAATCTAAAAAAGTCATCGGATGCGGATGGCGATATTTTCGCAACCAAGGCTCGTAACGCGTTGCAATTTTCAATTCTGAATAGAGAATTAACAGACCTTTCCATGGATGTGCCAAACTCAAAATTTTTTTTTTCAATTAATTTTGGGAAAAATCATGGACTAACTAACCACTTGTCTATAAAAATCATTATTTTTTCGAAGTTCACCAATCCCATCGAGATATACATCAAACGAAAGGTCTGTTCAATACCTACACACACCTGTAAGCCAAATCGTCCTGCGTGGTCTGGTTAGCGAAATATGGCCATCCAAAGTGATTTCGCTGATTCCACAGATTTTCGAGCTTTAACTACCTAACAATGTGCTTGGGTGGCGATTTTTCCGAAACCACGAGTTGTAAAAGGTTGCGGTTTCCAAAATTTGTAGTCAATTTTGTAAGAGCTATTCACGGGTGAAAACCAGAAGGTTCTGCCAGGTCTGGTTATCGAAATATGGCCACCCAAAGTGATTTTACTGAAAATTGGCCCAAATCTAAAAAAGTCATCGGATGCGGATGGCGATATTTTCGCAACCAAGGCTCGTAACGCGTTGCGGTTTTCAATTCTGAATAGAGAATTAACAGACCTTTCCATGGATGTGCCAAACTCAAAATTTTTTGTTTTCAATTAATTTTGGGAAAAATCATGGACTAACCACTTGTCTATAAAAATCATTATTTTTTCGAAGTTCACCAATCCCATCGAGATATACATCAAATGAAAGGTCTGTTCAATACCTACACAAATCTAAAAAAGTCATCGGATGCGGATGGCGATATTTTCGCAACCAAGGCTCGTAACGCGTTGCAATTTTCAATTCTGAATAGAGAATTAACAGACCTTTCCATGGATGTGCCAAACTCAAAATTTTTTTTTTCAATTAATTTTGGGAAAAATCATGGACTAACCACTTGTCTATAAAAATCATTATTTTTTCGAAGTTCACCAATCCCATCGAGATATACATCAAACGAAAGGTCTGTTCAATACCTACACACACCTGTAAGCCAAATCGTCCTGCGTGGTCTGGTTAGCGAAATATGGCCATCCAAAGTGATTTCGCTGATTCCACAGATTTTCGAGCTTTAACTACCTAACAATGTGCTTGGGTGGCGATATTTCCGAAACCACGAGTTGTAAAAGGTTGCGGTTTCCAAAATTTGTAGTCAATTTTGTAAGAGCTATTCACGGGTGAAAACCAGAAGGTTCTGCCAGGTCTGGTTATCGAAATATGGCCACCCAAAGTGATTTTACTGAAAATTGGCCCAAATCTAAAAAAGTCATCGGATGCGGATGGCGATATTTTCGCAACCAAGGCTCGTAACGCGTTGCGGTTTTCAATTCTGAATAGAGAATTAACAGACCTTTCCATGGATGTGCCAAACTCAAAATTTTTTTTTTTCAATTAATTTTGGGAAAAATCATGGACTAACCACTTGTCTATAAAAATCATTATTTTTTCGAAGTTCACCAATCCCATCGAGATATACATCAAACGAAAGGTCTGTTCAATACCTACACACACCTGTAAGCCAAATCGTCCTGCGTGGTCTGGTTAGCGAAATATTTATAATATATTTTTCCAAAATTTGTAGTCAATTTTGTAAGAGCTATTCACGGGTGAAAACCAGAAGGTTCTGCGAGGTCTGGTTATCGAAATATGGCCACCCAAAGTGATTTTACTGAAAATTGGCCCAAATCTAAAAAAGTCATCGGATGCGGATGGCGATATTTTCGCAACCAAGGCTCGTAACGCGTTGCGGTTTTCAATTCTGAATAGAGAATTAACAGACCTTTCCATGGATGTGCCAAACTCAAAATTTTTTTTTCAATTAATTTTGGGAAAAATCATGGACTAACCACTTGTCTATAAAAATCATTATTTTTTCGAAGTTCACCAATCCCATCGAGATATACATCAAATGAAAGGTCTGTTCAATACCTACACAAATCTAAAAAAGTCATCGGATGCGGATGGCGATATTTTCGCAACCAAGGCTCGTAACGCGTTGCAATTTTCAATTCTGAATAGAGAATTAACAGACCTTTCCATGGATGTGCCAAACTCAAAATTTTTTTTTTCAATTAATTTTGGGAAAAATCATGGACTTACACTTGTCTATAAAAATCATTATTTTTTCGAAGTTCACCAATCCCATCGAGATATACATCAAATGAAAGGTCTGTTCAATACCTACACAAATCTAAAAAAGTCATCGGATGCGGATGGCGATATTTTCGCAACCAAGGCTCGTAACGCGTTGCGGTTTTCAATTCTGAATAGAGAATTAACAGACCTTTCCATGGATGTGCCAAACTCAAATTTTTTTTTTCAATTAATTTTGGGAAAAATCATGGACTAACCACTTGTCTATAAAAATCATTATTTTTTCGAAGTTCACCAATCCCATCGAGATATACATCAAACGAAAGGTCTGTTCAATACCTACACACACCTGTAAGCCAAATCGTTCTGCGTGGTCTGGTTAGCGAAATATGGCCATCCAAAGTGATTTCGCTGATTCCACAGATTTTCGAGCTTTAACTACCTAACAATGTGCTTGGGTGGCGATATTTCCGAAACCACGAGTTGTAAAAGGTTGCGGTTTCCAAAATTTGTAGTCAATTTTGTAAGAGCTATTCACGGGTGAAAACCAGAAGGTTCTGCCAGGTCTGGTTATCGAAATATGGCCACCCAAAGTGATTTTACTGAAAATTGGCCCAAATCTAAAAAAGTCATCGGATGCGGATGGCGATATTTTCGCAACCAAGGCTCGTAACGCGTTGCGGTTTTCAATTCTGAATAGAGAATTAACAGACCTTTCCATGGATGTGCCAAACTCAAAATTTTTTGTTTTCAATTAATTTTGGGAAAAATCATGGACTAACCACTTGTCTATAAAAATCATTATTTTTTCGAAGTTCACCAATCCCATCGAGATATACATCAAATGAAAGGTCTGTTCAATACCTACACAAATCTAAAAAAGTCATCGGATGCGGATGGCGATATTTTCGCAACCAAGGCTCGTAACGCGTTGCAATTTTCAATTCTGAATAGAGAATTAACAGACCTTTCCATGGATGTGCCAAACTCAAAATTTTTTTTTTCAATTAATTTTGGGAAAAATCATGGACTAACCACTTGTCTATAAAAATCATTATTTTTTCGAAGTTCACCAATCCCATCGAGATATACATCAAACGAAAGGTCTGTTCAATACCTACACACACCTGTAAGCCAAATCGTCCTGCGTGGTCTGGTTAGCGAAATATGGCCATCCAAAGTGATTTCGCTGATTCCACAGATTTTCGAGCTTTAACTACCTAACAATGTGCTTGGGTGGCGATATTTCCGAAACCACGAGTTGTAAAAGGTTGCGGTTTCCAAAATTTGTAGTCAATTTTGTAAGAGCTATTCACGGGTGAAAACCAGAAGGTTCTGCCAGGTCTGGTTATCGAAATATGGCCACCCAAAGTGATTTTACTGAAAATTGGCCCAAATCTAAAAAAGTCATCGGATGCGGATGGCGATATTTTCGCAACCAAGGCTCGTAACGCGTTGCGGTTTTCAATTCTGAATAGAGAATTAACAGACCTTTCCATGGATGTGCCAAACTCAAAATTTTTTGTTTTCAATTAATTTTGGGAAAAATCATGGACTAACCACTTGTCTATAAAAATCATTATTTTTTCGAAGTTCACCAATCCCATCGAGATATACATCAAATGAAAGGTCTGTTCAATACCTACACAAATCTAAAAAAGTCATCGGATGCGGATGGCGATATTTTCGCAACCAAGGCTCGTAACGCGTTGCAATTTTCAATTCTGAATAGAGAATTAACAGACCTTTCCATGGATGTGCCAAACTCAAAATTTTTTTTTTCAATTAATTTTGGGAAAAATCATGGACTAACTAACCACTTGTCTATAAAAATCATTATTTTTTCGAAGTTCACCAATCCCATCGAGATATACATCAAATGAAAGGTCTGTTCAATACCTACACAAATCTAAAAAAGTCATCGGATGCGGATGGCGATATTTTCGCAACCAAGGCTCGTAACGCGTTGCAATTTTCAATTCTGAATAGAGAATTAACAGACCTTTCCATGGATGTGCCAAGCTCAAAATTTTTTTTTTCAATTAATTTTGGGAAAAATCATGGACTAACTAACCACTTGTCTATAAAAATCATTATTTTTTCGAAGTTCACCAATCCCATCGAGATATACATCAAACGAAAGGTCTGTTCAATACCTACACACACCTGTAAGCCAAATCGTCCTGCGTGGTCTGGTTAGCGAAATATGGTCATCCAAAGTGATTTCGCTGATTCCACAGATTTTCGAGCTTTAACTACCTAACAATGTGCTTGGGTGGCGATATTTCCGAAACCACGAGTTGTAAAAGGTTGCGGTTTCCAAAATTTGTAGTCAATTTTGTAAGAGCTGTTCACGGGTGAAAACCAGAAGGTTCTGCCAGGTCTGGTTATCGAAATATGGCCACCCAAAGTGATTTTACTGAAAATTGGCCCAAATCTAAAAAAGTCATCGGATGCGGATGGCGATATTTTCGCAACCAAGGCTCGTAACGCGTTGCAATTTTCAATTCTGAATAGAGAATTAACAGACCTTTCCATGGATGTGCCAAACTCAAAATTTTTTTTTTTCAATTAATTTTGGGAAAAATCATGGACTAACCACTTGTCTATAAAAATCATTATTTTTTCGAAGTTCACCAATCCCATCGAGATATACATCAAATGAAAGGTCTGTTCAATACCTACACAAATCTAAAAAAGTCATCGGATGCGGATGGCGATATTTTCGCAACCAAGGCTCGTAACGCGTTGCAATTTTCAATTCTGAATAGAGAATTAACAGACCTTTCCATGGATGTGCCAAACTCAAAATTTTTTTTTTCAATTAATTTTGGGAAAAAGCATGGACTAACCACTTGTCTATAAAAATCATTATTTTTTCGAAGTTCACCAATCCCATCGAGATATACATCAAACGAAAGGTCTGTTCAATACCTACACACACCTGTAAGCCAAATCGTCCTGCGTGGTCTGGTTAGCGAAATATGGCCATCCAAAGTGATTTCGCTGATTCCACAGATTTTCGAGCTTTAACTACCTAACAATGTGCTTGGGTGGCGATATTTCCGAAACCACGAGTTGTAAAAGGTTGCGGTTTCCAAAATTTGTAGTCAATTTTGTAAGAGCTATTCACGGGTGAAAACCAGAAGGTTCTGCGAGGTCTGGTTATCGAAATATGGCCACCCAAAGTGATTTTACTGAAAATTGGCCCAAATCTAAAAAAGTCATCGGATGCGGATGGCGATATTTTCGCAACCAAGGCTCGTAACGCGTTGCGGTTTTCAATTCTGAATAGAGAATTAACAGACCTTTCCATGGATGTGCCAAACTCAAAATTTTTTTTTTTCAATTAATTTTGGGAAAAATCATGGACCACTTGTCTATAAAAATCATTATTTTTTCGAAGTTCACCAATCCCATCGAGATATACATCAAACGAAAGGTCTGTTCAATACCTACACACACCTGTAAGCCAAATCGTCCTGCGTGGTCTGGTTAGCGAAATATGGCCATCCAAAGTGATTTCGCTGATTCCACAGATTTTCGAGCTTTAACTACCTAACAATGTGCTTGGGTGGCGATATTTCCGAAACCACGAGTTGTAAAAGGTTGCGGTTTCCAAAATTTGTAGTCAATTTTGTAAGAGCTATTCACGGGTGAAAACCAGAAGGTTCTGCCAGGTCTGGTTATCGAAATATGGCCACCCAAAGTGATTTTACTGAAAATTGGCCCAAATCTAAAAAAGTCATCGGATGCGGATGGCGATATTTTCGCAACCAAGGCTCGTAACGCGTTGCAATTTTCAATTCTGAATAGAGAATTAACAGACCTTTCCATGGATGTGCCAAACTCAAAATTTTTTTTTTCAATTAATTTTGGGAAAAATCATGGACTAACCACTTGTCTATAAAAATCATTATTTTTTCGAAGTTCACCAATCCCATCGAGATATACATCAAACGAAAGGTCTGTTCAATACCTACACACACCTGTAAGCCAAATCGTCCTGCGTGGTCTGGTTAGCGAAATATGGCCATCCAAAGTGATTTCGCTGATTCCACAGATTTTCGAGCTTTAACTACCTAACAATGTGCTTGGGTGGCGATATTTCCGAAACCACGAGTTGTAAAAGGTTGCGGTTTCCAAAATTTGTAGTCAATTTTGTAAGAGCTATTCACGGGTGAAAACCAGAAGGTTCTGCCAGGTCTGGTTATCGAAATATGGCCACCCAAAGTGATTTTACTGAAAATTGGCCCAAATCTAAAAAAGTCATCGGATGCGGATGGCGATATATTCGCAACCAAGGCTCGTAACGCGTTGCGGTTTTCAATTCTGAATAGAGAATTAACAGACCTTTCCATGGATGTGCCAAACTCAAAATTTTTTTTTTCAATTAATTTTGGGAAAAATCATGGACTAACCACTTGTCTATAAAAATCATTATTTTTTCGAAGTTCACCAATCCCATCGAGATATACATCAAATGAAAGGTCTGTTCAATACCTACACAAATCTAAAAAAGTCATCGGATGCGGATGGCGATATTTTCGCAACCAAGGTTCGTAACGCGTTGCAATTTTCAATTCTGAATAGAGAATTAACAGACCTTTCCATGGATGTGCCAAACTCAAAATTTTTTTTTTTCAATTAATTTTGGGAAAAATCATGGACTAACCACTTGTCTATAAAAATCATTTTCGAAGTTCACCAATCCCATCGAGATATACATCAAATGAAAGGTCTGTTCAATACCTACACAAATCTAAAAAAGTCATCGGATGCGGATGGCGATATTTTCGCAACCAAGGCTCGTAACGCGTTGCGGTTTTCAATTCTGAATAGAGAATTAACAGACCTTTCCATGGATGTGCCAAACTCAAAATTTTTTTTTCAATTAATTTTGGGAAAAATCATGGACTAACCACTTGTCTATAAAAATCATTATTTTTTCGAAGTTCACCAATCCCATCGAGATATACATCAAATGAAAGGTCTGTTCAATACCTACACAAATCTAAAAAAGTCATCGGATGCGGGTGGCGATATTTTCGCAACCAAGGCTCGTAACGCGTTGCAATTTTCAATTCTGAATAGAGAATTAACAGACCTTTCCATGGATGTGCCAAACTCAAAATTTTTTTTTTTTAATTAATTTTGGGAAAAATCATTGACTAACCACTTGTCTATAAAAATCATTATTTTTTCGAAGTTCACCAATCCCATCGAGATATACATCAAACGAAAGGTCTGTTCAATACCTACACACACCTGTAAGCCAAATCGTCCTGCGTGGTCTGGTTAGCGAAATATGGCCATCCAAAGTGATTTCGCTGATTCCACAGATTTTCGAGCTTTAACTACCTAACAATGTGCTTGGGTGGCGATATTTCCGAAACCACGAGTTGTAAAAGGTTGCGGTTTCCAAAATTTGTAGTCAATTTTGTAAGAGCTATTCACGGGTGAAAACCAGAAGGTTCTGCCAGGTCTGGTTATCGAAATATGGCCACCCAAAGTGATTTTACTGAAAATTGGCCCAAATCTAAAAAAGTCATCGGATGCGGATGGCGATATATTCGCAACCAAGGCTCGTAACGCGTTGCGGTTTTCAATTCTGAATAGAGAATTAACAGACCTTTCCATGGATGTGCCAAACTCAAAATTTTTTTTTTCAATTAATTTTGGGAAAAATCATGGACTAACCACTTGTCTATAAAAATCATTATTTTTTCGAAGTTCACCAATCCCATCGAGATATACATCAAATGAAAGGTCTGTTCAATACCTACACAAATCTAAAAAAGTCATCGGATGCGGATGGCGATATTTTCGCAACCAAGGTTCGTAACGCGTTGCAATTTTCAATTCTGAATAGAGAATTAACAGACCTTTCCATGGATGTGCCAAACTCAAAATTTTTTTTTTTTTCAATTAATTTTGGGAAAAATCATGGACTAACCACTTGTCTATAAAAATCATTTTCGAAGTTCACCAATCCCATCGAGATATACATCAAATGAAAGGTCTGTTCAATACCTACACAAATCTAAAAAAGTCATCGGATGCGGATGGCGATATTTTCGCAACCAAGGCTCGTAACGCGTTGCGGTTTTCAATTCTGAATAGAGAATTAACAGACCTTTCCATGGATGTGCCAAACTCAAAATTTTTTTTTCAATTAATTTTGGGAAAAATCATGGACTAACCACTTGTCTATAAAAATCATTATTTTTTCGAAGTTCACCAATCCCATCGAGATATACATCAAATGAAAGGTCTGTTCAATACCTACACAAATCTAAAAAAGTCATCGGATGCGGATGGCGATATTTTCGCAACCAAGGCTCGTAACGCGTTGCAATTTTCAATTCTGAATAG
Organism: Chrysotoxum bicinctum; assembly: GCA_911387755.1. Taxonomy (NCBI): domain Eukaryota; kingdom Metazoa; phylum Arthropoda; class Insecta; order Diptera; family Syrphidae; genus Chrysotoxum; species Chrysotoxum bicinctum. The sequence continues at coordinate 66,862,869 of OU426990.1, read as the reverse complement.
AGAATTAACAGACCTTTCCATGGATGTGCCAAACTCAAAAATTTTTTTTTTCAATTAATTTTGGGAAAAATCATGGACTAACCACTTGTCTATAAAAATCATTATTTTTTCGAAGTTCACCAATCCCATCGAGATATACATCAAACGAAAGGTCTGTTCAATACCTACACACACCTGTAAGCCAAATCGTCCTGCGTGGTCTGGTTAGCGAAATATGGCCATCCAAAGTGATTTCGCTGATTCCACAGATTTTCGAGCTTTAACTACCTAACAATGTGCTTGGGTGGCGATATTTCCGAAACCACGAGTTGTAAAAGGTTGCGGTTTCCAAAATTTGTAGTCAATTTTGTAAGAGCTATTCACGGGTGAAAACCAGAAGGTTCTGCCAGGTCTGGTTATCGAAATATGGCCACCCAAAGTGATTTTACTGAAAATTGGCCCAAATCTAAAAAAGTCATCGGATGCGGATGGCGATATTTTCGCAACAAAGGCTCGTAATGCGTTGCGGTTTTCAATTCTGAATAGAGAATTAACAGACCTTTCCATGGATGTGCCAAACTCAAAATTTTTTTTTTTCAATTAATTTTGGGAAAAATCATGGACTAACCACTTGTCTATAAAAATCATTATTTTTTCGAAGTTCACCAATCCCATCGAGATATACATCAAACGAAAGGTCTGTTCAATACCTACACAAATCTAAAAAAGTCATCGGATGCGGATGGCGATATTTTTTTTTCAATTAATTTTGGGAAAAATCATGGACTAACCACTTGTCTATAAAAATCATTATTTTTTCGAAGTTCACCAATCCCATCGAGATATACATCAAATGAAAGGTCTGTTCAATACCTACACAAATCTAAAAAAGTCATCGGATGCGGATGGCGATATTTTCGCAACCAAGGCTCGTAACGCGTTGCAATTTTCAATTCTGAATAGAGAATTAACAGACCTTTCCATGGATGTGCCAAACTCAAAATTTTTTTTTTTTAATTAATTTTGGGAAAAATCATGGACTAACCACTTGTCTATAAAAATCATTATTTTTTCGAAGTTCACCAATCCCATCGAGATATACATCAAACGAAAGGTCTGTTCAATACCTACACACACCTGTAAGCCAAATCGTCCTGCGTGGTCTGGTTAGCGAAATATGGCCATCCAAAGTGATTTCGCTGATTCCACAGATTTTCGAGCTTTAACTACCTAACAATGTGCTTGGGTGGCGATATTTCCGAAACCACGAGTTGTAAAAGGTTGCGGTTTCCAAAATTTGTAGTCAATTTTGTAAGAGCTATTCACGGGTGAAAACCAGAAGGTTCTGCCAGGTCTGGTTATCGAAATATGGCCACCCAAAGTGATTTTACTGAAAATTGGCCCAAATCTAAAAAAGTCATCGGATGCGGATGGCGATATTTTCGCAACAAAGGCTCGTAACGCGTTGCGGTTTTCAATTCTGAATAGAGAATTAACAGACCTTTCCATGGATGTGCCAAACTCAAAATTTTTTTTTTTTCAATTAATTTTGGGAAAAATCATGGACTAACCACTTGTCTATAAAAATCATTATTTTTTCGAAGTTCACCAATCCCATCGAGATATACATCAAACGAAAGGTCTGTTCAATACCTACACACACCTGTAAGCCAAATCGTCCTGCGTGGTCTGGTTAGCGAAATATGGCCATCCAAAGTGATTTCGCTGATTCCACAGATTTTCGAGCTTTAACTACCTAACAATGTGCTTGGGTGGCGATATTTCCGAAACCACGAGTTGTAAAAGGTTGCGGTTTCCAAAATTTGTAGTCAATTTTGTAAGAGCTATTCACGGGTGAAAACCAGAAGGTTCTGCCAGGTCTGGTTATCGAAATATGGCCACCCAAAGTGATTTTACTGAAAATTGGCCCAAATCTAAAAAAGTCATCGGATGCGGATGGCGATATTTTCGCAACCAAGGCTCGTAACGCGTTGCGGTTTTCAATTCTGAATAGAGAATTAACAGACCTTTCCATGGATGTGCCAAACTCAAAATTTTTTTTTTCAATTAATTTTGGGAAAAATCATGGACTAACCACTTGTCTATAAAAATCATTATTTTTTCGAAGTTCACCAATCCCATCGAGATATACATCAAATGAAAGGTCTGTTCAATACCTACACAAATCTAAAAAAGTCATCGGATGCGGATGGCGATATTTTCGCAACCAAGGCTCGTAACGCGTTGCAATTTTCAATTCTGAATAGAGAATTAACAGACCTTTCCATGGATGTGCCAAACTCAAAATTTTTTTTTTTTAATTAATTTTGGGAAAAATCATGGACTAACCACTTGTCTATAAAAATCATTATTTTTTCGAAGTTCACCAATCCCATCGAGATATACATCAAACGAAAGGTCTGTTCAATACCTACACACACCTGTAAGCCAAATCGTCCTGCGTGGTCTGGTTAGCGAAATATGGCCATCCAAAGTGATTTCGCTGATTCCACAGATTTTCGAGCTTTAACTACCTAACAATGTGCTTGGGTGGCGATATTTCCGAAACCACGAGTTGTAAAAGGTTGCGGTTTCCAAAATTTGTAGTCAATTTTGTAAGAGCTATTCACGGGTGAAAACCAGAAGGTTCTGCCAGGTCTGGTTATCGAAATATGGCCACCCAAAGTGATTTTACTGAAAATTGGCCCAAATCTAAAAAAGTCATCGGATGCGGATGGCGATATTTTCGCAACAAAGGCTCGTAACGCGTTGCGGTTTTCAATTCTGAATAGAGAATTAACAGACCTTTCCATGGATGTGCCAAACTCAAAATTTTTTTTTTTTCAATTAATTTTGGGAAAAATCATGGACTAACCACTTGTCTATAAAAATCATTATTTTTTCGAAGTTCACCAATCCCATCGAGATATACATCAAACGAAAGGTCTGTTCAATACCTACACACACCTGTAAGCCAAATCGTCCTGCGTGGTCTGGTTAGCGAAATATGGCCATCCAAAGTGATTTCGCTGATTCCACAGATTTTCGAGCTTTAACTACCTAACAATGTGCTTGGGTGGCGATATTTCCGAAACCACGAGTTGTAAAAGGTTGCGGTTTCCAAAATTTGTAGTCAATTTTGTAAGAGCTATTCACGGGTGAAAACCAGAAGGTTCTGCCAGGTCTGGTTATCGAAATATGGCCACCCAAAGTGATTTTACTGAAAATTGGCCCAAATCTAAAAAAGTCATCGGATGCGGATGGCGATATTTTCGCAACCAAGGCTCGTAACGCGTTGCGGTTTTCAATTCTGAATAGAGAATTAACAGACCTTTCCATGGATGTGCCAAACTCAAAATTTTTTGTTTTCAATTAATTTTGGGAAAAATCATGGACTAACCACTTGTCTATAAAAATCATTATTTTTTCGAAGTTCACCAATCCCATCGAGATATACATCAAATGAAAGGTCTGTTCAATACCTACACAAATCTAAAAAAGTCATCGGATGCGGATGGCGATATTTTCGCAACCAAGGCTCGTAACGCGTTGCAATTTTCAATTCTGAATAGAGAATTAACAGACCTTTCCATGGATGTGCCAAACTCAAAATTTTTTTTTTCAATTAATTTTGGGAAAAATCATGGACTAACTAACCACTTGTCTATAAAAATCATTATTTTTTCGAAGTTCACCAATCCCATCGAGATATACATCAAATGAAAGGTCTGTTCAATACCTACACAAATCTAAAAAAGTCATCGGATGCGGATGGCGATATTTTCGCAACCAAGGCTCGTAACGCGTTGCAATTTTCAATTCTGAATAGAGAATTAACAGACCTTTCCATGGATGTGCCAAACTCAAATTTTTTTTTTTCAATTAATTTTGGGAAAAATCATGGACTAACCACTTGTCTATAAAAATCATTATTTTTTCGAAGTTCACCAATCCCATCGAGATAAACATCAAACGAAAGGTCTGTTCAATACCTACACACACCTGTAAGCCAAATCGTCCTGCGTGGTCTGGTTAGCGAAATATGGCCATCCAAAGTGATTTCGCTGATTCCACAGATTTTCGAGCTTTAACTACCTAACAATGTGCTTGGGTGGCGATATTTCCGAAACCACGAGTTGTAAAAGGTTGCGGTTTCCAAAATTTGTAGTCAATTTTGTAAGAGCTATTCACGGGTGAAAACCAGAAGGTTCTGCCAGGTCTGGTTATCGAAATATGGCCACCCAAAGTGATTTTACTGAAAATTGGCCCAAATCTAAAAAAGTCATCGGATGCGGATGGCGATATTTTCGCAACCAAGGCTCGTAACGCGTTGCGGTTTTCAATTCTGAATAGAGAATTAACAGACCTTTCCATGGATGTGCCAAACTCAAAATTTTTTTTTTTCAATTAATTTTGGGAAAAATCATGGACTAACCACTTGTCTATAAAAATCATTATTTTTTCGAAGTTCACCAATCCCATCGAGATATACATCAAACGAAAGGTCTGTTCAATACCTACACACACCTGTAAGCCAAATCGTCCTGCGTGGTCTGGTTAGCGAAATATGGCCATCCAAAGTGATTTCGCTGATTCCACAGATTTTCGAGCTTTAACTACCTAACAATGTGCTTGGGTGGCGATATTTCCGAAACCACGAGTTGTAAAAGGTTGCGGTTTCCAAAATTTGTAGTCAATTTTGTAAGAGCTATTCACGGGTGAAAACCAGAAGGTTCTGCCAGGTCTGGTTATCGAAATATGGCCACCCAAAGTGATTTTACTGAAAATTGGCCCAAATCTAAAAAAGTCATCGGATGCGGATGGCGATATTTTCGCAACCAAGGCTCGTAACGCGTTGCGGTTTTCAATTCTGAATAGAGAATTAACAGACCTTTCCATGGATGTGCCAAACTCAAAATTTTTTTTTTTCAATTAATTTTGGGAAAAATCATGGACTAACCACTTGTCTATAAAAATCATTATTTTTTCGAAGTTCACCAATCCCATCGAGATATACATCAAACGAAAGGTCTGTTCAATACCTACACACACCTGTAAGCCAAATCGTCCTGCGTGGTCTGGTTAGCGAAATATGGCCATCCAAAGTGATTTCGCTGATTCCACAGATTTTCGAGCTTTAACTACCTAACAATGTGCTTGGGTGGCGATATTTCCGAAACCACGAGTTGTAAAAGGTTGCGGTTTCCAAAATTTGTAGTCAATTTTGTAAGAGCTATTCACGGGTGAAAACCAGAAGGTTCTGCCAGGTCTGGTTATCGAAATATGGCCACCCAAAGTGATTTTACTGAAAATTGGCCCAAATCTAAAAAAGTCATCGGATGCGGATGGCGATATTTTCGCAACCAAGGCTCGTAACGCGTTGCAATTTTCAATTCTGAATAGAGAATTAACAGACCTTTCCATGGATGTGCCAAACTCAAAATTTTTTTTTTCAATTAATTTTGGGAAAAATCATGGACTAACCACTTGTCTATAAAAATCATTATTTTTTCGAAGTTCACCAATCCCATCGAGATATACATCAAACGAAAGGTCTGTTCAATACCTACACACACCTGTAAGCCAAATCGTCCTGCGTGGTCTGGTTAGCGAAATATTTATAATATATTTTTCCAAAATTTGTAGTCAATTTTGTAAGAGCTATTCACGGGTGAAAACCAGAAGGTTCTGCGAGGTCTGGTTATCGAAATATGGCCACCCAAAGTGATTTTACTGAAAATTGGCCCAAATCTAAAAAAGTCATCGGATGCGGATGGCGATATTTTCGCAACCAAGGCTCGTAACGCGTTGCGGTTTTCAATTCTGAATAGAGAATTAACAGACCTTTCCATGGATGTGCCAAACTCAAAATTTTTTTTTCAATTAATTTTGGGAAAAATCATGGACTAACCACTTGTCTATAAAAATCATTATTTTTTCGAAGTTCACCAATCCCATCGAGATATACATCAAATGAAAGGTCTGTTCAATACCTACACAAATCTAAAAAAGTCATCGGATGCGGATGGCCATATTTTCGCAACCAAGGCTCGTAACGCGTTGCAATTTTCAATTCTGAATAGAGAATTAACAGACCTTTCCATGGATGTGCCAAACTCAAAATTTTTTTTTTCAATTAATTTTGGGAAAAAGCATGGACTAACCACTTGTCTATAAAAATCATTATTTTTTCGAAGTTCACCAATCCCATCGAGATATACATCAAACGAAAGGTCTGTTCAATACCTACACACACCTGTAAGCCAAATCGTCCTGCGTGGTCTGGTTAGCGAAATATGGCCATCCAAAGTGATTTCGCTGATTCCACAGATTTTCGAGCTTTAACTACCTAACAATGTGCTTGGGTGGCGATATTTCCGAAACCACGAGTTGTAAAAGGTTGCGGTTTCCAAAATTTGTAGTCAATTTTGTAAGAGCTATTCACGGGTGAAAACCAGAAGGTTCTGCCAGGTCTGGTTATCGAAATATGGCCACCCAAAGTGATTTTACTGAAAATTGGCCCAAATCTAAAAAAGTCATCGGATGCGGATGGCGATATTTTCGCAACCAAGGCTCGTAACGCGTTGCGGTTTTCAATTCTGAATAGAGAATTAACAGACCTTTCCATGGATGTGCCAAACTCAAAATTTTTTTTTTTCAATTAATTTTGGGAAAAATCATGGACCACTTGTCTATAAAAATCATTATTTTTTCGAAGTTCACCAATCCCATCGAGATATACATCAAACGAAAGGTCTGTTCAATACCTACACACACCTGTAAGCCAAATCGTCCTGCGTGGTCTGGTTAGCGAAATATGGCCATCCAAAGTGATTTCGCTGATTCCACAGATTTTCGAGCTTTAACTACCTAACAATGTGCTTGGGTGGCGATATTTCCGAAACCACGAGTTGTAAAAGGTTGCGGTTTCCAAAATTTGTAGTCAATTTTGTAAGAGCTATTCACGGGTGAAAACCAGAAGGTTCTGCCAGGTCTGGTTATCGAAATATGGCCACCCAAAGTGATTTTACTGAAAATTGGCCCAAATCTAAAAAAGTCATCGGATGCGGATGGCGATATTTTCGCAACCAAGGCTCGTAACGCGTTGCAATTTTCAATTCTGAATAGAGAATTAACAGACCTTTCCATGGATGTGCCAAACTCAAAATTTTTTTTTTCAATTAATTTTGGGAAAAATCATGGACTAACCACTTGTCTATAAAAATCATTATTTTTTCGAAGTTCACCAATCCCATCGAGATATACATCAAACGAAAGGTCTGTTCAATACCTACACACACCTGTAAGCCAAATCGTCCTGCGTGGTCTGGTTAGCGAAATATTTATAATATATTTTTCCAAAATTTGTAGTCAATTTTGTAAGAGCTATTCACGGGTGAAAACCAGAAGGTTCTGCGAGGTCTGGTTATCGAAATATGGCCACCCAAAGTGATTTTACTGAAAATTGGCCCAAATCTAAAAAAGTCATCGGATGCGGATGGCGATATTTTCGCAACCAAGGCTCGTAACGCGTTGCGGTTTTCAATTCTGAATAGAGAATTAACAGACCTTTCCATGGATGTGCCAAACTCAAAATTTTTTTTTCAATTAATTTTGGGAAAAATCATGGACTAACCACTTGTCTATAAAAATCATTATTTTTTCGAAGTTCACCAATCCCATCGAGATATACATCAAATGAAAGGTCTGTTCAATACCTACACAAATCTAAAAAAGTCATCGGATGCGGATGGCGATATTTTCGCAACCAAGGCTCGTAACGCGTTGCAATTTTCAATTCTGAATAGAGAATTAACAGACCTTTCCATGGATGTGCCAAACTCAAAATTTTTTTTTTCAATTAATTTTGGGAAAAATCATGGACTAACCACTTGTCTATAAAAATCATTATTTTTTCGAAGTTCACCAATCCCATCGAGATATACATCAAACGAAAGGTCTGTTCAATACCTACACACACCTGTAAGCCAAATCGTCCTGCGTGGTCTGGTTAGCGAAATATGGCCATCCAAAGTGATTTCGCTGATTCCACAGATTTTCGAGCTTTAACTACCTAACAATGTGCTTGGGTGGCGATATTTCCGAAACCACGAGTTGTAAAAGGTTGCGGTTTCCAAAATTTGTAGTCAATTTTGTAAGAGCTATTCACGGGTGAAAACCAGAAGGTTCTGCCAGGTCTGGTTATCGAAATATGGCCACCCAAAGTGATTTTACTGAAAATTGGCCCAAATCTAAAAAAGTCATCGGATGCGGATGGCGATATTTTCGCAACCAAGGCTCGTAACGCGTTGCGGTTTTCAATTCTGAATAGAGAATTAACAGACCTTTCCATGGATGTGCCAAACTCAAATTTTTTTTTTTTCAATTAATTTTGGGAAAAATCATGGACTAACCACTTGTCTATAAAAATCATTATTTTTTCGAAGTTCACCAATCCCATCGAGATATACATCAAATGAAAGGTCTGTTCAATACCTACACACACCTGTAAGCCAAATCGTCCTGCGTGGTCTGGTTAGCGAAATATGGCCATCCAAAGTGATTTCGCTGATTCCACAGATTTTCGAGCTTTAACTACCTAACAATGTGCTTGGGTGGCGATATTTCCGAAACCACGAGTTGTAAAAGGTTGCGGTTTCCAAAATTTGTAGTCAATTTTGTAAGAGCTATTCACGGGTGAAAACCAGAAGGTTCTGCCAGGTCTGGTTATCGAAATATGGCCACCCAAAGTGATTTTACTGAAAATTGGCCCAAATCTAAAAAAGTCATCGGATGCGGATGGCGATATATTCGCAACCAAGGCTCGTAACGCGTTGCGGTTTTCAATTCTGAATAGAGAATTAACAGACCTTTCCATGGATGTGCCAAACTCAAAATTTTTTTTTTCAATTAATTTTGGGAAAAATCATGGACTAACCACTTGTCTATAAAAATCATTATTTTTTCGAAGTTCACCAATCCCATCGAGATATACATCAAATGAAAGGTCTGTTCAATACCTACACAAATCTAAAAAAGTCATCGGATGCGGATGGCGATATTTTCGCAACCAAGGTTCGTAACGCGTTGCAATTTTCAATTCTGAATAGAGAATTAACAGACCTTTCCATGGATGTGCCAAACTCAAAATTTTTTTTTTTCAATTAATTTTGGGAAAAATCATGGACTAACCACTTGTCTATAAAAATCATTTTCGAAGTTCACCAATCCCATCGAGATATACATCAAATGAAAGGTCTGTTCAATACCTACACAAATCTAAAAAAGTCATCGGATGCGGATGGCGATATTTTCGCAACCAAGGCTCGTAACGCGTTGCGGTTTTCAATTCTGAATAGAGAATTAACAGACCTTTCCATGGATGTGCCAAACTCAAAATTTTTTTTTCAATTAATTTTGGGAAAAATCATGGACTAACCACTTGTCTATAAAAATCATTATTTTTTCGAAGTTCACCAATCCCATCGAGATATACATCAAATGAAAGGTCTGTTCAATACCTACACAAATCTAAAAAAGTCATCGGATGCGGATGGCGATATTTTCGCAACCAAGGTTCGTAACGCGTTGCAATTTTCAATTCTGAATAGAGAATTAACAGACCTTTCCATGGATGTGCCAAACTCAAAATTTTTTTTTCAATTAATTTTGGGAAAAATCATGGACTAACCACTTGTCTATAAAAATCATTATTTTTTCGAAGTTCACCAATCCCATCGAGATATACATCAAATGAAAGGTCTGTTCAATACCTACACAAATCTAAAAAAGTCATCGGATGCGGATGGCGATATTTTCGCAACCAAGGCTCGTAACGCGTTGCAATTTTCAATTCTGAATAGAGAATTAACAGACCTTTCCATGGATGTGCCAAACTCAAAATTTTTTTTTTCAATTAATTTTGGGAAAAATCATGGACTAACCACTTGTCTATAAAAATCATTATTTTTTCGAAGTTCACCAATCCCATCGAGATATACATCAAACGAAAGGTCTGTTCAATACCTACACACACCTGTAAGCCAAATCGTCCTGCGTGGTCTGGTTAGCGAAATATTTATAATATATTTTTCCAAAATTTGTAGTCAATTTTGTAAGAGCTATTCACGGGTGAAAACCAGAAGGTTCTGCGAGGTCTGGTTATCGAAATATGGCCACCCAAAGTGATTTTACTGAAAATTGGCCCAAATCTAAAAAAGTCATCGGATGCGGATGGCGATATTTTCGCAACCAAGGCTCGTAACGCGTTGCGGTTTTCAATTCTGAATAGAGAATTAACAGACCTTTCCATGGATGTGCCAAACTCAAAATTTTTTTTTCAATTAATTTTGGGAAAAATCATGGACTAACCACTTGTCTATAAAAATCATTATTTTTTCGAAGTTCACCAATCCCATCGAGATATACATCAAATGAAAGGTCTGTTCAATACCTACACAAATCTAAAAAAGTCATCGGATGCGGATGGCGATATTTTCGCAACCAAGGCTCGTAACGCGTTGCAATTTTCAATTCTGAATAGAGAATTAACAGACCTTTCCATGGATGTGCCAAACTCAAAATTTTTTTTTTCAATTAATTTTGGGAAAAAGCATGGACTAACCACTTGTCTATAAAAATCATTATTTTTTCGAAGTTCACCAATCCCATCGAGATATACATCAAACGAAAGGTCTGTTCAATACCTACACACACCTGTAAGCCCAACCGTCCTGCGTGGTCTGGTTAGCGAAATATGGCCATCCAAAGTGATTTCGCTGATTCCACAGATTTTCGAGCTTTAACTACCTAACAATGTGCTTGGGTGGCGATATTTCCGAAACCACGAGTTGTAAAAGGTTGCGGTTTCCAAAATTTGTAGTCAATTTTGTAAGAGCTATTCACGGGTGAAAACCAGAAGGTTCTGCCAGGTCTGGTTATCGAAATATGGCCACCCAAAGTGATTTTACTGAAAATTGGCCCAAATCTAAAAAAGTCATCGGATGCGGATGGCGATATTTTCGCAACCAAGGCTCGTAACGCGTTGCGGTTTTCAATTCTGAATAGAGAATTAACAGACCTTTCCATGGATGTGCCAAACTCAAAATTTTTTTTTTCAATTAATTTTGGGAAAAATCATGGACTAACCACTTGTCTATAAAAATCATTATTTTTTCGAAGTTCACCAATCCCATCGAGATATACATCAAACGAAAGGTCTGTTCAATACCTACACACACCTGTAAGCCAAATCGTCCTGCGTGGTCTGGTTAGCGAAATATTTATAATATATTTTTCCAAAATTTGTAGTCAATTTTGTAAGAGCTATTCACGGGTGAAAACCAGAAGGTTCTGCGAGGTCTGGTTATCGAAATATGGCCACCCAAAGTGATTTTACTGAAAATTGGCCCAAATCTAAAAAAGTCATCGGATGCGGATGGCGATATTTTCGCAACCAAGGCTCGTAACGCGTTGCGGTTTTCAATTCTGAATAGAGAATTAACAGACCTTTCCATGGATGTGCCAAACTCAAAATTTTTTTTTCAATTAATTTTGGGAAAAATCATGGACTAACCACTTGTCTATAAAAATCATTATTTTTTCGAAGTTCACCAATCCCATCGAGATATACATCAAATGAAAGGTCTGTTCAATACCTACACAAATCTAAAAAAGTCATCGGATGCGGATGGCGATATTTTCGCAACCAAGGCTCGTAACGCGTTGCAATTTTCAATTCTGAATAGAGAATTAACAGACCTTTCCATGGATGTGCCAAACTCAAAATTTTTTTTTTCAATTAATTTTGGGAAAAATCATGGACTAACCACTTGTCTATAAAAATCATTATTTTTTCGAAGTTCACCAATCCCATCGAGATATACATCAAACGAAAGGTCTGTTCAATACCTACACACACCTGTAAGCCAAATCGTCCTGCGTGGTCTGGTTAGCGAAATATGGCCATCCAAAGTGATTTCGCTGATTCCACAGATTTTCGAGCTTTAACTACCTAACAATGTGCTTGGGTGGCGATATTTCCGAAACCACGAGTTGTAAAAGGTTGCGGTTTCCAAAATTTGTAGTCAATTTTGTAAGAGCTATTCACGGGTGAAAACCAGAAGGTTCTGCGAGGTCTGGTTATCGAAATATGGCCACCCAAAGTGATTTTACTGAAAATTGGCCCAAATCTAAAAAAGTCATCGGATGCGGATGGCGATATTTTCGCAACCAAGGCTCGTAACGCGTTGCGGTTTTCAATTCTGAATAGAGAATTAACAGACCTTTCCATGGATGTGCCAAACTCAAATTTTTTTTTTTTCAATTAATTTTGGGAAAAATCATGGACTAACCACTTGTCTATAAAAATCATTATTTTTTCGAAGTTCACCAATCCCATCGAGATATACATCAAATGAAAGGTCTGTTCAATACCTACACACACCTGTAAGCCAAATCGTCCTGCGTGGTCTGGTTAGCGAAATATGGCCATCCAAAGTGATTTCGCTGATTCCACAGATTTTCGAGCTTTAACTACCTAACAATGTGCTTGGGTGGCGATATTTCCGAAACCACGAGTTGTAAAAGGTTGCGGTTTCCAAAATTTGTAGTCAATTTTGTAAGAGCTATTCACGGGTGAAAACCAGAAGGTTCTGCCAGGTCTGGTTATCGAAATATGGCCACCCAAAGTGATTTTACTGAAAATTGGCCCAAATCTAAAAAAGTCATCGGATGCGGATGGCGATATATTCGCAACCAAGGCTCGTAACGCGTTGCGGTTTTCAATTCTGAATAGAGAATTAACAGACCTTTCCATGGATGTGCCAAACTCAAAATTTTTTTTTTCAATTAATTTTGGGAAAAATCATGGACTAACCACTTGTCTATAAAAATCATTATTTTTTCTAAGTTCACCAATCCCATCGAGATATACATCAAATGAAAGGTCTGTTCAATACCTACACAAATCTAAAAAAGTCATCGGATGCGGATGGCGATATTTTCGCAACCAAGGTTCGTAACGCGTTGCAATTTTCAATTCTGAATAGAGAATTAACAGACCTTTCCATGGATGTGCCAAACTCAAAATTTTTTTTTTTCAATTAATTTTGGGAAAAATCATGGACTAACCACTTGTCTATAAAAATCATTTTCGAAGTTCACCAATCCCATCGAGATATACATCAAATGAAAGGTCTGTTCAATACCTACACAAATCTAAAAAAGTCATCGGATGCGGATGGCGATATTTTCGCAACCAAGGCTCGTAACGCGTTGCGGTTTTCAATTCTGAATAGAGAATTAACAGACCTTTCCATGGATGTGCCAAACTCAAAATTTTTTTTTCAATTAATTTTGGGAAAAATCATGGACTAACCACTTGTCTATAAAAATCATTATTTTTTCGAAGTTCACCAATCCCATCGAGATATACATCAAATGAAAGGTCTGTTCAATACCTACACAAATCTAAAAAAGTCATCGGATGCGGATGGCGATATTTTCGCAACCAAGGCTCGTAACGCGTTGCGGTTTTCAATTCTGAATAGAGAATTAACAGACCTTTCCATGGATGTGCCAAACTCAAAATTTTTTTTTCAATTAATTTTGGGAAAAATCATGGACTAACCACTTGTCTATAAAAATCATTATTTTTTCGAAGTTCACCAATCCCATCGAGATATACATCAAACGAAAGGTCTGTTCAATACCTACACACACCTGTAAGCCAAATCGTCCTGCGTGGTCTGGTTAGCGAAATATGGCCATCCAAAGTGATTTCGCTGATTCCACAGATTTTCGAGCTTTAACTACCTAACAATGTGCTTGGGTGGCGATATTTCCGAAACCACGAGTTGTAAAAGGTTGCGGTTTCCAAAATTTGTAGTCAATTTTGTAAGAGCTATTCACGGGTGAAAACCAGAAGGTTCTGCCAGGTCTGGTTATCGAAATATGGCCACCCAAAGTGATTTTACTGAAAATTGGCCCAAATCTAAAAAAGTCATCGGATGCGGATGGCGATATTTTCGCAACAAAGGCTCGTAACGCGTTGCGGTTTTCAATTCTGAATAGAGAATTAACAGACCTTTCCATGGATGTGCCAAACTCAAAATTTTTTTTTTTCAATTAATTTTGGGAAAAATCATGGACTAACCACTTGTCTATAAAAATCATTATTTTTTCGAAGTTCACCAATCCCATCGAGATATACATCAAACGAAAGGTCTGTTCAATACCTACACAAATCTAAAAAAGTCATCGGATGCGGATGGCGATATTTTTTTTTCAATTAATTTTGGGAAAAATCATGGACTAACCACTTGTCTATAAAAATCATTATTTTTTCGAAGTTCACCAATCCCATCGAGATATACATCAAATGAAAGGTCTGTTCAATACCTACACAAATCTAAAAAAGTCATCGGATGCGGATGGCGATATTTTCGCAACCAAGGCTCGTAACGCGTTGCAATTTTCAATTCTGAATAGAGAATTAACAGACCTTTCCATGGATGTGCCAAACTCAAAATTTTTTTTTTTTAATTAATTTTGGGAAAAATCATTGACTAACCACTTGTCTATAAAAATCATTATTTTTTCGAAGTTCACCAATCCCATCGAGATATACATCAAACGAAAGGTCTGTTCAATACCTACACACACCTGTAAGCCAAATCGTCCTGCGTGGTCTGGTTAGCGAAATATGGCCATCCAAAGTGATTTCGCTGATTCCACAGATTTTCGAGCTTTAACTACCTAACAATGTGCTTGGGTGGCGATATTTCCGAAACCACGAGTTGTAAAAGGTTGCGGTTTCCAAAATTTGTAGTCAATTTTGTAAGAGCTATTCACGGGTGAAAACCAGAAGGTTCTGCCAGGTCTGGTTATCGAAATATGGCCACCCAAAGTGATTTTACTGAAAATTGGCCCAAATCTAAAAAAGTCATCGGATGCGGATGGCGATATATTCGCAACCAAGGCTCGTAACGCGTTGCGGTTTTCAATTCTGAATAGAGAATTAACAGACCTTTCCATGGATGTGCCAAACTCAAAATTTTTTTTTTCAATTAATTTTGGGAAAAATCATGGACTAACCACTTGTCTATAAAAATCATTATTTTTTCGAAGTTCACCAATCCCATCGAGATATACATCAAATGAAAGGTCTGTTCAATACCTACACAAATCTAAAAAAGTCATCGGATGCGGATGGCGATATTTTCGCAACCAAGGTTCGTAACGCGTTGCAATTTTCAATTCTGAATAGAGAATTAACAGACCTTTCCATGGATGTGCCAAACTCAAAATTTTTTTTTTTTTCAATTAATTTTGGGAAAAATCATGGACTAACCACTTGTCTATAAAAATCATTTTCGAAGTTCACCAATCCCATCGAGATATACATCAAATGAAAGGTCTGTTCAATACCTACACAAATCTAAAAAAGTCATCGGATGCGGATGGCGATATTTTCGCAACCAAGGCTCGTAACGCGTTGCGGTTTTCAATTCTGAATAGAGAATTAACAGACCTTTCCATGGATGTGCCAAACTCAAAATTTTTTTTTCAATTAATTTTGGGAAAAATCATGGACTCTATAAAAATCATTATTTTTTCGAAGTTCACCAATCCCATCGAGATATACATCAAATGAAAGGTCTGTTCAATACCTACACAAATCTAAAAAAGTCATCGGATGCGGATGGCGATATTTTCGCAACCAAGGCTCGTAACGCGTTGCAATTTTCAATTCTGAATAGAGAATTAACAGACCTTTCCATGGATGTGCCAAACTCAAAATTTTTTTTTTTCAATTAATTTTGGGAAAAATCATGGACTAACCACTTGTCTATAAAAATCATTATTTTTTCGAAGTTCACCAATCCCATCGAGATATACATCAAACGAAAGGTCTGTTCAATACCTACACACACCTGTAAGCCAAATCGTCCTGCGTGGTCTGGTTAGCGAAATATGGCCATCCAAAGTGATTTCGCTGATTCCACAGATTTTCGAGCTTTAACTACCTAACAATGTGCTTGGGTGGCGATATTTCCGAAACCACGAGTTGTAAAAGGTTGCGGTTTCCAAAATTTGTAGTCAATTTTGTAAGAGCTATTCACGGGTGAAAACCAGAAGGTTCTGCCAGGTCTGGTTATCGAAATATGGCCACCCAAAGTGATTTTACTGAAAATTGGCCCAAATCTAAAAAAGTCATCGGATGCGGATGGCGATATTTTCGCAACAAAGGCTCGTAACGCGTTGCGGTTTTCAATTCTGAATAGAGAATTAACAGACCTTTCCATGGATGTGCCAAACTCAAAATTTTTTTTTTTCAATTAATTTTGGGAAAAATCATGGACTAACCACTTGTCTATAAAAATCATTATTTTTTCGAAGTTCACCAATCCCATCGAGATATACATCAAACGAAAGGTCTGTTCAATACCTACACAAATCTAAAAAAGTCATCGGATGCGGATGGCGATATTTTTTTTTCAATTAATTTTGGGAAAAATCATGGACTAACCACTTGTCTATAAAAATCATTATTTTTTCGAAGTTCACCAATCCCATCGAGATATACATCAAATGAAAGGTCTGTTCAATACCTACACAAATCTAAAAAAGTCATCGGATGCGGATGGCGATATTTTCGCAACCAAGGCTCGTAACGCGTTGCAATTTTCAATTCTGAATAGAGAATTAACAGACCTTTCCATGGATGTGCCAAACTCAAAATTTTTTTTTTTTAATTAATTTTGGGAAAAATCATGGACTAACCACTTGTCTATAAAAATCATTATTTTTTCGAAGTTCACCAATCCCATCGAGATATACATCAAACGAAAGGTCTGTTCAATACCTACACACACCTGTAAGCCAAATCGTCCTGCGTGGTCTGGTTAGCGAAATATGGCCATCCAAAGTGATTTCGCTGATTCCACAGATTTTCGAGCTTTAACTACCTAACAATGTGCTTGGGTGGCGATATTTCCGAAACCACGAGTTGTAAAAGGTTGCGGTTTCCAAAATTTGTAGTCAATTTTGTAAGAGCTATTCACGGGTGAAAACCAGAAGGTTCTGCCAGGTCTGGTTATCGAAATATGGCCACCCAAAGTGATTTTACTGAAAATTGGCCCAAATCTAAAAAAGTCATCGGATGCGGATGGCGATATTTTCGCAACAAAGGCTCGTAACGCGTTGCGGTTTTCAATTCTGAATAGAGAATTAACAGACCTTTCCATGGATGTGCCAAACTCAAAATTTTTTTTTTCAATTAATTTTGGGAAAAATCATGGACTAACCACTTGTCTATAAAAATCATTATTTTTTCGAAGTTCACCAATCCCATCGAGATATACATCAAACGAAAGGTCTGTTCAATACCTACACACACCTGTAAGCCAAATCGTCCTGCGTGGTCTGGTTAGCGAAATATGGCCATCCAAAGTGATTTCGCTGATTCCACAGATTTTCGAGCTTTAACTACCTAACAATGTGCTTGGGTGGCGATATTTCCGAAACCACGAGTTGTAAAAGGTTGCGGTTTCCAAAATTTGTAGTCAATTTTGTAAGAGCTATTCACGGGTGAAAACCAGAAGGTTCTGCCAGGTCTGGTTATCGAAATATGGCCACCCAAAGTGATTTTACTGAAAATTGGCCCAAATCTAAAAAAGTCATCGGATGCGGATGGCGATATTTTCGCAACCAAGGCTCGTAACGCGTTGCGGTTTTCAATTCTGAATAGAGAATTAACAGACCTTTCCATGGATGTGCCAAACTCAAAATTTTTTTTTTCAATTAATTTTGGGAAAAATCATGGACTAACCACTTGTCTATAAAAATCATTATTTTTTCGAAGTTCACCAATCCCATCGAGATATACATCAAATGAAAGGTCTGTTCAATACCTACACAAATCTAAAAAAGTCATCGGATGCGGATGGCGATATTTTCGCAACCAAGGCTCGTAACGCGTTGCAATTTTCAATTCTGAATAGAGAATTAACAGACCTTTCCATGGATGTGCCAAACTCAAAATTTTTTTTTTTTAATTAATTTTGGGAAAAATCATGGACTAACCACTTGTCTATAAAAATCATTATTTTTTCGAAGTTCACCAATCCCATCGAGATATACATCAAACGAAAGGTCTGTTCAATACCTACACACACCTGTAAGCCAAATCGTCCTGCGTGGTCTGGTTAGCGAAATATGGCCATCCAAAGTGATTTCGCTGATTCCACAGATTTTCGAGCTTTAACTACCTAACAATGTGCTTGGGTGGCGATATTTCCGAAACCACGAGTTGTAAAAGGTTGCGGTTTCCAAAATTTGTAGTCAATTTTGTAAGAGCTATTCACGGGTGAAAACCAGAAGGTTCTGCCAGGTCTGGTTATCGAAATATGGCCACCCAAAGTGATTTTACTGAAAATTGGCCCAAATCTAAAAAAGTCATCGGATGCGGATGGCGATATTTTCGCAACCAAGGCTCGTAACGCGTTGCGGTTTTCAATTCTGAATAGAGAATTAACAGACCTTTCCATGGATGTGCCAAACTCAAAATTTTTTTTTTTCAATTAATTTTGGGAAAAATCATGGACTAACCACTTGTCTATAAAAATCATTATTTTTTCGAAGTTCACCAATCCCATCGAGATATACATCAAACGAAAGGTCTGTTCAATACCTACACACACCTGTAAGCCAAATCGTCCTGCGTGGTCTGGTTAGCGAAATATGGCCATCCAAAGTGATTTCGCTGATTCCACAGATTTTCGAGCTTTAACTACCTAACAATGTGCTTGGGTGGCGATATTTCCGAAACCACGAGTTGTAAAAGGTTGCGGTTTCCAAAATTTGTAGTCAATTTTGTAAGAGCTATTCACGGGTGAAAACCAGAAGGTTCTGCCAGGTCTGGTTATCGAAATATGGCCACCCAAAGTGATTTTACTGAAAATTGGCCCAAATCTAAAAAAGTCATCGGATGCGGATGGCGATATTTTCGCAACCAAGGCTCGTAACGCGTTGCGGTTTTCAATTCTGAATAGAGAATTAACAGACCTTTCCATGGATGTGCCAAACTCAAAATTTTTTGTTTTCAATTAATTTTGGGAAAAATCATGGACTAACCACTTGTCTATAAAAATCATTATTTTTTCGAAGTTCACCAATCCCATCGAGATATACATCAAATGAAAGGTCTGTTCAATACCTACACAAATCTAAAAAAGTCATCGGATGCGGATGGCGATATTTTCGCAACCAAGGCTCGTAACGCGTTGCAATTTTCAATTCTGAATAGAGAATTAACAGACCTTTCCATGGATGTGCCAAACTCAAAATTTTTTTTTTCAATTAATTTTGGGAAAAATCATGGACTAACTAACCACTTGTCTATAAAAATCATTATTTTTTCGAAGTTCACCAATCCCATCGAGATATACATCAAATGAAAGGTCTGTTCAATACCTACACAAATCTAAAAAAGTCATCGGATGCGGATGGCGATATTTTCGCAACCAAGGTTCGTAACGCGTTGCAATTTTCAATTCTGAATAGAGAATTAACAGACCTTTCCATGGATGTGCCAAACTCAAAATTTTTTTTTTCAATTAATTTTGGGAAAAATCATGGACTAACCACTTGTCTATAAAAATCATTATTTTTTCGAAGTTCACCAATCCCATCGAGATAAACATCAAACGAAAGGTCTGTTCAATACCTACACACACCTGTAAGCCAAATCGTCCTGCGTGGTCTGGTTAGCGAAATATGGCCATCCAAAGTGATTTCGCTGATTCCACAGATTTTCGAGCTTTAACTACCTAACAATGTGCTTGGGTGGCGATATTTCCGAAACCACGAGTTGTAAAAGGTTGCGGTTTCCAAAATTTGTAGTCAATTTTGTAAGAGCTATTCACGGGTGAAAACCAGAAGGTTCTGCCAGGTCTGGTTATCGAAATATGGCCACCCAAAGTGATTTTACTGAAAATTGGCCCAAATCTAAAAAAGTCATCGGATGCGGATGGCGATATTTTCGCAACCAAGGCTCGTAACGCGTTGCGGTTTTCAATTCTGAATAGAGAATTAACAGACCTTTCCATGGATGTGCCAAACTCAAAATTTTTTTTTTTCAATTAATTTTGGGAAAAATCATGGACTAACCACTTGTCTATAAAAATCATTATTTTTTCGAAGTTCACCAATCCCATCGAGATATACATCAAATGAAAGGTCTGTTCAATACCTACACAAATCTAAAAAAGTCATCGGATGCGGATGGCGATATTTTCGCAACCAAGGCTCGTAACGCGTTGCAATTTTCAATTCTGAATAGAGAATTAACAGACCTTTCCATGGATGTGCCAAACTCAAAATTTTTTTTTTTTAATTAATTTTGGGAAAAATCATGGACTAACCACTTGTCTATAAAAATCATTATTTTTTCGAAGTTCACCAATCCCATCGAGATATACATCAAACGAAAGGTCTGTTCAATACCTACACACACCTGTAAGCCAAATCGTCCTGCGTGGTCTGGTTAGCGAAATATGGCCATCCAAAGTGATTTCGCTGATTCCACAGATTTTCGAGCTTTAACTACCTAACAATGTGCTTGGGTGGCGATATTTCCGAAACCACGAGTTGTAAAAGGTTGCGGTTTCCAAAATTTGTAGTCAATTTTGTAAGAGCTATTCACGGGTGAAAACCAGAAGGTTCTGCCAGGTCTGGTTATCGAAATATGGCCACCCAAAGTGATTTTACTGAAAATTGGCCCAAATCTAAAAAAGTCATCGGATGCGGATGGCGATATTTTCGCAACAAAGGCTCGTAACGCGTTGCGGTTTTCAATTCTGAATAGAGAATTAACAGACCTTTCCATGGATGTGCCAAACTCAAAATTTTTTTTTTCAATTAATTTTGGGAAAAATCATGGACTAACCACTTGTCTATAAAAATCATTATTTTTTCGAAGTTCACCAATCCCATCGAGATATACATCAAACGAAAGGTCTGTTCAATACCTACACACACCTGTAAGCCAAATCGTCCTGCGTGGTCTGGTTAGCGAAATATGGCCATCCAAAGTGATTTCGCTGATTCCACAGATTTTCGAGCTTTAACTACCTAACAATGTGCTTGGGTGGCGATATTTCCGAAACCACGAGTTGTAAAAGGTTGCGGTTTCCAAAATTTGTAGTCAATTTTGTAAGAGCTATTCACGGGTGAAAACCAGAAGGTTCTGCCAGGTCTGGTTATCGAAATATGGCCACCCAAAGTGATTTTACTGAAAATTGGCCCAAATCTAAAAAAGTCATCGGATGCGGATGGCGATATTTTCGCAACCAAGGCTCGTAACGCGTTGCGGTTTTCAATTCTGAATAGAGAATTAACAGACCTTTCCATGGATGTGCCAAACTCAAAATTTTTTTTTTCAATTAATTTTGGGAAAAATCATGGACTAACCACTTGTCTATAAAAATCATTATTTTTTCGAAGTTCACCAATCCCATCGAGATATACATCAAATGAAAGGTCTGTTCAATACCTACACAAATCTAAAAAAGTCATCGGATGCGGATGGCGATATTTTCGCAACCAAGGCTCGTAACGCGTTGCAATTTTCAATTCTGAATAGAGAATTAACAGACCTTTCCATGGATGTGCCAAACTCAAAATTTTTTTTTTTTAATTAATTTTGGGAAAAATCATGGACTAACCACTTGTCTATAAAAATCATTATTTTTTCGAAGTTCACCAATCCCATCGAGATATACATCAAACGAAAGGTCTGTTCAATACCTACACACACCTGTAAGCCAAATCGTCCTGCGTGGTCTGGTTAGCGAAATATGGCCATCCAAAGTGATTTCGCTGATTCCACAGATTTTCGAGCTTTAACTACCTAACAATGTGCTTGGGTGGCGATATTTCCGAAACCACGAGTTGTAAAAGGTTGCGGTTTCCAAAATTTGTAGTCAATTTTGTAAGAGCTATTCACGGGTGAAAACCAGAAGGTTCTGCCAGGTCTGGTTATCGAAATATGGCCACCCAAAGTGATTTTACTGAAAATTGGCCCAAATCTAAAAATCGGATGCGGATGGCGATATTTTCGCAACCAAGGCTCGTAACGCGTTGCGGTTTTCAATTCTGAATAGAGAATTAACAGACCTTTCCATGGATGTGCCAAACTCAAAAATTTTTTTTTTCAATTAATTTTGGGAAAAATCATGGACTAACCACTTGTCTATAAAAATCATTATTTTTTCGAAGTTCACCAATCCCATCGAGATATACATCAAACGAAAGGTCTGTTCAATACCTACACACACCTGTAAGCCAAATCGTCCTGCGTGGTCTGGTTAGCGAAATATGGCCATCCAAAGTGATTTCGCTGATTCCACAGATTTTCGAGCTTTAACTACCTAACAATGTGCTTGGGTGGCGATATTTCCGAAACCACGAGTTGTAAAAGGTTGCGGTTTCCAAAATTTGTAGTCAATTTTGTAAGAGCTATTCACGGGTGAAAACCAGAAGGTTCTGCCAGGTCTGGTTATCGAAATATGGCCACCCAAAGTGATTTTACTGAAAATTGGCCCAAATCTAAAAAAGTCATCGGATGCGGATGGCGATATTTTCGCAACCAAGGCTCGTAACGCGTTGCGGTTTTCAATTCTGAATAGAGAATTAACAGACCTTTCCATGGATGTGCCAAACTCAAAATTTTTTGTTTTCAATTAATTTTGGGAAAAATCATGGACTAACCACTTGTCTATAAAAATCATTATTTTTTCGAAGTTCACCAATCCCATCGAGATATACATCAAATGAAAGGTCTGTTCAATACCTACACAAATCTAAAAAAGTCATCGGATGCGGATGGCGATATTTTCGCAACCAAGGCTCGTAACGCGTTGCAATTTTCAATTCTGAATAGAGAATTAACAGACCTTTCCATGGATGTGCCAAACTCAAAATTTTTTTTTTCAATTAATTTTGGGAAAAATCATGGACTAACTAACCACTTGTCTATAAAAATCATTATTTTTTCGAAGTTCACCAATCCCATCGAGATATACATCAAATGAAAGGTCTGTTCAATACCTACACAAATCTAAAAAAGTCATCGGATGCGGATGGCGATATTTTCGCAACCAAGGCTCGTAACGCGTTGCAATTTTCAATTCTGAATAGAGAATTAACAGACCTTTCCATGGATGTGCCAAACTCAAAATTTTTTTTTTCAATTAATTTTGGGAAAAATCATGGACTAACCACTTGTCTATAAAAATCATTATTTTTTCGAAGTTCACCAATCCCATCGAGATAAACATCAAACGAAAGGTCTGTTCAATACCTACACACACCTGTAAGCCAAATCGTCCTGCGTGGTCTGGTTAGCGAAATATGGCCATCCAAAGTGATTTCGCTGATTCCACAGATTTTCGAGCTTTAACTACCTAACAATGTGCTTGGGTGGCGATATTTCCGAAACCACGAGTTGTAAAAGGTTGCGGTTTCCAAAATTTGTAGTCAATTTTGTAAGAGCTATTCACGGGTGAAAACCAGAAGGTTCTGCCAGGTCTGGTTATCGAAATATGGCCACCCAAAGTGATTTTACTGAAAATTGGCCCAAATCTAAAAAAGTCATCGGATGCGGATGGCGATATTTTCGCAACCAAGGCTCGTAACGCGTTGCGGTTTTCAATTCTGAATAGAGAATTAACAGACCTTTCCATGGATGTGCCAAACTCAAAATTTTTTTTTTTCAATTAATTTTGGGAAAAATCATGGACTAACCACTTGTCTATAAAAATCATTATTTTTTCGAAGTTCACCAATCCCATCGAGATATACATCAAACGAAAGGTCTGTTCAATACCTACACACACCTGTAAGCCAAATCGTCCTGCGTGGTCTGGTTAGCGAAATATGGCCATCCAAAGTGATTTCGCTGATTCCACAGATTTTCGAGCTTTAACTACCTAACAATGTGCTTGGGTGGCGATATTTCCGAAACCACGAGTTGTAAAAGGTTGCGGTTTCCAAAATTTGTAGTCAATTTTGTAAGAGCTATTCACGGGTGAAAACCAGAAGGTTCTGCCAGGTCTGGTTATCGAAATATGGCCACCCAAAGTGATTTTACTGAAAATTGGCCCAAATCTAAAAAAGTCATCGGATGCGGATGGCGATATTTTCGCAACCAAGGCTCGTAACGCGTTGCGGTTTTCAATTCTGAATAGAGAATTAACAGACCTTTCCATGGATGTGCCAAACTCAAAATTTTTTTTTTTCAATTAATTTTGGGAAAAATCATGGACTAACCACTTGTCTATAAAAATCATTATTTTTTCGAAGTTCACCAATCCCATCGAGATATACATCAAACGAAAGGTCTGTTCAATACCTACACACACCTGTAAGCCAAATCGTCCTGCGTGGTCTGGTTAGCGAAATATGGCCATCCAAAGTGATCGCTGATTCCACAGATTTTCGAGCTTTAACTACCTAACAATGTGCTTGGGTGGCGATATTTCCGAAACCACGAGTTGTAAAAGGTTGCGGTTTCCAAAATTTGTAGTCAATTTTGTAAGAGCTATTCACGGGTGAAAACCAGAAGGTTCTGCCAGGTCTGGTTATCGAAATATGGCCACCCAAAGTGATTTTACTGAAAATTGGCCCAAATCTAAAAAAGTCATCGGATGCGGATGGCGATATTTTCGCAACCAAGGCTCGTAACGCGTTGCGGTTTTCAATTCTGAATAGAGAATTAACAGACCTTTCCATGGATGTGCCAAACTCAAAATTTTTTGTTTTCAATTAATTTTGGGAAAAATCATGGACTAACCACTTGTCTATAAAAATCATTATTTTTTCGAAGTTCACCAATCCCATCGAGATATACATCAAATGAAAGGTCTGTTCAATACCTACACAAATCTAAAAAAGTCATCGGATGCGGATGGCGATATTTTCGCAACCAAGGCTCGTAACGCGTTGCAATTTTCAATTCTGAATAGAGAATTAACAGACCTTTCCATGGATGTGCCAAACTCAAAATTTTTTTTTTCAATTAATTTTGGGAAAAATCATGGACTAACTAACCACTTGTCTATAAAAATCATTATTTTTTCGAAGTTCACCAATCCCATGGAGATATACATCAAATGAAAGGTCTGTTCAATACCTACACAAATCTAAAAAAGTCATCGGATGCGGATGGCGATATTTTCGCAACCAAGGCTCGTAACGCGTTGCAATTTTCAATTCTGAATAGAGAATTAACAGACCTTTCCATGGATGTGCCAAACTCAAAATTTTTTTTTTCAATTAATTTTGGGAAAAATCATGGACTAACCACTTGTCTATAAAAATCATTATTTTTTCGAAGTTCACCAATCCCATCGAGATATACATCAAACGAAAGGTCTGTTCAATACCTACACACACCTGTAAGCCAAATCGTCCTGCGTGGTCTGGTTAGCGAAATATGGCCATCCAAAGTGATTTCGCTGATTCCACAGATTTTCGAGCTTTAACTACCTAACAATGTGCTTGGGTGGCGATATTTCCGAAACCACGAGTTGTAAAAGGTTGCGGTTTCCAAAATTTGTAGTCAATTTTGTAAGAGCTATTCACGGGTGAAAACCAGAAGGTTCTGCCAGGTCTGGTTATCGAAATATGGCCACCCAAAGTGATTTTACTGAAAATTGGCCCAAATCTAAAAAAGTCATCGGATGCGGATGGCGATATTTTCGCAACCAAGGCTCGTAACGCGTTGCGGTTTTCAATTCTGAATAGAGAATTAACAGACCTTTCCATGGATGTGCCAAACTCAAAATTTTTTTTTTTCAATTAATTTTGGGAAAAATCATGGACTAACCACTTGTCTATAAAAATCATTATTTTTTCGAAGTTCACCAATCCCATCGAGATATACATCAAATGAAAGGTCTGTTCAATACCTACACAAATCTAAAAAAGTCATCGGATGCGGATGGCGATATTTTCGCAACCAAGGCTCGTAACGCGTTGCAATTTTCAATTCTGAATAGAGAATTAACAGACCTTTCCATGGATGTGCCAAACTCAAAATTTTTTTTTTTAATTAATTTTGGGAAAAATCATGGACTAACCACTTGTCTATAAAAATCATTATTTTTTCGAAGTTCACCAATCCCATCGAGATATACATCAAACGAAAGGTCTGTTCAATACCTACACACACCTGTAAGCCAAATCGTCCTGCGTGGTCTGGTTAGCGAAATATGGCCATCCAAAGTGATTTCGCTGATTCCACAGATTTTCGAGCTTTAACTACCTAACAATGTGCTTGGGTGGCGATATTTCCGAAACCACGAGTTGTAAAAGGTTGCGGTTTCCAAAATTTGTAGTCAATTTTGTAAGAGCTATTCACGGGTGAAAACCAGAAGGATTTTACTGAAAATTGGCCCAAATCTAAAAAAGTCATCGGATGCGGATGGCGATATTTTCGCAACCAAGGCTCGTAACGCGTTGCGGTTTTCAATTCTGAATAGAGAATTAACAGACCTTTCCATGGATGTGCCAAACTCAAAATTTTTTTTTTCAATTAATTTTGGGAAAAATCATGGACTCACTTGTCTATAAAAATCATTATTTTTTCGAAGTTCACCAATCCCATCGAGATATACATCAAACGAAAGGTCTGTTCAATACCTACACACACCTGTAAGCCAAATCGTCCTGCGTGGTCTGGTTAGCGAAATATTTATAATATATTTTTCCAAAATTTATAGTCAATTTTGTAAGAGCTATTCACGGGTGAAAACCAGAAGGTTCTGCGAGGTCTGGTTATCGAAATATGGCCACCCAAAGTGAATTTACTGAAAATTGGCCCAAATCTAAAAAAGTCATCGGATGCGGATGGCGATATTTTCGCAACCAAGGCTCGTAACGCGTTGCGGTTTTCAATTCTGAATAGAGAATTAACAGACCTTTCCATGGATGTGCCAAACTCAAAATTTTTTTTTCAATTAATTTTGGGAAAAATCATGGACTAACCACTTGTCTATAAAAATCATTATTTTTTCGAAGTTCACCAATCCCATCGAGATATACATCAAATGAAAGGTCTGTTCAATACCTACACAAATCTAAAAAAGTCATCGGATGCGGATGGCGATATTTTCGCAACCAAGGCTCGTAATGCGTTGCAATTTTCAATTCTGAATAGAGAATTAACAGACCTTTCCATGGATGTGCCAAACTCAAAATTTTTTTTTTCAATTAATTTTGGGAAAAATCATGGACTAACCACTTGTCTATAAAAATCATTATTTTTTCGAAGTTCACCAATCCCATCGAGATATACATCAAACGAAAGGTCTGTTCAATACCTACACACACCTGTAAGCCAAATCGTCCTGCGTGGTCTGGTTAGCGAAATATGGCCATCCAAAGTGATTTCGCTGATTCCACAGATTTTCGAGCTTTAACTACCTAACAATGTGCTTGGGTGGCGATATTTCCGAAACCACGAGTTGTAAAAGGTTGCGGTTTCCAAAATTTGTAGTCAATTTTGTAAGAGCTATTCACGGGTGAAAACCAGAAGGTTCTGCCAGGTCTGGTTATCGAAATATGGCCACCCAAAGTGATTTTACTGAAAATTGGCCCAAATCTAAAAAAGTCATCGGATGCGGATGGCGATATATTCGCAACCAAGGCTCGTAACGCGTTGCGGTTTTCAATTCTGAATAGAGAATTAACAGACCTTTCCATGGATGTGCCAAACTGAAAATTTTTTTTTTCAATTAATTTTGGGACTTGTCTATAAAAATCATTATTTTTTCGAAGTTCACCAATCCCATCGAGATATACATCAAATGAAAGGTCTGTTCAATACCTACACAAATCTAAAAAAGTCATCGGATGCGGATGGCGATATTTTCGCAACCAAGGTTCGTAACGCGTTGCAATTTTCAATTCTGAATAGAGAATTAACAGACCTTTCCATGGATGTGCCAAACTCAAAATTTTTTTTTTTTTCAATTAATTTTGGGAAAAATCATGGACTAACCACTTGTCTATAAAAATCATTTTCGAAGTTCACCAATCCCATCGAGATATACATCAAATGAAAGGTCTGTTCAATACCTACACAAATCTAAAAAAGTCATCGGATGCGGATGGCGATATTTTCGCAACCAAGGCTCGTAACGCGTTGCGGTTTTCAATTCTGAATAGAGAATTAACAGACCTTTCCATGGATGTGCCAAACTCAAAATTTTTTTTTCAATTAATTTTGGGAAAAATCATGGACTAACCACTTGTCTATAAAAATCATTATTTTTTCGAAGTTCACCAATCCCATCGAGATATACATCAAATGAAAGGTCTGTTCAATACCTACACAAATCTAAAAAAGTCATCGGATGCGGATGGCGATATTTTCGCAACCAAGGCTCGTAATGCGTTGCAATTTTCAATTCTGAATAGAGAATTAACAGACCTTTCCATGGATGTGCCAAACTCAAAATTTTTTTTTTCAATTAATTTTGGGAAAAATCATGGACTAACCACTTGTCTATAAAAATCATTATTTTTTCGAAGTTCACCAATCCCATCGAGATATACATCAAACGAAAGGTCTGTTCAATACCTACACACACCTGTAAGCCAAATCGTCCTGCGTGGTCTGGTTAGCGAAATATGGCCATCCAAAGTGATTTCGCTGATTCCACAGATTTTCGAGCTTTAACTACCTAACAATGTGCTTGGGTGGCGATATTTCCGAAACCACGAGTTGTAAAAGGTTGCGGTTTCCAAAATTTGTAGTCAATTTTGTAAGAGCTATTCACGGGTGAAAACCAGAAGGTTCTGCCAGGTCTGGTTATCGAAATATGGCCACCCAAAGTGATTTTACTGAAAATTGGCCCAAATCTAAAAAAGTCATCGGATGCGGATGGCGATATATTCGCAACCAAGGCTCGTAACGCGTTGCGGTTTTCAATTCTGAATAGAGAATTAACAGACCTTTCCATGGATGTGCCAAACTCAAAATTTTTTTTTTCAATTAATTTTGGGACTTGTCTATAAAAATCATTATTTTTTCGAAGTTCACCAATCCCATCGAGATATACATCAAATGAAAGGTCTGTTCAATACCTACACAAATCTAAAAAAGTCATCGGATGCGGATGGCGATATTTTCGCAACCAAGGTTCGTAACGCGTTGCAATTTTCAATTCTGAATAGAGAATTAACAGACCTTTCCATGGATGTGCCAAACTCAAAATTTTTTTTTTTTCAATTAATTTTGGGAAAAATCATGGACTAACCACTTGTCTATAAAAATCATTTTCGAAGTTCACCAATCCCATCGAGATATACATCAAATGAAAGGTCTGTTCAATACCTACACAAATCTAAAAAAGTCATCGGATGCGGATGGCGATATTTTCGCAACCAAGGTTCGTAACGCGTTGCAATTTTCAATTCTGAATAGAGAATTAACAGACCTTTCCATGGATGTGCCAAACTCAAAATTTTTTTTTTTTTCAATTAATTTTGGGAAAAATCATGGACTAACCACTTGTCTATAAAAATCATTATTTTTTCGAAGTTCACCAATCCCATCGAGATATACATCAAACGAAAGGTCTGTTCAATACCTACACACACCTGTAAGCCAAATCGTCCTGCGTGGTCTGGTTAGCGAAATATGGCCATCCAAAGTGATTTCGCTGATTCCACAGATTTTCGAGCTTTAACTACCTAACAATGTGCTTGGGTGGCGATATTTCCGAAACCACGAGTTGTAAAAGGTTGCGGTTTCCAAAATTTGTAGTCAATTTTGTAAGAGCTATTCACGGGTGAAAACCAGAAGGTTCTGCCAGGTCTGGTTATCGAAATATGGCCACCCAAAGTGATTTTACTGAAAATTGGCCCAAATCTAAAAAAGTCATCGGATGCGGATGGCGATATTTTCGCAACCAAGGCTCGTAACGCGTTGCGGTTTTCAATTCTGAATAGAGAATTAACAGACCTTTCCATGGATGTGCCAAACTCAAAATTTTTTTTTTTCAATTAATTTTGGGAAAAATCATGGACTAACCACTTGTCTATAAAAATCATTATTTTTTCGAAGTTCACCAATCCCATCGAGATATACATCAAACGAAAGGTCTGTTCAATACCTACACACACCTGTAAGCCAAATCGTCCTGCGTGGTCTGGTTAGCGAAATATGGCCATCCAAAGTGATTTCGCTGATTCCACAGATTTTCGAGCTTTAACTACCTAACAATGTGCTTGGGTGGCGATATTTCCGAAACCACGAGTTGTAAAAGGTTGCGGTTTCCAAAATTTGTAGTCAATTTTGTAAGAGCTATTCACGGGTGAAAACCAGAAGGTTCTGCCAGGTCTGGTTATCGAAATATGGCCACCCAAAGTGATTTTGCTGAAAATTGGCCCAAATCTAAAAAAGTCATCGGATGCGGATGGCGATATTTTCGCAACCAAGGCTCGTAACGCGTTGCGGTTTTCAATTCTGAATAGAGAATTAACAGACCTTTCCATGGATGTGCCAAACTCAAAATTTTTTGTTTTCAATTAATTTTGGGAAAAATCATGGACTAACCACTTGTCTATAAAAATCATTATTTTTTCGAAGTTCACCAATCCCATCGAGATATACATCAAACGAAAGGTCTGTTCAATACCTACACACACCTGTAAGCCAAATCGTCCTGCGTGGTCTGGTTAGCGAAATATGGCCATCCAAAGTGATTTCGCTGATTCCACAGATTTTCGAGCTTTAACTACCTAACAATGTGCTTGGGTGGCGATATTTCCGAAACCACGAGTTGTAAAAGGTTGCGGTTTCCAAAATTTGTAGTCAATTTTGTAAGAGCTATTCACGGGTGAAAACCAGAAGGTTCTGCCAGGTCTGGTTATCGAAATATGGCCACCCAAAGTGATTTTACTGAAAATTGGCCCAAATCTAAAAAAGTCATCGGATGCGGATGGCGATATTTTCGCAACCAAGGCTCGTAACGCGTTGCGGTTTTCAATTCTGAATAGAGAATTAACAGACCTTTCCATGGATGTGCCAAACTCAAAATTTTTTGTTTTCAATTAATTTTGGGAAAAATCATGGACTAACCACTTGTCTATAAAAATCATTATTTTTTCGAAGTTCACCAATCCCATCGAGATATACATCAAATGAAAGGTCTGTTCAATACCTACACACACCTGTAAGCCAAATCGTCCTGCGTGGTCTGGTTAGCGAAATATGGCCATCCAAAGTGATTTCGCTGATTCCACAGATTTTCGAGCTTTAACTACCTAACAATGTGCTTGGGTGGCGATATTTCCGAAACCACGAGTTGTAAAAGGTTGCGGTTTCCAAAATTTGTAGTCAATTTTGTAAGAGCTATTCACGGGTGAAAACCAGAAGGTTCTGCCAGGTCTGGTTATCGAAATATGGCCACCCAAAGTGATTTTACTGAAAATTGGCCCAAATCTAAAAAAGTCATCGGATGCGGATGGCGATATATTCGCAACCAAGGCTCGTAACGCGTTGCGGTTTTCAATTCTGAATAGAGAATTAACAGACCTTTCCATGGATGTGCCAAACTCAAAATTTTTTTTTTCAATTAATTTTGGGACTTGTCTATAAAAATCATTATTTTTTCGAAGTTCACCAATCCCATCGAGATATACATCAAATGAAAGGTCTGTTCAATACCTACACAAATCTAAAAAAGTCATCGGATGCGGATGGCGATATTTTCGCAACCAAGGTTCGTAACGCGTTGCAATTTTCAATTCTGAATAGAGAATTAACAGACCTTTCCATGGATGTGCCAAACTCAAAATTTTTTTTTTTTCAATTAATTTTGGGAAAAATCATGGACTAACCACTTGTCTATAAAAATCATTTTCGAAGTTCACCAATCCCATCGAGATATACATCAAATGAAAGGTCTGTTCAATACCTACACAAATCTAAAAAAGTCATCGGATGCGGATGGCGATATTTTCGCAACCAAGGCTCGTAACGCGTTGCGGTTTTCAATTCTGAATAGAGAATTAACAGACCTTTCCATGGATGTGCCAAACTCAAAATTTTTTTTTCAATTAATTTTGGGAAAAATCATGGACTAACCACTTGTCTATAAAAATCATTATTTTTTCGAAGTTCACCAATCCCATCGAGATATACATCAAATGAAAGGTCTGTTCAATACCTACACAAATCTAAAAAAGTCATCGGATGCGGATGGCGATATTTTCGCAACCAAGGCTCGTAACGCGTTGCAATTTTCAATTCTGAATAGAGAATTAACAGACCTTTCCATGGATGTGCCAAACTCAAAATTTTTTTTTTTCAATTAATTTTGGGAAAAATCATGGACTAACCACTTGTCTATAAAAATCATTATTTTTTCGAAGTTCACCAATCCCATCGAGATATACATCAAACGAAAGGTCTGTTCAATACCTACACACACCTGTAAGCCAAATCGTCCTGCGTGGGCTGGTTAGCGAAATATGGCCATCCAAAGTGATTTCGCTGATTCCACAGATTTTCGAGCTTTAACTACCTAACAATGTGCTTGGGTGGCGATATTTCCGAAACCACGAGTTGTAAAAGGTTGCGGTTTCCAAAATTTGTAGTCAATTTTGTAAGAGCTATTCACGGGTGAAAACCAGAAGGTTCTGCCAGGTCTGGTTATCGAAATATGGCCACCCAAAGTGATTTTACTGAAAATTGGCCCAAATCTAAAAAAGTCATCGGATGCGGATGGCGATATTTTCGCAACCAAGGCTCGTAACGCGTTGCGGTTTTCAATTCTGAATAGAGAATTAACAGACCTTTCCATGGATGTGCCAAACTCAAAATTTTTTTTTTTCAATTAATTTTGGGAAAAATCATGGACTAACCACTTGTCTATAAAAATCATTATTTTTTCGAAGTTCACCAATCCCATCGAGATATACATCAAACGAAAGGTCTGTTCAATACCTACACACACCTGTAAGCCAAATCGTCCTGCGTGGTCTGGTTAGCGAAATATGGCCATCCAAAGTGATTTCGCTGATTCCACAGATTTTCGAGCTTTAACTACCTAACAATGTGCTTGGGTGGCGATATTTCCGAAACCACGAGTTGTAAAAGGTTGCGGTTTCCAAAATTTGTAGTCAATTTTGTAAGAGCTATTCACGGGTGAAAACCAGAAGGTTCTGCCAGGTCTGGTTATCGAAATATGGCCACCCAAAGTGATTTTACTGAAAATTGGCCCAAATCTAAAAAAGTCATCGGATGCGGATGGCGATATTTTCGCAACCAAGGCTCGTAACGCGTTGCGGTTTTCAATTCTGAATAGAGAATTAACAGACCTTTCCATGGATGTGCCAAACTCAAAATTTTTTGTTTTCAATTAATTTTGGGAAAAATCATGGACTAACCACTTGTCTATAAAAATCATTATTTTTTCGAAGTTCACCAATCCCATCGAGATATACATCAAACGAAAGGTCTGTTCAATACCTACACACACCTGTAAGCCAAATCGTCCTGCGTGGTCTGGTTAGCGAAATATGGCCATCCAAAGTGATTTCGCTGATTCCACAGATTTTCGAGCTTTAACTACCTAACAATGTGCTTGGGTGGCGATATTTCCGAAACCACGAGTTGTAAAAGGTTGCGGTTTCCAAAATTTGTAGTCAATTTTGTAAGAGCTATTCACGGGTGAAAACCAGAAGGTTCTGCCAGGTCTGGTTATCGAAATATGGCCACCCAAAGTGATTTTACTGAAAATTGGCCCAAATCTAAAAAAGTCATCGGATGCGGATGGCGATATTTTCGCAACCAAGGCTCGTAACGCGTTGCGGTTTTCAATTCTGAATAGAGAATTAACAGACCTTTCCATGGATGTGCCAAACTCAAAATTTTTTGTTTTCAATTAATTTTGGGAAAAATCATGGACTAACCACTTGTCTATAAAAATCATTATTTTTTCGAAGTTCACCAATCCCATCGAGATATACATCAAATGAAAGGTCTGTTCAATACCTACACACACCTGTAAGCCAAATCGTCCTGCGTGGTCTGGTTAGCGAAATATGGCCATCCAAAGTGATTTCGCTGATTCCACAGATTTTCGAGCTTTAACTACCTAACAATGTGCTTGGGTGGCGATATTTCCGAAACCACGAGTTGTAAAAGGTTGCGGTTTCCAAAATTTGTAGTCAATTTTGTAAGAGCTATTCACGGGTGAAAACCAGAAGGTTCTGCCAGGTCTGGTTATCGAAATATGGCCACCCAAAGTGATTTTACTGAAAATTGGCCCAAATCTAAAAAAGTCATCGGATGCGGATGGCGATATATTCGCAACCAAGGCTCGTAACGCGTTGCGGTTTTCAATTCTGAATAGAGAATTAACAGACCTTTCCATGGATGTGCCAAACTCAAAATTTTTTTTTTCAATTAATTTTGGGAAAAATCATGGACTAACCACTTGTCTATAAAAATCATTATTTTTTCGAAGTTCACCAATCCCATCGAGATATACATCAAATGAAAGGTCTGTTCAATACCTACACAAATCTAAAAAAGTCATCGGATGCGGATGGCGATATTTTCGCAACCAAGGTTCGTAACGCGTTGCAATTTTCAATTCTGAATAGAGAATTAACAGACCTTTCCATGGATGTGCCAAACTCAAAATTTTTTTTTTTTCAATTAATTTTGGGAAAAATCATGGACTAACCACTTGTCTATAAAAATCATTTTCGAAGTTCACCAATCCCATCGAGATATACATCAAATGAAAGGTCTGTTCAATACCTACACAAATCTAAAAAAGTCATCGGATGCGGATGGCGATATTTTCGCAACCAAGGTTCGTAACGCGTTGCAATTTTCAATTCTGAATAGAGAATTAACAGACCTTTCCATGGATGTGCCAAACTCAAAATTTTTTTTTTTTCAATTAATTTTGGGAAAAATCATGGACTAACCACTTGTCTATAAAAATCATTTTCGAAGTTCACCAATCCCATCGAGATATACATCAAACGAAAGGTCTGTTCAATACCTACACACACCTGTAAGCCAAATCGTCCTGCGTGGTCTGGTTAGCGAAATATGGCCATCCAAAGTGATTTCGCTGATTCCACAGATTTTCGAGCTTTAACTACCTAACAATGTGCTTGGGTGGCGATATTTCCGAAACCACGAGTTGTAAAAGGTTGCGGTTTCCAAAATTTGTAGTCAATTTTGTAAGAGCTATTCACGGGTGAAAACCAGAAGGTTCTGCCAGGTCTGGTTATCGAAATATGGCCACCCAAAGTGATTTTACTGAAAATTGGCCCAAATCTAAAAAAGTCATCGGATGCGGATGGCGATATTTTCGCAACAAAGGCTCGTAACGCGTTGCGGTTTTCAATTCTGAATAGAGAATTAACAGACCTTTCCATGGATGTGCCAAACTCAAAATTTTTTTTTTTCAATTAATTTTGGGAAAAATCATGGACTATAACCACTTGTCTATAAAAATCATTATTTTTTCGAAGTTCACCAATCCCATCGAGATATACATCAAACGAAAGGTCTGTTCAATACCTACACACACCTGTAAGCCAAATCGTCCTGCGTGGTCTGGTTAGCGAAATATGGCCATCCAAAGTGATTTCGCTGATTCCACAGATTTTCGAGCTTTAACTACCTAACAATGTGCTTGGGTGGCGATATTTCCGAAACCACGAGTTGTAAAAGGTTGCGGTTTCCAAAATTTGTAGTCAATTTTGTAAGAGCTATTCACGGGTGAAAACCAGAAGGTTCTGCCAGGTCTGGTTATCGAAATATGGCCACCCAAAGTGATTTTACTGAAAATTGGCCCAAATCTAAAAAAGTCATCGGATGCGGATGGCGATATTTTCGCAACCAAGGCTCGTAACGCGTTGCGGTTTTCAATTCTGAATAGAGAATTAACAGACCTTTCCATGGATGTGCCAAACTCAAAATTTTTTGTTTTCAATTAATTTTGGGAAAAATCATGGACTAACCACTTGTCTATAAAAATCATTATTTTTTCGAAGTTCACCAATCCCATCGAGATATACATCAAATGAAAGGTCTGTTCAATACCTACACAAATCTAAAAAAGTCATCGGATGCGGATGGCGATATTTTTTTTTCAATTAATTTTGGGAAAAATCATGGACTAACCACTTGTCTATAAAAATCATTATTTTTTCGAAGTTCACCAATCCCATCGAGATATACATCAAATGAAAGGTCTGTTCAATACCTACACAAATCTAAAAAAGTCATCGGATGCGGATGGCGATATTTTCGCAACCAAGGCTCGTAACGCGTTGCAATTTTCAATTCTGAATAGAGAATTAACAGACCTTTCCATGGATGTGCCAAACTCAAAATTTTTTTTTTTCAATTAATTTTGGGAAAAATCATGGACTAACCACTTGTCTATAAAAATCATTATTTTTTCGAAGTTCACCAATCCCATCGAGATATACATCAAACGAAAGGTCTGTTCAATACCTACACACACCTGTAAGCCAAATCGTCCTGCGTGGTCTGGTTAGCGAAATATGGCCATCCAAAGTGATTTCGCTGATTCCACAGATTTTCGAGCTTTAACTACCTAACAATGTGCTTGGGTGGCGATATTTCCGAAACCACGAGTTGTAAAAGGTTGCGGTTTCCAAAATTTGTAGTCAATTTTGTAAGAGCTATTCACGGGTGAAAACCAGAAGGATTTTACTGAAAATTGGCCCAAATCTAAAAAAGTCATCGGATGCGGATGGCGATATTTTCGCAACCAAGGCTCGTAACGCGTTGCGGTTTTCAATTCTGAATAGAGAATTAACAGACCTTTCCATGGATGTGCCAAACTCAAAATTTTTTTTTTCAATTAATTTTGGGAAAAATCATGGACTAACCACTTGTCTATAAAAATCATTATTTTTTCGAAGTTCACCAATCCCATCGAGATATACATCAAACGAAAGGTCTGTTCAATACCTACACACACCTGTAAGCCAAATCGTCTTGCGTGGTCTGGTTAGCGAAATATGGCCATCCAAAGTGATTTCGCTGATTCCACAGATTTTCGAGCTTTAACTACCTAACAATGTGCTTGGGTGGCGATATTTCCGAAACCACGAGTTGTAAAAGGTTGCGGTTTCCAAAATTTGTAGTCAATTTTGTAAGAGCTATTCACGGGTGAAAACCAGAAGGTTCTGCCAGGTCTGGTTATCGAAATATGGCCACCCAAAGTGATTTTACTGAAAATTGGCCCAAATCTAAAAAAGTCATCGGATGCGGATGGCGATATATTCGCAACCAAGGCTCGTAACGCGTTGCGGTTTTCAATTCTGAATAGAGAATTAACAGACCTTTCCATGGATGTGCCAAACTCAAAATTTTTTTTTTCAATTAATTTTGGGACTTGTCTATAAAAATCATTATTTTTTCGAAGTTCACCAATCCCATCGAGATATACATCAAATGAAAGGTCTGTTCAATACCTACACAAATCTAAAAAAGTCATCGGATGCGGATGGCGATATTTTCGCAACCAAGGCTCGTAACGCGTTGCGGTTTTCAATTCTGAATAGAGAATTAACAGACCTTTCCATGGATGTGCCAAACTCAAAATTTTTTTTTCAATTAATTTTGGGAAAAATCATGGACTAACCACTTGTCTATAAAAATCATTATTTTTTCGAAGTTCACCAATCCCATCGAGATATACATCAAATGAAAGGTCTGTTCAATACCTACACAAATCTAAAAAAGTCATCGGATGCGGATGGCGATATTTTCGCAACCAAGG
Organism: Chrysotoxum bicinctum; assembly: GCA_911387755.1. Taxonomy (NCBI): domain Eukaryota; kingdom Metazoa; phylum Arthropoda; class Insecta; order Diptera; family Syrphidae; genus Chrysotoxum; species Chrysotoxum bicinctum. The sequence goes on along the minus strand of OU426990.1, from coordinate 66,825,028 downwards.
CTCGTAATGCGTTGCAATTTTCAATTCTGAATAGAGAATTAACAGACCTTTCCATGGATGTGCCAAACTCAAAATTTTTTTTTTCAATTAATTTTGGGAAAAATCATGGACTAACCACTTGTCTATAAAAATCATTATTTTTTCGAAGTTCACCAATCCCATCGAGATATACATCAAACGAAAGGTCTGTTCAATACCTACACACACCTGTAAGCCAAATCGTCCTGCGTGGTCTGGTTAGCGAAATATGGCCATCCAAAGTGATTTCGCTGATTCCACAGATTTTCGAGCTTTAACTACCTAACAATGTGCTTGGGTGGCGATATTTCCGAAACCACGAGTTGTAAAAGGTTGCGGTTTCCAAAATTTGTAGTCAATTTTGTAAGAGCTATTCACGGGTGAAAACCAGAAGGTTCTGCCAGGTCTGGTTATCGAAATATGGCCACACAAAGTGATTTTACTGAAAATTGGCCCAAATCTAAAAAAGTCATCGGATGCGGATGGCGATATTTTCGCAACAAAGGCTCGTAACGCGTTGCGGTTTTCAATTCTGAATAGAGAATTAACAGACCTTTCCATGGATGTGCCAAACTCAAAATTTTTTTTTTTCAATTAATTTTGGGAAAAATCATGGACTAACCACTTGTCTATAAAAATCATTATTTTTTCGAAGTTCACCAATCCCATCGAGATATACATCAAACGAAAGGTCTGTTCAATACCTACACACACCTGTAAGCCAAATCGTCCTGCGTGGTCTGGTTAGCGAAATATGGCCATCCAAAGTGATTTCGCTGATTCCACAGATTTTCGAGCTTTAACTACCTAACAATGTGCTTGGGTGGCGATATTTCCGAAACCACGAGTTGTAAAAGGTTGCGGTTTCCAAAATTTGTAGTCAATTTTGTAAGAGCTATTCACGGGTGAAAACCAGAAGGTTCTGCGAGGTCTGGTTATCGAAATATGGCCACCCAAAGTGATTTTACTGAAAATTGGCCCAAATCTAAAAAAGTCATCGGATGCGGATGGCGATATTTTCGCAACCAAGGCTCGTAACGCGTTGCGGTTTTCAATTCTGAATAGAGAATTAACAGACCTTTCCATGGATGTGCCAAACTCAAAATTTTTTTTTCAATTAATTTTGGGAAAAATCATGGACTAACCACTTGTCTATAAAAATCATTATTTTTTCGAAGTTCACCAATCCCATCGAGATATACATCAAACGAAAGGTCTGTTCAATACCTACACACACCTGTAAGCCAAATCGTCCTGCGTGGTCTGGTTAGCGAAATATGGCCATCCAAAGTGATTTCGCTGATTCCACAGATTTTCGAGCTTTAACTACCTAACAATGTGCTTGGGTGGCGATATTTCCGAAACCACGAGTTGTAAAAGGTTGCGGTTTCCAAAATTTGTAGTCAATTTTGTAAGAGCTATTCACGGGTGAAAACCAGAAGGTTCTGCCAGGTCTGGTTATCGAAATATGGCCACCCAAAGTGATTTTACTGAAAATTGGCCCAAATCTAAAAAAGTCATCGGATGCGGATGGCGATATTTTCGCAACAAAGGCTCGTAACGCGTTGCGGTTTTCAATTCTGAATAGAGAATTAACAGACCTTTCCATGGATGTGCCAAACTCAAAATTTTTTTTTTTCAATTAATTTTGGGAAAAATCATGGACTAACCACTTGTCTATAAAAATCATTATTTTTTCGAAGTTCACCAATCCCATCGAGATATACATCAAACGAAAGGTCTGTTCAATACCTACACACACCTGTAAGCCAAATCGTCCTGCGTGGTCTGGTTAGCGAAATATGGCCATCCAAAGTGATTTCGCTGATTCCACAGATTTTCGAGCTTTAACTACCTAACAATGTGCTTGGGTTCAATTAATTTTGGGAAAAATCATGGACTAACCACTTGTCTATAAAAATCATTTTCGAAGTTCACCAATCCCATCGAGATATACATCAAATGAAAGGTCTGTTCAATACCTACACAAATCTAAAAAAGTCATCGGATGCGGATGGCGATATTTTCGCAACCAAGGTTCGTAACGCGTTGCAATTTTCAATTCTGAATAGAGAATTAACAGACCTTTCCATGGATGTGCCAAACTCAAAATTTTTTTTTTTTCAATTAATTTTGGGAAAAATCATGGACTAACCACTTGTCTATAAAAATCATTTTCGAAGTTCACCAATCCCATCGAGATATGCATCAAACGAAAGGTCTGTTCAATACCTACACACACCTGTAAGCCAAATCGTCCTGCGTGGTCTGGTTAGCGAAATATGGCCATCCAAAGTGATTTCGCTGATTCCACAGATTTTCGAGCTTTAACTACCTAACAATGTGCTTGGGTGGCGATATTTCCGAAACCACGAGTTGTAAAAGGTTGCGGTTTCCAAAATTTGTAGTCAATTTTGTAAGAGCTATTCACGGGTGAAAACCAGAAGGTTCTGCCAGGTCTGGTTATCGAAATATGGCCACCCAAAGTGATTTTACTGAAAATTGGCCCAAATCTAAAAAAGTCATCGGATGCGGATGGCGATATTTTCGCAACCAAGGCTCGTAACGCGTTGCGGTTTTCAATTCTGAATAGAGAATTAACAGACCTTTCCATGGATGTGCCAAACTCAAAATTTTTTGTTTTCAATTAATTTTGGGAAAAATCATGGACTAACCACTTGTCTATAAAAATCATTATTTTTTCGAAGTTCACCAATCCCATCGAGATATACATCAAATGAAAGGTCTGTTCAATACCTACACAAATCTAAAAAAGTCATCGGATGCGGATGGCGATATTTTTTTTTCAATTAATTTTGGGAAAAATCATGGACTAACCACTTGTCTATAAAAATCATTATTTTTTCGAAGTTCACCAATCCCATCGAGATATACATCAAATGAAAGGTCTGTTCAATACCTACACAAATCTAAAAAAGTCATCGGATGCGGATGGCGATATTTTCGCAACCAAGGCTCGTAACGCGTTGCAATTTTCAATTCTGAATAGAGAATTAACAGACCTTTCCATGGATGTGCCAAACTCAAAATTTTTTTTTTTTAATTAATTTTGGGAAAAATCATGGACTAACCACTTGTCTATAAAAATCATTATTTTTTCGAAGTTCACCAATCCCATCGAGATATACATCAAACGAAAGGTCTGTTCAATACCTACACACACCTGTAAGCCAAATCGTCCTGCGTGGTCTGGTTAGCGAAATATGGCCATCCAAAGTGATTTCGCTGATTCCACAGATTTTCGAGCTTTAACTACCTAACAATGTGCTTGGGTGGCGATATTTCCGAAACCACGAGTTGTAAAAGGTTGCGGTTTCCAAAATTTGTAGTCAATTTTGTAAGAGCTATTCACGGGTGAAAACCAGAAGGTTCTGCCAGGTCTGGTTATCGAAATATGGCCACCCAAAGTGATTTTACTGAAAATTGGCCCAAATCTAAAAAAGTCATCGGATGCGGATGGCGATATTTTCGCAACAAAGGCTCGTAACGCGTTGCGGTTTTCAATTCTGAATAGAGAATTAACAGACCTTTCCATGGATGTGCCAAACTCAAAATTTTTTTTTTTCAATTAATTTTGGGAAAAATCATGGACTATAACCACTTGTCTATAAAAATCATTATTTTTTCGAAGTTCACCAATCCCATCGAGATATACATCAAACGAAAGGTCTGTTCAATACCTACACACACCTGTAAGCCAAATCGTCCTGCGTGGTCTGGTTAGCGAAATATGGCCATCCAAAGTGATTTCGCTGATTCCACAGATTTTCGAGCTTTAACTACCTAACAATGTGCTTGGGTGGCGATATTTCCGAAACCACGAGTTGTAAAAGGTTGCGGTTTCCAAAATTTGTAGTCAATTTTGTAAGAGCTATTCACGGGTGAAAACCAGAAGGTTCTGCCAGGTCTGGTTATCGAAATATGGCCACCCAAAGTGATTTTACTGAAAATTGGCCCAAATCTAAAAAAGTCATCGGATGCGGATGGCGATATTTTCGCAACCAAGGCTCGTAACGCGTTGCGGTTTTCAATTCTGAATAGAGAATTAACAGACCTTTCCATGGATGTGCCAAACTCAAAATTTTTTGTTTTCAATTAATTTTGGGAAAAATCATGGACTAACCACTTGTCTATAAAAATCATTATTTTTTCGAAGTTCACCAATCCCATCGAGATATACATCAAATGAAAGGTCTGTTCAATACCTACACAAATCTAAAAAAGTCATCGGATGCGGATGGCGATATTTTCGCAACCAAGGCTCGTAACGCGTTGCAATTTTCAATTCTGAATAGAGAATTAACAGACCTTTCCATGGATGTGCCAAACTCAAAATTTTTTTTTTTAATTAATTTTGGGAAAAATCATGGACTAACCACTTGTCTATAAAAATCATTATTTTTTCGAAGTTCACCAATCCCATCGAGATATACATCAAACGAAAGGTCTGTTCAATACCTACACACACCTGTAAGCCAAATCGTCCTGCGTGGTCTGGTTAGCGAAATATGGCCATCCAAAGTGATTTCGCTGATTCCACAGATTTTCGAGCTTTAACTACCTAACAATGTGCTTGGGTGGCGATATTTCCGAAACCACGAGTTGTAAAAGGTTGCGGTTTCCAAAATTTGTAGTCAATTTTGTAAGAGCTATTCACGGGTGAAAACCAGAAGGTTCTGCCAGGTCTGGTTATCGAAATATGGCCACCCAAAGTGATTTTACTGAAAATTGGCCCAAATCTAAAAAAGTCATCGGATGCGGATGGCGATATTTTCGCAACCAAGGCTCGTAACGCGTTGCGGTTTTCAATTCTGAATAGAGAATTAACAGACCTTTCCATGGATGTGCCAAACTCAAAATTTTTTTTTTTCAATTAATTTTGGGAAAAATCATGGACTAACCACTTGTCTATAAAAATCATTATTTTTTCGAAGTTCACCAATCCCATCGAGATATACATCAAACGAAAGGTCTGTTCAATACCTACACACACCTGTAAGCCAAATCGTCCTGCGTGGTCTGGTTAGCGAAATATGGCCATCCAAAGTGATTTCGCTGATTCCACAGATTTTCGAGCTTTAACTACCTAACAATGTGCTTGGGTGGCGATATTTCCGAAACCACGAGTTGTAAAAGGTTGCGGTTTCCAAAATTTGTAGTCAATTTTGTAAGAGCTATTCACGGGTGAAAACCAGAAGGTTCTGCCAGGTCTGGTTATCGAAATATGGCCACCCAAAGTGATTTTACTGAAAATTGGCCCAAATCTAAAAAAGTCATCGGATGCGGATGGCGATATTTTCGCAACCAAGGCTCGTAACGCGTTGCGGTTTTCAATTCTGAATAGAGAATTAACAGACCTTTCCATGGATGTGCCAAACTCAAAATTTTTTGTTTTCAATTAATTTTGGGAAAAATCATGGACTAACCACTTGTCTATAAAAATCATTATTTTTTCGAAGTTCACCAATCCCATCGAGATATACATCAAATGAAAGGTCTGTTCAATACCTACACAAATCTAAAAAAGTCATCGGATGCGGATGGCGATATTTTCGCAACCAAGGCTCGTAACGCGTTGCAATTTTCAATTCTGAATAGAGAATTAACAGACCTTTCCATGGATGTGCCAAACTCAAAATTTTTTTTTTCAATTAATTTTGGGAAAAATCATGGACTAACTAACCACTTGTCTATAAAAATCATTATTTTTTCGAAGTTCACCAATCCCATCGAGATATACATCAAATGAAAGGTCTGTTCAATACCTACACAAATCTAAAAAAGTCATCGGATGCGGATGGCGATATTTTCGCAACCAAGGCTCGTAACGCGTTGCAATTTTCAATTCTGAATAGAGAATTAACAGACCTTTCCATGGATGTGCCAAACTCAAAATTTTTTTTTTCAATTAATTTTGGGAAAAATCATGGACTAACCACTTGTCTATAAAAATCATTATTTTTTCGAAGTTCACCAATCCCATCGAGATATACATCAAACGAAAGGTCTGTTCAATACCTACACACACCTGTAAGCCAAATCGTCCTGCGTGGTCTGGTTAGCGAAATATGGCCATCCAAAGTGATTTCGCTGATTCCACAGATTTTCGAGCTTTAACTACCTAACAATGTGCTTGGGTGGCGATATTTCCGAAACCACGAGTTGTAAAAGGTTGCGGTTTCCAAAATTTGTAGTCAATTTTGTAAGAGCTATTCACGGGTGAAAACCAGAAGGTTCTGCCAGGTCTGGTTATCGAAATATGGCCACCCAAAGTGATTTTACTGAAAATTGGCCCAAATCTAAAAAAGTCATCGGATGCGGATGGCGATATTTTCGCAACCAAGGCTCGTAACGCGTTGCGGTTTTCAATTCTGAATAGAGAATTAACAGACCTTTCCATGGATGTGCCAAACTCAAAATTTTTTTTTTTCAATTAATTTTGGGAAAAATCATGGACTAACCACTTGTCTATAAAAATCATTATTTTTTCGAAGTTCACCAATCCCATCGAGATATACATCAAATGAAAGGTCTGTTCAATACCTACACAAATCTAAAAAAGTCATCGGATGCGGATGGCGATATTTTCGCAACCAAGGCTCGTAACGCGTTGCAATTTTCAATTCTGAATAGAGAATTAACAGACCTTTCCATGGATGTGCCAAACTCAAAATTTTTTTTTTCAATTAATTTTGGGAAAAATCATGGACTAACCACTTGTCTATAAAAATCATTATTTTTTCGAAGTTCACCAATCCCATCGAGATATACATCAAACGAAAGGTCTGTTCAATACCTACACACACCTGTAAGCCAAATCGTCCTGCGTGGTCTGGTTAGCGAAATATGGCCATCCAAAGTGATTTCGCTGATTCCACAGATTTTCGAGCTTTAACTACCTAACAATGTGCTTGGGTGGCGATATTTCCGAAACCACGAGTTGTAAAAGGTTGCGGTTTCCAAAATTTGTAGTCAATTTTGTAAGAGCTATTCACGGGTGAAAACCAGAAGGTTCTGCGAGGTCTGGTTATCGAAATATGGCCACCCAAAGTGATTTTACTGAAAATTGGCCCAAATCTAAAAAAGTCATCGGATGCGGATGGCGATATTTTCGCAACCAAGGCTCGTAACGCGTTGCGGTTTTCAATTCTGAATAGAGAATTAACAGACCTTTCCATGGATGTGCCAAACTCAAAATTTTTTTTTCAATTAATTTTGGGAAAAATCATGGACTAACCACTTGTCTATAAAAATCATTATTTTTTCGAAGTTCACCAATCCCATCGAGATATACATCAAATGAAAGGTCTGTTCAATACCTACACAAATCTAAAAAAGTCATCGGATGCGGATGGCGATATTTTCGCAACCAAGGCTTGTAACGCGTTGCAATTTTCAATTCTGAATAGAGAATTAACAGACCTTTCCATGGATGTGCCAAACTCAAAATTTTTTTTTTCAATTAATTTTGGGAAAAATCATGGACTAACCACTTGTCTATAAAAATCATTATTTTTTCGAAGTTCACCAATCCCATCGAGATATACATCAAACGAAAGGTCTGTTCAATACCTACACACACCTGTAAGCCAAATCGTCCTGCGTGGTCTGGTTAGCGAAATATGGCCATCCAAAGTGATTTCGCTGATTCCACAGATTTTCGAGCTTTAACTACCTAACAATGTGCTTGGGTGGCGATATTTCCGAAACCACGAGTTGTAAAAGGTTGCGGTTTCCAAAATTTGTAGTCAATTTTGTAAGAGCTATTCACGGGTGAAAACCAGAAGGTTCTGCCAGGTCTGGTTATCGAAATATGGCCACCCAAAGTGATTTTACTGAAAATTGGCCCAAATCTAAAAAAGTCATCGGATGCGGATGGCGATATTTTCGCAACCAAGGCTCGTAACGCGTTGCGGTTTTCAATTCTGAATAGAGAATTAACAGACCTTTCCATGGATGTGCCAAACTCAAAATTTTTTGTTTTCAATTAATTTTGGGAAAAATCATGGACTAGCCACTTGTCTATAAAAATCATTATTTTTTCGAAGATCACCAATCCCATCGAGATATACATCAAATGAAAGGTCTGTTCAATACCTACACAAATCTAAAAAAGTCATCGGATGCGGATGGCGATATTTTCGCAACCAAGGCTCGTAACGCGTTGCGGTTTTCAATTCTGAATAGAGAATTAACAGACCTTTCCATGGATGTGCCAAACTCAATTTTTTTTTTCAATTAATTTTGGGAAAAATCATGGACTAACCACTTGTCTATAAAAATCATTATTTTTTCGAAGTTCACCAATCCCATCGAGATATACATCAAACGAAAGGTCTGTTCAATACCTACACACACCTGTAAGCCAAGTCGTCCTGCGTGGTCTGGTTAGCGAAATATGGCCATCCAAAGTGATTTTGCTGATTCCACAGATTTTCGAGCTTTAACTACCTAACAATGTGCTTGGGTGGCGATATTTCCGAAACCACGAGTTGTAAAAGGTTGCGGTTTCCAAAATTTGTAGTCAATTTTGTAAGAGCTATTCACGGGTGAAAACCAGAAGGTTCTGCCAGGTCTGGTTATCGAAATATGGCCACCCAAAGTGATTTTACTGAAAATTGGCCCAAATCTAAAAAAGTCATCGGATGCGGATGGCGATATTTTCGCAACCAAGGCTCGTAACGCGTTGCGGTTTTCAATTCTGAATAGAGAATTAACAGACCTTTCCATGGATGTGCCAAACTCAAAATTTTTTGTTTTCAATTAATTTTGGGAAAAATCATGGACTAGCCACTTGTCTATAAAAATCATTATTTTTTCGAAGATCACCAATCCCATCGAGATATACATCAAATGAAAGGTCTGTTCAATACCTACACAAATCTAAAAAAGTCATCGGATGCGGATGGCGATATTTTCGCAACCAAGGCTCGTAACGCGTTGCGGTTTTCAATTCTGAATAGAGAATTAACAGACCTTTCCATGGATGTGCCAAACTCAAAATTTTTTTTTTCAATTAATTTTGGGAAAAATCATGGACTAACTAACCACTTGTCTATAAAAATCATTATTTTTTCGAAGTTCACCAATCCCATCGAGATATACATCAAACGAAAGGTCTGTTCAATACCTACACACACCTGTAAGCCAAATCGTCCTGCGTGGTCTGGTTAGCGAAATATGGCCATCCAAAGTGATTTCGCTGATTCCACAGATTTTCGAGCTTTAACTACCTAACAATGTGCTTGGGTGGCGATATTTCCGAAACCACGAGTTGTAAAAGGTTGCGGTTTCCAAAATTTGTAGTCAATTTTGTAAGAGCTATTCTTGGGTGAAAACCAGAAGGTTCTGCCAGGTCTGGTTATCGAAATATGGCCACCCAAAGTGATTTTACTGAAAATTGGCCCAAATCTAAAAAAGTCATCGGATGCGGATGGCGATATATTCGCAACCAAGGCTCGTAACGCGTTGCGGTTTTCAATTCTGAATAGAGAATTAACAGACCTTTCCATGGATGTGCCAAACTCAAAATTTTTTTTTTCAATTAATTTTGGGAAAAATCATGGACTAACCACTTGTCTATAAAAATCATTATTTTTTCGAAGTTCACCAATCCCATCGAGATATACATCAAATGAAAGGTCTGTTCAATACCTACACAAATCTAAAAAAGTCATCGGATGCGGATGGCGATATTTTCGCAACCAAGGTTCGTAACGCGTTGCAATTTTCAATTCTGAATAGAGAATTAACAGACCTTTCCATGGATGTGCCAAACTCAAAATTTTTTTTTTTCAATTAATTTTGGGAAAAATCATGGACTAACCACTTGTCTATAAAAATCATTTTCGAAGTTCACCAATCCCATCGAGATATACATCAAATGAAAGGTCTGTTCAATACCTACACAAATCTAAAAAAGTCATCGGATGCGGATGGCGATATTTTCGCAACCAAGGCTCGTAACGCGTTGCGGTTTTCAATTCTGAATAGAGAATTAACAGACCTTTCCATGGATGTGCCAAACTCAAAATTTTTTTTTTCAATTAATTTTGGGAAAAATCATGGACTAACCACTTGTCTATAAAAATCATTATTTTTTCGAAGTTCACCAATCCCATCGAGATATACATCAAATGAAAGGTCTGTTCAATACCTACACAAATCTAAAAAAGTCATCGGATGCGGATGGCGATATTTTCGCAACCAAGGTTCGTAACGCGTTGCAATTTTCAATTCTGAATAGAGAATTAACAGACCTTTCCATGGATGTGCCAAACTCAAAATTTTTTTTTTTCAATTAATTTTGGGAAAAATCATGGACTAACCACTTGTCTATAAAAATCATTATTTTTTCGAAGTTCACCAATCCCATCGAGATATACATCAAATGAAAGGTCTGTTCAATACCTACACACACCTGTAAGCCAAATCGTCCTGCGTGGTCTGGTTAGCGAAATATGGCCATCCAAAGTGATTTCGCTGATTCCACAGATTTTCGAGCTTTAACTACCTAACAATGTGCTTGGGTGGCGATATTTCCGAAACCACGAGTTGTAAAAGGTTGCGGTTTCCAAAATTTGTAGTCAATTTTGTAAGAGCTATTCACGGGTGAAAACCAGAAGGTTCTGCCAGGTCTGGTTATCGAAATATGGCCACCCAAAGTGATTTTACTGAAAATTGGCCCAAATCTAAAAAAGTCATCGGATGCGGATGGCGATATTTTCGCAACCAAGGCTCGTAACGCGTTGCGGTTTTCAATTCTGAATAGAGAATTAACAGACCTTTCCATGGACGTGCCAAACTCAAAATTTTTTGTTTTCAATTAATTTTGGGAAAAATCATGGACTAACCACTTGTCTATAAAAATCATTATTTTTTCGAAGTTCACCAATCCCATCGAGATATACATCAAATGAAAGGTCTGTTCAATACCTACACAAATCTAAAAAAGTCATCGGATGCGGATGGCGATATTTTCGCAACCAAGGCTCGTAACGCGTTGCAATTTTCAATTCTGAATAGAGAATTAACAGACCTTTCCATGGATGTGCCAAACTCAAAATTTTTTTTTTCAATTAATTTTGGGAAAAATCATGGACTAACTAACCACTTGTCTATAAAAATCATTATTTTTTCGAAGTTCACCAATCCCATCGAGATATACATCAAACGAAAGGTCTGTTCAATACCTACACACACCTGTAAGCCAAATCGTCCTGCGTGGTCTGGTTAGCGAAATATGGCCATCCAAAGTGATTTCGCTGATTCCACAGATTTTCGAGCTTTAACTACCTAACAATGTGCTTGGGTGGCGATATTTCCGAAACCACGAGTTGTAAAAGGTTGCGGTTTCCAAAATTTGTAGTCAATTTTGTAAGAGCTATTCACGGTTGAAAACCAGAAGGTTCTGCCAGGTCTGGTTATCGAAATATGGCCACCCAAAGTGATTTTACTGAAAATTGGCCCAAATCTAAAAAAGTCATCGGATGCGGATGGCGATATTTTCGCAACCAAGGCTCGTAACGCGTTGCGGTTTTCAATTCTGAATAGAGAATTAACAGACCTTTCCATGGATGTGCCAAACTCAAAATTTTTTGTTTTCAATTAATTTTGGGAAAAATCATGGACTAACCACTTGTCTATAAAAATCATTATTTTTTCGAAGTTCACCAATCCCATCGAGATATACATCAAATGAAAGGTCTGTTCAATACCTACACAAATCTAAAAAAGTCATCGGATGCGGATGGCGATATTTTCGCAACCAAGGCTCGTAACGCGTTGCAATTTTCAATTCTGAATAGAGAATTAACAGACCTTTCCATGGATGTGCCAAACTCAAAATTTTTTTTTTCAATTAATTTTGGGAAAAATCATGGACTAACTAACCACTTGTCTATAAAAATCATTATTTTTTCGAAGTTCACCAATCCCATCGAGATATACATCAAATGAAAGGTCTGTTCAATACCTACACAAATCTAAAAAAGTCATCGGATGCGGATGGCGATATTTTCGCAACCAAGGCTCGTAACGCGTTGCAATTTTCAATTCTGAATAGAGAATTAACAGACCTTTCCATGGATGTGCCAAACTCAAAATTTTTTTTTCAATTAATTTTGGGAAAAATCATGGACTAACCACTTGTCTATAAAAATCATTATTTTTTCGAAGTTCACCAATCCCATCGAGATATACATCAAACGAAAGGTCTGTTCAATACCTACACACACCTGTAAGCCAAATCGTCCTGCGTGGTCTGGTTAGCGAAATATGGCCATCCAAAGTGATTTCGCTGATTCCACAGATTTTCGAGCTTTAACTACCTAACAATGTGCTTGGGTGGCGATATTTCCGAAACCACGAGTTGTAAAAGGTTGCGGTTTCCAAAATTTGTAGTCAATTTTGTAAGAGCTATTCACGGGTGAAAACCAGAAGGTTCTGCCAGGTCTGGTTATCGAAATATGGCCACCCAAAGTGATTTTACTGAAAATTGGCCCAAATCTAAAAAAGTCATCGGATGCGGATGGCGATATTTTCGCAACCAAGGCTCGTAACGCGTTGCGGTTTTCAATTCTGAATAGAGAATTAACAGACCTTTCCATGGATGTGCCAAACTCAAAATTTTTTTTTTTCAATTAATTTTGGGAAAAATCATGGACTAACCACTTGTCTATAAAAATCATTATTTTTTCGAAGTTCACCAATCCCATCGAGATATACATCAAATGAAAGGTCTGTTCAATACCTACACAAATCTAAAAAAGTCATCGGATGCGGATGGCGATATTTTCGCAACCAAGGCTCGTAACGCGTTGCAATTTTCAATTCTGAATAGAGAATTAACAGACCTTTCCATGGATGTGCCAAACTCAAAATTTTTTTTTTCAATTAATTTTGGGAAAAATCATGGACTAACCACTTGTCTATAAAAATCATTATTTTTTCGAAGTTCACCAATCCCATCGAGATATACATCAAACGAAAGGTCTGTTCAATACCTACACACACCTGTAAGCCAAATCGTCCTGCGTGGTCTGGTTAGCGAAATATGGCCATCCAAAGTGATTTCGCTGATTCCACAGATTTTCGAGCTTTAACTACCTAACAATGTGCTTGGGTGGCGATATTTCCGAAACCACGAGTTGTAAAAGGTTGCGGTTTCCAAAATTTGTAGTCAATTTTGTAAGAGCTATTCACGGGTGAAAACCAGAAGGTTCTGCCAGGTCTGGTTATCGAAATATGGCCACCCAAAGTGATTTTACTGAAAATTGGCCCAAATCTAAAAAAGTCATCGGATGCGGATGGCGATATTTTCGCAACCAAGGCTCGTAACGCGTTGCGGTTTTCAATTCTGAATAGAGAATTAACAGACCTTTCCATGGATGTGCCAAACTCAAAATTTTTTTTTCAATTAATTTTGGGAAAAATCATGGACTAACCACTTGTCTATAAAAATCATTATTTTTTCGAAGTTCACCAATCCCATCGAGATATACATCAAATGAAAGGTCTGTTCAATACCTACACAAATCTAAAAAAGTCATCGGATGCGGATGGCGATATTTTCGCAACCAAGGCTTGTAACGCGTTGCAATTTTCAATTCTGAATAGAGAATTAACAGACCTTTCCATGGATGTGCCAAACTCAAAATTTTTTTTTTCAATTAATTTTGGGAAAAATCATGGACTAACCACTTGTCTATAAAAATCATTATTTTTTCGAAGTTCACCAATCCCATCGAGATATACATCAAACGAAAGGTCTGTTCAATACCTACACACACCTGTAAGCCAAATCGTCCTGCGTGGTCTGGTTAGCGAAATATGGCCATCCAAAGTGATTTCGCTGATTCCACAGATTTTCGTGCTTTAACTACCTAACAATGTGCTTGGGTGGCGATATTTCCGAAACCACGAGTTGTAAAAGGTTGCGGTTTCCAAAATTTGTAGTCAATTTTGTAAGAGCTATTCACGGGTGAAAACCAGAAGGTTCTGCCAGGTCTGGTTATCGAAATATGGCCACCCAAAGTGATTTTACTGAAAATTGGCCCAAATCTAAAAAAGTCATCGGATGCGGATGGCGATATTTTCGCAACCAAGGCTCGTAACGCGTTGCGGTTTTCAATTCTGAATAGAGAATTAACAGACCTTTCCATGGATGTGCCAAACTCAAAATTTTTTGTTTTCAATTAATTTTGGGAAAAATCATGGACTAGCCACTTGTCTATAAAAATCATTATTTTTTCGAAGATCACCAATCCCATCGAGATATACATCAAATGAAAGGTCTGTTCAATACCTACACAAATCTAAAAAAGTCATCGGATGCGGATGGCGATATTTTCGCAACCAAGGCTCGTACCGCGTTGCGGTTTTCAATTCTGAATAGAGAATTAACAGACCTTTCCATGGATGTGCCAAACTCAATTTTTTTTTTCAATTAATTTTGGGAAAAATCATGGACTAACCACTTGTCTATAAAAATCATTATTTTTTCGAAGTTCACCAATCCCATCGAGATATACATCAAACGAAAGGTCTGTTCAATACCTACACACACGTGTAAGCCAAATCGTCCTGCGTGGTCTGGTTAGCGAAATATGGCCATCCAAAGTGATTTCGCTGATTCCACAGATTTTCGAGCTTTAACTACCTAACAATGTGCTTGGGTGGCGATATTTCCGAAACCACGAGTTGTAAAAGGTTGCGGTTTCCAAAATTTGTAGTCAATTTTGTAAGAGCTATTCACGGGTGAAAACCAGAAGGTTCTGCCAGGTCTGGTTATCGAAATATGGCCACCCAAAGTGATTTTACTGAAAATTGGCCCAAATCTAAAAAAGTCATCGGATGCGGATGGCGATATTTTCGCAACCAAGGCTCGTAACGCGTTGCGGTTTTCAATTCTGAATAGAGAATTAACAGACCTTTCCATGGATGTGCCAAACTCAAAATTTTTTGTTTTCAATTAATTTTGGGAAAAATCATGGACTAGCCACTTGTCTATAAAAATCATTATTTTTTCGAAGATCACCAATCCCATCGAGATATACATCAAATGAAAGGTCTGTTCAATACCTACACAAATCTAAAAAAGTCATCGGATGCGGATGGCGATATTTTCGCAACCAAGGCTCGTAACGCGTTGCGGTTTTCAATTCTGAATAGAGAATTAACAGACCTTTCCATGGATGTGCCAAACTCAAAATTTTTTGTTTTCAATTAATTTTGGGAAAAATCATGGACTAACCACTTGTCTATAAAAATCATTATTTTTTCGAAGTTCACCAATCCCATCGAGATATACATCAAATGAAAGGTCTGTTCAATACCTACACAAATCTAAAAAAGTCATCGGATGCGGATGGCGATATTTTCGCAACCAAGGCTCGTAACGCGTTGCGGTTTTCAATTCTGAATAGAGAATTAACAGACCTTTCCATGGATGTGCCAAACTCAAATTGATTTCGCTGATTCCACAGATTTTCGAGCTTTAACTACCTAACAATGTGCTTGGGTGGCGATATTTCCGAAACCAC
The DNA here is from genome assembly GCA_911387755.1 of Chrysotoxum bicinctum. Lineage (NCBI taxonomy): Eukaryota > Metazoa > Arthropoda > Insecta > Diptera > Syrphidae > Chrysotoxum > Chrysotoxum bicinctum. Next base: position 66,809,447 of record OU426990.1, on the reverse strand, counting down.
GAGTTGTAAAAGGTTGCGGTTTCCAAAATTTGTAGTCAATTTTGTAAGAGCTATTCACGGGTGAAAATCAGAAGGTTCTGCCAGGTCTGGTTATCGAAATATGGGATTTTACTGAAAATTGGCCCAAATCTAAAAAAGTCATCGGATGCGGATGGCGATATTTTCGCAACCAAGGCTCGTAACGCGTTGCGGTTTTCAATTCTGAATAGAGAATTAACAGACCTTTCCATGGATGTGCCAAACTCAAAATTTTTTGTTTTCAATTAATTTTGGGAAAAATCATGGACTAACCACTTGTCTATAAAAATCATTATTTTTTCGAAGTTCACCAATCCCATCGAGATATACATCAAATGAAAGGTCTGTTCAATACCTACACAAATCTAAAAAAGTCATCGGATGCGGATGGCGATATATTCGCAACCAAGGCTCGTAACGCGTTGCGGTTTTCAATTCTGAATAGAGAATTAACAGACCTTTCCATGGATGTGCCAAACTCAAATTTTTTTTTTTCGAGCTTTAACTACCTAACAATGTGCTTGGGTGGCGATATTTCCGAAACCACGAGTTGTAAAAGGTTGCGGTTTCCAAAATTTGTAGTCAATTTTGTAAGAGCTATTCACGGGTGAAAATCAGAAGGTTCTGCCAGGTCTGGTTATCGAAATATGGGATTTTACTGAAAATTGGCCCAAATCTAAAAAAGTCATCGGATGCGGATGGCGATATTTTCGCAACCAAGGCTCGTAACGCGTTGCGGTTTTCAATTCTGAATAGAGAATTAACAGACCTTTCCATGGATGTGCCAAACTCAAAATTTTTTGTTTTCAATTAATTTTGGGAAAAATCATGGACTAACCACTTGTCTATAAAAATCATTATTTTTTCGAAGTTCACCAATCCCATCGAGATATACATCAAATGAAAGGTCTGTTCAATACCTACACAAATCTAAAAAAGTCATCGGATGCGGATGGCGATATTTTCGCAACCAAGGTTCGTAACGCGTTGCAATTTTCAATTCTGAATAGAGAATTAACAGACCTTTCCATGGATGTGCCAAACTCAAAATTTTTTTTTTTCAATTAATTTTGGGAAAAATCATGGACTAACCACTTGTCTATAAAAATCATTTTCGAAGTTCACCAATCCCATCGAGATATACATCAAATGAAAGGTCTGTTCAATACCTACACAAATCTAAAAAAGTCATCGGATGCGGATGGCGATATTTTCGCAACCAAGGCTCGTAACGCGTTGCGGTTTTCAATTCTGAATAGAGAATTAACAGACCTTTCCATGGATGTGCCAAACTCAAAATTTTTTTTTTCAATTAATTTTGGGAAAAATCATGGACTAACCACTTGTCTATAAAAATCATTATTTTTTCGAAGTTCACCAATCCCATCGAGATATACATCAAATGAAAGGTCTGTTCAATACCTACACAAATCTAAAAAAGTCATCGGATGCGGATGGCGATATTTTCGCAACCAAGGTTCGTAACGCGTTGCAATTTTCAATTCTGAATAGAGAATTAACAGACCTTTCCATGGATGTGCCAAACTCAAAATTTTTTTTTTTCAATTAATTTTGGGAAAAATCATGGACTAACCACTTGTCTATAAAAATCATTTTCGAAGTTCACCAATCCCATCGAGATATACATCAAATGAAAGGTCTGTTCAATACCTACACAAATCTAAAAAAGTCATCGGATGCGGATGGCGATATTTTCGCAACCAAGGCTCGTAACGCGTTGCGGTTTTCAATTCTGAATAGAGAATTAACAGACCTTTCCATGGATGTGCCAAACTCAAAATTTTTTTTTTCAATTAATTTTGGGAAAAATCATGGACTAACCACTTGTCTATAAAAATCATTATTTTTTCGAAGTTCACCAATCCCATCGAGATATACATCAAATGAAAGGTCTGTTCAATACCTACACAAATCTAAAAAAGTCATCGGATGCGGATGGCGATATTTTCGCAACCAAGGTTCGTAACGCGTTGCAATTTTCAATTCTGAATAGAGAATTAACAGACCTTTCCATGGATGTGCCAAACTCAAAATTTTTTTTTTCAATTAATTTTGGGAAAAATCATGGACTAACCACTTGTCTATAAAAATCATTATTTTTTCGAAGTTCACCAATCCCATCGAGATATACATCAAACGAAAGGTCTGTTCAATACCTACACACACCTGTAAGCCAAATCGTCCTGCGTGGTCTGGTTAGCGAAATATGGCCATCCAAAGTGATTTCGCTGATTCCACAGATTTTCGAGCTTTAACTACCTAACAATGTGCTTGGGTGGCGATATTTCCGAAACCACGAGTTGTAAAAGGTTGCGGTTTCCAAAATTTGTAGTCAATTTTGTAAGAGCTATTCACGGGTGAAAACCAGAAGGTTCTGCCAGGTCTGGTTATCGAAATATGGCCACCCAAAGTGATTTTACTGAAAATTGGCCCAAATCTAAAAAAGTCATCGGATGCGGATGGCTATATTTTCGCAACCAAGGCTCGTAACGCGTTGCGGTTTTCAATTCTGAATAGAGAATTAACAGACCTTTCCATGGATGTGCCAAACTCAAAATTTTTTGTTTTCAATTAATTTTGGGAAAAATCATGGACTAGCCACTTGTCTATAAAAATCATTATTTTTTCGAAGATCACCAATCCCATCGAGATATACATCAAATGAAAGGTCTGTTCAATACCTACACAAATCTAAAAAAGTCATCGGATGCGGATGGCGATATTTTCGCAACCAAGGTTCGTAACGCGTTGCAATTTTCAATTCTGAATAGAGAATTAACAGACCTTTCCATGGATGTGCCAAACTCAAAATTTTTTTTTTCAATTAATTTTGGGAAAAATCATGGACTAACCACTTGTCTATAAAAATCATTATTTTTTCGAAGTTCACCAATCCCATCGAGATATACATCAAACGAAAGGTCTGTTCAATACCTACACACACCTGTAAGCCAAATCGTCCTGCGTGGTCTGGTTAGCGAAATATGGCCATCCAAAGTGATTTCGCTGATTCCACAGATTTTCGAGCTTTAACTACCTAACAATGTGCTTGGGTGGCGATATTTCCGAAACCACGAGTTGTAAAAGGTTGCGGTTTCCAAAATTTGTAGTCAATTTTGTAAGAGCTATTCACGGGTGAAAACCAGAAGGTTCTGCCAGGTCTGGTTATCGAAATATGGCCACCCAAAGTGATTTTACTGAAAATTGGCTCAAATCTAAAAAAGTCATCGGATGCGGATGGCGATATTTTCGCAACCAAGGCTCGTAACGCGTTGCGGTTTTCAATTCTGAATAGAGAATTAACAGACCTTTCCATGGATGTGCCAAACTCAATTTTTTTTTTCAATTAATTTTGGGAAAAATCATGGACTAACCACTTGTCTATAAAAATCATTATTTTTTCGAAGTTCACCAATCCCATCGAGATATACATCAAAAGAAAGGTCTGTTCAATACCTACACACACCTGTAAGCCAAATCGTCCTGCGTGGTCTGGTTAGCGAAATATGGCCATCCAAAGTGATTTCGCTGATTCCACAGATTTTCGAGCTTTAACTACCTAACAATGTGCTTGGGTGGCGATATTTCCGAAACCACGAGTTGTAAAAGGTTGCGGTTTCCAAAATTTGTAGTCAATTTTGTAAGAGCTATTCACGGGTGAAAACCAGAAGGTTCTGCCAGGTCTGGTTATCGAAATATGGCCACCCAAAGTGATTTTACTGCAAATTGGCCCAAATCTAAAAAAGTCATCGGATGCGGATGGCGATATTTTCGCAACCAAGGCTCGTAACGCGTTGCGGTTTTCAATTCTGAATAGAGAATTAACAGACCTTTCCATGGATGTGCCAAACTCAAAATTTTTTGTTTTCAATTAATTTTGGGAAAAATCATGGACTAGCCACTTGTCTATAAAAATCATTATTTTTTCGAAGATCACCAATCCCATCGAGATATACATCAAATGAAAGGTCTGTTCAATACCTACACAAATCTAAAAAAGTCATCGGATGCGGATGGCGATATTTTCGCAACCAAGGCTCGTAACGCGTTGCGGTTTTCAATTCTGAATAGAGAATTAACAGACCTTTCCATGGATGTGCCAAACTCAAAATTTTTTGTTTTCAATTAATTTTGGGAAAAATCATGGACTAACCACTTGTCTATAAAAATCATTATTTTTTCGAAGTTCACCAATCCCATCGAGATATACATCAAATGAAAGGTCTGTTCAATACCTACACACACCTGTAAGCCAAATCGTCCTGCGTGGTCTGGTTAGCGAAATATGGCCATCCAAAGTGATTTCGCTGATTCCACAGATTTTCGAGCTTTAACTACCTAACAATGTGCTTGGGTGGCGATATTTCCGAAACCACGAGTTGTAAAAGGTTGCGGTTTCCAAAATTTGTAGTCAATTTTGTAAGAGCTATTCACGGGTGAAAACCAGAAGGTTCTGCCAGGTCTGGTTATCGAAATATGGCCACCCAAAGTGATTTTACTGAAAATTGGCCCAAATCTAAAAAAGTCATCGGATGCGGATGGCGATATATTCGCAACCAAGGCTCGTAACGCGTTGCGGTTTTCAATTCTGAATAGAGAATTAACAGACCTTTCCATTGATGTGCCAAACTCAAAATTTTTTTTTTCAATTAATTTTGGGAAAAATCATGGACTAACCACTTGTCTATAAAAATCATTATTTTTTCGAAGTTCACCAATCCCATCGAGATATACATCAAATGAAAGGTCTGTTCAATACCTACACAAATCTAAAAAAGTCATCGGATGCGGATGGCGATATTTTCGCAACCAAGGTTCGTAACGCGTTGCAATTTTCAATTCTGAATAGAGAATTAACAGACCTTTCCATGGATGTGCCAAACTCAAAATTTTTTTTTTTCAATTAATTTTGGGAAAAATCATGGACTAACCACTTGTCTATAAAAATCATTTTCGAAGTTCACCAATCCCATCGAGATATACATCAAATGAAAGGTCTGTTCAATACCTACACAAATCTAAAAAAGTCATCGGATGCGGATGGCGATATTTTCGCAACCAAGGCTCGTAACGCGTTGCGGTTTTCAATTCTGAATAGAGAATTAACAGACCTTTCCATGGATGTGCCAAACTCAAAATTTTTTTTTTCAATTAATTTTGGGAAAAATCATGGACTAACCACTTGTCTATAAAAATCATTATTTTTTCGAAGTTCACCAATCCCATCGAGATATACATCAAATGAAAGGTCTGTTCAATACCTACACAAATCTAAAAAAGTCATCGGATGCGGATGGCGATATTTTCGCAACCAAGGTTCGTAACGCGTTGCAATTTTCAATTCTGAATAGAGAATTAACAGACCTTTCCATGGATGTGCCAAACTCAAAATTTTTTTTTTTTCAATTAATTTTGGGAAAAATCATGGACTAACCACTTGTCTATAAAAATCATTATTTTTTCGAAGTTCACCAATCCCATCGAGATATACATCAAACGAAAGGTCTGTTCAATACCTACACACACCTGTAAGCCAAATCGTCCTGCGTGGTCTGGTTAGCGAAATATGGCCATCCAAAGTGATTTCGCTGATTCCACAGATTTTCGAGCTTTAACTACCTAACAATGTGCTTGGGTGGCGATATTTCCGAAACCACGAGTTGTAAAAGGTTGCGGTTTCCAAAATTTGTAGTCAATTTTGTAAGAGCTATTCACGGGTGAAAACCAGAAGGTTCTGCCAGGTCTGGTTATCGAAATATGGCCACCCAAAGTGATTTTACTGAAAATTGGCCCAAATCTAAAAAAGTCATCGGATGCGGATGGCTATATTTTCGCAACCAAGGCTCGTAACGCGTTGCGGTTTTCAATTCTGAATAGAGAATTAACAGACCTTTCCATGGATGTGCCAAACTCAAAATTTTTTGTTTTCAATTAATTTTGGGAAAAATCATGGACTAGCCACTTGTCTATAAAAATCATTATTTTTTCGAAGATCACCAATCCCATCGAGATATACATCAAATGAAAGGTCTGTTCAATACCTACACAAATCTAAAAAAGTCATCGGATGCGGATGGCGATATTTTCGCAACCAAGGCTCGTAACGCGTTGCGGTTTTCAATTCTGAATAGAGAATTAACAGACCTTTCCATGGATGTGCCAAACTCAATTTTTTTTTTCAATTAATTTTGGGAAAAATCATGGACTAACCACTTGTCTATAAAAATCATTATTTTTTCGAAGTTCACCAATCCCATCGAGATATACATCAAACGAAAGGTCTGTTTAATACCTACACACACCTGTAAGCCAAATCGTCCTGCGTGGTCTGGTTAGCGAAATATGGCCATCCAAAGTGATTTCGCTGATTCCACAGATTTTCGAGCTTTAACTACCTAACAATGTGCTTGGGTGGCGATATTTCCGAAACCACGAGTTGTAAAAGGTTGCGGTTTCCAAAATTTGTAGTCAATTTTGTAAGAGCTATTCACGGGTGAAAACCAGAAGGTTCTGCCAGGTCTGGTTATCGAAATATGGCCACCCAAAGTGATTTTACTGAAAATTGGCCCAAATCTAAAAAAGTCATCGGATGCGGATGGCGATATTTTCGCAACCAAGGCTCGTAACGCGTTGCGGTTTTCAATTCTGAATAGAGAATTAACAGACCTTTCCATGGATGTGCCAAACTCAAAATTTTTTGTTTTCAATTAATTTTGGGAAAAATCATGGACTAACCACTTGTCTATAAAAATCATTATTTTTTCGAAGTTCACCAATCCCATCGAGATATACATCAAATGAAAGGTCTGTTCAATACCTACACAAATCTAAAAAAGTCATCGGATGCCGATGGCGATATTTTCGCAACCAAGGCTCGTAACGCGTTGCAATTTTCAATTCTGAATAGAGAATTAACAGACCTTTCCATGGATGTGCCAAACTCAAAATTTTTTTTTTCAATTAATTTTGGGAAAAATCATGGACTAACCACTTGTCTATAAAAATCATTATTTTTTCGAAGTTCACCAATCCCATCGAGATATACATCAAACGAAAGGTCTGTTCAATACCTACACACACCTGTAAGCCAAATCGTCCTGCGTGGTCTGGTTAGCGAAATATGGCCATCCAAAGTGATTTCGCTGATTCCACAGATTTTCGAGCTTTAACTACCTAACAATGTGCTTGGGTGGCGATATTTCCGAAACCACGAGTTGTAAAAGGTTGCGGTTTCCAAAATTTGTAGTCAATTTTGTAAGAGCTATTCACGGGTGAAAACCAGAAGGTTCTGCCAGGTCTGGTTATCGAAATATGGCCACCCAAAGTGATTTTACTGAAAATTGGCCCAAATCTAAAAAAGTCATCGGATGCGGATGGCGATATTTTCGCAACCAAGGCTCGTAACGCGTTGCGGTTTTCAATTCTGAATAGAGAATTAACAGACCTTTCCATGGATGTGCCAAACTCAAAATTTTTTTTTTCAATTAATTTTGGGAAAAATCATGGACTAACCACTTGTCTATAAAAATCATTATTTTTTCGAAGTTCACCAATCCCATCGAGATATACATCAAACGAAAGGTCTGTTCAATACCTACACACACCTGTAAGCCAAATCGTCCTGCGTGGTCTGGTTAGCGAAATATTTATAATATATTTTTCCAAAATTTGTAGTCAATTTTGTAAGAGCTATTCACGGGTGAAAACCAGAAGGTTCTGCGAGGTCTGGTTATCGAAATATGGCCACCCAAAGTGATTTTACTGAAAATTGGCCCAAATCTAAAAAAGTCATCGGATGCGGATGGCGATATTTTCGCAACCAAGGCTCGTAACGCGTTGCGGTTTTCAATTCTGAATAGAGAATTAACAGACCTTTCCATGGATGTGCCAAACTCAAAATTTTTTTTTCAATTAATTTTGGGAAAAATCATGGACTAACCACTTGTCTATAAAAATCATTATTTTTTCGAAGTTCACCAATCCCATCGAGATATACATCAAATGAAAGGTCTGTTCAATACCTACACAAATCTAAAAAAGTCATCGGATGCGGATGGCGATATTTTCGCAACCAAGGCTCGTAACGCGTTGCAATTTTCAATTCTGAATAGAGAATTAACAGACCTTTCCATGGATGTGCCAAACTCAAAATTTTTTTTTTCAATTAATTTTGGGAAAAATCATGGACTTACACTTGTCTATAAAAATCATTATTTTTTCGAAGTTCACCAATCCCATCGAGATATACATCAAATGAAAGGTCTGTTCAATACCTACACAAATCTAAAAAAGTCATCGGATGCGGATGGCGATATTTTCGCAACCAAGGCTCGTAACGCGTTGCGGTTTTCAATTCTGAATAGAGAATTAACAGACCTTTCCATGGATGTGCCAAACTCAAAATTTTTTTTTTTTCAATTAATTTTGGGAAAAATCATGGACTAACCACTTGTCTATAAAAATCATTATTTTTTCGAAGTTCACCAATCCCATCGAGATATACATCAAACGAAAGGTCTGTTCAATACCTACACACACCTGTAAGCCAAATCGTCCTGCGTGGTCTGGTTAGCGAAATATGGCCATCCAAAGTGATTTCGCTGATTCCACAGATTTTCGAGCTTTAACTACCTAACAATGTGCTTGGGTGGCGATATTTCCGAAACCACGAGTTGTAAAAGGTTGCGGTTTCCAAAATTTGTAGTCAATTTTGTAAGAGCTATTCACGGGTGAAAACCAGAAGGTTCTGCCAGGTCTGGTTATCGAAATATGGCCACCCAAAGTGATTTTACTGAAAATTGGCCCAAATCTAAAAAAGTCATCGGATGCGGATGGCGATATTTTCGCAACCAAGGCTCGTAACGCGTTGCGGTTTTCAATTCTGAATAGAGAATTAACAGACCTTTCCATGGATGTGCCAAACTCAAAATTTTTTGTTTTCAATTAATTTTGGGAAAAATCATGGACTAACCACTTGTCTATAAAAATCATTATTTTTTCGAAGTTCACCAATCCCATCGAGATATACATCAAATGAAAGGTCTGTTCAATACCTACACAAATCTAAAAAAGTCATCGGATGCGGATGGCGATATTTTCGCAACCAAGGCTCGTAACGCGTTGCAATTTTCAATTCTGAATAGAGAATTAACAGACCTTTCCATGGATGTGCCAAACTCAAAATTTTTTTTTTCAATTAATTTTGGGAAAAATCATGGACTAACCACTTGTCTATAAAAATCATTATTTTTTCGAAGTTCACCAATCCCATCGAGATATACATCAAACGAAAGGTCTGTTCAATACCTACACACACCTGTAAGCCAAATCGTCCTGCGTGGTCTGGTTAGCGAAATATGGCCATCCAAAGTGATTTCGCTGATTCCACAGATTTTCGAGCTTTAACTACCTAACAATGTGCTTGGGTGGCGATATTTCCGAAACCACGAGTTGTAAAAGGTTGCGGTTTCCAAAATTTGTAGTCAATTTTGTAAGAGCTATTCACGGGTGAAAACCAGAAGGTTCTGCCAGGTCTGGTTATCGAAATATGGCCACCCAAAGTGATTTTACTGAAAATTGGCCCAAATCTAAAAAAGTCATCGGATGCGGATGGCGATATTTTCGCAACCAAGGCTCGTAACGCGTTGCGGTTTTCAATTCTGAATAGAGAATTAACAGACCTTTCCATGGATGTGCCAAACTCAAATTTTTTTTTTTCAATTAATTTTGGGAAAAATCATGGACTAACCACTTGTCTATAAAAATCATTATTTTTTCGAAGTTCACCAATCCCATCGAGATATACATCAAACGAAAGGTCTGTTCAATACCTACACACACCTGTAAGCCAAATCGTCCTGCGTGGTCTGGTTAGCGAAATATTTATAATATATTTTTCCAAAATTTGTAGTCAATTTTGTAAGAGCTATTCACGGGTGAAAACCAGAAGGTTCTGCGAGGTCTGGTTATCGAAATATGGCCACCCAAAGTGATTTTACTGAAAATTGGCCCAAATCTAAAAAAGTCATCGGATGCGGATGGCGATATTTTCGCAACCAAGGCTCGTAACGCGTTGCGGTTTTCAATTCTGAATAGAGAATTAACAGACCTTTCCATGGATGTGCCAAACTCAAAATTTTTTTTTCAATTAATTTTGGGAAAAATCATGGACTAACCACTTGTCTATAAAAATCATTATTTTTTCGAAGTTCACCAATCCCATCGAGATATACATCAAATGAAAGGTCTGTTCAATACCTACACAAATCTAAAAAAGTCATCGGATGCGGATGGCGATATTTTCGCAACCAAGGCTCGTAACGCGTTGCAATTTTCAATTCTGAATAGAGAATTAACAGACCTTTCCATGGATGTGCCAAACTCAAAATTTTTTTTTTCAATTAATTTTGGGAAAAATCATGGACTTACACTTGTCTATAAAAATCATTATTTTTTCGAAGTTCACCAATCCCATCGAGATATACATCAAATGAAAGGTCTGTTCAATACCTACACAAATCTAAAAAAGTCATCGGATGCGGATGGCGATATTTTCGCAACCAAGGCTCGTAACGCGTTGCGGTTTTCAATTCTGAATAGAGAATTAACAGACCTTTCCATGGATGTGCCAAACTCAAATTTTTTTTTTCAATTAATTTTGGGAAAAATCATGGACTAACCACTTGTCTATAAAAATCATTATTTTTTCGAAGTTCACCAATCCCATCGAGATATACATCAAACGAAAGGTCTGTTCAATACCTACACACACCTGTAAGCCAAATCGTTCTGCGTGGTCTGGTTAGCGAAATATGGCCATCCAAAGTGATTTCGCTGATTCCACAGATTTTCGAGCTTTAACTACCTAACAATGTGCTTGGGTGGCGATATTTCCGAAACCACGAGTTGTAAAAGGTTGCGGTTTCCAAAATTTGTAGTCAATTTTGTAAGAGCTATTCACGGGTGAAAACCAGAAGGTTCTGCGAGGTCTGGTTATCGAAATATGGCCACCCAAAGTGATTTTACTGAAAATTGGCCCAAATCTAAAAAAGTCATCGGATGCGGATGGCGATATTTTCGCAACCAAGGCTCGTAACGCGTTGCGGTTTTCAATTCTGAATAGAGAATTAACAGACCTTTCCATGGATGTGCCAAACTCAAAATTTTTTTTTTTCAATTAATTTTGGGAAAAATCATGGACTAACCACTTGTCTATAAAAATCATTATTTTTTCGAAGTTCACCAATCCCATCGAGATATACATCAAACGAAAGGTCTGTTCAATACCTACACACACCTGTAAGCCAAATCGTCCTGCGTGGTCTGGTTAGCGAAATATGGCCATCCAAAGTGATTTCGCTGATTCCACAGATTTTCGAGCTTTAACTACCTAACAATGTGCTTGGGTGGCGATATTTCCGAAACCACGAGTTGTAAAAGGTTGCGGTTTCCAAAATTTGTAATCAATTTTGTAAGAGCTATTCACGGGTGAAAACCAGAAGGTTCTGCCAGGTCTGGTTATCGAAATATGGCCACCCAAAGTGATTTTACTGAAAATTGGCCCAAATCTAAAAAAGTCATCGGATGCGGATGGCGATATTTTCGCAACCAAGGCTCGTAACGCGTTGCGGTTTTCAATTCTGAATAGAGAATTAACAGACCTTTCCATGGACGTGCCAAACTCAAAATTTTTTGTTTTCAATTAATTTTGGGAAAAATCATGGACTAACCACTTGTCTATAAAAATCATTATTTTTTCGAAGTTCACCAATCCCATCGAGATATACATCAAATGAAAGGTCTGTTCAATACCTACACAAATCTAAAAAAGTCATCGGATGCGGATGGCGATATTTTCGCAACCAAGGCTCGTAACGCGTTGCAATTTTCAATTCTGAATAGAGAATTAACAGACCTTTCCATGGATGTGCCAAACTCAAAATTTTTTTTTTCAATTAATTTTGGGAAAAATCATGGACTAACTAACCACTTGTCTATAAAAATCATTATTTTTTCGAAGTTCACCAATCCCATCGAGATATACATCAAACGAAAGGTCTGTTCAATACCTACACACACCTGTAAGCCAAATCGTCCTGCGTGGTCTGGTTAGCGAAATATGGCCATCCAAAGTGATTTCGCTGATTCCACAGATTTTCGAGCTTTAACTACCTAACAATGTGCTTGGGTGGCGATATTTCCGAAACCACGAGTTGTAAAAGGTTGCGGTTTCCAAAATTTGTAGTCAATTTTGTAAGAGCTATTCACGGGTGAAAACCAGAAGGTTCTGCCAGGTCTGGTTATCGAAATATGGCCACCCAAAGTGATTTTACTGAAAATTGGCCCAAATCTAAAAAAGTCATCGGATGCGGATGGCGATATTTTCGCAACCAAGGCTCGTAACGCGTTGCGGTTTTCAATTCTAAATAGAGAATTAACAGACCTTTCCATGGATGTGCCAAACTCAAAATTTTTTTTTTTCAATTAATTTTGGGAAAAATCATGGACTAACCACTTGTCTATAAAAATCATTATTTTTTCGAAGTTCACCAATCCCATCGAGATATACATCAAACGAAAGGTCTGTTCAATACCTACACACACCTGTAAGCCAAATCGTCCTGCGTGGTCTGGTTAGCGAAATATGGCCATCCAAAGTGATTTCGCTGATTCCACAGATTTTCGAGCTTTAACTACCTAACAATGTGCTTGGGTGGCGATATTTCCGAAACCACGAGTTGTAAAAGGTTGCGGTTTCCAAAATTTGTAGTCAATTTTGTAAGAGCTATTCACGGGTGAAAACCAGAAGGTTCTGCCAGGTCTGGTTATCGAAATATGGCCACCCAAAGTGATTTTACTGAAAATTGGCCCAAATCTAAAAAAGTCATCGGATGCGGATGGCGATATTTTCGCAACCAAGGCTCGTAACGCGTTGCGGTTTTCAATTCTGAATAGAGAATTAACAGACCTTTCCATGGACGTGCCAAACTCAAAATTTTTTGTTTTCAATTAATTTTGGGAAAAATCATGGACTAACCACTTGTCTATAAAAATCATTATTTTTTCGAAGTTCACCAATCCCATCGAGATATACATCAAATGAAAGGTCTGTTCAATACCTACACAAATCTAAAAAAGTCATCGGATGCGGATGGCGATATTTTCGCAACCAAGGCTCGTAACGCGTTGCAATTTTCAATTCTGAATAGAGAATTAACAGACCTTTCCATGGATGTGCCAAACTCAAAATTTTTTTTTTCAATTAATTTTGGGAAAAATCATGGACTAACTAACCACTTGTCTATAAAAATCATTATTTTTTCGAAGTTCACCAATCCCATCGAGATATACATCAAACGAAAGGTCTGTTCAATACCTACACACACCTGTAAGCCAAATCGTCCTGCGTGGTCTGGTTAGCGAAATATGGCCATCCAAAGTGATTTCGCTGATTCCACAGATTTTCGAGCTTTAACTACCTAACAATGTGCTTGGGTGGCGATATTTCCGAAACCACGAGTTGTAAAAGGTTGCGGTTTCCAAAATTTGTAGTCAATTTTGTAAGAGCTATTCACGGGTGAAAACCAGAAGGTTCTGCCAGGTCTGGTTATCGAAATATGGCCACCCAAAGTGATTTTACTGAAAATTGGCCCAAATCTAAAAAAGTCATCGGATGCGGATGGCGATATTTTCGCAACCAAGGCTCGTAACGCGTTGCGGTTTTCAATTCTAAATAGAGAATTAACAGACCTTTCCATGGATGTGCCAAACTCAAAATTTTTTTTTTTCAATTAATTTTGGGAAAAATCATGGACTAACCACTTGTCTATAAAAATCATTATTTTTTCGAAGTTCACCAATCCCATCGAGATATACATCCAACGAAAGGTCTGTTCAATACCTACACACACCTGAGCCAAATCGTCCTGCGTGGTCTGGTTAGCGAAATATGGCCATCCAAAGTGATTTCGCTGATTCCACAGATTTTCGAGCTTTAACTACCTAACAATGTGCTTGGGTGGCGATATTTCCGAAACCACGAGTTGTAAAAGGTTGCGGTTTCCAAAATTTGTAGTCAATTTTGTAAGAGCTATTCACGGGTGAAAACCAGAAGGTTCTGCCAGGTCTGGTTATCGAAATATGGCCACCCAAAGTGATTTTACTGAAAATTGGCCCAAATCTAAAAAAGTCATCGGATGCGGATGGCGATATTTTCGCAACCAAGGCTCGTAACGCGTTGCGGTTTTCAATTCTGAATAGAGAATTAACAGACCTTTCCATGGATGTGCCAAACTCAAAATTTTTTTTTTTTCAATTAATTTTGGGAAAAATCATGGACTAACCACTTGTCTATAAAAATCATTATTTTTTCGAAGTTCACCAATCCCATCGAGATATACATCAAATGAAAGGTCTGTTCAATACCTACACAAATCTAAAAAAGTCATCGGATGCGGATGGCGATATTTTCGCAACCAAGGCTCGTAACGCGTTGCGGTTTTCAATTCTGAATAGAGAATTAACAGACCTTTCCATGGATGTGCCAAACTCAAATTTTTTTTTTCAATTAATTTTGGGAAAAATCATGGACTAACCACTTGTCTATAAAAATCATTATTTTTTCGAAGTTCACCAATCCCATCGAGATATACATCAAACGAAAGGTCTGTTCAATACCTACACACACCTGTAAGCCAAATCGTTCTGCGTGGTCTGGTTAGCGAAATATGGCCATCCAAAGTGATTTCGCTGATTCCACAGATTTTCGAGCTTTAACTACCTAACAATGTGCTTGGGTGGCGATATTTCCGAAACCACGAGTTGTAAAAGGTTGCGGTTTCCAAAATTTGTAGTCAATTTTGTAAGAGCTATTCACGGGTGAAAACCAGAAGGTTCTGCCAGGTCTGGTTATCGAAATATGGCCACCCAAAGTGATTTTACTGAAAATTGGCCCAAATCTAAAAAAGTCATCGGATGCGGATGGCGATATTTTCGCAACCAAGGCTCGTAACGCGTTGCGGTTTTCAATTCTGAATAGAGAATTAACAGACCTTTCCATGGATGTGCCAAACTCAAAATTTTTTTTTTTCAATTAATTTTGGGAAAAATCATGGACTAACCACTTGTCTATAAAAATCATTTTTTTTTCGAAGTTCACCAATCCCATCGAGATATACATCAAACGAAAGGTCTGTTCAATACCTACACACACCTGTAAGCCAAATCGTCCTGCGTGGTCTGGTTAGCGAAATATTTATAATATATTTTTCCAAAATTTGTAGTCAATTTTGTAAGAGCTATTCACGGGTGAAAACCAGAAGGTTCTGCGAGGTCTGGTTATCGAAATATGGCCACCCAAAGTGATTTTACTGAAAATTGGCCCAAATCTAAAAAAGTCATCGGATGCGGATGGCGATATTTTCGCAACCAAGGCTCGTAACGCGTTGCGGTTTTCAATTCTGAATAGAGAATTAACAGACCTTTCCATGGATGTGCCAAACTCAAAATTTTTTTTTCAATTAATTTTGGGAAAAATCATGGACTAACCACTTGTCTATAAAAATCATTATTTTTTCGAAGTTCACCAATCCCATCGAGATATACATCAAATGAAAGGTCTGTTCAATACCTACACAAATCTAAAAAAGTCATCGGATGCGGATGGCGATATTTTCGCAACCAAGGCTCGTAACGCGTTGCGGTTTTCAATTCTGAATAGAGAATTAACAGACCTTTCCATGGATGTGCCAAACTCAAATTTTTTTTTTCAATTAATTTTGGGAAAAATCATGGACTAACCACTTGTCTATAAAAATCATTATTTTTTCGAAGTTCACCAATCCCATCGAGATATACATCAAACGAAAGGTCTGTTCAATACCTACACACACCTGTAAGCCAAATCGTCCTGCGTGGTCTGGTTAGCGAAATATGGCCATCCAAAGTGATTTCGCTGATTCCACAGATTTTCGAGCTTTAACTACCTAACAATGTGCTTGGGTGGCGATATTTCCGAAACCACGAGTTGTAAAAGGTTGCGGTTTCCAAAATTTGTAATCAATTTTGTAAGAGCTATTCACGGGTGAAAACCAGAAGGTTCTGCCAGGTCTGGTTATCGAAATATGGCCACCCAAAGTGATTTTACTGAAAATTGGCCCAAATCTAAAAAAGTCATCGGATGCGGATGGCGATATTTTCGCAACCAAGGCTCGTAACGCGTTGCGGTTTTCAATTCTGAATAGAGAATTAACAGACCTTTCCATGGATGTGCCAAACTCAAAATTTTTTGTTTTCAATTAATTTTGGGAAAAATCATGGACTAACCACTTGTCTATAAAAATCATTATTTTTTCGAAGTTCACCAATCCCATCGAGATATACATCAAATGAAAGGTCTGTTCAATACCTACACAAATCTAAAAAAGTCATCGGATGCGGATGGCGATATTTTCGCAACCAAGGCTCGTAACGCGTTGCAATTTTCAATTCTGAATAGAGAATTAACAGACCTTTCCATGGATGTGCCAAACTCAAAATTTTTTTTTTCAATTAATTTTGGGAAAAATCATGGACTAACTAACCACTTGTCTATAAAAATCATTATTTTTTCGAAGTTCACCAATCCCATCGAGATATACATCAAACGAAAGGTCTGTTCAATACCTACACACACCTGTAAGCCAAATCGTCCTGCGTGGTCTGGTTAGCGAAATATGGCCATCCAAAGTGATTTCGCTGATTCCACAGATTTTCGAGCTTCAACTACCTAACAATGTGCTTGGGTGGCGATATTTCCGAAACCACGAGTTGTAAAAGGTTGCGGTTTCCAAAATTTGTAGTCAATTTTGTAAGAGCTATTCACGGGTGAAAACCAGAAGGTTCTGCCAGGTCTGGTTATCGAAATATGGCCACCCAAAGTGATTTTACTGAAAATTGGCCCAAATCTAAAAAAGTCATCGGATGCGGATGGCGATATTTTCGCAACCAAGGCTCGTAACGCGTTGCGGTTTTCAATTCTGAATAGAGAATTAACAGACCTTTCCATGGACGTGCCAAACTCAAAATTTTTTGTTTTCAATTAATTTTGGGAAAAATCATGGACTAACCACTTGTCTATAAAAATCATTATTTTTTCGAAGTTCACCAATCCCATCGAGATATACATCAAATGAAAGGTCTGTTCAATACCTACACAAATCTAAAAAAGTCATCGGATGCGGATGGCGATATTTTCGCAACCAAGGCTCGTAACGCGTTGCAATTTTCAATTCTGAATAGAGAATTAACAGACCTTTCCATGGATGTGCCAAACTCAAAATTTTTTTTTTCAATTAATTTTGGGAAAAATCATGGACTAACTAACCACTTGTCTATAAAAATCATTATTTTTTCGAAGTTCACCAATCCCATCGAGATATACATCAAACGAAAGGTCTGTTCAATACCTACACACACCTGTAAGCCAAATCGTCCTGCGTGGTCTGGTTAGCGAAATATGGCCATCCAAAGTGATTTCGCTGATTCCACAGATTTTCGAGCTTTAACTACCTAACAATGTGCTTGGGTGGCGATATTTCCGAAACCACGAGTTGTAAAAGGTTGCGGTTTCCAAAATTTGTAGTCAATTTTGTAAGAGCTATTCACGGGTGAAAACCAGAAGGTTCTGCCAGGTCTGGTTATCGAAATATGGCCACCCAAAGTGATTTTACTGAAAATTGGCCCAAATCTAAAAAAGTCATCGGATGCGGATGGCGATATTTTCGCAACCAAGGCTCGTAACGCGTTGCGGTTTTCAATTCTGAATAGAGAATTAACAGACCTTTCCATGGATGTGCCAAACTCAAAATTTTTTGTTTTCAATTAATTTTGGGAAAAATCATGGACTAACCACTTGTCTATAAAAATCATTATTTTTTCGAAGTTCACCAATCCCATCGAGATATACATCAAATGAAAGGTCTGTTCAATACCTACACAAATCTAAAAAAGTCATCGGATGCGGATGGCGATATTTTCGCAACCAAGGTTCGTAACGCGTTGCAATTTTCAATTCTGAATAGAGAATTAACAGACCTTTCCATGGATGTGCCAAACTCAAAATTTTTTTTTTCAATTAATTTTGGGAAAAATCATGGACTAACTAACCACTTGTCTATAAAAATCATTATTTTTTCGAAGTTCACCAATCCCATCGAGATATACATCAAACGAAAGGTCTGTTCAATACCTACACACACCTGTAAGCCAAATCGTCCTGCGTGGTCTGGTTAGCGAAATATGGCCATCCAAAGTGATTTCGCTGATTCCACAGATTTTCGAGCTTCAACTACCTAACAATGTGCTTGGGTGGCGATATTTCCGAAACCACGAGTTGTAAAAGGTTGCGGTTTCCAAAATTTGTAGTCAATTTTGTAAGAGCTATTCACGGGTGAAAACCAGAAGGTTCTGCCAGGTCTGGTTATCGAAATATGGCCACCCAAAGTGATTTTACTGAAAATTGGCCCAAATCTAAAAAAGTCATCGGATGCGGATGGCGATATTTTCGCAACCAAGGCTCGTAACGCGTTGCGGTTTTCAATTCTGAATAGAGAATTAACAGACCTTTCCATGGACGTGCCAAACTCAAAATTTTTTGTTTTCAATTAATTTTGGGAAAAATCATGGACTAACCACTTGTCTATAAAAATCATTATTTTTTCGAAGTTCACCAATCCCATCGAGATATACATCAAATGAAAGGTCTGTTCAATACCTACACAAATCTAAAAAAGTCATCGGATGCGGATGGCGATATTTTCGCAACCAAGGCTCGTAACGCGTTGCAATTTTCAATTCTGAATAGAGAATTAACAGACCTTTCCATGGATGTGCCAAACTCAAAATTTTTTTTTTCAATTAATTTTGGGAAAAATCATGGACTAACTAACCACTTGTCTATAAAAATCATTATTTTTTCGAAGTTCACCAATCCCATCGAGATATACATCAAACGAAAGGTCTGTTCAATACCTACACACACCTGTAAGCCAAATCGTCCTGCGTGGTCTGGTTAGCGAAATATGGCCATCCAAAGTGATTTCGCTGATTCCACAGATTTTCGAGCTTTAACTACCTAACAATGTGCTTGGGTGGCGATATTTCCGAAACCACGAGTTGTAAAAGGTTGCGGTTTCCAAAATTTGTAGTCAATTTTGTAAGAGCTATTCACGGGTGAAAACCAGAAGGTTCTGCCAGGTCTGGTTATCGAAATATGGCCACCCAAAGTGATTTTACTGAAAATTGGCCCAAATCTAAAAAAGTCATCGGATGCGGATGGCGATATTTTCGCAACCAAGGCTCGTAACGCGTTGCGGTTTTCAATTCTGAATAGAGAATTAACAGACCTTTCCATGGACGTGCCAAACTCAAAATTTTTTGTTTTCAATTAATTTTGGGAAAAATCATGGACTAACCACTTGTCTATAAAAATCATTATTTTTTCGAAGTTCACCAATCCCATCGAGATATACATCAAATGAAAGGTCTGTTCAATACCTACACAAATCTAAAAAAGTCATCGGATGCGGATGGCGATATTTTCGCAACCAAGGCTCGTAACGCGTTGCAATTTTCAATTCTGAATAGAGAATTAACAGACCTTTCCATGGATGTGCCAAACTCAAAATTTTTTTTTTCAATTAATTTTGGGAAAAATCATGGACTAACTAACCACTTGTCTATAAAAATCATTATTTTTTCGAAGTTCACCAATCCCATCGAGATATACATCAAACGAAAGGTCTGTTCAATACCTACACACACCTGTAAGCCAAATCGTCCTGCGTGGTCTGGTTAGCGAAATATGGCCATCCAAAGTGATTTCGCTGATTCCACAGATTTTCGAGCTTTAACTACCTAACAATGTGCTTGGGTGGCGATATTTCCGAAACCACGAGTTGTAAAAGGTTGCGGTTTCCAAAATTTGTAGTCAATTTTGTAAGAGCTATTCACGGGTGAAAACCAGAAGGTTCTGCCAGGTCTGGTTATCGAAATATGGCCACCCAAAGTGATTTTACTGAAAATTGGCCCAAATCTAAAAAAGTCATCGGATGCGGATGGCGATATTTTCGCAACCAAGGCTCGTAACGCGTTGCGGTTTTCAATTCTGAATAGAGAATTAACAGACCTTTCCATGGATGTGCCAAACTCAAAATTTTTTGTTTTCAATTAATTTTGGGAAAAATCATGGACTAACCACTTGTCTATAAAAATCATTATTTTTTCGAAGTTCACCAATCCCATCGAGATATACATCAAATGAAAGGTCTGTTCAATACCTACACAAATCTAAAAAAGTCATCGGATGCGGATGGCGATATTTTTTTTTCAATTAATTTTGGGAAAAATCATGGACTAACCACTTGTCTATAAAAATCATTATTTTTTCGAAGTTCACCAATCCCATCGAGATATACATCAAATGAAAGGTCTGTTCAATACCTACACACACCTGTAAGCCAAATCGTCCTGCGTGGTCTGGTTAGCGAAATATGGCCATCCAAAGTGATTTCGCTGATTCCACAGATTTTCGAGCTTTAACTACCTAACAATGTGCTTGGGTGGCGATATTTCCGAAACCACGAGTTGTAAAAGGTTGCGGTTTCCAAAATTTGTAGTCAATTTTGTAAGAGCTATTCACGGGTGAAAACCAGAAGGTTCTGCCAGGTCTGGTTATCGAAATATGGCCACCCAAAGTGATTTTACTGAAAATTGGCCCAAATCTAAAAAAGTCATCGGATGCGGATGGCGATATTTTCGCAACCAAGGCTCGTAACGCGTTGCGGTTTTCAATTCTGAATAGAGAATTAACAGACCTTTCCATGGATGTGCCAAACTCAAAATTTTTTGTTTTCAATTAATTTTGGGAAAAATCATGGACTAACCACTTGTCTATAAAAATCATTATTTTTTCGAAGTTCACCAATCCCATCGAGATATACATCAAACGAAAGGTCTGTTCAATACCTACACACACCTGTAAGCCACATCGTCCTGCGTGGTCTGGTTAGCGAAATATTTATAATATATTTTTCCAAAATTTGTAGTCAATTTTGTAAGAGCTATTCACGGGTGAAAACCAGAAGGTTCTGCGAGGTCTGGTTATCGAAATATGGCCACCCAAAGTGATTTTACTGAAAATTGGCCCAAATCTAAAAAAGTAATCGGATGCGGATGGCGATATATTCGCAACCAAGGCTCGTAACGCGTTGCGGTTTTCAATTCTGAATAGAGAATTAACAGACCTTTCCATGGATGTGCCAAACTCAAAATTTTTTTTTCAATTAATTTTGGGAAAAATCATGGACTAACCACTTGTCTATAAAAATCATTATTTTTTCGAAGTTCACCAATCCCATCGAGATATACATCAAACGAAAGGTCTGTTCAATACCTACACACACCTGTAAGCCAAATCGTCCTGCGTGGTCTGGTTAGCGAAATATGGCCATCCAAAGTGATTTCGCTGATTCCACAGATTTTCGAGCTTTAACTACCTAACAATGTGCTTGGGTGGCGATATTTCCGAAACCACGAAGATATACATCAAACGAAAGGTCTGTTCAATACCTACACACACCTGTAAGCCAAATCGTCCTGCGTGGTCTGGTTAGCGAAATATTTTTAATATATTTTTCCAAAATTTGTAGTCAATTTTGTAAGAGCTATTCACGGGTGAAAACCAGAAGGTTCTGCGAGGTCTGGTTATCGAAATATGGCCACCCAAAGTGATTTTACTGAAAATTGGCCCAAATCTAAAAAAGTCATCGGATGCGGATGGCGATATTTTCGCAACCAAGGCTCGTAACGCGTTGCGGTTTTCAATTCTGAATAGAGAATTAACAGACCTTTCCATGGATGTGCCAAACTCAAAATTTTTTGTTTTCAATTAATTTTGGGAAAAATCATGGACTAACCACTTGTCTATAAAAATCATTATTTTTTCGAAGTTCACCAATCCCATCGAGATATACATCAAATGAAAGGTCTGTTCAATACCTACACAAATCTAAAAAAGTCATCGGATGCGGATGGCGATATTTTCGCAACCAAGGCTCGTAACGCGTTGCGGTTTTCAATTCTGAATAGAGAATTAACAGACCTTTCCATGGATGTGCCAAACTCAAATTGATTTCGCTGATTCCACAGATTTTCGAGCTTTAACTACCTAACAATGTGCTTGGGTGGCGATATTTCCGAAACCACGAGTTGTAAAAGGTTGCGGTTTCCAAAATTTGTAGTCAATTTTGTAAGAGCTATTCACGGGTGAGAACCAGAAGGTTCTGCCAGGTCTGGTTATCGAAATATGGCCACCCAAAGTGATTTTACTGAAAATTGGCCCAAATCTAAAAAAGTCATCGGATGCGGATGGCGATATTTTCGCAACCAAGGCTCGTAACGCGTTGCGGTTTTCAATTCTGAATAGAGAATTAACAGACCTTTCCATGGATGTGCCAAACTCAAATTGATTTCGCTGATTCCACAGATTTTCGAGCTTTAACTACCTAACAATGTGCTTGGGTGGCGATATTTCCGAAACCAGGAGTTGTAAAAGGTTGCGGTTTCCAAAATTTGTAGTCAATTTTGTAAGAGCTATTCACGGGTGAAAACCAGAAGGTTCTGCGAGGTCTGGTTATCGAAATATGGCCACCCAAAGTGATTTTACTGAAAATTGGCCCAAATCTAAAAAAGTCATCGGATGCGGATGGCGATATTTTCGCAACCAAGGCTCGTAACGCGTTGCGGTTTTCAATTCTGAATAGAGAATTAACAGACCTTTCCATGGATGTGCCAAACTCAAAATTTTTTTTTTCAATTAATTTTGGGAAAAATCATGGACTAACCACTTGTCTATAAAAATCATTATTTTTTCGAAGTTCACCAATCCCATCGAGATATACATCAAACGAAAGGTCTGTTCAATACCTACACACACCTGTAAGCCAAATCGTCCTGCGTGGTCTGGTTAGCGAAATATGGCCATCCAAAGTGATTTCGCTGATTCCACAGATTTTCGAGCTTTAACTACCTAACAATGTGCTTAATGTGCTTGGGTGGCGATATTTCCGAAACCACGAGTTGTAAAAGGTTGCGGTTTCCAAAATTTGTAGTCAATTTTGTAAGAGCTATTCACGGGTGAAAACCAGAAGGTTCTGCCTGGTTATCGAAATATGGCCACCCAAAGTGATTTTACTGAAAATTGGCCCAAATCTAAAAAAGTCATCGGATGCGGATGGCGATATTTTCGCAACCTCGGTTTAGCCGCGTACGAGCTTTGGTTAAAGAAATATAGCCTTCCAAAGAGTTTTTGGGTGAGGTCAGAGATGCATTTTTAGATTCACTTTGGATGCAATTATTTTCACAACCAGACCTCATAGAATGTTTTGGTTTTCAGTGGTAGAAAGCTCTTAAATAGGAGTATAAATTCTGAAAATACCATTTCTTTTCAAGGCTTTGTTGCGGAAATATCTCATTAGAACCAAATGAGGTGCTCGGTCGAAAAATAGTCAAGTGACTTTGAATTGCAATATTTCGAAAACCAGACATCGCAGACGCTTCTGGTTTTCTTTTGTGGATAGCTGTGATAAATCTAAGCAAGTATTTTTTTTACCGCAACTTCCTACAAGGCTTAGGTTAGAAATTATAGCCACGCAAAGGCATTAAAGACGAAGATTTTTTTGCAAAATCCATAAAATTTTTTTAGCTCGAATCGGCTTGATTTATACATCATTGACATTTTAACTGTCACTAGTGGAAGTGTAATAAAATTTAAGCTCTTCAAATTATTTTAAATTCTTGCTAGTAATTTGTGTATTAATTATTTTTTTTGCACTTTATCGCACTTAAAAGCGATTCTTTTAATAATATTTAAAAACTAATCATCAACTATTAAACTAAGGTACGAACTAGTTTAAGTTTTAATTTCACAAAAATTCATCTTGGGGCACAACGGATTTTTCCTATGAGCGGCAACAAAAGAAGCTTAACGGACACTTCACCAGAACCAAACTACACATATAAAAAACACAATCCAATCACAAATTCTAAAATGGAAGTAGGAAAGATGTCAATTTCTCAGCTAAAAAATCTTCTTAACGACACGATCTCGAAACAAATTAAAGATTTAGCAACTAAATTCGATATCGCTTCTCTGGCTCTTGAATTAGATGCTCTAAAGGCTTCCAATTCACAGTTAACCGAAAAACTATCCGCTATGACGGAACGGTGTGAGCTTCTCGAGTCCCAGCTTGAAATCGTTTCTCGCAAATCCAACGAAGGTTGTTTGGTGGTACACCTTCCTCTAGGTGGAGAAACCAATGCAGTTGGTCTTGCAAAACAAACTTGCGAGAGGCTTCTCAAATTAAAGGAAGGCGATGAAATTCATGTGAAAAAGGCACGAGAGGTTATCAACACGCGATTGCAAAGAGGAACCGTTTTCTTGGAGCTACGGTCTCCTGATACCGCGGATAAAATAATGTCGACGGTGGGTGTACTAAAAGGAACTGGTATAAGCATCTTTCGAGAGCAATCACTCATGTGTAGAAAAAAAAGGCAAACGCTGAATGAACTCAAGCTTAAACTTCTGGAAATTAACCCCGACGCTAAAATATTTGTAAGAGACGATAAACTACAAATTAATAACTTCAAGTTTGTTTATAAATACTCTCGTGGTCTTGTTGTCAAATCGGCGGCAGAGGTGACTTTTATAAACAAAATGTTTGGTGACAGGTCTTCGGACTTTTTTGACTGCAGCGAGGGAGTGAAGTTGGCACCGATTCTAAATCAAAGGGAGGTACCATCAGGCTCTCAACTTTCATCAGCGCCACCTAGAAGTCAGGCCAATACCAATCTTCATCAGCAATAGGGTAACGCAGCCGTCTGCCAAAAAATAAATAATTTTTTAAACTTATCAATTTTAGCTTATAATATAACAGGTTTAAAAAGCAAAAGTCTTCAACCTGACTTTTTTAATTACATATTAGATTTTGATATTATTATATTATTAGAAACTTTCGTAGAAGAAAACTCTGAAAGTGATTATTTAAAATTTTTTAAGAACTTTAAACTAAAATGTATTCCAGCAATAAGAACAAATGTACATGGAAGAGCGAGTGGTGGGATTTTATGCGGCATTAAGAATGAATTTGTTAATTTTGTTAAATTTATTTCAATTATGGATAGGGTGGTTGTACAAATAAGCAGTGATAAGTCAAAATTTTTTATTATTCCGGTGTATCTTAATTGCAATAACTGGCAGAATGACTTCGAAAATTTATCTACCTTTATGAAAAATTCTTCGTTGGAAAATGTAATGGTTATTGGTGATCTTAACGCGAGAATTGGTGATTATCAAAACCCTTCTGCCCACAGTTTTCAAGAGTGCTTACTTTTTGAGAATATAAGAATGTCTAAAGATCTAACAACTAACAGGAATGGTAGAATATTGATGGAATTTTTTGAAGACTTTGGGCTGTTTGTTCTAAACGGAGTTACTAAAGGCGACAAGAAAGGAGAGCTTACATTCATTTCCGGTCAGGGGCAGTCTATCATTGACATATGTTCAATTACTGGGGAATGGTTTAACTCAGTAGATGATTTTCAGGTGCTCACAGCTAGTTTTTCAGCGCACTTGCCCATTTTAGTAAAAGCTCACTTTGTAGTGATGGGTAGGACACGAATTTGAAATGAGTTTGTATGAGGTACTCATTTTTTGAAATGAGGTGGTACTTTGTCCCACCTCAAATGTCCCATGGGACATACCTATTTAAATGGATATTTTGAAATTCGAAATTAAACAATGCTTATTTTTTTTAATAGTATATATTTTTTCCAAAAACAGTTTTTAAAATTGCATTAAATAAAAAGGTTACAAAAATTAAATATCAATAAATATAATATATTTAATTAAATATCCTTGATACAAAACACTTTATTTTAAAATAAAACATTTAAAAACAAAATTAAAAAAGTGTTAGTTTTTAACAGAAATAAAGTTTAAAATAAGTAAACATAAAAAGATATAATAAAAAAATTAACCTAAAAAAAAAGTTTAAAAGAAAAAGTGTTTTTAAATTTTATTTAAGTTATTTAAAGAAAACAAAAGCATTTAATAAAAAGATAAACACAAAAAGATATTTTTTTAACAAAAAAACAAATATGTTATCACATTCAAAATAAATTGAATCTAATAAGTTTAAAAAAATACATCATTACATTTTTGCCTTTAAAAACAATATTTGTCCTATTTTCTTCCCACTCAACATTTTTCTTCTGTTAAGACCTGTTCTGATCACTTTTGATTACAGGACACTGGATTAAATACAACACTAATGACTCTTCACGTACGCAAACTCAGCACAATTGATTGATTGATTTTTTTTTTTTCAATTCTCATATTTGATCTTGATCTCTAAACCCTAGTCTCTTTTTTCTAACACTAAAAACAAAACAAATACAAATAAAAGGAATGCACTTGCATTTGCATATCAAAAACTAAAATTCCTACTCCTTCAAAAATTAACAAAACCTCCTACTCCAAACTGTAAAAAAACCTCCTTTCTTTTTTAACCCTTTGTTTAAATAATTTTCGATAATGCTTCATACCTATCTTCATTGTTTGTTACATTGTAGTCAGTGCAACATTCATTCATTCATAAGTCCCACTCATTACCTCTTCTCATTTTGTCTCCTCAAACAGATGCAAAAGAACTCAATTCCTCAATCTTAAATGACAAATGTCCTAGTCTGGTACAAAGTCCCAGCCTGGTACAAAGTCCTAGCCTGGTACAAAGTCCCATCCTGGTACGAAGTTCCAGTCTGATACAAAAACCCAGCCTGCGACAATGTCACGAATTTTGTTTGAATGGGACGTTTGAGTAAAAAGTACTCAACAAGACAACAACTCAACTCACAACACATTCATTCATTTCATTTAAAATCCTCATCTTCCACAAACCTCATTCTATTTCCATTGGTTTGATCTTTGGTGGGTAGAGAGTTTGAGGCCTATTCCTCCTTTCATACAATTAACTACAATACAACTTCATTCTGCATCAGTCTCAGTCTTAGACTCTTAGTATCAGGCCGATGAGTGAGATGCTCGATACGAATAGTGTTTTTTTCCATGAAAGAGTAAAGAGAAATATTTTTCGTTGCTTTTGTGGTGAGGTGTGAGGTAATACATTTTTTCGTTTTGAGGTGATGGGACATTTCAGATTGGTGTATGGGACATTTTGTATTGCCTCATGTATGAGGTACACATCACTATCACTTTGCTGTGGAAGAGCAGCAAAGCAACTCAGAAGCTATCCGTAAATTAAAGTGATCTGAAAGTAAAATTTGGCAATACAAAACACGGTTAAATCACCATTGTAATCTACTACCGATCCAATCATCATGTAGTGTTGAACAGATTGAAGAAAGTATAACAAGAATTATTTACGCCTCTGGACTGTCCACGAACAACAAAATCTCGTTCTCACCAAAAAACAAATGGTTTGATCTGGATTGTATCAATCTTCGCAAACTTTCCTTCAAATACCTGAAGCTATTCCGATCGACTAATTCCACGACTTTCAAAAATTTGTATCTCAAGGCAATCAGAAACTTTAAAGAACTATGTGCCATCAAAAAGGTTCTATATCTTAAAAATTCTGCCATTAAGCTACTGGATTGTAAGAACTCTAAGGAATTTTGGAACAGTGTACGGGAATTGGGTGGACAACACCGTAGTACAAAGATTTCTCTTGATGCCGAGGCTTTAGCGACTCATTTTAAAACGTTACTGTCAGCGGAGGAGAATATTAAAAGCTTTAGTTACGCAATGCAAGACGTTTGTGTACCGGAACTGGACTCCGTTATATCACTGAGTGAACTCGAAGCTACATTATTAAACTTGAAGAATAACAAAGCTCCAGGAAGTGATGGCATCCCAGTGGAGTTCTATAAAAATGGTACTGTTCAATTCAAAAACTATATCGTAGAGTTCTTTAACCTTATTTATAACACTAACTGCATACCTTCTAGTTTCTCCAAATCTCTAATTTTTGCGATTTTTAAAAAAGGAGACTCTAGTTGCCCAGATAACTATAGAGGGATTTCTATTCTTACTTCTCTAAGAAAATTATTCGCTACAATTCTCTACGCAAGAATTACAAAATGGATAGATGTCCACAATCGTCTCAACATATTTCAAGCGGGTTTTCGTTCAGGCTTTTCAACGACAGACCATATCTTTGCACTCACTAGCATCGCCAGAAGATTCATCGATCTTAACAAAAGGTTGTATGTGTGTTATGTGGATTTCAAAGCTGCTTTCGATAAGGTAAATAGACAAGCTCTGATTTATAAATTAGCTTCGATCGGAGTATCTAGAAAATTTCTTCAACTTTATCAAAATTTTCTGGCGTCAACGAGAGCCACGGTTTGGGATGGAATAAAATTGTCCGGTTGGTTTGAAACATCTGCAGGAGTACCACAAGGATGCATTTTAAGTCCGATCCTATTTGCTTTATTCATCGATGATGTATGCGAAATTCTACCTGGAGGAATATCGTTTGCTGGGAAGCTCATCAAGGTCCTTCTCTACGCCGATGATTTAGTTTTGCTTGCGGATAATCCGCTCACACTTCAATTGCAGATCAATAAGTTACAGGCTTATTGTAACTCCTGGGATCTTACTATTAACATAAGTAAAACGAAGATTATGATCTTTGAGAAGCGACAGAGGAGAAGGCTACCGGAAGAATGCTGGCGTCTGAATAACATGCGGATTGAAGTGGTGCGTGACTTTAAGTATCTGGGTGTATTATTGTCATCTAACTTGAGCTTCAACAAGCATGCTAAAGAAAAGTGCAGCGAAGCAAAGTTGGCTCTCAACATGATGTGGCCAAAATTCTTCGCCAATCAAAATATTGACCTCAGGTCTAAGTACAAAGTTTTCAATGCTACTGTCAATACCTGTCTTTGCTATGGAGTGCAAGCATTTGGAGTTGGCCCTTTCGATGAATTTGAAGCGGTTCAAATGTATTTCTTTAAGCGACTATTCCGATTACCCAACTCAACACCGACATATGCTATTCATGTGGAGTCTGGTCTGCCTCCTATCTACATACAAAACTTGAAATGGCATTCTGATTATTTACTTAGAGTTATGAAAAAAAGTGACAACAGTCTACATAAATCAATTATGGTTCGGTTATTGAATAATAATTCTTATCCCTTCAGAGAGTGGAATCAGTTGGCGTCATCTCACGATATTTCTGAAAGGCTTTTAGAAACAAATGTAAATGATTGGAAGGATATATTTGCAAGGATTATCTCTAAAGTCGATGAAAAAATATACGATCAACATTTAACAAAGGCTTTAACGTCAAGTTCCAGGATATTCTATAAAAACCTAAACCACCAATTGTGTACAGAAGAAAATTATTTCAATACTCAATATTCTGCTGAGGCAATAAGCACTATATTCAGAGCAAGGGTTGAAATGTTGAATCTCAATTCCATACCTCACAGACCAGACTTACAGATAACTTGCAATCTTTGTAATAGAAGAGAACACGAAGATGTTTATCATTTCATCGCCGTTTGCCCTATTTTACAAGAGTTAAGGAGATTGTACTTTCAAGAAAGTACGTTATCATTAAATAACCTTTATGAAGTACTAAACGGCCAGTGGGGCTGGCTGAATTTATACAAATTTTGCAACCATGCAATGGCATACCGAAATAGCTTCTAATCAGTCATCAGAATTTCTGCAAGTTATTGCGTTAATATCACCTTTTTATGTTTCAAATCATCTAAAATTGTTTTTTTTTTTTATGTTTTAAATCATCCAAAATTAATACCTATCATGTCGCAATGAATTATAATTATTCAATCCATCCGCTTAACCATTTTATTTAAAATTATTAGCTTTACTATCTTCTTTTTCCTAAACTTTGATAAAATATTTTTTTTTTTTGTCTATACAGTTTTAACTAATTAATTTATAACTATTACACTTCTTTTCTTTTTTTTTATTCTTTTTGCTTACAAAATGTCATATCCGGCAGACGGCAAAATTGCCACGTCCGTATTCTATATCATTAAAAAAATTGTATCACTTTTTATAAGAAATAAAGAAAAATATCTATCTCTATCTATCTATCTTTACATCAATGGAAAGGTCTATCAATTCTCTATGAAACAGTGAAGGTTTTAGCCGCGTACGAGCTTTGGTTGAGGAAATATAGCCTTCCAAAGAGTTTTTGGGTGAGGTCAGAGATGCATTTTTAGATTCACTTTGGATGCAATTATTTTCACAACCAGACCTCATAGAATGTTTTGGTTTTCAGTGGTAGAAAGCTCTTAAATGGGAGTATAAATTCTGAAAATACCATTTCTTTTCAAGGCTTTGTTGCGGAAATATCTCATTAGAACCAAATGAGGTGCTCGGTCGAAAAACAGTCAAGTGACTTTGAATTGCAATATTTCGAAAACCAGACATCGCAGACGCTTCTGGTTTTCTTTTGTGGATAGCTGTGAGAAATCTAAGCAAGTATTTTTTTACCGCAACCTCCTACAAGGCTTAGGTTAGAAATTATAGCCACGCAAAGGCATTAAAGACGAAGATTTTTTTTGCAAAATCCATAAAATTTTTTTAGCTCGAATCGGCTTGATTTATACATCAATGGAAAGGTCTATCAATTCTCTATGCAACAGTGAAGGTTTTAGCCGCGTACGAGCTTTGGTTAAAGAAATATAGCCTTCCAAAGAGTTTTTGGGTGAGGTCAGAGATGCATTTTTAGATTCACTTTGGATGCAATTATTTTCACAACCAGATCTCATAGAATGTTTTGGTTTTCAGTGGTAGAAAGCTCTTAAATGGGAGTATAAATTCTGAAAATACCATTTCTTTTCAAGGCTTGGTTGCGGAAATATCTCATTAGAACCAAATGAGGTGCTCGGTCGAAAAACAGTCAAGTGACTTTGAATTGCAATATTTCGAAAACCAGACATCGCAGACGCTTCTGGTTTTCTTTTGTGGATAGCTGTGAGAAACCTAAGCAAGTATTTTTTTTACCGCAACCTCCTACAAGGCTTAGGTTAGAAATTATAGCCACGCAAAGGCATTAAAGACGAAGATTTTTTTTGCAAAATCCATAAATTTTTTTTAGCTCGAATCGGCTTGATTTATACATCAATGGAAAGGTCTATCAATTCTCTATGCAACAGTGAAGGTTTTAGCCGCGTACGAGCTTTGGTTAAAGAAATATAGCCTTCCAAAGAGTTTTTGGGTGAGGTCAGAGATGCATTTTTAGATTCACTTTGGATGCAATTATTTTCACAACCAGACCTCATAGAATGTTTTGGTTTTCAGTGGTAGAAAGCTCTTAAATGGGAGTATAAATTCTGAAAATACCATTTCTTTTCAAGGCTTTGTTGCGGAAATATCTCATTAGAACCAAATGAGGTGCTCGGTCGAAAAACAGTCAAGTGACTTTGAATTGCAATATTTCGAAAACCAGACATCGCAGACGCTTCTGGTTTTCTTTTGTGGATAGCTGTGAGAAATCTAAGCAAGTATTTTTTTTACCGCAAGCTCCTACAAGGCTTAGGTTAGAAATTATAGCCACGCAAAGGCATTAAAATTTTTAAAATTTTTTTAGCTCGAATCGGCTTGATTTATACATCAATGGAAAGGTCTATCAATTCTCTATGCAACAGTGAAGGTTTTAGCCGCGTACGAGCTTTGGTTAAAGAAATATAGCCTTCCAAAGAGTTTTTGGGTGAGGTCAGAGATGCATTTTTAGATTCACTTTGGATGCAATTATTTTCACAACCAGACCTCATAGAATGTTTTGGTTTTCAGTGGTAGAAAGCTCTTAAATGGGAGTATAAATTCTGAAAATACCATTTCTCATTAGAACCAAATGAGGTGCTCGGTCGAAAAACAGTCAAGTGACTTTGAATTGCAATATTTCGAAAACCAGACATCGCAGACGCTTCTGGTTTTCTTTTGTGGATAGCTGTGAGAAATCTAAGCAAGTATTTTTTTTACCGCAACCTCCTACAAGGCTTTGGTTAGAAATTATAGCCACGCAAAGGCATTAAAGACGAAGATTTTTTTGCAAAATCCATAAAATTTTTTTAGCTCGAATCGGCTTGATTTATACATCAATGGAAAGGTCTATCAATTCTCTATGCAACAGTGAAGGTTTTAGTCGCGTATGAGCTTTGGTTGAGGAAATATAGCCTTCCAAAGAGTTTTTGGGTGAGGTCAGAGATGCATTTTTAGATTCACTTTGGATGCAATTATTTTCACAACCAGACCTCATAGAATGTTTTGGTTTTCAGTGGTAGAAAGCTCTTAAATGGGAGTATAAATTCTGAAAATACAATTTCTTTTCAAGGCTTGGTTGCGGGAATATCTCATTAGAACCAAATGAGGTGCTCGGTAGAAAAACAGTCAAGTGACTTTGAATTGCAATATTTCGAAAACCAGACATCGCAGACGCTTCTGGTTTTCTTTTGTGGATAGCTGTGAGAAATCTAAGCAAGTACTTTTTTTACCGCAACCTCCTACAAGGCTTTGGTTAGAAATTATAGCCACGCAAAGGCATTAAGGACGAAGATTTTTTTTGCAAAATCCATAAAAATTTTTTAGCTCGAATCGGCTTGATTTATACATCAATGGAAAGGTCTATCAATTCTCTATGCAACAGTGAAGGTTTTAGCCGCGTACGAGCTTTGGTTAAAGAAATATAGCCTTCCAAAGAGTTTTTGGGTGAGGTCAGAGATGCATTTTTAGATTCACTTTGGATGCAATTATTTTCACAACCAGACCTCATAGAATGTTTTGGTTTTCAGTGGTAGAAAGCTCTTAAATGGGAGTATAAATTCTGAAAATACCATTTCTTTTCAAGGCTTGGTTGCGGGAATATCTCATTAGAACCAAATGAGGTGCTCGGTCGAAAAACAGTCAAGTGACTTTGAATTGCAATATTTTGAAAACCAGACATCGCAGACGCTTCTGGTTTTCTTTTGTGGATAGCTGTGAGAAATCTAAGCAAGTATTTTTTTACCGCAACCTCCTACAAGGCTTTGGTTAGAAATTATAGCCACGCAAAGGCATTAAAGACGAAGATTTTTTTTGCAAAATCCATAAAATTTTTTTAGCTCGAATCGGCTTGATTTATACATCAATGGAAAGGTCTATCAATTCTCTATGCAACAGTGAAGGTTTTAGTCGCGTATGAGCTTTGGTTGAGGAAATATAGCCTTCCAAAGAGTTTTTGGGTGAGGTCAGAGATGCATTTTTAGATTCACTTTGGATGCAATTATTTTCACAACCAGACCTCATAGAATGTTTTGGTTTTCAGTGGTAGAAAGCTCTTAAATGGGAGTATAAATTCTGAAAATACCATTTCTTTTCAAGGCTTGGTTGCGGAAATATCTCATTAGAACCAAATGAGGTGCTCGGTCGAAAAACAGTCAAGTGACTTTGAATTGCAATATTTCGAAAACCAGACATCGCAGACGCTTCTGGTTTTCTTTTGTGGATAGCTGTGAGAAATCTAAGCAAGTATTTTTTTTTACCGCAACCTCCTACAAGGCTTTGGTTAGAAATTATAGCCACGCAAAGGCATTAAGGACGAAGATTTTTTTTGCAAAATCCATAAAATTTTTTTAGCTCGAATCGGCTTGATTTATACATCAATGGAAAGGTCTATCAATTCTCTATGCCACAGTGAAGGTTTTAGCCGCGTACGAGCTTTGGTTAAAGAAATATAGCCTTCCAAAGAGTTTTTGGATGAGGTCAGAGATGCATTTTTAGATTCACTTTGGATGCAATTATTTTCACAACCAGACCTCATAGAATGTTTTGGTTTGCAGTGGTAGAAAGCTCTTAAATGGGTGTATAAATTCTGAAAATACAATTTCTTTTCAAGGCTTGGTTGCGGGAATATCTCATTAGAACCAAATGAGGTGCTCGGTAGAAAAACAGTCAAGTGACTTTGAATTGCAATATTTCGAAAACCAGACATCGCAGACGCTTCTGGTTTTCTTTTGTGGATAGCTGTGAGAAATCTAAGCAAGTATTTTTTTTACCGCAACCTCCTACAAGGCTTTGGTTAGAAATTATAGCCACGCAAAGGCATTAAGGACGAAGATTTTTTTTGCAAAATCCATAAAAAATTTAATTAGCTCGAATCGGCTTGATTTATACATCAATGGAAAGGTCTATCAATTCTCTATGCAACAGTGAAGGTTTTAGCCGCGTACGAGCTTTGGTTAAAGAAATATAGCCTTCCAAAGAGTTTTTGGGTGAGGTCAGAGATGCATTTTTAGATTCACTTTGGATGCAATTATTTTCACAACCAGACCTCATAGAATGTTTTGGTTTTCAGTGGTAGAAAGCTCTTAAATGCGAGTATAAATTCTGAAAATACCATTTCTTTTCAAGGCTTTGTTGCGGGAATATCTCATTAGAACCAAATGAGGTGCTCGGTCGAAAAACAGTCAAGTGACTTTGAATTGCAATATTTCGAAAACCAGACATCGCAGACGCTTCTG
Source organism: Chrysotoxum bicinctum (assembly GCA_911387755.1). Lineage (NCBI taxonomy): Eukaryota > Metazoa > Arthropoda > Insecta > Diptera > Syrphidae > Chrysotoxum > Chrysotoxum bicinctum. The sequence continues at coordinate 66,774,812 of OU426990.1, read as the reverse complement.
GTTTTCTTTTGTGGATAGCTGTGAGAAATCTAAGCAGGTATTTTTTTTACCGCAACCTCCTACAAGGCTTTGGTTAGAAGTTATAGCCACGCAAAGGCATTAAAGACGAAGATTTTTTTTGCAAAATCCATAAAATTTTTTTAGCTCGAATCGGCTTGATTTATACATCAATGGAAAGGTCTATCAATTCTCTATGCAACAGTGAAGGTTTTAGTCGCGTATGAGCTTTGGTTGAGGAAATATAGCCTTCCAAAGAGTTTTTGGGTGAGGTCAGAGATGCATTTTTAGATTCACTTTGGATGCAATTATTTTCACAACCAGACCTCATAGAATGTTTTGGTTTGCAGTGGTAGAAAGCTCTTAAATGGGTGTATAAATTCTGAAAATACAATTTCTTTTCAAGGCTTGGTTGCGGGAATATCTCATTAGAACCAAATGAGGTGCTCGGTAGAAAAACAGTCAAGTGACTTTGAATTGCAATATTTCGAAAACCAGACATCGCAGACGCTTCTGGTTTTCTTTTGTGGATAGCTGTGAGAAATCTAAGCAAGTATTTTTTTTACCGCAACCTCCTACAAGGCTTTGGTTAGAAATTATAGCCACGCAAAGGCATTAAGGACGAAGATTTTTTTTGCAAAATCCATAAAAAATTTTATTAGCTCGAATCGGCTTGATTTATACATCAATGGAAAGGTCTATCAATTCTCTATGCAACAGTGAAGGTTTTAGCCGCGTACGAGCTTTGGTTAAAGAAATATAGCCTTCCAAAGAGTTTTTGGGTGAGGTCAGAGATGCATTTTTAGATTCACTTTGGATGCAATTATTTTCACAACCAGACCTCATAGAATGTTTTGGTTTTCAGTGGTAGAAAGCTCTTAAATGGGAGTATAAATTCTGAAAATACCATTTCTTTTCAAGGCTTGGTTGCGGGAATATCTCATTAGAACCAAATGAGGTGCTCGGTCGAAAAACAGTCAAGTGACTTTGAATTGCAATATTTTGAAAACCAGACATCGCAGACGCTTCTGGTTTTCTTTTGTGGATAGCTGTGAGAAATCTAAGCAAGTATTTTTTTACCGCAACCTCCTACAAGGCTTTGGTTAGAAATTATAGCCACGCAAAGGCATTAAAGACGAAGATTTTTTTTGCAAAATCCATAAAATTTTTTTAGCTCGAATCGGCTTGATTTATACATCAATGGAAAGGTCTATCAATTCTCTATGCAACAGTGAAGGTTTTAGTCGCGTATGAGGTTTGGTTGAGGAAATATAGCCTTCCAAAGAGTTTTTGGGTGAGGTCAGAGATGCATTTTTAGATTCACTTTGGATGCAATTATTTTCACAACCAGACCTCATAGAATGTTTTGGTTTTCAGTGGTAGAAAGCTCTTAAATGGGAGTATAAATTCTGAAAATACCATTTCTTTTCAAGGCTTGGTTGCGGAAATATCTCATTAGAACCAAATGAGGTGCTCGGTCGAAAAACAGTCAAGTGACTTTGAATTGCAATATTTCGAAAACCAGACATCGCAGACGCTTCTGGTTTTCTTTTGTGGATAGCTGTGAGAAATCTAAGCAAGTATTTTTTTTTACCGCAACCTCCTACAAGGCTTTGGTTAGAAATTATAGCCACGCAAAGGCATTAAGGACGAAGATTTTTTTTGCAAAATCCATAAAATTTTTTTAGCTCGAATCGGCTTGATTTATACATCAATGGAAAGGTCTATCAATTCTCTATGCCACAGTGAAGGTTTTAGCCGCGTACGAGCTTTGGTTAAAGAAATATAGCCTTCCAAAGAGTTTTTGGATGAGGTCAGAGATGCATTTTTAGATTCACTTTGGATGCAATTATTTTCACAACCAGACCTCATAGAATGTTTTGGTTTGCAGTGGTAGAAAGCTCTTAAATGGGTGTATAAATTCTGAAAATACAATTTCTTTTCAAGGCTTGGTTGCGGGAATATCTCATTAGAACCAAATGAGGTGCTCGGTAGAAAAACAGTCAAGTGACTTTGAATTGCAATATTTCGAAAACCAGACATCGCAGACGCTTCTGGTTTTCTTTTGTGGATAGCTGTGAGAAATCTAAGCAAGTATTTTTTTTACCGCAACCTCCTACAAGGCTTTGGTTAGAAATTATAGCCACGCAAAGGCATTAAGGACGAAGATTTTTTTTGCAAAATCCATAAAAAATTTTATTAGCTCGAATCGGCTTGATTTATACATCAATGGAAAGGTCTATCAATTCTCTATGCAACAGTGAAGGTTTTAGCCGCGTACGAGCTTTGGTTAAAGAAATATAGCCTTCCAAAGAGTTTTTGGGTGAGGTCAGAGATGCATTTTTAGATTCACTTTGGATGCAATTATTTTCACAACCAGACCTCATAGAATGTTTTGGTTTTCAGTGGTAGAAAGCTCTTAAATGCGAGTATAAATTCTGAAAATACCATTTCTTTTCAAGGCTTTGTTGCGGGAATATCTCATTAGAACCAAATGAGGTGCTCGGTCGAAAAACAGTCAAGTGACTTTGAATTGCAATATTTCGAAAACCAGACATCGCAGACGCTTCTGGTTTTCTTTTGTGGATAGCTGTGAGAAATCTAAGCAGGTATTTTTTTTACCGCAACCTCCTACAAGGCTTTGGTTAGAAGTTATAGCCACGCAAAGGCATTAAAGACGAAGATTTTTTTTGCAAAATCCATAAAATTTTTTTAGCTCGAATCGGCTTGATTTATACATCAATGGAAAGGCCTATCAATTCTCTATGCAACAGTGAAGGTTTTAGCCGCGTACGAGCTTTGGTTAAAGAAATATAGCCTTCCAAAGAGTTTTTGGGTGAGGTCAGAGATGCATTTTTAGATTCACTTTGGATGCAATTATTTTCACAACCAGACCTCATAGAATGTTTTGGTTTTCAGTGGTAGAAAGCTCTTAAATAGGAGTATAAATTCTGAAAATACCATTTCTTTTCAAGGCTTGGTTGCGGGAATATCTCATTAGAATCAAATGAGGTGCTCGGTCGAAAAACAGTCAATTGACTTTGAATTGCAATATTTCGAAAACCAGACATCGCAGACGCTTCTGATTTTCTTTTGTGGATAGCTGTGAGAAATCTAAGCAAGTATTTTTTTTACCGCAACCTCCTACAAGGCTTTGGTTAGAAGTTATAGCCACGCAAAGGCATTAAAGACGAAGATTTTTTTTGCAAAATCCATAAATTTTTTTTAGCTCGAATCGGCTTGATTTATACATCAATGGAAAGGCCTATCAATTCTCTATGCAACAGTGAAGGTTTTAGCCGCGTACGAGCTTTGGTTAAAGAAATATAGCCTTCCAAAGAGTTTTTGGGTGAGGTCAGAGATGCATTTTTAGATTCACTTTGGATGCAATTATTTTCACAACCAGACCTCATAGAATGTTTTGGTTTTCAGTGGTAGAAAGCTCTTAAATGGGAGTATAAATTCTGAAAATACCATTTCTTTTCAAGGCTTGGTTGCGGAAATACCTCATTAGAACCAAATGAGGTGCTCGGTCGAAAAACAGTCAAGTGACTTTGAATTGCAATATTTCGAAAACCAGACATCGCAGACGCTTCTGATTTTCTTTTGTGGATAGCTGTGAGAAATCTAAGCAAGTATTTTTTTTACCGCAACCTCCTACAAGGCTTTGGTTAGAAGTTATAGCCACGCAAAGGCATTAAAGACGAAGATTTTTTTTGCAAAATCCATAAAATTTTTTTAGCTCGAATCGGCTTGATTTATACATCAATGGAAAGGTCTATCAATTCTCTATGCAACAGTGAAGGTTTTAGCCGCGTACGAGCTTTGGTTAAAGAAATATAGCCTTCCAAAGAGTTTTTGGGTGAGGTCAGAGATGCATTTTTAGATTCACTTTGGATGCAATTATTTTCACAACCAGACCTCATAGAATGTTTTGGTTTTCAGTGGTAGAAAGCTCTTAAATGGGAGTATAAATTCTGAAAATACCATTTCTTTTCAAGGCTTGGTTGCGGAAATATCTCATTAGAACCAAATGAGGTGCTCGGTCGAAAAACAGTCAAGTGACTTTGAATTGCAATATTTCGAAAACCAGACATTGCAGACGCTTCTGGTTTTCTTTTGTGGATAGCTGTGAGAAATCTAAGCAAGTATTTTTTTTACCGCAACCTCCTACAAGGCTTTGGTTAGAAGTTATAGCCACGCAAAGGCATTAAAGACGAAGATTTTTTTTGCAAAATCCATAAAATTTTTTTAGCTCGAATCGGCTTGATTTATACATCAATGGAAAGGTCTATCAATTCTCTATGCAACAGTGAAGGTTTTAGCCGCGTACGAGCTTTGGTTAAAGAAATATAGCCTTCCAAAGAGTTTTTGGGTGAGGTCAGAGATGCATTTTTAGATTCACTTTGGATGCAATTATTTTCACAACCAGACCTCATAGAATGTTTTGGTTTTCAGTGGTAGAAAGCTCTTAAATAGGAGTATAAATTCTGAAAATACCATTTCTTTTCAAGGCTTGGTTGCGGGAATATCTCATTAGAACCAAATGAGGTGCTCGGTCGAAAAACAGTCAAGTGACTTTGAATTGCAATATTTCGAAAACCAGACATCGCAGACGCTTCTGATTTTCTTTTGTGGATAGCTGTGAGAAATCTAAGCAAGTATTTTTTTTACCGCAACCTCCTACAAGGCTTTGGTTAGAAGTTATAGCCACGCAAAGGCATTAAAGACGAAAATTTTTTTTGCAAAATCCATAAAATTTTTTTAGCTCGAATCGGCTTGATTTATACATCAATGGAAAGGTCTATCAATTCTCTATGCAACAGTGAAGGTTTTAGCCGCGTACGAGCTTTGGTTAAAGAAATATAGCCTTCCAAAGAGTTTTTGGGTGAGGTCAGAGATGCATTTTTAGATTCACTTTGGATGCAATTATTTTCACAACCAGACCTCATAGAATGTTTTGGTTTTCAGTGGTAGAAAGCTCTTAAATGGGAGTATAAATTCTGAAAATACCATTTCTTTTCAAGGCTTGGTTGCGGAAATACCTCATTAGAACCAAATGAGGTGCTCGGTCGAAAAACAGTCAAGTGACTTTGAATTGCAATATTTCGAAAACCAGACATCGCAGACGCTTCTGATTTTCTTTTGTGGATAGCTGTGAGAAATCTAAGCAAGTATTTTTTTTACCGCAACCTCCTACAAGGCTTTGGTTAGAAGTTATAGCCACGCAAAGGCATTAAAGACGAAGATTTTTTTTGCAAAATCCATAAAATTTTTTTAGCTCGAATCGGCTTGATTTATACATCAATGGAAAGGTCTATCAATTCTCTATGCAACAGTGAAGGTTTTAGCCGCGTACGAGCTTTGGTTAAAGAAATATAGCCTTCCAAAGAGTTTTTGGGTGAGGTCAGAGATGCATTTTTAGATTCACTTTGGATGCAATTATTTTCACAACCAGACCTCATAGAATGTTTTGGTTTTCAGTGGTAGAAAGCTCTTAAATGGGAGTATAAATTCTGAAAATACCATTTCTTTTCAAGGCTTGGTTGCGGGAATATCTCATTAGAACCAAATGAGGTGCTCGGTCGAAAAACAGTCAAGTGACTTTGAATTGCAATATTTCGAAAACCAGACATCGCAGACGCTTCTGATTTTCTTTTGTGGATAGCTGTGAGAAATCTAAGCAAGTATTTTTTTTACCGCAACCTCCTACAAGGCTTTGGTTAGAAGTTATAGCCACGCAAAGGCATTAAAGACGAAGATTTTTTTTGCAAAATCCATAAAATTTTTTTAGCTCGAATCGGCTTGATTTATACATCAATGGAAAGGTCTATCAATTCTCTATGCAACAGTGAAGGTTTTAGCCGCGTACGAGCTTTGGTTAAAGAAATATAGCCTTCCAAAGAGTTTTTGGGTGAGGTCAGAGATGCATTTTTAGATTCACTTTGGATGCAATTATTTTCACAACCAGACCTCATAGAATGTTTTGGTTTTCAGTGGTAGAAAGCTCTTAAATAGGAGTATAAATTCTGAAAATACCATTTCTTTTCAAGGCTTGGTTGCGGGAATATCTCATTAGAACCAAATGAGGTGCTCGGTCGAAAAACAGTCAAGTGACTTTGAATTGCAATATTTCGAAAACCAGACATCGCAGACGCTTCTGATTTTCTTTTGTGGATAGCTGTGAGAAATCTAAGCAAGTATTTTTTTTACCGCAACCTCCTACAAGGCTTTGGTTAGAAGTTATAGCCACGCAAAGGCATTAAAGACGAAGATTTTTTTTGCAAAATCCATAAAATTTTTTTAGCTCGAATCGGCTTGATTTATACATCAATGGAAAGGTCTATCAATTCTCTATGCAACAGTGAAGGTTTTAGCCGCGTACGAGCTTTGGTTAAAGAAATATAGCCTTCCAAAGAGTTTTTGGGTGAGGTCAGAGATGCATTTTTAGATTCACTTTGGATGCAATTATTTTCACAACCAGACCTCATAGAATGTTTTGGTTTTCAGTGGTAGAAAGCTCTTAAATAGGAGTATAAATTCTGAAAATACCATTTCTTTTCAAGGCTTGGTTGCGGGAATATCTCATTAGAACCAAATGAGGTGCTCGGTCGAAAAACAGTCAAGTGACTTTGAATTGCAATATTTCGAAAACCAGACATTGCAGACGCTTCTGGTTTTCTTTTGTGGATAGCTGTGAGAAATCTAAGCAAGTATTTTTTTTACCGCAACCTCCTACAAGGCTTTGGTTAGAAGTTATAGCCACGCAAAGGCATTAAAGACGAAGATTTTTTTTGCAAAATCCATAAAATTTTTTTAGCTCGAATCGGCTTGATTTATACATCAATGGAAAGGTCTATCAATTCTCTATGCAGCAGTGAAAGTTTTAGCCGCGTACGAGCTTTGGTTAAAGAAATATAGCCTTCCAAAGAGTTTTTGGGTGAGGTCAGAGATGCATTTTTAGATTCACTTTGGATGCAATTATTTTCACAACCAGACCTCATAGAATGTTTTGGTTTTCAGTGGTAGAAAGCTCTTAAATAGGAGTATAAATTCTGAAAATACCATTTCTTTTCAAGGCTTGGTTGCGGGAATATCTCATTAGAACCAAATGAGGTGCTCGGTCGAAAAACAGTCAAGTGACTTTGAATTGCAATATTTCGAAAACCAGACATCGCAGACGCTTCTGATTTTCTTTTGTGGATAGCTGTGAGAAATCTAAGCAAGTATTTTTTTTACCGCAACCTCCTACAAGGCTTTGGTTAGAAGTTATAGCCACGCAAAGGCATTAAAGACGAAGATTTTTTTGCAAAATCCATAAAATAAACAAAAATTTAGTTTTAACTTATTTTATACTTTATTAAACTAATATCACAACTTAAATTATTTTTTATTATCGCTATGCGTTTCAGAAACTATGTTTCCATCTTCAGGCGTTTTTTAAAAAAAATAAAAAACGCCTGAAGATGGAAACATAGTTTCTGAAACGCATAGCGATAATAAAAAAATAATTTAAGTTGTGATATTAGTTTAATAAAGTATAAAATAAGTTAAAACTAAAAAATTTTTGTTTATTTTATCTTTTCATATATATATTATACACGCAACTTGGAGATCAAAAATACCACAATGATTGATTTATACATCAATGGAAAGGTCTATCAATTCTCTATGCAACAGTGAAGGTTTTAGCCGCGTACGAGCTTTGGTTAAAGAAATATAGCCTTCCAAAGAGTTTTTGGGTGAGGTCAGAGATGCATTTTTAGATTCACTTTGGATGCAATTATTTTCACAACCAGACCTCATAGAATGTTTTGGTTTTCAGTGGTAGAAAGCTCTTAAATAGCAGTATAAATTCTGAAAATACCATTTCTTTTCAAGGCTTGGTTGCGGGAATATCTCATTAGAACCAAATGAGGTGCTCGGTCGAAAAACAGTCAAGTGACTTTGAATTGCAATATTTCGAAAACCAGACATCGCAGACGCTTCTGATTTTCTTTTGTGGATAGCTGTGAGAAATCTAAGCAAGTATTTTTTTTACCGCAACCTCCTACAAGGCTTTGGTTAGAAGTTATAGCCACGCAAAGGCATTAAAGACGAAGATTTTTTTTGCAAAATCCATAAAATTTTTTTAGCTCGAATCGGCTTGATTTATACATCAATGGAAAGGTCTATCAATTCTCTATGCAACAGTGAAGGTTTTAGCCGCGTACGAGCTTTGGTTAAAGAAATATAGCCTTCCAAAGAGTTTTTGGGTGAGGTCAGAGATGCATTTTTAGATTCACTTTGGATGCAATTATTTTCACAACCAGACCTCATAGAATGTTTTGGTTTTCAGTGGTAGAAAGCTCTTAAATAGGAGTATAAATTCTGAAAATACCATTTCTTTTCAAGGCTTGGTTGCGGGAATATCTCATTAGAACCAAATGAGGTGCTCGGTCGAAAAACAGTCAAGTGACTTTGAATTGCAATATTTCGAAAACCAGACATTGCAGACGCTTCTGATTTTCTTTTGTGGATAGCTGTGAGAAATCTAAGCAAGTATTTTTTTTACCGCAACCTCCTACAAGGCTTTGGTTAGAAGTTATAGCCACGCAAAGGCATTAAAGACGAAGATTTTTTTTGCAAAATCCATAAAATTTTTTTAGCTCGAATCGGCTTGATTTATACATCAATGGAAAGGTCTATCAATTCTCTATGCAACAGTGAAGGTTTTAGCCGCGTACGAGCTTTGGTTAAAGAAATATAGCCTTCCAAAGAGTTTTTGGGTGAGGTCAGAGATGCATTTTTAGATTCACTTTGGATGCAATTATTTTCACAACCAGACCTCATAGAATGTTTTGGTTTTCAGTGGTAGAAAGCTCTTAAATAGGAGTATAAACTCTGAAAATACCATTTCTTTTCAAGGCTTGGTTGCGGGAATATCTCATTAGAACCAAATGAGGTGCTCGGTCGAAAAACAGTCAAGTGACTTTGAATTGCAATATTTCGAAAACCAGACATTGCAGACGCTTCTGGTTTTCTTTTGTGGATAGCTGTGAGAAATCTAAGCAAGTATTTTTTTTACCGCAACCTCCTACAAGGCTTTGGTTAGAAGTTATAGCCACGCAAAGGCATTAAAGACGAAGATTTTTTTTGCAAAATCCATAAAATTTTTTTAGCTCGAATCGGCTTGATTTATACATCAATGGAAAGGTCTATCAATTCTCTATGCAACAGTGAAGGTTTTAGCCGCGTACGAGCTTTGGTTAAAGAAATATAGCCTTCCAAAGAGTTTTTGGGTGAGGTCAGAGATGCATTTTTAGATTCACTTTGGATGCAATTATTTTCACAACCAGACCTCATAGAATGTTTTGGTTTTCAGTGGTAGAAAGCTCTTAAATAGGAGTATAAATTCTGAAAATACCATTTCTTTTCAAGGCTTGGTTGCGGGAATATCTCATTAGAACCAAATGAGGTGCTCGGTCGAAAAACAGTCAAGTGACTTTGAATTGCAATATTTCGAAAACCAGACATTGCAGACGCTTCTGGTTTTCTTTTGTGGATAGCTGTAAGAAATCTAAGCAAGTATTTTTTTTACCGCAACCTCCTACAAGGCTTTGGTTAGAAGTTATAGCCACGCAAAGGCATTAAAGACGAAGATTTTTTTTGCAAAATCCATAAAATTTTTTTAGCTCGAATCGGCTTGATTTATACATCAATGGAAAGGTCTATCAATTCTCTATGCAACAGTGAAGGTTTTAGCCGCGTACGAGCTTTGGTTAAAGAAATATAGCCTTCCAAAGAGTTTTTGGGTGAGGTCAGAGATGCATTTTTAGATTCACTTTGGATGCAATTATTTTCACAACCAGACCTCATAGAATGTTTTGGTTTTCAGTGGTAGAAAGCTCTTAAATGGGAGTATAAATTCTGAAAATACCATTTCTTTTCAAGGCTTGGTTGCGGAAATATCTCATTAGAACCAAATGAGGTGCTCGGTCGAAAAACAGTCAAGTGACTTTGAATTGCAATATTTCGAAAACCAGACATTGCAGACGCTTCTGGTTTTCTTTTGTGGATAGCTGTGAGAAATCTAAGCAAGTATTTTTTTTACCGCAACCTCCTACAAGGCTTTGGTTAGAAGTTATAGCCACGCAAAGGCATTAAATACGAAGATTTTTTTTGCAAAATCCATAAAATTTTTTTAGCTCGAATCGGCTTGATTTATACATCAATGGAAAGGTCTATCAATTCTCTATGCAACAGTGAAGGTTTTAGCCGCGTACGAGCTTTGGTTAAAGAAATATAGCCTTCCAAAGAGTTTTTGGGTGAGGTCAGAGATGCATTTTTAGATTCACTTTGGATGCAATTATTTTCACAACCAGACCTCATAGAATGTTTTGGTTTTCAGTGCTAGAAAGCTCTTAAATAGGAGTATAAATTCTGAAAATACCATTTCTTTTCAAGGCTTGGTTGCGGGAATATCTCATTAGAACCAAATGAGGTGCTCGGTCGAAAAACAGTCAAGTGACTTTGAATTGCAATATTTCGAAAACCAGACATCGCAAACGCTTCTGATTTTCTTTTGTGGATAGCTGTGAGAAATCTAAGCAAGTATTTTTTTTACCGCAACCTCCTACAAGGCTTTGGTTAGAAGTTATAGCCACGCAAAGGCATTAAAGACGAAGATTTTTTTTGCAAAATCCATAAAATTTTTTTAGCTCGAATCGGCTTGATTTATACATCAATGGAAAGGTCTATCAATTCTCTATGCAACAGTGAAGGTTTTAGCCGCGTACGAGCTTTGGTTAAAGAAATATAGCCTTCCAAAGAGTTTTTGGGTGAGGTCAGAGATGCATTTTTAGATTCACTTTGGATGCAATTATTTTCACAACCAGACCTCATAGAATGTTTTGGTTTTCAGTGATAGAAAGCTCTTAAATAGGAGTATAAATTCTGAAAATACCATTTCTTTTCAAGGCTTGGTTGCGGGAATATCTCATTAGAACCAAATGAGGTGCTCGGTCGAAAAACAGTCAAGTGACTTTGAATTGCAATATTTCGAAAACCAGACATCGCAAACGCTTCTGATTTTCTTTTGTGGATAGCTGTGAGAAATCTAAGCAAGTATTTTTTTTACCGCAACCTCCTACAAGGCTTTGGTTAGAAGTTATAGCCACGCAAAGGCATTAAAGACGAAGATTTTTTTTGCAAAATCCATAAAATTTTTTTAGCTCGAATCGGCTTGATTTATACATCAATGGAAATGTCTATCAATTCTCTATGCAACAGTGAAGGTTTTAGCCGCGTACGAGCTTTGGTTAAAGAAATATAGCCTTCCAAAGAGTTTTTGGATGAGGTCAGATTCATTTTTAGATTCACTTTGGATGCAATTATTTTCACAACCAGACCTCATAGAATGTTTTGGTTTTCAGTGGTAGAAAGCTCTTAAATGGGAGTATAAATTCTGAAAATACCATTTCTTTTCAAGGCTTGGTTGCGGAAATATCTCATTAGAACCAAATGAGGTGCTCGGTCGAAAAACAGTCAAGTGACTTTGAATTGCAATATTTCGAAAACCAGACATTGCAGACGCTTCTGGTTTTCTTTTGTGGATAGCTGTGAGAAATCTAAGCAAGTATTTTTTTTACCGCAACCTCCTACAAGGCTTTGGTTAGAAGTTATAGCCACGCAAAGGCATTAAAGACGAAGATTTTTTTTGCAAAATCCATACAATTTTTTTAGCTCGAATCGGCTTGATTTATACATCAATGGAAAGGTCTATCAATTCTCTATGCAACAGTGAAGGTTTTAGCCGCGTACGAGCTTTGGTTAAAGAAATATAGCCTTCCAAAGAGTTTTTGGGTGAGGTCAGAGATGCATTTTTAGATTCACTTTGGATGCAATTATTTTCACAACCAGACCTCATAGAATGTTTTGGTTTTCAGTGGTAGATAGCTCTTAAATAGGAGTATAAATTCTGAAAATACCATTTCTTTTCAAGGCTTGGTTGCAGGAATATCTCATTAGAACCAAATGAGGTGCTCGGTCGAAAAACAGTCAAGTGACTTTGAATTGCAATATTTCGAAAACCAGACATTGCAGACGCTTCTGGTTTTCTTTTGTGGATAGCTGTGAGAAATCTAAGCAAGTATTTTTTTTACCGCAACCTCCTACAAGGCTTTGGTTAGAAGTTATAGCCACGCAAAGGCATTAAAGACGAAGATTTTTTTTGCAAAATCCATAAAATTTTTTTAGCTCGAATCGGCTTGATTTATACATCAATGGAAAGGTCTATCAATTCTCTATGCAACAGTGAAGGTTTTAGCCGCGTACGAGCTTTGGTTAAAGAAATATAGCCTTCCAAAGAGTTTTTGGATGAGGTCAGATTCATTTTTAGATTCACTTTGGATGCAATTATTTTCACAACCAGACCTCATAGAATGTTTTGGTTTTCAGTGGTAGAAAGCTCTTAAATGGGAGTATAAATTCTGAAAATACCATTTCTTTTCAAGGCTTGGTTGCGGAAATATCTCATTAGAACCAAATGAGGTGCTCGGTCGAAAAACAGTCAAGTGACTTTGAATTGCAATATTTCGAAAACCAGACATTGCAGACGCTTCTGGTTTTCTTTTGTGGATAGCTGTGAGAAATCTAAGCAAGTATTTTTTTTACCGCAACCTCCTACAAGGCTTTGTTTAGAAGTTATAGCCACGCAAAGGCATTAAAGACGAAGATTTTTTTTGCAAAATCCATACAATTTTTTTAGCTCGAATCGGCTTGATTTATACATCAATGGAAAGGTCTATCAATTCTCTATGCAACAGTGAAGGTTTTAGCCGCGTACGAGCTTTGGTTAAAGAAATATAGCCTTCCAAAGAGTTTTTGGGTGAGGTCAGAGATGCATTTTTAGATTCACTTTGGATGCAATTATTTTCACAACCAGACCTCATAGAATGTTTTGGTTTTCAGTGGTAGAAAGCTCTTAAATGGGAGTATAAATTCTGAAAATACCATTTCTTTTCAAGGCTTGGTTGCGGGAATATCTCATTAGAACCAAATGAGGTGCTCGGTCGAAAAACAGTCAAGTGACTTTGAATTGCAATATTTCGAAAACCAGACATCGCAGACGCTTCTGATTTTCTTTTGTGGATAGCTGTGAGAAATCTAAGCAAGTATTTTTTTTACCGCAACCTCCTACAAGGCTTTGGTTAGAAGTTATAGCCACGCAAAGGCATTAAAGACGAAGATTTTTTTTGCAAAATCCATAAAATTTTTTTAGCTCGAATCGGCTTGATTTATACATCAATGGAAAGGACTATCAATTCTCTATGCAACAGTGAAGGTTTTAGCCGCGTACGAGCTTTGGTTAAAGAAATATAGCCTTCCAAAGTGTTTTTGGGTGAGGTCAGAGATGCATTTTTAGATTCACTTTGGATGCAATTATTTTCACAACCAGACCTCATAGAATGTTTTGGTTTTCAGTGGTAGAAAGCTCTTAAATAGGAGTATAAATTCTGAAAATACCATTTCTTTTCAAGGCTTGGTTGCGGGAATATCTCATTAGAACCAAATGAGGTGCTCGGTCGAAAAACAGTCAAGTGACTTTGAATTGCAATATTTCGAAAACCAGACATCGCAGACGCTTCTGATTTTCTTTTGTGGATAGCTGTGAGAAATCTAAGCAAGTATTTTTTTTACCGCAACCTCCTACAAGGCTTTGGTTAGAAGTTATAGCCACGCAAAGGCATTAAAGACGAAGATTTTTTTTGCAAAATCCATAAAATTTTTTTAGCTCGAATCGGCTTGATTTATACATCAATGGAAAGGTCTATCAATTCTCTATGCAACAGTGAAGGTTTTAGCCGCGTACGAGCTTTGGTTAAAGAAATATAGCCTTCCAAAGAGTTTTTGGGTGAGGTCAGAGATGCATTTTTAGATTCACTTTGGATGCAATTATTTTCACAACCAGACCTCATAGAATGTTTTGGTTTTCAGTGGTAGATAGCTCTTAAATAGGAGTATAAATTCTGAAAATACCATTTCTTTTCAAGGCTTGGTTGCGGGAATATCTCATTAGAACCAAATGAGGTGCTCGGTCGAAAAACAGTCAAGTGACTTTGAATTGCAATATTTCGAAAACCAGACATCGCAGACGCTTCTGATTTTCTTTTGTGGATAGCTGTGAGAAATCTAAGCAAGTATTTTTTTTACCGCAACCTCTTACAAGGCTTTGGTTAGAAGTTATAGCCACGCAAAGGCATTAAAGACGAAGATTTTTTTTGCAAAATCCATAAAATTTTTTTAGCTCGAATCGGCTTGATTTATACATCAATGGAAAGGTCTATCAATTCTCTATGCAACAGTGAAGGTTTTAGCCGCGTACGAGCTTTGGTTAAAGAAATATAGCCTTCCAAAGAGTTTTTGGGTGAGGTCAGAGATGCATTTTTAGATTCACTTTGGATGCAATTATTTTCACAACCAGACCTCATAGAATGTTTTGGTTTTCAGTGGTAGAAAGCTCTTAAATAGGAGTATAAATTCTGAAAATACCATTTCTTTTCAAGGCTTGGTTGCGGGAATATCTCATTAGAACCAAATGAGGTGCTCGGTCGAAAAACAGTCAAGTGACTTTGAATTGCAATATTTCGAAAACCAGACATCGCAGACGCTTCTGATTTTCTTTTGTGGATGTGAGAAATCTAAGCAAGTATTTTTTTACCGCAACCTCCTACAAGGCTTTGGTTAGAAGTTATAGCCACGCAAAGGCATTAAAGACGAAGATTTTTTTTGCAAAATCCATAAAATTTTTTTAGCTCGAATCGGCTTGATTTATACATCAATGGAAAGGTCTATCAATTCTCTATGCAACAGTGAAGGTTTTAGCCGCGTACGAGCTTTGGTTAAAGAAATATAGCCTTCCAAAGAGTTTTTGGATGAGGTCAGAGATGCATTTTTAGATTCATTTTGGATGCAATTATTTTCACAACCAGACCTCATAGAATGTTTTGGTTTTCAGTGGTAGAAAGCTCTTAAATGGGAGTATAAATTCTGAAAATACCATTTCTTTTCAAGGCTTGGTTGCGGAAATATCTCATTAGAACCAAATGAGGTGCTCGGTCGAAAAACAGTCAAGTGACTTTGAATTGCAATATTTCGAAAACCAGACATTGCAGACGCTTCTGGTTTTCTTTTGTGGATAGCTGTCAGAAATCTAAGCAAGTATTTTTTTTACCGCAACCTCCTACAAGGCTTTGGTTAGAAGTTATAGCCACGCAAAGGCATTAAAGACGAAGATTTTTTTTGCAAAATCCATAAAATTTTTTTAGCTCGAATCGGCTTGATTTATACATCAATGGAAAGGTCTATCAATTCTCTATGCAACAGTGAAGGTTTTAGCCGCGTACGAGCTTTGGTTAAAGAAATATAGCCTTCCAAAGAGTTTTTGGGTGAGGTCAGAGATGCATTTTTAGATTCACTTTGGATGCAATTATTTTCACAACCAGACCTCATAGAATGTTTTGGTTTTCAGTGGTAGAAAGCTCTTAAATAGGAGTATAAATTCTGAAAATACCATTTCTTTTCAAGGCTTGGTTGCGGGAATATCTCATTAGAACCAAATGAGGTGCTCGGTCGAAAAACAGTCAAGTGACTTTGAATTGCAATATTTCGAAAACCAGACATCGCAGACGCTTCTGATTTTCTTTTGTGGATAGCTGTGAGAAATCTAAGCAAGTATTTTTTTTACCGCAACCTCTTACAAGGCTTTGGTTAGAAGTTATAGCCACGCAAAGGCATTAAAGACGAAGATTTTTTTTGGAAAATCCATAAAATTTTTTTAGCTCGAATCGGCTTGATTTATACATCAATGGAAAGGTCTATCAATTCTCTATGCAACAGTGAAGGTTTTAGCCGCGTACGAGCTTTGGTTAAAGAAATATAGCCTTCCAAAGAGTTTTTGGGTGAGGTCAGAGATGCATTTTTAGATTCACTTTGGATGCAATTATTTTCACAACCAGACCTCATAGAATGTTTTGGTTTTCAGTGGTAGAAAGCTCTTAAATGGGAGTATAAATTCTGAAAATACCATTTCTTTTCAAGGCTTGGTTGCGGAAATATCTCATTAGAACCAAATGAGGTGCTCGGTCGAAAAATAGTCAAGTGACTTTGAATTGCAATATTTCGAAAACCAGACATTGCAGACGCTTCTGGTTTTCTTTTGTGGATAGCTGTGAGAAATCTAAGCAAGTATTTTTTTTACCGCAACCTCCTACAAGGCTTTGGTTAGAAGTTATAGCCACGCAAAGGCATTAAAGACGAAGATTTTTTTTGCAAAATCCATACAATTTTTTTTAGCTTGAATCGGCTTGATTTATACATCAATGGAAAGGTCTATCAATTCTCTATGCAACAGTGAAGGTTTAAGCCGCGTACGAGCTTTGGTTAAAGAAATATAGCCTTCCAAAGAGTTTTTGGGTGAGGTCAGAGATGCATTTTTAGATTCACTTTGGATGCAATTATTTTCACAACCAGACCTCATAGAATGTTTTGGTTTTCAGTGGTAGAAAGCTCTTAAATAGGAGTATAAATTCTGAAAATACCATTTCTTTTCAAGGCTTGGTTGCGGGAATATCTCATTAGAACCAAATGAGGTGCTCGGTCGAAAAACAGTCAAGTGACTTTGAATTGCAATATTTCGAAAACCAGACATCGCAGACGCTTCTGATTTTCTTTTGTGGATAGCTGTGAGAAATCTAAGCAAGTATTTTTTTTACCGCAACCTCCTACAAGGCTTTGGTTAGAAGTTATAGCCACGCAAAGGCATTAAAGACGAAGATTTTTTTGCAAAATCCATAAAATTTTTTTAGCTCGAATCGGCTTGATTTATACATCAATGGAAAGGTCTATCAATTCTCTATGCAACAGTGAAGGTTTTAGCCGCGTACGAGCTTTGGTTAAAGAAATATAGCCTTCCAAAGAGTTTTTGGATGAGGTCAGAGATGCATTTTTAGATTCACTTTGGATGCAATTATTTTCACAACCAGACCTCATAGAATGTTTTGGTTTTCAGTGGTAGAAAGCTCTTAAATGGGAGTATAAATTCTGAAAATACCATTTCTTTTCAAGGCTTGGTTGCGGAAATATCTCATTAGAACCAAATGAGGTGCTCGGTCGAAAAACAGTCAAGTGACTTTGAATTGCAATATTTCGAAAACCAGACATTGCAGGCGCTTCTGGTTTTCTTTTGTGGATAGCTGTGAGAAATCTAAGCAAGTATTTTTTTTACCGCAACCTCCTACAAGGCTTTGGTTAGAAGTTATAGCCACGCAAAGGCATTAAAGACGAAGATTTTTTTTGCAAAATCCATAAAATTTTTTTAGCTCGAATCGGCTTGATTTATACATCAATGGAAAGGTCTATCAATTCTCTATGCAACAGTGAAGGTTTTAGCCGCGTACGAGCTTTGTTTAAAGAAATATAGCCTTCCAAAGAGTTTTTGGGTGAGGTCAGAGATGCATTTTTAGATTCACTTTGGATGCAATTATTTTCACAACCAGACCTCATAGAATGTTTTGGTTTTCAGTGGTAGAAAGCTCTTAAATAGGAGTATAAATTCTGAAAATACCATTTCTTTTCAAGGCTTGGTTGCGGCAATATCTCATTAGAACCAAATGAGGTGCTCGGTCGAAAAACAGTCAAGTGACTTTGAATTGCAATATTTCGAAAACCAGACATGGCAGACGCTTCTGATTTTCTTTTGTGGATAGCTGTGAGAAATCTAAGCAAGTATTTTTTTTACCGCAACCTCCTACAAGGCTTTGGTTAGAAGTTATAGCCACGCAAAGGCATTAAAGACGAAGATTTTTTTTGCAAAATCCATAAAATTTTTTTAGCTCGAATCGGCTTGATTTATACATCAATGGAAAGGTCTATCAATTCTCTATGCAACAGTGAAGGTTTTAGCCGCGTACGAGCTTTGGTTAAAGAAATATAGCCTTCCAAAGAGTTTTTGGGTGAGGTCAGAGATGCATTTTTAGATTCACTTTGGATGCAATTATTTTCACAACCAGACCTCATAGAATGTTTTGGTTTTCAGTGGTAGAAAGCTCTTAAATAGGAGTATAAATTCTGAAAATACCATTTCTTTTCAAGGCTTGGTTGCGGGAATATCTCATTAGAACCAAATGAGGTGCTCGGTCGAAAAACAGTCAAGTGACTTTGAATTGCAATATTTCGAAAACCAGACATCGCAGACGCTTCTGATTTTCTTTTGTGGATAGCTGTGAGAAATCTAAGCAAGTATTTTTTTTACCGCAACCTCTTACAAGGCTTTGGTTAGAAGTTATAGCCACGCAAAGGCATTAAAGACGAAGATTTTTTTTGCAAAATCCATAAAATTTTTTTAGCTCGAATCGGCTTGATTTATACATCAATGGAAAGGTCTATCAATTCTCTATGCAACAGTGAAGGTTTTAGCCGCGTACGAGCTTTGGTTAAAGAAATATAGCCTTCCAAAGAGTTTTTGGGTGAGGTCAGAGATGCATTTTTAGATTCACTTTGGATGCAATTATTTTCACAACCAGACCTCATAGAATGTTTTGGTTTTCAGTGGTAGAAAGCTCTTAAATAGGAAATACCATTTCTTTTCAAGGCTTGGTTGCGGGAATATCTCATTAGAACCAAATGAGGTGCTCGGTCGAAAAACAGTCAAGTGACTTTGAATTGCAATATTTCGAAAACCAGACATTGCAGGCGCTTCTGGTTTTCTTTTGTGGATAGCTGTGAGAAATCTAAGCAAGTATTTTTTTTACCGCAACCTCCTACAAGGCTTTGGTTAGAAGTTATAGCCACGCAAAGGCATTAAAGACGAAGATTTTTTTTGCAAAATCCATAAAATTTTTTTAGCTCGAATCGGCTTGATTTATACATCAATGGAAAGGTCTATCAATTCTCTATGCAACAGTGAAGGTTTTAGCCGCGTACGAGCTTTGGTTAAAGAAATATAGCCTTCCAAAGAGTTTTTGGGTGAGGTCAGAGATGCATTTTTAGATTCACTTTGGATGCAATTATTTTCACAACCAGACCTCATAGAATGTTTTGGTTTTCAGTGGTAGAAAGCTCTTAAATAGGAGTATAAATTCTGAAAATACCATTTCTTTTCAAGGCTTGGTTGCGGGAATATCTCATTAGAACCAAATGAGGTGCTCGGTCGAAAAACAGTCAAGTGACTTTGAATTGCAATATTTCGAAAACCAGACATCGCAGACGCTTCTGATTTTCTTTTGTGGATAGCTGTGAGAAATCTAAGCAAGTATTTTTTTTACCGCAACCTCTTACAAGGCTTTGGTTAGAAGTTATAGCCACGCAAAGGCATTAAAGACGAAGATTTTTTTTGCAAAATCCATAAAATTTTTTTAGCTCGAATCGGCTTGATTTATACATCAATGGAAAGGTCTATCAATTCTCTATGCAACAGTGAAGGTTTTAGCCGCGTACGAGCTTTGGTTAAAGAAATATAGCCTTCCAAAGAGTTTTTGGGTGAGGTCAGAGATGCATTTTTAGATTCACTTTGGATGCAATTATTTTCACAACCAGACCTCATAGAATGTTTTGGTTTTCAGTGGTAGAAAGCTCTTAAATGGGAGTATAAATTCTGAAAATACCATTTCTTTTCAAGGCTTGGTTGCGGAAATATCTCATTAGAACCAAATGAGGTGCTCGGTCGAAAAACAGTCAAGTGACTTTGAATTGCAATATTTCGAAAACCAGACATTGCAGGCGCTTCTGGTTTTCTTTTGTGGATAGCTGTGAGAAATCTAAGCAAGTATTTTTTTTACCGCAACCTCCTACAAGGCTTTGGTTAGAAGTTATAGCCACGCAAAGGCATTAAAGACGAAGATTTTTTTTGCAAAATCCATAAAATTTTTTTAGCTCGAATCGGCTTGATTTATACATCAATGGAAAGGTCTATCAATTCTCTATGCAACAGTGAAGGTTTTAGCCGCGTACGAGCTTTGGTTAAAGAAATATAGCCTTCCAAAGAGTTTTTGGGTGAGGTCAGAGATGCATTTTTAGATTCACTTTGGATGCAATTATTTTCACAACCAGACCTCATAGAATGTTTTGGTTTTCAGTGGTAGAAAGCTCTTAAATAGGAGTATAAATTCTGAAAATACCATTTCTTTTCAAGGCTTGGTTGCGGGAATATCTCATTAGAACCAAATGAGGTGCTCGGTCGAAAAACAGTCAAGTGACTTTGAATTGCAATATTTCGAAAACCAGACATTGCAGGCGCTTCTGGTTTTCTTTTGTGGATAGCTGTGAGAAATCTAAGCAAGTATTTTTTTTACCGCAACCTCCTACAAGGCTTTGGTTAGAAGTTATAGCCACGCAAAGGCATTAAAGACGAAGATTTTTTTTGCAAAATCCATAAAATTTTTTTAGCTCGAATCGGCTTGATTTATACATCAATGGAAAGGTCTATCAATTCTCTATGCAACAGTAAAGGTTTTAGCCGCGTACGAGCTTTGGTTAAAGAAATATAGCCTTCCAAAGAGTTTTTGGGTGAGGTCAGAGATGCATTTTTAGATTCACTTTGGATGCAATTATTTTCACAACCAGACCTCATAGAATGTTTTGGTTTTCAGTGGTAGAAAGCTCTTAAATAGGAGTATAAATTCTGAAAATACCATTTCTTTTCAAGGCTTGGTTGCGGGAATATCTCATTAGAACCAAATGAGGTGCTCGGTCGAAAAACAGTCAAGTGACTTTGAATTGCAATATTTCGAAAACCAGACATCGCAGACGCTTCTGATTTTCTTTTGTGGATAGCTGTGAGAAATCTAAGCAAGTATTTTTTTTACCGCAACCTCTTACAAGGCTTTGGTTAGAAGTTATAGCCACGCAAAGGCATTAAAGACGAAGATTTTTTTTGCAAAATCCATAAAATTTTTTTAGCTCGAATCGGCTTGATTTATACATCAATGGAAAGGTCTATCAATTCTCTATGCAACAGTGAAGGTTTTAGCCGCGTACGAGCTTTGGTTAAAGAAATATAGCCTTCCAAAGAGTTTTTGGGTGAGGTCAGAGATGCATTTTTAGATTCACTTTGGATGCAATTATTTTCACAACCAGACCTCATAGAATGTTTTGGTTTTCAGTGGTAGAAAGCTCTTAAATAGGAGTATAAATTCTGAAAATACCATTTCTTTTCAAGGCTTGGTTGCGGGAATATCTCATTAGAACCAAATGAGGTGCTCGGTCGAAAAACAGTCAAGTGACTTTGAATTGCAATATTTCGAAAACCAGACATCGCAGACGCTTCTGATTTTCTTTTGTGGATAGCTGTGAGAAATCTAAGCAAGTATTTTTTTTACCGCAACCTCTTACAAGGCTTTGGTTAGAAGTTATAGCCACGCAAAGGCATTAAAGACGAAGATTTTTTTTGCAAAATCCATAAAATTTTTTTAGCTCGAATCGGCTTGATTTATACATCAATGGAAAGGTCTATCAATTCTCTATGCAACAGTGAAGGTTTTAGCCGCGTACGAGCTTTGGTTAAAGAAATATAGCCTTCCAAAGAGTTTTTGGGTGAGGTCAGAGATGCATTTTTAGATTCACTTTGGATGCAATTATTTTCACAACCAGACCTCATAGAATGTTTTGGTTTTCAGTGGTAGAAAGCTCTTAAATAGGAGTATAAATTCTGAAAATACCATTTCTTTTCAAGGCTTGGTTGCGGGAATATCTCATTAGAACCAAATGAGGTGCTCGGTCGAAAAACAGTCAAGTGACTTTGAATTGCAATATTTCGAAAACCAGACATCGCAGACGCTTCTGATTTTCTTTTGTGGATAGCTGTGAGAAATCTAAGCAAGTATTTTTTTTACCGCAACCTCTTACAAGGCTTTGGTTAGAAGTTATAGCCACGCAAAGGCATTAAAGACGAAGATTTTTTTTGCAAAATCCATAAAATTTTTTTAGCTCGAATCGGCTTGATTTATACATCAATGGAAAGGTCTATCAATTCTCTATGCAACAGTGAAGGTTTTAGCCGCGTACGAGCTTTGGTTAAAGAAATATAGCCTTCCAAAGAGTTTTTGGGTGAGGTCAGAGATGCATTTTTAGATTCACTTTGGATGCAATTATTTTCACAACCAGACCTCATAGAATGTTTTGGTTTTCAGTGGTAGAAAGCTCTTAAATAGGAGTATAAATTCTGAAAATACCATTTCTTTTCAAGGCTTGGTTGCGGGAATATCTCATTAGAACCAAATGAGGTGCTCGGTCGAAAAACAGTCAAGTGACTTTGAATTGCAATATTTCGAAAACCATACATCGCAGACGCTTCTGATTTTCTTTTGTGGATAGCTGTGAGAAATCTAAGCAAGTATTTTTTTTACCGCAACCTCTTACAAGGATTTGGTTAGAAGTTATAGCCACGCAAAGGCATTAAAGACGAAGATTTTTTTTGCAAAATCCATAAAATTTTTTTAGCTCGAATCGGCTTGATTTATACATCAATGGAAAGGTCTATCAATTCTCTATGCAACAGTGAAGGTTTTAGCCGCGTACGAGCTTTGGTTAAAGAAATATAGCCTTCCAAAGAGTTTTTGGGTGAGGTCAGAGATGCATTTTTAGATTCACTTTGGATGCAATTATTTTCACAACCAGACCTCATAGAATGTTTTGGTTTTCAGTGGTAGAAAGCTCTTAAATGGGAGTATAAATTCTGAAAATACCATTTCTTTTCAAGGCTTGGTTGCGGAAATATCTCATTAGAACCAAATGAGGTGCTCGGTCGAAAAACAGTCAAGTGACTTTGAATTGCAATATTTCGAAAACCAGACATTGCAGGCGCTTCTGGTTTTCTTTTGTGGATAGCTGTGAGAAATCTAAGCAAGTATTTTTTTACCGCAACCTCCTACAAGGCTTTGGTTAGAAGTTATAGCCACGCAAAGGCATTAAAGACGAAGATTTTTTTTGCAAAATCCATAAAATTTTTTTAGCTCGAATCGGCTTGATTTATACATCAATGGAAAGGTCTATCAATTCTCTATGCAACAGTGAAGGTTTTAGCCGCGTACGAGCTTTGGTTAAAGAAATATAGCCTTCCAAAGAGTTTTTGGGTGAGGTCAGAGATGCATTTTTAGATTCACTTTGGATGCAATTATTTTCACAACCAGACCTCATAGAATGTTTTGGTTTTCAGTGGTAGAAAGCTCTTAAATAGGAGTATAAATTCTGAAAATACCATTTCTTTTCAAGGCTTGGTTGCGGGAATATCTCATTAGAACCAAATGAGGTGCTCGGTCGAAAAACAGTCAAGTGACTTTGAATTGCAATATTTCGAAAACCAGACATCGCAGACGCTTCTGATTTTCTTTTGTGGATAGCTGTGAGAAATCTAAGCAAGTATTTTTTTTACCGCAACCTCTTACAAGGCTTTGGTTAGAAGTTATAGCCACGCAAAGGCATTAAAGACGAAGATTTTTTTTGCAAAATCCATAAAATTTTTTTAGCTCGAATCGGCTTGATTTATACATCAATGGAAAGGTCTATCAATTCTCTATGCAACAGTGAAGGTTTTAGCCGCGTACGAGCTTTGGTTAAAGAAATATAGCCTTCCAAAGAGTTTTTGGGTGAGGTCAGAGATGCATTTTTAGATTCACTTTGGATGCAATTATTTTCACAACCAGACCTCATAGAATGTTTTGGTTTTCAGTGGTAGAAAGCTCTTAAATAGGAGTATAAATTCTGAAAATACCATTTCTTTTCAAGGCTTGGTTGCGGGAATATCTCATTAGAACCAAATGAGGTGCTCGGTCGAAAAACAGTCAAGTGACTTTGAATTGCAATATTTCGAAAACCAGACATCGCAGACGCTTCTGATTTTCTTTTGTGGATAGCTGTGAGAAATCTAAGCAAGTATTTTTTTTACCGCAACCTCCTACAAGGCTTTGGTTAGAAGTTATAGCCACGCAAAGGCATTAAAGACGAAGATTTTTTTTGCAAAATCCATAAAATTTTTTTAGCTCGAATCGGCTTGATTTATACATCAATGGAAAGGTCTATCAATTCTCTATGCAACAGTGAAGGTTTTAGCCGCGTACGAGCTTTGGTTAAAGAAATATAGCCTTCCAAAGAGTTTTTGGGTGAGGTCAGAGATGCATTTTTAGATTCACTTTGGATGCAATTATTTTCACAACCAGACCTCATAGAATGTTTTGGTTTTCAGTGGTAGAAAGCTCTTAAATGGGAGTATAAATTCTGAAAATACCATTTCTTTTCAAGGCTTGGTTGCGGAAATATCTCATTAGAACCAAATGAGGTGCTCGGTCGAAAAACAGTCAAGTGACTTTGAATTGCAATATTTCGAAAACCAGACATTGCAGGCGCTTCTGGTTTTCTTTTGTGGATAGCTGTGAGAAATCTAAGCAAGTATTTTTTTACCGCAACCTCCTACAAGGCTTTGGTTAGAAGTTATAGCCACGCAAAGGCATTAAAGACGAAGATTTTTTTTGCAAAATCCATAAAATTTTTTTAGCTCGAATCGGCTTGATTTATACATCAATGGAAAGGTCTATCAATTCTCTATGCAACAGTGAAGGTTTTAGCCGCGTACGAGCTTTGGTTAAAGAAATATAGCCTTCCAAAGAGTTTTTGGGTGAGGTCAGAGATGCATTTTTAGATTCACTTTGGATGCAATTATTTTCACAACCAGACCTCATAGAATGTTTTGGTTTTCAGTGGTAGAAAGCTCTTAAATAGGAGTATAAATTCTGAAAATACCATTTCTTTTCAAGGCTTGGTTGCGGGAATATCTCATTAGAACCAAATGAGGTGCTCGGTCGAAAAACAGTCAAGTGACTTTGAATTGCAATATTTCGAAAACCAGACATCGCAGACGCTTCTGATTTTCTTTTGTGGATAGCTGTGAGAAATCTAAGCAAGTATTTTTTTTACCGCAACCTCTTACAAGGCTTTGGTTAGAAGTTATAGCCACGCAAAGGCATTAAAGACGAAGATTTTTTTTGCAAAATCCATAAAATTTTTTTAGCTCGAATCGGCTTGATTTATACATCAATGGAAAGGTCTATCAATTCTCTATGCAACAGTGAAGGTTTTAGCCGCGTACGAGCTTTGGTTAAAGAAATATAGCCTTCCAAAGAGTTTTTGGGTGAGGTCAGAGATGCATTTTTAGATTCACTTTGGATGCAATTATTTTCACAACCAGACC
Organism: Chrysotoxum bicinctum; assembly: GCA_911387755.1. NCBI lineage: Eukaryota > Metazoa > Arthropoda > Insecta > Diptera > Syrphidae > Chrysotoxum > Chrysotoxum bicinctum. Next base: position 66,749,596 of record OU426990.1, on the reverse strand, counting down.
TCATAGAATGTTTTGGTTTTCAGTGGTAGAAAGCTCTTAAATAGGAGTATAAATTCTGAAAATACCATTTCTTTTCAAGGCTTGGTTGCGGGAATATCTCATTAGAACCAAATGAGGTGCTCGGTCGAAAAACAGTCAAGTGACTTTGAATTGCAATATTTCGAAAACCAGACATCGCAGACGCTTCTGATTTTCTTTTGTGGATAGCTGTGAGAAATCTAAGCAAGTATTTTTTTTACCGCAACCTCTTACAAGGCTTTGGTTAGAAGTTATAGCCACGCAAAGGCATTAAAGACGAAGATTTTTTTTGCAAAATCCATAAAATTTTTTTAGCTCGAATCGGCTTGATTTATACATCAATGGAAAGGTCTATCAATTCTCTATGCAACAGTGAAGGTTTTAGCCGCGTACGAGCTTTGGTTAAAGAAATATAGCCTTCCAAAGAGTTTTTGGGTGAGGTCAGAGATGCATTTTTAGATTCACTTTGGATGCAATTATTTTCACAACCAGACCTCATAGAATGTTTTGGTTTTCAGTGGTAGAAAGCTCTTAAATAGGAGTATAAATTCTGAAAATACCATTTCTTTTCAAGGCTTGGTTGCGGGAATATCTCATTAGAACCAAATGAGGTGCTCGGTCGAAAAACAGTCAAGTGACTTTGAATTGCAATATTTCGAAAACCAGACATCGCAGACGCTTCTGATTTTCTTTTGTGGATAGCTGTGAGAAATCTAAGCAAGTATTTTTTTTACCGCAACCTCTTACAAGGCTTTGGTTAGAAGTTATAGCCACGCAAAGGCATTAAAGACGAAGATTTTTTTTGCAAAATCCATAAAATTTTTTTAGCTCGAATCGGCTTGATTTATACATCAATGGAAAGGTCTATCAATTCTCTATGCAACAGTGAAGGTTTTAGCCGCGTACGAGCTTTGGTTAAAGAAATATAGCCTTCCAAAGAGTTTTTGGGTGAGGTCAGAGATGCATTTTTAGATTCACTTTGGATGCAATTATTTTCACAACCAGACCTCATAGAATGTTTTGGTTTTCAGTGGTAGAAAGCTCTTAAATAGGAGTATAAATTCTGAAAATACCATTTCTTTTCAAGGCTTGGTTGCGGGAATATCTCATTAGAACCAAATGAGGTGCTCGGTCGAAAAACAGTCAAGTGACTTTGAATTGCAATATTTCGAAAACCAGACATTGCAGACGCTTCTGGTTTTCTTTTGTGGATAGCTGTGAGAAATCTAAGCAAGAATTTTTTTACCGCAACCTCCTACAAGGCTTTGGTTAGAAGTTATAGCCACGCAAAGGCAGTAAAGACGAAGATTTTTTTTGCAAAATCCATAAAATTTTTTTAGCTCGAATCGGCTTGATTTATACATCAATGGAAAGGTCTATCAATTCTCTATGCAACAGTGAAGGTTTTAGCCGCGTACGAGCTTTGGTTAAAGAAATATAGCCTTCCAAACAGTTTTTGGATGAGGTCAGAGATGCATTTTTAGATTCACTTTGGATGCAATTATTTTCACAACCAGACCTCATAGAATGTTTTGGTTTTCAGTGGTAGAAAGCTCTTAAATGGGAGTATAAATTCTGAAAATACCATTTCTTTTCAAGGCTTGGTTGCGGAAATATCTCATTAGAACCAAATGAGGTGCTCGGTCGAAAAACAGTCAAGTGACTTTGAATTGCAATATTTCGAAAACCAGACATTGCAGACGCTTCTGGTTTTCTTTTGTGGATAGCTGTGAGAAATCTAAGCAAGTATTTTTTTTACCGCAACCACCTACAAGGCTTTGGTTAGAAGTTATAGCCACGCAAAGGCATTAAAGACGAAGATTTTTTTTGCAAAATCCATAAAATTTTTTTAGCTCGAATCGGCTTGATTTATACATCAATGGAAAGGTCTATCAATTCTCTATGCAACAGTGAAGGTTTTAGCCGCGTACGAGCTTTGGTTAAAGAAATATAGCCTTCCAAAGAGTTTTTGGGTGAGGTCAGAGATGCATTTTTAGATTCACTTTGGATGCAATTATTTTCACAACCAGACCTCATAGAATGTTTTGGTTTTCAGTGGTAGAAAGCTCTTAAATAGGAGTATAAATTCTGAAAATACCATTTCTTTTCAAGGCTTGGTTGCGGGAATATCTCATTAGAACCAAATGAGGTGCTCGGTCGAAAAACAGTCAAGTGACTTTGAAATGCAATATTTCGAAAACCAGACATCGCAGACGCTTCTGATTTTCTTTTGTGGATAGCTGTGAGAAATCTAAGCAAGTATTTTTTTTACCGCAACCTCCTACAAGGCTTTGGTTAGAAGTTATAGCCACGCAAAGGCATTAAAGACGAAGATTTTTTTTGCAAAATCCATAAAATTTTTTTAGCTCGAATCGGCTTGATTTATACATCAATGGAAAGGTCTATCAATTCTCTATGCAACAGTGAAGGTTTTAGCCGCGTACGAGCTTTGGTTAAAGAAATATAGCCTTCCAAAAGTTTTTGGGTGAGGTCAGAGATGCATTTTTAGATTCACTTTGGATGCAATTATTTTCACAACCAGACCTCATAGAATGTTTTGGTTTTCAGTGATAGAAAGCTCTTAAATAGGAGTATAAATTCTGAAAATACCATTTCTTTTCAAGGCTTGGTTGCGGGAATATCTCATTAGAACCAAATGAGGTGCTCGGTCGAAAAACAGTCAAGTGACTTTGAATTGCAATATTTCGAAAACCAGACATCGCAGACGCTTCTGATTTTCTTTTGTGGATAGCTGTGAGAAATCTAAGCAAGTATTTTTTTTACCGCAACCTCCTACAAGGCTTTGGTTAGAAGTTATAGCCACGCAAAGGCATTAAAGACGAAGATTTTTTTTGCAAAATCCATAAAATTTTTTTAGCTCGAATCGGCTTGATTTATACATCAATGGAAATGTCTATCAATTCTCTATGCAACAGTGAAGGTTTTAGCCGCGTACGAGCTTTGGTTAAAGAAATATAGCCTTCCAAAGAGTTTTTGGATGAGGTCAGATTCATTTTTAGATTCACTTTGGATGCAATTATTTTCACAACCAGACCTCATAGAATGTTTTGGTTTTCAGTGGTAGAAAGCTCTTAAATGGGAGTATAAATTCTGAAAATACCATTTCTTTTCAAGGCTTGGTTGCGGAAATATCTCATTAGAACCAAATGAGGTGCTCGGTCGAAAAACAGTCAAGTGACTTTGAATTGCAATATTTCGAAAACCAGACATTGCAGACGCTTCTGGTTTTCTTTTGTGGATAGCTGTGAGAAATCTAAGCAAGTATTTTTTTTACCGCAACCTCCTACAAGGCTTTGGTTAGAAGTTATAGCCACGCAAAGGCATTAAAGACGAAGATTTTTTTTGCAAAATCCATAAAATTTTTTTAGCTCGAATCGGCTTGATTTATACATCAATGGAAAGGTCTATCAATTCTCTATGCAACAGTGAAGGTTTTAGCCGCGTACGAGCTTTGGTTAAAGAAATATAGCCTTCCAAAGAGTTTTTGGGTGAGGTCAGAGATGCATTTTTAGATTCACTTTGGATGCAATTATTTTCACAACCAGACCTCATAGAATGTTTTGGTTTTCAGTGGCAGAAAGCTCTTAAATAGGAGTATAAATTCTGAAAATACCATTTCTTTTCAAGGCTTGGTTGCGGGAATATCTCATTAGAACCAAATGAGGTGCTCGGTCGAAAAACAGTCAAGTGACTTTGAATTGCAATATTTCGAAAACCAGACATCGCAGACGCTTCTGATTTTCTTTTGTGGATAGCTGTGAGAAATCTAAGCAAGTATTTTTTTTACCGCAACCTCCTACAAGGCTTTGGTTAGAAGTTATAGCCACGCAAAGGCATTAAAGACGAAGATTTTTTTTGCAAAATCCATAAAATTTTTTTAGCTCGAATCGGCTTGATTTATACATCAATGGAAAGGTCTATCAATTCTCTATGCAACAGTGAAGGTTTTAGCCGCGTACGAGCTTTGGTTAAAGAAATATAGCCTTCCAAAGAGTTTTTGGGTGAGGTCAGAGATGCATTTTTAGATTCACTTTGGATGCAATTATTTTCACAACCAGACCTCATAGAATGTTTTGGTTTTCAGTGGCAGAAAACTCTTAAATAGGAGTATAAATTCTGAAAATACCATTTCTTTTCAAGGCTTGGTTGCGGGAATATCTCATTAGAACCAAATGAGGTGCTCGGTCGAAAAACAGTCAAGTGACTTTGAATTGCAATATTTCGAAAACCAGACATCGCAGACGCTTCTGATTTTCTTTTGTGGATAGCTGTGAGAAATCTAAGCAAGTATTTTTTTTACCGCAACCTCCTACAAGGCTTTGGTTAGAAGTTATAGCCACGCAAAGGCATTAAAGACGAAGATTTTTTTTGCAAAATCCATACAATTTTTTTAGCTCGAATCGGCTTGATTTATACATCAATGGAAAGGTCTATCAATTCTCTATGCAACAGTGAAGGTTTTAGCCGCGTACGAGCTTTGGTTAAAGAAATATAGCCTTCCAAAGAGTTTTTGGGTGAGGTCAGAGATGCATTTTTAGATTCACTTTGGATGCAATTATTTTCACAACCAGACCTCATAGAATGTTTTGGTTTTCAGTGGTAGAAAGCTCTTAAATAGGAGTATAAATTCTGAAAATACCATTTCTTTTCAAGGCTTGGTTGCGGGAATATCTCATTAGAACCAAATGAGGTGCTCGGTCGAAAAACAGTCAAGTGACTTTGAATTGCAATATTTCGAAAACCAGACATCGCAGACGCTTCTGATTTTCTTTTGTGGATAGCTGTGAGAAATCTAAGCAAGTATTTTTTTTACCGCAACCTCCTACAAGGCTTTGGTTAGAAGTTATAGCCACGCAAAGGCATTAAAGACGAAGATTTTTTTGCAAAATCCATAAAATTTTTTTAGCTCGAATCGGCTTGATTTATACATCAATGGAAAGGTCTATCAATTCTCTATGCAACAGTGAAGGTTTTAGCCGCGTACGAGCTTTGGTTAAAGAAATATAGCCTTCCAAAGAGTTTTTGGGTGAGGTCAGAGATGCATTTTTAGATTCACTTTGGATGCAATTATTTTCACAACCAGACCTCATAGAATGTTTTGGTTTTCAGTGGTAGAAAGCTCCTAAATAGGAGTATAAATTCTGAAAATACCATTTCTTTTCAAGGCTTGGTTGCGGGAATATCTCATTAGAACCAAATGAGGTGCTCGGTCGAAAAACAGTCAAGTGACTTTGAATTGCAATATTTCGAAAACCAGACATCGCAGACGCTTCTGATTTTCTTTTGTGGATAGCTGTGAGAAATCTAGGCAAGTATTTTTTTTACCGCAACCTCCTACAAGGCTTTGGTTAGAAGTTATAGCCACGCAAAGGCATTAAAGACGAAGATTTTTTTTGCAAAATCCATAAAATTTTTTTAGCTCGAATCGGCTTGATTTATACATCAATGGAAAGGTCTATCAATTCTCTATGCAACAGTGAAGGTTTTAGCCGCGTACGAGCTTTGGTTAAAGAAATATAGCCTTCCAAAGAGTTTTTGGGTGAGGTCAGAGATGCATTTTTAGATTCACTTTGGATGCAATTATTTTCACAACCAGACCTCATAGAATGTTTTGGTTTTCAGTGGTAGAAAGCTCCTAAATAGGAGTATAAATTCTGAAAATACCATTTCTTTTCAAGGCTTGGTTGCGGGAATATCTCATTAGAACCAAATGAGGTGCTCGGTCGAAAAACAGTCAAGTGACTTTGAATTGCAATATTTCGAAAACCAGACATCGCAGACGCTTCTGATTTTCTTTTGTGGATAGCTGTGAGAAATCTAAGCAAGTATTTTTTTTACCGCAACCTCCTACAAGGCTTTGGTTAGAAGTTATAGCCACGCAAAGGCATTAAAGACGAAGATTTTTTTTGCAAAATCCATAAAATTTTTTTAGCTCGAATCGGCTTGATTTATACATCAATGGAAAGGTCTATCAATTCTCTATGCAACAGTGAAGGTTTTAGCCGCGTACGAGCTTTGGTTAAAGAAATATAGCCTTCCAAAGAGTTTTTGGGTGAGGTCAGAGATGCATTTTTAGATTCACTTTGGATGCAATTATTTTCACAACCAGACCTCATAGAATGTTTTGGTTTTCAGTGGTAGAAAGCTCTTAAATAGGAGTATAAATTCTGAAAATACCATTTCTTTTCAAGGCTTGGTTGCGGGAATATCTCATTAGAACCAAATGAGGTGCTCGGTCGAAAAACAGTCAAGTGACTTTGAATTGCAATATTTCGAAAACCAGACATCGCAGACGCTTCTGATTTTCTTTTGTGGATAGCTGTGAGAAATCTAAGCAAGTATTTTTTTTACCGCAACCTCCTACAAGGCTTTGGTTAGAAGTTATAGCCACGCAAAGGCATTAAAGACGAAGATTTTTTTGCAAAATCCATAAAATTTTTTTAGCTCGAATCGGCTTGATTTATACATCAATGGAAAGGTCTATCAATTCTCTATGCAACAGTGAAGGTTTTAGCCGCGTACGAGCTTTGGTTAAAGAAATATAGCCTTCCAAAGAGTTTTTGGGTGAGGTCAGAGATGCATTTTTAGATTCACTTTGGATGCAATTATTTTCACAACCAGACCTCATAGAATGTTTTGGTTTTCAGTGGTAGAAAGCTCTTAAATAGGAGTATAAATTCTGAAAATACCATTTCTTTTCAAGGCTTTGTTGCGGGAATATCTCATTAGAACCAAATGAGGTGCTCGGTCGAAAAACAGTCAAGTGACTTTGAATTGCAATATTTCGAAAACCAGACATCGCAGACGCTTCTGATTTTCTTTTGTGGATAGCTGTGAGAAATCTAAGCAAGTATTTTTTTTACCGCAACCTCCTACAAGGCTTTGGTTAGAAGTTATAGCCACGCAAAGGCATTAAAGACGAAGATTTTTTTTGCAAAATCCATAAAATTTTTTTAGCTCGAATCGGCTTGATTTATACATCAATGGAAAGGTCTATCAATTCTCTATGCAACAGTGAAGGTTTTAGCCGCGTACGAGCTTTGGTTAAAGAAATATAGCCTTCCAAAGAGTTTTTGGGTGAGGTCAGAGATGCATTTTTAGATTCACTTTGGATGCAATTATTTTCACAACCAGACCTCATAGAATGTTTTGGTTTTCAGTGGTAGAAAGCTCCTAAATAGGAGTATAAATTCTGAAAATACCATTTCTTTTCAAGGCTTGGTTGCGGGAATATCTCATTAGAACCAAATGAGGTGCTCGGTCGAAAAACAGTCAAGTGACTTTGAATTGCAATATTTCGAAAACCAGACATCGCAGACGCTTCTGATTTTCTTTTGTGGATAGCTGTGAGAAATCTAAGCAAGTATTTTTTTTACCGCAACCTCCTACAAGGCTTTGGTTAGAAGTTATAGCCACGCAAAGGCATTAAAGACGAAGATTTTTTTTGCAAAATCCATAAAATTTTTTTAGCTCGAATCGGCTTGATTTATACATCAATGGAAAGGTCTATCAATTCTCTATGCAACAGTGAAGGTTTTAGCCGCGTACGAGCTTTGGTTAAAGAAATATAGCCTTCCAAAGAGTTTTTGGGTGAGGTCAGAGATGCATTTTTAGATTCACTTTGGATGCAATTATTTTCACAACCAGACCTCATAGAATGTTTTGGTTTTCAGTGGTAGAAAGCTCTTAAATAGGAGTATAAATTCTGAAAATACCATTTCTTTTCAAGGCTTGGTTGCGGGAATATCTCATTAGAACCAAATGAGGTGCTCGGTCGAAAAACAGTCAAGTGACTTTGAATTGCAATATTTCGAAAACCAGACATCGCAGACGCTTCTGATTTTCTTTTGTGGATAGCTGTGAGAAATCTAAGCAAGTATTTTTTTTTACCGCAACCTCCTACAAGGCTTTGGTTAGAAGTTATAGCCACGCAAAGGCATTAAAGACGAAGATTTTTTTGCAAAATCCATAAATTTTTTTTAGCTCGAATCGGCTTGATTTATACATCAATGGAAAGGTCTATCAATTCTCTATGCAACAGTGAAGGTTTTAGCCGCGTACGAGCTTTGGTTAAAGAAATATAGCCTTCCAAAGAGTTTTTGGATGAGGTCAGAGATGCATTTTTAGATTCACTTTGGATGCAATTATTTTCACAACCAGACCTCATAGAATGTTTTGGTTTTCAGTGGTAGAAAGCTCTTAAATGGGAGTATAAATTCTGAAAATACCATTTCTTTTCAAGGCTTGGTTGCGGAAATATCTCATTAGAACCAAATGAGGTGCTCGGTCGAAAAACAGTCAAGTGACTTTGAATTGCAATATTTCGAAAACCAGACATTGCAGACGCTTCTGGTTTTCTTTTGTGGATAGCTGTGAGAAATCTAAGCAAGTATTTTTTTACCGCAACCTCCTACAAGGTTTTGGTTAGAAGTTATAGCCACGCAAAGGCATTAAAGACGAAGATTTTTTTTGCAAAATCCATAAAATTTTTTTAGCTTGAATCGGCTTGATTTATACATCAATGGAAAGGTCTATCAATTCTCTATGCAACAGTGAAGGTTTAAGCCGCGTACGAGCTTTGGTTAAAGAAATATAGCCTTCCAAAGAGTTTTTGGGTGAGGTCAGAGATGCATTTTTAGATTCACTTTGGATGCAATTATTTTCACAACCAGACCTCATAGAATGTTTTGGTTTTCAGTGGTAGAAAGCTCTTAAATAGGAGTATAAATTCTGAAAATACCATTTCTTTTCAAGGCTTGGTTGCGGGAATATCTCATTAGAACCAAATGAGGTGCTCGGTCGAAAAACAGTCAAGTGACTTTGAATTGCAATATTTCGAAAACCAGACATCGCAGACGCTTCTGATTTTCTTTTGTGGATAGCTGTGAGAAATCTAAGCAAGTATTTTTTTACCGCAACCTCCTACAAGGCTTTGGTTAGAAGTTATAGCCACGCAAAGGCATTAAAGACGAAGATTTTTTTTGCAAAATCCATAAAATTTTTTTAGCTCGAATCGGCTTGATTTATACATCAATGGAAAGGTCTATCAATTCTCTATGCAACAGTGAAGGTTTAAGCCGCGTACGAGCTTTGGTTAAAGAAATATAGCCTTCCAAAGAGTTTTTGGGTGAGGTCAGAGATGCATTTTTAGATTCACTTTGGATGCAATTATTTTCACAACCAGACCTCATAGAATGTTTTGGTTTTCAGTGGTAGAAAGCTCTTAAATAGGAGTATAAATTCTGAAAATACCATTTCTTTTCAAGGCTTGGTTGCGGGAATATCTCATTAGAACCAAATGAGGTGCTCGGTCGAAAAACAGTCAAGTGACTTTGAATTGCAATATTTCGAAAACCAGACATCGCAGACGCTTCTGATTTTCTTTTGTGGATAGCTGTGAGAAATCTAAGCAAGTATTTTTTTTACCGCAACCTCCTACAAGGCTTTGGTTAGAAGTTATAGCCACGCAAAGGCATTAAAGACGAAGATTTTTTTTGCAAAATCCATAAAATTTTTTTAGCTCGAATCGGCTTGATTTATACATCAATGGAAAGGTCTATCAATTCTCTATGCAACAGTGAAGGTTTTAGCCGCGTACGAGCTTTGGTTAAAGAAATATAGCCTTCCAAAGAGTTTTTGGGTGAGGTCAGAGATGCATTTTTAGATTCACTTTGGATGCAATTATTTTCACAACCAGACCTCATAGAATGTTTTGGTTTTCAGTGGTAGAAAGCTCTTAAATAGGAGTATAAATTCTGAAAATACCATTTCTTTTCAAGGCTTGGTTGCGGGAATATCTCATTAGAACCAAATGAGGTGCTCGGTCGAAAAACAGTCAAGTGACTTTGAATTGCAATATTTCGAAAACCAGACATCGCAGACGCTTCTGATTTTCTTTTGTGGATAGCTGTGAGAAATCTAAGCAAGTATTTTTTTTACCGCAACCTCCTACAAGGCTTTGGTTAGAAGTTATAGCCACGCAAAGGCATTAAAGACGAAGATTTTTTTTGCAAAATCCATAAAAAATTTTTAGCTCGAATCGGCTTGATTTATACATCAATGGAAAGGTCTATCAATTCTCTATGCAACAGTGAAGGTTTTAGTCGCGTATGAGCTTTGGTTGAGGAAATATAGCCTTCCAAAGAGTTTTTGGGTGAGGTCAGAGATGCATTTTTAGATTCACTTTGGATGCAATTATTTTCACAACCAGACCTCATAGAATGTTTTGGTTTTCAGTGGTAGAAAGCTCTTAAATAGGAGTATAAATTCTGAAAATACCATTTCTTTTCAAGGCTTGGTTGCGGGAATATCTCATTAGAACCAAATGAGGTGCTCGGTCGAAAAACAGTCAAGTGACTTTGAATTGCAATATTTCGAAAACCAGACATCGCAGACGCTTCTGATTTTCTTTTGTGGATAGCTGTGAGAAATCTAAGCAAGTATTTTTTTTACCGCAACCTCCTACAAGGCTTTGGTTAGAAGTTATAGCCACGCAAAGGCATTAAAGACGAAGATTTTTTTTGCAAGATCCATAAAATTTTTTTAGCTCGAATCGGCTTGATTTATACATCAATGGAAAGGTCTATCAATTCTCTATGCAACAGTGAAGGTTTTAGCCGCGTACGAGCTTTGGTTAAAGAAATATAGCCTTCCAAAGAGTTTTTGGATGAGGTCAGAGATGCATTTTTAGATTCACTTTGGATGCAATTATTTTCACAACCAGACCTCATAGAATGTTTTGGTTTTCAGTGGTAGAAAGCTCTTAAATGGGAGTATAAATTCTGAAAACACCATTTCTTTTCAAGGCTTGGTTGCGGAAATATCTCATTAGAACCAAATGAGGTGCTCGGTCGAAAAACAGTCAAGTGACTTTGAATTGCAATATTTCGAAAACCAGACATTGCAGACGCTTCTGGTTTTCTTTTGTGGATAGCTGTGAGAAATCTAAGCAAGTTTTTTTTTTACCGCAACCTCCTACAAGGCTTTGGTTAGAAGTTATAGCCACGCAAAGGCATTAAAGACGAAGATTTTTTTTGCAAAATCCATAAAATTTTTTTAGCTCGAATCGGCTTGATTTATACATCAATGGAAAGGTCTATCAATTCTCTATGCAACAGTGAAGGTTTTAGCCGCGTACGAGCTTTGGTTAAAGAAATATAGCCTTCCAAAGAGTTTTTGGGTGAGGTCAGAGATGCATTTTTAGATTCACTTTGGATGCAATTATTTTCACAACCAGACCTCATAGAATGTTTTGGTTTTCAGTGGTAGAAAGCTCTTAAATAGGAGTATAAATTCTGAAAATACCATTTCTTTTCAAGGTTTGGTTGCGGGAATATCTCATTAGAACCAAATGAGGTGCTCGGTCGAAAAACAGTCAAGTGACTTTGAATTGCAATATTTCGAAAACCAGACATCGCAGACGCTTCTGATTTTCTTTTGTGGATAGCTGTGAGAAATCTAAGCAAGTATTTTTTTTACCGCAACCTCCTACAAGGCTTTGGTTAGAAGTTATAGCCACGCAAAGGCATTAAAGACGAAGATTTTTTTTGCAAAATCCATAAAATTTTTTTAGCTCGAATCGGCTTGATTTATACATCAATGGAAAGGTCTATCAATTCTCTATGCAACAGTGAAGGTTTTAGCCGCGTACGAGCTTTGGTTAAAGAAATATAGCCTTCCAAAGAGTTTTTGGGTGAGGTCAGAGATGCATTTTTAGATTCACTTTGGATGCAATTATTTTCACAACCAGACCTCATAGAATGTTTTGGTTTTCAGTGGTAGAAAGCTCTTAAATAGGAGTATAAATTCTGAAAATACCATTTCTTTTCAAGGCTTGGTTGCGGGAATATCTCATTAGAACCAAATGAGGTGCTCGGTCGAAAAACAGTCAAGTGACTTTGAATTGCAATATTTCGAAAACCAGACATCGCAGACGCTTCTGATTTTCTTTTGTGGATAGCTGTGAGAAATCTAAGCAAGTATTTTTTTTACCGCAACCTCCTACAAGGCTTTGGTTAGAAGTTATAGCCACGCAAAGGCATTAAAGACGAAGATTTTTTTTGCAAAATCCATAAAATTTTTTTAGCTCGAATCGGCTTGATTTATACATCAGTGGAAAGGTCTATCAATTCTCTATGCAACAGTGAAGGTTTTAGCCGCGTACGAGCTTTGGTTAAAGAAATATAGCCTTCCAAAGAGTTTTTGGGTGAGGTCAGAGATGCATTTTTAGATTCACTTTGGATGCAATTATTTTCACAACCAGACCTCATAGAATGTTTTGGTTTTCAGTGGTAGAAAGCTCTTAAATAGGAGTATAAATTCTGAAAATACCATTTCTTTTCAAGGCTTGGTTGCGGGAATATCTCATTAGAACCAAATGAGGTGCTCGGTCGAAAAACAGTCAAGTGACTTTGAATTGCAATATTTCGAAAACCAGACATCGCAGACGCTTCTGATTTTCTTTTGTGGATAGCTGTGAGAAATCTAAGCAAGTATTTTTTTTACCGCAACCTCCTACAAGGCTTTGGTTAGAAATTATAGCCACGCAAAGGCATTAAAGACGAAGATTTTTTTTGCAAAATCCATAAAATTTTTTTAGCTCGAATCGGCTTGATTTATACATCAGTGGAAAGGTCTATCAATTCTCTATGCAACAGTGAAGGTTTTAGCCGCGTACGAGCTTTGGTTAAAGAAATATAGCCTTCCAAAGAGTTTTTGGGTGAGGTCAGAGATGCATTTTTAGATTCACTTTGGATGCAATTATTTTCACAACCAGACCTCATAGAATGTTTTGGTTTTCAGTGGTAGAAAGCTCTTAAATAGGAGTATAAATTCTGAAAATACCATTTCTTTTCAAGGCTTGGTTGCGGGAATATCTCATTAGAACCAAATGAGGTGCTCGGTCGAAAAACAGTCAAGTGACTTTGAATTGCAATATTTCGAAAACCAGACATCGCAGACGCTTCTGATTTTCTTTTGTGGATAGCTGTGAGAAATCTAAGCAAGTATTTTTTTTACCGCAACCTCCTACAAGGCTTTGGTTAGAAGTTATAGCCACGCAAAGGCATTAAAGACGAAGATTTTTTTTGCAAAATCCATAAAATTTTTTAGCTCGAATCGGCTTGATTTATACATCAATGGAAAGGTCTATCAATTCTCTATGCAACAGTGAAGGTTTTAGCCGCGTACGAGCTTTGGTTAAAGAAATATAGCCTTCCAAAGAGTTTTTGGGTGAGGTCAGAGATGCATTTTTAGATTCACTTTGGATGCAATTATTTTCACAACCAGACCTCATAGAATGTTTTGGTTTTCAGTGGTAGAAAGCTCTTAAATAGGAGTATAAATTCTGAAAATACCATTTCTTTTCAAGGCTTGGTTGCGGGAATATCTCATTAGAACCAAATGAGGTGCTCGGTCGAAAAACAGTCAAGTGACTTTGAATTGCAATATTTCGAAAACCAGACATCGCAGACGCTTCTGATTTTCTTTTGTGGATAGCTGTGAGAAATCTAAGCAAGTATTTTTTTTACCGCAACCTCCTACAAGGCTTTGGTTAGAAGTTATAGCCACGCAAAGGCATTAAAGACGAAGATTTTTTTTGCAAAATCCATAAAATTTTTTTAGCTCGAATCGGCTTGATTTATACATCAATGGAAAGGTCTATCAATTCTCTATGCAACAGTGAAGGTTTTAGCCGCGTACGAGCTTTGGTTAAAGAAATATAGCCTTCCAAAGAGTTTTTGGGTGAGGTCAGAGATGCATTTTTAGATTCACTTTGGATGCAATTATTTTCACAACCAGACCTCATAGAATGTTTTGGTTTTCAGTGGTAGAAAGCTCTTAAATAGGAGTATAAATTCTGAAAATACCATTTCTTTTCAAGGCTTGGTTGCGGGAATATCTCATTAGAACCAAATGAGGTGCTCGGTCGAAAAACATTCAAGTGACTTTGAATTGCAATATTTTGAAAACCAGACATCGCAGACGCTTCTGATTTTCTTTTGTGGATAGCTGTGAGAAATCTAAGCAAGTATTTTTTTTACCGCAACCTCCTACAAGGCTTTGGTTAGAAGTTATAGCCACGCAAAGGCATTAAAGACGAAGATTTTTTTTGCAAAATCCATAAAATTTTTTTAGCTCGAATCGGCTTGATTTATACATCAATGGAAAGGTCTATCAATTCTCTATGCAACAGTGAAGGTTTTAGCCGCGTACGAGCTTTGGTTAAAGAAATATAGCCTTCCAAAGAGTTTTTGGGTGAGGTCAGAGATGCATTTTTAGATTCACTTTTGATGCAATTATTTTCACAACCAGACCTCATAGAATGTTTTGGTTTTCAGTGGTAGAAAGCTCTTAAATAGGAGTATAAATTCTGAAAATACCATTTCTTTTCAAGGCTTGGTTGCGGGAATATCTCATTAGAACCAAATGAGGTGCTCGGTCGAAAAACAGTCAAGTGACTTTGAATTGCAATATTTCGAAAACCAGACATCGCAGACGCTTCTGATTTTCTTTTGTGGATAGCTGTGAGAAATCTAAGCAAGTATTTTTTTTACCGCAACCTCCTACAAGGCTTTGGTTAGAAGTTATAGCCACGCAAAGGCATTAAAGACGAAGATTTTTTTTGCAAAATCCATAAAATTTTTTTAGCTCGAATCGGCTTGATTTATACATCAATGGAAAGGTCTATCAATTCTCTATGCAACAGTGAAGGTTTTAGCCGCGTACGAGCTTTGTTTAAAGAAATATAGCCTTCCAAAGAGTTTTTGGGTGAGGTCAGAGATGCATTTTTAGATTCACTTTGGATGCAATTATTTTCACAACCAGACCTCATAGAATGTTTTGGTTTTCAGTGGTAGAAAGCTCTTAAATAGGAGTATAAATTCTGAAAATACCATTTCTTTTCAAGGCTTGGTTGCGGGAATATCTCATTAGAACCAAATGAGGTGCTCGGTCGAAAAACAGTCAAGTGACTTTGAATTGCAATATTTCGAAAACCAGACATCGCAGACGCTTCTGATTTTCTTTTGTGGATAGCTGTGAGAAATCTAAGCAAGTATTTTTTTTACCGCAACCTCCTACAAGGCTTTGGTTAGAAGTTATAGCCACGCAAAGGCATTAAAGACGAAGATTTTTTTTGCAAAATCCATAAAATTTTTTTAGCTCGAATCGGCTTGATTTATACATCAATGGAAAGGTCTATCAATTCTCTATGCAACAGTGAAGGTTTTAGCCGCGTACGAGCTTTGGTTAAAGAAATATAGCCTTCCAAAGAGTTTTTGGGTGAGGTCAGAGATGCATTTTTAGATTCACTTTGGATGCAATTATTTTCACAACCAGACCTCATAGAATGTCTTGGTTTTCAGTGGTAGAAAGCTCTTAAATAGGAGTATAAATTCTGAAAATACCATTTCTTTTCAAGGCTTGGTTGCGGGAATATCTCATTAGAACCAAATGAGGTGCTCGGTCGAAAAACAGTCAAGTGACTTTGAATTGCAATATTTCGAAAACCAGACATCGCAGACGCTTCTGATTTTCTTTTGTGGATAGCTGTGAGAAATCTAAGCAAGTATTTTTTTTACCGCAACCTCCTACAAGGCTTTGGTTAGAAGTTATAGCCACGCAAAGGCATTAAAGACGAAGATTTTTTTTGCAAAATCCATAAAATTTTTTTAGCTCGAATCGGCTTGATTTATACATCAATGGAAAGGTCTATCAATTCTCTATGCAACAGTGAAGGTTTTAGCCGCGTACGAGCTTTGGTTAAAGAAATATAGCCTTCCAAAGAGTTTTTGGGTGAGGTCAGAGATGCATTTTTAGATTCACTTTGGATGCAATTATTTTCACAACCAGACCTCATAGAATGTTTTGGTTTTCAGTGGTAGAAAGCTCTTAAATAGGAGTATAAATTCTGAAAATACCATTTCTTTTCAAGGCTTGGTTGCGGGAATATCTCATTAGAACCAAATGAGGTGCTCGGTCGAAAAACAGTCAAGTGACTTTGAATTGCAATATTTCGAAAACCAGACATCGCAGACGCTTCTGATTTTCTTTTGTGGATAGCTGTGAGAAATCTAAGCAAGTATTTTTTTTACCGCAACCTCCTACAAGGCTTTGGTTAGAAGTTATAGCCACGCAAAGGCATTAAAGACGAAGATTTTTTTTGCAAAATCCATAAAATTTTTTTAGCTCGAATCGGCTTGATTTATACATCAATGGAAAGGTCTATCAATTCTCTATGCAACAGTGAAGGTTTTAGCCGCGTACGAGCTTTGGTTAAAGAAATATAGCCTTCCAAAGAGTTTTTGGGTGAGGTCAGAGATGCATTTTTAGATTCACTTTGGATGCAATTATTTTCACAACCAGACCTCATAGAATGTTTTGGTTTTCAGTGGTAGAAAGCTCTTAAATGGGAGTATAAATTCTGAAAATACCATTTCTTTTCAAGGCTTGGTTGCGGGAATATCTCATTAGAACCAAATGAGGTGCTCGGTCGAAAAACAGTCAAGTGACTTTGAATTGCAATATTTCGAAAACCAGACATCGCAGACGCTTCTGATTTTCTTTTGTGGATAGCTGTGAGAAATCTAAGCAAGTATTTTTTTTACCGCAACCTCCTACAAGGCTTTGGTTAGAAGTTATAGCCACGCAAAGGCATTAAAGACGAAGATTTTTTTTGCAAAATCCATAAAATTTTTTTAGCTCGAATCGGCTTGATTTATACATCAATGGAAAGGTCTATCAATTCTCTATGCAACAGTGAAGGTTTTAGCCGCGTACGAGCTTTGGTTAAAGAAATATAGCCTTCCAAAGAGTTTTTGGGTGAGGTCAGAGATGCATTTTTAGATTCACTTTGGATGCAATTATTTTCACAACCAGACCTCATAGAATGTTTTGGTTTTCAGTGGTAGAAAGCTCTTAAATGGGAGTATAAATTCTGAAAATACCATTTCTTTTCAAGGCTTGGTTGCGGGAATATCTCATTAGAACCAAATGAGGTGCTCGGTCGAAAAACAGTCAAGTGACTTTGAATTGCAATATTTCGAAAACCAGACATCGCAGACGCTTCTGATTTTCTTTTGTGGATAGCTGTGAGAAATCTAAGCAAGTATTTTTTTTACCGCAACCTCCTACAAGGCTTTGGTTAGAAGTTATAGCCACGCAAAGGCATTAAAGACGAAGATTTTTTTTGCAAAATCCATAAAATTTTTTTAGCTCGAATCGGCTTGATTTATACATCAATGGAAAGGTCTATCAATTCTCTATGCAACAGTGAAGGTTTTAGCCGCGTACGAGCTTTGGTTAAAGAAATATAGCCTTCCAAAGAGTTTTTGGGTGAGGTCAGAGATGCATTTTTAGATTCACTTTGGATGCAATTATTTTCACAACCAGACCTCATAGAATGTTTTGGTTTTCAGTGGTAGAAAGCTCTTAAATGGGAGTATAAATTCTGAAAATACCATTTCTTTTCAAGGCTTGGTTGCGGGAATATCTCATTAGAACCAAATGAGGTGCTCGGTCGAAAAACAGTCAAGTGACTTTGAATTGCAATATTTCGAAAACCAGACATCGCAGACGCTTCTGATTTTCTTTTGTGGATAGCTGTGAGAAATCTAAGCAAGTATTTTTTTTACCGCAACCTCCTACAAGGCTTTGGTTAGAAGTTATAGCCACGCAAAGGCATTAAAGACGAAGATTTTTTTTGCAAAATCCATAAAATTTTTTTAGCTCGAATCGGCTTGATTTATACATCAATGGAAAGGTCTATCAATTCTCTATGCAACAGTGAAGGTTTTAGCCGCGTACGAGCTTTGGTTAAAGAAATATAGCCTTCCAAAGAGTTTTTGGGTGAGGTCAGAGATGCATTTTTAGATTCACTTTGGATGCAATTATTTTCACAACCAGTCCTCATAGAATGTTTTGGTTTTCAGTGGTAGAAAGCTCTTAAATGGGAGTATAAATTCTGAAAATACCATTTCTTTTCAAGGCTTGGTTGCGGGAATATCTCATTAGAACCAAATGAGGTGCTCGGTCGAAAAACAGTCAAGTGACTTTGAATTGCAATATTTCGAAAACCAGACATCGCAGACGCTTCTGATTTTCTTTTGTGGATAGCTGTGAGAAATCTAAGCAAGTATTTTTTTTACCGCAACCTCCTACAAGGCTTTGGTTAGAAGTTATAGCCACGCAAAGGCATTAAAGACGAAGATTTTTTTTGCAAAATCCATAAAATTTTTTTAGCTCGAATCGGCTTGATTTATACATCAATGGAAAGGTCTATCAATTCTCTATGCAACAGTGAAGGTTTTAGCCGCGTACGAGCTTTGGTTAAAGAAATATAGCCTTCCAAAGAGTTTTTGGGTGAGGTCAGAGATGCATTTTTAGATTCACTTTGGATGCAATTATTTTCACAACCAGACCTCATAGAATGTTTTGGTTTTCAGTGGTAGAAAGCTCTTAAATGGGAGTATAAATTCTGAAAATACCATTTCTTTTCAAGGCTTGGTTGCGGGAATATCTCATTAGAACCAAATGAGGTGCTCGGTCGAAAAACAGTCAAGTGACTTTGAATTGCAATATTTCGAAAACTAGACATCGCAGACGCTTCTGATTTTCTTTTGTGGATAGCTGTGAGAAATCTAAGCAAGTATTTTTTTTACCGCAACCTCCTACAAGGCTTTGGTTAGAAGTTATAGCCACGCAAAGGCATTAAAGACGAAGATTTTTTTTGCAAAATCCATAAAATTTTTTTAGTTCGAATCGGCTTGATTTATACATCAATGGAAAGGTCTATCAATTCTCTATGCAACAGTGAAGGTTTTAGCCGCGTACGAGCTTTGGTTAAAGAAATATAGCCTTCCAAAGAGTTTTTGGGTGAGGTCAGAGATGCATTTTTAGATTCACTTTGGATGCAATTATTTTCACAACCAGTCCTCATAGAATGTTTTGGTTTTCAGTGGTAGAAAGCTCTTAAATGGGAGTATAAATTCTGAAAATACCATTTCTTTTCAAGGCTTGGTTGCGGGAATATCTCATTAGAACCAAATGAGGTGCTCGGTCGAAAAACAGTCAAGTGACTTTGAATTGCAATATTTCGAAAACCAGACATCGCAGACGCTTCTGATTTTCTTTTGTGGATAGCTGTGAGAAATCTAAGCAAGTATTTTTTTTACCGCAACCTCCTACAAGGCTTTGGTTAGAAGTTATAGCCACGCAAAGGCATTAAAGACGAAGATTTTTTTTGCAAAATCCATAAAATTTTTTTAGCTCGAATCGGCTTGATTTATACATCAATGGAAAGGTCTATCAATTCTCTATGCAACAGTGAAGGTTTTAGCCGCGTACGAGCTATGGTTAAAGAAATATAGCCTTCCAAAGAGTTTTTGGGTGAGGTCAGAGATGCATTTTTAGATTCACTTTGGATGCAATTATTTTCACAACCAGACCTCATAGAATGTTTTGGTTTTCAGTGGTAGAAAGCTCTTAAATAGGAGTATAAATTCTGAAAATACCATTTCTTTTCAAGGCTTGGTTGCGGGAATATCTCATTAGAACCAAATGAGGTGCTCGGTCGAAAAACAGTCAAGTGACTTTGAATTGCAATATTTTGAAAACCAGACATCGCAGACGCTTCTGATTTTCTTTTGTGGATAGCTGTGAGAAATCTAAGCAAGTATTTTTTTTACCGCAACCTCCTACAAGGCTTTGGTTAGAAGTTATAGCCACGCAAAGGCATTAAAGACGAAGATTTTTTTTGCAAAATCCATAAAATTTTTTTAGCTCGAATCGGCTTGATTTATACATCAATGGAAAGGTCTATCAATTCTCTATGCAACAGTGAAGGTTTTAGCCGCGTACGAGCTTTGGTTAAAGAAATATAGCCTTCCAAAGAGTTTTTGGGTGAGGTCAGAGATGCATTTTTAGATTCACTTTGGATGCAATTATTTTCACAACCAGACCTCATAGAATGTTTTGGTTTTCAGTGGTAGAAAGCTCTTAAATAGGAGTATAAATTCTGAAAATACCATTTCTTTTCAAGGCTTGGTTGCGGGAATATCTCATTAGAACCAAATGAGGTGCTCGGTCGAAAAACAGTCAAGTGACTTTGAATTGCAATATTTCGAAAACCAGACATCGCAGACGCTTCTGATTTTCTTTTGTGGATAGCTGTGAGAAATCTAAGCAAGTATTTTTTTTACCGCAACCTCCTACAAGGCTTTGGTTAGAAGTTATAGCCACGCAAAGGCATTAAAGACGAAGATTTTTTTTGCAAAATCCATAAAATTTTTTTAGCTCGAATCGGCTTGATTTATACATCAATGGAAAGGTCTATCAATTCTCTATGCAACAGTGAAGGTTTTAGCCGCGTACGAGCTTTGGTTAAAGAAATATAGCCTTCCAAAGAGTTTTTGGGTGAGGTCAGAGATGCATTTTTAGATTCACTTTGGATGCAATTATTTTCACAACCAGACCTCATAGAATGTTTTGGTTTTCAGTGGTAGAAAGCTCTTAAATAGGAGTATAAATTCTGAAAATACCATTTCTTTTCAAGGCTTGGTTGCGGGAATATCTCATTAGAACCAAATGAGGTGCTCGGTCGAAAAACAGTCAAGTGACTTTGAATTGCAATATTTTGAAAACCAGACATCGCAGACGCTTCTGATTTTCTTTTGTGGATAGCTGTGAGAAATCTAAGCAAGTATTTTTTTTACCGCAACCTCCTACAAGGCTTTGGTTAGAAGTTATAGCCACGCAAAGGCATTAAAGACGAAGATTTTTTTTGCAAAATCCATAAAATTTTTTTAGCTCGAATCGGCTTGATTTATACATCAATGGAAAGGTCTATCAATTCTCTATGCAACAGTGAAGGTTTTAGCCGCGTACGAGCTTTGGTTAAAGAAATATAGCCTTCCAAAGAGTTTTTGGGTGAGGTCAGAGATGCATTTTTAGATTCACTTTGGATGCAATTATTTTCACAACCAGACCTCATAGAATGTTTTGGTTTTCAGTGGTAGAAAGCTCTTAAATAGGAGTATAAATTCTGAAAATACCATTTCTTTTCAAGGCTTGGTTGCGGGAATATCTCATTAGAACCAAATGAGGTGACTTTGAATTGCAATATTTCGAAAACCAGACATCGCAGACGCTTCTGATTTTCTTTTGTGGATAGCTGTGAGAAATCTAAGCAAGTATTTTTTTTACCGCAACCTCCTACAAGGCTTTGGTTAGAAGTTATAGCCACGCAAAGGCATTAAAGACGAAGATTTTTTTTGCAAAATCCATAAAATTTTTTTAGCTCGAATCGGCTTGATTTATACATCAATGGAAAGGTCTATCAATTCTCTATGCAACAGTGAAGGTTTTAGCCGCGTACGAGCTTTGGTTAAAGAAATATAGCCTTCCAAAGAGTTTTTGGGTGAGGTCAGAGATGCATTTTTAGATTCACTTTGGATGCAATTATTTTCACAACCAGACCTCATAGAATGTTTTGGTTTTCAGTGGTAGAAAGCTCTTAAATGGGAGTATAAATTCTGAAAATACCATTTCTTTTCAAGGCTTGGTTGCGGGAATATCTCATTAGAACCAAATGAGGTGCTCGGTCGAAAAACAGTCAAGTGACTTTGAATTGCAATATTTCGAAAACCAGACATCGCAGACGCTTCTGATTTTCTTTTGTGGATAGCTGTGAGAAATCTAAGCAAGTATTTTTTTTACCGCAACCTCCTACAAGGCTTTGGTTAGAAGTTATAGCCACGCAAAGGCATTAAAGACGAAGATTTTTTTTGCAAAATCCATAAAATTTTTTTAGCTCGAATCGGCTTGATTTATACATCAATGGAAAGGTCTATCAATTCTCTATGCAACAGTGAAGGTTTTAGCCGCGTACGAGCTTTGGTTAAAGAAATATAGCCTTCCAAAGAGTTTTTGGGTGAGGTCAGAGATGCATTTTTAGATTCACTTTGGATGCAATTATTTTCACAACCAGTCCTCATAGAATGTTTTGGTTTTCAGTGGTAGAAAGCTCTTAAATAGGAGTATAAATTCTGAAAATACCATTTCTTTTCAAGGCTTGGTTGCGGGAATATCTCATTAGAACCAAATGAGGTGCTCGGTCGAAAAACAGTCAAGTGACTTTGAATTGCAATATTTTGAAAACCAGACATCGCAGACGCTTCTGATTTTCTTTTGTGGATAGCTGTGAGAAATCTAAGCAAGTATTTTTTTTACCGCAACCTCCTACAAGGCTTTGGTTAGAAGTTATAGCCACGCAAAGGCATTAAAGACGAAGATTTTTTTTGCAAAATCCATAAAATTTTTTTAGCTCGAATCGGCTTGATTTATACATCAATGGAAAGGTCTATCAATTCTCTATGCAACAGTGAAGGTTTTAGCCGCGTACGAGCTTTGGTTAAAGAAATATAGCCTTCCAAAGAGTTTTTGGGTGAGGTCAGAGATGCATTTTTAGATTCACTTTGGATGCAATTATTTTCACAACCAGACCTCATAGAATGTTTTGGTTTTCAGTGGTAGAAAGCTCTTAAATAGGAGTATAAATTCTGAAAATACCATTTCTTTTCAAGGCTTGGTTGCGGGAATATCTCATTAGAACCAAATGAGGTGCTCGGTCGAAAAACAGTCAAGTGACTTTGAATTGCAATATTTCGAAAACCAGACATCGCAGACGCTTCTGATTTTCTTTTGTGGATAGCTGTGAGAAATCTAAGCAAGTATTTTTTTTACCGCAACCTCCTACAAGGCTTTGGTTAGAAGTTATAGCCACGCAAAGGCATTAAAGACGAAGATTTTTTTTGCAAAATCCATAAAATTTTTTTAGCTCGAATCGGCTTGATTTATACATCAATGGAAAGGTCTATCAATTCTCTATGCAACAGTGAAGGTTTTAGCCGCGTACGAGCTTTGGTTAAAGAAATATAGCCTTCCAAAGAGTTTTTGGGTGAGGTCAGAGATGCATTTTTAGATTCACTTTGGATGCAATTATTTTCACAACCAGACCTCATAGAATGTTTTGGTTTTCAGTGGTAGAAAGCTCTTAAATAGGAGTATAAATTCTGAAAATACCATTTCTTTTCAAGGCTTGGTTGCGGGAATATCTCATTAGAACCAAATGAGGTGCTCGGTCGAAAAACAGTCAAGTGACTTTGAATTGCAATATTTTGAAAACCAGACATCGCAGACGCTTCTGATTTTCTTTTGTGGATAGCTGTGAGAAATCTAAGCAAGTATTTTTTTTACCGCAACCTCCTACAAGGCTTTGGTTAGAAGTTATAGCCACGCAAAGGCATTAAAGACGAAGATTTTTTTTGCAAAATCCATAAAATTTTTTTAGCTCGAATCGGCTTGATTTATACATCAATGGAAAGGTCTATCAATTCTCTATGCAACAGTGAAGGTTTTAGCCGCGTACGAGCTATGGTTAAAGAAATATAGCCTTCCAAAGAGTTTTTGGGTGAGGTCAGAGATGCATTTTTAGATTCACTTTGGATGCAATTATTTTCACAACCAGACCTCATAGAATGTTTTGGTTTTCAGTGGTAGAAAGCTCTTAAATAGGAGTATAAATTCTGAAAATACCATTTCTTTTCAAGGCTTGGTTGCGGGAATATCTCATTAGAACCAAATGAGGTGCTCGGTCGAAAAACAGTCAAGTGACTTTGAATTGCAATATTTCGAAAACCAGACATCGCAGACGCTTCTGATTTTCTTTTGTGGATAGCTGTGAGAAATCTAAGCAAGTATTTTTTTTACCGCAACCTCCTACAAGGCTTTGGTTAGAAGTTATAGCCACGCAAAGGCATTAAAGACGAAGATTTTTTTTGCAAAATCCATAAAATTTTTTTAGCTCGAATCGGCTTGATTTATACATCAATGGAAAGGTCTATCAATTCTCTATGCAACAGTGAAGGTTTTAGCCGCGTACGAGCTTTGGTTAAAGAAATATAGCCTTCCAAAGAGTTTTTGGGTGAGGTCAGAGATGCATTTTTAGATTCACTTTGGATGCAATTATTTTCACAACCAGACCTCATAGAATGTTTTGGTTTTCAGTGGTAGAAAGCTCTTAAATAGGAGTATAAATTCTGAAAATACCATTTCTTTTCAAGGCTTGGTTGCGGGAATATCTCATTAGAACCAAATGAGGTGCTCGGTCGAAAAACAGTCAAGTGACTTTGAATTGCAATATTTTGAAAACCAGACATCGCAGACGCTTCTGATTTTCTTTTGTGGATAGCTGTGAGAAATCTAAGCAAGTATTTTTTTTACCGCAACCTCCTACAAGGCTTTGGTTAGAAGTTATAGCCACGCAAAGGCATTAAAGACGAAGATTTTTTTTGCAAAATCCATAAAATTTTTTTAGCTCGAATCGGCTTGATTTATACATCAATGGAAAGGTCTATCAATTCTCTATGCAACAGTGAAGGTTTTAGCCGCGTACGAGCTTTGGTTAAAGAAATATAGCCTTCCAAAGAGTTTTTGGGTGAGGTCAGAGATGCATTTTTAGATTCACTTTGGATGCAATTATTTTCACAACCAGACCTCATAGAATGTTTTGGTTTTCAGTGGTAGAAAGCTCTTAAATAGGAGTATAAATTCTGAAAATACCATTTCTTTTCAAGGCTTGGTTGCGGGAATATCTCATTAGAACCAAATGAGGTGACTTTGAATTGCAATATTTCGAAAACCAGACATCGCAGACGCTTCTGATTTTCTTTTGTGGATAGCTGTGAGAAATCTAAGCAAGTATTTTTTTTACCGCAACCTCCTA
Source organism: Chrysotoxum bicinctum (assembly GCA_911387755.1). Classification (NCBI taxonomy): domain Eukaryota; kingdom Metazoa; phylum Arthropoda; class Insecta; order Diptera; family Syrphidae; genus Chrysotoxum; species Chrysotoxum bicinctum. The sequence continues at coordinate 66,724,776 of OU426990.1, read as the reverse complement.
CAAGGCTTTGGTTAGAAGTTATAGCCACGCAAAGGCATTAAAGACGAAGATTTTTTTTACAAAATCCATAAAATTTTTTTAGCTCGAATCGGCTTGATTTATACATCAATGGAAAGGTCTATCAATTCTCTATGCAACAGTGAAGGTTTTAGCCGCGTACGAGCTTTGGTTAAAGAAATATAGCCTTCCAAAGAGTTTTTGGGTGAGGTCAGAGATGCATTTTTAGATTCACTTTGGATGCAATTATTTTCACAACCAGACCTCATAGAATGTTTTGGTTTTCAGTGGTAGAAAGCTCTTAAATGGGAGTATAAATTCTGAAAATACCATTTCTTTTCAAGGCTTGGTTGCGGGAATATCTCATTAGAACCAAATGAGGTGCTCGGTCGAAAAACAGTCAAGTGACTTTGAATTGCAATATTTCGAAAACCAGACATCGCAGACGCTTCTGATTTTCTTTTGTGGATAGCTGTGAGAAATCTAAGCAAGTATTTTTTTTACCGCAACCTCCTACAAGGCTTTGGTTAGAAGTTATAGCCACGCAAAGGCATTAAAGACGAAGATTTTTTTTGCAAAATCCATAAAATTTTTTTAGCTCGAATCGGCTTGATTTATACATCAATGGAAAGGTCTATCAATTCTCTATGCAACAGTGAAGGTTTTAGCCGCGTACGAGCTTTGGTTAAAGAAATATAGCCTTCCAAAGAGTTTTTGGGTGAGGTCAGAGATGCATTTTTAGATTCACTTTGGATGCAATTATTTTCACAACCAGACCTCATAGAATGTTTTGGTTTTCAGTGGTAGAAAGCTCTTAAATGGGAGTATAAATTCTGAAAATACCATTTCTTTTTAAGGCTTGGTTGCGGGAATATCTCATTAGAACCAAATGAGGTGCTCGGTCGAAAAACAGTCAAGTGACTTTGAATTGCAATATTTCGAAAACCAGACATCGCAGACGCTTCTGATTTTCTTTTGTGGATAGCTGTGAGAAATCTAAGCAAGTATTTTTTTTACCGCAACCTCCTACAAGGCTTTGGTTAGAAGTTATAGCCACGCAAAGGCATTAAAGACGAAGATTTTTTTTGCAAAATCCATAAAATTTTTTTAGCTCGAATCGGCTTGATTTATACATTAATGGAAAGGTCTATCAATTCTCTATGCAACAGTGAAGGTTTTAGCCGCGTACGAGCTTTGGTTAAAGAAATATAGCCTTCCAAAGAGTTTTTGGGTGAGGTCAGAGATGCATTTTTAGATTCACTTTGGATGCAATTATTTTCACAACCAGTCCTCATAGAATGTTTTGGTTTTCAGTGGTAGAAAGCTCTTAAATAGGAGTATAAATTCTGAAAATACCATTTCTTTTCAAGGCTTGGTTGCGGGAATATCTCATTAGAACCAAATGAGGTGCTCGGTCGAAAAACAGTCAAGTGACTTTGAATTGCAATATTTTGAAAACCAGACATCGCAGACGCTTCTGATTTTCTTTTGTGGATAGCTGTGAGAAATCTAAGCAAGTATTTTTTTTACCGCAACCTCCTACAAGGCTTTGGTTAGAAGTTATAGCCACGCAAAGGCATTAAAGACGAAGATTTTTTTTGCAAAATCCATAAAATTTTTTTAGCTCGAATCGGCTTGATTTATACATCAATGGAAAGGTCTATCAATTCTCTATGCAACAGTGAAGGTTTTAGCCGCGTACGAGCTTTGGTTAAAGAAATATAGCCTTCCAAAGAGTTTTTGGGTGAGGTCAGAGATGCATTTTTAGATTCACTTTGGATGCAATTATTTTCACAACCAGACCTCATAGAATGTTTTGGTTTTCAGTGGTAGAAAGCTCTTAAATGGGAGTATAAATTCTGAAAATACCATTTCTTTTCAAGGCTTGGTTGCGGGAATATCTCATTAGAACCAAATGAGGTGCTCGGTCGAAAAACAGTCAAGTGACTTTGAATTGCAATATTTCGAAAACCAGACATCGCAGACGCTTCTGATTTTCTTTTGTGGATAGCTGTGAGAAATCTAAGCAAGTATTTTTTTTACCGCAACCTCCTACAAGGCTTTGGTTAGAAGTTATAGCCACGCAAAGGCATTAAAGACGAAGATTTTTTTTGCAAAATCCATAAAATTTTTTTAGCTCGAATCGGCTTGATTTATACATCAATGGAAAGGTCTATCAATTCTCTATGCAACAGTGAAGGTTTTAGCCGCGTACGAGCTTTGGTTAAAGAAATATAGCCTTCCAAAGAGTTTTTGGGTGAGGTCAGAGATGCATTTTTAGATTCACTTTGGATGCAATTATTTTCACAACCAGACCTCATAGAATGTTTTGGTTTTCAGTGGTAGAAAGCTCTTAAATAGGAGTATAAATTCTGAAAATACCATTTCTTTTCAAGGCTTGGTTGCGGGAATATCTCATTAGAACCAAATGAGGTGCTCGGTCGAAAAACAGTCAAGTGACTTTGAATTGCAATATTTCGAAAACCAGACATCGCAGACGCTTCTGATTTTCTTTTGTGGATAGCTGTGAGAAATCTAAGCAAGTATTTTTTTTACCGCAACCTCCTACAAGGCTTTGGTTAGAAGTTATAGCCACGCAAAGGCATTAAAGACGAAGATTTTTTTTGCAAAATCCATAAAATTTTTTTAGCTCGAATCGGCTTGATTTATACATCAATGGAAAGGTCTATCAATTCTCTATGCAACAGTGAAGGTTTTAGCCGCGTACGAGCTTTGGTTAAAGAAATATAGCCTTCCAAAGAGTTTTTGGGTGAGGTCAGAGATGCATTTTTAGATTCACTTTGGATGCAATTATTTTCACAACCAGACCTCATAGAATGTTTTGGTTTTCAGTGGTAGAAAGCTCTTAAATGGGAGTATAAATTCTGAAAATACCATTTCTTTTCAAGGCTTGGTTGCGGGAATATCTCATTAGAACCAAATGAGGTGCTCGGTCGAAAAACAGTCAAGTGACTTTGAATTGCAATATTTCGAAAACCAGACATCGCAGACGCTTCTGATTTTCTTTTGTGGATAGCTGTGAGAAATCTAAGCAAGTATTTTTTTTACCGCAACCTCCTACAAGGCTTTGGTTAGAAGTTATAGCCACGCAAAAGCATTAAAGACGAAGATTTTTTTTGCAAAATCCATAAAATTTTTTTAGCTCGAATCGGCTTGATTTATACATCAATGGAAAGGTCTATCAATTCTCTATGCAACAGTGAAGGTTTTAGCCGCGTACGAGCTTTGGTTAAAGAAATATAGCCTTCCAAAGAGTTTTTGGGTGAGGTCAGAGATGCATTTTTAGATTCACTTTGGATGCAATTATTTTCACAACCAGACCTCATAGAATGTTTTGGTTTTCAGTGGTAGAAAGCTCTTAAATGGGAGTATAAATTCTGAAAATACCATTTCTTTTTAAGGCTTGGTTGCGGGAATATCTCATTAGAACCAAATGAGGTGCTCGGTCGAAAAACAGTCAAGTGACTTTGAATTGCAATATTTCGAAAACCAGACATCGCAGACGCTTCTGATTTTCTTTTGTGGATAGCTGTGAGAAATCTAAGCAAGTATTTTTTTTACCGCAACCTCCTACAAGGCTTTGGTTAGAAGTTATAGCCACGCAAAGGCATTAAAGACGAAGATTTTTTTTGCAAAATCCATAAAATTTTTTTAGCTCGAATCGGCTTGATTTATACATCAATGGAAAGGTCTATCAATTCTCTATGCAACAGTGAAGGTTTTAGCCGCGTACGAGCTTTGGTTAAAGAAATATAGCCTTCCAAAGAGTTTTTGGGTGAGGTCAGAGATGCATTTTTAGATTCACTTTGGATGCAATTATTTTCACAACCAGTCCTCATAGAATGTTTTGGTTTTCAGTAGTAGAAAGCTCTTAAATAGGAGTATAAATTCTGAAAATACCATTTCTTTTCAAGGCTTGGTTGCGGGAATATCTCATTAGAACCAAATGAGGTGCTCGGTCGAAAAACAGTCAAGTGACTTTGAATTGCAATATTTTGAAAACCAGACATCGCAGACGCTTCTGATTTTCTTTTGTGGATAGCTGTGAGAAATCTAAGCAAGTATTTTTTTTACCGCAACCTCCTACAAGGCTTTGGTTAGAAGTTATAGCCACGCAAAGGCATTAAAGACGAAGATTTTTTTTGCAAAATCCATAAAATTTTTTTAGCTCGAATCGGCTTGATTTATACATCAATGGAAAGGTCTATCAATTCTCTATGCAACAGTGAAGGTTTTAGCCGCGTACGAGCTTTGGTTAAAGAAATATAGCCTTCCAAAGAGTTTTTGGGTGAGGTCAGAGATGCATTTTTAGATTCACTTTGGATGCAATTATTTTCACAACCAGACCTCATAGAATGTTTTGGTTTTCAGTGGTAGAAAGCTCTTAAATAGGAGTATAAATTCTGAAAATACCATTTCTTTTCAAGGCTTGGTTGCGGGAATATCTCATTAGAACCAAATGAGGTGCTCGGTCGAAAAACAGTCAAGTGACTTTGAATTGCAATATTTCGAAAACCAGACATCGCAGACGCTTCTGATTTTCTTTTGTGGATAGCTGTGAGAAATCTAAGCAAGTATTTTTTTTACCGCAACCTCCTACAAGGCTTTGGTTAGAAGTTATAGCCACGCAAAGGCATTAAAGACGAAGATTTTTTTTGCAAAATCCATAAAATTTTTTTAGCTCGAATCGGCTTGATTTATACATCAATGGAAAGGTCTATCAATTCTCTATGCAACAGTGAAGGTTTTAGCCGCGTACGAGCTTTGGTTAAAGAAATATAGCCTTCCAAAGAGTTTTTGGGTGAGGTCAGAGATGCATTTTTAGATTCACTTTGGATGCAATTATTTTCACAACCAGACCTCATAGAATGTTTTGGTTTTCAGTGGTAGAAAGCTCTTAAATAGGAGTATAAGTTCTGAAAATACCATTTCTTTTCAAGGCTTGGTTGCGGGAATATCTCATTAGAACCAAATGAGGTGCTCGGTCGAAAAACAGTCAAGTGACTTTGAATTGCAATATTTCGAAAACCAGACATCGCAGACGCTTCTGATTTTCTTTTGTGGATAGCTGTGAGAAATCTAAGCAAGTATTTTTTTTACCGCAACCTCTTACAAGGCTTTGGTTAGAAGTTATAGCCACGCAAAGGCATTAAAGACGAAGATTTTTTTTGCAAAATCCATAAAATTTTTTTAGCTCGAATCGGCTTGATTTATACATCAATGGAAAGGTCTATCAATTCTCTATGCAACAGTGAAGGTTTTAGCCGCGTACGAGCTATGGTTAAAGAAATATAGCCTTCCAAAGAGTTTTTGGGTGAGGTCAGAGATGCATTTTTAGATTCACTTTGGATGCAATTATTTTCACAACCAGACCTCATAGAATGTTTTGGTTTTCAGTGGTAGAAAGCTCTTAAATAGGAGTATAAATTCTGAAAATACCATTTCTTTTCAAGGCTTGGTTGCGGGAATATCTCATTAGAACCAAATGAGGTGCTCGGTCGAAAAACAGTCAAGTGACTTTGAATTGCAATATTTCGAAAACCAGACATCGCAGAAGACGCTTCTGATTTTCTTTTGTGGATAGCTGTGAGAAATCTAAGCAAGTATTTTTTTTACCGCAACCTCCTACAAGGCTTTGGTTAGAAGTTATAGCCACGCAAAGGCATTAAAGACGAAGATTTTTTTTGCAAAATCCATAAAATTTTTTTAGCTCGAATCGGCTTGATTTATACATCAATGGAAAGGTCTATCAATTCTCTATGCAACAGTGAAGGTTTTAGCCGCGTACGAGCTGTGGTTAAAGAAATATAGCCTTCCAAAGAGTTTTTGGGTGAGGTCAGAGATGCATTTTTAGATTCACTTTGGATGCAATTATTTTCACAACCAGACCTCATAGAATGTTTTGGTTTTCAGTGGTAGAAAGCTCTTAAATAGGAGTATAAATTCTGAAAATACCATTTCTTTTCAAGGCTTGGTTGCGGGAATATCTCATTAGAACCAAATGAGGTGCTCGGTCGAAAAACAGTCAAGTGACTTTGAATTGCAATATTTCGAAAACCAGACATCGCAGACGCTTCTGATTTTCTTTTGTGGATAGCTGTGAGAAATCTAAGCAAGTATTTTTTTTACCGCAACCTCCTACAAGGCTTTGGTTAGAAGTTATAGCCACGCAAAGGCATTAAAGACGAAGATTTTTTTTGCAAAATCCATAAAATTTTTTTAGCTCGAATCGGCTTGATTTATACATCAATGGAAAGGTCTATCAATTCTCTATGCAACAGTGAAGGTTTTAGCCGCGTACGAGCTTTGGTTAAAGAAATATAGCCTTCCAAAGAGTTTTTGGGTGAGGTCAGAGATGCATTTTTAGATTCACTTTGGATGCAATTATTTTCACAACCAGACCTCATAGAATGTTTTGGTTTTCAGTGGTAGAAAGCTCTTAAATAGGAGTATAAATTCTGAAAATACCATTTCTTTTCAAGGCTTGGTTGCGGGAATATCTCATTAGAACCAAATGAGGTGCTCGGTCGAAAAACAGTCAAGTGACTTTGAATTGCAATATTTCGAAAACCAGACATCGCAGACGCTTCTGATTTTCTTTTGTGGATAGCTGTGAGAAATCTAAGCAAGTATTTTTTTTACCGCAACCTCCTACAAGGCTTTGGTTAGAAGTTATAGCCACGCAAAGGCATTAAAGACGAAGATTTTTTTTGCAAAATCCATAAAATTTTTTTAGCTCGAATCGGCTTGATTTATACATCAATGGAAAGGTCTATCAATTCTCTATGCAACAGTGAAGGTTTTAGCCGCGTACGAGCTTTGGTTAAAGAAATATAGCCTTCCAAAGAGTTTTTGGGTGAGGTCAGAGATGCATTTTTAGATTCACTTTGGATGCAATTATTTTCACAACCAGACCTCATAGAATGTTTTGGTTTTCAGTGGTAGAAAGCTCTTAAATAGGAGTATAAATTCTGAAAATACCATTTCTTTTCAAGGCTTGGTTGCGGGAATATCTCATTAGAACCAAATGAGGTGCTCGGTCGAAAAACAGTCAAGTGACTTTGAATTGCAATATTTCGAAAACCAGACATCGCAGACGCTTCTGATTTTCTTTTGTGGATAGCTGTGAGAAATCTAAGCAAGTATTTTTTTTACCGCAACCTCCTACAAGGCTTTGGTTAGAAGTTATAGCCACGCAAAGGCATTAAAGACGAAGATTTTTTTTGCAAAATCCATAAAATTTTTTTAGCTCGAATCGGCTTGATTTATACATCAATGGAAAGGTCTATCAATTCTCTATGCAACAGTGAAGGTATTAGCCGCGTACGAGCTTTGGTTAAAGAAATATAGCCTTCCAAAGAGTTTTTGGGTGAGGTCAGAGATGCATTTTTAGATTCACTTTGGATGCAATTATTTTCACAACCAGACCTCATAGAATGTTTTTGTTTTCAGTGGTAGAAAGCTCTTAAATAGGAGTATAAATTCTGAAAATACCATTTCTTTTCAAGGCTTGGTTGCGGGAATATCTCATTAGAACCAAATGAGGTGCTCGGTCGAAAAACAGTCAAGTGACTTTGAATTGCAATATTTTGAAAACCAGACATCGCAGACGCTTCTGATTTTCTTTTGTGGATAGCTGTGAGAAATCTAAGCAAGTATTTTTTTTACCGCAACCTCCTACAAGGCTTTGGTTAGAAGTTATAGCCACGCAAAGGCATTAAAGACGAAGATTTTTTTTGCAAAATCCATAAAATTTTTTTAGCTCGAATCGGCTTGATTTATACATCAATGGAAAGGTCTATCAATTCTCTATGCAACAGTGAAGGTTTTAGCCGCGTACGAGCTTTGGTTAAAGAAATATAGCCTTCCAAAGAGTTTTTGGGTGAGGTCAGAGATGCATTTTTAGATTCACTTTGGATGCAATTATTTTCACAACCAGACCTCATAGAATGTTTTGGTTTTCAGTGGTAGAAAGCTCTTAAATAGGAGTATAAATTCTGAAAATACCATTTCTTTTCAAGGCTTGGTTGCGGGAATATCTCATTAGAACCAAATGAGGTGCTCGGTCGAAAAACAGTCAAGTGACTTTGAATTGCAATATTTCGAAAACCAGACATCGCAGACGCTTCTGATTTTCTTTTGTGGATAGCTGTGAGAAATCTAAGCAAGTATTTTTTTTACCGCAACCTCCTACAAGGCTTTGGTTAGAAGTTATAGCCACGCAAAGGCATTAAAGACGAAGATTTTTTTTGCAAAATCCATAAATTTTTTTTAGCTCGAATCGGCTTGATTTATACATCAATGGAAAGGTCTATCAATTCTCTATGCAACAGTGAAGGTTTTAGCCGCGTACGAGCTTTGGTTAAAGAAATATAGCCTTCCAAAGAGTTTTTGGGTGAGGTCAGAGATGCATTTTTAGATTCACTTTGGATGCAATTATTTTCACAACCAGACCTCATAGAATGTTTTGGTTTTCAGTGGTAGAAAGCTCTTAAATAGGAGTATAAATTCTGAAAATACCATTTCTTTTCAAGGCTTGGTTGCGGGAATATCTCATTAGAACCAAATGAGGTGCTCGGTCGAAAAACAGTCAAGTGACTTTGAATTGCAATATTTCGAAAACCAGACATCGCAGAAGACGCTTCTGATTTTCTTTTGTGGATAGCTGTGAGAAATCTAAGCAAGTATTTTTTTTACCGCAACCTCCTACAAGGCTTTGGTTAGAAGTTATAGCCACGCAAAGGCATTAAAGACGAAGATTTTTTTTGCAAAATCCATAAAATTTTTTTAGCTCGAATCGGCTTGATTTATACATCAATGGAAAGGTCTATCAATTCTCTATGCAACAGTGAAGGTTTTAGCCGCGTACGAGCTTTGGTTAAAGAAATATAGCCTTCCAAAGAGTTTTTGGGTGAGGTCAGAGATGCATTTTTAGATTCACTTTGGATGCAATTATTTTCACAACCAGACCTCATAGAATGTTTTGGTTTTCAGTGGTAGAAAGCTCTTAAATAGGAGTATAAATTCTGAAAATACCATTTCTTTTCAAGGCTTGGTTGCGGGAATATCTCATTAGAACCAAATGAGGTGCTCGGTCGAAAAACAGTCAAGTGACTTTGAATTGCAATATTTCGAAAACCAGACATCGCAGACGCTTCTGATTTTCTTTTGTGGATAGCTGTGAGAAATCTAAGCAAGTATTTTTTTTACCGCAACCTCTTACAAGGCTTTGGTTAGAAGTTATAGCCACGCAAAGGCATTAAAGACGAAGATTTTTTTTGCAAAATCCATAAAATTTTTTTAGCTCGAATCGGCTTGATTTATACATCAATGGAAAGGTCTATCAATTCTCTATGCAACAGTGAAGGTTTTAGCCGCGTACGAGCTTTGGTTAAAGAAATATAGCCTTCCAAAGAGTTTTTGGGTGAGGTCAGAGATGCATTTTTAGATTCACTTTGGATGCAATTATTTTCACAACCAGACCTCATAGAATGTTTTGGTTTTCAGTGGTAGAAAGCTCTTAAATAGGAGTATAAATTCTGAAAATACCATTTCTTTTCAAGGCTTGGTTGCGGGAATATCTCATTAGAACCAAATGAGGTGCTCGGTCGAAAAACAGTCAAGTGACTTTGAATTGCAATATTTCGAAAACCAGACATCGCAGACGCTTCTGATTTTCTTTTGTGGATAGCTGTGAGAAATCTAAGCAAGTATTTTTTTTACCGCAACCTCCTACAAGGCTTTGGTTAGAAGTTATAGCCACGCAAAGGCATTAAAGACGAAGATTTTTTTTGCAAAATCCATAAAATTTTTTTAGCTCGAATCGGCTTGATTTATACATCAATGGAAAGGTCTATCAATTCTCTATGCAACAGTGAAGGTATTAGCCGCGTACGAGCTTTGGTTAAAGAAATATAGCCTTCCAAAGAGTTTTTGGGTGAGGTCAGAGATGCATTTTTAGATTCACTTTGGATGCAATTATTTTCACAACCAGACCTCATAGAATGTTTTTGTTTTCAGTGGTAGAAAGCTCTTAAATAGGAGTATAAATTCTGAAAATACCATTTCTTTTCAAGGCTTGGTTGCGGGAATATCTCATTAGAACCAAATGAGGTGCTCGGTCGAAAAACAGTCAAGTGACTTTGAATTGCAATATTTTGAAAACCAGACATCGCAGACGCTTCTGATTTTCTTTTGTGGATAGCTGTGAGAAATCTAAGCAAGTATTTTTTTTACCGCAACCTCCTACAAGGCTTTGGTTAGAAGTTATAGCCACGCAAAGGCATTAAAGACGAAGATTTTTTTTGCAAAATCCATAAAATTTTTTTAGCTCGAATCGGCTTGATTTATACATCAATGGAAAGGTCTATCAATTCTCTATGCAACAGTGAAGGTTTTAGCCGCGTACGAGCTTTGGTTAAAGAAATATAGCCTTCCAAAGAGTTTTTGGGTGAGGTCAGAGATGCATTTTTAGATTCACTTTGGATGCAATTATTTTCACAACCAGACCTCATAGAATGTTTTGGTTTTCAGTGGTAGAAAGCTCTTAAATAGGAGTATAAATTCTGAAAATACCATTTCTTTTCAAGGCTTGGTTGCGGGAATATCTCATTAGAACCAAATGAGGTGCTCGGTCGAAAAACAGTCAAGTGACTTTGAATTGCAATATTTCGAAAACCAGACATCGCAGACGCTTCTGATTTTCTTTTGTGGATAGCTGTGAGAAATCTAAGCAAGTATTTTTTTTACCGCAACCTCCTACAAGGCTTTGGTTAGAAGTTATAGCCACGCAAAGGCATTAAAGACGAAGATTTTTTTTGCAAAATCCATAAAATTTTTTTAGCTCGAATCGGCTTGATTTATACATCAATGGAAAGGTCTATCAATTCTCTATGCAACAGTGGAGGTTTTAGCCGCGTACGAGCTTTGTTTAAAGAAATATAGCCTTCCAAAGAGTTTTTGGGTGAGGTCAGAGATGCATTTTTAGATTCACTTTGGATGCAATTATTTTCACAACCAGACCTCATAGAATGTTTTGGTTTTCAGTGGTAGAAAGCTCTTAAATAGGAGTATAAATTCTGAAAATACCATTTCTTTTCAAGGCTTGGTTGCGGGAATATCTCATTAGAACCAAATGAGGTGCTCGGTCGAAAAACAGTCAAGTGACTTTGAATTGCAATATTTCGAAAACCAGACATCGCAGACGCTTCTGATTTTCTTTTGTGGATAGCTGTGAGAAATCTAAGCAAGTATTTTTTTTACCGCAACCTCCTACAAGGCTTTGGTTAGAAGTTATAGCCACGCAAAGGCATTAAAGACGAAGATTTTTTTTGCAAAATCCATAAAATTTTTTTAGCTCGAATCGGCTTGATTTATACATCAATGGAAAGGTCTATCAATTCTCTATGCAACAGTGAAGGTTTTAGCCGCGTACGAGCTTTGGTTAAAGAAATATAGCCTTCCAAAGAGTTTTTGGGTGAGGTCAGAGATGCATTTTTAGATTCACTTTGGATGCAATTATTTTCACAACCAGACCTCATAGAATGTTTTGGTTTTCAGTGGTAGAAAGCTCTTAAATAGGAGTATAAATTCTGAAAATACCATTTCTTTTCAAGGCTTGGTTGCGGGAATATCTCATTAGAACCAAATGAGGTGCTCGGTCGAAAAACAGTCAAGTGACTTTGAATTGCAATATTTCGAAAACCAGACATCGCAGACGCTTCTGATTTTCTTTTGTGGATAGCTGTGAGAAATCTAAGCAAGTATTTTTTTTACCGCAACCTCCTACAAGGCTTTGGTTAGAAGTTATAGCCACGCAAAGGCATTAAAGACGAAGATTTTTTTTGCAAAATCCATAAAATTTTTTTAGCTCGAATCGGCTTGATTTATACATCAATGGAAAGGTCTATCAATTCTCTATGCAACAGTGAAGGTTTTAGCCGCGTACGAGCTTTGGTTAAAGAAATATAGCCTTCCAAAGAGTTTTTGGGTGAGGTCAGAGATGCATTTTTAGATTCACTTTGGATGCAATTATTTTCACAACCAGACCTCATAGAATGTTTTGGTTTTCAGTGGTAGAAAGCTCTTAAATAGGAGTATAAATTCTGAAAATACCATTTCTTTTCAAGGCTTGGTTGCGGGAATATCTCATTAGAACCAAATGAGGTGCTCGGTCGAAAAACAGTCAAGTGACTTTGAATTGCAATATTTCGAAAACCAGACATCGCAGACGCTTCTGATTTTCTTTTGTGGATAGCTGTGAGAAATCTAAGCAAGTATTTTTTTTACCGCAACCTCCTACAAGGCTTTGGTTAGAAGTTATAGCCACGCAAAGGCATTAAAGACGAAGATTTTTTTTGCAAAATCCATAAAATTTTTTTAGCTCGAATCGGCTTGATTTATACATCAATGGAAAGGTCTATCAATTCTCTATGCAACAGTGAAGGTTTTAGCCGCGTACGAGCTTTGGTTAAAGAAATATAGCCTTCCAAAGAGTTTTTGGGTGAGGTCAGAGATGCATTTTTAGATTCACTTTGGATGCAATTATTTTCACAACCAGACCTCATAGAATGTTTTGGTTTTCAGTGGTAGAAAGCTCTTAAATAGGAGTATAAATTCTGAAAATACCATTTCTTTTCAAGGCTTGGTTGCGGGAATATCTCATTAGAACCAAATGAGGTGACTTTGAATTGCAATATTTCGAAAACCAGACATCGCAGACGCTTCTGATTTTCTTTTGTGGATAGCTGTGAGAAATCTAAGCAAGTATTTTTTTTACCGCAACCTCCTACAAGGCTTTGGTTAGAAGTTATAGCCACGCAAAGGCATTAAAGACGAAGATTTTTTTTGCAAAATCCATAAAATTTTTTTAGCTCGAATCGGCTTGATTTATACATCAATGGAAAGGTCTATCAATTCTCTATGCAACAGTGAAGGTTTTAGCCGCGTACGAGCTTTGGTTAAAGAAATATAGCCTTCCAAAGAGTTTTTGGGTGAGGTCAGAGATGCATTTTTAGATTCACTTTGGATGCAATTATTTTCACAACCAGACCTCATAGAATGTTTTGGTTTTCAGTGGTAGAAAGCTCTTAAATGGGAGTATAAATTCTGAAAATACCATTTCTTTTCAAGGCTTGGTTGCGGGAATATCTCATTAGAACCAAATGAGGTGACTTTGAATTGCAATATTTCGAAAACCAGACATCGCAGACGATTCTGATTTTCTTTTGTGGATAGCTGTGAGAAATCTAAGCAAGTATTTTTTTTACCGCAACCTCCTACAAGGCTTTGGTTAGAAGTTATAGCCACGCAAAGGCATTAAAGACGAAGATTTTTTTTGCAAAATCCATAAAATTTTTTTAGCTCGAATCGGCTTGATTTATACATCAATGGAAAGGTCTATCAATTCTCTATGCAACAGTGAAGGTTTTAGCCGCGTACGAGCTTTGGTTAAAGAAATATAGCCTTCCAAAGAGTTTTTGGGTGAGGTCAGAGATGCATTTTTAGATTCACTTTGGATGCAATTATTTTCACAACCAGACCTCATAGAATGTTTTGGTTTTCAGTGGTAGAAAGCTCTTAAATGGGAGTATAAATTCTGAAAATACCATTTCTTTTCAAGGCTTGGTTGCGGGAATATCTCATTAGAACCAAATGAGGTGCTCGGTCGAAAAACAGTCAAGTGACTTTGAATTGCAATATTTCGAAAACCAGACATCGCAGACGCTTCTGATTTTCTTTTGTGGATAGCTGTGAAAAATCTAAGCAAGTATTTTTTTTACCGCAACCTCCTACAAGGCTTTGGTTAGAAGTTATAGCCACGCAAAGGCATTAAAGACGAAGATTTTTTTTGCAAAATCCATAAAATTTTTTTAGCTCGAATCGGCTTGATTTATACATCAATGGAAAGGTCTATCAATTCTCTATGCAACAGTGAAGGTTTTAGCCGCGTGCGAGCTTTGGTTAAAGAAATATAGCCTTCCAAAGAGTTTTTGGGTGAGGTCAGAGATGCATTTTTAGATTCACTTTGGATGCAATTATTTTCACAACCAGACCTCATAGAATGTTTTGGTTTTCAGTGGTAGAAAGCTCTTAAATGGGAGTATAAATTCTGAAAATACCATTTCTTTTTAAGGCTTGGTTGCGGGAATATCTCATTAGAACCAAATGAGGTGCTCGGTCGAAAAACAGTCAAGTGACTTTGAATTGCAATATTTCGAAAACCAGACATCGCAGACGCTTCTGATTTTCTTTTGTGGATAGCTGTGAGAAATCTAAGCAAGTATTTTTTTTACCGCAACCTCCTACAAGGCTTTGGTTAGAAGTTATAGCCACGCAAAGGCATTAAAGACGAAGATTTTTTTTGCAAAATCCATAAAATTTTTTTAGCTCGAATCGGCTTGATTTATACATCAATGGAAAGGTCTATCAATTCTCTATGCAACAGTGAAGGTTTTAGCCGCGTACGAGCTTTGGTTAAAGAAATATAGCCTTCCAAAGAGTTTTTGGATGAGGTCAGAGATGCATTTTTAGATTCACTTTGGATGCAATTATTTTCACAACCAGACCTCATAGAATGTTTTGGTTTTCAGTGGTAGAAAGCTCTTAAATAGGAGTATAAATTCTGAAAATACCATTTCTTTTCAAGGCTTGGTTGCGGAAATATCTCATTAGAACCAAATGAGGTGCTCGGTCGAAAAACAGTCAAGTGACTTTGAATTGCAATATTTCGAAAACCAGACATTGCAGACGCTTCTGGTTTTCTTTTGTGGATAGCTGTGAGAAATCTAAGCAAGTATTTTTTTTACCGCAACCTCCTACAAGGCTTTGGTTAGAAGTTATAGCCACGCAAAGGCATTAAAGACGAAGATTTTTTTTGCAAAATCCATAAAATTTTTTTAGCTCGAATCGGCTTGATTTATACATCAGTGGAAAGGTCTATCAATTCTCTATGCAACAGTGAAGGTTTTAGCCGCGTACGAGCTTTGGTTAAAGAAATATAGCCTTCCAAAGAGTTTTTGGGTGAGGTCAGAGATGCATTTTTAGATTCACTTTGGATGCAATTATTTTCACAACCAGACCTCATAGAATGTTTTGGTTTTCAGTGGTAGAAAGCTCTTAAATGGGAGTATAAATTCTGAAAATACCATTTCTTTTCAAGGCTTGGTTGCGGAAATATCTCATTAGAACCAAATGAGGTGCTCGGTCGAAAAACAGTCAAGTGACTTTGAATTGCAATATTTCGAAAACCAGACATTGCAGACGCTTCTGGTTTTCTTTTGTGGATAGCTGTGAGAAATCTAAGCAAGTATTTTTTTTACCGCAACCTCCTACAAGGCTTTGGTTAGAAGTTATAGCCACGCAAAGGCATTAAAGACGAAGATTTTTTTTGCAAAATCCATAAAATTTTTTTAGCTCGAATCGGCTTGATTTATACATCAATGGAAAGGTCTATCAATTCTCTATGCAACAGTGAAGGTTTTAGCCGCGTACGAGCTTTGGTTAAAGAAATATAGCCTTCCAAAGAGTTTTTGGGTGAGGTCAGAGATGCATTTTTAGATTCACTTTGGATGCAATTATTTTCACAACCAGACCTCATAGAATGTTTTGGTTTTCAGTGGTAGAAAGCTCTTAAATAGGAGTATAAATTCTGAAAATACCATTTCTTTTCAAGGCTTGGTTGCGGGAATATCTCATTAGAACCAAATGAGGTGCTCGGTCGAAAAACAGTCAAGTGACTTTGAATTGCAATATTTCGAAAACCAGACATCTCAGACGCTTCTGATTTTCTTTTGTGGATAGCTGTGAGAAATCTAAGCAAGTATTTTTTTTACCGCAACCTCTTACAAGGCTTTGGTTAGAAGTTATAGCCACGCAAAGGCATTAAAGACGAAGATTTTTTTTGCAAAATCCATAAAATTTTTTTAGCTCGAATCGGCTTGATTTATACATCAATGGAAAGGTCTATCAATTCTCTATGCAACAGTGAAGGTTTTAGCCGCGTACGAGCTTTGGTTAAAGAAATATAGCCTTCCAAAGAGTTTTTGGGTGAGGTCAGAGATGCATTTTTAGATTCACTTTGGATGCAATTATTTTCACAACCAGACCTCATAGAATGTTTTGGTTTTCAGTGGTAGAAAGCTCTTAAATAGGAGTATAAATTCTGAAAATACCATTTCTTTTCAAGGCTTGGTTGCGGGAATATCTCATTAGAACCAAATGAGGTGCTCGGTCGAAAAACAGTCAAGTGACTTTGAATTGCAATATTTCGAAAACCAGACATCGCAGACGCTTCTGATTTTCTTTTGTGGATAGCTGTGAGAAATCTAAGCAAGTATTTTTTTTACCGCAACCTCCTACAAGGCTTTGGTTAGAAGTTATAGCCACGCAAAGGCATTAAAGACGAAGATTTTTTTTGCAAAATCCATAAAATTTTTTTAGCTCGAATCGGCTTGATTTATACATCAATGGAAAGGTCTATCAATTCTCTATGCAACAGTGGAGGTTTTAGCCGCGTACGAGCTTTGTTTAAAGAAATATAGCCTTCCAAAGAGTTTTTGGGTGAGGTCAGAGATGCATTTTTAGATTCACTTTGGATGCAATTATTTTCACAACCAGACCTCATAGAATGTTTTGGTTTTCAATGGTAGAAAGCTCTTAAATAGGAGTATAAATTCTGAAAATACCATTTCTTTTCAAGGCTTGGTTGCGGGAATATCTCATTAGAACCAAATGAGGTGCTCGGTCGAAAAACAGTCAAGTGACTTTGAATTGCAATATTTCGAAAACCAGACATCGCAGACGCTTCTGATTTTCTTTTGTGGATAGCTGTGAGAAATCTAAGCAAGTATTTTTTTTACCGCAACCTCCTACAAGGCTTTGGTTAGAAGTTATAGCCACGCAAAGGCATTAAAGACGAAGATTTTTTTTGCAAAATCCATAAAATTTTTTTAGCTCGAATCGGCTTGATTTATACATCAATGGAAAGGTCTATCAATTCTCTATGCAACAGTGAAGGTTTTAGCCGCGTACGAGCTTTGGTTAAAGAAATATAGCCTTCCAAAGAGTTTTTGGGTGAGGTCAGAGATGCATTTTTAGATTCACTTTGGATGCAATTATTTTCACAACCAGACCTCATAGAATGTTTTGGTTTTCAGTGGTAGAAAGCTCTTAAATAGGAGTATAAATTCTGAAAATACCATTTCTTTTCAAGGCTTGGTTGCGGGAATATCTCATTAGAACCAAATGAGGTGCTCGGTCGAAAAACAGTCAAGTGACTTTGAATTGCAATATTTCGAAAACCCAGACATCGCAGACGCTTCTGATTTTCTTTTGTGGATAGCTGTGAGAAATCTAAGCAAGTATTTTTTTTACCGCAACCTCCTACAAGGCTTTGGTTAGAAGTTATAGCCACGCAAAGGCATTAAAGACGAAGATTTTTTTTGCAAAATCCATAAAATTTTTTTAGCTCGAATCGGCTTGATTTATACATCAATGGAAAGGTCTATCAATTCTCTATGCAACAGTGAAGGTTTTAGCCGCGTACGAGCTTTGGTTAAAGAAATATAGCCTTCCAAAGAGTTTTTGGGTGAGGTCAGAGATGCATTTTTAGATTCACTTTGGATGCAATTATTTTCACAACCAGACCTCATAGAATGTTTTGGTTTTCAGTGGTAGAAAGCTCTTAAATAGGAGTATAAATTCTGAAAATACCATTTCTTTTCAAGGCTTGGTTGCGGGAATATCTCATTAGAACCAAATGAGGTGACTTTGAATTGCAATATTTCGAAAACCAGACATCGCAGACGCTTCTGATTTTCTTTTGTGGATAGCTGTGAGAAATCTAAGCAAGTATTTTTTTTACCGCAACCTCCTACAAGGCTTTGGTTAGAAGTTATAGCCACGCAAAGGCATTAAAGACGAAGATTTTTTTTGCAAAATCCATAAAATTTTTTTAGCTCGAATCGGCTTGATTTATACATCAATGGAAAGGTCTATCAATTCTCTATGCAACAGTGAAGGTTTTAGCCGCGTACGAGCTTTGGTTAAAGAAATATAGCCTTCCAAAGAGTTTTTGGGTGAGGTCAGAGATGCATTTTTAGATTCACTTTGGATGCAATTATTTTCACAACCAGACCTCATAGAATGTTTTGGTTTTCAGTGGTAGAAAGCTCTTAAATGGGAGTATAAATTCTGAAAATACCATTTCTTTTCAAGGCTTGGTTGCGGGAATATCTCATTAGAACCAAATGAGGTGACTTTGAATTGCAATATTTCGAAAACCAGACATCGCAGACGATTCTGATTTTCTTTTGTGGATAGCTGTGAGAAATCTAAGCAAGTATTTTTTTTACCGCAACCTCCTACAAGGCTTTGGTTAGAAGTTATAGCCACGCAAAGGCATTAAAGACGAAGATTTTTTTTGCAAAATCCATAAAATTTTTTTAGCTCGAATCGGCTTGATTTATACATCAATGGAAAGGTCTATCAATTCTCTATGCAACAGTGAAGGTTTTAGCCGCGTACGAGCTTTGGTTAAAGAAATATAGCCTTCCAAAGAGTTTTTGGGTGAGGTCAGAGATGCATTTTTAGATTCACTTTGGATGCAATTATTTTCACAACCAGACCTCATAGAATGTTTTGGTTTTCAGTGGTAGAAAGCTCTTAAATGGGAGTATAAATTCTGAAAATACCATTTCTTTTCAAGGCTTGGTTGCGGGAATATCTCATTAGAACCAAATGAGGTGCTCGGTCGAAAAACAGTCAAGTGACTTTGAATTGCAATATTTCGAAAACCAGACATCGCAGACGCTTCTGATTTTCTTTTGTGGATAGCTGTGAAAAATCTAAGCAAGTATTTTTTTTACCGCAACCTCCTACAAGGCTTTGGTTAGAAGTTATAGCCACGCAAAGGCATTAAAGACGAAGATTTTTTTTGCAAAATCCATAAAATTTTTTTAGCTCGAATCGGCTTGATTTATACATCAATGGAAAGGTCTATCAATTCTCTATGCAACAGTGAAGGTTTTAGCCGCGTACGAGCTTTGGTTAAAGAAATATAGCCTTCCAAAGAGTTTTTGGGTGAGGTCAGAGATGCATTTTTAGATTCACTTTGGATGCAATTATTTTCACAACCAGACCTCATAGAATGTTTTGGTTTTCAGTGGTAGAAAGCTCTTAAATGGGAGTATAAATTCTGAAAATACCATTTCTTTTCAAGGCTTGGTTGCGGGAATATCTCATTAGAACCAAATGAGGTGCTCGGTCGAAAAACAGTCAAGTGACTTTGAATTGCAATATTTCGAAAACCAGACATCGCAGACGCTTCTGATTTTCTTTTGTGGATAGCTGTGAGAAATCTAAGCAAGTATTTTTTTTACCGCAACCTCCTACAAGGCTTTGGTTAGAAGTTATAGCCACGCAAAGGCATTAAAGACGAAGATTTTTTTTGCAAAATCCATACAATTTTTTTAGCTCGAATCGGCTTGATTTATACATCAATGGAAAGGTCTATCAATTCTCTATGCAACAGTGAAGGTTTTAGCCGCGTACGAGCTTTGGTTAAAGAAATATAGCCTTCCAAAGAGTTTTTGGATGAGGTCAGAGATGCATTTTTAGATTCACTTTGGATGCAATTATTTTCACAACCAGACCTCATAGAATGTTTTGGTTTTCAGTGGTAGAAAGCTCTTAAATAGGAGTATAAATTCTGAAAATACCATTTCTTTTCAAGGCTTGGTTGCGGAAATATCTCATTAGAACCAAATGAGGTGCTCGGTCGAAAAACAGTCAAGTGACTTTGAATTGCAATATTTCGAAAACCAGACATTGCAGACGCTTCTGGTTTTCTTTTGTGGATAGCTGTGAGAAATCTAAGCAAGTATTTTTTTTACCGCAACCTCCTACAAGGCTTTGGTTAGAAGTTATAGCCACGCAAAGGCATTAAAGACGAAGATTTTTTTTGCAAAATCCATAAAATTTTTTTAGCTCGAATCGGCTTGATTTATACATCAGTGGAAAGGTCTATCAATTCTCTATGCAACAGTGAAGGTTTTAGCCGCGTACGAGCTTTGGTTAAAGAAATATAGCCTTCCAAAGAGTTTTTGGGTGAGGTCAGAGATGCATTTTTAGATTCACTTTGGATGCAATTATTTTCACAACCAGACCTCATAGAATGTTTTGGTTTTCAGTGGTAGAAAGCTCTTAAATGGGAGTATAAATTCTGAAAATACCATTTCTTTTCAAGGCTTGGTTGCGGAAATATCTCATTAGAACCAAATGAGGTGCTCGGTCGAAAAACAGTCAAGTGACTTTGAATTGCAATATTTCGAAAACCAGACATTGCAGACGCTTCTGGTTTTCTTTTGTGGATAGCTGTGAGAAATCTAAGCAAGTATTTTTTTTTACCGCAACCTCCTACAAGGCTTTGGTTAGAAGTTATAGCCACGCAAAGGCATTAAAGACGAAGATTTTTTTTGCAAAATCCATAAAATTTTTTTAGCTCGAATCGGCTTGATTTATACATCAATGGAAAGGTCTATCAATTCTCTATGCAACAGTGAAGGTTTTAGCCGCGTACGAGCTTTGGTTAAAGAAATATAGCCTTCCAAAGAGTTTTTGGGTGAGGTCAGAGATGCATTTTTAGATTCACTTTGGATGCAATTATTTTCACAACCAGACCTCATAGAATGTTTTGGTTTTCAGTGGTAGAAAGCTCTTAAATAGGAGTATAAATTCTGAAAATACCATTTCTTTTCAAGGCTTGGTTGCGGGAATATCTCATTAGAACCAAATGAGGTGCTCGGTCGAAAAACAGTCAAGTGACTTTGAATTGCAATATTTCGAAAACCAGACATCGCAGACGCTGCTGATTTTCTTTTGTGGATAGCTGTGAGAAATCTAAGCAAGTATTTTTTTTACCGCAACCTCCTACAAGGCTTTGGTTAGAAGTTATAGCCACGCAAAGGCATTAAAGACGAAGATTTTTTTTGCAAAATCCATAAAATTTTTTTAGCTCGAATCGGCTTGATTTATACATCAATGGAAAGGTCTATCAATTCTCTATGCAACAGTGAAGGTTTTAGCCGCGTACGAGCTTTGGTTAAAGAAATATAGCCTTCCAAAGAGTTTTTGGATGAGGTCAGAGATGCATTTTTAGATTCACTTTGGATGCAATTATTTTCACAACCAGACCTCATAGAATGTTTTGGTTTTCAGTGGTAGAAAGCTCTTAAATAGGAGTATAAATTCTGAAAATACCATTTCTTTTCAAGGCTTGGTTGCGGAAATATCTCATTAGAACCAAATGAGGTGCTCGGTCGAAAAACAGTCAAGTGACTTTGAATTGCAATATTTCGAAAACCAGACATTGCAGACGCTTCTGGTTTTCTTTTGTGGATAGCTGTGAGAAATCTAAGCAAGTATTTTTTTTACCGCAACCTCCTACAAGGCTTTGGTTAGAAGTTATAGCCACGCAAAGGCATTAAAGACGAAGATTTTTTTTGCAAAATCCATAAAAATTTTTTAGCTCGAATCGGCTTGACTTATACATCAATGGAAAGGTCTATCAATTCTCTATGCAACAGTGAAGGTTTTAGCCGCGTACGAGCTTTGGTTAAAGAAATATAGCCTTCCAAAGAGTTTTTGGGTGAGGTCAGAGATGCATTTTTAAATTCACTTTGGATGCAATTATTTTCACAACCAGACCTCATAGAATGTTTTGGTTTTCAGTGGTAGAAAGCTCTTAAATGGGAGTATAAATTCTGAAAATACCATTTCTTTTCAAGGCTTGGTTGCGGAAATATCTCATTAGAACCAAATGAGGTGCTCGGTCGAAAAACAGTCAAGTGACTTTGAATTGCAATATTTCGAAAACCAGACATCGCAGACGCTTCTGATTTTCTTTTGTGGATAGCTGTGAGAAATCTAAGCAAGTATTTTTTTTTACCGCAACCTCCTACAAGGCTTTGGTTAGAAGTTATAGCCACGCAAAGGCATTAAAGACGAAGATTTTTTTTGCAAAATCCATAAAATTTTTTTTAGCTCGAATCGGCTTGATTTATACATCAATGGAAAGGTCTATCAATTCTCTATGCAACAGTGAAGGTTTTAGCCGCGTACGAGCTTTGGTTAAAGAAATATAGCCTTCCAAAGAGTTTTTGGATGAGGTCAGAGATGCATTTTTAGATTCACTTTGGATGCAATTATTTTCACAACCAGACCTCATAGAATGTTTTGGTTTTCAGTGGTAGAAAGCTCTTAAATGGGAGTATAAATTCTGAAAATACAATTTCTTTTCAAGGCTTGGTTGCGGGAATATCTCATTAGAACCAAATGAGGTGCTCGGTAGAAAAACAGTCAAGTGACTTTGAATTGCAATATTTCGAAAACCAGACATCGCAGACGCTTCTGGTTTTCTTTTGTGGATAGCTGTGAGAAATCTAAGCAAGTATTTTTTTTACCGCAACCTCCTACAAGGCTTTGGTTAGAAATTATAGCCACGCAAAGGCATTAAGGACGAAGATTTTTTTTGCAAAATCCATAAAATTTTTTTAGCTCGAATCGGCTTGATTTATACATCAATGGAAAGGTCTATCAATTCTCTATGCAACAGTGAAGGTTTTAGCCGCGTACGAGCTTTGGTTAAAGAAATATAGCCTTCCAAAGAGTTTTTGGATGAGGTCAGAGATGCATTTTTAGATTCACTTTGGATGCAATTATTTTCACAACCAGACCTCATAGAATGTTTTGGTTTTCAGTGGTAGAAAGCTCTTAAATGGGAGTATAAATTCTGAAAATACAATTTCTTTTCAAGGCTTGGTTGCGGGAATATCTCATTAGAACCAAATGAGGTGCTCGGTAGAAAAACAGTCAAGTGACTTTGAATTGCAATATTTCGAAAACCAGACATCGCAGACGCTTCTGGTTTTCTTTTGTGGATAGCTGTGAGAAATCTAAGCAAGTATTTTTCTTACCGCAACCTCCTACAAGGCTTTGGTTAGAAGTTATAGCCACGCAAAGGCATTAAAGACGAAGATTTTTTTTGCAAAATCCATAAAATTTTTTAGCTCGAATCGGCTTGATTTATACATCAATGGAAAGGTCTATCAATTCTCTATGCAACAGTGAAGGTTTTAGCCGCGTACGAGCTTTGGTTAAAGAAATATAGCCTTCCAAAGAGTTTTTGGGTGAGGTCAGAGATGCATTTTTAGATTCACTTTGGATGCAATTATTTTCACAACCAGACCTCATAGAATGTTTTGGTTTTCAGTGGTAGAAAGCTCTTAAATGGGAGTATAAATTCTGAAAATACAATTTCTTTTCAAGGCTTGGTTGCGGGAATATCTCATTAGAACCAAATGAGGTGCTCGGTAGAAAAACAGTCAAGTGACTTTGAATTGCAATATTTCGAAAACCAGACATCGCAGACGCTTCTGGTTTTCTTTTGTGGATAGCTGTGAGAAATCTAAGCAAGTATTTTTTTTACCGCAACCTCCTACAAGGCTTTGGTTAGAAATTATAGCCACGCAAAGGCATTAAGGACGAAGATTTTTTTTGCAAAATCCATAAAATTTTTTTAGCTCGAATCGGCTTGATTTATACATCAATGGAAAGGTCTATCAATTCTCTATGCAACAGTGAAGGTTTTAGCCGCGTACGAGCTTTGGTTAAAGAAATATAGCCTTCCAAAGAGTTTTTGGGTGAGGTCAGAGATGCATTTTTAGATTCACTTTGGATGCAATTATTTTCACAACCAGACCTCATAGAATGTTTTGGTTTTCAGTGGTAGAAAGCTCTTAAATAGGAGTATAAATTCTGAAAATACCATTTCTTTTCAAGGCTTGGTTGCGGGAATATCTCATTAGAACCAAATGAGGTGCTCGGTCGAAAAACAGTCAAGTGACTTTGAATTGCAATATTTCGAAAACCAGACATTGCAGACGCTTCTGGTTTTCTTTTGTGGATAGCTGTGAGAAATCTAAGCAAGTATTTTTTTTACCGCAACCTCCTACAAGGCTTTGGTTAGAAGTTATAGCCACGCAAAGGCATTAAAGACGAAGATTTTTTTTGCAAAATCCATAAAATTTTTTTAGCTCGAATCGGCTTGATTTATACATCAATGGAAAGGTCTATCAATTCTCTATGCAACAGTGAAGGTTTTAGCCGCGTACGAGCTTTGGTTAAAGAAATATAGCCTTCCAAAGAGTTTTTGGGTGAGGTCAGAGATGCATTTTTAAATTCACTTTGGATGCAATTATTTTCACAACCAGACCTCATAGAATGTTTTGGTTTTCAGTGGTAGAAAGCTCTTAAATGGGAGTATAAATTCTGAAAATACCATTTCTTTTCAAGGCTTGGTTGCGGAAATATCTCATTAGAACCAAATGAGGTGCTCGGTCGAAAAACAGTCAAGTGACTTTGAATTGCAATATTTCGAAAACCAGACATCGCAGACGCTTCTGATTTTCTTTTGTGGATAGCTGTGAGAAATCTAAGCAAGTATTTTTTTTTACCGCAACCTCCTACAAGGCTTTGGTTAGAAGTTATAGCCACGCAAAGGCATTAAAGACGAAGATTTTTTTTGCAAAATCCATAAAATTTTTTTTAGCTCGAATCGGCTTGATTTATACATCAATGGAAAGGTCTATCAATTCTCTATGCAACAGTGAAGGTTTTAGCCGCGTACGAGCTTTGGTTAAAGAAATATAGCCTTCCAAAGAGTTTTTGGATGAGGTCAGAGATGCATTTTTAGATTCACTTTGGATGCAATTATTTTCACAACCAGACCTCATAGAATGTTTTGGTTTTCAGTGGTAGAAAGCTCTTAAATGGGAGTATAAATTCTGAAAATACAATTTCTTTTCAAGGCTTGGTTGCGGGAATATCTCATTAGAACCAAATGAGGTGCTCGGTAGAAAAACAGTCAAGTGACTTTGAATTGCAATATTTCGAAAACCAGACATCGCAGACGCTTCTGGTTTTCTTTTGTGGATAGCTGTGAGAAATCTAAGCAAGTATTTTTTTTACCGCAACCTCCTACAAGGCTTTGGTTAGAAATTATAGCCACGCAAAGGCATTAAGGACGAAGATTTTTTTTGCAAAATCCATAAAATTTTTTTAGCTCGAATCGGCTTGATTTATACATCAATGGAAAGGTCTATCAATTCTCTATGCAACAGTGAAGGTTTTAGCCGCGTACGAGCTTTGGTTAAAGAAATATAGCCTTCCAAAGAGTTTTTGGATGAGGTCAGAGATGCATTTTTAGATTCACTTTGGATGCAATTATTTTCACAACCAGACCTCATAGAATGTTTTGGTTTTCAGTGGTAGAAAGCTCTTAAATGGGAGTATAAATTCTGAAAATACAATTTCTTTTCAAGGCTTGGTTGCGGGAATATGTCATTAGAACCAAATGAGGTGCTCGGTAGAAAAACAGTCAAGTGACTTTGAATTGCAATATTTCGAAAACCAGACATCGCAGACGCTTCTGGTTTTCTTTTGTGGATAGCTGTGAGAAATCTAAGCAAGTATTTTTCTTACCGCAACCTCCTACAAGGCTTTGGTTAGAAGTTATAGCCACGCAAAGGCATTAAAGACGAAGATTTTTTTTGCAAAATCCATAAAATTTTTTTAGCTCGAATCGGCTTGATTTATACATCAATGGAAAGGTCTATCAATTCTCTATGCAACAGTGAAGGTTTTAGCCGCGTACGAGCTTTGGTTAAAGAAATATAGCCTTCCAAAGAGTTTTTGGGTGAGGTCAGAGATGCATTTTTAGATTCACTTTGGATGCAATTATTTTCACAACCAGACCTCATAGAATGTTTTGGTTTTCAGTGGTAGAAAGCTCTTAAATGGGAGTATAAATTCTGAAAATACAATTTCTTTTCAAGGCTTGGTTGCGGGAATATCTCATTAGAACCAAATGAGGTGCTCGGTCGAAAAACAGTCAAGTGACTTTGAATTGCAATATTTCGAAAACCAGACATCGCAGACGCTTCTGGTTTTCTTTTGTGGATAGCTGTGAGAAATCTAAGCAAGTATTTTTTTTACCGCAACCTCCTACAAGGCTTTGGTTAGAAATTATAGCCACGCAAAGGCATTAAGGACGAAGATTTTTTTTGCAAAATCCATAAAATTTTTTTAGCTCGAATCGGCTTGATTTATACATCAATGGAAAGGTCTATCAATTCTCTATGCAACAGTGAAGGTTTTAGCCGCGTACGAGCTTTGGTTAAAGAAATATAGCCTTCCAAAGAGTTTTTGGATGAGGTCAGAGATGCATTTTTAGATTCACTTTGGATGCAATTATTTTCACAACCAGACCTCATAGAATGTTTTGGTTTTCAGTGGTAGAAAGCTCTTAAATGGGAGTATAAATTCTGAAAATACAATTTCTTTTCAAGGCTTGGTTGCGGGAATATCTCATTAGAACCAAATGAGGTGCTCGGTAGAAAAACAGTCAAGTGACTTTGAATTGCAATATTTCGAAAACCAGACATCGCAGACGCTTCTGGTTTTCTTTTGTGGATAGCTGTGAGAAATCTAAGCAAGTATTTTTCTTACCGCAACCTCCTACAAGGCTTTGGTTAGAAATTATAGCCACGCAAAGGCATTAAGGACGAAGATTTTTTTTGCAAAATCCATAAAATTTTTTTAGCTCGAATCGGCTTGATTTATACATCAATGGAAAGGTCTATCAATTCTCTATGCAACAGTGAAGGTTTTAGCCGCGTACGAGCTTTGGTTAAAGAAATATAGCCTTCCAAAGAGTTTTTGGGTGAGGTCAGAGATGCATTTTTAGATTCACTTTGGATGCAATTATTTTCACAACCAGACCTCATAGAATGTTTTGGTTTTCAGTGGTAGAAAGCTCTTAAATGGGAGTATAAATTCTGAAAATACCATTTCTTTTCAAGGCTTTGTTGCGGGAATATCTCATTAGAACCAAATGAGGTGCTCGGTCGAAAAACAGTCAAGTGACTTTGAATTGCAATATTTCGAAAACCAGACATCGCAGACGCTTCTGATTTTCTTTTGTGGATAGCTGTGAGAAATCTAAGCAAGTATTTTTTTTACCGCAACCTCCTACAAGGCTTTGGTTAGAAGTTATAGCCACGCAAAGGCATTAAAGACGAAGATTTTTTTTGCAGAATCCATAAAATTTTTTTAGCTCGAATCGGCTTGATTTATACATCAATGGAAAGGTCTATCAATTCTCTATGCAACAGTGAAGGTTTTAGCCGCGTACGAGCTTTGGTTAAAGAAATATAGCCTTCCAAAGAAGTTTTTGGGTGAGGTCAGAGATGCATTTTTAGATTCACTTTGGATGCAATTATTTTCACAACCAGACCTCATAGAATGTTTTGGTTTTCAGTGGTAGAAAGCTCTTAAATAGGAGTATAAATTCTGAAAATACCATTTCTTTTCAAGGCTTGGTTGCGGGAATATCTCATTAGAACCAAATGAGGTGCTCGGTCGAAAAACAGTCAAGTGACTTTGAATTGCAATATTTCGAAAACCAGACATCGCAGACGCTTCTGATTTTCTTTTGTGGATAGCTGTGAGAAATCTAAGCAAGTATTTTTTTTACCGCAACCTCCTACAAGGCTTTGGTTAGAAGTTATAGCCACGCAAAGGCATTAAAGACGAAGATTTTTTTTGCAAAATCCATAAAATTTTTTTAGCTCGAATCGGCTTGATTTATACATCAATGGAAAGGTCTATCAATTCTCTATGCAACAGTGAAGGTTTTAGCCGCGTACGAGCTTTGGTTAAAGAAATATAGCCTTCCAAAGAGTTTTTGGATGAGGTCGGAGATGCATTTTTAGATTCACTTTGGATGCAATTATTTTCACAACCAGACCTCATAGAATGTTTTGGTTTTCAGTGGTAGAAAGCTCTTAAATGGGAGTATAAATTCTGAAAATACCATTTCTTTTCAAGGCTTGGTTGCGGAAATATCTCATTAGAACCAAATGAGGTGCTCGGTCGAAAAACAGTCAAGTGACTTTGAATTGCAATATTTCGAAAACCAGACATTGCAGACGCTTCTGGTTTTCTTTTGTGGATAGCTGTGAGAAATCTAAGCAAGTATTTTTTTTACCGCAACCTCCTACAAGGCTTTGGTTAGAAGTTATAGCCACGCAAAGGCATTAAAGACGAAGATTTTTTTTGCAAAATCCATAAAAATTTTTTAGCTCGAATCGGCTTGATTTATACATCAATGGAAAGGTCTATCAATTCTCTATGCAACAGTGAAGGTTTTAGCCGCGTACGAGCTTTGGTTAAAGAAATATAGCCTTCTAAAGAGTTTTTGGGTGAGGTCAGAGATGCATTTTTAGATTCACTTTGGATGCAATTATTTTCACAACCAGACCTCATAGAATGTTTTGGTTTTCAGTGGTAGAAAGCTCTTAAATAGGAGTATAAATTCTGAAAATACCATTTCTTTTCAAGGCTTGGTTGCGGGAATATCTCATTAGAACCAAATGAGGTGCTCGGTCGAAAAACAGTCAAGTGACTTTGAATTGCAATATTTCGAAAACCAGACATCGCAGACGCTTCTGGTTTTCTTTTGTGGATAGCTGTGAGAAATCTAAGCAGGTATTTTTTTTACCGCAACCTCCTACAAGGCTTTGGTTAGAAATTATAGCCACGCAAAGGCATTAAAGACGAAGATTTTTTTTGCAAAATCCATAAAATTTTTTTAGCTCGAATCGGCTTGATTTATACATCAATGGAAAGGTCTATCAATTCTCTATGCAACAGTGAAGGTTTTAGTCGCGTATGAGCTTTGGTTGAGGAAATATAGCCTTCCAAAGAGTTTTTGGGTGAGGTCAGAGATGCATTTTTAGATTCACTTTGGATGCAATTATTTTCACAACCAGACCTCATAGAATGTTTTGGTTTTCAGTGGTAGAAAGCTCTTAAATGGGAGTATAAATTCTGAAAATACCATTTCTTTTCAAGGCTTGGTTGCGGGAATATCTCATTAGAACCAAATGAGGTGCTCGGTCGAAAAACAGTCAAGTGACTTTGAATTGCAATATTTTGAAAACCAGACATCGCAGACGCTTCTGGTTTTCTTTTGTGGATAGCTGTGAGAAATCTAAGCAAGTATTTTTTTACCGCAACCTCCTACAAGGCTTTGGTTAGAAATTATAGCCACGCAAAGGCATTAAAGACGAAGATTTTTTTTGCAAAATCCATAAAATTTTTTTAGCTCGAATCGGCTTGATTTATACATCAATGGAAAGGTCTATCAATTCTCTATGCAACAGTGAAGGTTTTAGTCGCGTATGAGCTTTGGTTGAGGAAATATAGCCTTCCAAAGAGTTTTTGGGTGAGGTCAGAGATGCATTTTTAGATTCACTTTGGATGCAATTATTTTCACAACCAGACCTCATAGAATGTTTTGGTTTTCAGTGGTAGAAAGCTCTTAAATAGGAGTATAAATTCTGAAAATACCATTTCTTTTCAAGGCTTGGTTGCGGGAATATCTCATTAGAACCAAATGAGGTGCTCGGTCGAAAAACAGTCAAGTGACTTTGAATTGCAATATTTCGAAAACCAGACATCGCAGACGCTTCTGATTTTCTTTTGTGGATAGCTGTGAGAAATCTAAGCAAGTATTTTTTTTACCGCAACCTCCTACAAGGCTTTGGTTAGAAGTTATAGCCACGCAAAGGCATTAAAGACGAAGATTTTTTTTGCAAAATCCATAAAATTTTTTTAGCTCGAATCGGCTTGATTTATACATCAATGGAAAGGTCTATCAATTCTCTATGCAACAGTGAAGGTTTTAGCCGCGTACGAGCTTTGGTTAAAGAAATATAGCCTTCCAAAGAGTTTTTGGGTGAGGTCAGAGATGCATTTTTAGATTCACTTTGGATGCAATTATTTTCACAACCAGACCTCATAGAATGTTTTGGTTTTCAGTGGTAGAAAGCTCTTAAATAGGAGTATAAATTCTGAAAATACCATTTCTTTTCAAGGCTTGGTTGCGGGAATATCTCATTAGAACCAAATGAGGTGCTCGGTCGAAAAACAGTCAAGTGACTTTGAATTGCAATATTTCGAAAACCAGACATCGCAGACGCTTCTGATTTTCTTTTGTGGATAGCTGTGAGAAATCTAAGCAAGTATTTTTTTTACCGCAACCTCCTACAAGGCTTTGGTTAGAAGTTATAGCCACGCAAAGGCATTAAAGACGAAGATTTTTTTTGCAAAATCCATAAAATTTTTTTAGCTCGAATCGGCTTGATTTATACATCAATGGAAAGGTCTATCAATTCTCTATGCCACAGTGAAGGTTTTAGCCGCGTACGAGCTTTGGTTAAAGAAATATAGCCTTCCAAAGAGTTTTTGGATGAGGTCAGAGATGCATTTTTAGATTCACTTTGGATGCAATTATTTTCACAACCAGACCTCATAGAATGTTTTGGTTTTCAGTGGTAGAAAGCTCTTAAATAGGAGTATAAATTCTGAAAATACCATTTCTTTTCAAGGCTTGGTTGCGGGAATATCTCATTAGAACCAAATGAGGTGCTCGGTCGAAAAACAGTCAAGTGACTTTGAATTGCAATATTTCGAAAACCAGACATCGCAGACGCTTCTGATTTTCTTTTGTGGATAGCTGTGAGAAATCTAAGCAAGTATTTTTTTTACCGCAACCTCCTACAAGGCTTTGGTTAGAAGTTATAGCCACGCAAAGGCATTAAAGACGAAGATTTTTTTTGCAAAATCCATAAAATTTTTTTAGCTCGAATCGGCTTGATTTATACATCAATGGAAAGGTCTATCAATTCTCTATGCAACAGTGAAGGTTTTAGCCGCGTACGAGCTTTGGTTAAAGAAATATAGCCTTCCAAAGAGTTTTTGGGTGAGGTCAGAGATGCATTTTTAGATTCACTTTGGATGCAATTATTTTCACAACCAGACCTCATAGAATGTTTTGGTTTTCAGTGGTAGAAAGCTCTTAAATAGGAGTATAAATTCTGAAAATACCATTTCTTTTCAAGGCTTGGTTGCGGGAATATCTCATTAGAACAAAATGAGGTGCTCGGTCGAAAAACAGTCAAGTGACTTTGAATTGCAATATTTCGAAAACCAGACATCGCAGACGCTTCTGATTTTCTTTTGTGGATAGCTGTGAGAAATCTAAGCAAGTATTTTTTTTACTGCAACCTCCTACAAGGCTTTGGTTAGAAGTTATAGCCACGCAAAGGCATTAAAGACGAAGATTTTTTTTGCAAAATCCATAAAATTTTTTTAGCTCGAATCGGCTTGATTTATACATCAATGGAAAGGTCTATCAATTCTCTATGCAACAGTGAAGGTTTTAGCCGCGTACGAGCTTTGGTTAAAGAAATATAGCCTTCCAAAGAGTTTTTGGGTGAGGTCAGAGATGCATTTTTAGATTCACTTTGGATGCAATTATTTTCACAACCAGACCTCATAGAATGTTTTGGTTTTCAGTGGTAGAAAGCTCTTAAATAGGAGTATAAATTCTGAAAATACCATTTCTTTTCAAGGCTTGGTTGCGGGAATATCTCATTAGAACCAAATGAGGTGCTCGGTCGAAAAACAGTCAAGTGACTTTGAATTGCAATATTTCGAAAACCAGACATCGCAGACGCTTCTGATTTTCTTTTGTGGATAGCTGTGAGAAATCTAAGCAAGTATTTTTTTTACTGCAACCTCCTACAAGGCTTTGGTTAGAAGTTATAGCCACGCAAAGGCATTAAAGACGAAGATTTTTTTTGCAAAATCCATAAAATTTTTTTAGCTCGAATCGGCTTGATTTATACATCAATGGAAAGGTCTATCAATTCTCTATGCAACAGTGAAGGTTTTAGCCGCGTACGAGCTATGGTTAAAGAAATATAGCCTTCCAAAGAGTTTTTGGGTGAGGTCAGAGATGCATTTTTAGATTCACTTTGGATGCAATTATTTTCACAACCAGACCTCATAGAATGTTTTGGTTTTCAGTGGTAGAAAGCTCTTAAATAGGAGTATAAATTCTGAAAATACCATTTCTTTTCAAGGCTTGGTTGCGGGAATATCTCATTAGAACCAAATGAGGTGCTCGGTCGAAAAACAGTCAAGTGACTTTGAATTGCAATATTTCGAAAACCAGACATCGCAGACGCTTGATTTTCTTTTGTGGATAGCTGTGAGAAATCTAAGCAAGTATTTTTTTTACTGCAACCTCCTACAAGGCTTTGGTTAGAAGTTATAGCCACGCAAAGGCATTAAAGACGAAGATTTTTTTTGCAAAATCCATAAAATTTTTTTAGCTCGAATCGGCTTGATTTATACATCAATGGAAAGGTCTATCAATTCTCTATGCAACAGTGAAGGTTTTAGCCGCGTACGAGCTTTGGTTAAAGAAATATAGCCTTCCAAAGAGTTTTTGGGTGAGGTCAGAGATGCATTTTTAGATTCACTTTGGATGCAATTATTTTCACAACCAGACCTCATAGAATGTTTTGGTTTTCAGTGGTAGAAAGCTCTTAAATAGGAGTATAAATTCTGAAAATACCATTTCTTTTCAAGGCTTGGTTGCGGGAATATCTCATTAGAACCAAATGAGGTGCTCGGTCGAAAAACAGTCAAGTGACTTTGAATTGCAATATTTCGAAAACCAGACATCGCAGACGCTTCTGATTTTCTTTTGTGGATAGCTGTGAGAAATCTAAGCAAGTATTTTTTTTACCGCAACCTCCTACAAGGCTTTGGTTAGAAGTTATAGCCACGCAAAGGCATTAAAGACGAAGATTTTTTTTGCAAAATCCATAAATTTTTTTTAGCTCGAATCGGCTTGATTTATACATCAATGGAAAGGTCTATCAATTCTCTATGCAACAGTGAAGGTTTTAGCCGCGTACGAGCTTTGGTTAAAGAAATATAGTCTTCCAAAGAGTTTTTGGGTGAGGTCAGAGATGCATTTTTAGATTCACTTTGGATGCAATTATTTTCACAACCAGACCTCATAGAATGTTTTGGTTTTCAGTGGTAGAAAGCTCTTAAATAGGAGTATAAATTCTGAAAATACCATTTCTTTTCAAGGCTTGGTTGCGGGAATATCTCATTAGAACCAAATGAGGTGCTCGGTCGAAAAACAGTCAAGTGACTTTGAACTGCAATATTTCGAAAACCAGACATCGCAGACGCTTCTGATTTTCTTTTGTGGATAGCTGTGAGAAATCTAAGCAAGTATTTTTTTTACCGCAACCTCCTACAAGGCTTTGGTTAGAAGTTATAGCCACGCAAAGGCATTAAAGACGAAGATTTTTTTTGCAAAATCCATAAATTTTTTTTAGCTCGAATCGGCTTGATTTATACATCAATGGAAAGGTCTATCAATTCTCTATGCAACAGTGAAGGTTTTAGCCGCGTACGAGCTTTGGTTAAAGAAATATAGTCTTCCAAAGAGTTTTTGGGTGAGGTCAGAGATGCATTTTTAGATTCACTTTGGATGCAATTATTTTCACAACCAGACCTCATAGAATGTTTTGGTTTTCAGTGGTAGAAAGCTCTTAAATAGGAGTATAAATTCTGAAAATACCATTTCTTTTCAAGGCTTGGTTGCGGGAATATCTCATTAGAACCAAATGAGGTGCTCGGTCGAAAAACAGTCAAGTGACTTTGAATTGCAATATTTCGAAAACCAGACATCGCAGACGCTTCTGATTTTCTTTTGTGGATAGCTGTGAGAAATCTAAGCAAGTATTTTTTTTACCGCAACCTCCTACAAGGCTTTGGTTAGAAGTTATAGCCACGCAAAGGCATTAAAGACGAAGATTTTTTTTGCAAAATCCATAAATTTTTTTTAGCTCGAATCGGCTTGATTTATACATCAATGGAAAGGTCTATCAATTCTCTATGCAACAGTGAAGGTTTTAGCCGCGTACGAGCTTTGGTTAAAGAAATATAGCCTTCCAAAGAGTTTTTGGGTGAGGTCAGAGATGCATTTTTAGATTCACTTTGGATGCAATTATTTTCACAACCAGACCTCATAGAATGTTTTGGTTTTCAGTGGTAGAAAGCTCTTAAATAGGAGTATAAATTCTGAAAATACCATTTCTTTTCAAGGCTTGGTTGCGGGAATATCTCATTAGAACCAAATGAGGTGCTCGGTCGAAAAACAGTCAAGTGACTTTGAATTGCAATATTTCGAAAACCAGACATCGCAGACGCTTCTGATTTTCTTTTGTGGATAGCTGTGAGAAATCTAAGCAAGTATTTTTTTTACCGCAACCTCCTACAAGGCTTTGGTTAGAAGTTATAGCCACGCAAAGGCATTAAAGACGAAGATTTTTTTTGCAAAATCCATAAATTTTTTTTAGCTCGAATCGGCTTGATTTATACATCAATGGAAAGGTCTATCAATTCTCTATGCAACAGTGAAGGTTTTAGCCGCGTACGAGCTTTGGTTAAAGAAATATAGCCTTCCAAAGAGTTTTTGGGTGAGGTCAGAGATGCATTTTTAGATTCACTTTGGATGCAATTATTTTCACAACCAGACCTCATAGAATGTTTTGGTTTTCAGTGGTAGAAAGCTCTTAAATGGGAGTATAAATTCTGAAAATACCATTTCTTTTCAAGGCTTGGTTGCGGGAATATCTCATTAGAACCAAATGAGGTGCTCGGTCGAAAAACAGTCAAGTGACTTTGAATTGCAATATTTCGAAAACCAGACATCGCATACGCTTCTGATTTTCTTTTGTGGATAGCTGTGAGAAATCTAAGCAAGTATTTTTTTTACCGCAACCTCCTACAAGGCTTTGGTTAGAAGTTATAGCCACGCAAAGGCATTAAAGACGAAGATTTTTTTTGCAAAATCCATAAAATTTTTTTAGCTCGAATCGGCTTGATTTGTACATCAATGGAAAGGTCTATCAATTCTCTATGCAACAGTGAAGGTTTTAGCCGCGTACGAGCTTTGGTTAAAGAAATATAGCCTTCCAAAGAGTTTTTGGGTGAGGTCAGAGATGCATTTTTAGATTCACTTTGGATGCAATTATTTTCACAACCAGACCTCATAGAATGTTTTGGTTTTCAGTGGTAGAAAGCTCTTAAATAGGAGTATAAATTCTGAAAATACCATTTCTTTTCAAGGCTTGGTTGCGGGAATATCTCATTAGAACCAAATGAGGTGCTCGGTCGAAAAACAGTCAAGTGACTTTGAATTGCCATATTTCGAAAACCAGACATCGCAGACGCTTCTGATTTGCTTTTGTGGATAGCTGTGAGAAATCTAAGCAAGTATTTTTTTTACCGCAACCTCCTACAAGGCTTTGGTTAGAAGTTATAGCCACGCAAAGGCATTAAAGACGAAGATTTTTTTTGCAAAATCCATAAAATTTTTTTAGCTCGAATCGGCTTGATTTATACATCAATGGAAAGGTCTATCAATTCTCTATGCAACAGTGAAGGTTTTAGCCGCGTACGAGCTTTGGTTAAAGAAATATAGCCTTCCAAAGAGTTTTTGGGTGAGGTCAGAGATGCATTTTTAGATTCACTTTGGATGCAATTATTTTCACAACCAGACCTCATAGAATGTTTTGGTTTTCAGTGGTAGAAAGCTCTTAAATAGGAGTATAAATTCTGAAAATACCATTTCTTTTCAAGGCTTGGTTGCGGGAATATCTCATTAGAACCAAATGAGGTGCTCGGTCGAAAAACAGTCAAGTGACTTTGAATTGCAATATTTCGAAAACCAGACATCGCAGACGCTTCTGATTTTCTTTTGTGGATAGCTGTGAGAAATCTAAGCAAGTATTTTTTTTACCGCAACCTCCTACAAGGCTTTGGTTAGAAGTTATAGCCACGCAAAGGCATTAAAGACGAAGATTTTTTTTGCAAAATCCATAAAATTTTTTTAGCTCGAATCGGCTTGATTTATACATCAATGGAAAGGTCTATCAATTCTCTATGCAACAGTGAAGGTTTTAGCCGCGTACGAGCTTTGGTTAAAGAAATATAGCCTTCCAAAGAGTTTTTGGGTGAGGTCAGAGATGCATTTTTAGATTCACTTTGGATGCAATTATTTTCACAACCAGACCTCATAGAATGTTTTGGTTTTCAGTGGTAGAAAGCTCTTAAATAGGAGTATAAATTCTGAAAATACCATTTCTTTTCAAGGCTTGGTTGCGGGAATATCTCATTAGAACCAAATGAGGTGCTCGGTCGAAAAACAGTCAAGTGACTTTGAATTGCCATATTTCGAAAACCAGACATCGCAGACGCTTCTGATTTTCTTTTGTGGATAGCTGTGAGAA
This sequence comes from Chrysotoxum bicinctum, assembly GCA_911387755.1. Lineage (NCBI taxonomy): Eukaryota > Metazoa > Arthropoda > Insecta > Diptera > Syrphidae > Chrysotoxum > Chrysotoxum bicinctum. Next base: position 66,688,471 of record OU426990.1, on the reverse strand, counting down.
ATCTAAGCAAGTATTTTTTTTACCGCAACCTCCTACAAGGCTTTGGTTAGAAGTTATAGCCACGCAAAGGCATTAAAGACGAAGATTTTTTTTGCAAAATCCATAAAATTTTTTTAGCTCGAATCGGCTTGATTTATACATCAATGGAAAGGTCTATCAATTCTCTATGCAACAGTGAAGGTTTTAGCCGCGTACGAGCTTTGGTTAAAGAAATATAGCCTTCCAAAGAGTTTTTGGGTGAGGTCAGAGATGCATTTTTAGATTCACTTTGGATGCAATTATTTTCACAACCAGACCTCATAGAATGTTTTGGTTTTCAGTGGTAGAAAGCTCTTAAATAGGAGTATAAATTCTGAAAATACCATTTCTTTTCAAGGCTTGGTTGCGGGAATATCTCATTAGAACCAAATGAGGTGCTCGGTCGAAAAACAGTCAAGTGACTTTGAATTGCAATATTTCGAAAACCAGACATCGCAGACGCTTCTGATTTTCTTTTGTGGATAGCTGTGAGAAATCTAAGCAAGTATTTTTTTTACCGCAACCTCCTACAAGGCTTTGGTTAGAAGTTATAGCCACGCAAAGGCATTAAAGACGAAGATTTTTTTTGCAAAATCCATAAAATTTTTTTAGCTCGAATCGGCTTGATTTATACATCAATGGAAAGGTCTATCAATTCTCTATGCAACAGTGAAGGTTTTAGCCGCGTACGAGCTTTGGTTAAAGAAATATAGCCTTCCAAAGAGTTTTTGGGTGAGGTCAGAGATGCATTTTTAGATTCACTTTGGATGCAATTATTTTCACAACCAGACCTCATAGAATGTTTTGGTTTTCAGTGGTAGAAAGCTCTTAAATAGGAGTATAAATTCTGAAAATACCATTTCTTTTCAAGGCTTGGTTGCGGGAATATCTCATTAGAACCAAATGAGGTGCTCGGTCGAAAAACAGTCAAGTGACTTTGAATTGCCATATTTCGAAAACCAGACATCGCAGACGCTTCTGATTTTCTTTTGTGGATAGCTGTGAGAAATCTAAGCAAGTATTTTTTTTACCGCAACCTCCTACAAGGCTTTGGTTAGAAGTTATAGCCACGCAAAGGCATTAAAGACGAAGATTTTTTTTGCAAAATCCATAAAATTTTTTTAGCTCGAATCGGCTTGATTTATACATCAATGGAAAGGTCTATCAATTCTCTATGCAACAGTGAAGGTTTTAGCCGCGTACGAGCTTTGGTTAAAGAAATATAGCCTTCCAAAGAGTTTTTGGGTGAGGTCAGAGATGCATTTTTAGATTCACTTTGGATGCAATTATTTTCACAACCAGACCTCATAGAATGTTTTGGTTTTCAGTGGTAGAAAGCTCTTAAATAGGAGTATAAATTCTGAAAATACCATTTCTTTTCAAGGCTTGGTTGCGGGAATATCTCATTAGAACCAAATGAGGTGCTCGGTCGAAAAACAGTCAAGTGACTTTGAATTGCAATATTTCGAAAACCAGACATCGCAGACGCTTCTGGTTTTCTTTTGTGGATAGCTGTGAGAAATCTAAGCAAGTATTTTTTTTACCGCAACCTCCTACAAGGCTTTGGTTAGAAATTATAGCCACGCAAAGGCATTAAGGACGAAGATTTTTTTTGCAAAATCCATAAAATTTTTTTAGCTCGAATCGGCTTGATTTATACATCAATGGAAAGGTCTATCAATTCTCTATGCAACAGTGAAGGTTTTAGCCGCGTACGAGCTTTGGTTAAAGAAATATAGCCTTCCAAAGAGTTTTTGGGTGAGGTCAGAGATGCATTTTTAGATTCACTTTGGATGCAATTATTTTCACAACCAGACCTCATAGAATGTTTTGGTTTTCAGTGGTAGAAAGCTCTTAAATAGGAGTATAAATTCTGAAAATACCATTTCTTTTCAAGGCTTGGTTGCGGGAATATCTCATTAGAACCAAATGAGGTGCTCGGTCGAAAAACAGTCAAGTGACTTTGAATTGCAATATTTCGAAAACCAGACATCGCAGACGCTTCTGATTTTCTTTTGTGGATAGCTGCGAGAAATCTAAGCAAGTATTTTTTTTACCGCAACCTCCTACAAGGCTTTGGTTAGAAGTTATAGCCACGCAAAGGCATTAAAGACGAAGATTTTTTTTGCAAAATCCATAAAATTTTTTTAGCTCGAATCGGCTTGATTTATACATCAATGGAAAGGTCTATCAATTCTCTATGCAACAGTGAAGGTTTTAGCCGCGTACGACCTTTGGTTAAAGAAATATAGCCTTCCAAAGAGTTTTTGGGTGAGGTCAGAGATGCATTTTTAGATTCACTTTGGATGCAATTATTTTCACAACCAGACCTCATAGAATGTTTTGGTTTTCAGTGGTAGAAAGCTCTTAAATAGGAGTATAAATTCTGAAAATACCATTTCTTTTCAAGGCTTGGTTGCGGGAATATCTCATTAGAACCAAATGAGGTGCTCGGTCGAAAAACAGTCAAGTGACTTTGAATTGCAATATTTCGAAAACCAGACATCGCAGACGCTTCTGATTTTCTTTTGTGGATAGCTGTGAGAAATCTAAGCAAGTATTTTTTTTACCGCAACCTCCTACAAGGCTTTGGTTAGAAGTTATAGCCACGCAAAGGCATTAAAGACGAAGATTTTTTTTGCAAAATCCATAAAATTTTTTTAGCTCGAATCGGCTTGATTTATACATCAATGGAAAGGTCTATCAATTCTCTATGCAACAGTGAAGGTTTTAGCCGCGTACGACCTTTGGTTAAAGAAATATAGCCTTCCAAAGAGTTTTTGGGTGAGGTCAGAGATGCATTTTTAGATTCACTTTGGATGCAATTATTTTCACAACCAGACCTCATAGAATGTTTTGGTTTTCAGTGGTAGAAAGCTCTTAAATAGGAGTATAAATTCTGAAAATACCATTTCTTTTCAAGGCTTGGTTGCGGGAATATCTCATTAGAACCAAATGAGGTGCTCGGTCGAAAAACAGTCAAGTGACTTTGAATTGCAATATTTCGAAAACCAGACATCGCAGACGCTTCTGATTTTCTTTTGTGGATAGCTGTGAGAAATCTAAGCAAGTATTTTTTTTACCGCAACCTCCTACAAGGCTTTGGTTAGAAGTTATAGCCACGCAAAGGCATTAAAGACGAAGATTTTTTTTGCAAAATCCATAAATTTTTTTTAGCTCGAATCGGCTTGATTTATACATCAATGGAAAGGTCTATCAATTCTCTATGCAACAGTGAAGGTTTTAGCCGCGTACGAGCTTTGGTTAAAGAAATATAGCCTTCCAAAGAGTTTTTGGGTGAGGTCAGAGATGCATTTTTAGATTCACTTTGGATGCAATTATTTTCACAACCAGACCTCATAGAATGTTTTGGTTTTCAGTGGTAGAAAGCTCTTAAATAGGAGTATAAATTCTGAAAATACCATTTCTTTTCAAGGCTTGGTTGCGGGAATATCTCATTAGAACCAAATGAGGTGCTCGGTCGAAAAACAGTCAAGTGACTTTGAATTGCAATATTTCGAAAACTAGACATCGCAGACGCTTCTGATTTTCTTTTGTGGATAGCTGTGAGAAATCTAAGCAAGTATTTTTTTTACCGCAACCTCCTACAAGGCTTTGGTTAGAAGTTATAGCCACGCAAAGGCATTAAAGACGAAGATTTTTTTTGCAAAATCCATAAAATTTTTTTAGCTCGAAGCGGCTTGATTTATACATCAATGGAAAGGTCTATCAATTCTCTATGCAACAGTGAAGGTTTTAGCCGCGTACGAGCTTTGGTTAAAGAAATATAGCCTTCCAAAGAGTTTTTGGGTGAGGTCAGAGATGCATTTTTAGATTCACTTTGGATGCAATTATTTTCACAACCAGACCTCATAGAATGTTTTGGTTTTCAGTGGTAGAAAGCTCTTAAATGGGAGTATACATTCTGAAAATACCATTTCTTTTCAAGGCTTGGTTGCGGGAATATCTCATTAGAACCAAATGAGGTGCTCGGTCGAAAAACAGTCAAGTGACTTTGAATTGCAATATTTCGAAAACCAGACATCGCAGACGCTTCTGATTTTCTTTTGTGGATAGCTGTGAGAAATCTAAGCAAGTATTTTTCTTACCGCAACCTCCTACAAGGCTTTGGTTAGAAGTTATAGCCACGCAAAGGCATTAAAGACGAAGATTTTTTTTGCAAAATCCATAAAATTTAATAGAAAGGTCTATCAATTCTCTATGCAACAGTGAAGGTTTTAGCCGCGTACGAGCTTTGGTTAAAGAAATATAGCCTTCCAAAGAGTTTTTGGGTGAGGTCAGAGATGCATTTTTAGATTCACTTTGGATGCAATTATTTTCACAACCAGACCTCATAGAATGTTTTGGTTTTCAGTGGTAGAAAGCTCTTAAATAGGAGTATAAATTCTGAAAATACCATTTCTTTTCAAGGCTTGGTTGCGGGAATATCTCATTAGAACCAAATGAGGTGCTCGGTCGAAAAACAGTCAAGTGACTTTGAATTGCAATATTTCGAAAACCAGACATCGCAGACGCTTCTGATTTTCTTTTGTGGATAGCTGCAAGAAATCTAAGCAAGTATTTTTTTTACCGCAACCTCCTACAAGGCTTTGGTTAGAAGTTATAGCCACGCAAAGGCATTAAAGACGAAGATTTTTTTTGCAAAATCCATAAAATTTTTTTAGCTCGAATCGGCTTGATTTATACATCAATGGAAAGGTCTATCAATTCTCTATGCAACAGTGAAGGTTTTAGCCGCGTACGAGCTTTGGTTAAAGAAATATAGCCTTCCAAAGAGTTTTTGGGTGAGGTCAGAGATGCATTTTTAGATTCACTTTGGATGCAATTATTTTCACAACCAGACCTCATAGAATGTTTTGGTTTTCAGTGGTAGAAAGCTCTTAAATAGGAGTATAAATTCTGAAAATACCATTTCTTTTCAAGGCTTGGTTGCGGGAATATCTCATTAGAACCAAATGAGGTGCTCGGTCGAAAAACAGTCAAGTGACTTTGAATTGCAATATTTCGAAAACCAGACATCGCAGACGCTTCTGATTTTCTTTTGTGGATAGCTGCAAGAAATCTAAGCAAGTATTTTTTTTACCGCAACCTCCTACAAGGCTTTGGTTAGAAGTTATAGCCACGCAAAGGCATTAAAGACGAAGATTTTTTTTGCAAAATCCATAAAATTTTTTTAGCTCGAATCGGCTTGATTTATACATCAATGGAAAGGTCTATCAATTCTCTATGCAACAGTGAAGGTTTTAGCCGCGTAAGAGTTTTTGGGTGAGGTCAGAGATGCATTTTTAGATTCACTTTGGATGCAATTATTTTCACAACCAGACCTCATAGAATGTTTTGGTTTTCAGTGGTAGAAAGCTCTTAAATAGGAGTATAAATTCTGAAAATACCATTTCTTTTCAAGGCTTGGTTGCGGGAATATCTCATTAGAACCAAATGAGGTGCTCGGTCGAAAAACAGTCAAGTGACTTTGAATTGCAATATTTCGAAAACCAGACATCGCAGACGCTTCTGATTTTCTTTTGTGGATAGCTGCAAGAAATCTAAGCAAGTATTTTTTTTACCGCAACCTCCTACAAGGCTTTGGTTAGAAGTTATAGCCACGCAAAGGCATTAAAGACGAAGATTTTTTTTGCAAAATCCATAAAATTTTTTTAGCTCGAATCGGCTTGATTTATACATCAATGGAAAGGTCTATCAATTCTCTATGCAACAGTGAAGGTTTTAGCCGCGTACGAGCTTTGGTTAAAGAAATATAGCCTTCCAAAGAGTTTTTGGGTGAGGTCAGAGATGCATTTTTAGATTCACTTTGGATGCAATTATTTTCACAACCAGACCTCATAGAATGTTTTGGTTTTCAGTGGTAGAAAGCTCTTAAATAGGAGTATAAATTCTGAAAATACCATTTCTTTTCAAGGCTTGGTTGCGGGAATATCTCATTAGAACCAAATGAGGTGCTCGGTCGAAAAACAGTCAAGTGACTTTGAATTGCAATATTTCGAAAACTAGACATCGCAGACGCTTCTGATTTTCTTTTGTGGATAGCTGTGAGAAATCTAAGCAAGTATTTTTTTTACCGCAACCTCCTACAAGGCTTTGGTTAGAAGTTATAGCCACGCAAAGGCATTAAAGACGAAGATTTTTTTTGCAAAATCCATAAAATTTTTTTAGCTCGAATCGGCTTGATTTATACATCAATGGAAAGGTCTATCAATTCTCTATGCAACAGTGAAGGTTTTAGCCGCGTACGAGCTTTGGTTAAAGAAATATAGCCTTCCAAAGAGTTTTTGGGTGAGGTCAGAGATGCATTTTTAGATTCACTTTGGATGCAATTATTTTCACAACCAGACCTCATAGAATGTTTTGGTTTTCAGTGGTAGAAAGCTCTTAAATAGGAGTATAAATTCTGAAAATACCATTTCTTTTCAAGGCTTGGTTGCGGGAATATCTCATTAGAACCAAATGAGGTGCTCGGTCGAAAAACAGTCAAGTGACTTTGAATTGCAATATTTCGAAAACCAGACATCGCAGACGCTTCTGATTTTCTTTTGTGGATAGCTGTGAGAAATCTAAGCAAGTATTTTTTTTACCGCAACCTCCTACAAGGCTTTGGTTAGAAGTTATAGCCACGCAAAGGCATTAAAGACGAAGATTTTTTTTGCAAAATCCATAAAATTTTTTTAGCTCGAATCGGCTTGATTTATACATCAATGGAAAGGTCTATCAATTCTCTATGCAACAGTGAAGGTTTTAGCCGCGTACGAGCTTTGGTTAAAGAAATATAGCCTTCCAAAGAGTTTTTGGGTGAGGTCAGAGATGCATTTTTAGATTCACTTTGGATGCAATTATTTTCACAACCAGACCTCATAGAATGTTTTGGTTTTCAGTGGTAGAAAGCTCTTAAATGGGAGTATACATTCTGAAAATACCATTTCTTTTCAAGGCTTGGTTGCGGGAATATCTCATTAGAACCAAATGAGGTGCTCGGTCGAAAAACAGTCAAGTGACTTTGAATTGCAATATTTCGAAAACCAGACATCGCAGACGCTTCTGATTTTCTTTTGTGGATAGCTGTGAGAAATCTAAGCAAGTATTTTTTTTACCGCAACCTCCTACAAGGCTTTGGTTAGAAGTTATAGCCACGCAAAGGCATTAAAGACGAAGATTTTTTTTGCAAAATCCATAAAATTTAATAGAAAGGTCTATCAATTCTCTATGCAACAGTGAAGGTTTTAGCCGCGTACGAGCTTTGGTTAAAGAAATATAGCCTTCCAAAGAGTTTTTGGGTGAGGTCAGAGATGCATTTTTAGATTCACTTTGGATGCAATTATTTTCACAACCAGACCTCATAGAATGTTTTGGTTTTCAGTGGTAGAAAGCTCTTAAATAGGAGTATAAATTCTGAAAATACCATTTCTTTTCAAGGCTTGGTTGCGGGAATATCTCATTAGAACCAAATGAGGTGCTCGGTCGAAAAACAGTCAAGTGACTTTGAATTGCAATATTTCGAAAACCAGACATCGCAGACGCTTCTGATTTTCTTTTGTGGATAGCTGCAAGAAATCTAAGCAAGTATTTTTTTTACCGCAACCTCCTACAAGGCTTTGGTTAGAAGTTATAGCCACGCAAAGGCATTAAAGACGAAGATTTTTTTTGCAAAATCCATAAAATTTTTTTAGCTCGAATCGGCTTGATTTATACATCAATGGAAAGGTCTATCAATTCTCTATGCAACAGTGAGCAACAAAGAGTTTTTGGGTGAGGTCAGAGATGCATTTTTAGATTCACTTTGGATGCAATTATTTTCACAACCAGACCTCATAGAATGTTTTGGTTTTCAGTGGTAGAAAGCTCTTAAATAGGAGTATAAATTCTGAAAATACCATTTCTTTTCAAGGCTTGGTTGCGGGAATATCTCATTAGAACCAAATGAGGTGCTCGGTCGAAAAACAGTCAAGTGACTTTGAATTGCAATATTTCGAAAACCAGACATCGCAGACGCTTCTGATTTTCTTTTGTGGATAGCTGCAAGAAATCTAAGCAAGTATTTTTTTTACCGCAACCTCCTACAAGGCTTTGGTTAGAAGTTATAGCCACGCAAAGGCATTAAAGACGAAGATTTTTTTTGCAAAATCCATAAAATTTTTTTAGCTCGAATCGGCTTGATTTATACATCAATGGAAAGGTCTATCAATTCTCTATGCAACAGTGAAGGTTTTAGCCGCGTACGAGCTTTGGTTAAAGAAATATAGCCTTCCAAAGAGTTTTTGGGTGAGGTCAGAGATGCATTTTTAGATTCACTTTGGATGCAATTATTTTCACAACCAGACCTCATAGAATGTTTTGGTTTTCAGTGGTAGAAAGCTCTTAAATAGGAGTATAAATTCTGAAAATACCATTTCTTTTCAAGGCTTGGTTGCGGGAATATCTCATTAGAACCAAATGAGGTGCTCGGTCGAAAAACAGTCAAGTGACTTTGAATTGCAATATTTCGAAAACTAGACATCGCAGACGCTTCTGATTTTCTTTTGTGGATAGCTGTGAGAAATCTAAGCAAGTATTTTTTTTACCGCAACCTCCTACAAGGCTTTGGTTAGAAGTTATAGCCACGCAAAGGCATTAAAGACGAAGATTTTTTTTGCAAAATCCATAAAATTTTTTTAGCTCGAATCGGCTTGATTTATACATCAATGGAAAGGTCTATCAATTCTCTATGCAACAGTGAAGGTTTTAGCCGCGTACGAGCTTTGGTTAAAGAAATATAGCCTTCCAAAGAGTTTTTGGGTGAGGTCAGAGATGCATTTTTAGATTCACTTTGGATGCAATTATTTTCACAACCAGACCTCATAGAATGTTTTGGTTTTCAGTGGTAGAAAGCTCTTAAATAGGAGTATAAATTCTGAAAATACCATTTCTTTTCAAGGCTTGGTTGCGGGAATATCTCATTAGAACCAAATGAGGTGCTCGGTCGAAAAACAGTCAAGTGACTTTGAATTGCAATATTTCGAAAACCAGACATCGCAGACGCTTCTGATTTTCTTTTGTGGATAGCTGTGAGAAATCTAAGCAAGTATTTTTTTTACCGCAACCTCCTACAAGGCTTTGGTTAGAAGTTATAGCCACGCAAAGGCATTAAAGACGAAGATTTTTTTTGCAAAATCCATAAAATTTTTTTAGCTCGAATCGGCTTGATTTATACATCAATGGAAAGGTCTATCAATTCTCTATGCAACAGTGAAGGTTTTAGCCGCGTACGAGCTTTGGTTAAAGAAATATAGCCTTCCAAAGAGTTTTTGGGTGAGGTCAGAGATGCATTTTTAGATTCACTTTGGATGCAATTATTTTCACAACCAGACCTCATAGAATGTTTTGGTTTTCAGTGGTAGAAAGCTCTTAAATAGGAGTATAAATTCTGAAAATACCATTTCTTTTCAAGGCTTGGTTGCGGGAATATCTCATTAGAACCAAATGAGGTGCTCGGTCGAAAAACAGTCAAGTGACTTTGAATTGCAATATTTCGAAAACCAGACATCGCAGACGCTTCTGATTTTCTTTTGTGGATAGCTGCAAGAAATCTAAGCAAGTATTTTTTTTACCGCAACCTCCGACAAGGCTTTGGTTAGAAGTTATAGCCACGCAAAGGCATTAAAGACGAAGATTTTTTTTGCAAAATCCATAAAATTTTTTTAGCTCGAATCGGCTTGATTTATACATCAATGGAAAGGTCTATCAATTCTCTATGCAACAGTGAAGGTTTTAGCCGCGTACGAGCTTTGGTTAAAGAAATATAGCCTTCCAAAGAGTTTTTGGGTGAGGTCAGAGATGCATTTTTAGATTCACTTTGGATGCAATTATTTTCACAACCAGACCTCATAGAATGTTTTGGTTTTCAGTGGTAGAAAGCTCTTAAATAGGAGTATAAATTCTGAAAATACCATTTCTTTTCAAGGCTTGGTTGCGGGAATATCTCATTAGAACCAAATGAGGTGCTCGGTCGAAAAACAGTCAAGTGACTTTGAATTGCAATATTTCGAAAACCAGACATCGCAGACGCTTCTGATTTTCTTTTGTGGATAGCTGCAAGAAATCTAAGCAAGTATTTTTTTTACCGCAACCTCCTACAAGGCTTTGGTTAGAAGTTATAGCCACGCAAAGGCATTAAAGACGAAAATTTTTTTTGCAAAATCCATAAAAATTTTTTAGCTCGAATCGGCTTGATTTATACATCAATGGAAAGGTCTATCAATTCTCTATGCAACAGTGAAGGTTTTAGCCGCGTAAGAGTTTTTGGGTGAGGTCAGAGATGCATTTTTAGATTCACTTTGGATGCAATTATTTTCACAACCAGACCTCATAGAATGTTTTGGTTTTCAGTGGTAGAAAGCTCTTAAATAGGAGTATAAATTCTGAAAATACCATTTCTTTTCAAGGCTTGGTTGCGGGAATATCTCATTAGAACCAAATGAGGTGCTCGGTCGAAAAACAGTCAAGTGACTTTGAATTGCAATATTTCGAAAACCAGACATCGCAGACGCTTCTGATTTTCTTTTGTGGATAGCTGCAAGAAATCTAAGCAAGTATTTTTTTTACCGCAACCTCCTACAAGGCTTTGGTTAGAAGTTATAGCCACGCAAAGGCATTAAAGACGAAGATTTTTTTTGCAAAATCCATAAAAATTTTTTAGCTCGAATCGGCTTGATTTATACATCAATGGAAAGGTCTATCAATTCTCTATGCAACAGTGAAGGTTTTAGCCGCGTACGAGCTTTGGTTAAAGAAATATAGCCTTCCAAAGAGTTTTTGGGTGAGGTCAGAGATGCATTTTTAGATTCACTTTGGATGCAATTATTTTCACAACCAGACCTCATAGAATGTTTTGGTTTTCAGTGGTAGAAAGCTCTTAAATAGGAGTATAAATTCTGAAAATACCATTTCTTTTCAAGGCTTGGTTGCGGGAATATCTCATTAGAACCAAATGAGGTGCTCGGTCGAAAAACAGTCAAGTGACTTTGAATTGCAATATTTCGAAAACCAGACATCGCAGACGCTTCTGATTTTCTTTTGTGGATAGCTGTGAGAAATCTAAGCAAGTATTTTTTTTACCGCAACCTCCTACAAGGCTTTGGTTAGAAGTTATAGCCACGCAAAGGCATTAAAGACGAAGATTTTTTTTGCAAAATCCATAAAATTTTTTTAGCTCGAATCGGCTTGATTTATACATCAATGGAAAGGTCTATCAATTCTCTATGCAACAGTGAAGGTTTTAGCCGCGTACGAGCTTTGGTTAAAGAAATATAGCCTTCCAAAGAGTTTTTGGGTGAGGTCAGAGATGCATTTTTAGATTCACTTTGGATGCAATTATTTTCACAACCAGACCTCATAGAATGTTTTGGTTTTCAGTGGTAGAAAGCTCTTAAATGGGAGTATACATTCTGAAAATACCATTTCTTTTCAAGGCTTGGTTGCGGGAATATCTCATTAGAACCAAATGAGGTGCTCGGTCGAAAAACAGTCAAGTGACTTTGAATTGCAATATTTCGAAAACCAGACATCGCAGACGCTTCTGATTTTCTTTTGTGGATAGCTGTGAGAAATCTAAGCAAGTATTTTTTTTACCGCAACCTCCTACAAGGCTTTGGTTAGAAGTTATAGCCACGCAAAGGCATTAAAGACGAAGATTTTTTTTGCAAAATCCATAAAATTTTTTTAGCTCGAATCGGCTTGATTTATACATCAATAGAAAGGTCTATCAATTCTCTATGCAACAGTGAAGGTTTTAGCCGCGTACGAGCTTTGGTTAAAGAAATATAGCCTTCCAAAGAGTTTTTGGGTGAGGTCAGAGATGCATTTTTAGATTCACTTTGGATGCAATTATTTTCACAACCAGACCTCATAGAATGTTTTGGTTTTCAGTGGTAGAAAGCTCTTAAATAGGAGTATAAATTCTGAAAATACCATTTCTTTTCAAGGCTTGGTTGCGGGAATATCTCATTAGAACCAAATGAGGTGCTCGGTCGAAAAACAGTCAAGTGACTTTGAATTGCAATATTTCGAAAACCAGACATCGCAGACGCTTCTGATTTTCTTTTGTGGATAGCTGTGAGAAATCTAAGCAAGTATTTTTTTTACCGCAACCTCCTACAAGGCTTTGGTTAGAAGTTATAGCCACGCAAAGGCATTAAAGACGAAGATTTTTTTTGCAAAATCCATAAAATTTTTTTAGCTCGAATCGGCTTGATTTATACATCAATGGAAAGGTCTATCAATTCTCTATGCAACAGTGAAGGTTTTAGCCGTGTACGAGCTTTGGTTAAAGAAATATAGCCTTCCAAAGAGTTTTTGGGTGAGGTCAGAGATGCATTTTTAGATTCACTTTGGATGCAATTATTTTCACAACCAGACCTCATAGAATGTTTTGGTTTTCAGTGGTAGAAAGCTCTTAAATAGGAGTATAAATTCTGAAAATACCATTTCTTTTCAAGGCTTGGTTGCGGGAATATCTCATTAGAACCAAATGAGGTGCTCGGTCGAAAAACAGTCAAGTGACTTTGAATTGCAATATTTCGAAAACCAGACATCGCAGACGCTTCTGATTTTCTTTTGTGGATAGCTGTGAGAAATCTAAGCAAGTATTTTTTTTACCGCAACCTCCTACAAGGCTTTGGTTAGAAGTTATAGCCACGCAAAGGCATTAAAGACGAAGATTTTTTTTGCAAAATCCATAAAATTTTTTTAGCTCGAATCGGCTTGATTTATACATCAATAGAAAGGTCTATCAATTCTCTATGCAACAGTGAAGGTTTTAGCCGCGTACGAGCTTTGGTTAAAGAAATATAGCCTTCCAAAGAGTTTTTGGGTGAGGTCAGAGATGCATTTTTAGATTCACTTTGGATGCAATTATTTTCACAACCAGACCTCATAGAATGTTTTGGTTTTCAGTGGTAGAAAGCTCTTAAATAGGAGTATAAATTCTGAAAATACCATTTCTTTTCAAGGCTTGGTTGCGGGAATATCTCATTAGAACCAAATGAGGTGCTCGGTCGAAAAACAGTCAAGTGACTTTGAATTGCAATATTTCGAAAACCAGACATCGCAGACGCTTCTGATTTTCTCGAATCGGCTTGATTTATACATCAATGGAAAGGTCTATCAATTCTCTATGCAACAGTGAAGGTTTTAGCCGCGTACGAGCTTTGGTTAAAGAAATATAGCCTTCCAAAGAGTTTTTGGGTGAGGTCAGAGATGCATTTTTAGATTCACTTTGGATGCAATTATTTTCACAACCAGACCTCATAGAATGTTTTGGTTTTCAGTGGTAGAAAGCTCTTAAATAGGAGTATAAATTCTGAAAATACCATTTCTTTTCAAGGCTTGGTTGCGGGAATATCTCATTAGAACCAAATGAGGTGCTCGGTCGAAAAACAGTCAAGTGACTTTGAATTGCAATATTTCGAAAACCAGACATCGCAGACGCTTCTGATTTTCTTTTGTGGATAGCTGTGAGAAATCTAAGCAAGTATTTTTTTTACTGCAACCTCCTACAAGGCTTTGGTTAGAAGTTATAGCCACGCAAAGGCATTAAAGACGAAGATTTTTTTTGCAAAATCCATAAATTTTTTTTAGCTCGAATCGGCTTGATTTATACATCAATGGAAAGGTCTATCAATTCTCTATGCAACAGTGAAGGTTTTAGCCGCGTACGAGCTTTGGTTAAAGAAATATAGCCTTCCAAAGAGTTTTTGGGTGAGGTCAGAGATGCATTTTTAGATTCACTTTGGATGCAATTATTTTCACAACCAGACCTCATAGAATGTTTTGGTTTTCAGTGGTAGAAAGCTCTTAAATAGGAGTATAAATTCTGAAAATACCATTTCTTTTCAAGGCTTGGTTGCGGGAATATCTCATTAGAACCAAATGAGGTGCTCGGTCGAAAAACAGTCAAGTGACTTTGAATTGCAATATTTCGAAAACCAGACATCGCAGACGCTTCTGATTTTCTTTTGTGGATAGCTGTGAGAAATCTAAGCAAGTATTTTTTTTACCGCAACCTCCTACAAGGCTTTGGTTAGAAGTTATAGCCACGCAAAGGCATTAAAGACGAAGATTTTTTTTGCAAAATCCATAAATTTTTTTTAGCTCGAATCGGCTTGATTTATACATCAATGGAAAGGTCTATCAATTCTCTATGCAACAGTGAAGGTTTTAGCCGCGTACGAGCTTTGGTTAAAGAAATATAGCCTTCCAAAGAGTTTTTGGGTGAGGTCAGAGATGCATTTTTAGATTCACTTTGGATGCAATTATTTTCACAACCAGACCTCATAGAATGTTTTGGTTTTCAGTGGTAGAAAGCTCTTAAATAGGAGTATAAATTCTGAAAATACCATTTCTTTTCAAGGCTTGGTTGCGGGAATATCTCATTAGAACCAAATGAGGTGCTCGGTCGAAAAACAGTCAAGTGACTTTGAATTGCAATATTTCGAAAACCAGACATCGCAGACGCTTCTGATTTTCTTTTGTGGATAGCTGTGAGAAATCTAAGCAAGTATTTTTTTTACCGCAACCTCCTACAAGGCTTTGGTTAGAAGTTATAGCCACGCAAAGGCATTAAAGACGAAGATTTTTTTTGCAAAATCCATAAAATTTTTTTAGCTCGAATCGGCGTGATTTATACATCAATGGAAAGGTCTATCAATTCTCTATGCAACAGTGAAGGTTTTAGCCGCGTACGAGCTTTGGTTAAAGAAATATAGCCTTCCAAAGAGTTTTTGGGTGAGGTCAGAGATGCATTTTTAGATTCACTTTGGATGCAATTATTTTCACAACCAGACCTCATAGAATGTTTTGGTTTTCAGTGGTAGAAAGCTCTTAAATAGGAGTATAAATTCTGAAAATACCATTTCTTTTCAAGGCTTGGTTGCGGGAATATCTCATTAGAACCAAATGAGGTGCTCGGTCGAAAAACAGTCAAGTGACTTTGAATTGCAATATTTCGAAAACCAGACATCGCAGACGCTTCTGATTTTCTTTTGTGGATAGCTGTGAGAAATCTAAGCAAGTATTTTTTTTACCGCAACCTCCTACAAGGCTTTGGTTAGAAGTTATAGCCACGCAAAGGCATTAAAGACGAAGATTTTTTTTGCAAAATCCATAAAATTTTTTTAGCTCGAATCGGCTTGATTTATACATCAATGGAAAGGTCTATCAATTCTCTATGCAACAGTGAAGGTTTTAGCCGCGTACGAGCTTTGGTTAAAGAAATATAGCCTTCCAAAGAGTTTTTGGGTGAGGTCAGAGATGCATTTTTAGATTCACTTTGGATGCAATTATTTTCACAACCAGACCTCATAGAATGTTTTGGTTTTCAGTGGTAGAAAGCTCTTAAATAGGAGTATAAATTCTGAAAATACCATTTCTTTTCAAGGCTTGGTTGCGGGAATATCTCATTAGAACCAAATGAGGTGCTCGGTCGAAAAACAGTCAAGTGACTTTGAATTGCAATATTTCGAAAACCAGACATCGCAGACGCTTCTGATTTTCTTTTGTGGATAGCTGTGAGAAATCTAAGCAAGTATTTTTTTTACCGCAACCTCCTACAAGGCTTTGGTTAGAAGTTATAGCCACGCAAAGGTATTAAAGACGAAGATTTTTTTTGCAAAATCCATAAATTTTTTTTAGCTCGAATCGGCTTGATTTATACATCAATGGAAAGGTCTATCAATTCTCTATGCAACAGTGAAGGTTTTAGCCGCGTACGAGCTTTGGTTAAAGAAATATAGCCTTCCAAAGAGTTTTTGGGTGAGGTCAGAGATGCATTTTTAGATTCACTTTGGATGCAATTATTTTCACAACCAGACCTCATAGAATGTTTTGGTTTTCAGTGGTAGAAAGCTCTTAAATAGGAGTATAAATTCTGAAAATACCATTTCTTTTCAAGGCTTGGTTGCGGGAATATCTCATTAGAACCAAATGAGGTGCTCGGTCGAAAAACAGTCAAGTGACTTTGAATTGCAATATTTCGAAAACCAGACATCGCAGACGCTTCTGATTTTCTTTTGTGGATAGCTGTGAAAAATCTAAGCAAGTATTTTTTTTACCGCAACCTCCTACAAGGCTTTGGTTAGAAGTTATAGCCACGCAAAGGCATTAAAGACGAAGATTTTTTTTGCAAAATCCATAAAAATTTTTTAGCTCGAATCGGCTTGATTTATACATCAATGGAAAGGTCTATCAATTCTCTATGCAACAGTGAAGGTTTTAGCCGCGTACGAGCTTTGGTTAAAGAAATATAGCCTTCCAAAGAGTTTTTGGGTGAGGTCAGAGATGCATTTTTAGATTCACTTTGGATGCAATTATTTTCACAACCAGACCTCATAGAATGTTTTGGTTTTCAGTGGTAGAAAGCTCTTAAATAGGAGTATAAATTCTGAAAATACCATTTCTTTTCAAGGCTTTGTTGCGGAAATATCTCATTAGAACCAAATGAGGTGCTCGGTCGAAAAACAGTCAAGTGACTTTGAATTGCAATATTTCGAAAACCAGACATCGCAGACGCTTCTGATTTTCTTTTGTGGATAGCTGTGAGAAATCTAAGCAAGTATTTTTTTTACCGCAACCTCCTACAAGGCTTTGGTTAGAAGTTATAGCCACGCAAAGGCATTAAAGACGAAGATTTTTTTTGCAAAATCCATAAAATTTTTTTAGCTCGAATCGGCTTGATTTATACATCAATGGAAAGGTCTATCAATTCTCTATGCAACAGTGAAGGTTTTAGCCGCGTACGAGCTTTGGTTAAAGAAATATAGCCTTCCAAAGAGTTTTTGGGTGAGGTCAGAGATGCATTTTTAGATTCACTTTGGATGCAATTATTTTCACAACCAGACCTCATAGAATGTTTTGGTTTTCAGTGGTAGAAAGCTCTTAAATAGGAGTATTAATTCTGAAAATACCATTTCTTTTCAAGGCTTTGTTGCGGAAATATCTCATTAGAACCAAATGAGGTGCTCGGTCGAAAAACAGTCAAGTGACTTTGAATTGCAATATTTCGAAAACCAGACATCGCAGACGCTTCTGGTTTTCTTTTGTGGATAGCTGTGAGAAATCTAAGCAAGTATTTTTTTTACCGCAACCTCCTACAAGGCTTAGGTTAGAAATTATAGCCACGCAAAGGCATTAAAGACGAAGATTTTTTTTGCAAAATCCATAAAATTTTTTTAGCTCGAATCGGCTTGATTTATACATCAATGGAAAGGTCTATCAATTCTCTATGCAACAGTGAAGGTTTTAGCCGCGTACGAGCTTTGGTTGAGGAAATATAGCCTTCCAAAGAGTTTTTGGGTGAGGTCAGAGATGCATTTTTAGATTCACTTTGGATGCAATTATTTTCACAACCAGACCTCATAGAATGTTTTGGTTTTCAGTGGTAGAAAGCTCTTAAATAGGAGTATAAATTCTGAAAATACCATTTCTTTTCAAGGCTTTGTTGCGGAAATATCTCATTAGAACCAAATGAGGTGCTCGGTCGAAAAACAGTCAAGTGACTTTGAATTGCAATATTTCGAAAACCAGACATCGCAGACGCTTCTGGTTTTCTTTTGTGGATAGCTGTGAGAAATCTAAGCAAGTATTTTTTTTACCGCAACCTCCTACAAGGCTTAGGTTAGAAATTATAGCCACGCAAAGGCATTAAAGACGAAGATTTTTTTTGCAAAATCCATAAAATTTTTTTAGCTCGAATCGGCTTGATTTATACATCAATGGAAAGGTCTATCAATTCTCTATGCAACAGTGAAGGTTTTAGCCGCGTACGAGCTTTGGTTGAGGAAATATAGCCTTCCAAAGAGTTTTTGGGTGAGGTCAGAGATGCATTTTTAGATTCACTTTGGATGCAATTATTTTCACAACCAGACCTCATAGAATGTTTTGGTTTTCAGTGGTAGAAAGCTCTTAAATAGGAGTATAAATTCTGAAAATACCATTTCTTTTCAAGGCTTTGTTGCGGAAATATCTCATTAGAACCAAATGAGGTGCTCGGTCGAAAAACAGTCAAGTGACTTTGAATTGCAATATTTCGAAAACCAGACATCGCAGACGCTTCTGGTTTTCTTTTGTGGATAGCTGTGAGAAATCTAAGCAAGTATTTTTTTTACCGCAACCTCCTACAAGGCTTAGGTTAGAAATTATAGCCACGCAAAGGCATTAAAGACGAAGATTTTTTTTGCAAAATCCATAAAATTGTTTTAGCTCAAATCGGCTTGATTTATACATCAATGGAATGGTCTATCTATCAATTCTCTATGCAACAGTGAAGGTTTAACCGCGTACGAGCTTTGGTTGAGGAAATATAGCCTTCCAAAGAGTTTTTGGGTGAGGTCAGAGATGCATTTTTAGATTCACTTTGGATGCAATTATTTTCACAACCAGACCTCATAGAATGTTTTGGTTTTTAGTGGTAGAAAGCTCTTAAATAGGAGTATAAATTCTGAAAATACCATTTCTTTTCAAGGCTTTGTTGCGGAAATATCTCATTAGAACCAAATGAGGTGCTCGGTCGAAAAACAGTCAAGTGACTTTGAATTGCAATATTTCGAAAACCAGACATCGCAGACGCTTCTGGTTTTCTTTTGTGGATAGCTGTGAGAAATCTAAGCAAGTATTTTTTTTACCGCAACCTCCTACAAGGCTTAGGTTAGAAATTATAGCCACGCAAAGGCATTAAAGACGAAGATTTTTTTTGCAAAATCCATAAAATTGTTTTAGCTCGAATCGGCTTGATTTATACATCAATGGAAAGGTCTATCTATCAATTCTCTATGCAACAGTGAAGGTTTTAGCCGCGTACGAGCTTTGGTTGAGGAAATATAGCCTTCCAAAGAGTTTTTGGGTGAGGTCAGAGATGCATTTTTAGATTCACTTTGGATGCAATTATTTTCACAACCAGACCTCATAGAATGTTTTGGTTTTCAGTGGTAGAAAGCTCTTAAATAGGAGTATAAATTCTGAAAATACCATTTCTTTTCAAGGCTTTGTTGCGGAAATATCTCATTAGAGCGAAATGAGGTGCTCGGTCGAAAAACAGTCAAGTGACTTTGAATTGCAATATTTCGAAAACCAGACATCGCAGACGCTTTTGGTTTTCTTTTGTGGATAGCTGTGAGAAATTATTTTCACAACCAGACCTCATAGAATGTTTTGGTTTTCACTGGTAGAAAGCTCTTAAATAGGAGTATAAACTCTGAAAATACCATTTTTTTTCAAGGCTTTGTTGCGGAAATATCTCATTAGAACCAAATGAGGTGCTCGGTCGAAAAACAGTCAAGTGACTTTGAATTGCAATATTTCGAAAACCAGACATCGCAGACGCTTCTGGTTTTCTTTTGTGGATAGCTGTGAGAAATCTAAGCAAGTATTTTTTTTACCGCAACCTCCTACAAGGCTTTGGTTAGAAATTATAGCCACGCAAAGGTATTAAAGACGAAGATTTTTTTTGCAAAATCCATAAAATTTTTTTAGCTCGATTCGGTTTGATTTATACATCTATGGAAAGGTCTATCAATTCTCTATGCAACAGTGAAGGTTTTAGCCGCGTACGAGCTTTGGTTGAGGAAATATAGCCTTCCAAAGAGTTTTTGGGTGAGGTCAGAGATGCATTTTTAGATTCACTTTGGATGCAATTATTTTCACAACCAGACCTCATAGAATGTTCTGGTTTTCAGTGGTAGAAAGCTCTTAAATGGGAGTATAAATTCTGAAAATACCATTTCTTTTCAAGGCTTTGTTGCGGAAATATCTCATTAGAACCAAATGAGGTGCTCGGTCGAAAAACAGTCAAGTGACTTTGAATTGCAATATTTCGAAAACCAGACATCGCAGACGCTTCTGGTTTTCTTTTGTGGATAGCTGTGAGAAATCTAAGCAAGTATTTTTTTTACTGCAACCTCCTACAGGGCCTAGGTTAGAAATTATAGCCACGCAAAGGCATTAAAGACGAAGATTTTTTTTGCAAAATCCATAAAATTTTTTTAGCTCGAATCGGCTTGATTTATACATCAATGGAAAGGTCTATCAATTCTCTATGCAACAGTGAAGGTTTTAGTCGCGTTCGAGCTTTGGTTGAGGAAATATAGCCTTCCAAAGAGTTTTTGGGTGAGGTCAGAGATGCATTTTTAGATTCACTTTGGATGCAATTATTTTCACAACCAGACCTCATAGAATGTTTTGGTTTTCAGTGGTAGAAAGCTCTTAAATAGGAGTATAAATTCTGAAAATACCATTTCTTTTCAAGGCTTTGTTGCGGAAATATCTCATTAGAACCAAATGAGGTGCTCGGTCGAAAAACAGTCAAGTGACTTTGAATTGCAATATTTCGAAAACCAGACATCGCAGACGCTTTTGGTTTTCTTTTGTGGATAGCTGTGAGAAATTATTTTCACAACCAGACCTCATAGAATGTTTTGGTTTTCACTGGTAGAAAGCTCTTAAATAGGAGTATAAACTCTGAAAATACCATTTTTTTTCAAGGCTTTGTTGCGGAAATATCTCATTAGAACCAAATGAGGTGCTCGGTCGAAAAACAGTCAAGTGACTTTGAATTGCAATATTTCGAAAACCAGACATCGCAGACGCTTCTGGTTTTCTTTCGTGGATAGCTGTGAGAAATCTTAGCAAGTATTTTTTTTACCGCAACCTCCTACAAGGCTTAGGTTAGAAATTATAGCCACGCAAAGGCATTAAAGACGAAGATTTTTTTTGCAAAATCCATAAAATTTTTTTAGCTCGAAACGGCTTGATTTATACATCAATGGAAAGGTCTATCAATTCTCTATGCAACAGTGAAGGTTTTAGCCGCGTACGAGCTTTGGTTAAAGAAATATAGCCTTCCAAAGAGTTTTTGGGTGAGGTCAGAGATGCATTTTTAGATTCACTTTGGATGCAATTATTTTCACAACCAGGCCTCATAGAATGTTTTGGTTTTCAGTGGTAGAAAGCTCTTAAATGGGAGTATAAATTCTGAAAATACCATTTCTTTTCAAGGCTTGGTTGCGGGAATATCTCATTAGAACCAAATGAGGTGCTCGGTCGAAAAACAGTCAAGTGACTTTGAATTGCAATATTTCGAAAACCAGACATCGCAGACGCTTCTGGTTTTCTCTTGTGGATAGCTGGGAGAAATCTAAGCAAGTATTTTTTTACCGCAACCTCCTACAAGGCTTTGGTTAGAAATTATAGCCACGCAAAGGCATTAAAGACGAAGATTTTTTTTGCAAAATCCATAAAATTTTTTTAGCTCGAATCGGCTTGATTTATACATCAATGGAAAGGTCTATCAATTCTCTATGCAACAGTGAAGGTTTTAGCCGCGTACGAGCTTTGGTTAAAGAAATATACCCTTCCAAAGAGTTTTTGGGTGAGGTCAGAGATGCATTTTTAGATTCACTTTGGATGCAATTATTTTCACAACCAGACCTCATAGAATGTTTTGGTTTTCAGTGGTAGAAAGCTCTTAAATGGGAGTATAAATTCTGAAAATACCATTTCTTTTCAAGGCTTGGTTGCGGGAATATCTCATTAGAACCAAATGAGGTGCTCGGTCGAAAAACAGTCAAGTGACTTTGAATTGCAATATTTCGAAAACCAGACATCGCAGACGCTTCTGGTTTTCTCTTGTGGATAGCTGGGAGAAATCTAAGCAAGTATTTTTTTACCGCAACCTCCTACAAGGCTTTGGTTAGAAATTATAGCCACGCAAAGGCATTAAAGACGAAGATTTTTTTTGCAAAATCCATAAAATTTTTTTAGCTCGAATCGGCTTGATTTATACATCAATGGAAAGGTCTATCAATTCTCTATGCAACAGTGAAGGTTTTAGCCGCGTACGAGCTTTGGTTAAAGAAATATACCCTTCCAAAGAGTTTTTGGGTGAGGTCAGAGATGCATTTTTAGATTCACTTTGGATGCAATTATTTTCACAACCAGACCTCATAGAATGTTTTGGTTTTCAGTGGTAGAAAGCTCTTAAATGGGAGTATAAATTCTGAAAATACCATTTCTTTTCAAGGCTTGGTTGCGGGAATATCTCATTAGAACCAAATGAGGTGCTCGGTCGAAAAACAGTCAAGTGACTTTGAGTTGCAATATTTCGAAAACCAGACATCGCAGACGCTTCTGGTTTTCTTTTGTGGATAGCTGTGAGAAATCTAAGCAAGTATTTTTTTTACCGCAACCTCCTACAAGGCTTTGGTTAGAAATTATAGCCACGCAAAGGCATTAAAGACGAAGATTTTTTTTTGCAAAATCCATAAATTTTTTTTAGCTCGAATCGGCTTGATTTATACATCAATGGAAAGGTCTATCAATTCTCTATGCAACAGTGAAGGTTTTAGCCGCGTACGAGCTTTGGTTAAAGAAATATAGCCTTCCAAAGAGTTTTTGGGTGAGGTCAGAGATGCATTTTTAGATTCACTTTGGATGCAATTATTTTCACAACCAGACCTCATAGAATGTTTTGGTTTTCAGTGGTAGAAAGCTCTTAAATAGGAGTATAAATTCTGAAAATACCATTTCTTTTCAAGGCTTGGTTGCGGGAATATCTCATTAGAACCAAATGAGGTGCTCGGTCGAAAAACAGTCAAGTGACTTTGAGTTGCAATATTTCGAAAACCAGACATCGCAGACGCTTCTGGTTTTCTTTTGTGGATAGCTGTGAGAAATCTAAGCAAGTATTTTTTTTACCGCAACTTCCTACAAGGCTTTGGTTAGAAATTATAGCCACGCAAAGGCATTAAAGACGAAGATTTTTTGCAAAATCCATAAATTTTTTTTAGCTCGAATCGGCTTGATTTATACATCAATGGAAAGGTCTATCAATTCTCTATGCAACAGTGAAGGTTTTAGCCGCGTACGAGCTTTGGTTAAAGAAATTTAGCCTTCCAAAGAGTTTTTGGGTGAGGTCAGAGATGCATTTTTAGATTCACTTTGGATGCAATTATTTTCACAACCAGACCTCATAGAATGTTTTGGTTTTCAGTGGTAGAAAGCTCTTAAATGGGAGTATAAATTCTGAAAATACCATTTCTTTTCAAGGCTTGGTTGCGGAAATATCTCATTAGAACCAAATGAGGTGCTCGGTCGAAAAACAGTCAAGTGACTTTGAATTGCAATATTTCGAAAACCAGACATCGCAGACGCTTCTGGTTTTCTTTTGTGGATAGCTGTGAGAAATCTAAGCAAGTATTTTTTTTACCGCAACCTCCTACAAGGCTTTGGTTAGAAATTATAGCCACGCAAAGGCATTAAAGACGAAGATTTTTTTTGCAAAATCCATAAAATTTTTTTAGCTCGAATCGGTTTGATTTATACATCAATGGAAAGGTCTATCAATTCTCTATGCAACAGTGAAGGTTTTAGCCGCGTACGAGCTTTGGTTCAAGAAATATAGCCTTCCAAAGAGTTTTTGGGTGAGGTCAGAGATGCATTTTTAGATTCACTTTGGATGCAATTATTTTCACAACCAGACCTCATAGAATGTTTTGGTTTTCAGTGGTAGAAAGCTCTTAAATGGGAGTATAAATTCTGAAAATACCATTTCTTTTCAAGGCTTGGTTGCGGAAATATCTCATTAGAACCAAATGAGGTGCTCGGTCGAAAAACAGTCAAGTGACTTTGAATTGCAATATTTCGAAAACCAGACATCGCAGACGCTTCTGGTTTTCTTTTGTGGATAGCTGTGAGAAATCTAAGCAAGTATTTTTTTTTACCGCAACCGCCTACAAGGCTTAGGTTAGAAATTATAGCCACGCAAAGGCATTAAAGACGAAGATTTTTTTTGCAAAATCCATAAATTTTTTTAGCTCGAATCGGCTTGATTTATACATCAATGGAAAGGTCTATCAATTCTCTATGCAACAGTGAAGGTTTTAGTCGTGTACGAGCTTTGGTTGAGGAAATATAGCTTTCCAAAGAGTTTTTGGGTGAGGTCAGAGATGCATTTTTAGATTCACTTTGGATGCAATTATATTCACAACCAGACCTCATAGAATGTTTTGGTTTTCAGTGGTAGAAAGCTCTTAAATGGGAGTATAAATTCTGAAAATACCATTTCTTTTCAAGGCTTTGTTGCGGAAATATCTCATTAGAACCAAATGAGGTGTTCGGTCGAAAAACAGTCAAGTGACTTTGAATTGCAATATTTCGAAAACCAGACATCGCAGACGCTTCTGGTTTTCTTTTGTGGATAGCTGTGAGAAATCTAAGCAAGTATTTTTTTTTACCGCAACCGCCTACAAGGCTTAGGTTATAAATTATAGCCACGCAAAGGCATTAAAGACGAAGATTTTTTTTGCAAAATCCATAAATTTTTTTTAGCTCGAATCGGCTTGATTTATACATCAATGGAAAGGTCTATCAATTCTCTATGCAACAGTGAAGGTTTTAGTCGTGTACGAGCTTTGGTTGAGGAAATATAGCTTTCCAAAGAGTTTTTGGGTGAGGTCAGAGATGCATTTTTAGATTCACTTTGGATGCAATTATATTCACAACCAGACCTCATAGAATGTTTTGGTTTTCAGTGGTAGAAAGCTCTTAAATGGGAGTATAAATTCTGAAAATACCATTTCTTTTCAAGGCTTTGTTGCGGAAATATCTCATTAGAACCAAATGAGGTGTTCGGTCGAAAAACAGTCAAGTGACTTTGAATTGCAATATTTCGAAAACCAGACATCGCAGACGCTTCTGGTTTTCTTTTGTGGATAGCTGTGAGAAATCTAAGCAAGTATTTTTTTTACCGCAACCTCCTACAAGGCATTGGTTAGAAATTATAGCCACGCAAAGGCATTAAAGACGAAGATTTTTTTTGCAAAATCCATAAAATTTTTTTAGCTCGAATCGGCTTGATTTATACATCAATGGAAAGGTCTATCAATTCTCTATGCAAAATTGAAGGTTTTAGTCGCGTACGAGCTTTGGTTGAGGAAATATAGCCTTCCAAAGAGTTTTTGGGTGAGGTCAGAGATGCATTTTTAGATTCACTTTGGATGCAATTATTTTCACAACCAGGCCTCATAGAATGTTTTGGTTTTCAGTGGTAGAAAGCTCTTAAATGGGAGTATAAATTCTGAAAATACCATTTCTTTTCAAGGCTTGGTTGCGGGAATATCTCATTAGAACCAAATGAGGTGCTCGGTCGAAAAACAGTCAAGTGACTTTGAATTGCAATATTTCGAAAACCAGACATCGCAGACGCTTCTGGTTTTCTTTTGTGGATAGCTGTGAGAAATCTAAGCAAGTATTTTTTTTACCGCAACCTCCTACAAGGCATTGGTTAGAAATTATAGCCACGCAAAGGCATTAAAGACGAAGATTTTTTTTGCAAAATCCATAAAATTTTTTTAGCTCGAATCGGCTTGATTTATACATCAATGGAAAGGTCTATCAATTCTCTATGCAAAATTGAAGGTTTTAGTCGCGTACGAGCTTTGGTTGAGGAAATATAGCCTTCCAAAGAGTTTTTGGGTGAGGTCAGAGATGCATTTTTAGATTCACTTTGGATGCAATTATTTTCACAACCAGGTCTCCTAGAATGTTTTGGTTTTCAGTGGTAGAAAGCTCTTAAATGGGAGTATAAATTCTGAAAATACCATTTCTTTTCAAGGCTTGGTTGCGGGAATATCTCATTAGAACCAAATGAGGTGCTCGGTCGAAAAACAGTCAAGTGACTTTGAATTGCAATATTTCGAAAACCAGACATCGCAGACGCTTCTGGTTTTCTTTTGTGGATAGCTGTGAGAAATCTAAGCAAGTATTTTTTTTACCGCAACCTCCTACAAGGCTTTGGTTAGAAATTATAGCCACGCAAAGGCATTAAAGACGAAGATTTTTTTTGCAAAATCCATAAAATTTTTTTAGCTCGAATCGGCTTGATTTATACATCAATGGAAAGGTCTATCAATTCTCTATGCAACAGTGAAGGTTTTAGCCGCGTACGAGCTTTGGTTGAGGAAATATAGCCTTCCAAAGAGTTTTTGGGTGAGGTCAGAGATGCATTTTTAGATTCACTTTGGATGCAATTATTTTCACAACCAGACCTCATAGAATGTTTTGGTTTTCAGTGGTAGAAAGCTCTTAAATAGGAGTATAAATTCTGAAAATACCATTTCTTTTCAAGGCTTTGTTGCGGAAATATCTCATTAGAACCAAATGAGGTGCTCGGTCGAAAAACAGTCAAGTGACTTTGAATTGCAATATTTCGAAAACCAGACATCGCAGACGCTTCTGGTTTTCTTTTGTGGATAGCTGTGAGAAATCTAAGCAAGTATTTTTTTTACCGCAACCTCCTACAAGGCTTAGGTTAGAAATTATAGCCACGCAAATGCATTAAAGACGAAGATTTTTTTTGCAAAATCCATAAATTTTTTTTAGCTCGAATCGGCTTGATTTATACATCAATGGAAAGGTCTATCTATCAATTCTCTATGCAACAGTGAAGGTTTTAGCCGCGTACGAGCTTTGGTTGAGGAAATATAGCCTTCCAAAGAGTTTTTGGGTGAGGTCAGAGATGCATTTTTAGATTCACTTTGGATGCAATTATTTTCACAACCAGACCTCATAGAATGTTTTGGTTTTCAGTGGTAGAAAGCTCTTAAATAGGAGTATAAATTCTGAAAATACCATTTCTTTTCAAGGCTTTGTTGCGGAAATATCTCATTAGAACCAAATGAGGTGCTCGGTCGAAAAACAGTCAAGTGACTTTGAATTGCAATATTTCGAAAACCAGACATCGCAGACGCTTCTGGTTTTCTTTTTTTTCTTTTGTGGATAGCTGTGAGAAATCTAAGCAAGTATTTTTTTTACCGCAACCTCCTACAAGGCTTAGGTTAGAAATTATAGCCACGCAAAGGCATTAGACGAAGATTTTTTTTGCAAAATCCATAAAATTTTTTTAGCTCGAATCGGCTTGATTTATACATCAATGGAAAGGTCTATCAATTCTCTATGCAACAGTGAAGGTTTTAGCCGCGTACGAGCTTTGGTTTAAGAAATATAGCCTTCCAAAGAGTTTTTGGGTGAGGTCAGAGATGCATTTTTAGATTCACTTTGGATGCAATTATTTTCACAACCAGACCTCATAGAATGTTTTGGTTTTCAGTGGTAGAAAGCTCTTAAATAGGAGTATAAATTCTGAAAATACCATTTCTTTTCAAGGCTTTGTTGCGGAAATATCTCATTAGAACCAAATGAGGTGCTCGGTCGAAAAACAGTCAAGTGACTTTGAATTGCAATATTTCGAAAACCAGACATCGCAGACGCTTCCGGTTTTTTTTTGTGGATAGCTGTGAGAAATCTAAGCAAGTATTTTTTTACCGCAACCTCCTACAAGGCTTAGGTTAGAAATTATAGCCACGCAAAGGCATTAAAGACGAAGATTTTTTTTGCAAAATCAATAAAATTTTTTTAGCTCGAATCGGCTTGATTTATACATCAATGGAAAGGTCTATCAATTCTCTATGCAACAGTGAAGGTTTTAGCCGCGTACGAGCTTTGGTTGAGGAAATATAGCCTTCCAAAGAGTTTTTGGGTGAGGTCAGAGATGCATTTTTAGATTCACTTTGGATGCAATTATTTTCACAACCAGACCTTATAGAATGTTTTGGTTTTCAGTGGTAGAAAGCTCTTAAATAGGAGTATAAATTCTGAAAATACCATTTCTTTTCAAGGCTTTGTTGCGGAAATATCTCATTAGAACCAAATGAGGTGCTCGGTCGAAAAACAGTCAAGTGACTTTGAATTGCAATATTTCGAAAACCAGACATCGCAGACGCTTCTGGTTTTCTTTTGTGGATAGCTGTGAGAAATCTAAGCAAGTATTTTTTTTACCGCAACCTCCTACAAGGCTTAGGTTAGAAATTATAGCCACGCAAAGGCATTAAAGACGAAGATTTTTTTTGCAAAATCCATAAAATTTTTTTAGCTCGAATCGGCTTGATTTATACATCAATGGAAAGGTCTATCAATTCTCTATGCAACAGTGAAGGTTTTAGCCGCGTACGAGCTTTGGTTGAGGAAATATAGCCTTCCAAAGAGTTTTTGGGTGAGGTCAGAGATGCATTTTTAGATTCACTTTGGATGCAATTATTTTCACAACCAGACCTCATAGAATGTTTTGGTTTTCAGTGGTAGAAAGCTCTTAAATAGGAGTATAAATTCTGAAAATACCATTTCTTTTCAAGGCTTTGTTGCGGAAATATCTCATTAGAACCAAATGAGGTGCTCGGTCGAAAAACAGTCAAGTGACTTTGAATTGCAATATTTCGAAAACCAGACATCGCAGACGCTTCTGGTTTTCTTTTGTGGATAGCTGTGAGAAATCTAAGCAAGTATTTTTTTTACCGCAACCTCCTACAAGGCTTAGGTTAGAAATTATAGCCACGCAAAGGCATTAAAGACGAAGATTTTTTTTGCAAAATCCATAAAATTGTTTTAGCTCGAATCGGCTTGATTTATACATCAATGGAAAGGTCTATCTATCAATTCTCTATGCAACAGTGAAGGTTTTAGCCGCGTACGAGCTTTGGTTGAGGAAATATAGCCTTCCAAAGAGTTTTTGGGTGAGGTCAGAGATGCATTTTTAGATTCACTTTGGATGCAATTATTTTCACAACCAGACCTCATAGAATGTTTTGGTTTTCAGTGGTAGAAAGCTCTTAAATAGGAGTATAAATTCTGAAAATACCATTTCTTTTCAAGGCTTTGTTGCGGAAATATCTCATTAGAACCAAATGAGGTGCTCGGTCGAAAAACAGTCAAGTGACTTTGAATTGCAATATTTCGAAAACCAGACATCGCAGACGCTTTTGGTTTTCTTTTGTGGATAGCTGTGAGAAATTATTTTCACAACCAGACCTCATAGAATGTTTTGGTTTTCACTGGTAGAAAGCTCTTAAATAGGAGTATAAACTCTGAAAATACCATTTTTTTTCAAGGCTTTGTTGCGGAAATATCTCATTAGAACCAAATGAGGTGCTCGGTCGAAAAACAGTCAAGTGACTTTGAATTGCAATATGTCATGTACATAATATACATACATGTATGTACCTATATTCTATTATATAATAACCTTACTATTGTATTCTTATGATTCAATAAAGTCAGTCTATTATTCTCTCTCTTACTAACCGGTCGTACCATTTAATCAGGTCATTACATGGTGTCAGAATAGCGGACTAAATAAATATAAAAAAAAAAAAAAATAAGAAAAATAAAAACCTAGTTTTGATCTGATTTTTTTTTTCTATTTAATAATTCGAAAAATATAAACAATAAATATACGATGCCGGTGGATCCACCAAACAATAACTCATCATCATTTGTCAAACCACCAAAAGCATTAGTTATAACAAATAACAATATGGCTTTAATGTGGAAGCATTGGATCCAGCAATACACATGGTTTTCAGTAGCTGCGGATATGGGTAGTAAATCTCCAGAGATTCAAGTGGCGACTTTTATGTCATCAATTGGATCTGATGCTGCCAACATCTATAATTCGTTTTCATTATCCGAAGCAGATAGCAAAAAATTAGTGGTAGTTCAAAAGAAATTTGAAGAATTTTTTGCTCCAAAGGTAAATGTAACGTTTGAGCGGTATACCTTCAACATGATGATGCAAGTCAAAGGTGAGTCTTTTGACGAATTTCTTACTAAAATCATAAATCAAAGTAAAAAATGTGACTTTGGATCTTTAGAAGATAGCCTCATAAGAGACAAAATTGTTGTTGGAGTATTAAGTGATGCAATTCGCGAAAAATTGTTGTCAGAGGAAGATCTATTGTTAAACAAAACCATCAAAATATGTAGAGCGAGTGAGGCAGCAACATTACAATTAAAAGAACTACATAAGGCAGATGAAGTCAATG
Organism: Chrysotoxum bicinctum; assembly: GCA_911387755.1. Classification (NCBI taxonomy): domain Eukaryota; kingdom Metazoa; phylum Arthropoda; class Insecta; order Diptera; family Syrphidae; genus Chrysotoxum; species Chrysotoxum bicinctum. The sequence continues at coordinate 66,658,526 of OU426990.1, read as the reverse complement.
CTATAACGAAGTATAGACAGCTCGCTCAATCAACATCCTCAAGTAAAATATATAATAAAGATCCGACACATTTTAGAACAGATAGACAAACCTACAAAAATACGATGAAACCCCAAATCAAAACATTCGATTGCAACCGATGTGGAAAACGACATGCAAAAAATAGTTGTCCAGCATATCGTCATAAATGCTCAAAATGTTCCAAAAAAGGACATTACTCAGAAATGTGTTTTAAAAAGAAACAAGTACATGCTTTAAATGATAATGAGCATTATACATATGATGATGATCATGATTATACAGAAAGTGACACCGACTCTGATGGTCTATTAGTACTAGCGGTAGAAACAAATAAAGACACAAAAAACAATTGGTATGAAGAGATTAAAATATGTGGCAAAACAGTAAAATTAAAATTAGACACTGGAGCACAGTGTAATGTGCTGCCTAAATCAATTTTCAATGAACTCAACAGTGCTCTCGAAAGTCCCGCTACTAAGAAATTAATAGCCTTTGGTGACAACCAAATAGACGTGTGCGGTGAAATCAACGCAAAATGTGTAGTTCGTAATAAAAAAGCATGGATACATTTTAAAGTCGTCGATTATCCAGTTTCGCCAATTCTAGGAAAAACAGCGTGTGAAAAATTAAAACTTGTAGTTCGTGTTGAAGAACTAAAAATCGATGAAAATATTTTTACCGGCCTAGGATGTGTTCGAGATTACGAGTATGACATCGATTTAGTTGATAATCCGCGCTTTGAAATCTATGCGGCGCGTAAAGTACCCCATTCTATTCGCGACAAAGTGAAGCTGGAGATCGATAAAATGCTTAAGATGGGTGTTTTAGAAAAAACTTCAGGCATTACTCCAGCTGTGTCTCCGATGGTGGTTGTTAATAAAAATAGTAAAATAAGAATTTGTATTGATCCCTCTGAAGTGAACAAAAACATTATTAGGCGATACCATCCACTTAAAACAGTGGAAGAGATTGTTGCAAACATCAAAGGGTCACAGTACTTTACCTTACTTGACTGCAAAAAAGGCTTTTGGCAGATAAAGGTTACACCACGTACATCGAAAATTTTGACTATGGCAACTCCATGGGGTCGAGTTTCATACAAGCGGCTACCCTTTGGAGTGGCTTCAGCTTCAGAGGTGTACCAAAGCTATATGTCTAATCTGTTGGATGGAATTGAAAACACCGAAGTCTCCATTGACGACATTTTAATTCATGGTAAAACAGTTAACCAACTAGAAACAATTACTCAACAAGTACTTAACAAAATTCAAAGCAGTGGTCTAAAACTAAATAAAGAAAAATGTATTTTTAATGCAACACGTATAAAATTTCTTGGACACATACTCACAAGTAAAGGTGTGGAAGCGGATCCCGACAAGGTGAGTGCAATTATGTCTTTAAAAGCACCAACAAATAAGGTTGAACTACAGAGACTGCTTGGAATGGCCACGTACCTGAATAAGTTTATACCCAACTTTTCTGATTTAACAAAAAGCCTTAGATTATTGCTCAAGAAAGATGTCGCCTGGGTTTGGACAGAAGACCAGAACAGCGCCTTTAAGCATTTAAAAGAAATTTTTTCGAGTACTCCAATACTAAAATTTTATGACCCCAATGAAGACGTAAGGCTCCAAGTGGATGCCAGTAACTCCAGCGTTGGTGCTGTGCTACTACAAGGTGATCAACCGGTTGCTTATGCATCCAAAGCACTATCACAATCACAAATTTCATTTCCACAAATACAAAAAGAAGCAATAGCCATACAATTCGGCTGTGAAAAGTTTCGCGAGTACATAATTGGAAAACGTATAACTATAGAAACCGATCACAAACCACTCGAGATTATTTTCAAAAAGCCTATACAATCGGCTCCAAATAGACTTCAAAAAATTTTGTTTCAACTAACCCAATATAATCCACAGGTTATATACAGAAAAGGCAAAGAAATAGCATTGGCTGACATACTTAGCAGGGACTGTTTGAATCCGCCTTGTAAAAACGAAACTGACCGAATTGAAATATATTCGCTACATGAAGTGTCAAATGATTCAATGAAGCGTTTTGCAGAGAAAACAGCATCTGATCACGAGCTTCAACAACTTGTGAAAGTTTCTCAACATGGTTGGCCGGATTCTCTTCACAAAGTTCCAGCTGAGCTTCGTAAATATTGGACGTTTCGTGAAGAAATTGTTTACGAAAATATGGTGTTATTCAAAGGCACGAAGTTGATTGTACCTGCAGCTTTACAATGTGAAATGCTAGCCAAAATTCACGATGGTCATTTTGGAATCCAGAGATGCTTGAATCGAGCACGAGAGCTGATGTTCTGGGTTGGAATGACAAATGACATAACAGACTTTATCAAGTCTTGCGGTATTTGCCAAAGCTATCAAGTATCTAAATCTAAAGAACCTTTAATTTTAAAAAATATTCCCTCACTTCCGTGGGAAATTGTAGCTGTAGATTTGTTTAATTTTAATAATAAAGAATATCTTCTCATAATCGACAGCTATTCAGGATTTTTCGATTTCGTTTCGTTATCCAACTTGTCCTCAAACAAAGTTATTAATCATTTAAAAAGATTTTTTGCAACACATGGAATACCAGTCATTCTGGAGAGCGACAACGGTCCTCAGTTTTCTTCCATTGAATTTCGGAAATTTGTCAATAATTGGAACATAAATCACCAAACCTCAAGTCCTAAGTACGCCCAATCTAACGGCCTTGCCGAACGTTATGTTCAAATAGCAAAAGGGATGCTTAAAAAATGTGCCAAAGACGAGTCAGACATCTACATCGCGCTTCTTAACTATCGGAATACAGCCAGAAACAACGAGCTTATGTCTCCAAACCAGCGTTTAATGAGTCGTTCAACTAGGACACTTTTGCCTACGCACCGAGATCTACTTAAACCGAAAATCGTTAATAACGTTCACAAAAATCTACAACTAGCCAGAAGAGACTGTAAAAAGTTTGCTGATAGGGGAGCAAAACCATCGCCCGAAATGTCACCAGGAGATAAAGTTCGTCTGCAGATAAAAAACAGAGAATGGATTTCAGGCGAGATTGAGAAGGTTGCAAAATCACCACGCTCATTCTTCGTTCGCACAGATGATGGAAGAACCTTTCGACGAAATTCAATCCACGTTCATCCAACAACAGCAAACATATCAACATCAAAAGAAGTCGTTACTATTCCATCATCAACTTCGCCAATCAACATAGAAAAAAGTACTGAACCGAAGAGCTCAACATCGACGTCTATAAATCCATCGACTAATACAGTCACCACCCGTTATGGAAGAACTGTCAAGCCAGTAAATCGTTATATGCCAACATAATCTTCTTTTTAATTATTTACTTAAAAATAAAACTTTTTTTTTCTTTATTTCAAAACAAAAATGAATTTCTAAATCTAACAGTTTAAAAATAAAATCGACTTATGAATTTAACAATTTGATTAATTTTTTTTTTATCCAATAAACATTTTTGTATAAAGTATAAATGTATTAATTTTATATAAAATCAAAGTTAATATGAATTTGTAAATTTTGTAAATTTGTTAAAAAAGGGAAGATGTCATGTACATAATATACATACATGTATGTACCTATATTCTATTATATAATAACCTTACTATTGTATTCTTATGATTCAATAAAGTCAGTCTATTATTCTCTCTCTTACTAACCGGTCGTACCATTTAATCAGGTCATTACACAATATTTCGAAAACCAGACATCGCAGACGCTTCTGGTTTTCTTTTGTGGATAGCTGTGAGAAATCTAAGCAAGTATTTTTTTTACCGCAACCTCCTACAAGGCTTTGGTTAGAAATTATAGCCACGCAAAGGTATTAAAGACGAAGATTTTTTTTGCAAAATCCATAAAATTTTTTTAGCTCGATTCGGTTTGATTTATACATCTATGGAAAGGTCTATCAATTCTCTATGCAACAGTGAAGGTTTTAGCCGCGTACGAGCTTTGGTTGAGGAAATATAGCCTTCCAAAGAGTTTTTGGGTGAGGTCAGAGATGCATTTTTAGATTCACTTTGGATGCAATTATTTTCACAACCAGACCTCATAGAATGTTCTGGTTTTCAGTGGTAGAAAGCTCTTAAATGGGAGTATAAATTCTGAAAATACCATTTCTTTTCAAGGCTTTGTTGCGGAAATATCTCATTAGAACCAAATGAGGTGCTCGGTCGAAAAACAGTCAAGTGACTTTGAATTGCAATATTTCGAAAACCAGACATCGCAGACGCTTCTGGTTTTCTTTTGTGGATAGCTGTGAGAAATCTAAGCAAGTATTTTTTTTACTGCAACCTCCTACAGGGCCTAGGTTAGAAATTATAGCCACGCAAAGGCATTAAAGACGAAGATTTTTTTTGCAAAATCCATAAAATTTTTTTAGCTCGAATCGGCTTGATTTATACATCAATGGAAAGGTCTATCAATTCTCTATGCAACAGTGAAGGTTTTAGTCGCGTTCGAGCTTTGGTTGAGGAAATATAGCCTTCCAAAGAGTTTTTGGGTGAGGTCAGAGATGCATTTTTAGATTCACTTTGGATGCAATTATTTTCACAACCAGACCTCATAGAATGTTTTGGTTTTCAGTGGTAGAAAGCTCTTAAATAGGAGTATAAATTCTGAAAATACCATTTCTTTTCAAGGCTTTGTTGCGGAAATATCTCATTAGAACCAAATGAGGTGCTCGGTCGAAAAACAGTCAAGTGACTTTGAATTGCAATATTTCGAAAACCAGACATCGCAGACGCTTCTGGTTTTCTTCTGTGGATAGCTGTGAGAAATCTAAGCAAGTATTTTTTTTACCGCAACCTCCTACAAGGCTTTGGTTAGATATTATAGCCACGCAAAGGTATTAAAGACGAAGATTTTTTTTGCAAAATCCATAAAATTTTTTTAGCTCGATTCGGTTTGATTTATACATCTATGGAAAGGTCTATCAATTCTCTATGCAACAGTGAAGGTTTTAATCGCGTACGAGCTTTGGTTGAGGAAATATACCTTCCAAAGAGTTTTTGGGTGAGGTCAGAGATGCATTTTTAGATTCACTTTGGATGCAATTATTTTCACAACCAGACCTCATAGAATGTTTTGGTTTTCAGTGGTAGAAAGCTCTTAAATGGGAGTATAAATTCTGAAAATACCATTTCTTTTCAAGGCTTGGTTGCGGGAATATCTCATTAGAACCAAATGAGGTGCTCGGTCGAAAAACAGTCAAGTGACTTTGAATTGCAATATTTCGAAAACCAGACATCGCAGACGCTTCTGGTTTTCTCTTGTGGATAGCTGTGAGAAATCTAAGCAAGTATTTTTTTTACCGCAACCTCCTACAAGGCTTTGGTTAGAAATTATAGCCACGCAAAGGCATTAAAGACGAAGATTTTTTTTGCAAAATCCATAAAATTTTTTTAGCTCGAATCGGCTTGATTTATACATCAATGGAAAGGTCTATCAATTCTCTATGCAACAGTGAAGGTTTTAGCCGCGTACGAGCTTTGGTTAAAGAAATATAGCCTTCCAAAGAGTTTTTGGGTGAGGTCAGAGATGCATTTTTAGATTCACTTTGGATGCAATTATTTTCACAACCAGACCTCATAGAATGTTTTGGTTTTCAGTGGTAGAAAGCTCTTAAATGGGAGTATATATTCTGAAAATACCATATCTTTTCAAGGCTTGGTTGCGGGAATATCTCAATAGAACCAAATGAGGTGCTCGGTCGAAAAACAGTAAAGTGACTTTAAATTGCAATATTTCGAAAACCAGACATCGCAGACGCTTCCGGTTTTCTTTTGTGGATAGCTGTGAGAAATCTAAGCAAGTATTTTTTTTACCGCAACTTCCTACAAGGCTTTGGTTAGAAATTATAGCCACGCAAAGGCATTAAAGACGAAGATTTTTTGCAAAATCCATAAATTTTTTTTAGCTCGAATCGGCTTGATTTATACATCAATGGAAAGGTCTATCAATTCTCTATGCAACAGTGAAGGTTTTAGCCGCGTACGAGCTTTGGTTAAAGAAATTTAGCCTTCCAAAGAGTTTTTGGGTGAGGTCAGAGATGCATTTTTAGATTCACTTTGGATGCAATTATTTTCACAACCAGACCTCATAGAATGTTTTGGTTTTCAGTGGTAGAAAGCTCTTAAATGGGAGTATAAATTCTGAAAATACCATTTCTTTTCAAGGCTTGGTTGCGGAAATATCTCATTAGAACCAAATGAGGTGCTCGGTCGAAAAACAGTCAAGTGACTTTGAATTGCAATATTTCGAAAACCAGACATCGCAGACGCTTCTGGTTTTCTTTTGTGGATAGCTGTGAGAAATCTAAGCAAGTATTTTTTTTACCGCAACCTCCTACAAGGCTTTGGTTAGAAATTATAGCCACGCAAAGGCATTAAAGACGAAGATTTTTTTTGCAAAATCCATAAAATTTTTTTAGCTCGAATCGGTTTGATTTATACATCAATGGAAAGGTCTATCAATTCTCTATGCAACAGTGAAGGTTTTAGCCGCGTACGAGCTTTGGTTCAAGAAATATAGCCTTCCAAAGAGTTTTTGGGTGAGGTCAGAGATGCATTTTTAGATTCACTTTGGATGCAATTATTTTCACAACCAGACCTCATAGAATGTTTTGGTTTTCAGTGGTAGAAAGCTCTTAAATGGGAGTATAAATTCTGAAAATACCATTTCTTTTCAAGGCTTGGTTGCGGAAATATCTCATTAGAACCAAATGAGGTGCTCGGTCGAAAAACAGTCAAGTGACTTTGAATTGCAATATTTCGAAAACCAGACATCGCAGACGCTTCTGGTTTTCTTTTGTGGATAGCTGTGAGAAATCTAAGCAAGTATTTTTTTTTACCGCAACCGCCTACAAGGCTTAGGTTAGAAATTATAGCCACGCAAAGGCATTAAAGACGAAGATTTTTTTTGCAAAATCCATAAAATTTTTTTAGCTCGAATCGGCTTGATTTATACATCAATGGAAAGGTCTATCAATTCTCTATGCAACAGTGAAGGTTTTAGCCGCGTACGAGCTTTGGTTAAAGAAATATAGCCTTCCAAAGAGTTTTTGGGTGAGGTCAGAGATGCATTTTTAGATTCACTTTGGATGCAATTATTTTCACAACCAGGCCTCATAGAATGTTTTGGTTTTCAGTGGTAGAAAGCTCTTAAATGGGAGTATAAATTCTGAAAATACCATTTCTTTTCAAGGCTTGGTTGCGGGAATATCTCATTAGAACCAAATGAGGTGCTCGGTCGAAAAACAGTCAAGTGACTTTGAATTGCAATATTTCGAAAACCAGACATCGCAGACGCTTCTGGTTTTCTTTTGTGGATAGCTGTGAGAAATCTAAGCAAGTATTTTTTTTACCGCAACCTCCTACAAGGCTTTGGTTAGAAATTATAGCCACGCAAAGGCATTAAAGACGAAGATTTTTTTTGCAAAATCCATAAAATTTTTTTAGCTCGAATCGGTTTGATTTATACATCAATGGAAAGGTCTATCAATTCTCTATGCAACAGTGAAGGTTTTAGCCGCGTACGAGCTTTGGTTCAAGAAATATAGCCTTCCAAAGAGTTTTTGGGTGAGGTCAGAGATGCATTTTTAGATTCACTTTGGATGCAATTATTTTCACAACCAGACCTCATAGAATGTTTTGGTTTTCAGTGGTAGAAAGCTCTTAAATGGGAGTATAAATTCTGAAAATACCATTTCTTTTCAAGGCTTGGTTGCGGAAATATCTCATTAGAACCAAATGAGGTGCTCGGTCGAAAAACAGTCAAGTGACTTTGAATTGCAATATTTCGAAAACCAGACATCGCAGACGCTTCTGGTTTTCTTTTGTGGATAGCTGTGAGAAATCTAAGCAAGTATTTTTTTTTACCGCAACCGCCTACAAGGCTTAGGTTAGAAATTATAGCCACGCAAAGGCATTAAAGACGAAGATTTTTTTTGCAAAATCCATAAAATTTTTTTAGCTCGAATCGGCTTGATTTATACATCAATGGAAAGGTCTATCAATTCTCTATGCAACAGTGAAGGTTTTAGCCGCGTACGAGCTTTGGTTAAAGAAATATAGCCTTCCAAAGAGTTTTTGGGTGAGGTCAGAGATGCATTTTTAGATTCACTTTGGATGCAATTATTTTCACAACCAGGCCTCATAGAATGTTTTGGTTTTCAGTGGTAGAAAGCTCTTAAATGGGAGTATAAATTCTGAAAATACCATTTCTTTTCAAGGCTTGGTTGCGGGAATATCTCATTAGAACCAAATGAGGTGCTCGGTCGAAAAACAGTCAAGTGACTTTGAATTGCAATATTTCGAAAACCAGACATCGCAGACGCTTCTGGTTTTCTTTTGTGGATAGCTGTGAGAAATCTAAGCAAGTATTTTTTTTACCGCAACCTCCTACAAGGCATTGGTTAGAAATTATAGCCACGCAAAGGCATTAAAGACGAAGATTTTTTTTGCAAAATCCATAAAATTTTTTTAGCTCGAATCGGCTTGATTTATACATCAATGGAAAGGTCTATCAATTCTCTATGCAAAATTGAAGGTTTTAGTCGCGTACGAGCTTTGGTTGAGGAAATATAGCCTTCCAAAGAGTTTTTGGGTGAGGTCAGAGATGCATTTTTAGATTCACTTTGGATGCAATTATTTTCACAACCAGGCCTCATAGAATGTTTTGGTTTTCAGTGGTAGAAAGCTCTTAAATGGGAGTATAAATTCTGAAAATACCATTTCTTTTCAAGGCTTGGTTGCGGGAATATCTCATTAGAACCAAATGAGGTGCTCGGTCGAAAAACAGTCAAGTGACTTTGAATTGCAATATTTCGAAAACCAGACATCGCAGACGCTTCTGGTTTTCTTTTGTGGATAGCTGTGAGAAATCTAAGCAAGTATTTTTTTTACCGCAACCTCCTACAAGGCTTTGGTTAGAAATTATAGCCACGCAAAGGCATTAAAGACGAAGATTTTTTTTGCAAAATCCATAAAATTTTTTTAGCTCGAATCGGCTTGATTTATACATCAATGGAAAGGTCTATCAATTCTCTATGCAACAGTGAAGGTTTTAGCCGCGTACGAGCTTTGGTTGAGGAAATATAGCCTTCCAAAGAGTTTTTGGGTGAGGTCAGAGATGCATTTTTAGATTCACTTTGGATGCAATTATTTTCACAACCAGACCTCATAGAATGTTTTGGTTTTCAGTGGTAGAAAGCTCTTAAATAGGAGTATAAATTCTGAAAATACCATTTCTTTTCAAGGCTTTGTTGCGGAAATATCTCATTAGAACCAAATGAGGTGCTCGGTCGAAAAACAGTCAAGTGACTTTGAATTGCAATATTTCGAAAACCAGACATCGCAGACGCTTCTGGTTTTCTTTTGTGGATAGCTGTGAGAAATCTAAGCAAGTATTTTTTTTACCGCAACCTCCTACAAGGCTTTGGTTAGAAATTATAGCCACGCAAAGGTATTAAAGACGAAGATTTTTTTTGCAAAATCCATAAAATTTTTTTAGCTCGAATCGGCTTGATTTATACATCAATGGAAAGGTCTATCAATTCTCTATGCAACAGTGAAGGTTTTAGCCGCGTACGAGCTTTGGTTGAGGAAATATAGCCTTCCAAAGAGTTTTTGGGTGAGGTCAGAGATGCATTTTTAGATTCACTTTGGATGCAATTATTTTCACAACCAGACCTCATAGAATGTTTTGGTTTTCAGTGGTAGAAAGCTCTTAAATAGGAGTATAAATTCTGAAAATACCATTTCTTTTCAAGGCTTTGTTGCGGAAATATCTCATTAGAACCAAATGAGGTGCTCGGTCGAAAAACAGTCAAGTGACTTTGAATTGCAATATTTCGAAAACCAGACATCGCAGACGCTTCTGGTTTTCTTTTGTGGATAGCTGTGAGAAATCTAAGCAAGTATTTTTTTTACCGCAACCTCCTACAAGGCTTAGGTTAGAAATTATAGCCACGCAAATGCATTAAAGACGAAGATTTTTTTTGCAAAATCCATAAATTTTTTTTAGCTCGAATCGGCTTGATTTATACATCAATGGAAAGGTCTATGTATCAATTCTCTATGCAACAGTGAAGGTTTTAGCCGCGTACGAGCTTTGGTTGAGGAAATATAGCCTTCCAAAGAGTTTTTGGGTGAGGTCAGAGATGCATTTTTAGATTCACTTTGGATGCAATTATTTTCACAACCAGACCTCATAGAATGTTTTGGTTTTCAGTGGTAGAAAGCTCTTAAATAGGAGTATAAATTCTGAAAATACCATTTCTTTTCAAGGCTTTGTTGCGGAAATATCTCATTAGAACCAAATGAGGTGCTCGGTCGAAAAACAGTCAAGTGACTTTGAATTGCAATATTTCGAAAACCAGACATCGCAGACGCTTCTGGTTTTCTTTCGTGGATAGCTGTGAGAAATCTAAGCAAGTATTTTTTTTACCGCAACCTCCTACAAGGCTTAGGTTAGAAATTATAGCCACGCAAAGGCATTAAAGACGAAGATTTTTTTTGCAAAATCCATAAAATTTTTTTAGCTCGAATCGGCTTGATTTATACATCAATGGAAAGGTCTATCAATTCTCTATGCAACAGTGAAGGTTTTAGCCGCGTACGAGCTTTGGTTAAAGAAATATAGCCTTCCAAAGAGTTTTTGGGTGAGGTCAGAGATGCATTTTTAGATTCACTTTGGATGCAATTATTTTCACAACCAGACCTCATAGAATGTTTTGGTTTTCAGTGGTAGAAAGCTCTTAAATAGGAGTATAAATTCTGAAAATACCATTTCTTTTCAAGGCTTTGTTGCGGAAATATCTCATTAGAACCAAATGAGGTGCTCGGTCGAAAAACAGTCAAGTGACTTTGAAATGCAATATTTCGAAAACCAGACATCGCAGACGCTTCTGGTTTTCTTTTTTTTCTTTTGTGGATAGCTGTGAGAAATCTAAGCAAGTATTTTTTTTACCGCAACCTCCTACAAGGCTTAGGTTAGAAATTATAGCCACGCAAAGGCATTAGACGAAGATTTTTTTTGCAAAATCCATAAAATTTTTTTAGCTCGAATCGGCTTGATTTATACATCAATGGAAAGGTCTATCAATTCTCTATGCAACAGTGAAGGTTTTAGCCGCGTACGAGCTTTGGTTAAAGAAATATAGCCTTCCAAAGAGTTTTTGGGTGAGGTCAGAGATGCATTTTTAGATTCACTTTGGATGCAATTATTTTCACAACCAGACCTCATAGAATGTTTTGGTTTTCAGTGGTAGAAAGCTCTTAAATAGGAGTATAAATTCTGAAAATACCATTTCTTTTCAAGGCTTTGTTGCGGAAATATCTCATTAGAACCAAATGAGGTGCTCGGTCGAAAAACAGTCAAGTGACTTTGAATTGCAATATTTCGAAAACCAGACATCGCAGACGCTTCTGGTTTTCTTTTTTTTCTTTTGTGGATAGCTGTGAGAAATCTAAGCAAGTATTTTTTTTACCGCAACCTCCTACAAGGCTTAGGTTAGAAATTATAGCCACGCAAAGGCATTAGACGAAGATTTTTTTTGCAAAATCCATAAAATTTTTTTAGCTCGAATCGGCTTGATTTATACATCAATGGAAAGGTCTATCAATTCTCTATGCAACAGTGAAGGTTTTAGCCGCGTACGAGCTTTGGTTTAAGAAATATAGCCTTCCAAAGAGTTTTTGGGTGAGGTCAGAGATGCATTTTTAGATTCACTTTGGATGCAATTATTTTCACAACCAGACCTCATAGAATGTTTTGGTTTTCAGTGGTAGAAAGCTCTTAAATAGGAGTATAAATTCTGAAAATACCATTTCTTTTCAAGGCTTTGTTGCGGAAATATCTCATTAGAACCAAATGAGGTGCTCGGTCGAAAAACAGTCAAGTGACTTTGAATTGCAATATTTCGAAAACCAGACATCGCAGACGCTTCTGGTTTTCTTTTGTGGATAGCTGTGAGAAACCTAAGCAAGTATTTTTTTTACCGCAACCTCCTACAAGGCTTTGGTTAGAAATTATAGCCACGCAAAGGCATTAAAGACGAAGATTTTTTTTGCAAAATCCATAAAATTTTTTAGCTCGAATCGGCTTGATTTATACATCAATGGAAAGGTCTATCAATTCTCTATGCAACAGTGAAGGTTTTAGCCGCGTACGAGCTTTGGTTGAGGAAATATAGCCTTCCAAAGAGTTTTTGGGTGAGGTCAGAGATGCATTTTTAGATTCACTTTGGATGCAATTATTTTCACAACCAGACCTCATAGAATGTTTTGGTTTTCAGTGGTAGAAAGCTCTTAAATAGGAGTATAAATTCTGAAAATACCATTTCTTTTCAAGGCTTTGTTGCGGAAATATCTCATTAGAACCAAATGAGGTGCTCGGTCGAAAAACAGTCAAGTGACTTTGAATTGCAATATTTCGAAAACCAGACATCGCAGACGCTTCTGGTTTTCTTTTGTGGATAGCTGTGAGAAATCTAAGCAAGTATTTTTTTTACCGCAACCTCCTACAAGGCTTAGGTTAGAAATTATAGCCACGCAAAGGCATTAAAGACGAAGATTTTTTTTGCAAAATCCATAAAATTGTTTTAGCTCGAATCGGCTTGATTTATACATCAATGGAAAGGTCTATCTATCAATTCTCTATGCAACAGTGAAGGTTTTAGCCGCGTACGAGCTTTGGTTGAGGAAATATAGCCTTCCAAAGAGTTTTTGGGTGAGGTCAGAGATGCATTTTTAGATTCACTTTGGATGCAATTATTTTCACAACCAGACCTCATAGAATGTTTTGGTTTTCAGTGGTAGAAAGCTCTTAAATGGGAGTATAAATTCTGAAAATACCATTTCTTTTCAAGGCTTGGTTGCGGAAATATCTCATTAGAACCAAATGAGGTGCTCGGTCGAAAAACAGTCAAGTGACTTTGAATTGCAATATGTCGAAAACCAGACATCGCAGGCGCTTCTGGTTTTCTTTTGTGGATAGCTGTGAGAAATCTAAGCAAGTATTTTTTTTACCGCAACCTCCTACAAGGCTTAGGTTAGAAATTATAGGCTTGATTTATACATCAATGGAAAGGTCTTTCAATTCATAGAATGTTTTGGTTTTCAGTGGTAGAAAGCTCTTAAATAGGAGTATAAATTCTGAAAATACCATTTCTTTTCAAGGCTTTGTTGCGGAAATATCTCATTAGAACCAAATGAGGTGCTCGGTCGAAAAACAGTCAAGTGACTTTGAATTGCAATATTTCGAAAACCAGACATCGCAGACGCTTCTGGTTTTCTTTTGTGGATAGCTGTGAGAAATCTAAGCAAGTATTTTTTTTACCGCAACTTCCTACAAGGCTTTGGTTAGAAATTATAGCCACGCAAAGGCATTAAAGACGAAGATTTTTTTTGCAAAATCCATAAAATTTTTTTAGCTCGAATCGGCTTGATTTATACATCAATGGAAAGGTCTATCAATTCTCTATGCAACAGTGAAGGTTTTAGCCGCATACGAGCTTTGGTTAAAGAAATATAGCCTTCCAAAGAGTTTTTGGGTGAGGTCAGAGATGCATTTTTAGATTCACTTTGGATGCAATTATTTTCACAACCAGACCTCATAGAATGTTTTGGTTTTCAGTGGTAGAAAGCTCTTAAATGGGAGTAAAAATTCTGAAAATACCATTTATTTTCAAGGCTTGGTTGCGGGAATATCTCATTAGAACCAAATGAGGTGCTCGGTCGAAAAACAGTCAAGTGACTTTGAATTGCAATATTTCGAAAACCAACCAGACCTCATAGAATGTTATGGTTTTCAGTGGTAGAAAGCTCTTAAATAGGAGTATAAATTCTGAAAATACCATTTCTTTTCAAGGCTTTGTTGCGGAAATATCTCATTAGAACCAAATGAGGTGCTCGGTCGAAAAACAGTCAAGTGACTTTGAATTGCAATATTTCGAAAACCAGACATCGACGCTTCTGGTTTTCTTTTGTGGATAGCTGTGAGAAATCTAAGCAAGTATTTTTTTTACCGCAACCTCCTACAAGGCTTAGGTTAGAAATTATAGCCACGCAAAGGCATTAAAGACGAAGATTTTTTTTTGCAAAATCCATAAAAATTTTTTAGCTCGAATCGGCTTGTATTATACATCAATGGAAAGGTCTATCAATTCTCTATGCAACAGTGAAGGTTTTAGATATTCAGGTTTTAAATATCTCATTAGAACCAAATGAGGTGCTCGGTCGAAAAACAGTCAAGTGACTTTGAATTGCAATATTTCGAAAACCAGACATCGCAGACGCTTCTGGTTTTCTTTTGTGGATAGCTGTGAGAAACCTAAGCAAGTATTTTTTTTACCGCAACCTCCTACAAGGCTTTGGTTAGAAATTATAGCCACGCAAAGGCATTAAAGACGAAGATTTTTTTTGCAAAATCCATAAAATTTTTTAGCTCGAATCGGCTTGATTTATACATCAATGGAAAGGTCTATCAATTCTCTATGCAACAGTGAAGGTTTTAGCCGCGTACGAGCTTTGGTTGAGGAAATATAGCCTTCCAAAGAGTTTTTGGGTGAGGTCAGAGATGCATTTTTAGATTCACTTTGGATGCAATTATTTTCACAACCAGACCTCATAGAATGTTTTGGTTTTCAGTGGTAGAAAGCTCTTAAATAGGAGTATAAATTCTGAAAATACCATTTCTTTTCAAGGCTTTGTTGCGGAAATATCTCATTAGAACCAAATGAGGTGCTCGGTCGAAAAACAGTCAAGTGACTTTGAATTGCAATATTTCGAAAACCAGACATCGCAGACGCTTCTGGTTTTCTTTTGTGGATAGCTGTGAGAAATCTAAGCAAGTATTTTTTTTACCGCAACCTCCTACAAGGCTTAGGTTAGAAATTATAGCCACGCAAAGGCATTAAAGACGAAGATTTTTTTTGCAAAATCCATAAAATTGTTTTAGCTCGAATCGGCTTGATTTATACATCAATGGAAAGGTCTATCTATCAATTCTCTATGCAACAGTGAAGGTTTTAGCCGCGTACGAGCTTTGGTTGAGGAAATATAGCCTTCCAAAGAGTTTTTGGGTGAGGTCAGAGATGCATTTTTAGATTCACTTTGGATGCAATTATTTTCACAACCAGACCTCATAGAATGTTTTGGTTTTCAGTGGTAGAAAGCTCTTAAATGGGAGTATAAATTCTGAAAATACCATTTCTTTTCAAGGCTTGGTTGCGGAAATATCTCATTAGAACCAAATGAGGTGCTCGGTCGAAAAACAGTCAAGTGACTTTGAATTGCAATATGTCGAAAACCAGACATCGCAGGCGCTTCTGGTTTTCTTTTGTGGATAGCTGTGAGAAATCTAAGCAAGTATTTTTTTTACCGCAACCTCCTACAAGGCTTAGGTTAGAAATTATAGGCTTGATTTATACATCAATGGAAAGGTCTTTCAATTCATAGAATGTTTTGGTTTTCAGTGGTAGAAAGCTCTTAAATAGGAGTATAAATTCTGAAAATACCATTTCTTTTCAAGGCTTTGTTGCGGAAATATCTCATTAGAACCAAATGAGGTGCTCGGTCGAAAAACAGTCAAGTGACTTTGAATTGCAATATTTCGAAAACCAGACATCGCAGACGCTTCTGGTTTTCTTTTGTGGATAGCTGTGAGAAATCTAAGCAAGTATTTTTTTTACCGCAACTTCCTACAAGGCTTTGGTTAGAAATTATAGCCACGCAAAGGCATTAAAGACGAAGATTTTTTTTGCAAAATCCATAAAATTTTTTTAGCTCGAATCGGCTTGATTTATACATCAATGGAAAGGTCTATCAATTCTCTATGCAACAGTGAAGGTTTTAGCCGCATACGAGCTTTGGTTAAAGAAATATAGCCTTCCAAAGAGTTTTTGGGTGAGGTCAGAGATGCATTTTTAGATTCACTTTGGATGCAATTATTTTCACAACCAGACCTCATAGAATGTTTTGGTTTTCAGTGGTAGAAAGCTCTTAAATGGGAGTAAAAATTCTGAAAATACCATTTATTTTCAAGGCTTGGTTGCGGGAATATCTCATTAGAACCAAATGAGGTGCTCGGTCGAAAAACAGTCAAGTGACTTTGAATTGCAATATTTCGAAAACCAACCAGACCTCATAGAATGTTATGGTTTTCAGTGGTAGAAAGCTCTTAAATAGGAGTATAAATTCTGAAAATACCATTTCTTTTCAAGGCTTTGTTGCGGAAATATCTCATTAGAACCAAATGAGGTGCTCGGTCGAAAAACAGTCAAGTGACTTTGAATTGCAATATTTCGAAAACCAGACATCGACGCTTCTGGTTTTCTTTTGTGGATAGCTGTGAGAAATCTAAGCAAGTATTTTTTTTACCGCAACCTCCTACAAGGCTTAGGTTAGAAATTATAGCCACGCAAAGGCATTAAAGACGAAGATTTTTTTTGCAAAATCCATAAAAATTTTTTAGCTCGAATCGGCTTGTATTATACATCAATGGAAAGGTCTATCAATTCTCTATGCAACAGTGAAGGTTTTAGATATTCAGGTTTTAAATATCTCATTAGAACCAAATGAGGTGCTCGGTCGAAAAACAGTCAAGTGACTTTGAATTGCAATATTTCGAAAACCAGACATCGCAGACGCTTCTGGTTTTCTTTTGTGGATAGCTGTGAGAAATCTAAGCAAGTATTTTTTTTACCGCAACCTCCTACAAGGCTTAGGTTAGAAATTATAGCCACGCAAAGGCATTAAAGACGAAGATTTTTTTTGCAAAATCCATAAAAATTTTTTAGCTCGAATCGGCTTGATTTATACATCAATGGAAAGGTCTATCAATTCTCTATGCAACAGTGAAGGTTTTAGCTGCGTACGAGCTTTGGTTAAAGAAATATAGCCTTCCAAAGAGTTTTTGGGTGAGGTCAGAGATGCATTTTTAGATTCACTTTGGATGCAATTATTTTCACAACCAGACCTCATAGAATATTTTGGTTTTCAGTGGTAGAAAGCTCTTAAATGGGAGTATAAATTCTGAAAATACCATTTCTTTTCAAGGCTTGGTTGCGGAAATATCTCATTAGAACCAAATGAGGTGCTCGGTCGAAAAACAGTCAAGTGACTTTGAATTGCAATATTTCGAAAACCAGACATCGCAGACGCTTCTGGTTTTCTTTTGTGGATAGCTGTGAGAAATCTAAGCAAGTATTTTTTTTACCGCAACCTCCTACAAGGCTTTGGTTAGAAATTATAGCCACGCAAAGGCATTAAAGACGAAGATTTTTTTGCAAAATCCATAAAATTTTTTAGCTCGAATCGGCTTGATTTATACATCAATGGAAAGGTCTATCAATTCTCTATGCAACAGTGAAGGTTTTAGCCGCGTACGAGCTTTGGTTAAAGAAATATAGCCTTCCAAAGAGTTTTTGGGTGAGGTCAGAGATGCATTTTTAGATTCACTTTGGATGCAATTATTTTCACAACCAGACCTCATAGAATGTTTTGGTTTTCAGTGGTAGAAAGCTCTTAAATAGGAGTATAAATTCTGAAAATACCATTTCTTTTCAAGGCTTTGTTGCGGAAATATCTCATTAGAACCAAATGAGGTGCTCGGTCGAAAAACAGTCAAGTGACTTTGAATTGCAATATTTCGAAAACCAGACATCGCAGACGCTTCTGGTTTTCTTTTTTTTCTTTTGTGGATAGCTGTGAGAAATCTAAGCAAGTATTTTTTTTACCGCAACCTCCTACAAGGCTTAGGTTAGAAATTATAGCCACGCAAAGGCATTAGACGAAGATTTTTTTTGCAAAATCCATAAAATTTTTTTAGCTCGAATCGGCTTGATTTATACATCAATGGAAAGGTCTATCAATTCTCTATGCAACAGTGAAGGTTTTAGCCGCGTACGAGCTTTGGTTTAAGAAATATAGCCTTCCAAAGAGTTTTTGGGTGAGGTCAGAGATGCATTTTTAGATTCACTTTGGATGCAATTATTTTCACAACCAGACCTCATAGAATGTTTTGGTTTTCAGTGGTAGAAAGCTCTTAAATAGGAGTATAAATTCTGAAAATACCATTTCTTCTCAAGGCTTTGTTGCGGAAATATCTCATTAGAACCAAATGAGGTGCTCGGTCGAAAAACAGTCAAGTGACTTTGAATTGCAATATTTCGAAAACCAGACATCGCAGACGCTTTTGGTTTTCTTTTGTGGATAGCTGTGAGAAATCTAAGCAAGTATTTTTTTTACCGCAACCTCCTACAAGGCTTTGGTTAGAAATTATAGCCACGCAAAGGCATTAAAGACGAAGATTTTTTTTGCAAAATCCATAAATTTTTTTTAGCTCGAATCGGCTTGATTTATACATCAATGGAAAGGTCTATCTATCAATTCTCTATGCAACAGTGAAGGTTTTAGCCGCGTACGAGCTTTGGTTGAGGAAATATAGCCTTCCAAAGAGTTTTTGGGTGAGGTCAGAGATGCATTTTTAGATTCACTTTGGATGCAATTATTTTCACAACCAGACCTCATAGAATGTTTTGGTTTTCAGTGGTAGAAAGCTCTTAAATAGGAGTATAAATTCTGAAAATACCATTTCTTTTCAAGGCTTTGTTGCGGAAATATCTCATTAGAACCAAATGAGGTGCTCGGTCGAAAAACAGTCAAGTGACTTTGAATTGCAATATTTCGAAAACCAGACATCGCAGACGCTTCTGGTTTTCTTTTGTGGATAGCTGTGAGAAATCTAAGCAAGTATTTTTTTTACCGCAACCTCCTACAAGGCTTAGGTTAGAAATTATAGCCACGCAAAGGCATTAAAGACGAAGATTTTTTTTGCAAAATCCATAAAATTTTTTTAGCTCGAATCGGCTTGATTTATACATCAATGGAAAGGTCTATCAATTCTCTATGCAACAGTGAAGGTTTTAGTCGCGTTCGAGCTTTGGTTGAGGAAATATAGCCTTCCAAAGAGTTTTTGGGTGAGGTCAGAGATGCATTTTTAGATTCACTTTGGATGCAATTATTTTCACAACCAGACCTCATAGAATGTTTTGGTTTTCAGTGGTAGAAAGCTCTTAAATAGGAGTATAAATTCTGAAAATACCATTGCTTTTCAAGGCTTTGTTGCGGAAATATCTCATTAGAACCAAATGAGGTGCTCGGTCGAAAAACAGTCAAGTGACTTTGAATTGCAATATTTCGAAAACCAGACATCGCAGACGCTTCTGGTTTTCTTTTGTGGATAGCTGTAAGAAATCTTAGCAAGTATTTTTTTTACCGCAACCTCCTACAAGGCTTTGGTTAGAAATTATAGCCACGCAAATGTATTAAAGACGAAGATTTTTTTTGCAAAATCCATAAAATGCAATTATTTTCACAACCAGACCTCATAGAATGTTTTGGTTTTCAGTGGTAGAAAGCTCTTAAATAGGAGTATAAATTCTGAAAATACCATTTCTTTTCAAGGCTTTGTTGCGGAAATATCTCATTAGAACCAAATGAGGTGCTCGGTCGAAAAACAGTCAAGTGACTTTGAATTGCAATATTTCGAAAACCAGACATCGCAGACGCTTCTGGTTTTCTTTTGTGGATAGCTGTGAGAAATCTAAGCAAGTATTTTTTTTACCGCAACTTCCTACAAGGCTTTGGTTAGAAATTATAGCCACGCAAAGGCATTAAAGACGAAGATTTTTTTTGCAAAATCCATAAAATTTTTTTAGCTCGAATCGGCTTGATTTATACATCAATGGAAAGGTCTATCAATTCTCTATGCAACAGTGAAGGTTTTAGCCGCATACGAGCTTTGGTTAAAGAAATATAGCCTTCCAAAGAGTTTTTGGGTGAGGTCAGAGATGCATTTTTAGATTCACTTTGGATGCAATTATTTTCACAACCAGACCTCATAGAATGTTTTGGTTTTCAGTGGTAGAAAGCTCTTAAATGGGAGTAAAAATTCTGAAAATACCATTTATTTTCAAGGCTTGGTTGCGGGAATATCTCATTAGAACCAAATGAGGTGCTCGGTCGAAAAACAGTCAAGTGACTTTGAATTGCAATATTTCGAAAATATTTTCACAACCAGACCTCATAGAATGTTTTGGTTTTCAGTGGTAGAAAGCTCTTAAATGGGAGTATAAATTCTGAAAATACCATTTCTTTTCAAGGCTTTGTTGCGGAAATATCTCATTAGAACCAAATGAGGTGCTCGGTCGAAAAACAGTCAAGTGACTTTGAATTGCAATATTTCGAAAACCAGACATCGCAGACGCTTCTGGTTTTCTTTTGTGGATAGCTGTGAGAAATCTAAGCAAGTATTTTTTTTACGGCAACCTCCTACAAGGCTTTGGTTAGAAATTATAGCCACACAAAGGCATTAAAGACGAAGATTTTTTTTGCAAAATCCATAAAATTTTTTTAGCTCGAATCGGCTTGATTTATACATCAATGGAAAGGTCTATCAATTCTCTATGCAACAGTGAAGGTTTTAGCCGCGTACGAGCTTTGGTTAAAGAAATATAGCCTTCCAAAGGGTTTTTGGTTTTTGCAATTATTTTCACAACCAGACCTCATAGAATGTTTTGGTTTTCAGTGGTAGAAAGCTCTTAAATGGGAGTATAAATTCTGAAAATACCATTTCTTTTTAAGGCTTGGTTGCGGAAATATCTCATTAGAACCAAATGAGGTGCTCGGTCCAAAAACAGTCAAGTGACTTTGAATTGCAATATGTCGAAAACCAGACATCGCAGACGCTTCCGGTTTTCTTTTGTGGATAGCTGTGAGAAATCTAAGCAAGTATTTTTTTTACCGCAACCTCCTACAAGGCTTAGGTTAGAAATTATAGGCTTGATTTATACATCAATGGAAAGGTCTTTCAATTCATAGAATGTTTTGGTTTTCAGTGGTAGAAAGCTCTTAAATAGGAGTATAAATTCTGAAAATACCATTTCTTTTCAAGGCTTTGTTGCGGAAATATCTCATTAGAACCAAATGAGGTGCTCGGTCGAAAAACAGTCAAGTGACTTTGAATTGCAATATTTCGAAAACCAGACATCGCAGACGCTTCTGGTTTTCTTTTGTGGATAGCTGTGAGAAATCTAAGCAAGTATTTTTTTTACCGCAACTTCCTACAAGGCTTTGGTTAGAAATTATAGCCACGCAAAGGCATTAAAGACGAAGATTTTTTTTGCAAAATCCATAAAATTTTTTTAGCTCGAATCGGCTTGATTTATACATCAATGGAAAGGTCTATCAATTCTCTATGCAACAGTGAAGGTTTTAGCCGCATACGAGCTTTGGTTAAAGAAATATAGCCTTCCAAAGAGTTTTTGGGTGAGGTCAGAGATGCATTTTTAGATTCACTTTGGATGCAATTATTTTCACAACCAGACCTCATAGAATGTTTTGGTTTTCAGTGGTAGAAAGCTCTTAAATGGGAGTAAAAATTCTGAAAATACCATTTATTTTCAAGGCTTGGTTGCGGGAATATCTCATTAGAACCAAATGAGGTGCTCGGTCGAAAAACAGTCAAGTGACTTTGAATTGCAATATGTCGAAAACCAGACATCGCAGGCGCTTCTGGTTTTCTTTTGTGGATAGCTGTGAGAAATCTAAGCAAGTATTTTTTTTACCGCAACTTCCTACAAGGCTTTGGTTAGAAATTATAGCCACGCAAAGGCATTAAAGACGAAGATTTTTTTTGCAAAATCCATAAAATTTTTTTAGCTCGAATCGGCTTGATTTATACATCAATGGAAAGGTCTATCAATTCTCTATGCAACAGTGAAGGTTTTAGCCGCATACGAGCTTTGGTTAAAGAAATATAGCCTTCCAAAGAGTTTTTGGGTGAGGTCAGAGATGCATTTTTAGATTCACTTTGGATGCAATTATTTTCACAACCAGACCTCATAGAATGTTTTGGTTTTCAGTGGTAGAAAGCTCTTAAATGGGAGTAAAAATTCTGAAAATACCATTTATTTTCAAGGCTTGGTTGCGGGAATATCTCATTAGAACCAAATGAGGTGCTCGGTCGAAAAACAGTCAAGTGACTTTGAATTGCAATATTTCGAAAACCAACCAGACCTCATAGAATGTTATGGTTTTCAGTGGTAGAAAGCTCTTAAATAGGAGTATAAATTCTGAAAATACCATTTCTTTTCAAGGCTTTGTTGCGGAAATATCTCATTAGAACCAAATGAGGTGCTCGGTCGAAAAACAGTCAAGTGACTTTGAATTGCAATATTTCGAAAACCAGACATCGCAGACGCTTCTGGTTTTCTTTTGTGGATAGCTGTGAGAAATCTAAGCAAGTATTTTTTTTACGGCAACCTCCTACAAGGCTTTGGTTAGAAATTATAGCCACACAAAGGCATTAAAGACGAAGATTTTTTTTGCAAAATCCATAAAATTTTTTTAGCTCGAATCGGCTTGATTTATACATCAATGGAAAGGTCTATCAATTCTCTATGCAACAGTGAAGGTTTTAGCCGCGTACGAGCTTTGGTTAAAGAAATATAGCCTTCCAAAGGGTTTTTGGTTTTTGCAATTATTTTCACAACCAGACCTCATAGAATGTTTTGGTTTTCAGTGGTAGAAAGCTCTTAAATGGGAGTATAAATTCTGAAAATACCATTTCTTTTTAAGGCTTGGTTGCGGAAATATCTCATTAGAACCAAATGAGGTGCTCGGTCCAAAAACAGTCAAGTGACTTTGAATTGCAATATGTCGAAAACCAGACATCGCAGACGCTTCCGGTTTTCTTTTGTGGATAGCTGTGAGAAATCTAAGCAAGTATTTTTTTTACCGCAACCTCCTACAAGGCTTAGGTTAGAAATTATAGGCTTGATTTATACATCAATGGAAAGGTCTTTCAATTCATAGAATGTTTTGGTTTTCAGTGGTAGAAAGCTCTTAAATAGGAGTATAAATTCTGAAAATACCATTTCTTTTCAAGGCTTTGTTGCGGAAATATCTCATTAGAACCAAATGAGGTGCTCGGTCGAAAAACAGTCAAGTGACTTTGAATTGCAATATTTCGAAAACCAGACATCGCAGACGCTTCTGGTTTTCTTTTGTGGATAGCTGTGAGAAATCTAAGCAAGTATTTTTTTTACCGCAACCTCCTACAAGGCTTTGGTTAGAAATTATAGCCACGCAAAGGCATTAAAGACGAAGATTTTTTTTGCAAAATCCATAAAATTTTTTTAGCTCGAATCGGCTTGATTTATACATCAATGGAAAGGTCTATCAATTCTCTATGCAACAGTGAAGGTTTTAGCCGCATACGAGCTTTGGTTAAAGAAATATAGCCTTCCAAAGAGTTTTTGGGTGAGGTCAGAGATGCATTTTTAGATTCACTTTGGATGCAATTATTTTCACAACCAGACCTCATAGAATGTTTTGGTTTTCAGTGGTAGAAAGCTCTTAAATGGGAGTAAAAATTCTGAAAATACCATTTATTTTCAAGGCTTGGTTGCGGGAATATCTCATTAGAACCAAATGAGGTGCTCGGTCGAAAAACAGTCAAGTGACTTTGAATTGCAATATTTCGAAAACCAACCAGACCTCATAGAATGTTATGGTTTTCAGGGGTAGAAAGCTCTTAAATAGGAGTATAAATTCTGAAAATACCATTTCTTTTCAAGGCTTTGTTGCGGAAATATCTCATTAGAACCAAATGAGGTGCTCGGTCGAAAAACAGTCAAGTGACTTTGAATTGCAATATTTCGAAAACCAGACATCGCAGACGCTTCTGGTTTTCTTTTGTGGATAGCTGTGAGAAATCTAAGCAAGTATTTTTTTTACGGCAACCTCCTACAAGGCTTTGGTTAGAAATTATAGCCACACAAAGGCATTAAAGACGAAGATTTTTTTTGCAAAATCCATAAAATTTTTTTAGCTCGAATCGGCTTGTATTATACATCAATGGAAAGGTCTATCAATTCTCTATGCAACAGTGAAGGTTTTAGCCGCGTACGAGCTTTGGTTGAGGAAATATAGCCTTCCAAAGAGTTTTTGGGTGAGGTCAGAGATGCATTTTTAGATTCACTTTGGATGCAATTATTTTCACAACCAGACCTAATAGAATGTTTTGGTTTTCAGTGGTAGAAAGCTCTTAAATGGGAGTATAAATTCTGAAAATACCATTTCTTTTCAAGGCTTGGTTGCGGAAATATCTCATTAGAACCAAATGAGGTGCTCGGTCGAAAAACAGTCAAGTGACTTTGAATTGCAATATTTCGAAAACCAGACATCGCAGACGCTTCTGGTTTTCTTTTGTGGATAGCTGTGAGAAATTTAAGCAAGTATTTTTTTTACCGCAACCTCCTACAAGGCTTTGGTTAGAAATTATAGCCACGCAAAGGCATTAAAGACGAAGATTTTTTTGCAAAATCCATAAAATTTTTTTAGCTCGAATCGGCTTGATTTATACATCAATGGAAAGGTCTATCAATTCTCTATGCAACAGTGAAGGTTTTAGCCGCGTACGAGCTTTGGTTAAAGAAATATAGCCTTCCAAAGAGTTTTTGGGTGAGGTCAGAGATGCATTTTTAGATTCACTTTGGATGCAATTATTTTCACAACCAGACCTCATAGAATGTTTTGGTTTTCAGTGGTAGAAAGCTCTTAAATAGGAGTATAAATTCTGAAAATACCATTTCTTTTCAAGGCTTGGTTGCGGGAATATCTCATTAGAACCAAATGAGGTGCTCGGTCGAAAAACAGTCAAGTGACTTTGAATTGCAATATTTCGAAAACCAGACATCGCAGACGCTTCCGGTTTTCTTTTGTGGATAGCTGTGAGAAATCTAAGCAAGTATTTTTTTTACCGCAACCTCCTACAAGGCTTTGGTTAGAAATTATAGCCACGCAAAGGCATTAAGGACGAAGATTTTTTTTGCAAAATCCATAAAATTTTTTTAGCTCGAATCGGCTTGATTTATACATTAATGGAAAGGTCTATCAATTCTCTATGCAACAGTGAAGGTTTTAGCCGCGTACGAGCTTTGGTTAAAGAAATATACCCTTCCAAAGAGTTTTTGGGTGAGGTCAGAGATGCATTTTTAGATTCACTTTGGATGCAATTATTTTCACAACCAGACCTCATAGAATGTTTTGGTTTTCAGTGGTAGAAAGCTCTTAAATGGGAGTATAAATTCTGAAAATACCATTTCTTTTCAAGGCTTGGTTGCGGGAATATCTCATTAGAACCAAATGAGGTGCTCGGTCCAAAAACAGTCAAGTGACTTTGAATTGCAATATTTCGAAAACCAGACATCGCAGACGCTTCCGGTTTTCTTTTGTGGATAGCTGTGAGAAATCTAAGCAAGCATTTTTTTTACGCAACCTCCTACAAGGCTTTGGTTAGAAATTATAGCCACGCAAAGGCATTAAAGACGAAGATTTTTTTTGCAAAATCCATAAAAATTTTTTAGCTCGAATCGGCTTGATTTATACATCAATGGAAAGGTCTATCAATTCTCTATGCAACAGTGAAGGTTTTAGCCGCGTACGAGCTTTGGTTAAAGAAATATAGCCTTCCAAAGAGTTTTTGGGTGAGGTCAGAGATGCATTTTTAGATTCACTTTGGATGCAATTATTTTCACAACCAGACCTCATAGAATGTTTTGGTTTTCAGTGGTAGAAAGCTCTTAAATGGGAGTATAAATTCTGAAAATACCATTCTTTTCAAGGCTTGGTTGCGGGAATATCTCATTAGAACCAAATGAGGTGCTCGGTCGAAAAACAGTCAAGTGACTTTGAATTGCAATATTTCGAAAACCAGACATCGCAGACGCTTCTGATTTTCTTTTGTGGATAGCTGTGAGAAATCTAAGCAAGTATTTTTTTTACCGCAACCTCCTACAAGGCTTTGGTTAGAAGTTATAGCCACGCAAAGTTTTGTAATAAGAGTTACAGAGAATTTTTTATTTAATCTTGAATGTAACAATTTTTATTGAGGAATGAAAAATATTTTATAAACATATAAAACTTAAAAGTATGTTTATACAAAAAACTAAGTTTCAATTAAAAGCTCAAGTAGTGAATTACATATTTACAACACTCCACCTTAATTCACAATCAAATATCAAAAAATAACACTAACATTAATGGTTAAAATAATTCAATTAAAATATTACTAAAAACAAACAAAATATTAAAGAGTTAAGCCCATATTTTCCAAACAAAAAGTATGTTTATCATTAGTAACACCTTTTGTTAAACTATCAGCAACCATATTTTCAGTGTTGAGATATTTTATCTTAACTAAGCCATCTGTTATTTTCTCTTTTATAAAATGATGTCGAATATCAATGTGTTTACTTCTTGGACTGTAAAGTTGATTGTGTGCAATATTTATGGCACTCTTGTTGTCGCAATGAATTTCAACCGAATCGATATTCTCACCAATTTCTTGCAGTAGCTGTTTCAACCAAATAGCTTCTTGTGTAGCCGATGACAAGGCCATGTATTCTGCTTCTTGATAAGGTATATTTTGCATTTCCTTGGTCTCATCCGATGTATTAGCTGTCATGTCCTTGGTTAATTTTTGATTTAAATCTACTGGGTTCTTCACAGGATAACAATCATTCATCTTAAATTTGTCAATTATTTGTTCCGTGTATTTTTTTTGGTCAAGTGTAATTGTTCCTTGTTTCTTGTCCCGAGTGATTCTCATCCCGATGCAATTACTTGCTTCTCCCAAATCTTTCATGCTAAAATTCTTCGTCAAATTAGCTTTGAGTTGATTTGTCCATCCTTTATTGTTCGAAAAAATTAAAAAATCGTCCACATAGACCGCAACAAAAATCATACTTCTCCCTTGACGACGAAAATAAATGCACGAATCAATTTGCGAACATTTGTATCCACTCTTGATCATCACATCATTCAACTTGATATTCCATTGTCGACTTGCTTGTTTTAAGCCGTAAATAGCCTTTTTCAGCTGGCAAACTCGACCACTTCCGTCATCAAAACCTTCAGGTTGATTCATGTAAATAGTTTCATTGACATCGCCTTGTAAAAATGCTGTTATTGCATCCATCTGTTCCATATCTAAGTCGTATCTAGCTGCTAATGCCATCATTAAACGTATTGAAGAATATCGAACAACTGGTGAAAATGTTTCTTCATAATCGATACCAGCACGTTGACTGCATCCTTTCGCAACTAGTCTCGCCTTGTATCGAAGGATTTTTCCATTTGTATCGGTCTTGATTTTAAATACCCATTTTGAATTTATTGCTCTTCTGTCTGTTGGTAAATCTACCAATTGCCAAGTTTTGTTTCCTAAGAGTGATTGAAATTCTTCATTCATTGCACTCTTCCAATCTTTACTATTTAAACTTGAAATCGCTTCACTAAAAGATGATGGTTCATTAACATTATTTTGTACAAAATATTGAACGTCTTTTCTGTTGATTGCATTTTTTATTCGAGTTGATCTTCTTAAAGTTGTAGTTTCATTTGAATTGTTGATCTGTACTGGATCTGATGTTACCATTTCATTTGGTGGAATTATCTCTTCACTGATTTGATCTTCTTGAAATGGTGGTACTTCCACAGCATCACAGTATTCATCAGATGAATCACTATCACCCAATTCAACAACTATACAACCGTTATCTGAACTTTCATTTGATTTTTTAAATGGCATAACTGGATAACTGATTTTCTCAGATTCTAAAAAAATAACATCTCTGCTTTCAACCACCTTGTTTGTTGTAGGATTTATCAACCTATATCCTTTGTTGCCATTACAATATCCTACGAATATATGTTCAACCGATTTAACTTCAAACTTCTTTCGGTTCTCATCAGGAACATGAATCATAGCCGGTGATCCAAAAATTCTGAAGTGAGATAAATCTGGTTTAAATCCAGACCAAACTTCAATCGGCGACTTGTCCTCCAAAACCCGTGAAGATGAATGATTCTTTATGTATGTTGCAGTAGCAACGGCCTCTGCCCAAAATTTTTTACCTAAATTTGCATCTGTGAACATACATAAAGCTCTTTCCGTCAATGTTCGAACTGTTCTTTCAGCAAGTCCATTTTGTTGTGGAGTATATGGTGTCGACGTTTGTCTTTCGATACCACAAACATTAAACAAATTGTCAAACCTTCTGTTGCTAAATTCAGTTCCATTATCTGAACGAAACTTTTTCAATTTCTTGCCGGTTTGGTTCTCGACATATGCCTTAAACTCGCAGAATTTTTCGAAAGCTTCATCTTTGGTTTTTAAAAAATATGTGAAAGTCATTCTTGAGTGATCATCTACTAAAACAAAGTAGTAACGACTTCCACCAATTGATTTAGTTGGAGTTGGTCCTGCCAAGTCAGCGTGAACAAGTTCCAAAATCTCATTTGCTCTTGTTGCAGCATGCTTAAAGGGAAATCTCGCTTGTTTACCCTGTAAACAGGAAACACATACATCAGTTAATTTTTCTTCATTAAAAGAAACACCGTTCACTGCCCCTTTCTTCATTCTTAACAAATCATTGATGTTAATATGGCCTAATCTACGATGCCATGTCTCAATTTTTTTACTTTTAGATACAGCAACATAACTCTTGCATCTTGCACCATTCAAGCGATATAAACCATCAACTAAATTTGCAGTTGCCATCAACTTACCAAATTTGTTTTTTATATTGCAACCATTTGCGTTAAAATCAACATAGTTATTATTTTTCGTTAATTGACTTACTGATAAAAGATTGGCAGTTAAATTTGGAATGCATAAAACATCACGTACTTCAATCGGATTTGGTGTTCCATTGACATCAGCATATAACTTAACAGTGCCACATGATTCGACCTTCATTTTTGTATCGTTGGCAGCTAATATTTCGGAAATGGTAGATTTCTTTTCATTGAAAATCCAATCACTGTTCATTGTGAGATGCTGTGTTGCACCAGAATCAATATACCAATCATATTTATTGAACTGTCCAGTCAAAAACACTGAACTATACTCAGGCTTCACATTATAAGCTGAATCAGGATTCCTTTTGGAATCCTTTTTTAATTTATTCTTGTCTGGGCAATCAGGTGATTTATGACCTTTCTTATTACATGTATAACAACGAATGCCACCTTTCCTTTGTTTCTGTTTCGCATTATTAAAGAATGCACTATTTTTGCTATCCGATGGAATTTCTTGTAATAATTTTGTCTTGACAGCGTCACTTGAAAGCTGAATTTCGACATTATCTAATGCCATTACCATTGGTCCATACTTTTCAGATAAGCCTCCTAATAAAAAACACGCCAGCCACTCGTCATCGACTTTGAAACCAATAGCATTCAAACGTTGTGCAGCTGTTACGATTGTGTTAACATAAACTTGCATTGATTCACATTCGTCTAGTTTCGTCTGAGACAATTGACGAATTAAACCTATCCGACGAACCCTACCTTTGTCCTCAAAAACAGTTTGTAGTTTGTCCCAAACTTCTTTTGCCGTTTCAGCTTCTTGAACGTGAATAAAATTAGTCGGATCAATGGACAAAATCAGAGTCGTTCTGCATTTTGAAATTTTCGAAGCATTCTCTTCGGTACCTTCAACAGATTTCCAAAGTCCTTCATGTTCTAAATAAGTTTTTATTACGAACTTCCAACTAGCATAATTATCACGCCCCTTAAGCTTTTCAATCGTGGCCAAAAAATTGCTCGAGATAATTATATTTATATGTCTTTTGGTCTTATTCAAGATTAAGCAAAAACAAAGAATATTATAATAAATGAAAAGATATTACTTATTTGTACACAACAAATCTTCGGAGTAATTCTTCGGTATAATTATCCTTCTTAGCGTTTCTCTGGGCCCATAACCTTTTGTAATAAGAGTTACAGAGAATTTTTTATTTAATCTTGAATGTAACATTTTTTTTTGAGGAATGAAAAATATTTTATAAACATATAAAACTTAAAAGTATGTTTATACAAAAAACTAAGTTTCAATTAAAAGCTCAAGTAGTGAATTACATATTTACAACAGAAATCTAAGCAAGTATTTTTTTTACCGCAACCTCCTACAAGGCTTTGGTTAGAAATTATAGCCACGCAAAGGCATTAAAGACGAAGATTTTTTTTGCAAAATCCATAAAATTTTTTAGCTCGAATCGGCTTGATTTATACATCAATGGAAAGGTCTATCAATTCTCTATGCAACAGTGAAGGTTTTAGCCGCGTACGAGCTTTGGTTAAAGAAATATAGCCTTCCAAAGAGTTTTTGGGTGAGGTCAGAGATGCATTTTTAGATTCACTTTGGATGCAATTATTTTCACAACCAGACCTCATAGAATGTTTTGGTTTTCAGTGGTAGAAAGCTCTTAAATGGGAGTATAAATTCTGAAAATACCATTTCTTTTCAAGGCTTGGTTGCGGGAATATCTCATTAGAACCAAATGAGGTGCTCGGTCGAAAAACAGTCAAGTGACTTTGAATTGCAATATTTCGAAAACCAGACATCGCAGACGCTTCTGGTTTTCTTTTGTGGATAGCTGTGAAAAATCTAAGCAAGTATTTTTTTACCGCAACCTCCTACAAGGCTTTGGTTAGAAATTATAGCCACGCAAAGGCATTAAAGACGAAGATTTTTTTTGCAAAATCCATAAAATTTTTTTAGCCCGAATCGGCTTGATTTATACATCAATGGAAAGGTCTATCAATTCTCTATGCAACAGTGAAGGTTTTAGCCGCGTACGAGCTTTGGTTGAGGAAATATAGCCTTCCAAAGAGTTTTTGGGTGAGGTCAGAGATGCATTTTTAGATTCACTTTGGATGCAATTATTTTCACAACCAGACCTCATAGAATGTTTTGGTTTTCAGTGGTAGAAAGCTCTTAAATGGGAGTATAAATTCTGAAAATACCATTTCTTTTCAAGGCTTGGTTGCGGGAATATCTCATTAGAACCAAATGAGGTGCTCGGTCGAAAAACAGTCAAGTGACTTTGAATTGCAATATTTCGAAAACCAGACATCGCAGACGCTTCTGGTTTTCTTTTGTGGATAGCTGTGAAAAATCTAAGCAAGTATTTTTTTACCGCAACCTCCTACAAGGCTTTGGTTAGAAATTATAGCCACGCAAAGGCATTAAAGACGAAGATTTTTTTTGCAAAATCCATAAAATTTTTTAGCCCGAATCGGCTTGATTTATACATCAATGGAAAGGTCTATCAATTCTCTATGCAACAGTGAAGGTTTTAGCCGCGTACGAGCTTTGGTTGAGGAAATATAGCCTTCCAAAGAGTTTTTGGGTGAGGTCAGAGATGCATTTTTAGATTCACTTTGGATGCAATTATTTTCACAACCAGACCTCATAGAATGTTTTGGTTTTCAGTGGTAGAAAGCTCTTAAATGGGAGTATAAATTCTGAAAATACCATTTCTTTTCAAGGCTTGGTTGCGGAAATATCTCATTAGAACCAAATGAGGTGCTCGGTCGAAAAACAGTCAAGTGACTTTGAATTGCAATATTTCGAAAACCAGACATCGCAGACGCTTCTGGTTTTCTTTTGTGGATAGCTGTGAAAAATCTAAGCAAGTATTTTTTTACCGCAACCTCCTACAAGGCTTTGGTTAGAAATTATAGCCACGCAAAGGCATTAAAGACGAAGATTTTTTTTGCAAAATCCATAAAATTTTTTTAGCCCGAATCGGATTGATTTATACATCAATGGAAAGGTCTATCAATTCTCTATGCAACAGTGAAGGTTTTAGCCGCGTACGAGCTTTGGTTGAGGAAATATAGCCTTCCAAAGAGTTTTTGGGTGAGGTCAGAGATGCATTTTTAGATTCACTTTGGATGCAATTATTTTCACAACCAGACCTCATAGAATGTTTTGGTTTTCAGTGGTAGAAAGCTCTTAAATGGGAGTATAAATTCTGAAAATACCATTTCTTTTCAAGGCTTGGTTGCGGGAATATCTCATTAGAACCAAATGAGGTGCTCGGTCGAAAAACAGTCAAGTGACTTTGAATTGCAATATTTCGAAAACCAGACATCGCAGACGCTTCTGGTTTTCTTTTGTGGATAGCTGTGAGAAATCTAAGCAAGTATTTTTTTTACCGCAACCTCCTACAAGGCTTTGGTTAGAAATTATAGCCACGCAAAGGCATTAAAGACGAAGATTTTTTTTGCAAAATCCATAAAATTTTTTTAGCTCGAATCGGCTTGATTTATACATCAATGGAAAGGTCTATCAATTCTCTATGCAACAGTGAAGGTTTTAGCCGCGTACGAGCTTTGGTTAAATAAATATAGCCTTCCAAAGAGTTTTTGGGTGAGGTCAGAGATGCATTTTTAGATTCACTTTGGATGCAATTATTTTCACAACCAGACCTCATAGAATGTTTTGGTTTTCAGTGGTAGAAAGCTCTTAAATGGGAGTATAAATTCTGAAAATACCATTTCTTTTCAAGGCTTGGTTGCGGGAATATCTCATTAGAACCAAATGAGGTGCTCGGTCGAAAAACAGTCAAGTGACTTTGAATTGCAATATTTCGAAAACCAGACATCGCAGACGCTTCTGGTTTTCTTTTGTGGATAGCTGTGAGAAATCTAAGCAAGTATTTTTTTTACCGCAACCTCCTACAAGGCTTTGGTTAGAAATTATAGCCACGCAAAGGCATTAAAGACGAAGATTTTTTTTGCAAAATCCATAAAATTTTTTTTAGCTCGAATCGGCTTGATTTATACATCAATGGAAAGGTCTATCAATTCTCTATGCAACAGTGAAGGTTTTAGCCGCGTACGAGCTTTGGTTAAAGAAATATAGCCTTCCAAAGAGTTTTTGGGTGAGGTCAGAGATGCATTTTTAGATTCACTCTCATTAGAACCAAATGAGGTGCTCGGTCGAAAAACAGTCAAGTGACTTTGAATTGCAATATTTCGAAAACCAGACATCGCAGACGCTTCTGGTTTTCTTTTGTGGATAGCTGTGAGAAATCTAAGCAAGTATTTTTTTTACCGCAACCTCCTACAAGGCTTTGGTTAGAAATTATAGCCACGCAAAGGCATTAAAGACGAAGATTTTTTTTGCAAAATCCATACAATTTGTTTAGCTCGAATCGGCTTGATTTATACATCAATGGAAAGGTCTATCAATTCTCTATGCAACAGTGAAGGTTTTAGCCGCGTACGAGCTTTGGTTGAGGAAATATAGCCTTCCAAAGAGTTTTTGGGTGAGGTCAGAGATGCATTTTTAGATTCACTTTGGATGCAATTATTTTCACAACCAGACCTCATAGAATGTTTTGGTTTTCAGTGGTAGAAAGCTCTTAAATGGGAGTATAAATTCTGAAAATACCATTTCTTTTCAAGGCTTGGTTGCGGGAATATCTCATTAGAACCAAATGAGGTGCTCGGTCGAAAAACAGTCAAGTGACTTTGAATTGCAATATTTCGAAAACCAGACATCGCAGACGCTTCTGGTTTTCTTTTGTGGATAGCTGTGAAAAATCTAAGCAAGTATTTTTTTACCGCAACCTCCTACAAGGCTTTGGTTAGAAATTATAGCCACGCAAAGGCATTAAAGACGAAGATTTTTTTTTGCAAAATCCATAAAATTTTTTTAGCCCGAATCGGCTTGATTTATACATCAATGGAAAGGTCTATCAATTCTCTATGCAACAGTGAAGGTTTTAGCCGCGTACGAGCTTTGGTTAAAGAAATATAGCCTTCCAAAGAGTTTTTGGGTGAGGTCAGAGATGCATTTTTAGATTCACTTTGGATGCAATTATTTTCACAACCAGATCTCATAGAATGTTTTGGTTTTCAGTGGTAGAAAGCTCTTAAATGGGAGTATAAATTCTGAAAATACCATTTCTTTTCAAGGCTTGGTTGCGGGAATATCTCATTAGAACCAAATGAGGTGCTCGGTCGAAAAACAGTCAAGTGACTTTGAATTGCAATATTTCGAAAACCAGACATCGCAGACGCTTCTGGTTTTCTTTTGTGGATAGCTGTGAGAAATCTAAGCAAGTATTTTTTTTACCGCAACCTCCTACAAGGCTTTGGTTAGAAATTATAGCCACGCAAAGGCATTAAAGACGAAGATTTTTTTTGCAAAATCCATAAATTTTTTTTAGCTCGAATCGGCTTGATTTATACATCAATTGAAAGGTCTATCAATTCTCTATGCAACAGTGAAGGTTTTAGCCGCGTACGAGCTTTGGTTAAAGAAATATAGCCTTCAAAAGAGTTTTTGGGTGAGGTCAGAGATGCATTTTTAGATTCACTTTGGATGCAATTATTTTCACAACCAGACCTCATAGAATGTTTTGGTTTTCAGTGGTAGAAAGCTCTTAAATGGGAGTATAAATTCTGAAAATACCATTTCTTTTCAAGGCTTGGTTGCGGGAATATCTCATTAGAACCAAATGAGGTGCTCGGTCGAAAAACAGTCAAGTGACTTTGAATTGCAATATTTCGAAAACCAGACATCGCAGACGCTTCTGGTTTTCTTTTGTGGATAGCTGTGAGAAATCTAAGCAAGTATTTTTTTTACCGCAACCTCCTACAAGGCTTTGGTTAGAAATTATAGCCACGCAAAGGCATTAAAGACGAAGATTTTTTTTGCAAAATCCATAAAATTTTTTTAGCTCGAATCGGCTTGATTTATACATCAATGGAAAGGTCTATCAATTCTCTATGCAACAGTGAAGGTTTTAGCCGCGTACGAGCTTTGGTTAAAGAAATATAGCCTTCCAAAGAGTTTTTGGGTGAGGTCAGAGATGCATTTTTAGATTCACTTTGGATGCAATTATTTTCACAACCAGACCTCATAGAATGTTTTGGTTTTCAGTGGTAGAAAGCTCTTAAATGGGAGTATAAATTCTGAAAATACCATTTCTTTTCAAGGCTTGGTTGCGGGAATATCTCATTAGAACCAAATGAGGTGCTCGGTCGAAAAACAGTCAAGTGACTTTGAATTGCAATATTTCGAAAACCAGACATCGCAGACGCTTCTGGTTTTCTTTTGTGGATAGCTGTGAGAAATCTAAGCAAGTATTTTTTTTACCGCAACCTCCTACAAGGCTTTGGTTAGAAATTATAGCCACGCAAAGGCATTAAAGACGAAGATTTTTTTTGCAAAATCCATAAATTTTTTTTAGCTCGAATCGGCTTGATTTATACATCAATTGAAAGGTCTATCAATTCTCTATGCAACAGTGAAGGTTTTAGCCGCGTACGAGCTTTGGTTAAAGAAATATAGCCTTCAAAAGAGTTTTTGGGTGAGGTCAGAGATGCATTTTTAGATTCACTTTGGATGCAATTATTTTCACAACCAGGCCTCATAGAATGTTTTGGTTTTCAGTGGTAGAAAGCTCTTAAATGGGAGTATAAATTCTG
Organism: Chrysotoxum bicinctum; assembly: GCA_911387755.1. Lineage (NCBI taxonomy): Eukaryota > Metazoa > Arthropoda > Insecta > Diptera > Syrphidae > Chrysotoxum > Chrysotoxum bicinctum. The sequence continues at coordinate 66,623,113 of OU426990.1, read as the reverse complement.
AAAATACCATTTCTTTTCAAGGCTTGGTTGCGGGAATATCTCATTAGAACCAAATGAGGTGCTCGGTCGAAAAACAGTCAAGTGACTTTGAATTGCAATATTTCGAAAACCAGACATCGCAGACGCTTCTGGTTTTCTTTTGTGGATAGCTGTGAGAAATCTAAGCAAGTATTTTTTTTACCGCAACCTCCTACAAGGCTTTGGTTAGAAATTATAGCCACGCAAAGGCATTAAAGACGAAGATTTTTTTTGCAAAATCCATAAAATTTTTTTAGCTCGAATCGGCTTGATTTATACATCAATGGAAAGGTCTATCAATTCTCTATGCAACAGTGAAGGTTTTAGCCGCGTACGAGCTTTGGTTAAAGAAATATAGCCTTCCAAAGAGTTTTTGGGTGAGGTCAGAGATGCATTTTTAGATTCACTTTGGATGCAATTATTTTCACAACCAGTACTCATAGAATGTTTTGGTTTTCAGTGGTAGAAAGCTCTTAAATGGGAGTATAAATTCTGAAAATACCATTTCTTTTCAAGGCTTGGTTGCGGGAATATCTCATTAGAACCAAATGAGGTGCTCGGTCGAAAAACAGTCAAGTGACTTTGAATTGCAATATTTCGAAAACCAGACATCGCAGACGCTTCCGGTTTTCTTTTGTGGATAGCTGTGAAAAATCTAAGCAAGTATTTTTTTACCGCAACCTCCTACAAGGCTTTGGTTAGAAATTATAGCCACGCAAAGGCATTAAAGACGAAGATTTTTTTTGCAAAATCCATAAAATTTTTTTAGCTCGAATCGGCTTGATTTATACATCAATGGAAAGGTCTATCAATTCTCTATGCAACAGTGAAGGTTTTAGCCGCGTACGAGCTTTGGTTAAAGAAATATAGCCTTCCAAAGAGTTTTTGGGTGAGGTCAGAGATGCATTTTTAGATTCACTTTGGATGCAATTATTTTCACAACCAGACCTCATAGAATGTTTTGGTTTTCAGTGGTAGAAAGCTCTTAAATGGGAGTATAAATTCTGAAAATACCATTTCTTTTCAAGGCTTGGTTGCGGGAATATCTCATTAGAACCAAATGAGGTGCTCGGTCGAAAAACAGTCAAGTGACTTTGAATTGCAATATTTCGAAAACCAGACATCGCAGACGCTTCTGGTTTTCTTTTGTGGATAGCTGTGAGAAATCTAAGCAAGTATTTTTTTTACCGCAACCTCCTACAAGGCTTAGGTTAGAAATTATAGCCACGCAAAGGCATTAAAGACGAAGATTTTATTTGCAAAATCCATAAATTTTTTTTAGCTCGAATCGGCTTGATTTATACATCAATGGAAAGGTCTATCAATTCTCTATGCAACAGTGAAGGTTTTAGCCGCGTACGAGCTTTGGTTGAGGAAATATAGCCTTCCAAAGAGTTTTTGGGTGAGGTCAGAGATGCATTTTTAGATTCACTTTGGATGCAATTATTTTCACAACCAGACCTCATAGAATGTTTTGGTTTTCAGTGGTAGAAAGCTCTTAAATGGGAGTATAAATTCTGAAAATACCATTTCTTTTCAAGGCTTGGTTGCGGGAATATCTCATTAGAACCAAATGAGGTGCTCGGTCGAAAAACAGTCAAGTGACTTTGAATTGCAATATTTCGAAAACCAGACATCGCAGACGCTTCCGGTTTTCTTTTGTGGATAGCTGTGAGAAATCTAAGCAAGTATTTTTTTTACTGCAACCTCCTACAAGGCTTTGGTTAGAAATTATAGCCACGCAAAGGCATTAAAGACGAAGATTTTTTTTGCAAAATCCATAAAATTTTTTTAGCTCGAATCGGCTTGATTTATACATCAATGGAAAGCTCTATCAATTCTCTATGCAACAATGAAGGTTTTAGCCGCGTACGAGCTTTGGTTAAAGAAATATAGCCTTCCAAAGAGTTTTTGGGTGAGGTCAGAGATGCATTTTTAGATTCACTTTGGATGCAATTATTTTCACAACCAGACCTCATAGAATGTTTTGGTTTTCAGTGGTAGAAAGCTCTTAAATGGGAGTATAAATTCTGAAAATACCATTTCTTTTCAAGGCTTGGTTGCGGGAATATCTCATTAGAACCAAATGAGGTGCTCGGTCGAAAAACAGTCAAGTGACTTTGATTTGCAATATTTCGAAAACCAGACATCGCAGACGCTTCTGGTTTTCTTTTGTGGATAGCTGTGAGAAATCTAAGCAAGTATTTTTTTTTACCGCAACCTCCTACAAGGCTTAGGTTAGAAGTTATAGCCACGCAAAGGCATTAAAGACGAAGATTTTTTTTGCAAAATCCATAAATTTTTTTTAGCTCGAATCGGCTTGATTTATACATCAATGGAAAGGTCTATCAATTCTCTATGCAACAGTGAAGGTTTTAACCGCGTACGAGCTTTGGTTGAGGAAATATAGCCTTCCAAAGAGTTTTTGGGTGAGGTCAGAGATGCATTTTTAGATTCACTTTGGATGCAATTATTTTCACAACCAGACCTCATAGAATGTTTTGGTTTTCAGTGGTAGAAAGCTCTTAAATGGGAGTATAAATTCTGAAAATACCATTTCTTTTCAAGGCTTGGTTGCGGGAATATCTCATTAGAACCGGAATCGGCTTGATTTATACATCAATGGAAAGGTCTATCAATTCTCTATGCAACAGTGAAGGTTTTAGCCGCGTACGAGCTTTGGTTAAAGAAATATAGCCTTCCAAAGAGTTTTTGGGTGAGGTCAGAGATGCATTTTTAGATTCACTTTGGATGCAATTATTTTCACAACCAGACCTCATAGAATGTTTTGGTTTTCAGTGGTAGAAAGCTCTTAAATGGGAGTATAAATTCTGAAAATACCATTTCTTTTCAAGGCTTGGTTGCGGGAATATCTCATTAGAACCAAATGAGGTGCTCGGTCGAAAAACAGTCAAGTGACTTTGAATTGCAATATTTCGAAAACCAGACATCGCAGACGCTTCCGGTTTTCTTTTGTGGATAGCTGTGAGAAATCTAAGCAAGTATTTTTTTTACCGCAACCTCCTACAAGGCTTTGGTTAGAAATTATAGCCACGCAAAGGCATTAAAGACGAAGATTTTTTTTGCAAAATCCATAAAATTTTTTAGCTCGAATCGGCTTGATTTATACATCAATGGAAAGGTCTATCAATTCTCTATGCAACAGTGAAGGTTTTAGCCGCGTACGAGCTTTGGTTAAAGAAATATAGCCTTCCAAAGAGTTTTTGGGTGAGGTCAGAGATGCATTTTTAGATTCACTTTGGATGCAATTATTTTCACAACCAGACCTCATAGAATGTTTTGGTTTTCAGTGGTAGAAAGCTCTTAAATGGGAGTATAAATTCTGAAAATACCATTTCTTTTCAAGGCTTGGTTGCGGGAATATCTCATTAGAACCAAATGAGGTGCTCGGTCGAAAAACAGTCAAGTGACTTTGAATTGCAATATTTCGAAAACCAGACATCGCAGACGCTTCTGGTTTTCTTTTGTGGATAGCTGTGAGAAATCTAAGCAAGTATTTCTTTACCGCAACCTCCTACAAGGCTTTGGTTAGAAATTATAGCCACGCAAAGGCATTAAAGACGAAGATTTTTTTTGCAAAATCCATAAAATTTTTTTAGCTCGAATCGGCTTGATTTATACATCAATGGAAAGCTCTATCAATTCTCTATGCAACAGTGAAGGTTTTAGTCGCGAACGAGCTTTGGTTGAGGAAATATAGCCTTCCAAAGAGTTTTTGGGTGAGGTCAGAGATGCATTTTTAGATTCACTTTGGATGCAATTATTTTCACAACCAGACCTCATAGAATGTTTTGGTTTTCAGTGGTAGAAAGCTCTTAAATAGGAGTATAAATTCTGAAAATACCATTTCTTTTCAAGGCTTGGTTGCGGAAATATCTCATTAGAACCAAATGAGGTGCTCGGTCGAAAAACAGTCAAGTGACTTTGAATTGCAATATTTCGAAAACCAGACATCGCAGACGCTTCTCGTTTTCTTTTGTGGATAGCTGTGAGAAATCTAAGCAAGTATTTTTTTTACGGCAACCTCCTACAAGGCTTTGGTTAGAAATTATAGCCACGCAAAGGCATTAAAGACGAAGATTTTTTTTGCAAAATCCATAAATTTTTTTTAGCTCGAAACGGCTTGATTTATACATCAATGGAAAGGTCTATCAATTCTCTATGCAACAGTGAAGGTTTTAGCCGCGTACGAGCTTTGGTTAAAGAAATATACCCTTCCAAAGAGTTTTTGGGTGAGGCCAGAGATGCATTTTTAGATTCACTTTGGATGCAATTATTTTCACAACCAGACCTCATAGAATGTTTTGGTTTTCAGTGCTAGAAAGCTCTTAAATGGGAGTATAAATTCTGAAAATACCATTTCTTTTCAAGGCTTGGTTGCGGGAATATCTCATTAGAACCAAATGAGGTGCTCGGTCGAAAAACAGTCAAGTGACTTTGAATTGCAATATTTCGAAAACCAGACATCGCAGACGCTTCTGGTTTTCTTTTGTGGATAGCTGTGAGAAATCTAAGCAAGTATTTTTTTTACCGCAACCTCCTACAAGGCTTTGGTTAGAAATTATAGCCACGCAAAGGCATTAAAGACGAAGATTTTTTTTGCAAAATCCATAAAATTTTTTTAGCTCGAATCGGCTTGATTTATACATCAATGGAAAGGTCTATCAATTCTCTATGCAACAGTGAAGGTTTTAGCCGCGTACGAGCTTTGGTTAAATAAATATAGCCTTCCAAAGAGTTTTTGGGTGAGGTCAGAGATGCATTTTTAGATTCACTTTGGATGCAATTATTTTCACAACCAGACCTCATAGAATGTTTTGGTTTTCAGTGGTAGAAAGCTCTTAAATGGGAGTATAAATTCTGAAAATACCATTTCTTTTCAAGGCTTGGTTGCGGGAATATCTCATTAGAACCAAATGAGGTGCTCGGTCGAAAAACAGTCAAGTGACTTTGAATTGCAATATTTCGAAAACCAGACATCGCAGACGCTTCTGGTTTTCTTTTGTGGATAGCTGTGAGAAATCTAAGCAAGTTTTTTTTTTACCGCAACCTCCTACAAGGCTTTGGTTAGAAATTATAGCCACGCAAAGGCATTAAAGATGAAGATTTTTTTTGCAAAATCCATAAAATTTTTTAGCTCGAATCGGCTTGATTTATACATCAGTGGAAAGGTCTATCAATTCTCTATGCAACAGTGAAGGTTTTAGTCGCGTACGAGCTTTGGTTGAGGAAATATAGCCTTCCAAAGAGTTTTTGGGTGAGGTCAGAGATGCATTTTTAGATTCACTTTGGATGCAATTATTTTCACAACCAGACCTCATAGAATGTTTTGGTTTTCAGTGGTAGAAAGCTCTTAAATGGGAGTATAAATTCTGAAAATACCATTTCTTTTCAAGGCTTGGTTGCGGGAATATCTCATTAGAACCAAATGAGGTGCTCGGTCGAAAAACAGTCAAGTGACTTTGAATTGCAATATTTCGAAAACCAGACATCGCAGACGCTTCTGGTTTTATTTTGTGGATAGCTGTGGGAAATCTAAGCAAGTATTTTTTTTACCGCAACCTCCTACAAGGCTTTGGTTAGAAATTATAGCCACGCAAAGGCATTAAAGATAAAGATTTTTTTTGCAAAATCCATAAAATTTTTTAGCTCGAATCGGCTTGATTTATACATCAGTGGAAAGGTCTATCAATTCTCTATGCAACAGTGAAGGTTTTAGTCGCGTACGAGCTTTGGTTGAGGAAATATAGCCTTCCAAAGAGTTTTTGGGTGAGGTCAGAGATGCATTTTTAGATTCACTTTGGATGCAATTATTTTCACAACCAGACCTCATAGAATGTTTTGGTTTTCAGTGGTAGAAAGCTCTTAAATGGGAGTATAAATTCTGAAAATACCATTTCTTTTCAAGGCTTGGTTGCGGGAATATCTCATTAGAACCAAATGAGGTGCTCGGTCGAAAAACAGTCAAGTGACTTTGAATTGCAATATTTCGAAAACCAGACATCGCAGACGCTTCTGGTTTTATTTTGTGGATAGCTGTGGGAAATCTAAGCAAGTATTTTTTTACCGCAACCTCCTACAAGGCTTTGGTTAGAAATTATAGCCACGCAAAGGCATTAAAGACGAGGATTTTTTTTGCAAAATCCATAAAATTTTTTTAGCTCGAATCGGCTTGATTTATACATCAATGGAAAGGTCTATCAATTCTCTATGCAACAGTGAAGGTTTTAGCCGCGTACGAGCTTTGGTTAAAGAAATATAGCCTTCCAAAGAGTTTTTGGGTGAGGTCAGAGATGCATTTTTAGATTCATTTTGGATGCAATTATTTTCACAACCAGACCTCATAGAATGTTTTGGTTTTCAGTGGTAGAAAGCTCTTAAATGGGAGTATAAATTCTGAAAATACCATTTCTTTTCAAGGCTTGGTTGCGGGAATATCTCATTAGAACCAAATGAGGTGCTCCTCCTACAAGGCTTAGGTTAGAAATTATAGCCACGCAAAGGCATTAAAGACGAAGATTTTTTTTGCAAAATCCATAAATTTTTTTTAGCTCGAATCGGCTTGATTTATACATCAATGGAAAGGTCTATCAATTCTCTATGCAACAGTGAAGGTTTTAGCCGCGTACGAGCTTTGGTTAAAGAAATATAGCCTTCCAAAGAGTTTTTGGGTGAGGTCAGAGATGCATTTTTAGATTCACTTTGGATGCAATTATTTTCACAACCAGACCTCATAGAATGTTTTGGTTTTCAGTGGTAGAAAGCTCTTAAATAGGAGTATAAATTCTGAAAATACCATTTCTTTTCAAGGCTTGGTTGCGGAAATATCTCATTAGAACCAAATGAGGTGCTCGGTCGAAAAACAGTCAAGTGACTTTGAATTGCAATATTTCGAAAACCAGACATCGCAGACGCTTCTGGTTTTCTTTTGTGGATAGCTGTGAGAAATCTAAGCAAGTATTTTTTTTACCGCAACCTCCTACAAGGCTTTGGTTAGAAATTATAGCCACGCAAAGGCATTAAAGACGAAGATTTTTTTTGCAAAATCCATAAAATTTTTTTAGCTCGAATCGGCTTGATTTATACATCAGTGGAAAGGTCTATCAATTCTCTATGCAACAGTGAAGGTTTTAGTCGCGTACGAGCTTTGGTTGAGGAAATATAGCCTTCCAAAGAGTTTTTGGGTGAGGTCAGAGATGCATTTTTAGATTCACTTTGGATGCAATTATTTTCACAACCAGACCTCATAGAATGTTTTGGTTTTCAGTGGTAGAAAGCTTTTAAATGGGAGTATAAATTCTGAAAATACCATTTCTTTTCAAGGCTTGGTTGCGGGAATATCTCATTAGAACCAAATGAGGTGCTCCTCCTACAAGGCTTAGGTTAGAAATTATAGCCACGCAAAGGCATTAAAGACGAAGATTTTTTTTGCAAAATCCATAAATTTTTTTTAGCTCGAATCGGCTTGATTTATACGTCAATGGAAAGGTCTATCAATTCTCTATGCAACAGTGAAGGTTTTAGCCGCGTACGAGCTTTGGTTAAAGAAATATAGCCTTCCAAAGAGTTTTTGGGTGAGGTCAGAGATGCATTTTTAGATTCACTTTGGATGCAATTATTTTCACAACCAGACCTCATAGAATGTTTTGGTTTTCAGTGGTAGAAAGCTCTTAAATGGGAGTATAAATTCTGAAAATACCATTTCTTTTCAAGGCTTGGTTGCGGGAATATCTCATTAGAACCAAATGAGGTGCTCGGTCGAAAAACAGTCAAGTGACTTTGAATTGCAATATTTCGAAAACCAGACATCGCAGACGCTTCTGGTTTTCTTTTGTGGATAGCTGTGAGAAATCTAAGCAAGTATTTTTTTTACCGCAACCTCCTACAAGGCTTAGGTTAGAAATTATAGCCACGCAAAGGCATTAAAGACGAAGATTTTTTTTGCAAAATCCATAAATTTTTTTAGCTCGAATCGGCTTGATTTATACATCAATGGAAAGGTCTATCAATTCTCTATGCAACAGTGAAGGTTTTAGCCGCGTACGAGCTTTGGTTGAGGAAATATAGCCTTCCAAAGAGTTTTTGGGTGAGGTCAGAGATGCATTTTTAGATTCACTTTGGATGCAATTATTTTCACAACCAGACCTCATAGAATGTTTTGGTTTTCAGTGGTAGAAAGCTCTTAAATGGGAGTATAAATTCTGAAAATACCATTTCTTTTCAAGGCTTGGTTGCGGGAATATCTCATTAGAACCAAATGAGGTGCTCGGTCGAAAAACAGTCAAGTGACTTTGAATTGCAATATTTCGAAAACCAGACATCGCAGACGCTTCCGGTTTTCTTTTGTGGATAGCTGTGAGAAATCTAAGCAAGTATTTTTTTTACTGCAACCTCCTACAAGGCTTTGGTTAGAAATTATAGCCACGCAAAGGCATTAAAGACGAAGATTTTTTTTGCAAAATCCATAAAATTTTTTTAGCTCGAATCGGCTTGATTTATACATCAATGGAAAGCTCTATCAATTCTCTATGCAACAGTGAAGGTTTTAGCCGCGTACGAGCTTTGGTTAAAGAAATATAGCCTTCCAAAGAGTTTTTGGGTGAGGTCAGAGATGCATTTTTAGATTCACTTTGGATGCAATTATTTTCACAACCAGACCTCATAGAATGTTTTGGTTTTCAGTGGTAGAAAGCTCTTAAATGGGAGTATAAATTCTGAAAATACCATTTCTTTTCAAGGCTTGGTTGCGGGAATATCTCATTAGAACCAAATGAGGTGCTCGGTCGAAAAACAGTCAAGTGACTTTGATTTGCAATATTTCGAAAACCAGACATCGCAGACGCTTCTGGTTTTCTTTTGTGGATAGCTGTGAGAAATCTAAGCAAGTATTTTTTTTTACCGCAACCTCCTACAAGGCTTAGGTTAGAAATTATAGCCACGCAAAGGCATTAAAGACGAAGATTTTTTTTGCAAAATCCATAAATTTTTTTTAGCTCGAATCGGCTTGATTTATACATCAATGGAAAGGTCTATCAATTCTCTATGCAACAGTGAAGGTTTTAACCGCGTACGAGCTTTGGTTGAGGAAATATAGCCTTCCAAAGAGTTTTTGGGTGAGGTCAGAGATGCATTTTTAGATTCACTTTGGATGCAATTATTTTCACAACCAGACCTCATAGAATGTTTTGGTTTTCAGTGGTAGAAAGCTCTTAAATGGGAGTATAAATTCTGAAAATACCATTTCTTTTCAAGGCTTGGTTGCGGGAATATCTCATTAGAACCAAATGAGGTGCTCGGTCGAAAAACAGTCAAGTGACTTTGAATTGCAATATTTCGAAAACCAGACATCGCAGACGCTTCCGGTTTTCTTTTGTGGATAGCTGTGAGAAATCTAAGCAAGTATTTTTTTACCGCAACCTCCTACAAGGCTTTGGTTAGAAATTATAGCCACGCAAAGGCATTAAAGACGAAGATTTTTTTGCAAAATCCATAAAATTTTTTTAGCTCGAATCGGCTTGATTTATACATCAATGGAAAGCTCTATCAATTCTCTATGCAACAGTGAAGGTTTTAGTCGCGAACGAGCTTTGGTTGAGGAAATATAGCCTTCCAAAGAGTTTTTGGGTGAGGTCAGAGATGCATTTTTAGATTCACTTTGGATGCAATTATTTTCACAACCAGAACTCATAGAATGTTTTGGTTTTCAGTGGTAGAAAGCTCTTAAATAGGAGTATAAATTCTGAAAATACCATTTCTTTTCAAGGCTTGGTTGCGGAAATATCTCATTAGAACCAAATGAGGTGCTCGGTCGAAAAACAGTCAAGTGACTTTGAATTGCAATATTTCGAAAACCAGACATCGCAGACGCTTCTCGTTTTCTTTTGTGGATAGCTGTGAGAAATCTAAGCAAGTATTTTTTTTACGGCAACCTCCTACAAGGCTTTGGTTAGAAATTATAGCCACGCAAAGGCATTAAAGACGAAGATTTTTTTTGCAAAATCCATAAATTTTTTTAGCTCGAAACGGCTTGATTTATACATCAATGGAAAGGTCTATCAATTCTCTATGCAACAGTGAAGGTTTTAGCCGCGTACGAGCTTTGGTTAAAGAAATATACCCTTCCAAAGAGTTTTTGGGTGAGGCCAGAGATGCATTTTTAGATTCACTTTGGATGCAATTATTTTCACAACCAGACCTCATAGAATGTTTTGGTTTTCAGTGGTAGAAAGCTCTTAAATGGGAGTATAAATTCTGAAAATACCATTTCTTTTCAAGGCTTGGTTGCGGAAATATCTCATTAGAACCAAATGAGGTGCTCGGTCGAAAAACAGTCAAGTGACTTTGAATTGCAATATTTCGAAAACCAGACATCGCAGACGCTTCTGGTTTTCTTTTGTGGATAGCTGTGAGAAATCTAAGCAAGTATTTTTTTTACGGCAACCTCCTACAAGGCTTTGGTTAGAAATTATAGCCACGCAAAGGCATTAAAGACGAAGATTTTTTTTGCAAAATCAATAAATTTTTTTTAGCTCGAATCGGCTTGATTTATACATCAATGGAAAGGTCTATCAATTCTCTATGCAACAGTGAAGGTTTTAGCCGCGTACGAGCTTTGGTTGAGGAAATATAGCCTTCCAAAGAGTTTTTGGGTGAGGTCAGAGATGCATTTTTAGATTCACTTTGGATGCAATTATTTTCACAACCAGACCTCATAGAATGTTTTGGTTTTCAGTGCTAGAAAGCTCTTAAATGGGAGTATAAATTCTGAAAATACCATTTCTTTTCAAGGCTTGGTTGCGGGAATATCTCATTAGAACCAAATGAGGTGCTCGGTCGAAAAACAGTCAAGTGACTTTGAATTACAATATTTCGAAAACCAGACATCGCAGACGCTTCTGGTTTTCTTTTGTGGATAGCTGTGAGAAATCTAAGCAAGTATTTTTTTTACCGCAACCTCCTACAAGGCTTTGGTTAGAAATTATAGCCACGCAAAGGCATTAAAGACGAAGATTTTTTTTGCAAAATCCATACAATTTTTTTAGCTCGAATCGGCTTGATTTATACATCAATGGAAAGGTCTATCAATTCTCTATGCAACAGTGAAGGTTTTAGCCGCGTACGAGCTTTGGTTAAATAAATATAGCCTTCCAAAGAGTTTTTGGGTGAGGTCAGAGATGCATTTTTAGATTCACTTTGGATGCAATTATTTTCACAACCAGACCTCATAGAATGTTTTGGTTTTCAGTGGTAGAAAGCTCTTAAATGGGAGTATAAATTCTGAAAATACCATTTCTTTTCAAGGCTTGGTTGCGGGAATATCTCATTAGAACCAAATGAGGTGCTCGGTCGAAAAACAGTCAAGTGACTTTGAATTGCAATATTTCGAAAACCAGACATCGCAGACGCTTCTGGTTTTCTTTTGTGGATAGCTGTGAGAAATCTAAGCAAGTTTTTTTTTTACCGCAACCTCCTACAAGGCTTTGGTTAGAAATTATAGCCACGCAAAGGCATTAAAGATGAAGATTTTTTTTGCAAAATCCATAAAATTTTTTAGCTCGAATCGGCTTGATTTATACATCAGTGGAAAGGTCTATCAATTCTCTATGCAACAGTGAAGGTTTTAGTCGCGTACGAGCTTTGGTTGAGGAAATATAGCCTTCCAAAGAGTTTTTGGGTGAGGTCAGAGATGCATTTTTAGATTCACTTTGGATGCAATTATTTTCACAACCAGACCTCATAGAATGTTTTGGTTTTCAGTGGTAGAAAGCTCTTAAATGGGAGTATAAATTCTGAAAATACCATTTCTTTTCAAGGCTTGGTTGCGGGAATATCTCATTAGAACCAAATGAGGTGCTCGGTCGAAAAACAGTCAAGTGACTTTGAATTGCAATATTTCGAAAACCAGACATCGCAGACGCTTCTGGTTTTATTTTGTGGATAGCTGTGGGAAATCTAAGCAAGTATTTTTTTTACCGCAACCTCCTACAAGGCTTTGGTTAGAAATTATAGCCACGCAAAGGCATTAAAGATAAAGATTTTTTTTGCAAAATCCATAAAATTTTTTAGCTCGAATCGGCTTGATTTATACATCAGTGGAAAGGTCTATCAATTCTCTATGCAACAGTGAAGGTTTTAGTCGCGTACGAGCTTTGGTTGAGGAAATATAGCCTTCCAAAGAGTTTTTGGGTGAGGTCAGAGATGCATTTTTAGATTCACTTTGGATGCAATTATTTTCACAACCAGACCTCATAGAATGTTTTGGTTTTCAGTGGTAGAAAGCTCTTAAATGGGAGTATAAATTCTGAAAATACCATTTCTTTTCAAGGCTTGGTTGCGGGAATATCTCATTAGAACCAAATGAGGTGCTCGGTCGAAAAACAGTCAAGTGACTTTGAATTGCAATATTTCGAAAACCAGACATCGCAGACGCTTCTGGTTTTCTTTTGTGGATAGCTGTGAGAAATCTAAGCAAGTATTTTTTTTACCGCAACCTCCTACAAGGCTTTGGTTAGAAATTATAGCCACGCAAAGGCATTAAAGACGAGGATTTTTTTTGCAAAATCCATAAAATTTTTTAGCTCGAATCGGCTTGATTTATACATCAATGGAAAGGTCTATCAATTCTCTATGCAACAGTGAAGGTTTTAGCCGCGTACGAGCTTTGGTTAAAGAAATATAGCCTTCCAAAGAGTTTTTGGGTGAGGTCAGAGATGCATTTTTAGATTCACTTTGGATGCAATTATTTTCACAACCAGACCTCATAGAATGTTTTGGTTTTCAGTGGTAGAAAGCTCTTAAATGGGAGTATAAATTCTGAAAATACCATTTCTTTTCAAGGCTTGGTTGCGGGAATATCTCATTAGAACCAAATGAGGTGCTCCTCCTACAAGGCTTAGGTTAGAAATTATAGCCACGCAAAGGCATTAAAGACGAAGATTTTTTTTGCAAAATCCATAAATTTTTTTTTAGCTCGAATCGGCTTGATTTATACATCAATGGAAAGGTCTATCAATTCTCTATGCAACAGTGAAGGTTTTAGCCGCGTACGAGCTTTGGTTAAAGAAATATAGCCTTCCAAAGAGTTTTTGGGTGAGGTCAGAGATGCATTTTTAGATTCACTTTGGATGCAATTATTTTCACAACCAGACCTCATAGAATGTTTTGGTTTTCAGTGGTAGAAAGCTCTTAAATGGGAGTATAAATTCTGAAAATACCATTTCTTTTCAAGGCTTGGTTGCGGGAATATCTCATTAGAACCAAATGAGGTGCTCGGTCGAAAAACAGTCAAGTGACTTTGAATTGCAATATTTCGAAAACCAGACATCGCAGACGCTTCTGGTTTTCTTTTGTGGATAGCTGTGAGAAATCTAAGCAAGTATTTTTTTTACCGCAACCTCCTACAAGGCTTTGGTTAGAAATTATAGCCACGCAAAGGCATTAAAGACGAAGATTTTTTTTGCAAAATCCATAAAATTTTTTTAGCTCGAATCGGCTTGATTTATACATCAGTGGAAAGGTCTATCAATTCTCTATGCAACAGTGAAGGTTTTAGTCGCGTACGAGCTTTGGTTGAGGAAATATAGCCTTCCAAAGAGTTTTTGGGTGAGGTCAGAGATGCATTTTTAGATTCACTTTGGATGCAATTATTTTCACAACCAGACCTCATAGAATGTTTTGGTTTTCAGTGGTAGAAAGCTCTTAAATGGGAGTATAAATTCTGAAAATACCATTTCTTTTCAAGGCTTGGTTGCGGGAATATCTCATTAGAACCAAATGAGGTGCTCGGTCGAAAAACAGTCAAGTGACTTTGAATTGCAATATTTCGAAAACCAGACATCGCAGACGCTTCTGGTTTTCTTTTGTGGATAGCTGTGAGAAATCTAAGCAAGTATTTTTTTTACCGCAACCTCCTACAAGGCTTTGGTTAGAAATTATAGCCACGCAAAGGCATTAAAGACGAAGATTTTTTTTGCAAAATCCATAAAATTTTTTTAGCTCGAATCGGCTTGATTTATACATCAATGGAAAGGTCTATCAATTCTCTATGCAACAGTGAAGGTTTTAGCCGCGTACGAGCTTTGGTTAAAGAAATATAGCCTTCCAAAGAGTTTTTGGGTGAGGCCAGAGATGCATTTTTAGATTCATTTTGGATGCAATTATTTTCACAACCAGACCTCATAGAATGTTTTGGTTTTCAGTGGTAGAAAGCTTTTAAATGGGAGTATAAATTCTGAAAATACCATTTCTTTTCAAGGCTTGGTTGCGGGAATATCTCATTAGAACCAAATGAGGTGCTCCTCCTACAAGGCTTAGGTTAGAAATTATAGCCACGCAAAGGCATTAAAGACGAAGATTTTTTTTGCAAAATCCATAAATTTTTTTTAGCTCGAATCGGCTTGATTTATACGTCAATGGAAAGGTCTATCAATTCTCTATGCAACAGTGAAGGTTTTAGCCGCGTACGAGCTTTGGTTAAAGAAATATAGCCTTCCAAAGAGTTTTTGGGTGAGGTCAGAGATGCATTTTTAGATTCATTTTGGATGCAATTATTTTCACAACCAGACCTCATAGAATGTTTTGGTTTTCAGTGGTAGAAAGCTTTTAAATGGGAGTATAAATTCTGAAAATACCATTTCTTTTCAAGGCTTGGTTGCGGGAATATCTCATTAGAACCAAATGAGGTGCTCCTCCTACAAGGCTTAGGTTAGAAATTATAGCCACGCAAAGGCATTAAAGACGAAGATTTTTTTTGCAAAATCCATAAAATTTTTTTAGCTCGAATCGGCTTGATTTATACATCAGTGGAAAGGTCTATCAATTCTCTATGCAACAGTGAAGGTTTTAGTCGCGTACGAGCTTTGGTTGAGGAAATATAGCCTTCCAAAGAGTTTTTGGGTGAGGTCAGAGATGCATTTTTAGATTCACTTTGGATGCAATTATTTTCACAACCAGACCTCATAGAATGTTTTGGTTTTCAGTGGTAGAAAGCTCTTAAATGGGAGTATAAATTCTGAAAATACCATTTCTTTTCAAGGCTTGGTTGCGGGAATATCTCATTAGAACCAAATGAGGTGCTCGGTCGAAAAACAGTCAAGTGACTTTGAATTGCAATATTTCGAAAACCAGACATCGCAGACGCTTCTGGTTTTCTTTTGTGGATAGCTGTGAGAAATCTAAGCAAGTATTTTTTTTACCGCAACCTCCTACAAGGCTTTGGTTAGAAATTATAGCCACGCAAAGGCATTAAAGACGAGGATTTTTTTTGCAAAATCCATAAATTTTTTTTAGCTCGAATCGGCTTGATTTATACATCAATGGAAAGGTCTATCAATTCTCTATGCAACAGTGAAGGTTTTAGTCGCGTACGAGCTTTGGTTGAGGAAATATAGCCTTCCAAAGAGTTTTTGGGTGAGGTCAGAGATGCATTTTTAGATTCACTTTGGATGCAATTATTTTCACAACCAGACCTCATAGAATGTTTTGGTTTTCAGTGGTAGAAAGCTCTTAAATGGGAGTATAAATTCTGAAAATACCATTTCTTTTCAAGGCTTGGTTGCGGGAATATCTCATTAGAACCAAATGAGGTGCTCGGTCGAAAAACAGTCAAGTGACTTTGAATTGCAATATTTCGAAAACCAGACATCGCAGACGCTTCTGGTTTTCTTTTGTGGATAGCTGTGAGAAATCTAAGCAAGTATTTTTTTTACCGCAACCTCCTACAAGGCTTTGGTTAGAAATTATAGCCACGCAAAGGCATTAAAGACGAGGATTTTTTTTGCAAAATCCATAAATTTTTTTTAGCTCGAATCGGCTTGATTTATACATCAATGGAAAGGTCTATCAATTCTCTATGCAACAGTGAAGGTTTTAGCCGCATACAAGCTTTGGTTGAGAAAATATAGCCTTCCAAAGAGTTTTTGGGTGAGGTCAGAGATGCATTTTTAGATTCACTTTGGATGCAATTATTTTCACAACCAGACCTCATAGAATGTTTTGGTTTTCAGTGGTAGAAAGCTCTTAAATGGGAGTATAAATTCTGAAAATACCATTTCTTTTCAAGGCTTGGTTGCGGGAATATCTCATTAGAACCAAATGAGGTGCTCGGTCGAAAAACAGTCAAGTGACTTTGAATTGCAATATTTCGAAAACCAGACATCGCAGACGCTTCTGGTTTTCTTTTGTGGATAGCTGTGAGAAATCTAAGCAAGTATTTTTTTTTACCGCAACCTCCTACAAGGCTTTGGTTAGAAATTATAGCCACGCAAAGGCATTAAAGACGAAGATTTTTTTTGCAAAATCCATAAAATTTTTTTAGCTCGAATCGGCTTGATTTATACATCAATGGAAAGGTCTATCAATTCTCTATGCAACAGTGAAGGTTTTAGTCGCGAACGAGCTTTGGTTGAGGAAATATAGCCTTCCAAAGAGTTTTTGGGTGAGGTCAGAGATGCATTTTTAGATTCACTTTGGATGCAATTATTTTCACAACCAGACCTCATAGAATGTTTTGGTTTTCAGTGGTAGAAAGCTCTTAAATAGGAGTATAAATTCTGAAAATACCATTTCTTTTCAAGGCTTGGTTGCGGAAATATCTCATTAGAACCAAATGAGGTGCTCGGTCGAAAAACAGTCAAGTGACTTTGAATTGCAATATTTCGAAAACCAGACATCGCAGACGCTTCTGGTTTTCTTTTGTGGATAGCTGTGAGAAATCTAAGCAAGTATTTTTTTTACCGCAACCTCCTACAAGGCTTTGGTTAGAAATTATAGCCACGCAAAGGCATTAAAGACGAAGATTTTTTTTGCAAAATCCATAAAATTTTTTTAGCTCGAATCGGCTTGATTTATACATCAATGGAAAGGTCTATCAATTCTCTATGCAACAGTGAAGGTTTTAGCCGCGTACGAGCTTTGGTTAAAGAAATATAGCCTTCCAAAGAGTTTTTGGGTGAGGTCAGAGATGCATTTTTAGATTCATTTTGGATGCAATTATTTTCACAACCAGACCTCATAGAATGTTTTGGTTTTCAGTGGTAGAAAGCTTTTAAATGGGAGTATAAATTCTGAAAATACCATTTCTTTTCAAGGCTTGGTTGCGGGAATATCTCATTAGAACCAAATGAGGTGCTCCTCCTACAAGGCTTAGGTTAGAAATTATAGCCACGCAAAGGCATTAAAGACGAAGATTTTTTTTGCAAAATCCATAAATTTTTTTAGCTCGAATCGGCTTGATTTATACGTCAATGGAAAGGTCTATCAATTCTCTATGCAACAGTGAAGGTTTTAGCCGCGTACGAGCTTTGGTTAAAGAAATATAGCCTTCCAAAGAGTTTTTGGGTGAGGTCAGAGATGCATTTTTAGATTCATTTTGGATGCAATTATTTTCACAACCAGACCTCATAGAATGTTTTGGTTTTCAGTGGTAGAAAGCTTTTAAATGGGAGTATAAATTCTGAAAATACCATTTCTTTTCAAGGCTTGGTTGCGGGAATATCTCATTAGAACCAAATGAGGTGCTCCTCCTACAAGGCTTAGGTTAGAAATTATAGCCACGCAAAGGCATTAAAGACGAAGATTTTTTTTGCAAAATCCATAAAATTTTTTTAGCTCGAATCGGCTTGATTTATACATCAGTGGAAAGGTCTATCAATTCTCTATGCAACAGTGAAGGTTTTAGTCGCGTACGAGCTTTGGTTGAGGAAATATAGCCTTCCAAAGAGTTTTTGGGTGAGGTCAGAGATGCATTTTTAGATTCACTTTGGATGCAATTATTTTCACAACCAGACCTCATAGAATGTTTTGGTTTTCAGTGGTAGAAAGCTCTTAAATGGGAGTATAAATTCTGAAAATACCATTTCTTTTCAAGGCTTGGTTGCGGGAATATCTCATTAGAACCAAATGAGGTGCTCGGTCGAAAAACAGTCAAGTGACTTTGAATTGCAATATTTCGAAAACCAGACATCGCAGACGCTTCTGGTTTTCTTTTGTGGATAGCTGTGAGAAATCTAAGCAAGTATTTTTTTTACCGCAACCTCCTACAAGGCTTTGGTTAGAAATTATAGCCACGCAAAGGCATTAAAGACGAGGATTTTTTTTGCAAAATCCATAAATTTTTTTTAGCTCGAATCGGCTTGATTTATACATCAATGGAAAGGTCTATCAATTCTCTATGCAACAGTGAAGGTTTTAGTCGCGTACGAGCTTTGGTTGAGGAAATATAGCCTTCCAAAGAGTTTTTGGGTGAGGTCAGAGATGCATTTTTAGATTCACTTTGGATGCAATTATTTTCACAACCAGACCTCATAGAATGTTTTGGTTTTCAGTGGTAGAAAGCTCTTAAATGGGAGTATAAATTCTGAAAATACCATTTCTTTTCAAGGCTTGGTTGCGGGAATATCTCATTAGAACCAAATGAGGTGCTCGGTCGAAAAACAGTCAAGTGACTTTGAATTGCAATATTTCGAAAACCAGACATCGCAGACGCTTCTGGTTTTCTTTTGTGGATAGCTGTGAGAAATCTAAGCAAGTATTTTTTTTACCGCAACCTCCTACAAGGCTTTGGTTAGAAATTATAGCCACGCAAAGGCATTAAAGACGAGGATTTTTTTTGCAAAATCCATAAATTTTTTTTAGCTCGAATCGGCTTGATTTATACATCAATGGAAAGGTCTATCAATTCTCTATGCAACAGTGAAGGTTTTAGCCGCATACAAGCTTTGGTTGAGAAAATATAGCCTTCCAAAGAGTTTTTGGGTGAGGTCAGAGATGCATTTTTAGATTCACTTTGGATGCAATTATTTTCACAACCAGACCTCATAGAATGTTTTGGTTTTCAGTGGTAGAAAGCTCTTAAATGGGAGTATAAATTCTGAAAATACCATTTCTTTTCAAGGCTTGGTTGCGGGAATATCTCATTAGAACCAAATGAGGTGCTCGGTCGAAAAACAGTCAAGTGACTTTGAATTGCAATATTTCGAAAACCAGACATCGCAGACGCTTCTGGTTTTCTTTTGTGGATAGCTGTGAGAAATCTAAGCAAGTATTTTTTTTTACCGCAACCTCCTACAAGGCTTTGGTTAGAAATTATAGCCACGCAAAGGCATTAAAGACGAAGATTTTTTTTGCAAAATCCATAAAATTTTTTTAGCTCGAATCGGCTTGATTTATACATCAATGGAAAGGTCTATCAATTCTCTATGCAACAGTGAAGGTTTTAGTCGCGAACGAGCTTTGGTTGAGGAAATATAGCCTTCCAAAGAGTTTTTGGGTGAGGTCAGAGATGCATTTTTAGATTCACTTTGGATGCAATTATTTTCACAACCAGACCTCATAGAATGTTTTGGTTTTCAGTGGTAGAAAGCTCTTAAATAGGAGTATAAATTCTGAAAATACCATTTCTTTTCAAGGCTTGGTTGCGGAAATATCTCATTAGAACCAAATGAGGTGCTCGGTCGAAAAACAGTCAAGTGACTTTGAATTGCAATATTTCGAAAACCAGACATCGCAGACGCTTCCGGTTTTCTTTTGTGGATAGCTGTGAGAAATCTAAGCAAGTATTTTTTTTACCGCAACCTCCTACAAGGCTTTGGTTAGAAATTATAGCCACGCAAAGGCATTAAAGACGAAGATTTTTTTTGCAAAATCCATAAAATTTTTTTAGCTCGAATCGGCTTGATTTATACATCAATGGAAAGGTCTATCAATTCTCTATGCAACAGTGAAGGTTTTAGCCGCGTACGAGCTTTGGTCGAGGAAATATAGCCTTCCAAAGAGTTTTTGGGTGAGGTCAGAGATGCATTTTTAGATTCACTTTGGATGCAATTATTTTCACAACCAGACCTCATAGAATGTTTTGGTTTTCAGTGGTAGAAAGCTCTTAAATGGGAGTATAAATTCTGAAAATACCATTTCTTTTCAAGGCTTGGTTGCGGGAATATCTCATTAGAACCAAATGAGGTGCTCGGTCGAAAAACAGTCATGTGACTTTGAATTGCAATATTTCGAAAACCAGACATCGCAGACGCTTCTGGTTTTCTTTTGTGGATAGCTGTGAGAAATCTAAGCAAGTATTTTTTTTACCGCAACCTCCTACAAGGCTTAGGTTAGAAATTATAGCCACGCAAAGGCATTAAAGACGAAGATTTTTTTTGCAAAATCCATAAAATTTTTTTAGCTCGAATCGGCTTGATTTATACATCAATGGAAAGGTCTATCAATTCTCTATGCAACAGTGAAGGTTTTAGCCGCGTACGAGCTTTGGTTGAGGAAATATAGCCTTCCAAAGAGTTTTTGGGTTTTTTTTTTTTTTTTTTTTTTTTTATAATCTACCCGCGCTCAAGGGATTAGATTACCCTTTAAATGTTTCAACACAGCGCGGGCGTGAAGTTAAGAAGAGAAAGAAGGATAGGAAAGATGTGTGGCACGATGTTCTGAGACTGAAGGTTGTTGTCTCAGATATTTTATCTCCAGGGATGGCGGCTGAACTAAAGCGGAGAATGCCGTGTCTTATTTGTATGTCGCTTATAATTCACATTATTTTATTCGTGTTCATCCTTGTTGGGCATACTAGTTTAACTCAATTACATTTTGTTAGTGTTATGCCTGAACAACATGTAATGAGTAAACCAGCAACCCAGTGATGACAAGTTTAGAAGGTTTTTTAATGGAATTAAAATGACATAGACGAGCGACGGCAGGGCTCGAACCTGTGATCATGAGGTTCACAGGCGAGCACACATCCATCGCGCCACGGCCAGAGGTCAGAGATGCATTTTTAGATTCACTTTGGATGCAATTATTTTCACAACCAGACCTCATAGAATGTTTTGGTTTTCAGTGGTAGAAAGCTCTTAAATGGGAGTATAAATTCTGAAAATACCATTTCTTTTCAAGGCTTGGTTGCGGGAATATCTCATTAGAACCAAATGAGGTGCTCGGTCGAAAAACAGTCATGTGACTTTGAATTGCAATATTTCGAAAACCAGACATCGCAGACGCTTCTGGTTTTCTTTTGTGGATAGCTGTGAGAAATCTAAGCAAGTATTTTTTTTACCGCAACCTCCTACAAGGCTTAGGTTAGAAATTATAGCCACGCAAAGGCATTAAAGACGAAGATTTTTTTTGCAAAATCCATAAAATTTTTTTAGCTCGAATCGGCTTGATTTATACATCAATGGAAAGGTCTATCAATTCTCTATGCAACAGTGAAGGTATTAGCCGCGTACGAGCTTTGGTTGAGGAAATATAGCCTTCCAAAGAGTTTTTGGGTGAGGTCAGAGATGCATTTTTAGATTCACTTTGGATGCAATTATTTTCACAACCAGACCTCATAGAATGTTTTGGTTTTCAGTGGTAGAAAGCTCTTAAATGGGAGTATAAATTCTGAAAATACCATTTCTTTTCAAGGCTTGGTTGCGGAAATATCTCATTAGAACCAAATGAGGTGCTCGGTCGAAAAACAGTCAAGTGACTTTGAATTGCAATATTTCGAAAACCAGACATCGCAGACGCTTCTGGTTTTCTTTTGTGGATAGCTGCGAGAAATCTAAGCAAGTATTTTTTTTACCGCAACCTCCTAAAAGGCTTTGGTTAGAAATTATAGCCACGCAAAGGCATTAAAGACGAAGATTTTTTTTGCAAAATCCATAAAATTTTTTTAGCTCGAATCGGCTTGATTTATACATCAGTGGAAAGGTCTATCAATTCTCTATGCAACAGTGAAGGTTTTAGTCGCGTACGAGCTTTGGTTGAGGAAATATAGCCTTCCAAAGAGTTTTTGGGTGAGGTCAGAGATGCATTTTTAGATTCACTTTGGATGCAATTATTTTCACAACCAGACCTCATAGAATGTTTTGGTTTTCAGTGGTAGAAAGCTCTTAAATGGGAGTATAAATTCTGAAAATACCATTTCTTTTCAAGGCTTGGTTGCGGGAATATCTCATTAGAACCAAATGAGGTGCTCCTCCTACAAGGCTTAGGTTAGAAATTATAGCCACGCAAAGGCATTAAAGACGAAGATTTTTTTTGCAAAATCCATAAAATTTTTTTAGCTCGAATCGGCTTGATTTATACGTCAATGGAAAGGTCTATCAATTCTCTATGCAACAGTGAAGGTTTTAGCCGCGTACGAGCTTTGGTTAAAGAAATATAGCCTTCCAAAGAGTTTTTGGGTGAGGTCAGAGATGCATTTTTAGATTCATTTTGGATGCAATTATTTTCACAACCAGACCTCATAGAATGTTTTGGTTTTCAGTGGTAGAAAGCTTTTAAATGGGAGTATAAATTCTGAAAATACCATTTCTTTTCAAGGCTTGGTTGCGGGAATATCTCATTAGAACCAAATGAGGTGCTCCTCCTACAAGGCTTAGGTTAGAAATTATAGCCACGCAAAGGCATTAAAGACGAAGATTTTTTTTGCAAAATCCATAAAATTTTTTTAGCTCGAATCGGCTTGATTTATACATCAGTGGAAAGGTCTATCAATTCTCTATGCAACAGTGAAGGTTTTAGTCGCGTACGAGCTTTGGTTGAGGAAATATAGCCTTCCAAAGAGTTTTTGGGTGAGGTCAGAGATGCATTTTTAGATTCACTTTGGATGCAATTATTTTCACAACCAGACCTCATAGAATGTTTTGGTTTTCAGTGGTAGAAAGCTCTTAAATGGGAGTATAAATTCTGAAAATACCATTTCTTTTCAAGGCTTGGTTGCGGGAATATCTCATTAGAACCAAATGAGGTGCTCGGTCGAAAAACAGTCAAGTGACTTTGAATTGCAATATTTCGAAAACCAGACATCGCAGACGCTTCTGGTTTTCTTTTGTGGATAGCTGTGAGAAATCTAAGCAAGTATTTTTTTTACCGCAACCTCCTACAAGGCTTTGGTTAGAAATTATAGCCACGCAAAGGCATTAAAGACGAGGATTTTTTTTGCAAAATCCATAAATTTTTTTTAGCTCGAATCGGCTTGATTTATACATCAATGGAAAGGTCTATCAATTCTCTATGCAACAGTGAAGGTTTTAGTCGCGTACGAGCTTTGGTTGAGGAAATATAGCCTTCCAAAGAGTTTTTGGGTGAGGTCAGAGATGCATTTTTAGATTCACTTTGGATGCAATTATTTTCACAACCAGACCTCATAGAATGTTTTGGTTTTCAGTGGTAGAAAGCTCTTAAATGGGAGTATAAATTCTGAAAATACCATTTCTTTTCAAGGCTTGGTTGCGGGAATATCTCATTAGAACCAAATGAGGTGCTCGGTCGAAAAACAGTCAAGTGACTTTGAATTGCAATATTTCGAAAACCAGACATCGCAGACGCTTCTGGTTTTCTTTTGTGGATAGCTGTGAGAAATCTAAGCAAGTATTTTTTTTACCGCAACCTCCTACAAGGCTTTGGTTAGAAATTATAGCCACGCAAAGGCATTAAAGACGAGGATTTTTTTTGCAAAATCCATAAATTTTTTTTAGCTCGAATCGGCTTGATTTATACATCAATGGAAAGGTCTATCAATTCTCTATGCAACAGTGAAGGTTTTAGCCGCATACAAGCTTTGGTTGAGAAAATATAGCCTTCCAAAGAGTTTTTGGGTGAGGTCAGAGATGCATTTTTAGATTCACTTTGGATGCAATTATTTTCACAACCAGACCTCATAGAATGTTTTGGTTTTCAGTGGTAGAAAGCTCTTAAATGGGAGTATAAATTCTGAAAATACCATTTCTTTTCAAGGCTTGGTTGCGGGAATATCTCATTAGAACCAAATGAGGTGCTCGGTCGAAAAACAGTCAAGTGACTTTGAATTGCAATATTTCGAAAACCAGACATCGCAGACGCTTCTGGTTTTCTTTTGTGGATAGCTGTGAGAAATCTAAGCAAGTATTTTTTTTTACCGCAACCTCCTACAAGGCTTTGGTTAGAAATTATAGCCACGCAAAGGCATTAAAGACGAAGATTTTTTTTGCAAAATCCATAAAATTTTTTTAGCTCGAATCGGCTTGATTTATACATCAATGGAAAGGTCTATCAATTCTCTATGCAACAGTGAAGGTTTTAGTCGCGAACGAGCTTTGGTTGAGGAAATATAGCCTTCCAAAGAGTTTTTGGGTGAGGTCAGAGATGCATTTTTAGATTCACTTTGGATGCAATTATTTTCACAACCAGACCTCATAGAATGTTTTGGTTTTCAGTGGTAGAAAGCTCTTAAATAGGAGTATAAATTCTGAAAATACCATTTCTTTTCAAGGCTTGGTTGCGGAAATATCTCATTAGAACCAAATGAGGTGCTCGGTCGAAAAACAGTCAAGTGACTTTGAATTGCAATATTTCGAAAACCAGACATCGCAGACGCTTCCGGTTTTCTTTTGTGGATAGCTGTGAGAAATCTAAGCAAGTATTTTTTTTACCGCAACCTCCTACAAGGCTTTGGTTAGAAATTATAGCCACGCAAAGGCATTAAAGACGAAGATTTTTTTTGCAAAATCCATAAAATTTTTTTAGCTCGAATCGGCTTGATTTATACATCAATGGAAAGGTCTATCAATTCTCTATGCAACAGTGAAGGTTTTAGCCGCGTACGAGCTTTGGTTGAGGAAATATAGCCTTCCAAAGAGTTTTTGGGTGAGGTCAGAGATGCATTTTTAGATTCACTTTGGATGCAATTATTTTCACAACCAGACCTAATAGAATGTTTTGGTTTTCAGTGGTAGAAAGCTCTTAAATGGGAGTATAAATTCTGAAAATACCATTTCTTTTCAAGGCTTGGTTGCGGGAATATCTCATTAGAACCAAATGAGGTGCTCGGTCGAAAAACAGTCATGTGACTTTGAATTGCAATATTTCGAAAACCAGACATCGCAGACGCTTCTGGTTTTCTTTTGTGGATAGCTGTGAGAAATCTAAGCAAGTATTTTTTTTACCGCAACCTCCTACAAGGCTTAGGTTAGAAATTATAGCCACGCAAAGGCATTAAAGACGAAGATTTTTTTTGCAAAATCCATAAAATTTTTTTAGCTCGAATCGGCTTGATTTATACATCAATGGAAAGGTCTATCAATTCTCTATGCAACAGTGAAGGTTTTAGCCGCGTACGAGCTTTGGTTGAGGAAATATAGCCTTCCAAAGAGTTTTTGGGTTTTTTTTTTTTTTTTTTTTTTTTATAATCTACCCGCGCTCAAGGGATTAGATTACCCTTTAAATGTTTCAACACAGCGCGGGCGTGAAGTTAAGAAGAGAAAGAAGGATAGGAAAGATGTGTGGCACGATGTTCTGAGACTGAAGGTTGTTGTCTCAGATATTTTATCTCCAGGGATGGCGGCTGAACTAAAGCGGAGAATGCCGTGTCTTATTTGTATGTCGCTTATAATTCACATTATTTTATTCGTGTTCATCCTTGTTGGGCATACTAGTTTAACTCAATTACATTTTGTTAGTGTTATGCCTGAACAACATGTAATGAGTAAACCAGCAACCCAGTGATGACAAGTTTAGAAGGTTTTTTAATGGAATTAAAATGACATAGACGAGCGACGGCAGGGCTCGAACCTGTGATCATGAGGTTCACAGGCGAGCACACATCCATCGCGCCACGGCCAGAGGTCAGAGATGCATTTTTAGATTCACTTTGGATGCAATTATTTTCACAACCAGACCTCATAGAATGTTTTGGTTTTCAGTGGTAGAAAGCTCTTAAATGGGAGTATAAATTCTGAAAATACCATTTCTTTTCAAGGCTTGGTTGCGGGAATATCTCATTAGAACCAAATGAGGTGCTCGCTTCTGGTTTTCTTTTGTGGATAGCTGTGAGAAATCTAAGCAAGTTTTTTTTTTACCACAACCTCCTACAAGGCTTTGGTTAGAAATTATAGCCACGCAAAGGCATTAAAGACGAAGATTTTTTTTGCAAAATCCATAAAATTTTTTTAGCTCAAATCGGCTTGATTTATACATCAATGGAAAGGTCTATCAATTCTCTATGCAACAGTGAAGGTTTTAGCCGCGTACGAGCTTTGGTTGAGGAAATATAGCCTTCCAAAGAGTTTTTGGGTGAGGTCAGAGATGCATTTTTAGATTCACTTTGGATGCAATTATTTTCACAACCAGACCTCATAGAACGTTTTGGTTTTCAGTGGTAGAAAGCTCTTAAATGGGAGTATAAATTCTGAAAATACCATTTCTTTTCAAGGCTTGGTTGCGGGAATATCTCATTAGAACCAAATGAGGTGCTCGGTCGAAAAACAGTCAAGTGACTTTGAATTGCAATATTTCAAAAACCAGACATCGCAGAGGCTTCTGGTTTTCTTTTGTGGATAGCTGCGAGAAATCTAAGCAAGTATTTTTTTTACCGCAACCTCCTAAAAGGCTTTGGTTAGAAATTATAGCCACGCAAAGGCATTAAAGACGAAGATTTTTTTTGCAAAATCCATAAAATTTTTTTAGCTCGAATCGGCTTGATTTATACATCAGTGGAAAGGTCTATCAATTCTCTATGCAACAGTGAAGGTTTTAGTCGCGTACGAGCTTTGGTTGAGGAAATATAGCCTTCCAAAGAGTTTTTAGGTGAGGTCAGAGATGCATTTTTAGATTCACTTTGGATGCAATTATTTTCACAACCAGACCTCATAGAACGTTTTGGTTTTCAGTGGTAGAAAGCTCTTAAATGGGAGTATAAATTCTGAAAATACCATTTCTTTTCAAGGCTTGGTTGCGGGAATATCTCATTAGAACCAAATGAGGTGCTCGGTCGAAAAACAGTCAAGTGACTTTGAATTGCAATATTTCGAAAACCAAACATCGCAGACGCTTCTGGTTATCTTTTGTGGATAGCTGTGAGAAATCTAAGCAAGTATTTTTTTTACCGCAACCTCCTACAAGGCTTAGGTTAGAAATTATAGCCACGCAAAGGCATTAAAGACGAAGATTTTTTTTGCAAAATCCATAAAATTTTTTAGCTCGAATCGGCTTGATTTATACATCAATGGAAAGGTCTATCAATTCTCTATGCAACAGTGAAGGTTTTAGCCGCGTACGAGCTTTGGTTGAGGAAATATAGCCTTCCAAAGAGTTTTTGGGTGAGGTCAGAGATGCATTTTTAGATTCACTTTGGATGCAATTATTTTTACAACCACACCTCATAGAATGTTTTGGTTTTCAGTGGTAGAAAGCTCTTAAATGGGAGTATAAATTCTGAAAATACCATTTCTTTTCAAGGCTTGGTTGCGGGAATATCTCATTAGAACCAAATGAGGTGCTCGGTCGAAAAACAGTCAAGTGACTTTGAATTGCAATATTTCAAAAACCAGACATCGCAGAGGCTTCTGGTTTTCTTTTGTGGATAGCTGCGAGAAATCTAAGCAAGTATTTTTTTTACCGCAACCTCCTAAAAGGCTTTGGTTAGAAATTATAGCCACGCAAAGGCATTAAAGACGAAATTTTTTTAGCTCGAATCGGCTTGATTTATACATCAGTGGAAAGGTCTATCAATTCTCTATGCAACAGTGAAGGTTTTAGTCGCGTACGAGCTTTGGTTGAGGAAATATAGCCTTCCAAAGAGTTTTTGGGTGAGGTCAGAGATGCATTTTTAGATTCACTTTGGATGCAATTATTTTCACAACCAGACCTCATAGAATGTTTTGGTTTTCAGTGGTAGAAAGCTCTTAAATGGGAGTATAAATTCTGAAAATACCATTTCTTTTCAAGGCTTGGTTGCGGGAATATCTCATTAGAACCAAATGAGGTGCTCGGTCGAAAAACAGTCAAGTGACTTTGAATTGCAATATTTCGAAAACCAAACATCGCAGACGCTTCTGGTTATCTTTTGTGGATAGCTGTGAGAAATCTAAGCAAGTATTTTTTTTACCGCAACCTCCTACAAGGCTTAGGTTAGAAATTATAGCCACGCAAAGGCATTAAAGACGAAGATTTTTTTTGCAAAATCCATAAAATTTTTTAGCTCGAATCGGCTTGATTTATACATCAATGGAAAGGTCTATCAATTCTCTATGCAACAGTGAAGGTTTTAGCCGCGTACGAGCTTTGGTTGAGGAAATATAGCCTTCCAAAGAGTTTTTGGGTGAGGTCAGAGATGCATTTTTAGATTCACTTTGGATGCAATTATTTTTACAACCACACCTCATAGAATGTTTTGGTTTTCAGTGGTAGAAAGCTCTTAAATGGGAGTATAAATTCTGAAAATACCATTTCTTTTCAAGGCTTGGTTGCGGGAATATCTCATTAGAACCAAATGAGGTGCTCGGTCGAAAAACAGTCATGTGACTTTGAATTGCAATATTTCGAAAACCAGACATCGCAGACGCTTCTGGTTTTCTTTTGTGGATAGCTGTGAGAAATCTAAGCAAGTATTTTTTTTACCGCAACCTCCTACAAGGCTTAGGTTAGAAATTATAGCCACGCAAAGGCATTAAAGACGAAGATTTTTTTTGCAAAATCCATAAAATTTTTTTAGCTCGAATCGGCTTGATTTATACATCAATGGAAAGGTCTATCAATTCTCTATGCAACAGTGAAGGTTTTAGTCGCGAACGAGCTTTGGTTGAGGAAATATAGCCTTCCAAAGAGTTTTTGGGTGAGGTCAGAGATGCATTTTTAGATTCACTTTGGATGCAATTATTTTCACAACCAGACCTCATAGAATGTTTTGGTTTTCAGTGCTAGAAAGCTCTTAAATGGGAGTATAAATTCTGAAAATACCATTTCTTTTCAAGGCTTGGTTGCGGGAATATCTCATTAGAACCAAATGAGGTGCTCGGTCGAAAAACAGTCAAGTGACTTTGAATTGCAATATTTCGAAAACCAGACATCGCAGACGCTTCTGGTTTTCTTTTGTGGATAGCTGTGAGAAATCTAAGCAAGTATTTTTTTTACCGCAACCTCCTACAAGGCTTTGGTTAGAAATTATAGCCACGCAAAGGCATTAAAGACGAAGATTTTTTTTGCAAAATCCATAAAATTTTTTTAGCTCGAATCGGCTTGATTTATACATCAATGGAAAGGTCTATCAATTCTCTATGTTTTAGTCGCGAACGAGCTTTGGTTGAGGAAATATAGCTTTCCAAAGAGTTTTTGGGTGAGGTCAGAGATGCATTTTTAGATTCACTTTGGATGCAATTATTTTCACAACCAGACCTCATAGAATGTTTTGGTTTTCAGTGGTAGAAAGCTCTTAAATGGGAGTATAAATTCTGAAAATACCATTTCTTTTCAAGGCTTGGTTGCGGGAATATCTTATTAGAACCAAATGAGGTGCTCGGTCGAAAAACAGTCAAGTGACTTTGAATTGCAATATTTCGAAAACCAGACATCGCAGACGCTTCTGGTTTTCTTTTGTGGATAGCTGTGAGAAATCTAAGCAAGTATTTTTTTTACCGCAACCTCCTACAAGGCTTTGGTTAGAAATTATAGCCACGCAAAGGCATTAAAGACGAAGATTTTTTTTGCAAAATCCATAAAATTTTTTTAGCTCGAATCGGCTTGATTTATACATCAATGGAAAGGTCTATCAATTCTCTATGCAACAGTGAAGGTTTTAGTCGCGAACGAGCTTTGGTTGAGGAAATATAGCCTTCCAAAGAGTTTTTGGGTGAGGTCAGAGATGCATTTTTAGATTCACTTTGGATGCAATTATTTTCACAACCAGACCTCATAGAATGTTTTGGTTTTCAGTGGTAGAAAGCTCTTAAATGGGAGTATAAATTCTGAAAATACCATTTCTTTTCAAGACTTGGTTGCGGGAATATCTCATTAGAACCAAATGAGGTGCTCGGTCGAAAAACAGTCAAGTGACTTTGAATTGCAATATTTCGAAAACCAGACATCGCAGACGCTTCTGGTTTTCTTTTGTGGATAGCTGTGAGAAATCTAAGCAAGTATTTTTTTTACCGCAACCTCCTACAAGGCTTTGGTTAGAAATTATAGCCACGCAAAGGCATTAAAATTTTTTAGCTCGAATCGGCTTGATTTATACATCATTGGAAAGGTCTATCAATTCTCTATGCAACAGTGAAGGTTTTAGCCGCGTACGAGCTTTGGTTGAGGAAATATAGCCTTCCAAAGAGTTTTTGGGTGAGGTCAGAGATGCATTTTTAGATTCACTTTGGATGCAATTATTTTCACAACCAGACCTCATAGAATGTTTTGGTTTTCAGTGGTAGAAAGCTCTTAAATGGGAGTATAAATTCTGAAAATACCATTTCTTTTCAAGGCTTGGTTGCGGGAATATCTCATTAGAACCAAATGAGGTGCTCGGTCGAAAAACAGTCAAGTGACTTTGAATTGCAATATTTCGAAAACCAGACATCGCAGACGCTTCCGGTTTTCTTTTGTGGATAGCTGTGAGAAATCTAAGCAAGTATTTTTTTTACCGCAACCTCCTACAAGGCTTTGGTTAGAAATTATAGCCACGCAAAGGCATTAAAGACGAAGATTTTTTTTGTAAAATCCATAAAATTTTTTTAGCTCGAATCGGATTGATTTATACATCAATGGAAAGGTCTATCAATTCTCTATGCAACAGTGAAGGTCTTAGCCGCGTACGAGCTTTGGTTAAAGAAATATAGCCTTCCAAAGAGTTTTTGGGTGAGGTCAGAGATGCATTTTTAGATTCACTTTGGATGCAATTATTTTCACAACCAGACCTCATAGAATGTTTTGGTTTTCAGTGGTAGAAAGCTCTTAAATGGGAGTATAAATTCTGAAAATACCATTTCTTTTCAAGGCTTGGTTGCGGGAATATCTCATTAGAACCAAATGAGGTGCTCGGTCGAAAAACAGTCAAGTGACTTTGAATTGCAATATTTCGAAAACCAGACATCGCAGACGCTTCTGGTTTTCTTTTGTGGATAGCTGTGAGAAATCTAAGCAAGTATTTTTTTTACCGCAACCTCCTACAAGGCTTTGGTTAGAAATTATAGCCACGCAAAGGCATTAAAGACGAAGATTTTTTTTGCAAAATCCATAAAATTTTTTTAGCTCGAATCGGCTTGATTTATACATCAATGGAAAGGTCTATCAATTCTCTATGTTTTAGTCGCGAACGAGCTTTGGTTGAGGAAATATAGCTTTCCAAAGAGTTTTTGGGTGAGGTCAGAGATGCATTTTTAGATTCACTTTGGATGCAATTATTTTCACAACCAGACCTCATAGAATGTTTTGGTTTTCAGTGGTAGAAAGCTCTTAAATGGGAGTATAAATTCTGAAAATACCATTTCTTTTCAAGGCTTGGTTGCGGGAATATCTTATTAGAACCAAATGAGGTGCTCGGTCGAAAAACAGTCAAGTGACTTTGAATTGCAATATTTCGAAAACCAGACATCGCAGACGCTTCTGGTTTTCTTTTGTGGATAGCTGTGAGAAATCTAAGCAAGTATTTTTTTTACCACAACCTCCTACAAGGCTTTGTTTAGAAATTATAGCCACGCAAAGGCATTAAAGACGAAGATTTTTTTTGCAAAATCCATAAAATTTTTTTAGCTCGAATCGGCTTGATTTATACATCAATGGAAAGGTCTATCAATTCTCTATGCAACAGTGAAGGTTTTAGTCGCGAACGAGCTTTGGTTGAGGAAATATAGCCTTCCAAAGAGTTTTTGGGTGAGGTCAGAGATGCATTTTTAGATTCACTTTGGATGCAATTATTTTCACAACCAGACCTCATAGAATGTTTTGGTTTTCAGTGGTAGAAAGCTCTTAAATGGGAGTATAAATTCTGAAAATACCATTTCTTTTCAAGACTTGGTTGCGGGAATATCTCATTAGAACCAAATGAGGTGCTCGGTCGAAAAACAGTCAAGTGACTTTGAATTGCAATATTTCGAAAACCAGACATCGCAGACGCTTCTGGTTTTCTTTTGTGGATAGCTGTGAGAAATCTAAGCAAGTATTTTTTTTACCGCAACCTCCTACAAGGCTTTGGTTAGAAATTATAGCCACGCAAAGGCATTAAAATTTTTTAGCTCGAATCGGCTTGATTTATACATCATTGGAAAGGTCTATCAATTCTCTATGCAACAGTGAAGGTTTTAGCCGCGTACGAGCTTTGGTTGAGGAAATATAGCCTTCCAAAGAGTTTTTGGGTGAGGTCAGAGATGCATTTTTAGATTCACTTTGGATGCAATTATTTTCACAACCAGACCTCATAGAATGTTTTGGTTTTCAGTGGTAGAAAGCTCTTAAATAGGAGTATAAATTCTGAAAATACCATTTCTTTTCAAGGCTTTGTTGCGGAAATATCTCATTAGAACCAAATGAGGTGCTCGGTCGAAAAACAGTCAAGTGACTTTGAATTGCAATATTTCGAAAACCAGACATCGCAGACGCTTCCGGTTTTCTTTTGTGGATAGCTGTGAGAAATCTAAGCAAGTATTTTTTTTACCGCAACCTCCTACAAGGCTTTGGTTAGAAATTATAGCCACGCAAAGGCATTAAAGACGAAGATTTTTTTTGCAAAATCCATAAAATTTTTTTAGCTCGAATCGGCTTGATTTATACATCAATGGAAAGGTCTATCAATTCTCTATGCAACAGTGAAGGTTTTAGTCGCGAACGAGCTTTGGTTGAGGAAATATAGCCTTCCAAAGAGTTTTTGGGTGAGGTCAGAGATGCATTTTTAGATTCACTTTGGATGCAATTATTTTCACAACCAGACCTCATAGAATGTTTTGGTTTTCAGTGGTAGAAAGCTCTTAAATGGGAGTATAAATTCTGAAAATACCATTTCTTTTCAAGACTTGGTTGCGGGAATATCTCATTAGAACCAAATGAGGTGCTCGGTCGAAAAACAGTCAAGTGACTTTGAATTGCAATATTTCGAAAACCAGACATCGCAGACGCTTCTGGTTTTCTTTTGTGGATAGCTGTGAGAAATCTAAGCAAGTATTTTTTTTACCGCAACCTCCTACAAGGCTTTGGTTAGAAATTATAGCCACGCAAAGGCATTAAAATTTTTTAGCTCGAATCGGCTTGATTTATACATCATTGGAAAGGTCTATCAATTCTCTATGCAACAGTGAAGGTTTTAGCCGCGTACGAGCTTTGGTTGAGGAAATATAGCCTTCCAAAGAGTTTTTGGGTGAGGTCAGAGATGCATTTTTAGATTCACTTTGGATGCAATTATTTTCACAACCAGACCTCATAGAATGTTTTGGTTTTCAGTGGTAGAAAGCTCTTAAATAGGAGTATAAATTCTGAAAATACCATTTCTTTTCAAGGCTTTGTTGCGGAAATATCTCATTAGAACCAAATGAGGTGCTCGGTCGAAAAACAGTCAAGTGACTTTGAATTGCAATATTTCGAAAACCAGACATCGCAGACGCTTCCGGTTTTCTTTTGTGGATAGCTGTGAGAAATCTAAGCAAGTATTTTTTTTACCGCAACCTCCTACAAGGCTTTGGTTAGAAATTATAGCCACGCAAAGGCATTAAAGACGAAGATTTTTTTTGTAAAATCCATAAAATTTTTTTAGCTCGAATCGGCTTGATTTATACATCAATGGAAAGGTCTATCAATTCTCTATGCAACAGTGAAGGTCTTAGCCGCGTACGAGCTTTGGTTAAAGAAATATAGCCTTCCAAAGAGTTTTTGGGTGAGGTCAGAGATGCATTTTTAGATTCACTTTGGATGCAATTATTTTCACAACCAGACCTCATAGAATGTTTTGGTTTTCAGTGGTAGAAAGCTCTTAAATGGGAGTATAAATTCTGAAAATACCATTTCTTTTCAAGGCTTGGTTGCGGGAATATCTCATTAGAACCAAATGAGGTGCTCGGTCGAAAAACAGTCAAGTGACTTTGAATTGCAATATTTCGAAAACCAGACATCGCAGACGCTTCCGGTTTTCTTTTGTGGATAGCTGTAAGAAATCTAAGCAAGTATTTTTTTTACCGCAACCTCCTACAAGGCTTTGGTTAGAAATTATAGCCACGCAAAGGCATTAAAGACGAAGATTTTTTTTGCAAAATCCATAAAATTTTTTTAGCTCGAATCGGCTTGATTTATACATCAATGGAAAGGTCTATCAATTCTCTATGCAACAGTGAAGGTTTTAGCCGCGTACGAGCTTTGGTTAAAGAAATATAGCCTTCCAAAGAGTTTTTGGGTGAGGTCAGAGATGCATTTTTAGATTCACTTTGGATGCAATTATTTTCACAACCAGACCTCATAGAACGTTTTGGTTTTCAGTGGTAGAAAGCTCTTAAATGGGAGTATAAATTCTGAAAATACAATTTCTTTTCAAGGCTTGGTTGCGGGAATATCTCATTAGAACCAAATGAGGTGCTCGGTCGAAAAACAGTCATGTGACTTTGAATTGCAATATTTCGAAAACCAGACATCGCAGACGCTTCTGGTTTTCTTTTGTGGATAGCTGTGAGAAATCTTAGCAAGTATTTTTTTTACCGCAACCTCCTACAAGGCTTAGGTTAGAAATTATAGCCACGCAAAGGCATTAAAGACGAAGATTTTTTTTGCAAAATCCATAAAATTT
The DNA here is from genome assembly GCA_911387755.1 of Chrysotoxum bicinctum. NCBI lineage: Eukaryota > Metazoa > Arthropoda > Insecta > Diptera > Syrphidae > Chrysotoxum > Chrysotoxum bicinctum. The sequence continues at coordinate 66,588,585 of OU426990.1, read as the reverse complement.
TTTTAGCTCGAATCGGCTTGATTTATACATCAATGGAAAGGTCTATCAATTCTCTATGCAACAGTGAAGGTTTTAGCCGCGTACGAGCTTTGGTTGAGGAAATATAGCCTTCCAAAGAGTTTTTGGGTGAGGTCAGAGATGCATTTTTAGATTCACTTTGGATGCAATTATTTTCACAACCAGACCTCATAGAATGTTTTGGTTTTCAGTGGTAGAAAGCTCTTAAATGGGAGTATAAATTCTGAAAATACCATTTCTTTTCAAGGCTTGGTTGCGGGAATATCTCATTAGAACCAAATGAGGTGCTCGGTCGAAAAACAGTCAAGTGACTTTGAATTGCAATATTTCGAAAACCAGACATCGCAGACGCTTCTGGTTTTCTTTTGTGGATAGCTGTGAGAAATCTAAGCAAGTTTTTTTTTTACCACAACCTCCTACAAGGCTTTGGTTAGAAATTATAGCCACGCAAAGGCATTAAAGACGAAGATTTTTTTTGCAAAATCCATAAAATTTTTTTAGCTCAAATCGGCTTGATTTATACATCAATGGAAAGGTCTATCAATTCTCTATGCAACAGTGAAGGTTTTAGCCGCGTACGAGCTTTGGTTGAGGAAATATAGCCTTCCAAAGAGTTTTTGGGTGAGGTCAGAGATGCATTTTTAGATTCACTTTGGATGCAATTATTTTCACAACCAGACCTCATAGAATGTTTTGGTTTTCAGTGGTAGAAAGCTCTTAAATGGGAGTATAAATTCTGAAAATACCATTTCTTTTCAAGGCTTGGTTGCGGGAATATCTCATTAGAACCAAATGAGGTGCTCGGTCGAAAAACAGTCATGTGACTTTGAATTGCAATATTTCGAAAACCAGACATCGCAGACGCTTCTGGTTTTCTTTTGTGGATAGCTGTGAGAAATCTAAGCAAGTATTTTTTTTACCGCAACCTCCTACAAGGCTTAGGTTAGAAATTATAGCCACGCAAAGGCATTAAAGACGAAGATTTTTTTTGCAAAATCCATAAAATTTTTTTAGCTCAAATCGGCTTGATTTATACATCAATGGAAAGGTCTATCAATTCTCTATGCAACAGTGAAGGTTTTAGCCGCGTACGAGCTTTGGTTGAGGAAATATAGCCTTCCAAAGAGTTTTTGGGTGAGGTCAGAGATGCATTTTTAGATTCACTTTGGATGCAATTATTTTCACAACCAGACCTCATAGAACGTTTTGGTTTTCAGTGGTAGAAAGCTCTTAAATGGGAGTATAAATTCTGAAAATACCATTTCTTTTCAAGGCTTGGTTGCGGGAATATCTCATTAGAACCAAATGAGGTGCTCGGTCGAAAAACAGTCAAGTGACTTTGAATTGCAATATTTCGAAAACCAGACATCGCAGACGCTTCTGGTTTTCTTTTGTGGATAGCTGTGAGAAATCTAAGCAAGTATTTTTTTTACCGCAACCTCCTACAAGGCTTTGGTTAGAAATTATAGCCACGCAAAGGCATTAAAGACGAAGATTTTTTTTGCAAAATCCATAAAATTTTTTTAGCTCGAATCGGCTTGATTTATACATCAATGGAAAGGTCTATCAATTCTCTATGCAACAGTGAAGGTATTAGCCGCGTACGAGCTTTGGTTGAGGAAATATAGCCTTCCAAAGAGTTTTTGGGTGAGGTCAGAGATGCATTTTTAGATTCACTTTGGATGCAATTATTTTCACAACCAGACCTCATAGAATGTTTTGGTTTTCAGTGGTAGAAAGCTCTTAAATGGGAGTATAAATTCTGAAAATACCATTTCTTTTCAAGGCTTGGTTGCGGGAATATCTCATTAGAACCAAATGAGGTGCTCGGTCGAAAAACAGTCAAGTGACTTTGAATTGCAATATTTCGAAAACCAGACATCGCAGACGCTTCTGGTTTTCTTTTGTGGATAGCTGTGAGAAATCTAAGCAAGTTTTTTTTTTACCACAACCTCCTACAAGGCTTTGGTTAGAAATTATAGCCACGCAAAGGCATTAAAGACGAAGATTTTTTTTGCAAAATCCATAAAATTTTTTTAGCTCAAATCGGCTTGATTTATACATCAATGGAAAGGTCTATCAATTCTCTATGCAACAGTGAAGGTTTTAGCCGCGTACGAGCTTTGGTTGAGGAAATATAGCCTTCCAAAGAGTTTTTGGGTGAGGTCAGAGATGCATTTTTAGATTCACTTTGGATGCAATTATTTTCACAACCAGACCTCATAGAATGTTTTGGTTTTCAGTGGTAGAAAGCTCTTAAATGGGAGTATAAATTCTGAAAATACCATTTCTTTTCAAGGCTTGGTTGCGGAAATATCTCATTAGAACCAAATGAGGTGCTCGGTCGAAAAACAGTCAAGTGACTTTGAATTGCAATATTTCGAAAACCAGACATCGCAGACGCTTCTGGTTTTCTTTTGTGGATAGCTGCGAGAAATCTAAGCAAGTATTTTTTTTACCGCAACCTCCTAAAAGGCTTTGGTTAGAAATTATAGCCACGCAAAGGCATTAAAGACGAAGATTTTTTTTGCAAAATCCATAAAATTTTTTTAGCTCGAATCGGCTTGATTTATACATCAGTGGAAAGGTCTATCAATTCTCTATGCAACAGTGAAGGTTTTAGTCGCGTACGAGCTTTGGTTGAGGAAATAAAGCCTTCCAAAGAGTTTTTGGGTGAGGTCAGAGATGCATTTTTAGATTCACTTTGGATGCAATTATTTTCACAACCAGACCTCATAGAATGTTTTGGTTTTCAGTGGTAGAAAGCTCTTAAATGGGAGTATAAATTCTGAAAATACCATTTCTTTTCAAGGCTTGGTTGCGGGAATATCTCATTAGAACCAAATGAGGTGCTCGGTCGAAAAACAGTCAAGTGACTTTGAATTGCAATATTTCGAAAACCAGACATCGCAGACGCTTCTGGTTTTCTTTTGTGGATAGCTGTGAGAAATCTAAGCAAGTATTTTTTTTTACCGCAACCTCCTACAAGGCTTTGAATAGAAATTATAGCCACGCAAAGGCATTAAAGACGAAGATTTTTTTTGCAAAATCCATAAAATTTTTTTAGCTCGAATCGGCTTGATTTATACATCAATGGAAAGGTCTATCAATTCTCTATGCAACAGTGAAGGTTTTAGCCGCGTACGAGCTTTGGTTGAGGAAATATAGCCTTCCAAAGAGTTTTTGGGTGAGGTCAGAGATGCATTTTTAGATTCACTTTGGATGCAATTATTTTCACAACCAGACCTCATAGAATGTTTTGGTTTTCAGTGGTAGAAAGCTCTTAAATGGGAGTATAAATTCTGAAAATACCATTTCTTTTCAAGGCTTGGTTGCGGAAATATCTCATTAGAACCAAATGAGGTGCTCGGTCGAAAAACAGTCAAGTGACTTTGAATTGCAATATTTCGAAAACCAGACATCGCAGACGCTTCTGGTTTTCTTTTGTGGATAGCTGCGAGAAATCTAAGCAAGTATTTTTTTTACCGCAACCTCCTAAAAGGCTTTGGTTAGAAATTATAGCCACGCAAAGGCATTAAAGACGAAGATTTTTTTTGCAAAATCCATAAAATTTTTTAGCTCGAATCGGCTTGATTTATACATCAATGGAAAGGTCTATCAATTCTCTATGCAACAGTGAAGGTTTTAGCCGCGTACGAGCTTTGGTTGAGGAAATATAGCCTTCCAAAGAGTTTTTGGGTGAGGTCAGAGATGCATTTTTAGATTCACTTTGGATGCAATTATTTTCACAACCAGACCTCATAGAATGTTTTGGTTTTCAGTGCTAGAAAGCTCTTAAATGGGAGTATAAATTCTGAAAATACCATTTCTTTTCAACGCTTGGTTGCGGGAATATCTTATTAGAACCAAATGAGGTGCTCGGTCGAAAAACAGTCAAGTGACTTTGAATTGCAATATTTCGAAAACCAGACATCGCAGACGCTTCTGGTTTTCTTTTGTGGATAGCTGTGAGAAATCTAAGCAAGTATTTTTTTTACCGCAACCTCCTACAAGGCTTTGGTTAGAAATTATAGCCACGCAAAGGCATTAAAGACGAAGATTTTTTTTGCAAAATCCATAAAATTTTTTTAGCTCGAATCGGCTTGATTTATACATCAATGGAAAGGTCTATCAATTCTCTATGCAACAGTGAAGGTTTTAGTCGCGAACGAGCTTTGGTTGAGGAAATATAGCCTTCCAAAGAGTTTTTGGGTGAGGTCAGAGATGCATTTTTAGATTCACTTTCACTATCAATTCTCTATGTTTTAGTCGCGAACGAGCTTTGGTTGAGGAAATATAGCTTTCCAAAGAGTTTTTGGGTGAGGTCAGAGATGCATTTTTAGATTCACTTTGGATGCAATTATTTTCACAACCAGACCTCATAGAATGTTTTGGTTTTCAGTGGTAGAAAGCTCTTAAATGGGAGTATAAATTCTGAAAATACCATTTCTTTTCAAGGCTTGGTTGCGGGAATATCTTATTAGAACCAAATGAGGTGCTCGGTCGAAAAACAGTCAAGTGACTTTGAATTGCAATATTTCGAAAACCAGACATCGCAGACGCTTCTGGTTTTCTTTTGTGGATAGCTGTGAGAAATCTAAGCAAGTATTTTTTTTTACCGCAACCTCCTACAAGGCTTTGAATAGAAATTATAGCCACGCAAAGGCATTAAAGACGAAGATTTTTTTTGCAAAATCCATAAAATTTTTTTAGCTCGAATCGGCTTGATTTATACATCAATGGAAAGGTCTATCAATTCTCTATGCAACAGTGAAGGTTTTAGTCGCGAACGAGCTTTGGTTGAGGAAATATAGCCTTCCAAAGAGTTTTTGGGTGAGGTCAGAGATGCATTTTTAGATTCACTTTGGATGCAATTATTTTCACAACCAGACCTCATAGAATGTTTTGGTTTTCAGTGGTAGAAAGCTCTTAAATGGGAGTATAAATTCTGAAAATACCATTTCTTTTCAAGACTTGGTTGCGGGAATATCTCATTAGAACCAAATGAGGTGCTCGGTCGAAAAACAGTCAAGTGACTTTGAATTGCAATATTTCGAAAACCAGACATCGCAGACGCTTCTGGTTTTCTTTTGTGGATAGCTGTGAGAAATCTAAGCAAGTATTTTTTTTACCGCAACCTCCTACAAGGCTTTGGTTAGAAATTATAGCCACGCAAAGGCATTAAAATTTTTTTAGCTCGAATCGGCTTGATTTATACATCATTGGAAAGGTCTATCAATTCTCTATGCAACAGTGAAGGTTTTAGCCGCGTACGAGCTTTGGTTAAAGAAATATAGCCTTCCAAAGAGTTTTTGGGTGAGGTCAGAGATGCATTTTTAGATTCACTTTGGATGCAATTATTTTCACAACCAGACCTCATAGAATGTTTTGGTTTTCAGTGGTAGAAAGCTCTTAAATGGGAGTATAAATTCTGAAAATACCATTTCTTTTCAAGGCTTGGTTGCGGGAATATCTCATTAGAACCAAATGAGGTGCTCGGTCGAAAAACAGTCAAGTGACTTTGAATTGCAATATTTCGAAAACCAGACATCGCAGACGCTTCCGGTTTTCTTTTGTGGATAGCTGTGAGAAATCTAAGCAAGTATTTTTTTTACCGCAACCTCCTACAAGGCTTTGGTTAGAAATTATAGCCACGCAAAGGAATTAAAGACGAAGATTTTTTTTGTAAAATCCATAAAATTTTTTTAGCTCGAATCGGCTTGATTTATACATCAATGGAAAGGTCTATCAATTCTCTATGCAACAGTGAAGGTTTTAGCCGCGTACGAGCTTTGGTTAAAGAAATATAGCCTTCCAAAGAGTTTTTGGGTGAGGTCAGAGATGCATTTTTAGATTCACTTTGGATGCAATTATTTTCACAACCAGACCTCATAGAATGTTTTGGTTTTCAGTGGTAGAAAGCTCTTAAATGGGAGTATAAATTCTGAAAATACCATTTCTTTTCAAGGCTTGGTTGCGGGAATATCTCATTAGAACCAAATGAGGTGCTCGGTCGAAAAACAGTCAAGTGACTTTGAATTGCAATATTTCGAAAACCAGACATCGCAGACGCTTCCGGTTTTCTTTTGTGGATAGCTGTGAGAAATCTAAGCAAGTATTTTTTTTACCGCAACCTCCTACAAGGCTTTGGTTAGAAATTATAGCCACGCAAAGGCATTAAAGACGAAGATTTTTTTTGCAAAATCCATAAAATTTTTTTAGCTCGAATCGGCTTGATTTATACATCAATGGAAAGGTCTATCAATTCTCTATGCAACAGTGAAGGTTTTAGTCGCGAACGAGCTTTGGTTGAGGAAATATAGCCTTCCAAAGAGTTTTTGGGTGAGGTCAGAGATGCATTTTTAGATTCACTTTGGATGCAATTATTTTCACAACCAGACCTCATAGAATGTTTTGGTTTTCAGTGGTAGAAAGCTCTTAAATGGGAGTATAAATTCTGAAAATACCATTTCTTTTCAAGGCTTGGTTGCGGGAATATCTCATTAGAACCAAATGAGGTGCTCGGTCGAAAAACAGTCAAGTGACTTTGAATTGCAATATTTCGAAAACCAGACATCGCAGACGCTTCCGGTTTTCTTTTGTGGATAGCTGTGAGAAATCTAAGCAAGTATTTTTTTTACCGCAACCTCCTACAAGGCTTTGGTTAGAAATTATAGCCACGCAAAGGAATTAAAGACGAAGATTTTTTTTGTAAAATCCATAAAATTTTTTTAGCTCGAATCGGCTTGATTTATACATCAATGGAAAGGTCTATCAATTCTCTATGCAACAGTGAAGGTTTTAGCCGCGTACGAGCTTTGGTTAAAGAAATATAGCCTTCCAAAGAGTTTTTGGGTGAGGTCAGAGATGCATTTTTAGATTCACTTTGGATGCAATTATTTTCACAACCAGACCTCATAGAATGTTTTGGTTTTCAGTGGTAGAAAGCTCTTAAATGGGAGTATAAATTCTGAAAATACCATTTCTTTTCAAGGCTTGGTTGCGGGAATATCTCATTAGAACCAAATGAGGTGCTCGGTCGAAAAACAGTCAAGTGACTTTGAATTGCAATATTTCGAAAACCAGACATCGCAGACGCTTCCGGTTTTCTTTTGTGGATAGCTGTGAGAAATCTAAGCAAGTATTTTTTTTACCGCAACCTCCTACAAGGCTTTGGTTAGAAATTATAGCCACGCAAAGGCATTAAAGACGAAGATTTTTTTTGCAAAATCCATAAAATTTTTTTAGCTCGAATCGGCTTGATTTATACATCAATGGAAAGGTCTATCAATTCTCTATGCAACAGTGAAGGTTTTAGTCGCGAACGAGCTTTGGTTGAGGAAATATAGCCTTCCAAAGAGTTTTTGGGTGAGGTCAGAGATGCATTTTTAGATTCACTTTGGATGCAATTATTTTCACAACCAGACCTCATAGAATGTTTTGGTTTTCAGTGGTAGAAAGCTCTTAAATGGGAGTATAAATTCTGAAAATACCATTTCTTTTCAAGGCTTGGTTGCGGGAATATCTCATTAGAACCAAATGAGGTGCTCGGTCGAAAAACAGTCAAGTGACTTTGAATTGCAATATTTCGAAAACCAGACATCGCAGACGCTTCCGGTTTTCTTTTGTGGATAGCTGTGAGAAATCTAAGCAAGTATTTTTTTTACCGCAACCTCCTACAAGGCTTTGGTTAGAAATTATAGCCACGCAAAGGAATTAAAGACGAAGATTTTTTTTGTAAAATCCATAAAATTTTTTTAGCTCGAATCGGCTTGATTTATACATCAATGGAAAGGTCTATCAATTCTCTATGCAACAGTGAAGGTTTTAGCCGCGTACGAGCTTTGGTTAAAGAAATATAGCCTTCCAAAGAGTTTTTGGGTGAGGTCAGAGATGCATTTTTAGATTCACTTTGGATGCAATTATTTTCACAACCAGACCTCATAGAATGTTTTGGTTTTCAGTGGTAGAAAGCTCTTAAATGGGAGTATAAATTCTGAAAATACCATTTCTTTTCAAGGCTTGGTTGCGGGAATATCTCATTAGAACCAAATGAGGTGCTCGGTCGAAAAACAGTCAAGTGACTTTGAATTGCAATATTTCGAAAACCAGACATCGCAGACGCTTCCGGTTTTCTTTTGTGGATAGCTGTGAGAAATCTAAGCAAGTATTTTTTTTACCGCAACCTCCTACAAGGCTTTGGTTAGAAATTATAGCCACGCAAAGGCATTAAAGACGAAGATTTTTTTTGCAAAATCCATAAAATTTTTTTAGCTCGAATCGGCTTGATTTATACATCAATGGAAAGGTCTACCAATTCTCTATGCAACAGTGAAGGTTTTAGCCGCGTACGAGCTTTGGTTAAAGAAATATAGCCTTCCAAAGAGTTTTTGGGTGAGGTCAGAGATGCATTTTTAGATTCACTTTGGATGCAATTATTTTCATAACCAGACCTCATAGAATGTTTTGGTTTTCAGTGCTAGAAAGCTCTTAAATGGGAGTATAAATTCTGAAAATACCATTTCTTTTCAAGGCTTGGTTGCGGGAATATCTCATTAGAACCAAATGAGGTGCTCGGTCGAAAAACAGTCAAGTGACTTTGAATTGCAATATTTCGAAAACCAGACATCGCAGACGCTTCCGGTTTTCTTTTGTGGATAGCTGTGAGAAATCTAAGCAAGTATTTTTTTTACCGCAACCTCCTACAAGACTTTGGTTAGAAATTATAGCCACGCAAAGGCATTAAAGACGAAGATTTTTTTTGCAAAATCCATAAAATTTTTTTAGCTCGAATCGGCTTGATTTATACATCAATGGAAAGGTCTATCAATTCTCTATGCAACAGTGAAGGTTTTAGCCGCGTACGAGCTTTGGTTAAGGAAATATAGCCTTCCAAAGAGTTTTTGGGTGAGGTCAGAGATGCATTTTTAGATTCACTTTGTATGCAATTATTTTCACAACCAGACCTCATAGAATGTTTTGGTTTTCAGTGGTAGAAAGCTCTTAAATGGGAGTATAAATTCTGAAAATACCATTTCTTTTCAAGGCTTGGTTGCGGGAATATCTCATTAGAACCAAATGAGGTGCTCGGTCGAAAAACAGTCATGTGACTTTGAATTGCAATATTTCGAAAACCAGACATCGCAGACGCTTCCGGTTTTCTTTTGTGGATAGCTGTGAGAAATCTAAGCAAGTATTTTTTTTACCGCAACCTCCTACAAGGCTTTGGTTAGAAATTATAGCCACGCAAAGGCATTAAAGACGAAGATTTTTTTTGCAAAATCCATAAAATTTTTTTAGCTCGAATCGGCTTGATTTATACATCAATGGAAAGGTCTACCAATTCTCTATGCAACAGTGAAGGTTTTAGCCGCGTACGAGCTTTGGTTAAAGAAATATAGCCTTCCAAAGAGTTTTTGGGTGAGGTCAGAGATGCATTTTTAGATTCACTTTGGATGCAATTATTTTCATAACCAGACCTCATAGAATGTTTTGGTTTTCAGTGCTAGAAAGCTCTTAAATGGGAGTATAAATTCTGAAAATACCATTTCTTTTCAAGGCTTGGTTGCGGGAATATCTCATTAGAACCAAATGAGGTGCTCGGTCGAAAAACAGTCAAGTGACTTTGAATTGCAATATTTCGAAAACCAGACATCGCAGACGCTTCCGGTTTTCTTTTGTGGATAGCTGTGAGAAATCTAAGCAAGTATTTTTTTTACCGCAACCTCCTACAAGACTTTGGTTAGAAATTATAGCCACGCAAAGGCATTAAAGACGAAGATTTTTTTTGCAAAATCCATAAAATTTTTTTAGCTCGAATCGGCTTGATTTATACATCAATGGAAAGGTCTATCAATTCTCTATGCAACAGTGAAGGTTTTAGCCGCGTACGAGCTTTGGTTAAGGAAATATAGCCTTCCAAAGAGTTTTTGGGTGAGGTCAGAGATGCATTTTTAGATTCACTTTGTATGCAATTATTTTCACAACCAGACCTCATAGAATGTTTTGGTTTTCAGTGGTAGAAAGCTCTTAAATGGGAGTATAAATTCTGAAAATACCATTTCTTTTCAAGGCTTGGTTGCGGGAATATCTCATTAGAACCAAATGAGGTGCTCGGTCGAAAAACAGTCATGTGACTTTGAATTGCAATATTTCGAAAACCAGACATCGCAGACGCTTCCGGTTTTCTTTTGTGGATAGCTGTGAGAAATCTAAGCAAGTATTTTTTTTACCGCAACCTCCTACAAGGCTTTGGTTAGAAATTATAGCCACGCAAAGGCATTAAAGACGAAGATTTTTTTTGCAAAATCCATAAAATTTTGTTAGCTCGAATCGGCTTGATTTATACATCAATGGAAAGGTCTATCAATTCTCTATGCAACAGTGAAGGTTTTAGTCGCGAACGAGCTTTGGTTGAGGAAATATAGCCTTCCAAAGAGTTTTTGGGTGAGGTCAGAGATGCATTTTTAGATTCACTTTGGATGCAATTATTTTCACAACCAGACCTCATAGAATGTTTTGGTTTTCAGTGGTAGAAAGCTCTTAAATGGGAGTATAAATTCTGAAAATACCATTTCTTTTCAAGGCTTGGTTGCGGAAATATCTCATTAGAACCAAATGAGGTGCTCGGTCGAAAAACAGTCAAGTGACTTTGAATTGCAATATTTCGAAAACCAGACATCGCAGACGCTTCTGGTTTTCTTTTGTGGATAGCTGTGAGAAATCTAAGCAAGTATTTTTTTTACCGCAACCTCCTACAAGGCTTTGGTTAGAAATTATAGCCACGCAAAGGCATTAAAGACGAAGATTTTTTTTGCAAAATCCATAAAATTTTTTTAGCTCGAATCGGCTTGATTTATACATCAATGGAAAGGTCTATCAATTCTCTATGCAACAGTGAAGGTTTTAGCCGCGTACGAGCTTTGGTTAAAGAAATATAGCCTTCCAAAGAGTTTTTGGGTGAGGTCAGAGATGCATTTTTAGATTCACTTTGGATGCAATTATTTTCACAAGCAGACCTCATAGAATGTTTTGGTTTTCAGTGGTAGAAAGCTCTTAAATGGGAGTATAAATTCTGAAAATACCATTTCTTTTCAAGGCTTGGTTGCGGGAATATCTCATTAGAACCAGATAAGGTGCTCGGTCGAAAAACAGTCAAGTTACTTTGAATTGCAATATTTCGAAAACCAGACATCGCAGACGCTTCCGGTTTTCTTTTGTGGATAGCTGTGAGAAATCTAAGCAAGTATTTTTTTACCGCAACCTCCTACAAGGCTTTGGTTAGAAATTATAGCCACGCAAAGGCATTAAAGACGAAGATTTTTTTTGCAAAATCCATAAAATTTTTTTAGCTCGAATCGGCTTGATTTATACATCAATGGAAAGGTCTATCAATTCTCTATGCAACAGTGAAGGTTTTAGCCGCGTACGAGCTTTGGTTAAAGAAATATAACCTTCCAAAGAGTTTTTGGGTGAGGTCAGAGATGCATTTTTAGATTCACTTTGGATGCAATTATTTTCACAACCAGACCTCATAGAATGTTTTGGTTTTCAGTGGTAGAAAGCTCTTAAATGGGAGTATAAATTCTGAAAATACCATTTCTTTTCAAGGCTTGGTTGCGGGAATATCTCATTAGAACCATATGAGGTGCTCGGTCGAAAAACAGTCAAGTGACTTTGAATTGCAATATTTCGAAAACCAGACATCGCAGACGCTTCCGGTTTTCTTTTGTGGATAGCTGTGAAAAATCTAAGCAAGTATTTTTTTTACCGCAACCTCCTACAAGGCTTTGGTTAGAAATTATAGCCACGCAAAGGCATTAAAGACGAAGATTTTTTTTGCAAAATCCATAAAATTTTTTTAGCTCGAATCGGCTTGATTTATACATCAATGGAAAGGTCTATCAATTCTCTATGCAACAGTGAAGGTTTTAGTCGCGAACGAGCTTTGGTTGAGGAAATATAGCCTTCCAAAGAGTTTTTGGGTGAGGTCAGAGATGCATTTTTAGATTCACTTTGGATGCAATTATTTTCACAACCAGACCTCATAGAATGTTTTGGTTTTCAGTGGTAGAAAGCTCTTAAATGGGAGTATAAATTCTGAAAATACCATTTCTTTTCAAGACTTGGTTGCGGGAATATCTCATTAGAACCAAATGAGGTGCTCGGTCGAAAAACAGTCAAGTGACTTTGAATTGCAATATTTCGAAAACCAGACATCGCAGACGCTTCTGGTTTTCTTTTGTGGATAGCTGTGAGAAATCTAAGCAAGTATTTTTTTTACCGCAACCTCCTACAAGGCTTTGGTTAGAAATTATAGCCACGCAAAGGCATTAAAGACGAAGATTTTTTTTGCAAAATCCATAAAATTTTTTTAGCTCGAATCGGCTTGATTTATACATCAATGGAAAGGTCTATCAATTCTCTATGCAACAGTGAAGGTTTTAGCCGCGTACGAGCTTTGGTTAAAGAAATATAGCCTTCCAAAGAGTTTTTGGGTGAGGTCAGAGATGCATTTTTAGATTCACTTTGGATGCAATTATTTTCACAAGCAGACCTCATAGAATGTTTTGGTTTTCAGTGGTAGAAAGCTCTTAAATGGGAGTATAAATTCTGAAAATACCATTTCTTTTCAAGGCTTGGTTGCGGGAATATCTCATTAGAACCATATGAGGTGCTCGGTCGAAAAACAGTCAAGTGACTTTGAATTGCAATATTTCGAAAACCAGACATCGCAGACGCTTCCGGTTTTCTTTTGTGGATAGCTGTGAAAAATCTAAGCAAGTATTTTTTTTACCGCAACCTCCTACAAGGCTTTGGTTAGAAATTATAGCCACGCAAAGGCATTAAAGACGAAGATTTTTTTTGCAAAATCCATAAAATTTTTTTAGCTCGAATCGGCTTGATTTATACATCAATGGAAAGGTCTATCAATTCTCTATGCAACAGTGAAGGTTTTAGTCGCGTACGAGCTTTGGTTGAGGAAATATAGCCTTCCAAAGAGTTTTTGGGTGAGGTCAGAGATGCATTTTTAGATTCACTTTGGATGCAATTATTTTCACAACCAGACCTCATAGAATGTTTTGGTTTTCAGTGGTAGAAAGCTCTTAAATGGGAGTATAAATTCTGAAAATACCATTTCTTTTCAAGGCTTGGTTGCGGGAATATCTCATTAGAACCATATGAGGTGCTCGGTCGAAAAACAGTCAAGTGACTTTGAATTGCAATATTTCGAAAACCAGACATCGCAGACGCTTCCGGTTTTCTTTTGTGGATAGCTGTGAAAAATCTAAGCAAGTATTTTTTTTACCGCAACCTCCTACAAGGCTTTGGTTAGAAATTATAGCCACGCAAAGGCATTAAAGACGAAGATTTTTTTTGCAAAATCCATAAAATTTTTTTAGCTCGAATCGGCTTAATTTATACATCAATGGAAAGGTCTATCAATTCTCTATGCAACAGTGAAGGTTTTAGTCGCGAACGAGCTTTGGTTGAGGAAATATAGCCTTCCAAAGAGTTTTTGGGTGAGGTCAGAGATGCATTTTTAGATTCACTTTGGATGCAATTATTTTCACAACCAGACCTCATAGAATGTTTTGGTTTTCAGTGGTAGAAAGCTCTTAAATGGGAGTATAAATTCTGAAAATACCATTTCTTTTCAAGGCTTGGTTGCGGGAATATCTCATTAGAACCATATGAGGTGCTCGGTCGAAAAACAGTCAAGTGACTTTGAATTGCAATATTTCGAAAACCAGACATCGCAGACGCTTCCGGTTTTCTTTTGTGGATAGCTGTGAAAAATCTAAGCAAGTATTTTTTTTACCGCAACCTCCTACAAGGCTTTGGTTAGAAATTATAGCCACGCAAAGGCATTAAAGACGAAGATTTTTTTTGCAAAATCCATAAAATTTTGTTAGCTCGAATCGGCTTGATTTATACATCAATGGAAAGGTCTATCAATTCTCTATGCAACAGTGAAGGTTTTAGTCGCGAACGAGCTTTGGTTGAGGAAATATAGCCTTCCAAAGAGTTTTTGGGTGAGGTCAGAGATGCATTTTTAGATTCACTTTGGATGCAATTATTTTCACAACCAGACCTCATAGAATGTTTTGGTTTTCAGTGGTAGAAAGCTCTTAAATGGGAGTATAAATTCTGAAAATACCATTTCTTTTCAAGGCTTGGTTGCGGAAATATCTCATTAGAACCAAATGAGGTGCTCGGTCGAAAAACAGTCAAGTGACTTTGAATTGCAATATTTCGAAAACCAGACATCGCAGACGCTTCTGGTTTTCTTTTGTGGATAGCTGTGAGAAATCTAAGCAAGTATTTTTTTTACCGCAACCTCCTACAAGGCTTTGGTTAGAAATTATAGCCACGCAAAGGCATTAAAGACGAAGATTTTTTTTGCAAAATCCATAAAATTTTTTTAGCTCGAATCGGCTTGATTTATACATCAATGGAAAGGTCTATCAATTCTCTATGCAACAGTGAAGGTTTTAGCCGCGTACGAGCTTTGGTTAAAGAAATATAGCCTTCCAAAGAGTTTTTGGGTGAGGTCAGAGATGCATTTTTAGATTCACTTTGGATGCAATTATTTTCACAAGCAGACCTCATAGAATGTTTTGGTTTTCAGTGGTAGAAAGCTCTTAAATGGGAGTATAAATTCTGAAAATACCATTTCTTTTCAAGGCTTGGTTGCGGGAATATCTCATTAGAACCAGATAAGGTGCTCGGTCGAAAAACAGTCAAGTTACTTTGAATTGCAATATTTCGAAAACCAGACATCGCAGACGCTTCCGGTTTTCTTTTGTGGATAGCTGTGAGAAATCTAAGCAAGTATTTTTTTACCGCAACCTCCTACAAGGCTTTGGTTAGAAATTATAGCCACGCAAAGGCATTAAAGACGAAGATTTTTTTTGCAAAATCCATACAAATTTTTTAGCTCGAATCGGCTTGATTTATACATCAATGGAAAGGTCTATCAATTCTCTATGCAACAGTGAAGGTTTTAGCCGCGTACGAGCTTTGGTTAAAGAAATATAGCCTTCCAAAGAGTTTTTGGGTGAGGTCAGAGATGCATTTTTAGATTCACTTTGGATGCAATTATTTTCACAAGCAGACCTCATAGAATGTTTTGGTTTTCAGTGGTAGAAAGCTCTTAAATGGGAGTATAAATTCTGAAAATACCATTTCTTTTCAAGGCTTTGTTGCGGGAATATCTCATTAGAACCAAATAAGGTGCTCGGTCGAAAAACAGTCAAGTGACTTTGAATTGCAATATTTCGAAAACCAGACATCGCAGACGCTTCCGGTTTTCTTTTGTGGATAGCTGTGAGAAATCTAAGCAAGTATTTTTTTACCGCAACCTCCTACAAGGCTTTGGTTAGAAATTATAGCCACGCAAAGGCATTAAAGACGAAGATTTTTTTTGCAAAATCCATAAAATTTTTTTAGCTCGAATCGGCTTGGTTTATACATCAATGGAAAGGTCTATCAATTCTCTATGCAACAGTGAAGGTTTTAGCTGCGTACGAGCTTTGGTTGAGGAAATATAGCCTTCCAAAGAGTTTTTGGGTGAGGTCAGAGATGCATTTTTAGATTCACTTTGGATGCAATTATTTTCACAACCAGACCTCATAGAATGTTTTGGTTTTCAGTGGTAGAAAGCTCTTAAATAGGAGTAAAAATTCTGAAAATACCATTTCTTTTCAAGGCTTTGTTGCGGAAATATCTCATTAGAACCAAATGAGGTGATCGGTCGAAAAACAGTCAAGTGACTTTGAATTGCAATATTTCGAAAACCAGACATCGCAGACGCTTCCGGTTTTCTTTTGTGGATAGCTGTGAGAAATCTAAGCAAGTATTTTTTTTACCGCAACCTCCTACAAGGCTTTGGTTAGAAATTATAGCCACGCAAAGGCATTAAAGATGAAGATTTTTTTTGCAAGATCCATAAAATTTTTTTAGCTCGAATCGGCTTGATTTATACATCAATGGAAAGGTCTATCAATTCTCTATGCAACAGTGAAGGTTTTAGTCGCGTACGAGCTTTGGTTGAGGAAATATAGCCTTCCAAAGAGTTTTTGGGTGAGGTCAGAGATGCATTTTTAGATTCACTTTGGATGCAATTATTTTCACAACCAGACCTCATAGAATGTTTTGGTTTTCAGTGGTAGAAAGCTCTTAAATGGGAGTATAAATTCTGAAAATACCATTTCTTTTCAAGGCTTGGTTGCGGGAATATCTCATTAGAACCAAATGAGGTGCTCGGTCGAAAAACAGTCAAGTGACTTTGAATTGCAATATTTCGAAAACCAGACATCGCAGACGCTTCCGGTTTTCTTTTGTGGATAGCTGTGAGAAATCTAAGCAAGTATTTTTTTTACCGCAACCTCCTACAAGGCTTTGGTTAGAAATTATAGCCACGCAAAGGCATTAAAGACGAATATTTTTTTTGCAAAATCCATAAAATTTTTTTAGCTCGAATCGGCTTGATTTATACATCAATGGAAAGGTCTATCAATTCTCTATGCAACAGTGAAGGTTTTAGCCGCGTACGAGCTTTGGTTAAAGAAATATAGCCTTCCAAAGAGTTTTTGGGTGAGGTCAGAGATGCATTTTTAGATTCACTTTGGATGCAATTATTTTCACAACCAGACCTCATAGAATGTTTTGGTTTTCAGTGGTAGAAAGCTCTTAAATGGGAGTATAAATTCTAAAAATACCATTTCTTTTCAAGGCTTGGTTGCGGGAATATCTCATTAGAACCAAATGAGGTGCTCGGTCGAAAAACAGTCAAGTGACTTTGAATTGCAATATTTCGAAAACCAGACATCGCAGACGCTTCCGGTTTTCTTTTGTGGATAGCTGTGAGAAATCTAAGCAAGTATTTTTTTTACCGCAACCTCCTACAAGGCTTTGGTTAGAAATTATAGCCACGCAAAGGCATTAAAGACGAAGATTTTTTTTGCAAAATCCATAAATTTTTTTTAGCTCGAATCGGCTTGATTTATACATCAATGGAAAGGTTATCAATTCTCTATGCAACAGTGAAGGTTTTAGCCGCGTACGAGCTTTGGTTAAAGAAATATAGCCTTCCAAAGAGTTTTTGGGTGAGGTCAGAGATGCATTTTTAGATTCACTTTGGATGCAATTATTTTCACAACCAGACCTCATAGAATGTTTTGGTTTTCAGTGGTAGAAAGCTCTTAAATGGGAGTATAAATTCTGAAAATACCATTTCTTTTCAAGGCTTGGTTGCGGGAATATCTCATTAGAACCAAATGAGGTGCTCGGTCGAAAAACAGTCAAGTGACTTTGAATTGCAATATTTCGAAAACCAGACATCGCAGACGCTTCTGGTTTTCTTTTGTGGATAGCTGTGAGAAATCTAAGCAAGTATTTTTTTTTTCCGCAACCTCCTACAAGGCTTTGGTTAGAAATTATAGCCACGCAAAGGCATTAAAGACGAAGATTTTTTTTGCAAAATCCATAAATTTTTTTTAGCTCGAATCGGCTTGATTTATACATCAATGGAAAGGTTATCAATTCTCTATGCAACAGTGAAGGTTTTAGCCGCGTACGAGCTTTGGTTAAAGAAATATAGCCTTCCAAAGAGTTTTTGGGTGAGGTCAGAGATGCATTTTTAGATTCACTTTGGATGCAATTATTTTCACAACCAGACCTCATAGGTTAGGTTAGGTTAGGTTAAAGTGGCTGCTGACCGGAAAAGGACAGCACACTTAGACCAATATTTGGTCCGTTGTGATACCACAAGGATTTCAAAAATCCCCCTTACTCGTTAAACCATTTTGAGCTAATAATGAAGCGTTTGAGACAGTGAATGTCGGAATTATTTAGATCACTAGGATCGTTATAGTAGTAGTCTCCCAAGTGGAGTCTACGTCTTTGCGCTAGGGCAGGACAAGAGCATAGAAGGTGGGGAATTGACTCCTCTTCTTCTTCATCCATGCAGCTTCTGCAAAAGTCATTTGCAGGAACTCCAAGACGAGAAGCATGCCTTCCTATTAGGCAGTGCCCAGTAAGGACACCTATAATGGAGCTAATATGCAATCTACCAATAGAAATTAGTTGTTTTGAGCGTTTAGCATCAAACAATGGCCAAATCAGTTTAGTAGACCGGCAAGTTGAGGTGCTGGTCCACCTGTGGTTGGCTTTCTTTATGGTATCTTGCTTTAGCATAAGTTTACAAGTAGCTAGGGGTATACCGATGTTAGATTTGCTATCCAACAAAGGTAATATTGTTCCGTTTTTTGCAAGTTCGTCAGCTTTACAATTTCCTGGAATGTCTCTATGCCCCGGCACCCATGTAAGGTGAATGTTAAACTGTTTTGACATCTCCACCAGAGATGATCGACAATTTTGGGCTGTTTGTGAGTTAATGGAGACAGAGTCCAGTGACTTTAAGGCAGCTTGACTGTCTGAGAAGATACGTATATCGGTTGTCGATATAACGTTTTCTTTTAGCCAAGAGAGGACTTCTTTTATTGCTAAAAGCTCTGCCTGGAACACGCTACAGTGATTGGGAAGACGAAAAGATAGACAAAGATTTAATTTTTCGGAGTATACGCCTCCACCGACCCCGTCATCGGTTTTAGATCCATCTGTATAGAAATGAATTGCTTCGTCTATCAAAAACGACTCATTTTCCCATGAAGACCTGGAAGGGATGGATACTTGAAAATTTTTATCAAATTTTGGATGAGGGGTGGTGTAATCGACGTTACTAGGTAGACTACTGAACGAGTTCAGTATAGTAGAGTGACCAATATCATTATTGATCCACTGCGAGGAGGCTTTAAGTCGAATGGCTGTGTTAGCGGCCGATTGTTTGCTAAAAATATCTAGCGGTATGAGATGAAAAAGAACATCAAGTGCAGCAGAAGGAGTTGAGCGGAGAGTTCCACCCATGATTAAACAGGCTGTTCGTTGGACTTTGCTGAGCTTATCGCGGTTAGTTGCTGTTTCCAGCGCAGTCCACCATACTGTCACTCCATATGTAAGTATCGGTCTAATGACTGAGATGTATAGCCAGTGTGTTATATGAGTTTGTAGACCCCATTTATTACCTACGGCTTTTTTGCAAGAGAAAAGAGCTATGTTGGCTTTGTTGACTCTCTCTTGGATATTGGGCTTCCAGCTTAATTTCTTGTCCAAAATAAGACCCAGATATTTTGCTTTGTCTGAGAATTTAAGCGGTATACCTTTGATGAGGGGAGGGTCTATGTGTGGGATTTTATATTTCCTGGTAAATAGGACAAGTTCAGTTTTGTGGGGGTTGACACCGAGTCCACATTGATCTGCCCAGTTAGTAAGCTTGTTTAGAGCATTTTGTAGGAGTTCCTTCAGAGTATTAGGATGCTTACCAGATATCGCTATCGCAACATCGTCCGCATAGGCAATCACCCTGTGCCCCTCCCCTTCAAGAATCACTAGTAGTTCATTTACGACTAGGTTCCAAAGGAGAGGAGAGAGGACGCCGCCTTGCGGCGTACCCCTACTGACAGTCCTTCGAGTAGTAAAATCGCCCAGTTTTGAATTAATAATCCTGCTTATCAGCATATGATTTATCAAATTACTGATTGACTTATCCACCTTTAGAGATGACAGCGCAGATGTGATTGCGGATGCGTCGACATTGTTAAAAGCTCCTTCTATATCCAGGAAAGCAACTAAGGTGAACTCCTTATGATGAAGGGAGTGTTCGATAGTACGAACCAGCGTATGTAGAGCGGTTTCTACAGATTTCCCTTTGTTATAAGCATGTTGAGCATTGGATAGTAAGGACTTATCAATGTTTGCCCTCAAATGGATTTCAATCAGACGTTCAAATGTTTTAAGTAGGAATGATGAAAGGCTAATAGGTCTTAGATCTTTAGGATTAACATGGCTAGGTTTGCCAGCTTTGGGGATGAAAATAACATTTACTTCTCTCCATGACAAAGGAATGTGAGCCAGAGCGATACAACCATTTAAGATGTTTACCAGAATGGGTATCAGAATATCGGAATTTTCCTGTAATTCCGCTGGAATTATTCCATCTGGCCCAGGAGATTTGTATGGATTGAAGCTGTTTATTGCCCATTTTAATTTTTCCTCTGTAATCAGACCTTGTGGAGGAGTTATGCTACTGAGTATGTTGTTAGGATCAGGATCAGTGCTATTAACGTAAGGAGAGCTGTCTGGAAAATGTACATCCAGGAGCAGATTGAGCGATTCTTCGCTTGAGTTTGTCCAGGAACCGTCATTGTTTTTTAGGCAACTTGGCATTACTGGATTTTTGGAGAGGATTTTTCTTAACCTTGATGCCTCTGAGTTGCCTTCTATATTGTTACAGAAAGTTCTCCAGGACATACGCTTGGTTTTCCTCAGTTCTTTTTTATATAACTTGAGGGAGTCTTTATATGAATCCCAATCAGAAGCTTCTCTGGAGGTTTTCGCTCTATTAAAGAGTTTCCTGCATTCTTTTCTTAGTGGATCCAGCCCCGAGTACCACCAGTGTGGTTTCTTTTTACCTCTTATTTGTATAAGAGGGCAGGCAGTTTCCAGAGATTTGTTGAGGGCTGCTGTGAGGTCATTGACTTTAATATCAAGATCCTCAGTGTTGTAGGGTATGCTGTATAACTCAGGCCTGATTGACCTTAATAGAGTTGCCCTATATAGAAGCCAATCTGTTTTCCGATGGTTACGGAAGGAAGGTTGGCTAGGAGGTTCGTCCATTATTTCGAATTGTATGTATCTATGATCAGAGAAAGAATGATCATTTGATACTTTCCAATTCGAGATAGTATGATAAATTTTATCTGAGACAAGAGTTATGTCAAGTACTTCCTGTCTGTTTTTAGTAACAAATGTGGGTTCATTTCCAACGTTACATATTGTTAGGTTAGTGTTCAAAATATAATCGAAAAGAGACTCACCTCTGTCGTTTATATTCGTGCTACCCCACACTGTATGATGGGCGTTAGCATCACTTCCAATAATGAGGTCAGTCTTCTGCCTATCTGCATCAGTGATAAGCCTCCTCAGAGTGTCTCCTGGGAGGGGGCCAAGGTGGTCATGGCCTAGATATGCCGACGCCAGCCAGAAAGTTCCTTTGGCTGTTTCCAGTCTTGCGACGGTTACATCTCGATCACTGAAATTAGGTAGTAAAAATACATTTAGGCTACTTTTAACTAGTATGCAAGATCTGGGTTCACCTTTATCTAATGCATACAGCAAGTAGTAGTTTGGAGTCCTTAGTCCCCGAACGATGGATTTCACAATCCAGGGTTCTTGGATTAGGACGATGTCTTCTCCGCTGCTGGATAGACGAAGAAGCAGGGAGGCCGAGGCCTTGATAGAGTGTTGGAGATTAATCTGAAGAAATCGCAGCATCTTTGCTACAACCCTCCCGATCAACCTCCAACACGGTGACGTTGGAGTCTTCCGATTCCGAGGTTGAGCCCAGAAGAGCGTCCTCACTCAGAAGATCTTCATTGTTGTGGTCATCGATCTCCATGTCGCTGACTGTTTTTATTGTCTCCACTGTTGCCGAAGATGACCTGGATGCCTCTTCCTCTTCCAGTGATGGGAAGGTGATAGATGCACCAGGGTCTGCAGCAGCAGTTTCGACTACGTTGGAGGAAGTGGATGCACCAGTAACATCCGCGTCCTTTTTATACACCTTCAGTGTGATGGTCTCAAACCCAAACCTAATCACACCTTTGGTCTGCGCCAGAGGAGCAAGGGACTCCTTATTTAGTACAATAATTGCACCTCTGTAGGGTCCCTTTTTCTCCTCCAGTTTCGCAACTTTCCAGTTGTGAGTAGGAAGGGATGGGTTCGATAGCCGGATCATCTGGAGTATTACATCCATGCTGGAGAGTTCGGCTGTAACCATGGCGCGAGCTCTTGGTCTGCACGGGATTTTCTCCTTAGCAACAACCTCGAGCTTAGCACCAGGCCAGACTTCCCCTAACCGGCTAACGGCCAACGATAGAAGATCACACGATCTCTGATCGTCACAAACCATGAGCTTAACATGTCCTTGATGCCAGCCTCCATCGTTTGTGATTGGAGGTGGTCCAGGGTTCTCCATCATGATACTCATGAAGCTCAACTGGAGCTTCCCCTTGACCACCTGCCAATTTTCCGCAGAGATCGTGCCATCGACGTCGTTCCCGTCAATGATCGCGACCACGATTTTGTTTTTAACCACATCACTGAAGGTCTTATTCCCTCCACAGGGATGTGATGGAGCGCTGATGTTGTGCACTTTGGGGCGTTTGGGTACTGAAATTGTGCCCTCCATAGACCTTTGACGCTTCGACGTGGAGTCTCCGCTGGCCTGGACGCTATTATTAGCTAAAAAGCTTTTAGCCCACTTGATTTTTGCATCATGCTGAGAGTTCCCCCCGGCGCCAGGTTGTTCACCAAACACCCTGAGTATTCTCTTAGCATTGCGAATGTCCTTGTAGAGTGTCCTAGAAGGGTTGGGCTTACGTCCGCTCCCCCTAGGGCCTTCTTTAGGATTTGTGGAGTTGTTAGAGGTGGAGGGACCATGCTTCACAGTCCTACCACCGCTGGAATGAGGCAAAGAAGTTCGGGGAGGTTTACTCTCCTTAGTGGTAGCAGGACCATGCTTCACAATCTTACTACCACTGAACCGCGGTGTCGAAGTTTGGAGAGGTTTACTCTCTGAAGTAGTAATAGAAGGGCCATGCTTCACAGCCCCCCTGTTACTGGAAGGAGGTATTTCTACCATTTTACTCCTGCTTTTGCTTTCGGCAATAGGACTGTGAGAATCCACAGTACTACTACTTCCAGCGCAAGCCGGAGAAACAGCAGACGGCTTTTCAGTCGCACTGCTGGCCTGTCTCAAAGACCAGGACTTTCCACCATCTTTTGTGTTTGAATTTTCCATAAAAGATCCCACGAGTAACGGAGAAAGGGTGGTCCATCTGCACAGAGATCCGTATATGCAGATAAGGCTAGTTAATCCGGAGGTCGCCTGGTATCCGGATACTCCGTTAGCGACTGAGCTAGTTTTTTGACTGGGCCCTCAGCCAGGCTGATCATCGGCACGGGTCGTATAACACCTTGAATCCAGCCCAATTGGGAAGTTGCAAGAATAGGAAAACGAGAGAGTGGGCGGGGAATCAGACAGTAAGCACCGTTCTGAAAGAAAAGAAGGACGTTAAGGGTAATAGAGGAGCTGGTAACTTTGGATAGCTTTTCGCATTTCCAATGTGGGAGAGGGAGGGATACAAGGATGTGTAAGAGGATGATGAGCGTCCTTTGGTTTCAGGACTCTTCTGGAGATGACATCTCGAGAATCATTGACCCTACTCAGCTTCTACAACTCGACAAGTTCGACGCTCAGGTAGAAGACCAGACCTCATAGAATGTTTTGGTTTTCAGTGGTAGAAAGCTCTTAAATGGGAGTATAAATTCTGAAAATACCATTTCTTTTCAAGGCTTGGTTGCGGGAATATCTCATTAGAACCAAATAAGGTGCTCGGTCGGCTTTGAATTGCAATATTTCGAAAACCAGACATCGCAGACGCTTCCGGTTTTCTTTTGTGGATAGCTGTGAGAAATCTAAGCAAGTATTTTTTTACCGCAACCTCCTACAAGGCTTTGGTTAGAAATTATAGCCACGCAAAGGCATTAAAGACGAAGATTTTTTTTGCAAAATCCATAAAATTTTTTAGCTCGAATCGGCTTGATTTATACATCAATGGAAAGGTCTATCAATTCTCTATGCAACAGTGAAGGTTTTAGCCGCGTACGAGCTTTGGTTAAAGAAATATAACCTTCCAAAGAGTTTTTGGGTGAGGTCAGAGATGCATTTTTAGATTCACTTTGGATGCAATTATTTTCACAACCAGACCTCATAGAATGTTTTGGTTTTCAGTGGTAGAAAGCTCTTAAATGGGAGTATAAATTCTGAAAATACCATTTCTTTTCAAGGCTTGGTTGCGGGAATATCTCATTAGAACCAAATAAGGTGCTCGGTCGAAAAACAGTCAAGTGACTTTGAATTGCAATATTTCGAAAACCAGACATCGCAGACGCTTCCGGTTTTCTTTTGTGGATAGCTGTGAGAAATCTAAGCAAGTATTTTTTTACCGCAACCTCCTACAAGGCTTTGGTTAGAAATTATAGCCACGCAAAGGCATTAAAGACGAAGATTTTTTTTGCAAAATCCATAAAATTTTTTTAGCTCGAATCGGCTTGATTTATACATCAATGGAAAGGTCTATCAATTCTCTATGCAACAGTGAAGGTTTTAGCTGCGTACGAGCTTTGGTTGAGGAAATATAGCCTTCCAAAGAGTTTTTGGGTGAGGTCAGAGATGCATTTTTAGATTCACTTTGGATGCAATTATTTTCACAACCAGACCTCATAGAATGTTTTGGTTTTCAGTGGTAGAAAGCTCTTAAATGGGAGTATAAATTCTGAAAATACCATTTCTTTTCAAGGCTTGGTTGCGGGAATATCTCATTAGAACCAAATGAGGTGCTCGGTCGAAAAACAGTCAAGTGACTTTGAATTGCAATATTTCGAAAACCAGACATCGCAGACGCTTCCGGTTTTCTTTTGTGGATAGCTGTGAGAAATCTAAGCAAGTATTTTTTTTACCGCAACCTCCTACAAGGCTTTGGTTAGAAATTATAGCCACGCAAAGGCATTAAAGACGAAGATTTTTTTTGCAAAATCCATAAAATTTTTTTAGCTCGAATCGGCTTGATTTATACATCAATGGAAAGGTCTATCAATTCTCTATGCAACAGTGAAGGTTTTAGCCGCGTACGAGCTTTGGTTAAAGAAATATAGCCTTCCAAAGAGTTTTTGGGTGAGGTCAGAGATGCATTTTTAGATTCACTTTGGATGCAATTATTTTCACAACCAGACCTCATAGAATGTTTTGGTTTTCAGTGGTAGAAAGCTCTTAAATGGGAGTATAAATTCTAAAAATACCATTTCTTTTCAAGGCTTGGTTGCGGGAATATCTCATTAGAACCAAATGAGGTGCTCGGTCGAAAAACAGTCAAGTGACTTTGAATTGCAATATTTCGAAAACCAGACATCGCAGACGCTTCCGGTTTTCTTTTGTGGATAGCTGTGAGAAATCTAAGCAAGTATTTTTTTTACCGCAACCTCCTACAAGGCTTTGGTTAGAAATTATAGCCACGCAAAGGCATTAAAGACGAAGATTTTTTTTGCAAAATCCATAAATTTTTTTTAGCTCGAATCGGCTTGATTTATACATCAATGGAAAGGTTATCAATTCTCTATGCAACAGTGAAGGTTTTAGCCGCGTACGAGCTTTGGTTAAAGAAATATAGCCTTCCAAAGAGTTTTTGGGTGAGGTCAGAGATGCATTTTTAGATTCACTTTGGATGCAATTATTTTCACAACCAGACCTCATAGAATGTTTTGGTTTTCAGTGGTAGAAAGCTCTTAAATGGGAGTATAAATTCTGAAAATACCATTTCTTTTCAAGGCTTGGTTGCGGGAATATCTCATTAGAACCAAATGAGGTGCTCGGTCGAAAAACAGTCAAGTGACTTTGAATTGCAATATTTCGAAAACCAGACATCGCAGACGCTTCCGGGTTTCTTTTGTGGATAGCTGTGAGAAATCTAAGCAAGTATTTTTTTTACCGCAACCTCCTACAAGGCTTTGGTTAGAAATTATAGCCACGCAAAGGCATTAAAGACGAAGATTTTTTTTGCAAAATCCATAAAATTTTGTTAGCTCGAATCGGCTTGATTTATACATCAATGGAAAGGTCTATCAATTCTCTATGCAACAGTGAAGGTTTTAGTCGCGAACGAGCTTTGGTTGAGGAAATATAGCCTTCCAAAGAGTTTTTGGGGAGGTCAGAGATGCATTTTTAGATTCACTTTGGATGCAATTATTTTCACAACCAGACCTCATAGAATGTTTTGGTTTTCAGTGGTAGAAAGCTCTTAAATGGGAGTATAAATTCTGAAAATACCATTTCTTTTCAAGGCTTGGTTGCGGAAATATCTCATTAGAACCAAATGAGGTGCTCGGTCGAAAAACAGTCAAGTGACTTTGAATTGCAATATTTCGAAAACCAGACATCGCAGACGCTTCTGGTTTTCTTTTGTGGATAGCTGTGAGAAATCTAAGCAAGTATTTTTTTTACCGCAACCTCCTACAAGGCTTTGGTTAGAAATTATAGCCACGCAAAGGCATTAAAGACGAAGATTTTTTTTGCAAAATCCATAAAATTTTTTTAGCTCGAATCGGCTTGATTTATACATCAATGGAAAGGTCTATCAATTCTCTATGCAACAGTGAAGGTTTTAGCCGCGTACGAGCTTTGGTTAAAGAAATATAGCCTTCCAAAGAGTTTACGGGTGAGGTCAGAGATGCATTTTTAGATTCACTTTGGATGCAATTATTTTCACAACCAGACCTCATAGAATGTTTTGGTTTTCAGTGGTAGAAAGCTCTTAAATGGGAGTATAAATTCTGAAAATACCATTTCTTTTCAAGGCTTGGTTGCGGGAATATCTCATTAGAACCAAATAAGGTGCTCGGTCGAAAAACAGTCAAGTGACTTTGAATTGCAATATTTCGAAAACCAGACATCGCAGACGCTTCCGGTTTTCTTTTGTGGATAGCTGTGAGAAATCTAAGCAAGTATTTTTTTTACCGCAACCTCCTACAAGGCTTTGGTTAGAAATTATAGCCACGCAAAGGCATTAAAGACGAAGATTTTTTTTGCAAAATCCATAAAATTTTTTTAGCTCGAATCGGCTTGATTTATACATCAATGGAAAGGTCTATCAATTCTCTATGCAACAGTGAAGGTTTTAGTCGCGAACGAGCTTTGGTTGAGGAAATATAGCCTTCCAAAGAGTTTTTGGGTGAGGTCAGAGATGCATTTTTAGATTCACTTTGGATGCAATTATTTTCACAAGCAGACCTCATAGAATGTTTTGGTTTTCAGTGGTAGAAAGCTCTTAAATGGGAGTATAAATTCTGAAAATACCATTTCTTTTCAAGGCTTGGTTGCGGGAATATCTCATTAGAACCATATGAGGTGCTCGGTCGGAAAACAGTCAAGTGACTTTGAATTGCAATATTTCGAAAACCAGACATCGCAGACGCTTCCGGTTTTCTTTTGTGGATAGCTGTGAAAAATCTAAGCAAGTATTTTTTTTACCGCAACCTCCTACAAGGCTTTGGTTAGAAATTATAGCCACGCAAAGGCATTAAAGACGAAGATTTTTTTTGCAAAATCCATAAAATTTTTTTAGCTCGAATCGGCTTGATTTATACATCAATGGAAAGGTCTATCAATTCTCTATGCAACAGTGAAGGTTTTAGTCGCGAACGAGCTTTGGTTGAGGAAATATAGCCTTCCAAAGAGTTTTTGGGTGAGGTCAGAGATGCATTTTTAGATTCACTTTGGATGCAATTATTTTCACAACCAGACCTCATAGAATGTTTTGGTTTTCAGTGATAGAAAGCTCTTAAATGGGGGTATAAATTCTGAAAATACCATTTCTTTTCAAGACTTGGTTGCGGGAATATCTCATTAGAACCAAATGAGGTGCTCGGTCGAAAAACAGTCAAGTGACTTTGAATTGCAATATTTCGAAAACCAGACATCGCAGACGCTTCTGGTTTTCTTTTGTGGATAGCTGTGAGAAATCTAAGCAAGTATTTTTTTTACCGCAACCTCCTACAAGGCTTTGGTTAGAAATTATAGCCACGCAAAGGCATTAAAGACGAAGATTTTTTTTGCAAAATCCATAAAATTTTTTTAGCTCGAATCGGCTTGATTTATACATCAATGGAAAGGTCTATCAATTCTCTATGCAACAGTGAAGGTTTTAGCCGCGTACGAGCTTTGGTTAAAGAAATATAGCCTTCCAAAGAGTTTTTGGGTGAGGTCAGAGATGCATTTTTAGATTCACTTTGGATGCAATTATTTTCACAACCAGACCTCATAGAATGTTTTGGTTTTCAGTGGTAGAAAGCTCTTAAATGGGAGTATAAATTCTGAAAATACCATTTCTTTTCAAGGCTTGGTTGCGGGAATATCTCATTAGAACCAAATGAGGTGCTCGGTCGAAAAACAGTCAAGTGACTTTGAATTGCAATATTTCGAAAACCAGACATCGCAGACGCTTCCGGTTTTCTTTTGTGGATAGCTGTGAGAAATCTAAGCAAGTATTTTTTTTACCGCAACCTCCTACAAGGCTTTGGTTAGAAATTATAGCCATGCAAAGGCATTAAAGATGAAGATTTTTTTTGCAAAATCCATAAAATTTTTTTAGCTCGAATCGGCTTGATTTATACATCAATGGAAAGGTCTATCAATTCTCTATGCAACAGTGAAGGTTTTAGCCGCGTACGAGCTTTGGTTAAAGAAATATAGCCTTCCAAAGAGTTTTTGGGTGAGGTCAGAGATGCATTTTTAGATTCACTTTGGATGCAATTATTTTCACAACCAGACCTCATAGAATGTTTTGGTTTTCAGTGGTAGAAAGCTCTTAAATGGGAGTATAAATTCTGAAAATACCATTTCTTTTCAAGGCTTGGTTGCGGGAATATCTCATTAGAACCAAATGAGGTGCTCGGTCGAAAAACAGTCAAGTGACTTTGAATTGCAATATTTCGAAAACCAGACATCGCAGACGCTTCTGGTTTTCTTTTGTGGATAGCTGTGAGAAATCTAAGCAAGTATTTTTTTTTCCGCAACCTCCTACAAGGCTTTGGTTAGAAATTATAGCCACGCAAAGGCATTAAAGACGAAGATTTTTTTTGCAAAATCCATAAATTTTTTTTAGCTCGAATCGGCTTGATTTATACATCAATGGAAAGGTTATCAATTCTCTATGCAACAGTGAAGGTTTTAGCCGCGTACGAGCTTTGGTTAAAGAAATATAGCCTTCCAAAGAGTTTTTGGGTGAGGTCAGAGATGCATTTTTAGATTCACTTTGGATGCAATTATTTTCACAACCAGACCTCATAGAATGTTTTGGTTTTCAGTGGTAGAAAGCTCTTAAATGGGAGTATAAATTCTGAAAATACCATTTCTTTTCAAGGCTTGGTTGCGGGAATATCTCATTAGAACCATATGAGGTGCTCGGTCGAAAAACAGTCAAGTGACTTTGAATTGCAATATTTCGAAAACCAGACATCGCAGACGCTTCCGGGTTTCTTTTGTGGATAGCTGTGAGAAATCTAAGCAAGTATTTTTTTTACCGCAACCTCCTACAAGGCTTTGGTTAGAAATTATAGCCACGCAAAGGCATTAAAGACGAAGATTTTTTTTGCAAAATCCATAAAATTTTGTTAGCTCGAATCGGCTTGATTTATACATCAATGGAAAGGTCTATCAATTCTCTATGCAACAGTGAAGGTTTTAGTCGCGAACGAGCTTTGGTTGAGGAAATATAGCCTTCCAAAGAGTTTTTGGGGAGGTCAGAGATGCATTTTTAGATTCACTTTGGATGCAATTATTTTCACAACCAGACCTCATAGAATGTTTTGGTTTTCAGTGGTAGAAAGCTCTTAAATGGGAGTATAAATTCTGAAAATACCATTTCTTTTCAAGGCTTGGTTGCGGAAATATCTCATTAGAACCAAATGAGGTGCTCGGTCGAAAAACAGTCAAGTGACTTTGAATTGCAATATTTCGAAAACCAGACATCGCAGACGCTTCTGGTTTTCTTTTGTGGATAGCTGTGAGAAATCTAAGCAAGTATTTTTTTTACCGCAACCTCCTACAAGGCTTTGGTTAGAAATTATAGCCACGCAAAGGCATTAAAGACGAAGATTTTTTTTGCAAAATCCATAAAATTTTTTTAGCTCGAATCGGCTTGATTTATACATCAATGGAAAGGTCTATCAATTCTCTATGCAACAGTGAAGGTTTTAGCCGCGTACGAGCTTTGGTTAAAGAAATATAGCCTTCCAAAGAGTTTTCGGGTGAGGTCAGAGATGCATTTTTAGATTCACTTTGGATGCAATTATTTTCACAACCAGACCTCATAGAATGTTTTGGTTTTCAGTGGTAGAAAGCTCTTAAATGGGAGTATAAATTCTGAAAATACCATTTCTTTTCAAGGCTTGGTTGCGGGAATATCTCATTAGAACCAAATAAGGTGCTCGGTCGAAAAACAGTCAAGTGACTTTGAATTGCAATATTTCGAAAACCAGACATCGCAGACGCTTCCGGTTTTCTTTTGTGGATAGCTGTGAGAAATCTAAGCAAGTATTTTTTTTACCGCAACCTCCTACAAGGCTTTGGTTAGAAATTATAGCCACGCAAAGGCATTAAAGACGAAGATTTTTTTTGCAAAATCCATAAAATTTTTTTAGCTCGAATCGGCTTGATTTATACATCAATGGAAAGGTCTATCAATTCTCTATGCAACAGTGAAGGTTTTAGTCGCGAACGAGCTTTGGTTGAGGAAATATAGCCTTCCAAAGAGTTTTTGGGTGAGGTCAGAGATGCATTTTTAGATTCACTTTGGATGCAATTATTTTCACAAGCAGACCTCATAGAATGTTTTGGTTTTCAGTGGTAGAAAGCTCTTAAATGGGAGTATAAATTCTGAAAATACCATTTCTTTTCAAGGCTTGGTTGCGGGAATATCTCATTAGAACCATATGAGGTGCTCGGTCGGAAAACAGTCAAGTGACTTTGAATTGCAATATTTCGAAAACCAGACATCGCAGACGCTTCCGGTTTTCTTTTGTGGATAGCTGTGAAAAATCTAAGCAAGTATTTTTTTTACCGCAACCTCCTACAAGGCTTTGGTTAGAAATTATAGCCACGCAAAGGCATTAAAGACGAAGATTTTTTTTGCAAAATCCATAAAATTTTTTTAGCTCGAATCGGCTTGATTTATACATCAATGGAAAGGTCTATCAATTCTCTATGCAACAGTGAAGGTTTTAGTCGCGAACGAGCTTTGGTTGAGGAAATATAGCCTTCCAAAGAGTTTTTGGGTGAGGTCAGAGATGCATTTTTAGATTCACTTTGGATGCAATTATTTTCACAACCAGACCTCATAGAATGTTTTGGTTTTCAGTGATAGAAAGCTCTTAAATGGGAGTATAAATTCTGAAAATACCATTTCTTTTCAAGACTTGGTTGCGGGAATATCTCATTAGAACCAAATGAGGTGCTCGGTCGAAAAACAGTCAAGTGACTTTGAATTGCAATATTTCGAAAACCAGACATCGCAGACGCTTCTGGTTTTCTTTTGTGGATAGCTGTGAGAAATCTAAGCAAGTATTTTTTTTACCGCAACCTCCTACAAGGCTTTGGTTAGAAATTATAGCCACGCAAAGGCATTAAAGACGAAGATTTTTTTTGCAAAATCCATAAAATTTTTTTAGCTCGAATCGGCTTGATTTATACATCAATGGAAAGGTCTATCAATTCTCTATGCAACAGTGAAGGTTTTAGCCGCGTACGAGCTTTGGTTAAAGAAATATAGCCTTCCAAAGAGTTTTTGGGTGAGGTCAGAGATGCATTTTTAGATTCACTTTGGATGCAATTATTTTCACAACCAGACCTCATAGAATGTTTTGGTTTTCAGTGGTAGAAAGCTCTTAAATGGGAGTATAAATTCTGAAAATACCATTTCTTTTCAAGGCTTGGTTGCGGGAATATCTCATTAGAACCAAATGAGGTGCTCGGTCGAAAAACAGTCAAGTGACTTTGAATTGCAATATTTCGAAAACCAGACATCGCAGACGCTTCCGGTTTTCTTTTGTGGATAGCTGTGAGAAATCTAAGCAAGTATTTTTTTTACCGCAACCTCCTACAAGGCTTTGGTTAGAAATTATAGCCATGCAAAGGCATTAAAGATGAAGATTTTTTTTGCAAAATCCATAAAATTTTTTTAGCTCGAATCGGCTTGATTTATACATCAATGGAAAGGTCTATCAATTCTCTATGCAACAGTGAAGGTTTTAGCCGCGTACGAGCTTTGGTTAAAGAAATATAGCCTTCCAAAGAGTTTTTGGGTGAGGTCAGAGATGCATTTTTAGATTCACTTTGGATGCAATTATTTTCACAACCAGACCTCATAGAATGTTTTGGTTTTCAGTGGTAGAAAGCTCTTAAATGGGAGTATAAATTCTGAAAATACCATTTCTTTTCAAGGCTTGGTTGCGGGAATATCTCATTAGAACCATATGAGGTGCTCGGTCGGAAAACAGTCAAGTGACTTTGAATTGCAATATTTCGAAAACCAGACATCGCAGACGCTTCCGGTTTTCTTTTGTGGATAGCTGTGAAAAATCTAAGCAAGTATTTTTTTTACCGCAACCTCCTACAAGGCTTTGGTTAGAAATTATAGCCACGCAAAGGCATTAAAGACGAAGATTTTTTTTGCAAAATCCATAAAATTTTTTTAGCTCGAATCGGCTTGATTTATACATCAATGGAAAGGTCTATCAATTCTCTATGCAACAGTGAAGGTTTTAGTCGCGAACGAGCTTTGGTTGAGGAAATATAGCCTTCCAAAGAGTTTTTGGGTGAGGTCAGAGATGCATTTTTAGATTCACTTTGGATGCAATTATTTTCACAACCAGACCTCATAGAATGTTTTGGTTTTCAGTGGTAGAAAGCTCTTAAATGGGAGTATAAATTCTGAAAATACCATTTCTTTTCAAGGCTTGGTTGCGGGAATATCTCATTAGAACCAAATGAGGTGCTCGGTCGAAAAACAGTCAAGTGACTTTGAATTGCAATATTTCGAAAACCAGACATCGCAGACGCTTCCGGTTTTCTTTTGTGGATAGCTGTGAGAAATCTAAGCAAGTATTTTTTTTACCGCAACCTCCTACAAGGCTTTGGTTAGAAATTATAGCCATGCAAAGGCATTAAAGATGAAGATTTTTTTTGCAAAATCCATAAAATTTTTTTAGCTCGAATCGGCTTGATTTATACATCAATGGAAAGGTCTATCAATTCTCTATGCAACAGTGAAGGTTTTAGCCGCGTACGAGCTTTGGTTAAAGAAATATAGCCTTCCAAAGAGTTTTTGGGTGAGGTCAGAGATGCATTTTTAGATTCACTTTGGATGCAATTATTTTCACAACCAGACCTCATAGAATGTTTTGGTTTTCAGTGGTAGAAAGCTCTTAAATGGGAGTATAAATTCTGAAAATACCATTTCTTTTCAAGGCTTGGTTGCGGGAATATCTCATTAGAACCATATGAGGTGCTCGGTCGGAAAACAGTCAAGTGACTTTGAATTGCAATATTTCGAAAACCAGACATCGCAGACGCTTCCGGTTTTCTTTTGTGGATAGCTGTGAAAAATCTAAGCAAGTATTTTTTTTACCGCAACCTCCTACAAGGCTTTGGTTAGAAATTATAGCCACGCAAAGGCATTAAAGACGAAGATTTTTTTTGCAAAATCCATAAAATTTTTTTAGCTCGAATCGGCTTGATTTATACATCAATGGAAAGGTCTATCAATTCTCTATGCAACAGTGAAGGTTTTAGTCGCGAACGAGCTTTGGTTGAGGAAATATAGCCTTCCAAAGAGTTTTTGGGTGAGGTCAGAGATGCATTTTTAGATTCACTTTGGATGCAATTATTTTCACAACCAGACCTCATAGAATGTTTTGGTTTTCAGTGGTAGAAAGCTCTTAAATGGGAGTATAAATTCTGAAAATACCATTTCTTTTCAAGACTTGGTTGCGGGAATATCTCATTAGAACCAAATGAGGTGCTCGGTCGAAAAACAGTCAAGTGACTTTGAATTGCAATATTTCGAAAACCAGACATCGCAGACGCTTCTGGTTTTCTTTTGTGGATAGCTGTGAGAAATCTAAGCAAGTATTTTTTTTACCGCAACCTCCTACAAGGCTTTGGTTAGAAATTATAGCCACGCAAAGGCATTAAAGACGAAGATTTTTTTTGCAAAATCCATAAAATTTTTTTAGCTCGAATCGGCTTGATTTATACATCAATGGAAAGGTCTATCAATTCTCTATGCAACAGTGAAGGTTTTAGTCGCGAACGAGCTTTGGTTGAGGAAATATAGCCTTCCAAAGAGTTTTTGGGTGAGGTCAGAGATGCATTTTTAGATTCACTTTGGATGCAATTATTTTCACAACCAGACCTCATAGAATGTTTTGGTTTTCAGTGGTAGAAAGCTCTTAAATGGGAGTATAAATTCTGAAAATACCATTTCTTTTCAAGGCTTGGTTGCGGGAATATCTCATTAGAACCAAATGAGGTGCTCGGTCGAAAAACAGTCAAGTGACTTTGAATTGCAATATTTCGAAAACCAGACATCGCAGACGCTTCCGGTTTTCTTTTGTGGATAGCTGTGAGAAATCTAAGCAAGTATTTTTTTTACCGCAACCTCCTACAAGGCTTTGGTTAGAAATTATAGCCACGCAAAGGCATTAAAGACGAATATTTTTTTTGCAAAATCCATACAATTTTTTTAGCTCGAATCGGCTTGATTTATACATCAATGGAAAGGTCTATCAATTCTCTATGCAACAGTGAAGGTTTTAGCCGCGTACGAGCTTTGGTTAAAGAAATATAGCCTTCCAAAGAGTTTTTGGGTGAGGTCAGAGATGCATTTTTAGATTCACTTTGGATGCAATTATTTTCACAACCAGACCTCATAGAATGTTTTGGTTTTCAGTGGTAGAAAGCTCTTAAATGGGAGTATAAATTCTGAAAATACCATTTCTTTTCAAGGCTTGGTTGCGGGAATATCTCATTAGAACCATATGAGGTGCTCGGTCGAAAAACAGTCAAGTGACTTTGAATTGCAATATTTCGAAAACCAGACATCGCAGACGCTTCCGGTTTTCTTTTGTGGATAGCTGTGAGAAATCTAAGCAAGTATTTTTTTTACCGCAACCTCCTACAAGGCTTTGGTTAGAAATTATAGCCACGCAAAGACATTAAAGACGAAGATTTTTTTTGCAAAATCCATAAATTTTTTTAGCTCGAATCAGCTTGATTTATACATCAATGGAAAGGTCTATCAATTCTCTATGCAACAGTGAAGGTTTTAGCCGCGTACGAGCTTTGGTTAAAGAAATATAGCCTTCCAAAGAGTTTTTGGGTGAGGTCAGAGATGCATTTTTAGATTCACTTTGGATGCAATTATTTTCACAACCAGACCTCATAGAATGTTTTGGTTTTCAGTGGTAGAAAGCTCTTAAATGGGAGTATAAATTCTGAAAATACCATTTCTTTTCAAGGCTTGGTTGCGGGAATATCTCATTAGAACCATATGAGGTGCTCGGTCGAAAAACAGTCAAGTGACTTTGAATTGCAATATTTCGAAAACCAGACATCGCAGACGCTTCCGGTTTTCTTTTGTGGATAGCTGTGAGAAATCTAAGCAAGTATTTTTTTTACCGCAACCTCCTACAAGGCTTTGGTTAGCAATTATAGCCACGCAAAGGCATTAAAGACGAAGATTTTTTTTGCAAAATCCATAAAATTTTTTTAGCTCGAATCGGCTTGATTTATACATCAATGGAAAGGTCTATCAATTCTCTATGCAACAGTGAAGGTTTTAGTCGCGAACGAGCTTTGGTTGAGGAAATATAGCCTTCCAAAGAGTTTTTGGGTGAGGTCAGAGATGCATTTTTAGATTCATTTTGGATGCAATTATTTTCACAACCAGACCTCATAGAATGTTTTGGTTTTCAGTGGTAGAAAGCTCTTAAATGGGAGTATAAATTCTGAAAATACCATTTCTTTTCAAGGCTTGGTTGCGGGAATATCTCATTAGAACCAAATGAGGTGCTCGGTCGAAAAACAGTCAAGTGACTTTGAATTGCACTATTTCGAAAACCAGACATCGCAGACGCTTCTGGTTTTCTTTTGTGGATAGCTGTGAGAAATCTAAGTATTTTTTTTACCGCAACCTCTTACAAGGCTTTGGTTAGAAATTATAGCCACGCAAAGGCATTAAAGACGAAGATTTTTTTTGCAAAATCCATAAAT
The DNA here is from genome assembly GCA_911387755.1 of Chrysotoxum bicinctum. Lineage (NCBI taxonomy): Eukaryota > Metazoa > Arthropoda > Insecta > Diptera > Syrphidae > Chrysotoxum > Chrysotoxum bicinctum. The sequence goes on along the minus strand of OU426990.1, from coordinate 66,552,560 downwards.
TTTTTTTAGCTCGAATCGGCTTGATTTATACATCAATGGAAAGGTTATCAATTCTCTATGCAACAGTGAAGGTTTTAGCCGCGTACGAGCTTTGGTTAAAGAAATATAGCCTTCCAAAGAGTTTTTGGGTGAGGTCAGAGATGCATTTTTAGATTCACTTTGGATGCAATTATTTTCACAACCAGACCTCATAGAATGTTTTGGTTTTCAGTGGTAGAAAGCTCTTAAATGGGAGTATAAATTCTGAAAATACCATTTCTTTTCAAGGCTTGGTTGCGGGAATATCTCATTAGAACCAAATGAGGTGCTCGGTCGAAAAACAGTCAAGTGACTTTGAATTGCACTATTTCGAAAACCAGACATCGCAGACGCTTCTGGTTTTCTTTTGTGGATAGCTGTGAGAAATCTAAGTATTTTTTTTACCGCAACCTCCTACAAGGCTTTGGTTAGAAATTATAGCCACGCAAAGGCATTAAAGACGAAGATTTTTTTTGCAAAATCCATAAAATTTTTTTAGCTCGAATCGGCTTGATTTATATATCAATGGAAAGGTCTATCAATTCTCTATGCAACAGTGAAGGTTTTAGCCGCGTACGAGCTTTGGTTAAAGAAATATAGCCTTCCAAAGAGTTTTTGGGTGAGGTCAGAGATGCATTTTTAGATTCACTTTGGATGCAATTATTTTCACAACCAGACCTCATAGAATGTTTTGGTTTTCAGTGGTAGAAAGCTCTTAAATGGGAGTATAAATTCTGAAAATACCATTTCTTTTCAAGGCTTGGTTGCGGGAATATCTCATTAGAACCATATGAGGTGCTCGGTCGAAAAACAGTCAAGTGACTTTGAATTGCAATATTTCGAAAACCAGACATCGCAGACGCTTCCGGTTTTCTTTTGTGGATAGCTGTGAGAAATCTAAGCAAGTATTTTTTTTACCGCAACCTCCTACAAGGCTTTGGTTAGAAATTATAGCCACGCAAAGGCATTAAAGACGAAGATTTTTTTTGCAAAATCCATAAAATTTTGTTAGCTCGAATCGGCTTGATTTATACATCAATGGAAAGGTCTATCAATTCTCTATGCAACAGTGAAGGTTTTAGTCGCGAACGAGCTTTGGTTGAGGAAATATAGCCTTCCAAAGAGTTTTTGGGTGAGGTCAGAGATGCATTTTTAGATTCACTTTGGATGCAAATATTTTGAATAAAGATTTGAATTTACACGCTTATATGGTTCAATTGACTTAAGAGCTGAAGCCTACTGACCATTTCAAGCGTCGTCAATACGCCGAATGGTTGGTTGAACAGACAGAAGTGAATGGTGACCTTACAAAGAAAATCATCTTCAGCGACGAGGCACACTTTCACCTCAGTGGATTCGTTAACAAGCAGAATTAACGCTTTTGGACAAATGAGAAATCACGAGTGATTGTTGAAAAGCCGATGCATCCTCAAAGAGTGACTGTTTTGTGCGGTTTATGGGCTGGCGGCGTCATCGGTCCGCCAAGCAGTTACCCAGTTACCGTGAATGGTGTTCGCTATCGCGAGATGATAACGGGCTTCTTGTGGCCAGAAATTGAGGATATGGACCTGGACGATATGTGCTTCCAACAGAATAGTGCCACTTGGCACACAGCCAACGACAATGGCTCTTTTGCGTGAGAAATTCAAAGGCCGTGTTGTCTCACGTCGTGGCGATCATGTGATTTGACACTTTTTTCTTTGGGGATATTTAAAAGAAAAATTGTACGTCAATAAGCCAAGAAAAATTCATGAGCTAAAGGATGAGATAATTCAGCACATTAACGACATTGAACTTCAATTATGTATCAGAGTCATCGAAAATATGGACCATCAGATAGAGGTATGCCACCATTTATAAGTTGCTCGATACAACCCATGCAACGAGTTCTATGGGTCGGTTCTCTATAGAATTTCAGCCTTTAGTACAAACTGCAAAAGAATTTACCTAAGTAGTCCTGCGAAAAGATGATATTAAATATAACTGACCAACTCATTAGAGTACAGTTCCAACAATTTGATTTGCAACTCAAAATGATTTAAACAGGTCTACCGCAAGGAAGTGTCCGAGGACCAGCTCTGTATTTTGTATACTCGGGCCCTACTATGTATCTCGATTCTACAATAAAAATGTTCGAATTCGCAAAACTGCAACTCTGTAATTCTTTAAGAACGATTAAATGTGCGATAATCGAACAGCTCGAGTAGTGCCAACTGTGTTTTAGTGTACTTTACTACTTTCGCAAAATAGGGGAACCACGTATCTCGAAAGTTTATGTCAAAACAAAGCGAAATCGCAAATAATCATTCTACAACAAATGTGTTTGCGAGTGGTTCGAGTGAAGAATTTTTTTTGTTCAGAATGTAAGTATGTAAATAGAATTTATAAATTAATCTTATTCAATATTATAAAGAATTAAGTAATATATTTATGTTTTCTTCGTAGGGAATCATCAAAAATTGCAAATACGAAGGCTTCACAGTTTGAGATTCTGGTGCAGTACATGGAAAAGCATCCAGATTTGTCCAAGGGCTACTTGAAAACACCAATTTGCTCTATTCGTTCCGGATTTTCATCTGAATTAAACCAAATTGCGACACTGTCCATGTTTATTTGTTATTATTATTGTTTTCAATTTAATTGCTTCGCTATAAATTCTATTTTTTTCACACCAGCTGTTTTTTTTTTTTTTGTTTTTACTTTGGTTGTCAAACATAATGCGAGACTCGTTCGAAAATCGGAAATTTTGTGGGAAATAATTGGCATTACCGGCATCCGATTCTACTTTGTTAGATAGTTCTATTTGAAAGTAGAATCGGAAATGACTTTCGAATAGAACCGAAAGTAGAATCGAGTTACATAGTAGGGCCCCAGAAATATTCCATAGCAAAGTTTGCAGATGCTACTGCAATAAAAATATGATAAATTGCTTGTAAAATAATCTCAAAATACATGAGAAAATCAAAGAGATTACAAGCTATAAGGAATATACATAGAGGAATAAAACATTGGTCCCTTTTTCTACCAACAGTCGGTTATTACATTAAATACCTTGGATGCAAGGGTTCAGACCGGTTCGTCAAATAGAAATCAGCTAATGCAAAACCATAAACTAATTGCATTGAAAAATCTTCACCTAGATTTTTCGTAGTAAAAGCATATTTTTGCCCTCAGTCAGCACATTGCGAAACAATTCAGAAAATACATTACTATACATTTATGAAATTATACATTGACATTTATTCATTTAAAATTTAAGGAACTTACATATGTATGTAATTGCATTTATAAAATTTAATAGAAAAAACAAATGAAACAAGAATTAATAATCATTTATTATTCAAAAGTTTTTATTTAAGGTTCAAACATACCACCCATGCCCAGGGCCGGCCGCAGCCAATCTTGTGCCCTGTGCAAGATTTGTAGAAAGTGCCCCTTTTTAAGTTTTGTTAATGCTTCCCCAGAATCTTGGTTGGATGGTTGGTTCGGGGCTGCTTATGCCAACTTCTCCACAAAGCCCTCCTCCTTGGGCACGGGCATTCACTTGGCAGAATGCCACTACCAAAAGCACAGCACAGGTAAGGAAAAAACGCATCTTGTTATTTTGAGATATATAAACTGTTGTGTCAAACTGTTGCCGTTCTCAAAAATGTCAGCCTTTTTATATCTTGAAATTGTTTTGAACTTTTCAAATTATCGAAAATTTTTTTAAATTTAATTTAGAAGTAGGTGTTATATTTGTCAAATATCAATACGAGCTTATGTGCGCTTTTCATTAAAATTGATATTATGTACACACATAATATGTATGTATATTAATAAAAGAAATTTTTGTAAGCGTAAAAAATATGGGTTTTTCTAAACAACTGAATAAATAATTAATTTTTTTGTATTTAATTAAGCAATTTAATCGCGAAATGTTAAAGCCAAGTTTGTGGTCTGTATAATTATTTGAAAAATTATTTAAACACCTTATAGACCGCAAATATCGTCAAATAAAAGCAAAAACAAAATAAAACAAAATTGAAAACAACGACTTTTATTTTTGAAATTTAAACTTTTATTATTAGTACGAATGCATTTCGGTTCTCGGCTGCGGAACCATCATCAGCGGGCGACAATTAAACAAAAGTACAAAGAGATTACAAGGAAAAAAAAATTAGACTTAGAGAAAGTAAGTAAAAGAGTGGTGAAAAAATCAGAAGTTGATTTAATATTGGAAACGATTAACAATCAATTTCCCAGCATAAAATTTACTTTTGAGAAAGAAGATGATAACCTTCACACCCTGCCTTTCCTCGACCTAGAAAATCGAATTCAGTGTTTACCGAAAACCATCAACAGGTCGCTATATAACGAACGATTCGTATTGCGCATATAGCCAAAAAATTGCCGCTTTTCACTCAATGGTGTACAGATTATGTCGTCTACCTTTATCTATTGAAAACTATATAAAACTACCTAGCATAGAGATACAGTGGACTCTCGCTAAATTGAACAATCTAGACTTGGTAACTTGTTTTTTGTTTGTAAATAACTCTTTAAGTTAAATAATTTAGATATTTGTAACCTCTGTAACTGGAAAAAATTTCAAAAAAAAAATAGCTTTAATGTTTTGATTTGCCTTCACTTTCATAAATATTTTTTATCTAAGGAGAACCCGTTCTTCTGTATGTAGAGTAAGTATGGCCCCAGGGTGGGCCATATTTAACACAATGTTTTTTAGTGGAACTAAATACTCAATATTTATTGGGGACTATGGGGAGCAAAATTTCTCTCGGAATTTTTTACATCTTTGAAAATTGGGAAGGTCAATACTTCTGCACTGTTCATTGTAAGCTGGCGATTGGCCTTTTTAAATGTGAGCCAAAGTTACTATAAAACTTAATTCCCGTTATCAAAATTCCAAGGGAAACTTTCGAAATTATTTGAGATGACAATTTTGAAAGTTGGTAACAATTCCCAGTGAAATTTTATTCACGATAGGCCCTATTGACTTTGGAATGAAATTGGACTTTTGAATGAAATCGCTTGCCTGACTTTCTTATGATGAAGCCGTTTCTGCGCCAATGCGTTTCTGTTTGTACGGTATCTGTTCGATTCCCAACATCATATTCTTCTTTCTAGTTTCTTTCCCCTCTTATTCTTCAGATTTATTGATACTTCTAGAAGAGTTTTATAAGGAGACGAGGAAATGATCTCTGATTTTCCTCGTTTTCGTCCACGATTCGATGTTTTTGATGTGTAAACATCTTTGCCGGCGGTAGAGTGAATCGAAAACGTGAGTAAAACTTATACGTTCGGTGTAACCCGTTACGGTTCCGTGTAGCAACCTACCTTACCGACGATTGCATTTAACACCATGTTTACATTGGAAATATTCTCCATCTGTCAAGCCATGAACTGGATGACGACTACGGCTAGACGCGCACATTCAATTTTTAGTTTCGCAACTGCTTGGTTCGAGCAACTAAAAAGTTTGTGCTTTGACACAAACTAAAACATTGCCTTAAATGAGTTCGCTATTTTGTGTAACATATAATTATATGCACCTGCGCGGACATTCAATAAAATAGTTCATCTGTTTTCTATAAGCAACCAAACAGTTCGTCGCCTGAGTTCTATTTTGTTCAAAAGACCATTTCTGGCGAAATTGAGTTAGAAATGCATTTTTTATAAATCGAACATGCTCTTTCGAATGGCGTACTCCATTTTGTTATATCTCTTTTAGTTTTTAAGTTATGAAAAACTATTTTGTTCAATAAACCACTTTATTCAATATTTTTAGTGTCTTTTTTTATTCAATTGACCACTGCTTTTTGTTTTTGTATGAAATTGAACAATTTTATATTAACTTTAAAAAAAAACTACCATGTATTTCTTTGTTGTTAAATATCCATATCTAATCCATTTAGTTTTGTATGTTATTGAACAAAATCCTATTAAAAAAGTTATGCGGACGCCGCCCACGACATCTTCATCCTCCTCATTATCATCTGAGTCTGAGGCTGAAGTCGAAACACTTCTCAAAAACCTTAAGACTCGAAAAAAATCGGAGATTTCCGATGATGATAAAAAAAAACTGTACCTGTTTCGGGATGAAAACGATGCCAAAGTAAACTCTAAATTCTTTTTTGTTTGATAAAAGAGAGTGTCACCCTTGGAAAGCGAAAATTCGCATCAATTTCACTTCGAAAAAATGAAATCGATATTTTATTTTGTGTCAATTTCTATTCTTTTTTCGAGGGAAAGTGAAATGTAGAACATGGCTACATTATAGTTCCAGGTGACCTGGAACTTCTTAATGTCGTGTCTGTTATATAATTTAATATAGTCTTCAGATTTCACTTATCCTACAAGTTTTACAGTACTTACATAAATAATCCAGCACAAGAATGTTTCGAAAGTTTTTTTTTTTTTTTTCAAAATACACATATCCGATTTTCTCTCAGATGAATACAATTGAATAGACTTTATTTGCATTGCTGCGTAATACATGTTCCCACCAAACCGACATCTGAAATTTCAGCTGAAAAATGTTGAGATTTCAAATAAGTGTGGTAAGATTTCATTGAGATTTCGTTGAAATCCAGAGTTTTCTTTGAGATTTCGTTAAAATTTACATGCAATCTTGTTTTATCAATTTGAAATACCAAGAGTTTTCAACCGAAATCCCATATTTGGTTTTTGTGAAAACACATTATAAAATTAGTAAAAAAAAACGACATTGTAGAATAAAATACAACAATCGTGAAAAAATGGAAGAAACGAAAGCTCATCCTGTACAAAATTAAAACATTTTATTTTATTTTTTATGCACTATACGAAAATAATTAATAAACAACAAAAACAAACGAAAATACATAATAATAAAATAAAATTAATTGGCATTTAAATCACTTATAATACTGAATATAACCTTACGGTCTACTTTTCGTTCCACTCCTAATCGCAACAGGTCCTCTTCACAAAGACAAAGAAATTTTCCAAAATCCATCTGAAAATTGTAACACACTTTGAAAATCATGAAAAAAAAAAAAAAAAAAAAAAAAAAAATTATGAAAACAGAATTACGAAACGAGAGGAAAAAAGTATGACCAAGCAAGAAAAAGATAGTCATAGATAAAGATAAACGATAGCCATAGATATAGAGCGTTTATGTCTTACGAGAATGGATGCATTCTTTTTAATTATTAGCGCACACTCAAGGGGTTATGAATACCCTTATTATGATTTAAATACCACAGCAGCAGTTAGGAAATGCTGAGGGGATTTAAAAGGAGATGCCTTGGCCGTCTAAAAAAAACGCGAATTGAACGGCCTGAAAGGTAATACAAAGAAGAGATTCATCAATGCCAAATGCACGCATTTTCAATAAGAGAGCTTTATGCCAAACTCTCTCAAATGCTTTAGAAATATCAAGTGCAATAACCTTCGTTTCATCACATGCCATCACATTACTAGTGGACCTGTTGCTACGAAAACCATATTGCCGGTCATAAAGAAGCTTTCGCTCTTCAAGATATTGCTTAAGCTGATCATTAATCAGCGCCGTTTCCATGACCTTGGAAAGAAAGGACGTAAGTGCAATTGGTCGGTAACTGGAGGGGTAGGAATATTAGAATTTTTGAGGGACCAGCTGCACAAATGCTGTTTTCCATATACTCAGAGTCCAGAAGAATAGCATGGATAGAAAAACTTGCGCAGTGGTTTTGCCAGCGTTGAAGAACACCTCTTCAGAACAAAAGGGGATATACCATTTGGACCAGCGGATTTGTGACTCTAATTTAAGACTAATTAATTTTTGTTTGAGTGCAAAAGAAAATTTGTCCCATAAAACCATTTACGCTCTCAAGAATAGGAGGAGTCACAACACTATGCAGCAGCGTCAAGTTTGCTGAAAACAAGGCTGCAGGCAAATTTGCCTTTCCTTGTGAGCCAGTCACAGGAGTGTTATTGTAAACGAGCGTTGGAATTGACCAACAGCTGGAGTTTGTAAAATTTTTCACAAATGACCAAAAGTTTTTACTACCTTTGGGACATTGTAGTATTTTTTGCCGTGTATTTTGATCATGTTAAAACTTGGTTCTTGATTTTCAAGGGAGAGAAACAATTCTAGGGAAATTATATTCGCGATAGTCCCTAATATTTTGAAAATTTCAGCTAATGAATCAATTATGCCATCAGATTCAAATTAAGAAAATCAAATAACTTCGAAAAAGTAATCTTAAGACAAAAAGTCCTTTAAATTTTGAAAGCTTGTGTCCTGATTTTGGAATTCGACAAGAATTTAAACAATTCCCAATAGATTTAATAAGCGCCTTTACCCGATTCCTGAACAAATATTTTCGTTAGCGGGCATAGAGGTAAGGATCAAAAATTAGTATACATTCCATACAAATATTAAGAAACAGTTTATGAAATTCTCATCCTGCAGTTATGGTCTAGCTCTTTCTAATTTTCGAATTTTTGATTTCAATTAAATTTTTTAAAACAGAATATGAATATCGCTATTTTTATAAACAATTTCCAAATGGAACACCTTCAATAAAATAATTCAATAGTAATTCCCGTAATAACGGTATCTACCATACATTTTTTTCTTTTCGAAATTTTAGAAAATATTTTTTTTCCCAAAAACTGTTCCACAGATTTAAAAAATGCAGATAACGGTTGAACAAAAAAAGGTTCCCAAAAATAGTGGTGAAAGGATTTTGATAATTTTGTTTGTATTCTCAAGCTCTTGAAAAGTTTCAATAGCATTTTTCGATTTTTAAACAACTTTTTTTTGAAAACTCAATATGCATGCTCGATTTTTTGACACTGGGTAATTAACATTTTTTTAAAAGTATCTCCAAGATGTACATAGCAATATAAAATCAATTTTATCTAAAAATAACAATGCCCACCCCTCCGTACAAAGGTTGTAAGATGATTTTCGAAAACGGCACCTACAATTTTGATAAACATTTGTCCGTTACGATTAATTTTAACGATTTATAATTTTATAAATTTTTTTGAAAATTAAGATATTTCTGACACAACCTACCATAGAACTCGAAATCTTGACAGAAAGTCGTATCATACCTCCACAGAACGAAATGAGTCCCTTGAACAACCTTGGGAAATGTTGAAAACTTATTTCCAAAGTGAGCGCTTTATAACACAAACTGCGTTTTTTTGAAAAGCGCTTGCTCTGCTGTACGCAAGTTTTTGCAAAACGTTCGTGAGACTGGTATGCAAGTAGACAACACTCATGATCCCCATCATCGTACGGTGCGCACAGACGAGAATGTGGCTGCTGAAGCTGGGAGAATTCTGTACAAAGATCTCGGATTATTCGCTTACAAGGTTCAATTGACTCAACAATTGAAGACGCATGACCATCCGCTTCGGTATCGCTTCGCATTTTGGGACTTAGAGCAGCTTGAATTAGACAACGATTTTGAGCGAAAAATTATTTTTTCTGAGAAGGCACATTATCATCTCGGCGGTGACAGTTTGATCCGGATTGTGGAGTGGTGGCATTATTTTTTTTAAATGAGGCTGGAAACAACGTTTCAGTCAACCGTGGGCGTTAAAGAGCCATGTTAACTTTTTTTTTTTTTTAGCAAATTGAAGACATGGATTTGGACGACCTCTGTTTCATGGAAAATGGCGCGCCATGCCACACAGCCAAGGTCAATTGGACGACTCGGAACTGCGATTTGAACCTTTTGGAAGGACCAATGTTATGCCAAAAATCTGGAAACGATTCAAGCACTTAAGGCTAATATCATTCAAGCCATCCCTGAGATACAGCCCGAACCCGAAACCATTAACAAGGTCATGGAAAATTACGAGTGACAGAATGCACTTCTGCGAAACCAGCCGAGGCAATCAAAAACAAAATTTAATTTTCACATTTTCCTATTTTCTGGAAGTACACCACGCAAATATTAAGGAAAATGTTTTGGTAGCAAAACTTTACTTTACCAATTTGAAAAAGAAATCTTTCCCCCTGCATAGCAGGAGTATGTGTTTAATAGATTAGTTTCAATGCATAGCCAGATATGCGAACATTGTGTAAATCGCAAAAAGCACATAAATCTCGTTACAATAAAAGTTTTTAGACTAAGAGCCCACAGCAATTTTTGGGTGTGATTAATAACAAAAAATAATTAGCATAATTAGATAGGCCTTTTATAGTTATTCACAAATGTGAAAGTCTTGCATACTCTAGTTGGAGCAATAGTGCATAATAGTGCATCAAGTATGCAGTTCTTTCCAAGTCCAAATAATTGTGACAACAACTTTGCCAAAATGTAGAGTCAAGTCTCTGGTTGAAAATATCGAGATCCAAGACGGTTTACAGACAGCCTTCTGCCTGCCAGTCGCGATAAGAATAGGCTACTTCTTGCACTAAGAAGGCCACCTTCAAAACGTCTTGGACCACGATATTTGCAATCAGGGCACTTAGTTCTTCGTTTTGAAGTTATGGCAAATTTTTCTATCCCAATTTTTTAGACTTTGGAAAGAACTGATGCACTATTGAGCCCACTAGAGTATGCAAGACGTTCACATTTATAAATAACTATAAAAGGCCTATCTAATTATGCTCATTATTTTTTGTTATCAATCACAACCAAAAATTGCTGTGGGCTCTCAGTCTATTTGGAGCGAAGCTTTTGTTTAAGTTAATTAATTTATTTATTTAAAAAAAATAGCATACCGAGAACAAAATGCTACGCGAAGAATTTTACGTCTAAAAAGTGCTCTGCGATTAAAGGATTTAGAAAAACACTCTATAATATTAAAGAGTGAAGTCAACAACCTATACGTTCTTAGGAAAAACACTCCATTCTGCATGGACGATGGCCTCCCGTTTAACAAGAAATGAATGTTATATTTAAGCTTTGTTATATTATGTTCAACCAGGCAGACATGCCGAATTATATAGCATTATAGAAAGGATAGCAAAAGTTAATTTTAAAATACCTTTTCTTTATCGGAAGCTCCAATATATTGCTGCATGCCTGCGTTCTTCAAAATCAGACGAACTTCCAATTTGTGATTTAAATAACCATGTTTGGGTGTGATTTAGGTCTTTAGATTGTGCTTCTTCTGTTCGACGACGGTGATGATCAACATGTCTACTCCGAGTTGTACCTTCATTTGTTTTCTAAATTTAAAAAAAAAATTATTATCAATATTTTAACAAAAACTAATGAATACGTAAAGGGTGTTGGAACTTTAAATTCAACTGGTGTGATTGCTCGAGAACTTTGTAATCACCGGACTCAGCGATTGTTCAAGGCAAGCAACTTGCGTTTGCTGGACAAATATCTGGTCTCATCTATTGGTGAAAGCTCTGGTGACCGCAGATACAAGGCGCCTTTAACAGGAGTAAAACTACGACTTCGCTGCTGATTTACTTTGAGATTCGAAATATCTTTGAATTGCTCCACATTGATGGCAATTGGGCGATTTAAGCCGTGGGGTGAATTGCGTTCAAATTCTAGCCCAGAAGTTGATCGACTCATGGTGAACATCACGGTTGGCGGTGTTGGAAGTTGGACGATCGTTTATTTCTGTGTGGTAACTCGTTTTTATGATTTATTTTCAAATACCTAAATCTGGTACTTACCAAATGGCATTTTATTTAAATAATTTTTATATGAAATAATTAAAACCTAAATGTACTTTGTTAAACTGGAAAACAAATTAAATTAATGCCGATTGCCGATGGCGAATGCGAATGCGAATAATAACGGATTCGGATAACGGGCGATTTCTTAACGAAAGATTTACATTTAAAGGCTGGTTCACGCGGTTGTACCTTTGTATATAGGGGGGTTCACATTCTCAAATATGTTTGACAAATGCTGTTTGATTGACTCGAATTTGAAAATGTGAACGCTTCATCAAATAGATTGTCAAACATGCTTGATGATATCAAAATATTTTGATATTTTGCTGATTTGGCAAGCATATTTGAGAATGTCAAGCCACAAGCAAATTTCATTTTCAATGAAGTTCTCGAGCTGTGCATATCGTAAGAAAATATTTCAAAATGAGTCATAATGGCCAAATCACAATCTCGCGTTCGTCGGTCCGGCGTTAAATGGGTGTTTGATCGTATATACGATTTTGTGTGTCAAAAAGCGCGACCGTAGCATTTGTAAAACGAAATTTAGCTTCAAACCTTGAGCGTTGACTGACATTTCCATGACATCTTTGATAAGTACCTACTTAATTGTTATATTCCAATGAATTTTGTTACTGTTTATTAATTTACAAGGTATATAAATATTTTAAATTTTGGGCATTTAAAATAGTTAATTTGTGAAGCTATTTTCTTAAACAAGAGATGGATATGGCCGATATGGATGATCTTGATGACCTCCTTGACTTTTCCTTGTTCGGTGTTGTGAGCTATGCTGGGTATGAGGCATTTAAAAACGACGAAAAAAGAGTAGAAAGGCAGCGATGGGTTCGGGAGCTCAATTTTAGCAGAGACACTGATGGATTCTTTGCTTTTAATTATGATGCAATGCAAAAGCATGATCCAGAACATTTTTTTAAAATAACCCGAATGAAACCGGCGACATTCGATTTAATTACTTATAAAAAAACAACTTTAATTACTTACTTCTTATTTCACTGCAATTTTCAACTTTCAAAACAAATACAAAATACGGCCGACAATGAACTGTCAAACGCCCGACCGAATAGAAAATAGATCTACTTTTGCTTTGGCCTGGCGTTGGTCTGACGTTTACGATATTACGATATAAAGCGGTCGCAACGCCGGAGGTAACATTTCAGATTGCCTCATAAGAGTCTATTGTTTTTATTCAAAATGTCAAAGCCCGACCGACCAAACGCGAGATTGTGGTTTGGCTATAAGTTGTGTTCAACCAAGTAAAGGTCAGTGTAGAGCAGTGTAGTGCAGTGCAGGTTCATGAAAAAAAAAACAAATTAAATTCGGCGCAAGTAAAATGTCTTATGGCCAAACCACAATCTCGCGTTTGGTCGGTCGGGCTTTGACATTTTGAATAAAAACAATAGACTCTTATGAGGCAATCTGAAATGTTACCTCCGGCGTTGCGACCGCTTTATATCGTAATATCGTAAACGTCAGACCAACGCCAGGCCAAAGCAAAAGTAGATCTATTTTCTATTCGGTCGGGCTTTTGACAGTTCATTGTCGGCCGTATTTTGTATTTGTTTTGAAAGTTGAAAATTGAAGTGAAATAAGAAGTAAGTAATTGAAGTTCTTTTTTGTCTGGGAACTCCTTGCGAAAAATACCTTTAAAAAAATCAATTTTTATTGCAAAGAAAAATAATTTCAGTGGCAGATACTACTTACATAAGGGTGAGAAATAATCTACACCTAGGAGAAATTGGTTTTCTCCAAGAATGCTTTTCTAGTTCTGGCTCGATAAAAGTTCTCAACAAATCGAATGTCGCCGGTTTCATTCGGGTTATTTTAAAAAAATGTTCTGGATCATGCTTTTGCATTGCATCATAATTAAGAGCAAAGAATCCATCAGTGTCTCTGCTTAAATTGAGCTCCCGAACCCATCGCTGCCTTTCTACTCTTTTTTCGTCGTTTTTAAATGCCTCATACCCAGCATAGCTCACAACACCGAACAAGGAAAAGTCAAGGAGGTCATCAAGATCATCCATATCGGCCATATCCATCTCTTGTTTAAGAAAATAGCTTTACAAATTAACTATTTTAAATGCCCAAAATTTAAAATACGCAATATTATATACCTTGTAAATTGATAAACAGTAACAAAATTCATTGGAATATAACAAGATGTCACGGAAATGTCAGTCAACGCTCGAGGTTTGAAGCTAAATTTCGTTTTACAAATTCTACGGTTGCGCTTTTTGACACACAAAATCGTATATACGATCAAACGCCCATTTAACGCCGGACCGAAGAACGCGAGATTGTGATTTGGCTATTATGCCTGCGCTAAAGTCGATGGTAAAGGGAAGAAATTCATTCCCACTGCCTGCGACGACGTTGTTGGGTTTTTAGGCACAAAATCTCTTCCTCCTCTTCACCTTTTTTCATCAATCTTTCAAACACTTGCGTTCGGAATCCTTCGTGCAAATATACATACATACATAGATTTAATTAAGATATTATTGGATTATTGGAGAACACTGAATCATTGTATATATAAACTATAGTACTCTCATGAAGAGGAACGAACGATGCGGCACCATACGAGCGTATTCCATAATTTTTTACGTAGAGTTGTGGAGAGTAAGGACAGACGATAATCAGGAAGGGGTGATAATATTTTCGGTAAAAGCAAACCGAAGGTGCAGAACAAAGCGACAACAAGAAAGCTATTTTACTTGCGATATAGGTACTATAGGGCAAGTTCTGCATTTGGAAAAAAAATCGAACTCGAGATTTTGATCAAAGTTGACATTACGATGATAGCGAAGACGAAAAAAGTGGGTCTGACAATTCCGTCTGTCTGTCTGTATGTCTGTATGTCTGTATGTCTGTATGTCTGTATGTCTGTACCTCGAACTACAGCCTAAACTACCAAACGTATTTTCTTCAAACTCGGTAGTTAAGGGTCTTCGGTGATTCCCTAGAGGAAAAATTGAAATTTTTTTTTTAGCTCTAAAACTAAGGGTACCCCCCATACACCCGTAATGCAAAATCTTATTTATCTCGAAAACGGCTCTAACGATTTTGATAAAAAAAATTAGGTGTAATATTATGGACATGGACTATATTCTGGTGAAAAAAAAATTTGGGGGGAAATGTTATTAGGGGTACCTGTCATAGAACGGTTTTTTTGATTTTCGAATTTCTCACCAACGGCTCTAACGATTTTAACCAAAATTTTTATGCAGGAGCTGCTTTGCATTTTAAAAAACACAAACTAAAAATTTTTTCGAAAAAATAGTTTTTGGATTTTTAAAAAAATAATACAATTTTTTTTTTGAAAATTCAATATCTTGAAAACCGATACAAGATTAAATTTTTAAATTACGTTATAAAATGTATTTAATTAAATACTAACAATTTGCATATCAATTTTTTTTATAAAAATTTTAAGGAAAATTTAGTACACAAAAAACATGTTTCAGTGTGTCTGTATGTCTGTACCTCTCACTACAGCCTAAACCCTTGGACCTATTTCTTTCAATCTCGGTAGTTAAGGGTCTTCGGTGATTCCCTAGAGGAAAAATTGAAATTTTTTTTTTAGCTCCAAAACTAAGGGTACCCCCCATACACCAGTAATGCAAAATCTTATTTATCTCGAAAACGGCTCTAACGATTTTGATAAAAAAAATTAGGTGTGATATTATGGACATCGACTATATTTTGGTGAAAAAAAAATTTGGGGGGAAATGTTATTAGGGGTACCTGTCATAGAACGGTTTTTTTGATTTTCGAATTTCTCACCAACGGCTCTAACGATTTTAACCAAAATTTTTATGCAGGAGCTGCTTTGCATTTAAAAAAATATAAACTAAAAATTTTTTCGAAAAAATAGTTTTTGGATTTTTAAAAAAATAATACAATTTTTTTTTAAAATTCAATATCTTGAAAACCGATACACGATTAAATTTTTAAATTACGTTTTAAAATGTATTTTATTAAATACTAACAATTTGCATATCAATTTTTTTTATAAAAATTTTAAGGAAAATTTAGTACACAAAAAACATGTTTCAGTGTGTCTGTATGTCTGTACCTCTCACTACAGCCTATACCCTTGGACCTATTTCTTTCAATCTCGGTAGTTAAGGGTCTTCGGTGATTCCCTAGAGGAGAAATTGAAATTTTTTTTTTAGCTCCAAAACTAAGGGTACCCCCCATACACCCGTAATGCAAAATCTTATTTATCTCGAAAACGGCTCTAACGATTTTGATAAAAAAAATTAAGTGTGATATTATGGACATGGACTACATTTTGGTCAAAAAAAATTTTGGGGAAAAATGTTATTATGGGTACCTGCCATAGACCCGTTTTTTTGATTTTCGACTTTCTCATTAACGGCTCTAAGGATTTTAACCCAAAATTTTTAGCAGGAGTCCCCTTAAGTTTAAAATAATATTGTATATAAAAATATTCGAAAAAATATTTATTGGGTTTTAAAAAAAAAAAAAAATTTTTTTAAATCAATATCTTCAAAACCTATGAACGATTATTTTTTGAAATTATTTCCTAAAACTAATATTATTAAATACTTAAAATTCGCATCCCACATTTTTTTCTTGAAAAATTTTAGAGAAATTTCTTATATAAAAAATTTATTTAATAATAAAACGATTTTTTAAGGTTTATTTGCATAAATTCATACTTTTCCGGAAACCAGACGGCAATTTTATGCATTTGAACATTATTATCTCATTAAATCCATGTTTTATATTTATAAAATGTATCTTAAATTCCAAAGTACTTTTACATAAGAGCAAGTTCGTGCGATCCAGTCGTGCATTTTATTTTGTTTTGTTTTTATTCATTTTCTATACAAATAAGTATGATGTGGCATTTTTTGCTTCACGCGTAGAGAAAAACGGTATATTGTTGGAATGAAGGTTTTATTTTTTTCGTTCGCTGTGTTGTATCTATGTTGGAGCAAATAAATATATGTATGTATGTAGGTACGAATATAGGATTTTAATTCAAATACACGATTACCACTCAGAACAAATTTTTTGTATAGGTAGTTATATAATTATTTTTGTAAGCAGATTTTTAAAATGCAGAATTTCGAGAATTAGAGTTTTAGAGTTCTGAAATAGGTACAGAAAAATTATAATGAAAGCTAAAATTTTGAAGAGTAGAATTTTGGAATGCAGATTTTTGGGAAATGAAATTTTGAAATGCATAAAACTTAATAAGTAAAATTTTGAACAACAGAAGTTTGAAAAAGGAATTTTGAAATACAGAAAGCTTGGCACCTAAGTAAAATTTTAAAAAGCAAAACTTTGAAATTCAGAAATTTAAAAAATAAAATTTTGAAATGCAGAATTTTAGGAATTAAAATTTTGAAATGCAAAATTTTGGGAAATATAATTTTGAAAAATGTACTTTGAGCAGTAGAATTCTGAAATACAGAAAACTTAATAAGTAAAATTTGAAAAGCAGAATTTTGAAAAAGAAATTTTGAGAAGTAAAATTTTGAAATACCATATTTTGGGAAATTTTAATATGCACAAAACTTAGTAAGTAAAATTTGGAAATGCAGAATTTTGAGAAGTAGAATTTTGAAATGCACAATTTTGAGAAGTAGAGTTTCAAAATGCAGAATTTTGAAAACTTTAATTTTGACAAGTAGTATATTGAAAACTAAAATTTTATCAATTAGAATCTTGAAATTCAAAATTTTGAGAAGTAGAATTTTGAAATGTAAAATAACAAAAAAAAATCATGTCATACATCACTCCCTACATCACGAGTATGCAATTTTTAACTCGCTAAGATGCTTAGTTTAGCCAGAAATCACGTTTGAAAAAGTCAACTTTGGGGGGTCTACGGAGCTCCGTTTAGTCGCAAATCGCATTTAAAGATAAACATTTATTTTTCGTTACATGCGATACGTGGATTGAAAGGTGGCACTCCCTAGATCCTGAAAATGCAATTTTTAACTCGCTGAGATGCCTAGTTTAGCCAGAAATCATATTTAAAAGTACATTGGGTGGCCCGCTCTGCAGGACTTAAGAAATTTAAGTCCCTTTTTCGGGGACACACCCTTTCACGCGACTCCATCGCTCCGCTTAGGGTATGTTAAGTCACCTGGCAGGCGCCAATGTAAACAATGTATGAAAAATCAAAATTTCTTCAATTTTTAAAATAAATATTTCAAAACTCAATATTTCGAAAACCCTATGCTAGATTTATTTTAAACTTGATAAATAAAAGTTTATCAATATAATCTACAAGATGTGAGAAAAAAAAATTATTTTACCTAAAAATAAAGGTACCATCCATACAAATGTAAAAAAAAAAATAAAAATGGTTTTAAAAATCGTATTTTTCTCGAAAACGGCGCCTGGAATTTTGATAAATTTTTTTTTGTATGATCTTTAATTTAATAAAACAAATTTTGAAATTAAGATATTACAGCTTGTACCTACCATAGAACCATTTTTCCAAATTTTGACATTTGACAATTTTCTCATTATGGAAATTTTTTATATAGATGCTTCCAAAAAGGTTAAAAACATTGCGTCTCAAAGCTTTGAAAAAAAATATTTTTTTTAATTTTTGGAAAGAAGTAATTTTTTTTTCTTGGAAAATTCAATATCTCAAAAACGGCTCAATATTTTATTTCGAAACCTAATTTCCATTCGTACAATAATAAAAACTTAAGGTTGGTGTACCAAATTTTTTTTTTATTTTATTTTCACTTACAAAATTATGTACATAATTGCAAGTTTTGTATGTGGAAAAAATTTAACGCTAGATTTTGATCAAAGTTGACTTTACGATGATAGACAAAACGGAAAAATATTTTTTTATCTAAAATTTTTTTTTTTGAAAAATCAATGTCTTAAAAAAGTTTGAGCGATTAATTTTTGAAAATATTTCTTAGAATCTTTATTTTTAAATACTTCAAATTAATATCCCAAATTTTTTTCTAGAACAATTTTAAAGAAATTTCTTATATTTAAAATTAGTTTAATAATAAAAGGTTTATTAAACTTTGTTTGCATAAATTCGTACCTTTTATATTTATATTAACAAAATACATTTTAATGAATTAATAATTTCCAAATTTGATGAAAATTCGTAGACAAACATTAAAAGAAATATTTGTTTGTTCAAAATTCGCAGGGCAAATATCTTATTTTTTTACAAAATATATGGATAAAAACTATTTTTTATAAAAAAATGTTTATTTTTATTATCAAAGTTTTTCATGTGGGGTGCATCAATATATTTTTTAAATTTACACCAAATTTCTTTTTTTTTTATTTTTCTAAAATTGCTTTATAAGGAATACAGTAAATGCATACAAAATATTTTTTCCAAAAAAGGTAACTGATTTTTTAAAAATATTATGTCAATAATAATTTTATTCTATTTATTCTAATTTTTTTTTAATTAATTTAAGTTTTCTAAAATTATCTTTTTCTCGAAAAACGTATTTGATTTTTTTTTCACAATTGCTTTATGTGAATATTTATAAATTTCTGAAATTGTTTATATACACATAAAAAGTATTAAAAATTTTCTATATTTTTTGCAAACAAAGTTTATATGAATAAATTTTAAAAACTGTTCTATACCTATATCAAATTTCTTTTTTTTTATTTTTAATTATATAAATACCTACCTATCAACGAATACAAATAATTTTGTCTACCATACCATATTTTATATAGGTATGTACATACGAAAAAGCTATTTTCTTTAATAAAAATATAGGTAGGTATACGTACCTATGTATTAGATTTTCTTAAAGAAATAGTTTTATACCTTTGCATATACATATGTACATAATTATATTAATTGCAAAAAAAAACAATTTCCACTATCTAACCACCCACTGCATCTAATGTAGGCAGTTAACCTAGTTGATTACAATTATTATTTTTGTTCTTCAAAATTACACCAATTATTATACTTTTGAATAACAAAAATAATAATAATTGCAATCAACATAGGTAAGTTACCTAATATATTAAGATAAAGTTCCTATGTAGATATACTAAAATTCAAAAAAGCCTAATCCTATCAAGAATCAATTTTCAAAATTATTCCTACTTAAATCTATTTAAATAGGTATGTGTGTCCATACAAAAAAAAAGCAACGTTGTATTTTGGTTAGATATGCCGAAATTGAACAACGTTGCTTTGTTGCGTATGAAAGAGCAAAAACAAAACAAATATTCTTGACAAAAAAATATAACAACAAAACACACAGAAGATCCCTCAAAAGGAAAATGCTACAAAACAAATTTCATTTTCTCATTCTCGTCTTTCTCATTGCCAGAACTGATAAAATTTTCTTGCTCTTCCTCAATTACTACCCCACCCTAAATCAAAAGTCTCCACGACAATATTTTCCTACGACAGCGCCCTCGGTAGAGTGTATTCCATACCACTTTTTTCTGTTCCATGAGAGTACTATAGTTTATATATACAATGACTGAATCACCAGAGATTGCCCTTCACTCGAAGTTAGCTCTAATCTATGCATTATTTAAAAACTTTAATCAAAAATACAAAGCGCGAAAAAAAATCAACTTTATTCGGTAACAAAATTAATCGAATAATGACAACAACTGATTTTGACAGTTTTCACCAACCTGCACTAGCTCAAAAGGTAGTGCAAAATATTCTGAACTAGTGTACACTAGTTCAGCTCAATGAACACTAATCAGTGTAAGTCAGTGCAGAAATTTTCTCAATGAACACAAAAAAGCTACAGTTTTCTGCCCAGAGTAGTCCAATGCAGCTGGTTGAACAGAACTATATATGCAATACCGGTAATTCAGGTGGATTTTATTAGATTAATAAGGGTATTCATGTAACGAGATAATTTTCCGCTTTGTAGAAAGATATAACTTTATGCGCGAAACAGATTAAACCAGCAACAGCACCAGCATCGTCAACAGCAAACAGCACGCTGACCAGCAAACATTTCTCAAACACATTGCCACCAGCAACGTCATTTCATCTGCTTGACATTTCATATGGAAAAAAAAGCTTTTCATTGTGGTGCCACTGAAGATTGCAGTGAGAAAGTTGGCAACACCGCATCAGCAACAGCAAATTTAGGACTTTGGCCTAACGACGCTGTTGGCGTTGCTGTTGCTGTTCTAATGTGTGTTGAACAATTGAAATACATTTTCTCTAAATTAATGGCGGCCGCTGTTGCTGTTGACAGTGCTGTTGCTGGTTCAATCTGTTCCGCGCTTTACGCAGCATGTTTTCATGAACACCCCCTAAGAAATACCATTGTATATATAAAATCGTGTTTTGTTCTCTGTTTTTATTAAATTTACTCCCGTCAGAGACAAAACGCGAATCCAGAACGACAAATTCTTTTTTTGGTAGCTCCTTATAAACTATTTCTCTTGATTAGGTTTTTCTTGTTGATAAAGGTTTTTTTTCTTGCCACTCTTCAATGAAATTTACTTTTTGGCAGCACTGTTTTTACGGTTTCAGGGTTAACATCTTATTGCAAGTATTTCCTTACCTCCGCCGTCAACTTTGGTGCACCTATTTGGGGTTTATTTTTTAACTTATAACAATATCCAACGTTCATCGCCTGCAGTAAACTTTTTTGGTCTTCAAGATTTTTGTAAATTTTCAACAGCTTTTGTTGTTTTGAATCTTTTTATGATGTCTCCTACCGTAGACTTGCTTCTTTTTACAATTTCTGCAATAGCACGTACAGAGTTACATTTTTAAAAATGTTTTATCACTATTTTTCGCACTTCTATCGTTGTATATCAAAATTGTTCTTCCATTTTGACCTTATTAATAATAACACATAAAATTCAAATCGAATTAACATCTGACATATGTAACGGAATTTTAAGAACCTAAAAGTGTTATATTTGTCCCGTTAAAAACAAAAAAATGAGTATACCACAGAGTGTCCGATTTCTTTTTTGATATTAAATTTGCGATTATTTTCCTTTAATTTAAATTTCGATGACAATTTGTTAATAAAACTGTAATTCTTGCTAAATATCCAGAGTTTATAGTAAAAACTATGTATAAATGCAAAAATACGCTATTTTTAAACCTTCATCAATTTTATTTTGTGATTTAAAGAGACAAAACTTGTATGTCCGATTTCTTTTTTGATCCACTGTATAGTAGCATGCTGAATACCCAAATTAAAATTCATAAAAGATTTGTTGACAGCTCAAACATTTGTATGGAAATTCATAGCAGAATAACAGAATAGAAGAATAAAAGATCTCGCCGAATAGGTCTAATTATAACTTTGTATATATACATAAGTCCCCTATTACACGATGTCTCACGAGACGAGGCTCACATAAGTGCGAAAAAGAAAGCAGCTATGAGGAAATGAGATGCAAGAGTAAATAAAGAAGAAATACTAAAAGAGTAATAAGTTTTATTTAACGAACCTAGCAAAAATATTACATTGGTGTCAGAAAAGTGGAATAAAACTTATTGTGCAGTGAAGTGTGCGGAAAAAAATAAAATAATAATAAAAATGAGCAAGTTACTAAAAGAGCTCAATTATAATGAGCTGAAAAGTGAATTAGGCAAGCGAGAACTTTCTAGAGCAGGATCGAAAAATGAGCTTGTTCTGCGTTTGGCCAAATATTTGAAACAACAAAATGATGACCCGGACATTTTCGTCTTTGAAGCTGACGCTGAGGAAGCAGACGTAAGTAAAAATGTAGATGTTTCAAATATGATTAGTCTTCTGCTTCAACGCTTCGAAGAGCAACGAAATGAGCAGAAAAACGAACAAAAGAATGTTCTCGCAGGTCTCGAAGAGCAACGAAATGAGCAGAAAAACGAACAAAAGAATATTCTCGAACGCCTGGAGAAACAGAAAGACCTTCTGGAAGAGCAGAGGAACATGCTAGAAGGCAAGCTTGTAAGTATCGATAATAATGTATCTGCACTTGGTGAACGTGTTTAATTGCTAGAGAATCAAGTCGAAAACAAAATGGAGACGTTTTCAAAAGTGTTAGATGAACGTGTTTCATTGCTAGTCAACAACAAAATGGAGACGTTTTCAAAAGAGTTAGACCGTGTTCGAAACATAAAGATTCGGGAAAGTTCTGGGGAAACTTTGAGAAAAAAAGAGATGCAACCTCCAACCTTTGATGAACAAACTTCTTGGTCTATATACAAGAAGCAATTCGAGGCAGCTTCCACAACAAATGGCTGGGATGAGGCTGACAAGTATATAGCCTTAACTCTTGCTCTTAGAGGAGCAGCTGCTGAGTTGTTGCAAACCATACCAGCAGATAAGAGCGGTGACTTCAATTCCTTGGTTTTGGCTATAGACAAAGGCTTTAGTAACAGCTACATGAAAGAAGTCTTCAAAGTGCAACTTAATTCCAGAGTTCAGAAGAGGGACGAAACTCTACAACAACTGCAGCGGACATTTAAAAGGCTTGTTTATCTTGCATATCCAGATGTTGGAGAGGAAATTTGTAACCAGTTCGCAGTTGAAGCATTTGTTCGCGCCATTTCTGACATACATCTTCAAAGGGCCGTGCGAGCTGCTGGATGACGAACGCTTTCTGAAACATTAGCGTTTGCCTTGACAATGGAAGCAGCTGAGCAAGCTTCTCACGGAGTATATCAACTTAGAGAAGCCATCGTCGAAGAATGCTGATGCCAAAGAACTGATGTCCAAAGGAACCAACGGAACGGACTTGCAAAGTGCTGGAATTGCAACAAGATCGGACATTTACGGCGTCAATGTCGATTACCACCAAGAATAGCTTGTCAACATTGTGGACACGGAGTTTCAAACCCAGAACAAGGTAACAATAACATCAGTGTTACTTCCCGAACAGTTTCCCAACAAGTAAGAACTAACTTCGAGGGGCGGAAGCTGATTTCTGTTATCGATGGTGTTGTGAACTTAGTAATCAATTAATTTTATGTATCAAAATATTTATAATATTTTCTTCACTTGCTTATAAGTACTAGCTCAATAAAGACGTTTCCGCTCTGGGATTTATTTCATTTAAATTATTTTATTTATTTGAATAGAATCAACTTTTCTACGTATGTAGCGGTATATGTTGATGATTTGTTGATTTTTTCAAACAGCAATGCCTGGAAAAACAAACTAAAGAGCAATCTTACAAAACATTTTAGTATGAAAGATCTTGGTGAAGCAACCAATTGCATTGGAATGCATATAACAAGTGATCGTAAAAATGGCACTATTTCCTTGCATCAAGAAAAATATACCAAGACGATAGTACGATACTTGAAAAGTTCGGAATGTCAAGTTGTCATCCGATAGATTCACCAGCAGACATAAATAGCAAGCTGACAAATAACAAATTGAGGCAAAAAAACCTTCCTTTCGGTCATACATGTACCAGTTTTAGCTAAAGCTAACTAGCCGAAACATGTGAATAAAAAAAACGAACACCTTAAATTACGAAGCTTAAGCTAGAATTTTCCAGCATAAGCTATTTAGCGTTATCATTTTTTTATTCACATAAAACAAAGCTTAAGCTAGTACTGTCTAGCTTTAGCTGCTAGTAAAAGCTATGACTAGTTGGCTTTAGCTTCCTCCAAAAAAAGCTTTAACTTTTTTTTTATTCACAAGACCCAAATGT
Organism: Chrysotoxum bicinctum; assembly: GCA_911387755.1. Lineage (NCBI taxonomy): Eukaryota > Metazoa > Arthropoda > Insecta > Diptera > Syrphidae > Chrysotoxum > Chrysotoxum bicinctum. Next base: position 66,528,256 of record OU426990.1, on the reverse strand, counting down.
CACCCTTTACAAAATATATGTATTTTATACAGATACGCCAACCATTTGTTAAGAACTCTTTAAAATATCTTAAGCACTTCACAATAAGATATCGAAACTGAAATTCAAAGCAAATAGTGAAAAAAGTGTAAACAAAGAGTAAAGGAAGAATATAGCTGTTTACAATCAGTCAAATTCAAAGAAAAAAAGAGCAAACAAAGTGTAAGCAAAGAGTAAAAGAAAAAGATAACAAATTCACAACAATTAGGCTAGGCGCGCACATTCAATTTTTAGTTTTGCAACTGTTTGTTACGAGCAGCTAAAAAGCTTGTGTTTTGACACAAACTAAACGATTGCCTAAAATGAGTTCGCTATTTTGTGTAACATATAATTATACGCACCTGCGTGAACATTCAACCAAATAGTTCGTCTGTTTTCTTATTTTCTATAAGCAACCAAACAGTTGTGCAGTTTTGTTTATTTTTATTAAACATAATCATATGCAATGGCGCGCACATTCAACTAAATAGTTGAGTTGTTTTCTTTAAACAGAAGAGAGAACAAAAGATTTTCGCTTGGTTTCACAATTCACAATTGTTAGGCGAAACTAAACATTTTTTTTTCAACCAAAGAGGAAAGTAGTAATTCTTGATGTTAAGCTTTCATAAATACGTTTTAGTGAAAACTTCCACAGCAAAACCTCTTTCAGCATTTTAAAACTACTCCTTTTAAAGAGGTTTTATAGAGGGTACATATAGAGTCAATATGGTGACATTTAACATGATTATCTCTGTCGTAATTTGCCCTATAGACCAACAAAATAAGTGAGGATTGGCAACGCGCGCATTCCAGTTACGGGACAGCTATAAACTTTCAACGAATTATTTATATGTGTTAGTAATGTCATGACATTTTTATTCGTCTATATATAACCCCGCAGTCAATATAATTTCTTTGTCTTTGCTGTACATTGTAGCCTGACGGGAGGTAAAAAACGAGTAAGCTTTTAGATTTATAATTTATGTAATTGATTTGTTAGTATAACTTAAAATGTATTTATTTGTAATTTAACAGATAATAAACGCAACGCAACGAAACGCAACTAAGCGAAAAGTTGGAGTTTGGTTATTCTTCCTTCCTTTTTGTTCAGCAAATTCCACAACTTTATTATTCGCTTTCTTACGAATGGAGCCAAGGCCTTTGTGAATTGTATGCTGCCGTTTTATACGTATTCTCAACTAGTCGCCCTTTGGAATAGCGGCACTCCTTCTGCCAGTTATTTTCACCGCTAGTCGCCGAGAAATCATCAGACTTATATTGTTCGTATGAAGCCTTAACATACGTATTCTCAACTAGCCGCCATAAGGAATATAGTGAACCGTTTGCCAGTTATTTCCACTGCTAGTCGCCGAGAAACCATCAGCCTGATATTGTTCGTATGCAGCCTTTATTGTACGTCGTCTCAACTAGCCGCCATAAAGAATATAGTGACCATTTTGCCAGTTATTTCAACCGCTAGTCGCCGAGAAATCATCAGACTTGTATTGTCCATATGCAGCCTTTATATACGTATTCTCAACTAGCCGCCATAAGGAAAAGCGAACCGTTTGCCAGTCATTTCCACTGCTAGTCGCCGAGAAGCCATCAGCCTGATATTTTTGTATGCAGCCTTTATTTTATTTCCACTGCTAGTCGCCGAGAAACCGCCAGCCTTGATGAGTAGAAGAAGTCAACGTTTAAATAAAGTGCCTTTCCGAAAATTTGAGCCATTCTTTGTGAACATGCCGAACCTTTCTCGATCACCAACGTCACCACTGCCACGTGGAACATTAGAAACCCCAACAATTGCCACCGAACATACACCGCAAGAACATCATGATAAGCGGGATATAGAACAGGTAACAGTTGAATTTAATAGAAAATTATTAGAATTACAGAACGAGTTTAAGCGCCAAATGCACGTCATGCAATCACTGTTAATTTCTAATAATCAAGCAATTCAGAACAGCGTTAGCGATCTTCGAAATGAAGTGCGTAGAACCGAGAATCTACACATTTTAAATACATCACGTCCAGTCCCCTTGCTAGACATCAACGACATTGGTAATTGTCAGGCGGAGCCCCCTTCGTCAGACTCTGTCGCCAGCAATCAGCAACCCGTAGCCCATCGCCAGAAAAAGATTTACCCGCTGCCAAAGTTTTCGGGACTTCCAGAAGATTGGCAGACATTTTCTGAAGCCTTTAAAAGTACTACCGAGGAATTCGAATACAGTGACCTTCATAATATCATGCGTTTTAGGGATGCAATTGAAGGAAATGCTCGTGAGATGGTGGAGTCTCTTTTGTGTAGTTCCAGAAACGTAAGTGCAATATTCGAGACATTAGAAGAAACCTACGGAAGACCAGAACAGCTGATTAAATCACAAATTCAAAAGATACATGCTTTGCCAGCAGTCGCTGAGGTAGATCTTTCAGCCCTGACCATTTTTGCAAATAAAATTAGCAACATGACTACATTTCTTGAGTCTGCTCGGGGAAATCACCACCTTACTAACCCGACGTTGTTGAGCGAATTAGTGTCTAAACTGCCCGTGTCTAGACAACTTCAGTGGGCAGAAAAGTGCATCCAATTCCAACGCGTTGCAACCGTAGTCGACTTCAGCAAATGGTTGTGCGACATGAGAAAGATTGCCAATATGGTAAATGACTCATTGCACTCGATTTTGCCACCAACCGGTTCAAACACACGAAGACATATGCCACCCGCACAAGCCGCAGATAGAAACCGAAGCCGAAAGTACGCAATGGTAAGCATTGCACAAAAAAGATGTCCAGTATGTGATGGTGAGTGTGAAAATATAGGTTCTTGTTCAAGATTTCTGAAGTTGTCAGTAAACGAGCGATGGCAAAAGATAAAATCGTTGAGAATGTGTTTTTCGTGCTTTAAGAGTGGACACCGAGCAAACAGATGTTTTAATAGACGCCGATGTGAAGCCGCAGGGTGTCCTCACTTCCACCACCGTCTTTTGCATTCAGCCACTAATGAATCCCAAGTACCAGCACCGACTTCAGCAGTCACTTTGGAATCAGATATACGTCAAAGCAAGCGAAATTGTCATGCAAAAGCGAACCAAGAAAATGACACAGTATTATTCCAGATTATTCCTGTAAAATTGTATGGCAATAAGTGTTTAACAACATATGCATTCGTGGATGATGGCGCCAATGTCACAATGATTGATGAAGAATTAGCAAGAGAACTTGGGATACAAGGAAACGAAGAGCATTTAGAACTGCAATGGCTAAACCGTCAAACCTTGCGAGAGAAAACAGAAGTTATAGAGATTTCGATTAGCGGGGTACATGAAGATGCGGAAAAATACAAAATGTCAAACGTGTTCGTGACATCAAATTTAGCGCTGCCCACTCAATCACTAAATGTTACTGAGTTATCCGAGCAAGACAAAAATGTCCACCTTAAGATGTTACCAGCGCGCAGTTATGATAACGTGCAGCCAAAAATGATAATAAGCTTGACACACGCCTACCTAACAATGCCAATAGAATCACCAAGAACTACGAATGTCCCTGGACCGATCGCTATAAAAACAAGACTTGGATGGATGATCTATGGCCCTGTAGGAAACGACTTGCAGACACGTCATCGGACCGCATGCACTGCAATCAAAATCGATGGTAAGAATGAAACTCTGGAACAGATTATGAATTCATACTTCGATGTCGAGACCTTTGGAGTAAAGACAGATGTAAAGCCACTATGTTCTGACGCCGATAGAAGAGCTTTAGACATTTTGAATTCAACAACGAAACGTTGCGGTGAAAGGTTTGAGTGCGGTCTGTTATGGCGCAATAATGAAGTCACATTTCCAGACAGTTTCCAAATGTCATTGCAGCGATTAGAAAGTATCGAAAAGAAAATGAATCGAGATCCAGAATATGGTGCTCAGTATCAGGCAAAAATCGAGGAATACATTTCTAAAGGCTATGCTAGGCGTTTGACTGAAAAGGAAGCACAGACCCGAACGAAGAAAACCTTTTATTTGCCTCATTTTGGCGTGAGAAACCCAAACAAAAAGGGTATACGTCTTGTCTTCGATGCCGCTGCCGAAACCCAAAATGTTTCCCTTAACAAATGCTTACTTCCAGGTCCGGACATAAATCAGCCTTTAATTTCTATTCTATTCCAGTTTAGAGAAGCCCCGATAGCGGTGTGTGGTGACATTAAAGAAATGTTTCACCAGATCATAATCTCAAAAAATGACCAAGATTGCCAACGGTTCTTATGGCGAAATAGAGATCCTAAACAGCCATTGGAGACGTTTATAATGGAGAGAATGATATTTGGTGCTAACTGCTCGCCGACGATTGCTCAGCATATAAAAAACGTAAATGCTAAGAGTTTTGCAACAGAACATCCACGTGCCGTGAAAGGAATTATCGAACGGCACTATGTCGACGACTATGTCGATTGTTTTAAATCAGAGGACGAGGCTATAGACGTCGTAAAAACTGTGATAAAAATACATAAGGCTGGAGGCTTTGAAATGCGAAACATCGTATCGAACTCGGAGCTGCTGAAAAGAGAAGTAGGTAATGCGGCCGCTGATAAATTAGTAAGTGTGGAAGGCGCCAATATAGAACGTGTTCTGGGCATGTATTGGTCACCAAAACGAGATGTATTCTTTTTCGACTTTAAATTTAACAAAGTTCCTGTCGACATTTTAAAGTTTAAACGCAAACCTACGAAGCGTGAAATGCTTAGCGCGACGATGTCCGTCTTCGATCCTTTTGGATTTCTGGCGAACTTCACTGTATGTGCAAAAATAATTATGCAGACTGTCTGGAAAGCTGGGATTCAATGGGATGAGGAACTCCCAGACATAATATATAAGAAATGGAAGAATTGGTTCGAGGAGCTGTCAAAGGTGGAGCAGTTAAATATTCCAAGATGTTACTTTTCGAAACCGCAAGAAGAAGCCGTGGATCTTCACATTTTTTGCGACGCCAGCGAGGAAGCTATGGCTGTGGTGGCTTATTGGCGAGGAGTGGAAGCTGGAATGGTAAAATTGTCGTTCGTTGCCGGAAAAACGTCGTGTGCCCCAACACGATTCCATACGATACCGAAATTGGAGCTGCAAGCGGCAGTCATGGCGGTGAGATTAAAGGATGCAATTATAAAATGTAATAACGTATCGGTCAGAAGTTGCATATTTTGGACCGACTCACATACTGTTATCCGATGGATACGCTCAGACCATCGCGTATATAAACAATACGTGGCAAATCGAGTTGCTGAAATTTTAGATTCCACGAGCATAAGCGACTGGCGGTGGTGCCCGGGCGAACTAAATCCAGCGGATGATGCGACCCGAGCTAAATTTCCTCTTAAATATATTGCGGAGAGTCGTTGGAAAAATGGGCCCGGTTTTCTTGTCCAAGAAGATAGTCAGTGGCCAGATGAATCTCTCATGAAGAACAACGTTGACAAGAGTAGTGATGAAATTCGATCCAGACATTTTGCTCTACTTATATGCCATGTAAGTAAGACAATTGTACCTGATGTTAACCGGTTTTCTAATTTTCTCAGATATAAGCGAGCTATGGCTTGGATTTTACGTTATATCTATAATTTGAAGCAAACCAAAAAGCAAGGATCCAAACGAAGTGGGGAACTTTCGATGGAAGAACAAAATGAAGCGGAAGTCTACATCCTTAAAGTTATCCAACAAGAAGTATTTTTCTCTGAGCTACGCTGTCTGCTCAAAAATCAAAACATCCCGAAGGAGAGCCGACTTAAAGCACTGAACCCATCCCTGGACGATCAAGGAGTTTTGCGTGTTCATGGTCGAATACACAATGCCACCTGTATACCTCCTTTTACGAGGAGACCTGTAATTATGCCTCGGGACCATCAGATGTCTCGTTTATTGGTCGAAAGCTATCATCGAAAATTTGGTCATGCCAACACATCAACCGTAATTAACGAAATAAGACAACGCTACTGGATCTCGTCCATCCGTTCTTTGGTTCGCAGTGTGGAAGCTCGTTGTACATTTTGCCGAATCCGCAAAGCAAGGCCTATGCAACCACAAATGGGCCAATTACCTGTCGACCGAGTAACGCCTTACGTTCGGCCTTTTAGCTATACCGGATTAGACTTCTTTGGGCCAATCCTGGTGACAATAGGCAGGCAACGTCAAAAACGATGGGTGGCACTGTTCACGTGCCTCACAATACGTGCGGTTCATTTGGAGTTGGCAACCGATTTATCTAGCGACGCATGCTTGTTGTGCATCCGCAATTTTATCAACCGACGTGGTGTACCGATTCAGATTAGGAGCGACAACGGGACGAATTTTGTGGGTCTAAAGAAGGAACTATTAGGCATCAAGGACTTTTTGGACCAAGATCATGTGATTGCTGGACAGTCTGCGCTTGGCATAAAATGGGTCTTCAATACACCATCAGATCCCAGTGCTGGAGGAGCATGGGAGCGTTTGGTTCAGTCTGTGAAGAGGGTGCTGTTAGTAATGCTCAAGGAGTTTGCACCTCGAATGGAAACGTTTTATAGCCTATTACTAGAAGCAGAGAACATTGTCAACTCAAGGCCGTTGACACATTTGCCGGTAACTCCCGACGAGCCACAACCACTTACCCCCAATCATTTTTTAATAGGAAGTGTTAACTCGACACAAACTCCAGCGCCTTTCGAACCAAGGCTACTGTGCTTGAGGAAGCAGTGGCGCATTTTGAAAAATCTAAAGAATTGTTTTTGGAAGCAGTGGATACGCGAATACCTACCGGAGCTCACAAGGCGAACTAAGTGGTGTTTTCCAGTCAGCCCAATCGTCGTCGGTCGTTTGGTTCTGGTGTGTGACGAAAACGCTCCTCGGTCGCAGTGGAGGCGTGGCCGAGTTTTGAGCTTGTATTACGGAAAGGATGGCATTGCTAGATCAGCTGACGTCCAGACGAGTGGGGCAATCCTGAAGAGACCGGTATCTAAGTTGGCCTTACTAGATGTTGAATCGCCGTTAATAGGTATTGGTGAGTCTCCCCCTCCGGGGTCAATTCACGGGGGTGGGGATGTCGTAATTTGCCCTATAGACCAACAAAATAAGTGAGGATTGGCAACGCGCGCATTCCAGTTACGGGACAGCTATAACCTTTCAACGAATTATTTATATGTGTTAGTATGTCATGACATTTTTATTCGTCTATATATAACCCCGCAGTCAATATAATTTCTTTGTCTTTGCTGTACATTGTAGCCTGACGGGAGGTAAAAAACGAGTAAGCTTTTAGATTTATAATTTATGTAATTGATTTGTTAGTATAACTTAAAATGTATTTATTTGTAATTTAACAGATAATAAACGCAACGCAACGAAACGCAACTAAGCGAAAAGTTGGAGTTTGGTTATTCTTCCTTCCTTTTTGTTCAGCAAATTCCACAATCTCTAAGATGTTTTAAAGAGCATTTAATTATACTATAACAAAAAAAAAACATTTTAAAGAGCAAATTAGGAGGTCATAAAGTGAAATGGTATTAAGAAGATTGAACTAACAGCTTGTAAAGAGCTGATACATTTATTGAAGTACTCTCCAAGAGTTTATGTGTTGTTTGGGAAAGGAAATGTCTCCAAAAACTGAAGATGAACTGGATGATATGAAGAATATTCTATATCAAGAGGCTGTGGGTAGCATTTTGTATCTTTCACAATGTACTCAACCTGACATTGCATATGCAATCGGAAATGTTAGCAGATTTAATCATGAACCTGGCCGATCACACTGGAATGCGGTCAAACGAATATTTCGCTATTTGAAGAAAACAAGTGACTACAAATTAACTTTTGGATCGAAAAAGGATACATTGGAATTGCATGGTTACAGTGATGCTGATTAGGCGTCAGATGTTGATGGTCGATTATCTTGTACTGGTTACGTTTTCAAACTTCAAAATGGTGCTATCTCTTGGGCCAGTAAATGACAGCCAACAGTGGCACTCTCTACTGCCGAAGCGGAATATATGGCGCTTTCAGCTATTTGGATACCACAAATAATGGGTGAATTACTCGAAAACATAGAAAGAAAAACAACAATATATTGCGATAATGAAAGTGCAATGAAGATAGCAAGAACTGAAATTTGTAGTCAACGAACAAAACATATTGACATCCGTCATCATTTTGTACGTCAGTGCATTATACAACACAAAACTATTGGACTTCAGAAAATAGAGACTGAGAAGATGGTTGCCGACAACCTAACAAAACCAGTTAATAGTCTAAAACATACATTTTGTACACAAAATATGGGTTTATCAAAAATTTAATGATTTAGTTACTTATGTTTTGTTACATTTATGTTTATGTTTTATAATTATATTTATTTGTTTAGTTATCTTAATATTTAAATGAATTGATTAAGTGGGAATGTTGTGAACTTAGTAATCAATTAATTTTATGCATCAAAATATTTATAATATTTTCTTTACTTGCTTATAAGTACTAGCTCAATAAAGACGTTTCCGCTCTGGGATTTATTTCATTCAAATTATTTTATTTATTTGAATAGAATCAACTTTTCTACAGATGGCCCCAGAAACACCATCCAGGTCTTCCAAACTAAACGAGACAACAAAAGTCTGACTGTCGAGGCAACTTTAAATGGCAACAAACGTGTGGTCACCATCGGCACCGGTGCCACAGCCTCCATTGTGCGACAAGACCTAGTGCACCTGAATTGGCTACACAACACCAATAGCTACCGTCTGAGAACTGCCACGGGAGAAGCAGCTAGGGTTTATGGTGAAGTCCGACTCAGAATTCGAATTGCAAATCTAGAATTCTCACACAAATTTTTGGTGACAGATATATGTGACGAATGCATCCATAGGCATGGACTTCATGAAAGAACATCGAGTAATATTGGATATTGGCAACCAGGTGCTCAAATACCAGAATACAGAGATTCCAATGATCTATGAGCACGAAGGAACAACAACTCTAAGGACTCCCAACTAACAATTTTACTTCTATATTCATCTAGAGAAGCTTCTTGTCAGTGGCTATTGCACACATTTAAGGGTTATATAAAACTCCAAAGAGTTTTAGTTCATCATTATAGATGTGTTAATTATCATATAATCTATTCAACTCCTATAACAAACTGCTATAAAGCTCATCAGATCATATTTGTAAACATAATATATGCTTTACTGCAGCAATTGCATCGATAATGGCGATGAAAAGAAGATTTACTGTCACAAAAATAAAATACTTATAGGAGTATGCGGAAAATAAAAAAAAATATTTATTTTATGCCTATTTGATTTCATTTTTATTTTAATGCTTTTCTTGGATGTTTTTCGGCTTTTTCAGCATGATTTCTGTGGAGATCTTAGAAGTTGATTATTTTTTATGATTTCATTTGTACTTTTACTTTTAAAATTAATTTAAAAATTACTTACATGTGTAGTGCAGAATCTGGGACTTGAACTCGAGTCCTCTCACACCAAATCTCTTGTTCGCTAGCGTGGAATTTTGATCACTTTTATCATGAATTATATCCTATAAAGCCACATAGGCTTTCTTTATAGGTGCTTTTAAGAATAAAATATTCGAAGATAGCGATAATTATCCCTTCGTAATTCGCATAAGCTGTTAAAAAAGCTGGAGTTTTGGTATACCTAGCATATGTTCCAGTATTAATTTATTGATAAATTGATTATTCTCAGCTTCTTTATCGAAAATCTAGCTGTTAAGAATGTGTCGTGTACTGCAGTTGCAGTACAAAAAAGTCTCGTCAGTCAATCGACAATGCAAATCACTGTCGCAAAAAAAAAATCGTAAAAAATAGTTTTTTCTTAAGAAACTGCTTGATTCAAGTTTTATTTGAATGAAACTTAATATATTTTTTTTTAAATAAATTGCAATATTGACTTTTTATTTGAAATATAGGCAAAATGATGTTTTATTTTTGTAAAGCTTAAAATTTTAAATTTTTTAATACAATCTGACTGTGTCTACCGCATACAACTATTTTTTCTAATTTTGAATTTCTCACTATCGGCTTGCCAGATTTTAATAATATTTTTTAGAGAGGCTTGTTAAAAAATATAAAAAAAACTTCTATCTAATAAAAAAATGAAAATATTTTCTTGGTTAAAAAAAAAATCAAACTTTTTTGAAAATTTTATATCTCAAGCAGGTCAATATTTTTTTCAGATTCAATTTTGTATTTTTTTTTATCCGTTCAGTAATAAACATTTAAATTTTTCGTATTAAATGTTTTTCCAAAAAAAATGTTTTAAAAAACAGTTTCGCCCATAAGCTTTAATTTTTTAAAATCGCCATTTGGGTAAATTTGTTCGACCCAGTCACCCAGTACAACTTTTCGTTTATAAATATTTACGCAGATTCCGCATTTTGTTGTTGTACGTGCAAAAGCACGTGGTGTACTATGTCTATTTCACAGTTTTATAATAGTACTATAGGAACTATATTCCACTATAAGAGTCCGAGTGAAAAATTGATCATGATTATAGTGTCTTGACTTAAACTGTCCAATAATGATTCTATAAAGATAACGAATACTGAATTCAGACTTCTATAGCAGTTTCTTGGGATGACTATTGGAGTATTAGCTGCCCTGTGATATTATAGTATGAATATAGTATGACTAAAGGAATATTGAGTCTTTACGCCTATAAAGGTGATCAAAAATGCTCCAGAGAATGTCTAGGCGATGAATTATATCAACTCTTAGTCCTATAGCTATTTGACTTCCAGCAAGAATGGTTATATGAGCACTATAGCTACGAATGATTCTTAATTTCAGAAATAGGAAGCAAAATTGTTAGTTGGGCTGTGATCAAAGAAGCCGTGATTATGCCTACTTCTTCTAAGGTATTTGTTTGGACAAAATTAAAAGGAGAGTGTGGACGCCTTTGGGACATATCATCTCGTCCCAAGGAGTCAAGACCGATCCTGAAAAAAATGACACCGTCAAAAATTGGCCAACACCACAGAACAAACATCAACTACGAAGTTTTCTTGGTCTTGCTACTTATTACAGACGTTTTGTTAAAAATTTTGCCGGAATTGCGAAGAGTTTGCATACGGAAAAGAACAAGCAGTTTAGATGGTCAGGTGAGTGTGAATAAGCCTTCCAAGAACTGAAATACCGTCTATGCAATGCTCCGGTGCTGATCTATCCGACTCCAGGCAAGCCTTTTATCATCGATGCTGATGCAAGCAACGTGGGAGTCGGCGCTGTTCTGTCACAAGTGCACAATGGCGAAGAAAAGGTTGTCGCCTATTTCAGCAAAGTACTGTCGAAGACCGAAAGGAACTACTGTGTGACCAGAAGAGAACTCCTGGCACTCATCTCTTCAACGAAACACTTCCACAAGCACATCTATGGACAGAATTTTCTTCTACGAACCGATCATGGTGCTCTTAACTGGTTGTTGAACTTCAAGAACCCAGAAGGACAAGTCACAAGGTGGATAGAAAGACTGCAGACTTACGATTACGAAATTCAACACCGAAGGGGAAAGCTGCACTCAAATGCCGACGCACTATCTCGAAGACCTTGTAAAATAGATTGCAAGCATTGCAGGCGACAAGAAGAAAAGGAATCCGTCAACATTCTGCGAATAAGGGCTGACCCCATTTGTGGATGGAGCAATGAAGAAGAAATAAGATCTGCTCAACAAGAAGACCCCGACATTGAACCTCTTCTCGCATGGAAGGAACATGAAGAAAAACCCGCATGGAATGACATTTCCGATAGGAGTCCAGTCTTAAAGGCCTATTGGGCACAATGGGACTCACTTCATGTGCAAGAAGGTGTTCTTCGGCGAAAATGGGAGTCCGCTGATGGTAAATCCTATGTGATGCAGCTTGTGTTACCTCAATCGAAAATCAAAGAGGTTCTTCGAGAGATGCATGATGGACCTTCAGGAGGCCATTTGGGAGTCAATAAGACTTTAGAAAAGGTGAGACAACGATTCTATTGGTTGCATGCAAGAGACGACGTTGAAAAGTGGTGCCGAAATTATGACGCTTGTGCTGCAACCAAAGGACCTGGTAGAAAACTGCAAGGAAAAATGATGCAATATAATGTTGGCTCACCGTTTGACAGGATTGCTGTTGATTTGGCTGGCCCATTTCCGGAAACGAATGCTGGAAACAAATACATTCTGGTGGTAATAGATTACTTCAGCAAATGGCCTGAGGCATATATACGCTATCCCGAACCAAGAAGCCAAGACCGTGGCCGACCATCAGATTGTGTCTAACTGGGTAAGCAGGTTCGGTGTGCCTATGGAGCTCCATTCTGACCAAGGAAGTATCTTTGAGTCGAACATATTCCAAGAGGTGTGCGCATTCCTTGGCATTAAGAAAACGAGAACCACACCACTTCACCCGCAATCTGATGGAATGGTCGAGAGATTCAACAGGACCTATAAGAGCACCTCACTAAAGTCGTAGGCGACTACCAAAGAAACTGGGATAGGCGCATACCACTATTTTTGATGGCCTACCGAAGTGCAATACATAGCTCAACAGGACAAACATCATCTGAAATCCTGTTCGGAAGAAGCATACGGCTGCCTAGTGAGATAAGGTTTGGACACCCATCAGAAGAGTTTCAGGAAACTGGGGATTACGTGAGTGACCTAAAAGAGAGGCTAATCGACATCCACGAAAGGACCAGGACTAGAATGAGTGCTTACCCAACTAACAATTTTGCTTCCTATTTCTGAAATTAAAAATCATTCGTTGCTATAGTGCTCATATAACCATTCTTGCTGGAAGTCAAATAGCTATAGGAGTAAACTTTGATATAATTCATCGCCTAGACATTCTCTGGAGCACTTTCTATCACCTCTATAGGCGTAAAGACTCAATTTTCCTTTAATTATACTATAGAGATACTATAAGACCACAGGACAGTTTATGCTCCTATAGTAATCCCAACAAACTGCTATAAAAGTCTTTATTTATTATTCGTTATCTTTATAGAATCATTATTGGACAGTTTAAGTCAAGACTCTATAATCATGATCAATTTTTCTGTTGGACTCTTATAGTGCAATATAGTTCCTATAGTACTATTATAAAACTGTGCAATAGGCATAGTACACCACGTGCTTTTGCACATATAAGGATGAATTAATTACAACAACAAAATGCGGAAACCCCACACTGAGTAAATCCTTACAAATGCAAAGTAGGATTGGGTCGAACAAACTTGCCTAAATGTAAAGAATGGCAATTTCAAAAAATTAAAGTTTATGGTCGAAACTGTTTTTTAAAACATTTTTTAGAAAAGCATTTTATTACTGGATGGATACAAAATTGAATCTGAAAAAAAGATATCAAATTTTCAAAAAAGTTTTATTTTTTTAAAACCAAGAAAATATTTTAATCTTTTTCTTGGATAGAAGTTTTTTTTAACCTTTTATCAAGCCTCTCTAAACAAATATTAATAAATTCGGCAAGCCGATAGTGAGAAATTTAAAATTACAAAAAATAGTTGAATGCGGTAGGCACAGTCAGTAATATCTAATAATTTCAAAATTTTTATTGAATTATAGATCGTTAAAATTAATCGAAAGGAACAAAAATTATCAAAATTCTAGGTGAAGTTTTCGATAAAAATACAATTTGGAAAACCATTTCTTTACATTTTCAAAAAAAAATGTTTGTCTTGTAGATTGTATTATAAAATTTTAAATTTTAAGCTTTCCAAAAATTAAGCATCGTCTTATTTTTACGAAAAGATAACTTGCCATATGTCTATATCGCAAGTAAAAAGTCAATAGTGCAATTTATTTAAAAAAATATTTAAGTTTCATTCAAATTTCATATGAAATTTAAATCATGTTGTTTCTTAAGAAAAAACTATTTCTTACGAATTATTTTAGCGACAGTGATTTGTATAGAATGATAAATTTATCAATAAATTAATACTGGAACATATGCTAGGTATACCAGAACTCTAGCTTTTTTCACAGCTTATGCGAATTACGAAGCGATAAATATCGCTTCCTTCTAATATTGAAGTGTTAAAAGCACCTATAAAGGAAGCCTATGTGACTTTATAGGATTAAATTCATGATAAAAGTGATCCCAATTCAACGCTAGGTTTTACATGTTCTAGTTTGGCCGTGCGGTTAGCGAGCAAGAGATTTGGTGCGAGAGGACCCGAGTTCGATTCCCACATTCTGCCTACACATGTAAGTAATTTTTAAATTAATTTTAAAAATAAAAGTAAAAATGAAATCATAAAAAATAATCAACTCTAAGATCTTTACAGAAATCACGCGGAAAAAGCCGAAAAACATGCAAGAAAAGCATCAAAATAAAAATGAAATCAAATAAGCACACAAATAAATATTTTTTTTTTTTATTTTCCATATACTCCTATAAGTATTTTATTCTTGTGGCAGTAAATCTTCTTTTCATTTCCACTATCGATGCAATTGCTGCAATAAAGCATATATTACCTCTATAACATAACGATAAGTATGTTCTTCGGAGTAACACAATTTACTCCATAAAGGTGGAATAGGAGTTAAAAAAAGTCGCCCTTTTAACTCTTTGGAGTTTTATACAACCCTTAAATGTGTGCAAGAAATAGTAATAAGAAGCTTCTCTAGATGAATATAGAAGTAAAATTGTTAGTTGGGTACAGCGATCGAATGAAGACAAGGTACGACACAAGAGCAAACACGACAGGATTCCAAGTAGGAGATCGTGTATGGCTGTATAATCCACATCGTCAAAAGGGATTGTCGCCGGAACTTCAACAAAACTGGGAAAGCCCTTAAGTGCTTTGCACATGAGCTGCGACCTGCGAATGCGAATAAATCTTTTTAAGCAATTTTCACAGCTAGTATCAATTTTTGTTTTGTTTTTATTCTACGACGAAGTGAATTAATGATCGAATGAACTATTTAAAAGGAAAACACTGCATAAAATAATTAAAAATTGAAATATTTTGTATTTTAAAATTTTGTACGCGACCAACAACGTATATTCTGCGAACTGTCAAATGTAAATTCGCAATCCACAACTTGTGAACGCAGTCCACAAACCTGCGACTAAAAAATTCGTATGAATTCAACCTTTTTCTAGTTGAGGTATCAAAGTGAAATGTTCTCCAAATCTATGACGATTCATATTTAGAAGATGCAAATATAAGTTTTCTCTTTTTTAAATTTTGGTAACAAATTAAACTGCATAAAAGCCACCTTTTCTTAAAATAATTTTGCTTTGCACTCATTTTACTTTAATTTACTTACTTCTTTTTTTTTGTTTTTGACAATTCGCACTGTTCGGCGACCAAAAAATATACTCACGTGAACGAAATGTCAAAATTCGCGACCATTCGCAATTCGCAGTTCGTGTCTCATGTGCAAAGCACTTTATAGTGTCGTCACGAAAATCAATGATGTCGTTTACCGAATTCAAAGAGGGTCAAGAGGAAAGTTAAAAGTTGTGCATAGCCATCGACTGCTCCGATACAGTGGCGAAGCTGGAGATAGAATTGTTCGGGACGAACAATCTTAAGAAGGGGGCAATGTTGTTTACAGAGCTTTATACTACTACAGCGCCATCTGTTGGAAATTTGCATATCTAATTTATGGAAGAAACAAAAAGCTCTTTTCCAATGTCAAATGTATTTCCCCTTATTCCAACCATCTAGAATATTCCAAGATGAGAACCTTCGAGAACAACTAATTTGGCTATATAAGGAAGTGTTCACGGTGAGCGGGAGGCAGCTGATTTTTGATTACGGAAGTGTGCAAAACTCTGCTAATTGGATTGTGGGAAGTGTAAAACAAGTGTGATTTTAATTTGAATAAAGTATTTGAGTTGATTATAAATTGAGATTTATTGTTTTGAATTGGAAAGTAAAAATAAAGAAGAAATACTAGAAAGAGTAATAAGTTTTATTTAATGAACCTAGTAAAAATATTACAATAGCATCATCATACTTGCTCTTCCTTTTTATAAAAAGCTCATCGAATACCTACTTTATTTATTTTTTATCGTGCTTACTTCATATGACTCTTTAACATTCACAAACGTCAAAAAAGGTCTGTTTACTTAGCTTTTAGCACAAACTGTCATTGTTTTAGGTGTGCTCAGAAGCAATATTATTAAAACAAATTGTCTTGGTACGATATTAGTTAGAAAATGTTTAAGGCTAAGAATATTTTAAAAAAAACTACTTTAAAGTAAGGAAATATCTAAGAAGTATTATACTACCTTACCTTAATAATGGGCTGTTTAAAATCTCCAACACTCAAAAGAATTCAGTATAAAGCAATTAAAAGTTGTTTTTTTTTAGAAATGTAAAAATTAAGAAATACAGTAGTAACAATAGGGATACCAACACATTTTGAGTAGATTGTAGAAAAAAGACATATTTTCGCACTTTTGTAAATGTTAATGTAAAATTTAATAGAGAGAAAAACTCTAAATCAACTCGATCTGCATTTTCATGAATATTTCAACTCCAGCTTAAAAACGAGATACAAATCTTTCGAACACATCCCTGTAAGTTAATTCAACAAGTAGGAAGGTTTTGGCACATACCACAATACACTAGGTGTGTTTTTTTTACAGGCTTAATAGGCGACGATAAATAAAACGCATCGGGGCATAAAAAGAAATTTGGCAGCACTGTGCTGTGGAATGACATTTTAAAACAAATCTCATCTCTTTCTCATATCTTCTATCAAACATTTTTGACATTTCCATCCTTCGTCGCTATATAAAAATAAAAACATTAAATCGAAATGGAAGAGAATGGAGGTAAGTTCAATTTTCATTGCATTGTTTCGTATAATTTATTTTGTATTTTATTTTTCAGATTGGTTTAATCAAGGCCGAGCCGTATGATGAATGACAATAATTAACAACAATCAATTGGCCAAGAGTCAGCGGCATAGTAACTTAAAGGATTGCTTTGCTGTCAATGACCAACAGTTTCCATTTCTTTTGGACTATACTAACGCTCCACCGCCATCAAGTAAACGAATGGAGCTTTGCAATGAAATTTTGAGTGAGATAAGAAGAGATTGGTTACATTTTCGACCGAAAACACCTTCAATTGAGTTGGACGACTATAATGAACCGCTTGCGGCTGTGACCTCCACGACGGAAATTGGTGAAGCACCAGCTGTTACTCCAGCCGTTGGCTTCTCAGCCATGACACCGATTTCCATTAAAATACAACGTTTAAGCCAATGTGCAAGTGCCCCTTCGGCGATATTCCAAGAAAATGGCAATAGTACTTCAGCAGGTTTGTGGGAGAGCAATTCTAATGATGCGCTCTTTATATAAAATCCGTTCACATACGCCGACCTGGCGCATGTCAATGTCCGAAAATAATCAGGATGGTGATGCTCCAAACGTGGGCATTGATTTGAATTTAAGTGGTGATAGCTTAGCTGACATGAATTTCTCACTGGGCGAGGACGACAACGAAAATATGCTAGACAACATTTTGCAGGAGTGCAGTGCCAAATAGACTACCTGAAAACGCTCAATCAAACGAATTTTCGGAACGGCATCCTCGAAGACGGCGGCGCTGGCTTGCTTGACTGTATCGAAGAAAAAAAATGCCTGGCGATGTAACTACCAAGCATGGAGAGGCGGGTGACAGTGCAGGCCCTGATGTCGCACTGGAAGATGACAAGGACGGTGTGAAGGCTGCGCTAAATAATAAATTAAATAACAGTCATTTTAATTTTGGTTGTTCGACATTCTCTACAATACGGATTGAAGGATGAAGTATTCTTTAAAAAAGAGGAAATCAAAAAGAAGTTGCATCTTGCATCTTTTTGAAAAAAATTAAAAATAAATCAATTTGATTTTCTATGGCATCATCATTGAATTCTTGCAGTGCATTAAAAAAGGCTCTCCAATCCGAGCCAGCTTCTTCACCGATATGCATAATAGTTCTTGGCATGGCCGGTTCTGGGAAAACCACTTTCGTTCAAAAATGTTGAAATACAGCACTTGTTATATAAGTACCTTGTTAAATTAATTAAGTATTCGTTTTGTATATTAATATTTTAATGTCAATAATTTTTATTCGAATACTTACTTCTCATACAACTGCGATACGAGTTAGTCGTATAATATATTTAATTTAATAATTAAATAAAAACCTTTATTTTGTTTTACCTCAACTGGGATTGTTTTCATTTCACGGAGAATTTTAACAGGTTATGGGCCCAGGAATGGAGGAAGATAAATATAAAGTTCATTTATTCGACGGTACAAATTTCAATAACTGGAAATTTCGTTTGGTTGCTATGCTGGAGGAGCATGATCTTGAAAACTACGTATTCATGGATCTGGATGCTATGTTAGCAGCTGAAACTACAGAATCTAAAAAAGCAGAGATACGCAAAAAGGAGAAGAAATGCAAATCTCTTATTATTCATCGCATAGCAGACAGTCACCTGGAGTACGTTAAGGATAAACTAACCGCAAAAGAAATTTTTGGAAGTCTCGTAGACACATTTGAAAGGAAAAGTATTGCTTCACAAATTTGTTTGCGGAAAAGCATACTTACTCTTAAATGCCCGGAAGGAGGAGACATGGAACAACATCTCTTAAAGTTTGACAAACTGATTCGTGATTTGCGTTCTACAGGAGCAAACTTGGAAAAAGTTGATATCATTTGTCACTTGTTGTTAACGATGCCATCTTCTTTTGAGACTTTAGTCACTGCCTTGGAAACTATGAATGTGGAAAATCTCACCATAGAGTTTGTTAAGAGCCGAATTCTGGACGAAGCCAAAAAGAAAACAAGCTCAGATGTTCAGCATAACGATTGCGTAGCAATGTATTCAAAAAGCAAAATCAAATGCTATAAATGCGGAAAGCTGGGGCACAAGCGCTCTGAATGCAAGAGTGGAAGAAAACAAAACGAAAGTCCTCTTGTTAAGGCCAAAGTTAGTACCACTAATGCCGAAAAGTTTATGTTCGTTGCACATACAGAGATGGGTCTTAACGCTGAAGTGAAAAATAATCTTAAATTTTATCTTGACTCTGGAGCTACTGATCACATGGTCAATGACGAAAAATGTATGACCGAGTGTAAAATTTTGGACAACCCCATCAAGATATCAGTTGCAAAAAATGGAGTCTATCTTATGGCAACGAAAATTGGAACAATCAAAGGAAATCTATCAGTAAAAGGAAAGAAAAATGCTGGTGTGATTGAAGATGTCTTATTCGTAAAGGATTTATCTTGCAATTTGCTTTCAATTCGCAAATTGGAGTCGAAAGGGATAAAAGTAATATTTGAAAACGGAAAAGCACAAATTTGGAAAGACAAAAACCTTTTGACTGAAGCTGTAAGCAATGGTAAACTTTATGAGGTATGTATGGAAATTGATAAATCCCGTTTTGCTGGAGTAAGTTCTGGAAGAAGTCTTGATTTATGGCATAAGCGGATGGGTCATTTAAATGTTACTGACATTTTAAAAATGAAACGCACTGGAATGGTTAATGGACTAGATGCATTGGAATCAGGATACCAGGATTATTTCTGTGAGTCATGTGTAGCTGGTAAGCAACATCGAAAGCCACACAAAAGTTTTTCGGAAAACAGATCATCAAGACCATTGGAACTAATACATAGTGATGTTATGGGACCAATAACGCCAACCACCTACGATAACAAGAGATATGTTGTCATATTCATGGACGATTTTACACATTTTGCTGTAGCTTATTTGATGGAAGGCAAACATGAAGTTCTCAACAAATTCATGGAATATACCGCATTTGTAACTGCTCATTTTGAACGAAAAATATCTCGTCTGCGAGTCGACAATGGAGGTGAATATTCTTCAAAAAGTTTCAAAAGTTTCTGTATTCAGCAAGGAATCCGAATAGACTATACAGTCCCATACACACCGGAGCAAAATGGTGTATCTGAAAGATTCAATCGTGTAATAATGGAAAAGGCCAGAACAACAATCATAGATTCAAAAATTGATAAATCTTTATGGGGAGAAGCTGTTTTGTTATCTGTTTTCTTGGCGAACAGAAGTTATACTCGGGCGTTCCAAAAGAGAAAGGAAAAAGATGTCACTCCTGCGGAGCTATGGTATGGTCGTAAGCCAGACTTAAAAAATCTTCGCGTTTTTGGAAGTGCAGCTTATATTCATATTCCTGGACAGCTTCGTACAAAACTTGAATCAAAATCAATCAAATGCATTATGGTTGGGTATGCACCTAACGGCTATCGATTGTGGAATCCTGTTTCGAAGAAGATTATGATAGCAAGAGATGTGATTTTCAATGAAAACTCTGGAAAGCCTTCGAAATCTGAACACATCGATTTGAATTTTTGGGAAAAATTCAGCATAAATGATGAAAAAGATGTCAAAGATGTGTCCGAAGCAGGGGGAGAATCTGAAGAATATGAAATTTTGAATGATGAAGTAATTCATACAGATAATAGCTCAAGCAATTCAAATGAGGGTCTAGAAGAAGCAGACAAAGAAGAAGGCGGTCCTAATCCCCGTACTAAAAGGATTGTCAAACCACCAAGCAGATTCAAAGAATATGATATGACAACTCACATTGCATATGCTTTAAATGCTGCTGAAAGTTATGTTGATGATGTACCAACTTGTCTGGAAGACGCCAGAAAAAGCACCGATTGGGATAATTGGAAATGTGCTGTTGAGGAGGAGTTAACGTGTTTGAAAGAAGCCAATACGTGGACTTTAACTAAACTTCCCGAGTCAAAGAAGGCTATTGGAAACAAATGGGTTTTCAAAATCAAGAAAAATGAAAACGGTGAAGTTTGCCAATACAAAGCGCGTCTGGTTGCGAAAGGGTTTTCACAACGAAAAGGATTTGACTACACGGATATATATGCACCAGTAGCAAAATTAACTACAGTTCGAGTGCTCCTGGCTGTGGCAAATAAATTGAACATGTATATTCATCAGATGGATGTGAAATCGGCATTTTTGAATGGAAACATTAACGAAGAAATCTATATGCGACAGCCGGAAGGTTTTGAAATTGGAGATCATCTGGTATGTAAACTTAATAAATCTCTATATGGTTTAAAACAGGCTTCACGAATGTGGAATGAGCGATTCCACAAATTTATTTTATCAATTGGATTTAAAAGGACAAACTCAGACTACTGTCTTTATACGAGAATGAGCAAGGAAAGTCAACTTTTTATTCTGATCTATGTCGATGACCTCCTAATTGTTGGAAAGGATTTAAATGAAATCAACAATACGAAAAGCGATTTATCCAAGGAATTTAAAATGAAAGACCTAAAAGAAGTTCGACATTTTATCGGAATACATATCAAACGTAAGACAACGGGAATGAAATTAAGCCAAAAGGAATATTTGAGAAATGTACTAAAACGATTTGGAATGCAAGACTCCAAGGAAATTTCTACTCCAATGGAAAGTAATTTGCAACTACCTATCGGTGAAGGACTTGATGAAAGATATCCATATCGAGAATTAATTGGATGTCTGATGTACGTTATGATGTCATGCCGTCCTGATTTGAGTGCGTCAATTAATTTCTTCAGTAGGTATCAAAGTTGTTACACAGAATTTCATTGGAATCACCTAAAACGCATTTTGAGATATGTCAAAAGGACTATTAATTTTGAATTAGTGTATCCGAAGACAGATAATTACATGCCATTACAAGGATACGCAGATGCAGATTGGGGAAATGATATAAACGATAGAAAATCTATATCAGGATATGTTTTCAAAGTCTTTGATTGCACAGTTTCTTGGTGTTCAAGAAAGCAACAATCGGTGAGTCTTTCTTCGACGGAAGCTGAATATGTAGCTCTATGTAATGCAGCATGTGAAGGTTTTTGGCTAAAAGAACTACTATATGAACTTAACTTGATATAAAAGTGGAAACAATACATATGTTTGAAGATAATCAAGCTTGTATCAAAATTGCTGAAGAACCTAGAGAACATAAACGGATGAAGCATATTGATATCAAATATAATTTTATTAGAGATGCTATTCAACTTAAGAAAATAAAAGTAATGTTTCTACCTTCAAAGAAACAGATAGCTGATATCATGACAAAAGGTTTGCCAAAAGTTCAGTTCATTGAACTTCGAGAACAACTGGGCTTATATGATCAAGCTGAGGAGGAGTGTTGAAATACAGCACTTGTTATATAAGTACCTTGTTAAATTAATTAAGTATTCGTTTTGTATATTAATATTTTAATGTCAATAATTTTTATTCGAATACTTACTTCTCATACAACTGCGATACGAGTTAGTCGTATAATATATTAAATTTAATAATTAAATAAAAACCTTTATTTTGTTTTACCTCAACTGGGATTGTTTTTATTTCACGGAGAATTTTAACAAAAAACTCACGCAGATGTCATTCGAACACTTATTAATCTCGATCCAGCATGCCGTGAAACACCCTACCATTCTAATATAGACATTCGAGACACTGTCAACTATAAAGAAGTAATGAAGCAATATATATAAGCAAATGGAGGTATTGTCACTTCTCTGAACTTATTTGCGACAAAATTCGAGAAGGTCACATTAAATAAGGTAAAAGAATTTAGAATTTATAAATTTTCATCTAAAGATAAATTTTCCTATTAAGATTGACGCAAGGACCACGACTTTGCATTGGAATGGATGCAGGATTTTGAAGCATTCCAAGAAGGTTTAGAGAAGGAGGATGAGCAGTCGTATGTTAGTAATCTTACACGTACTATGTCATTGACTCTAGTCGAGTTTTACAAAGACCTGAACGCTTGTGGAGTTTCATCTAAAACAGGAATCGGATTTGATAAATTCTTCGATCTGGTAATTGCCGGAGCCAAAGAATATGAAAAGTAAGTTAATCACCCTTATTCCGATAGTCGTTTTAATAAAACGCCTAACGAGAAGGCTCCAGAGACCAAAAGTGCCGGTTCTCTATGTTCTTCACTTTTCTAAGCATTATAACGATAGCCGTTTCAATAAAATTCCAATTTTCGTTTCTATAGCCATGTCATTTTAATGGCGTTTTATTAAAAAGACTATCGGAATAAGAGTGAATTTGTGTACTAAATATTAAAACTGAATGGATTTTTTTTTAAACAATCTAGCGATTATAAAACTGAGTACAACAAGTTGTGGTTACAAAAATTAGAAGAGGAGGAAAATAAGTCTAAACAAAAGCTTAACCAGATTGCTTCAAGTACTGGTGCCGCTTCTGAAGTACCTCTTACGACTTTTATTGAAGAGGTATAGAAGATATACAAACTTTATTATGAATACCCGTCTTACTAGGTCTCCGTTGGACGCGAGCTCGCCGATATATACCTCAAACATCCTGCGAATGAGTTCTGATAATGAAGAGGGCAACGAGGAAAAACACGTTGGTTTTGTAGACGATGAAATGAAAGAACATAACTTCAACCTTATTGTTCAACGCAAAATCTCACAGCAAGAAAAACACAATAAAACAGATACAACTTGAGCCGTAATTAATGTTTGCTTCAGTAAAATGTTTAACAATTTTCTATAATTTTCATTGGAGAACTGATGGGGTCAGTGCTTGTCTTGGTCACTGGGTACACAGTCAAATGTTTCTTGAAATTCAGAACATTAGATGGTTTTTTAACAGATTTAGGAATGTAACCCTCGATAACATCTTCGCTAAGCGTTGGGGCTTCATCGTTGGAATTGATTAAATCTGCATCTTTCTTGTGGCCAATCACTTGCACTGACAGCTTTCTTCTCGCTGCTGCTTCGAGCTTCGACTTCTTCAGGTGAACGAAATTAGGAACAAAACGCACACACGACGGTACGGGGGGAGAATCTGTGACAGAGGCAACGAACACCACTGAGTGAGGACGAGGAAGAGCACTTGGTTTTTTTTTTAATTTTATTTTTAATTACACACGATTCACTTCGAATTTAAAGAAAACAGAAAACATTTATGTTCCTTTTGGTATTTTTTGTATATTTCGCGGCGAAATGATTGATTTTTTTAATTTGTGTAATGTATGGCAATCACTGTATTTGTTGTTGTTGTTTTTTTGTTACTGGAATGCGATTGCATTGAATTCAATTCAATTCACTTTGCATTGGCGAGGGATTTCTATTTCTTTTCTTTTTTGTTTGGGTGCTACTGCAGAATCGTACGGGTAATGTTAATTTTAACGCGTTTCCTCTCCTTATTCGTGGTTTATTTGAATTGAATTCAAAAGGACATCGATTCCGGCTGTGTGTAGGCGATATTTGTTAATTTATTAACGATATTTCTACACAAAATTCAATATTTTCTTGCTGCACGAAATTTGATGAAGTAAACGTGGCCACTAAGGGCAACCCGGAACCAGTTTGGTAGAAGTTATGTTAGTGGCATTGCATTGGACGTAGTTTGAACCTTCTGGAATCTGACATGTACGAGATTCAATCAAAGAAGTCTGCAAAAAAGTTATAATTAGGATTTTAGTACAAAAAGAAAGATATATCAAATATGGCAAATAAACCATTTTTATAAAGCTTTCAGAATAAAAATAGCCATTTTTAATTTGGATATTTTTGAGCGCTCTCAATATTATACTGTAATACTTATTTTTTTCCGGAAAAACGATTATATTTTGCTGATAGGTAAGGCGAAAGGACACGTTCAGTAGCATCAAAAAGACAAGAAGGCGAGGGAATTGGAAGGTAAGTATATAGCAAGGAGGAGATGCTATCAGGCTAAGAAAAAAACGAATGGAGGTTAAAAGGAATAAGCAAATGATAAAAATTTTAAACTTTTTTGAACGGGGAAGAGAGTGTATAATTTGGGTTTTTGAAATGTTTTTGTGGAATTATCCATTAACACCACAAAGTGCTTCGTAAAAAAATGTTAAACGCATTTAATATATTTAAATATAATCGTTTTTCCAGCGTTTTAAAGGTAGTATATGTATATTTATTACTATTATTATATACATATTATATTTATACTATTATCCTGAATGCCTGATAATTGATTTTTTTAGCATATTTATACATACATACTTACATCTTTGACTTTTTAATAATTTAAGGTAGTCAACACATACAATTTTCTAGTATAATTCTTCGAATATTCTTGAATTACTTCCACAGTTATTTCAGGCAAGATTGTAAACTTTTCTACAAGCGGCCAACGAATGTTCTCTAACACACTCAAGCGAATATCTCCATTGTTTTACTTGATCAAGAGCCTTACTTTTAGATGTTCGAGATAACCGACTTGAATCACTGCCGGGTGATGATAAATTCATTTTAGGTGTCTCTTGTTTTATTAGGGTTATATTTAGTTATATTACTTTGATAAGTTTTTCTGAATATTCTCGTTCCGACTGTTCGATAGCCAAATCATCACGATCGTGCATGTGTTGATGCTTGCCCAAATCCGTAGTGATTTCTCCCATTTCCGTTTAGAACTGAACGTCGACGTGCTTCTTCTTGCCAAACATAATCGCATGCTTGAGATGAAAATGCTGAAAGGCGCTCTTGATGTTGTTGTATAAAATGTCCACTTTGTCACCTCGCACTGAGACATAACGAAAACCATTTGCGTGTGCTTCCAAGCTGCCATTCATACGTTTGGTAACAATATTTTGACGAATGTATAAATCTTTAAGCTTAAG
Organism: Chrysotoxum bicinctum; assembly: GCA_911387755.1. NCBI lineage: Eukaryota > Metazoa > Arthropoda > Insecta > Diptera > Syrphidae > Chrysotoxum > Chrysotoxum bicinctum. The sequence continues at coordinate 66,502,544 of OU426990.1, read as the reverse complement.
ATTAGGATTACCCTTGTTTTGGGACATTACAAGAGAGTGTCTTGCTTTACAAGATCTTCTTTTTCGTGCTCTTCAGCGTCTTAAAGCGTTTTTGGACCTCTTTGATGAGACGGAACGCATTATTAAGATTCGATTAGGGAGCTGAGATTTCACCTGGTTCTTTTGTATTGGCACTGCGATAGGTTCTACAAATAAAAAAAAAAAATCAATAAATTTTATATTTAATTAATTTTTTCAGAAAACTTACACTTCTTTGTCAACGTCAACTGAATAAAAAAACAATTTTCTTCTTGTTTTCTTTTATCTGACGTTTGTATACAATTCATCGCTTTGGTAGCACAGTTTTAAGCCTCGATAAAAATTAAGCGCCGAAAATTCTCGGGGCATCGTTGATGCCCATATAGGCTTAGTTGTTGTTGCATTTAACATGTGAATTGTTTGCCCCAGGCATCGTTTTTTTTATCTTCGCCTATTGAAAAGGTAAAAAAAACACACCTACTAATACCAACTTTGGGAGTTTATTAAGGCTAGTCGCGCACTGGCAACTGTGATCGAAATCAAATAGTTTAATCACCAGTTGAAAGAGAACCGCGCACTGGCAAGTCTTTACTCACGCTCACACTTTTTTCTCTCTTTCTTTAACTTAGTTCTATTAAAAAGGAGACATCTCTACGCATTCTTTACTCTATTTAGTTAATCCAAGTTCGCTCACCGAGCGCCAAATAGAGATGAAACATACACAAGAAATAAAGAAAACCACAAAGAAGAAAGAACGATAACTCTGCAATTTTTCCAACCCCAGCAATTTTGTGTACCCCCACCACTACATACGTCGCTTGCCTACGGGCTTAAAAATCGCAAGGTAATATTGCTTCGTTTAAAAGCAGTCTAAGTGAACTGAGCAAATAAACGAGGGCGGAACATCAACGATTTACATATAGGCTGGGTGTTCTTGGATTATCAACGTTAAGGCCTAGTACGCAGATCGGGCTAAATTTTATCTCCCATACAAAATGCTTCCCAAAATTTAGCCAAGCCAAAATTATTTCAAGCATTTTAACCGAGAGCTACGCTGATACTCCAGCTTAAAAATCAAAATTTCTCTTCGAACTGTACATAACTTATCTGCCAAAATTTAGCGCATGAAATAATTGTATGGCACATTTATTTTCGAGTTAAATTTCAATTTCAATTTGAAATGAAATAGTATTTAGAAAAATATTTGGTGACAAAAGTTTTACCAGATTTTCCACAGCAACAATCATTCATAATTCATTATTCTTATTCCTTCTCATTCATAATTCTTAAAAAGTCATACTTTAAGGCTAGGCGCGCACATTCAATTTTTAGTTGCACAACTGTTTGGTGCTTATAGAAAACAGATGAACTCTTTGGTTGAATGTCCGCGCAGGTGCATATAATAATATGTTACACAAAATAGCGAACTCATTTTAGGCTGTTTAGTCTGTGTCAAAACACAAACTTTTTAGTTGCTCGAACCAAGCAGTTGCGAAACAAAAAATTGAATGTGCGCGTAAACAATCGTGGCGTAGATTATTTTTCCAAACTTAAAATTAATTGTCCAAAATTTTAGTTGAGTTAGTACGATGTTAAAGATGTTTTAGTATGAAACTTGTTTAAAACCACGATTTTTCAAATTATATAATACAGCTTCATACTGTCTCTACCCTTTTATTAAAGTTAAAATCATTTTTAAAATGCATAATGACTCTTTGAAATTTACAAACGTCAAAAAAGGCCTATTAACTTAGTTTCTTGCAGGAACAGGCATTGTTTAGATGTGTTCAGAGGCAATTTACTAAGAAAATTGTTTTAGTACGATGCTAGTTAAAAAATGTTTAAAATTAAGAATGAGTTAGTAAACCACTTTAAAGTTATCAAATTGTTGAGTAATATCATTCTAATACCTAAATAATAAGCTATTTAAAATGTTGCGCCTGTGATATTTGCTTTCTTGATTCTAAATAGCTAACTTTCATTATTTATCTTCATAATTTGATTCGGATTGCAAGGATACCATAATAATTTTCTTTCGAAATAAAAAGTTCCTTAGGTTAGGCGCGCACATTCAATTTTTAGTTGCGCAACTGCTTGGTTCGAGCAACTTAGTTTTTTTTTTTAGTTTAGTTTTGACATAAACTAAACGATTGCCTAAAATGATTCCGCTATTTTGTGTAACATATAATAATATGTACTTGCGTGGACATTCAACCAAATAGTTCATCTGTTTTCTATAAGCAACCAAACAGTTGTGCAACTAAAAATTGAATGTTCGCGCTTAGCCTTAAGTAGTTCCTGGAAATGTTCTTTATATTTATGTATGAAATATATGTAAGGTCCCGTAAAAACTTTTTCGTTTCTTTCTAAAATCAGCCCCTGTAAAATAGACAAACAAACATCTGAAAGAAGCATCAAAATATTAAATGAGCCTTTTATCTTACTCATTTACCCAATAAGCCAACCAACAACTTCCAACTAAGCAATCGCATTCTTAGCACATTTCAGTTTAAATGGCAAATCAACAATCGGAACAACTCATAATAGGGTAACGCGGAAAATGCATTGCATAGTCATGTATTACACGGCGCGTGAGTTTAACGCGCAACTCTTGGTTATTTTCTTTTGAACATTCATTCCGTGACGCGCGTGTTATCACACGAAGCCTTTTTCTCATTTCAGAACTGCGCGTTTATTTGACAGGTTATTTTATTTTATCTTCTTTGCCCTGTATTAGATACAACAAAAAAATAATTTTGGTAGCAAAAATGGAAGTCGGATGGCAAGGATTATAGAGAATGTTGGCATTTCATAATTCAAAATGAACTCAGATGTTAATTCCTTGCTCCATTTGAATTTCACAGCCATTTTAATTTGTCCTCATTGATCAACATCGAAAATGAAATAAAGCAAATCCAAAAAACAAAGAAAGAGCAGAAAGAGAAACGTCAAAAACACGCAAGGAAATTTCTACCCGTGCGTGTTCAGATAGATTTATTTCTGTTTCATCTTTTCGTTCTTTCTTTCTCTTTTGCACTTCATTCACGCGAGGCTAAACACGCGTCGTGTAATACCGGACATAGATTTCGCCAAATCACGTCTAAAGTCTTTCATTCGCATTTCTCCCTAACTACAGAAAAAGACAGGTATGGTATTGGTATCAGTTGAGTTAAGTAGGAGTTGGATGTGTTTGTGTGTTTGTGTTTTATTCGGTTTGCTCCGCGATCGTGTGATAAAAAATATTTAATTTTACAGTAAATTTACAATATTCCATCTTAAATTTATGAAATTGTTGTTTTTTAAATTGTGTTGATCAAATTCCCTGAAAAAAAATCGATTTTCTTTGCTCAAATGTGTATTTTCTTTCAAAGTAAAATTCGAAATGCGTTTCATTTTTTTTTCCAATATTCGTTCCCGTTATAATGTTCCGTGAGTGGTGGTCGGTGTCGGTCTTTTGTGATGTGCCAGTTAGGAAATTATCGTTAAATTCAAATATTAAAATGTCTTGTGTTTTATTTTAAAGCAGTGTTAAAATTTCTTTTGGTGTTTTCCTGTTAGCCCCATCATGGAGAATCTATTTTTTATTCATAATTTCAATGTGAAAATTCCATTCAAAAGTTATTATTCTGTTCAGTGCTAAAAGTGTTGATATGCCCCTTAAAGCAGCTTCGAGCCTTGAGCCACATAATCTCTTGTCCATTATTTATTATTAAAAAAAGTGCTGTGAATGTGTGTTATTCTTTTTAAAGTGCGTTTAAAGCGTGAGCCTATTTGGTGAAGATGATAAGTCGATGTGTCACACAAGTCCGTACAACCTAGCATTTCAGACATCTGGTAAGTGATGTTTTTTGGAAATTCAATTAGAATTATGATTTCATTTCATATTTTGTTATTATTGTGTTTTGCGTCTTAGAAAGGTCTCTGCTGGATATTATTTTTGAAAAAAGGATGCCTGTAAGGTACTTCATATTGTGTGGAATCGTCAAACTCGTTCACAATTTTTGAAAAAGAACTCGTTTCGACTTTCACGGTTTTTTTCGGGGAAAAAATGTGTGAATTTTTAGAAAAGCTTCGTTGAAATTTGTTCAGGATTTCATTCACTCTCATTCAGACTTTGATAAAAGGATCTCATTCGCATTTATAAAACTTCGAATGCAGATAGCTCCACAATTTGTTCTTTTTGGAAGAAAAGCATCACTAAAGTATACACGGCGCAGGCTTCCACTAGGCAATTTCCAAAACAAAATACGGGCAAAAGTATATAAGACGTCCAACATAACATTTATTTTGCGCGGAAATTGTTGTTAACAAAGTCCCTACTGAAAACTACGTGTATGAAGAGAGAAACTATGTGTTGTCTTTGCGTGGCTGTATCCTTCAACCTAAGTCTTAAAAGAGGTTGCGGTAAAAAAAATACTTGCTTAGATTTCTCACAGCTATCCACAAAAGAAAATCAGAAGCGTCTGCGATGTCTGGTTTTCGAAATATTGCAATTCAAAGTCACTTGACTGTTTTTCGACCGAGCACCTCATTTGGTTCTAATGAGATATTCCCGCAACCAAGCCTTGAAAAGAAATGGTATTTTCAGAATTTATACTCCCATTTAAGAGCTTTCTACCACTGAAAACCAAAACATTCTAAAATCTAAAAATGCATCTCTGACCTCACCCAAAAACTCTTTGGAAGGCTATATTTCCTCAACCAAAGCTCGTACGTGGCTAAAACCTTCACTGTTGCATAGAGAATTGATAGACCTTTCCATTGATGTATAAATCAAGCCGATTCAAGCTAAAAAAAATTTATGGATTTTGCAAAAAAAATCTTCGTCTTTAATGCCTTTCCGTGGCTATAATTTCTAACCTAAGCCTTGTAGGAGGTTGCGGTAAAAAAAATACTTGCTAAGATTTCTCACAGCTATGTACAAGTGAAAACCAAAACCGTCTTCGAGGCCTGGTTATCGAAATATGGCCACCCAAAGTGATTTTACCGAAAATTGACCTAAATCTAAAAAAGTCATCGGGTACGGATGCAGATATTTCCGGAACAAAGGCTCGTAACGGGTTGCAGTTTTCGATTCTGAATAGAGAATTAACAGACCTTTCCATTGATGTGCCAAACTCAAAAATTTGTTTTTTTATTAATTTTGGGAAAAATCATGCACTAACCACTTACCTTTAAAAATCATTATTTTTTCGAAATTCACCAATCCCACTGAGATATACATCAAACGAAAGGTCTATTCAATTCCTGTATACACATGCAAACCAAAAGCTTCTGAGTGGTCTGGTTCTCGAATTATTGCAATCCAAAGTGAATCTTCTGATTTTCGAGCTTTTACTAGCTAACATTAGCCGTGTTTTTTTGGAAAAGTTATCCATAGTACAGTAGGATTTTTATATGAATAACAACATCCGCAGTAGGATCACTGCCGATAAAAAGAGAAGTGAAATCCTGCTGCGGATAGAGATTTGACGTTTGTTCGAGTATCGGCAGTGATCCTACTGCGGATGTTGTATTTGTTTTTCATATAAAATCCTACTGTACTACGGATAACTTTTCCAAAAAAACACGGCTGTTGTCTTTGGGTAGCTATATCTCGGAAACCAAGCCTTGTTAAAGGTTGCGGTAAAAAGAATCTTCTGTTAACTTTTTACGAGCTTTCAATAGGTGAAAAGCTTCTGCGACGTCTGGTTGAGGAAATATTGCCATCCAAATTGATTCTTCTGATTTTCAACACAATGCTAAATCTGATTCTGATGGCTACATTTCCGCAACCAAGCCTTGAACAAGGTTGTAGTTTTCAGAATTCACTAGAGCTAACAAAGAGCTTTCTTTTGTTGAAAACCAGAAGATCCTGTGGGGTCTGGTTTTCGAAATATTTCTATCCAAAGTGAACTTAGAACTGAATATCGAAGTAATTCTCTATTCAACATTGGAAATTTTAGCCGCACACGAGGTTTGGTTGCGGAAATATAGCCTTCCAAAGAGTTTTTGGTCAAATTGCATATTTTATGATGGTTATGCGTGAAAGAATTAAGATCCTTTGACGATCAAATTGATGTTTATTTGACGTTTTGAAGTACTATACAAGTCTTGGACTCATAATGAAAATCGAACTCTAGATCTTAATCACGATTTTAAGTATTTGCACCTATATCCTTAAGGCTAGTCGCGCACTGGCAACTGTGATCGAAATCAAATAGTTTAATCACCAGTTGAAAGAGCACCGCACACTGGCAACTCTTTACTCACGCCCGCACTCTTTTCTCTCTTGCACTTATAAAAAACAGCTCAACTGATGCGAGGCAATGGTTTAGTTTGTGTCAAAACACAAACTTTTAGTTTCGAGAATCGAGTTGCTCTAAGTGCGCGGTGTCCCATATAAGCCCATATGTTTCATTTTAGCAACCAAACAGTTTCGAAACTAAAAATTGAATGTGCGCGCCTAGCCTAACATTGAAGCTATTTTCTTCAAACTTGGCACTTTAGGGTCCGGCAAATTATAATTGCTGCCTTAGCTCAACATATATGAGAAATTGTCATACAACCGATTAGAAAGCTCTGTGCAGGTTTGCCCTAAATATATGTATTGTTATTTTTTAATTTAAAAAGAAAAATTCTTACAAAATCTTTTATAACATTTTTAGGTTTTATTAAACAAGTTGCAAATATTATATAAAATTAATTGTAATTTAAAAATCTGAGATTCTTTAACAATAAACTATGAAAGCTGTGCTCCCCAGTGTTTGCGCTCTAAATGTTTGATTTAAAAAAAAGGCACTACTCCGAGATTCCATTTTATTTGATGAAGCAACTAGGATGTTATGTTTTCTTGGCAAAATGCAGGGCCAACTACTGTATGTTGTTTATATAGTTTTTTTTTTCTTGTCCATTTAATAATTTATTGCGTGCTATATTCTATTATTTTAAATTTTAGTATCTTAGTTGCTCACAAACACCTCGTAGTCACTGAAAGCTACTTCTTCGCCACCGTAAGGAACGTAGCATTGGCCATGGGAGGGTTGAACCTTGCCAACCACCAATGATCCATTGTGATTGCAACGGCCAATAAACAATGGTTCGCCAGTCTCAGTTTCACCAGCTGAGAGGGCATTTGGTGGGATATTATTTCCGGAAACGGGTACCCAGTGTCCACCACAGGCACACAGAACTTCGTACTCATTGTGTCCATGTTCACCACCTCCCCATGCAACATAGGTGACACCATGGGATGGATGGAGTTTGCCGGGAATGAGAGCGCCTTCGTGTACGGCACGGGCAATGTACAATTGTTCTGAACCATCGAAACCTCCTTCGATAGCACCAGGTGGAACTGCTCCGTCAGCAGCTGGCACCCAGCAGCCGGGACCAGAACCAGTAGGGGCCGAAAATCCCATAACTGGAGCTGAGGCTTGTGCTGAACATTGATCTGCAAAAATAAAAACAAATAAACATATTAATTCCCGATTTCTTTGAAGTCCTTGAAAAAATAACATTTACCTTCATCGATCAACCAAGTTCCAGAAGCACCCCATCCTGTGCAAATACCAACATAGCGGACTGGAACCATACTGCGATCTTCCCACGACATGAAAGCTGCAGCTTCTCCCTCTCGTCCAACAGTGATCACATTATCGTACCAACGGACCCAAAAACCACGAAATTCTCCAGCGCTCAAGATTCCAGGTGTGTTAACTTCAACTACATCGGGCTTGGTGCGGTTCTTGCGAATGACCGATTTACTATTGGACCAGCCACCCAAGAAAATCTCAAACATTGGATCTGATTCAGTGGGTGCGCTTGTAAGAGCCAAATGGGCATCGCTTACAGAGCGAACTTTGAAGGTGAAACAACCACTGGTTGCTGGATAGAAAATGTATTCCAATTTATCTGGAGTGTTGACCTCTGGAAAGGTGGAAAAAACGATAAAGAAAAATAGTATGACTTGGCTTTTGATTAAAAAATTTTATAATAAAATAAATTCAAACTATTGTCAAAAACTATATCAATCCAAATGCGAAAACGAAGCTCAAAGCAAGCAAAGCGCGTTAGCTTTATTAGTTGACACAATGAGTTATTAGATGATTTTTTTGAACCAGTTTCAATTGGAAATATGCAATGAACTCATCGTCGGTAAATTTTATTGTTGTCTTGTAAAACACAACTTCGTGGCTTACAAAACTACGTAACAACGATTCGTCGTCAATTAAAGATCTCAGTAGTAATAAAGCTTATAAGGACCTCTGCAAAAAAACGACGCTTTTGATTAGTCTGGAAAAGTCCGAAGTCCTCGTTTTAAGAAAAAAAAGGAGGAAGACTAAGTGCTCAAGCATGCTAGAAGCTAAACGGCCAACATATTGAAATTGTCAACAAGTATAAGTACCTAGGGGTATTGTTAACACCTGATTATGCTTAACAGACCATTTTAAAGAAAGACTTAAAATGGCTCCTCAGAGCCTTGACATTACTTGGAACAATTTTATTAAGAGTAAAGTTATCAGAATCTCCTCAATGCAGTAGCCAGGGCTATCTTAGGTTATGGAGCGCAAGTACGAGGATATGCTGAGCATTATGAAGTCGAAAAAGCTAAAAAATACATTTTTGAAAAAAAGTATTTGGCCTGCCATGCTTCACCATGTAGTAGTTTCTTTTTAAATCATAGGTTATTTTGACACTGACAGCTGTTTCCCGGTCGAAATCTTGACAGAAAATCAGTTTCAGTATCATAACTCCTCGAGTTTTTTGCTTGAACAACGTTGGGAAATATTGAAAACTTATTTCCAAAGTGAGTGCTGTGTAGCCCAAGCAGTGCATTTTTTGAAAAGAAGTTTTGGCCGAAATGAAGAACCCACAGCGCCTGCTGTCGGCTAGCTTGTGCAAAAAGTTCGTGAGACTGGTATGTCATCGTATTGTGCTCAAATAACGAACATCAACTCGCCATCAGTCTTATCAACTCAACATTTCCACGTTCTAGCCTGGATAGAATTTTGCACAAAGATCTCGGATAATTCGCTCACAAGGTCCAATTGACTCAGCAATTCAAGGCGCACGACCATCCGCTTCGTTATCGCTTCGCAGTTTGGGCCTTAGAGCAGCTTGAATAAGACAACAATTTTAGGCGAAAAATCATCTTTTCGCATTTTCATCTCGGCGGCTACGTTAACAAACAAAATTAGCGCATCTGAGGCTCGGAATACCCGCACTTTATTTTCCAGAAGCCAATGCATCGACAGAGAGTCACAGTGGTGGCGTCATTGGACCATTTTTCGTCGAAAATGGGGCTGGGAATGGGAACAAAGTTTCGGTCAACAGTGGGCGTTACCGAGCAACCGAGCCGACTTTGTTTTACTGAAATCAAAGACATTGATTTGGACGACCTATGGTTCATGCAGGATGAGGCGTACGATCTTCTTTTATCAAGGGGCTTTAAATCTAATATTATACGAAGGCATTTGTGGATATGGATAATATTTACTGAGAACAAATTTTGTGAATTTCTTTTGAACTTTTTCAATGCGAAGCATGCTTACGTTATAGTAGGGAAAGGACACCAAATAACAGAGCAGTATTCTAGAATAGAACGAATACCTAAATGCAAAATATATCGACTTTAGTGTATACGGGCTTATAAAATCTTTTGAGTTTCTGATAATGAATCCAAACATTCTGTTAGCCTTAGAAACTCCACCAATCAGTTACATTTTGAATGCCGTTTTGCAGTTGAAAGAAATCTAACATTGACCTTACCGTCTTAAAGATCTTAGTTATCCGCAAATAAAAGCTTTTCCGCCATTAAAATAAGAGGAAATAAATCATTTATAAAAATTTAAAAGAGAAGTGGTCCAAGGTGGCTTCCTTGAGGCACATTCGAATAATTAGCTATTTTTAATTTTATGTGATATATTTCCAATTTTGACGAATTGAAAGCGATGTATTAGATAGGTTTCAATCCAATTCAAGAATTTTTAATGGAATCCTAAATAATAGTTTTTTAATGAAGTATATATTTTTTTTTCCTTTTTTAACCTGAAGTTTTGCTATTGGCCTATAATTTGCGACTGCCTGCTTAGATCCGGATCTACGAATTGGAAACATAAAGGAGTATTTCTAACAATCCAAAACCATATCTTCTATTGGTGAAAGGTTAGAAAAACATGATTTCAATTTTTCTCAAAAACATCGGAATTATATATTATCAGATGCACAGCTCAAGAGATGATAATTTTGCAAGAATTTCTTTTTCAGAAATGGACATAGACCTAAGATCAACATCAGTGCTGCTTTCACTCCGTAACACAAGGTGAAAAATCAATGTGCGATTTAAATGTTAATTTATCATCCAGGATAACGTTTAGATCCTTTTTCTGAATGACTCGTTGCAGAGTTTTATCCTGCAAACCGTAGCTAAAATGAATGATATCTTTTTTCCTGGAGCAGGAAAGAACTTGGCATTTGGATACGTTCAAATGCAGAGAATTTAATTCACACCATTCGGAGAGTCTAGAAAAATCGTCTTGAAGAAGGATGCAGTCTTGACAAGTATCTATTTTTCTATAAAGCTTTAAGTCATTAGCGTATAAAAGGCACTGAGAATTTGTAAAAATCTCAGAAATATCATTAATAAATAAAAGGAATAACAGAGGGCCGATGTGGCTTGAGTTTATAAATTTCCAAAATTGACTACTATCGTCCTTAATTTAAGCCTCAGCTGAAGATATATATTCTCAATAAAGAGTAAGATTTAGACTATTGAAATCACGTTGAGAGGAGAGATACAAATTTCGCAGTACAGGATCATTTTTCTTACTTCTATAGCCTCTTATTGAACCAAATTGGACTTGAATTACAAAAACCTTTTCTTTTTGGAACAAATCTTACAACTGTGCTATTAATAACACTTTTAAATAAGTTATAAGCAGCATTAAGGTTAAGCTGATTCATCATATCACCCCAAGAAAATGAGCCTAGATACGCGTTGATTGCACCAAAGTCGGCATTTCTATAACAATGAATAAATTTTGTATTATCTTTCCGATTTCTTTTTATAAAACTGTAAAGACTAAGATTAATCTCCAGTACATAGTGGTAAATAGAGCTCACAAGACATAAGTCATATGTTTATCAAAATTAGCTGTAAATTGACATAAAATTAACTAGTTTCAATTTCAAATAAGATCTTATAGTAATCAAATCGCTCTCCTAAAAAGTAGCAAAAACTGACTTATGTCGTTTTTCCTTTCTGCCATAGATGAATCAATCTGGGAACTTTTAATACTTTTTGATGAACGTACGTAGTTGCTAGTCACCCACACATAATTAGATAAGGTAATAAGTCTCTTAAAAACATGTATGATCTCAGACTGTAGAAAATGTATTATAACACGTTCAGATTTAGTCGACGTCCGTTGTAGCAGAACAGAATAAAATAATATCTTTCTACATTCTTGACAAAATTAGTCATACATTTAAAAACATTTCTGAGATAGGATCCCATAGTTAATTGCAATTACGTTTAATTATATGATACAATGAACTAGTTGACGAGCTGCATTATGTGTATGTATTTATTTGAGAGCTTTAAGAGTGGGGGCTTGAGTTAGCAATGGAAAAAACACCAGTTTTGTATCGATCATCAGTAGTTCAATCAACTTATTGTATTTTTGAGGACGAAGGAAAAGTGATCAGTTCTTTATTTCTGAAAGCAATTTCTACATTTTTATGGTGGTAGTTTATTTAGTTTGGACCAGAATGAACAACGGTTAACGAAAGCCTTCTGGGACTATCAACGTCAGTGGTGATGCAAGATCATGTGGCTCAAGATCGAAAAGGAATTATGAGCAATCACCGATATGCTGTTTTCCATCATCATCATCATCATCGGCTCGACAACCGGGTTCCGCTCCTGGCCTCTTTCAACAAGTCTCTCCACCTATCCCGGTCTCGAGCTGATACCCGCGCCATCCAGTTGCGCACCCCAAGGCTTCGGGCTTTCTGGTCTACGCCATCTCTCCATCGCAAGCATGGTCTACCACGCTGTCGTGTACCATAGAATGTACCACAATGAACTTTCTGAGCAGCTTCCTCTTCGCTCATGCGAGCTAAGTGCCCTGCCCACCGGAGTCTACCGATCCTAATTTTTGTCACGATATCTGCTTCAAGGTAGATTGCGTACAATTCATGATTGTACCGTCTTCGGAATCGTTCTTCCTCACATATGGGGCCAACATTTCTCCTTAAGACTTTTCTCTCGAACGCAGCTAAGAGGTCGGAGTGCCTTTTGCTAAGCACCCAGGTCTCGGATCCATATGTGAGTACTGGCAAGACCATGGTCCTGTACAGCAGCAGTTTTGAAGTTATGGTGAGATTTCTGGATTTGAAGAGCTTTGACAGACTATAGTAAGCTCTGTTGGATTTGAGAAGCCGCCCGCGTATTTCTTCTTCTATATTGTTATCGGCTGCTACTATTGACATAAGGTATTTAAAGGATTGCATCACACTTAAAATTCGTGCTCCGCTACCTTGATTGTTTGACCAACTGTTCCTCTCGCAGTCGACGCCACCATGTACTTTGTTTTACCTTCACTAATGTGCAGCCCCAGATTTTGTGCCGAATGCTCGATCTGGATGAAGGAATTGAGACTGCCTGACCAACGTCGTTTGGGAAAATGTACGGATCAAATACGACGCCGCGCTGGCTCAAAATCTACACCAAACGATTACTTTTTGAGGATACATAGTCACCTGGTGAAACTCGTGTAGGTTTGTGTCGTCCCATACACAGCAATTTTGTCTTTTAACGCATCTAACATGTTTTCATCTTAAGCCCAGTCAGAGAACAAAGGGCTTTATATTTACGTATATGGTCATGAACCTTGAGCTCGTTGGTCAGTTGGATCTTGTACGAGTGTAGCCCCAAGTCCCGAAGAAAAATAATTTGTCAAGTTAAGGTCTGCGAAAAGCCGAGTTCCTGTACACCACGAGGAATCGACAGCCTTGGGTTTTGATGTACAATCGAAATGCAAAATCGTGGCTTATTGAAGAGTCGAATTTAAAAAGCCAACACGTTTATCGTAAAATGGACGAAACGTTTGCACTAATGAACACTCATTTTGATAGTAAAAGTTTTATTATTTGGACGTGTTGTTCAAACGTGTGCCGTCGCATCGGTAACTGAATAATAAATAACAGATTTGACAGATGTCACCAGAAAAACATGGCCGCACTGGCCGCCAAAATATACCAGCGGCATTTTATTAGAATTTATTTGAAAGAATGCAGTCAGAACCATAACCTTATTTTTATTTTGGTGTTTTAGGTTATTGGAAAATGTTTAAATTACAATTCATCAATCATCAAATCAAAACTTGTTATAAAATAATTCTGTATTTTCCCACTTCCTGTATTTTATTTTTGTAACTTTTCAAATTTGGAACTGGTTTTTGTTTTCTAAGTATTAAACACTTGTTTTTTGTTTGAAGCCAAATTCAAGTTACATTTATTTCCCAAGACACATTATTTACTGGCAGATTCAATTAAGATTAAACGCAAATAAATGTTATAACATCACTGACTTTTAGTTGGGAGCGTAACGGAATCCCACTTTCAATAGTCCCGTTTTCAAAAATCCCGCAAACAAAGTTTTAAGATACCGTCCTCTATAAGACCGTTTTGTTTAAATACCGCTCTTTAAAATCCCATTTATTCAAAATCCTTTTTTTTATTATAATCCCGCTTTTTAAAATCCCGTCTTATACTGCCTATCCCGTTTTTTTAGAATACGTAGCTAAAACTTATCAATTTTATGTTGGTTATTTTCCAGATTCTTTAGATGATCTAAAGAAGCTTTGCATACACCCAACCTCGCACCTACCTCAAATCCTATAGTGTGCCCAAGCAGGGGGATTGTAATAAGAAACGGGAGTATAAAAAACGGTATTATAAGAGAAGGGATTTTAAAAAAGCGGGATCTTAAAAAGGGGGATTATAAAAACCGAGATTTAAAAAAAAGCGGGATTATAAGAAACAGGATTATAAAAAACGGGATTATATAAACGGGATTATAAAAAGCGGGATATCGTACCCAACCCCTTTTAGGTGAATGACGGTGTGTTTATGGAAAGTGCTTTTCACATGAAAAATCGCAGAAAATAGAATAAATCTTTGTTAGCAATTTCTAGAGAAAATATCAATCTATTTGTATCTTTTCGGCGAAGTGAATAAAATTACAATCTTTTCTACTTAAATTTTTTCTATATACGCGACCAAGAACTTATTTTCCGCGAACTGTCAAAAGTAAATTCGCATTCCACAACATTAGAATGCACAAAAATCGTCCGAATTGGGTCTTAAATTTTATTCTCCACTTCTTTTATTTGTTTATGTTTTATGACAATTCGTAACTGTTCGCGATCAAACAAATAATTATTCATGTGAATGAAATGTCAAAATTCACAAACAATTCACTATGGATATTCGCAATTCGCTCGTCGTATTCGTATGTCATGTGCAAGGCGCTCTAAAGTTGCGATAGTTGATACGAGGAGTGGTTTGAAGGTTAAATGAAAATATCGTCGCTGTAGATCGAATACCTCATAACCCAGAAAAAATCGATTTTTAGGTAATGATGCAATTATATTGTGAAAAAAATTCCGGATCTAATGAAAAATATCATGTGAACCTAAAAACTATAATTACAGAGCCACGCGCATAATTAACAACACGTCTCTCATTGCCTCTCATTGATTTGATAATAAGTTTTTTGTCTCCTGAAAAATCGACTTTTCTGGGTTACGAGGTATTCGATCTACAGCGATGATATATCTCTATAAGAAACATATTCAATTTGTGGTAAAACCATTAAAACAAACGAACAACAGAAAAATAAAATTGCCATTCGTAATTCTCAACAAAAAGGTCAAGAATATTGATAATAATCATTTCAAGTTCAAGGGTAATACTATAGACCAAAGAAAAGATACTTTTTAGTGAGTCATGCAAAGGAATTAAAATCGTTGGTGCAAAGTGAGTTCACACACGAAAATTTCCACTGTTTTGGTTATGGGCAAAGGTTTATTAGTCCAGACTTCTAGTGATGACGTCATTCTCAATCATTTCGCTTGAAATAGTTTGAATTTCATGGAAAATATTTAGAGAACATAGAATAATAAATAGCAGACAGTACCATACCTACTTGTTCACGATGATGTCATCTTTCAATTTATTGTATTTTTATTTTTATTTTCTTAGCAACTTGTTCTCCCCACGATTATGTTTTTATTTTTTGTTTATATAGATAGGTACAGTACTTGCCCATTTACTCTAAGATATT
Organism: Chrysotoxum bicinctum; assembly: GCA_911387755.1. Lineage (NCBI taxonomy): Eukaryota > Metazoa > Arthropoda > Insecta > Diptera > Syrphidae > Chrysotoxum > Chrysotoxum bicinctum. The sequence goes on along the minus strand of OU426990.1, from coordinate 66,487,198 downwards.
TACACTTTTTATGTACCTACATATAAGTTTACGAACTTCTGCTAAACAGCTAAGTCGGTCAGGGCAAAGGTGCTAATTTATTGCTTGAATATTGGTAACAATCATGACTAGAATTGTATACATATTTGTTGGTGTACCTACTTTGGGCAAAGCAGCAAACTTTTATCATGAAAGTATAGTAACAAATCGTGAATTTTAATTTGTTTTCATCGCAGAGAAATTTAGTCGAACGGCTAAATTAATTTGCATTATTATTTTGGAAATAGCTTTCAAGTTAAGTACGTTAACTGAGAAAGGGGTTAATGTGATACAAAGCTTATGCTACTTTTAACAAAGCTTATGCTACTTTTAACACTACTACTTAAGCTTAGTCATTCGTAATAAAAATAATTAATCAGATTTATTTTCACACAGTAATCACTTCCTGCCACATGGCTTGACTAACATTAGGCATAAGATGGTTTGCAAAGATTAGTATATTTAAATTCTCTCTCATCAAGAGTTGCTATTTAAATTCAGAAAAATAGGTATTAGTGAACAAACATTTTGTAAGGTAGCTTCATTATTTGATAGATCATTATTCGGTACTTTTCTGGAATACCACAGATTAGCCATTTGGGTCCAGTACTTGTTATTTTATTAATTAACGACCAATCATCTGTGTTATAGTACTCAGTACTCAAGAAAACAATCTTCATATATATTTCGAATACTAGAGATTTTGAAGAGTATTTGACCTTAATTTTTTTTTTTTGACTGGTGTGTTCGTAATTATTTGTTTATCAATATCGATAAATGCAAAACTATAATTTTTAGGACATAAATGTCCTTGTTGTATTATTTGATCTTCAATTAGAATTCCTACAACACATCAACTCCATAGCTAGTAAGGCTAATTTAAATATAGTTAGTATTGAAAGGGATTCAAGACCATTTTCGCTTCTTTTCGTTTTAAAACAGCTTTTATATCATTTGTTGGATGCATTCTGGAATATGCTTGTCAGGTCTGGTCACCCCATTATGACTGTCATAAAAATATAGATTACAACAAGTGCAAAAATTATTTTTGAGGTTTGCGCTCAGAGGTTTAGGTTGGGAGAATCCCTATGAACTCCCTCATTAGAACAGTAGACTAAAACGTATCGACATTTCTAGACACAAAGTGGCACAAAATTAATCACCCTATCGGAAGATGATATATTTTTTGCAAATGGCGTCGTGCGTCAATCATATTTGATATTTGTGAACTAGAGAGCTGCAGTAGGTATACAAACAAACAAGTAATGTAGCGCTATACTCCACCGCCCGGGGCATAGGACTAATTGTGATGATTTTTTGACCAATAATAATCGGTCGGTGGTGTTAACGAAGTGTTAATTTCGATGTCGATTTCCTAATCGTGTTCGCACCAACTAGGCAAAAACTCCGGCGCTTATCTACTCGACTCGACTCGAAAAGATTAGAAACACAGGAGACGTATACAGGGCTTGGCCGCCACCGGACTAATGATTTGGCCGAGAATATAGCGGCTGTGGCTGCCGATGTCACTGAAAACCAATAAACATCAACCAGACGAAAGGCCACGCAATCCGACATCACCACACGGACCGTACAGCTTTAGCCGAAAACTTACACAAATGTTTCCGTACAAAGTGCAAATGCAAACAGTGCATCAGTTAATGCCTGCCGAACGTTTGTCGTGTGTAAATTACTGTCAATCTCAACAACGAAAAGCACGATTTTGTGTCAAAAATCATCATGGGCTACGAGGCGCATTTGCACTTAAGTGAAATTCCGCGTGTTATGCACAAAGAGCCATTACATCCACTCCAAGCCACTGTGTGGTGCGGCGTTCACATGGGAGGAGTGATTGGGCCATATTTTTTTAAGGACGCCATCGGCAATACGATCACTGTTACTGGTCAACGCTTCTTACTCTCGGAATCGGATGAGCGGTCTTTCGTGAACATATTGTGGTTTCACAATATATATTTTGAAGGAAGCGTTTCCTGGTCGCGCAATCTCCCGTTTTAGCGATTGGGCATGGCCAGCAAGATCGCTCAATTTAACCATCCCAGACTTCCTTCTTTGGGGCTACTTGAAATCGCAGGCTTATGCCAAAAGTCCTCAAACAACAAAGAATATTCGACAGAAATGCGAACTATGGAAAATGCGATAGGATGGGCACAAATGTGTATCATATCAACACTGGAGCTAGCCACTTGATGGATATCATTTTTTCCCACTTAGCAGAAAAAATTGTAAAGATCCACATAAAGGTTTTCATCACTCAAAATGATTTGTTTTTATTTAGTAAGAAAGTAATTCAAAAACATAATTGGATGATACATTTTACGCCACCTGTTACCAACTAAATTATGTTCACTGTGGTCTTAACTGTAAAAATAAAATGCACGACTGGGTCGCACGTACTTGCTCCTATGTAATATACTAGGAATTTTAAAAACGAACGTTATTAAAGAAAACTGTTCATTAGGATAAAATGAATTTTTTGAACTCTTTTAGTAGTAAGAGATAAAAACAGAATGCTATGCAAATATGAATTTATTAAAGAAAAAAAATTATAAGTCGTTGTAGTGGTTCCTTAAAAAAATGAGCTTTTGTGCACACAAATTTTAAAACATTTTTAAGAAAAAATATCGATACGCCAACTACTTTAAGTTTTTATTATTGTAGGAATAAGAGTTAAATTTCGAAGAAAAATACCAAGCCGTTCTTGAGATATCGAATTTTCCAAAAAAAAACGACTTTTTTTTTCTAAAAATTGAAAAAATATTTTTTTTTTTTCAAGTTTTGTAATGCAATGTTTTTTAAACTTTTTAGGAGCTTCTTTATAAAAAAAATTCATTAAAATCCGTTATGCCGATAATGAGAAATTCAAAATTCGAAAAAATCGTTCTATGGCAGGTACAGTCAGTCATATCTAGATTAAAATTTTTTTTTATTAAATTATAGATCGTAAGAATTAATCAAAAAAAAAATTTTTAGCAAAATTCTCGGAACCGTTTTCGAGAAAAATACGATTTTCGAAAACCATTTTTTAACATTTGTATGGAAAGTACCATTAGTTTTAGAAAAAAACAAAGTTTTTTTTTCTCAAATATTGTAGATTATGTTAGGAAACTTTTATTTGTAGAGTTTGAAAAAAATTGACCATGGGGTTTTCGAAATATTGAGTTTCCAAAAAACAATTTTGATTTTTTTTTAATTCAAAAAATAAAAAAATTGAAAATTTGAATATGTAATAATATTTAAACTCTGGAGAAGCTTTAGCATAAAAAAAATAATTTAAATCGGCTGTACCGTTTTCGAGAAAATCAAAAACGAAAGAAATTGACCCAGGGGGCTACCAAAAATAACAATTTTTTGGAAATTTTTTTCAACCATTACCTAGTTTTAACTAAATGAAATTTTTGTAATTTTTTTTTAAAATTCTGTGGGACAGTTTTTGAGAAAAAAAAATATTTATAAAATTTCGAAAAAAAAACCGTATGATAGGTACCGTTATTTTTGGTCTTAAAAAAAAAAGAAAAAAAGCGTTTGGGGGGAAAAAATCAAAACCCATGTCTACCAAGTTTGAAGGAAATCGGCCGAGCCGTTTAGGCTGTAGTCGAACCGACACAGACAGATAGGCAGACAGAATTGCCAGACCCACTTTTTGGTCTTCGCTATCATCGTAATGTCAACTTTGATCAAAATCTCGAGTAGTCTGTACCTCGACGTAGAGCTTAAGCTGCTAAAGCGATTTTCTACGAACTCGATATTTTTAAGGTTCTTCAGTGATTCCCTAGAGGAGAAATTAAAATATTGTTTCTTAAGCTTCAAAACTAACCGTACCTGCCGTACAGCCCTTATGCAAAATCTTATTTAACTCGAGTATGGCTGCCATTGCAGCCATGTATTACTTTTTGGTGAACAAAAATTTAAGAAGAAATGTTATTAACGGTGCCATAAGACCGTTCTTTGATTTTCGACTTCCTCATTAACGACTCTAACGATTTTGACCAAAGTTTTTGTACACAAGCTCCTTTGAATTTAAGAAAAATATTGGCGCAAAATTTTAGTGGAATTAGTACTATTTTAAAGATGTTTTAGTAGGAAACTAGGTTAAAAAGATGATTTTGCAAATTTTAATCAAATGAAGCATCTTTTATTAAAGTTAAAATCGTCGAATATGTTATTTTGTTGGTATATTTAATATTTACAAACGTTAAAGCAGTCTGTATACTTGGTGTTTTTGCATGAACTGTCATTACTTTAGGTGTGTTCAAAAGTAATTTATTACAAAAATAGCCTTAGCACAATACTAGATAAAAAATGTTTGAAATTAAAAAAGAATTAGTAATCTACTTAAAAGTTAGCAAGTAGTATCATACTTATATCTTAATACTAAGCTGTTTAAAATTTTGAGCCATTATTTTACAAAATATTCGAAAAAATATTTTCTTTTTCTTTTCATTTTTGAAATTATTTTCTTAAATCTATAATTTAATTCTTCTTAAATCTATAATTTAATTTTTCTTAAATCTTTAATTTAATTTTTTCTAAAAAAATGTTGCGGAAATTTCTTATATAAAAAAAGAATTTAATAATAAAAGGGTTTTTTAAACTTTATTTGCATAAATTCAGGCTTTTTTAGAAATCAGACGGCAATTTTATGCATTTTTAAAAATTTTTAAATAATTTATAAATAATTGCAAGGTATCTACTCTTACATAAGAGCAAATACGTGCGATCCAGTCATCGATTTTATGTTTAATGAAAAAGCATAAGTCGGGGATAAACTCATGTTCCAAATAAAATTCCAAAATCTCGAAATGGATGTGGAATAAGCGTTCTTTTATTACTTGGGCTGTTAATATGTATTTAACACGAGATTAATTTGTGATTATAACAACACTGGAACTGGCTTTAAAAAAAATGGCCTTCAAAATAAATTGACAATCGATGACGAAAGCCTGCCTACACGATCACTCAAGTGAATCGATTCTTCCTGCTGTGTTATAAAAATGACGATATTTTTAAATAAACCAGTTTGAAGTGTATACATTATATTGTTATGTTGTGCATTATCTGATTAGTCGATTATAAACAAAACGTGTTATGATAGTTGAAAATACATACTGTATATGCTAATTAAAAATAAACACTAATCCTAATCAATTGATCGTGCATTCAAAACGCGCATACTTATATGAATATTATTAGAAATTAATTTTCATAATATTATGACAATAGCCTGCTTCAAAATAAGTTCTCATACTAGGTAGTGGAAAAGTACTCTTTTATTCTAGCACCTTTAATTCCGGAGTGAAAGACTTCCACAAGCTTGGGAATAAGGTAAATAAGTTTGTATAAGAAAGGCTAATAAATACGAGAAACTAACGTTTATATCTAGAAAGTTCAAACTAATTATCATATTCAAGACGATTAGTTTAAATTGAAAACTTAAATGGGAAAATTATGAAAAAGTTTTTTCGTTGAGAAGATATAAAATACAAGTTTACAAATTCTAAAGCTTTAGACGAAGCCACACAATTCACAATGGCTGTGTATTAATTTTATTGAGTACATACATATGCATTTTTAATTTCGTATATAAATAGGAAATACTCGTAGTTTAGGTAGAATTCCAGGAAAAAGGTAAATGGTCAAAACTTGGAATTTAGCCAACTAGATGTCTTCTTGCACTTGAATGACACACAATAGAAAAGATACTTTAAGCATAATTTATTATTTTCGTGCATCGTGTGAAGGGTGAGTCACTTGTTCGTTTTAGCACAGATTGTGATGATTATGAACAAGAAACATAATGATATAATTTCTGCATGTTTAATTGCATGAGAGTAAGTAGTAGGTATGTGCTGACATCATTTGCAAAAATTATATTTTGAAACTAAATATAGTCAACAAAAAGATACTTTGGATTTTGATTTTTGTATTTCATTGGCGCTTGTATTGTAAATCGCCTAATGCACCGATTTAAATACGCGTGTTTCCTTTCAAAACTCTAAAATATAACTCCCATTGTTCTGAAGAGGTGTTCTTCAACGCTAGCAAAACCACTGCGTAAGCTTTGCCATCTGTCCTACTCTACTGGTCTTTTTCCGAGTGGATGGAAAACATCATTTGTCCAGCTCGTCCCTAAAAAAGGCGTACCTTCTTCACCCTTTAACTATCGACCAATTGCACTTACGTCCCTTCTATCCAAGGTCATGGAAATGCTGATAAATTATCAGTTCAGGAAATATCTAAAAGAATAAAAGCTTGTCAATGACCGACAGTATTGCTTTCGTAGCAATGGGTCCACTTGTGATCTGATGGTATATCTCACTGAACAGTGACACAAATCTTTACATCGTTCTGGACAAAGTAAGATTATTGCACTTGATATTTCAAAAGCATTTGATAGAGTTTTGCGTGCATTTGGTATTGATGAATCTCTTCTTCGATGGATTAGAAGCTACCTTTTGAACCGCTCAATACAAGTTGTATTGGATAGTCTTAAGTCTAAAATTTATAAAATAAATTCTGGTGTACCACAGGGCTCCGTTTTTTCTCCGTCTCTCTTTCTAATATTCATCAATGATCTTTTTTCTGAAACTTCTAATCAAATAAATTATTTTGCTGATGATAGTACCCTCAGCTTTTCATATTCATTTGAAGATTCATTCCTTGTTCTTCGGAAGTGGAAATTGAACGGCAGCGTATGATAAGCTCATGAAATTCTGATCTTGACAGCATTGCCCAATGGTGAATAAAAAATCATGTAGAATTTAATGCTTCAAAAACCCAATGCTGTCTTCTATCGTTAAAGCGAAATCCTCCCCTTTTGCCGCTATCCATGAGCGGCACTTGCATTGAGGAAACTGAACAACTCTCAGTGCTCGGTATGTGCATTGCACCATCGCAATGTTTCTTGTCACTTTTTTTTACCGTCACTTCTACATATAGACAATGCTCTAGCGAAATAGCCAGTTGCATTCCTCTCCTTAAACAATTTAACTGCAATACTCGCGCTTTTAGGAATGCTCATCAGTTTACCCTTGAGTCCACCTTCGGACGTAGATACTGTGAAATACAGAGATTCTTTTTTTTAGCCGAACTACCCGAATGTGGAATGCTTTACCCGGCTCTATTTTTCCCTTCCATTTCGATATTCAGGGGTTCAAAACCAATGTGCATCGGCTTCTCCTCTTTAATCACTCCCTGTTTTCCTAACGCTCGCACTGTGTTAAATTTAACATTTTAAGGGTATTAAAAACCCTTTGAGTGCGCGTGCTGTATAAAAAAATGCCAAATAGGCATATACAGAAAACAAACCTAAGGTGGAACATTACACCACCTGCTTGGTGACAATACTGATTTGGCCAATGCTAGAACTGAATTGCTCACAAAGGCTCCATATTAGGTGTTACAACAGGACACAAAGCTGCTTGGAATTTGTTCTGATGATTTCCGCAGAAGCTGCATGGAGCAAAAAGAGGGAGAATGGATACCTCGCCTTCTCTGTATACATGTCCTGTTTTATTCCAAAGACTTAGACTCCATCTGGGAGATTTCTGCTACAATGATTTAAGTCATCTGGCAAATATAGATAAAGGCAATCTCACTCGCTTCATAAAGAGCTCTAATTGGCTTAACGATAAGGGAGAAAGTCTGCAAGATTCAACCAACTCATGGTCTCTATGTGTCGTCTCTCCTGCTGACAGCCACATCAACTTAACCTTTGTTAATGCAATCTTAAAAAATCATTTATTGAGTTCAGTTAATATGTGGCATTCATTGGTCTCACTGGGAGATTGCGACTTCACGTTGAGTACCAAAACATTCATTTCACATTACGAATTTTGAAATTGATTATTTCCCTATTCATTACATAGCAATCAAATGAATGCAATCTTTGGAGAATTCATTCATTTTTTACTTCGGTTATGTTCTTGATTCCCTTACTCATACCTACTTCCTGGTGTTTTCACTGCGACTAAATTTAAGTAGCGGGATTTAATCATACAAAAACATGACATGGTCAAGTTTTTAAATGAATGAAAAAAATTATTGACACAAGAGGAGTCTACAAAAAGTTTAAATATACAGAAAAATAGCTTAAGAAAAATATAGTAAGCTTAGGTACTTATCTCGAAGCTTCATACTTGGGACTGATAGGTCCGAGAACAGATATCATTGAGAATGTTCTCGAATTCAAAGAAAATTAAGATTAACTTAATTAGTAAGAATTTGTATTCAAAAAGAATCTTAAAGCTGATAAAAGCAAGGAACAAAAACTAGCTTATACTTTTATATCAGTTTTGCGTGACTTTTTAACAAAAAAAAATATGCGTATCTACATATTTTCTCTGTTTGTATTAATTTGTGTATATTTATTTAAAAATATTCAAAATGACGTTTCAAACAACTACCAATCATGCAATTTGAATATCAAAAATTGATAATGGAATTTTGCCTGAAGAAGGATGTAATCATCCCACTTTAGGGGATATACTCGTAGTAATTCATAAAATTCGAAAATATTTTGTTGTAATTAATTGAAAAAAGTTTGCCTTGGAACTATCGACCTCAATTAAGTCAGAAATCAGGTGCGTAACGGTTGTTATGGTTCTCGAAAATAGCTTTCATATTTTTATTTGTTTGATTCTTATGTCATCAAATGATTCATGATGCTCATTTTGAATAATCTGACGAGGTGTCTACATAGCTTTAAAAAAAAAATTCCACACTAGAATGGCCTGATATAACGTCCCTGAATTTTAACCTCAATCAATTAATCCACCAAACAAGCTGCCGAAGACAAACAAGAAGAAGAGAAAATGCGAAAAGAACAACAACAAAAACCACGCAATACCGGCATATTATTTTTTGAAGAGCAAAAAAAAAACAACAAACAAATCACTTAATAAGCACTCCTCTCCTCTGTCCACTCCTAAATTTTCAACAAAATCGTTTTATTAATGACATACCTATGTACCTACATATTTTTAAGAAACTTAAATTTATATTCAAAAACCGACCCCTCTATCTAATTCTGTGGAATCAATTCGAAAATTGTAGAAAGAAATATGAGAAAAGAATTATGAGGTAGCTAGATGTGTATCTGATGCAGAAAACAACTTTAGATCCAACAAATTTAAAAAATAAAATCATTAGGGTGATAAATCAAGAAACGCACAAAAACAATTTTCTATTTCGTTGGATTATGTCATCGTTTTAAACGAATTTGCTTTTTGTTCATTTCAAAATTCAATGACGTGTAATGAACTGCGATCTTTAGAAGCGTAACGGAAAATAATGTAAAATGCAATGACAACAAATTTATTATTGTTGATTGGAAATAAAAGCCACACCTTAAATTCCTATACGTAGGCACATAATTTCAAAATATTTTGTGTTATTTATCTTTTCTTCTTTTTTTTGGAAATAGTCCAAATATAGTTTTAACACTTTGACAGCAGTTATAGTTCTTATTTTTTACAAATATTTACATTCCAAACCACAATCTTATAACTTCGTGTTAAAATTTATAAACAAACTCAACTTACCAATTGGCATCTTGAATTATTTTTTATTTAAAACACTTGAATAGAAAAATTATAAATTTATTTGAAAATTTAGTTCACAGTTCACACGTTAACTCGGTGAAATCGACAGAGATACTGATTTTGTGTCTGAATCAAAATCAAAGTCTAACCGGTGTTGACCGTTGTTTGGCTTCGGTATTCGGTAAGTCGGTATAGAAAAAACGCTAGAAAGCTCACAGTCAAACGCAAAAAATGTGTGAGTGTCTCATTGATGTGGATTGGGAGATTGGGACGCTTTTTAACAGACAGTTTAGTTGTTGTTGATGTCATCATGTTCTATTTTTAAAAAAACAGGTGCTTATGGACTTGCGCAGTTACGGAAATTAGATAGAATATTACGTTACGTTTAACGTATGTGTCAATCAGTAAGAAGTTGAGGTACAGTTTTATTCAAAATTTTTGAATTCATTGGACATATTATCAACTGGATGGGAAATAGACTCTCCATGTTCATTTTTGCTTGCGATAATAGTTACTGCAACTGTACAATATATGGGAAGTTATATGTATGTTCATACATATAGGTAGAGGAAGGTGGCCTAAAATGGCACTCCCTAAGGAAAATGTGTCATATTTCGCAAAAATGTGACATTTAAACTTAAATGGTATATTCTTTTTAAAAGCTAAATCAATAACGCTTACATTTTTTTTGCTTTACGAGTTTAAAAAGTTTCAAAGAGTATTTAATTTTCAAAATCTCTTCAAATTCCAACGATCAAAATTGTCCGAGTAAAATGGCATACTGGTATGCCCTTGCAAGTAAATCAACTATACTACGCAAGTAAACCAAAAACCATTTTCAATTTAATTTAAACTTTATTTTAAACAAATCTTAGTTCAAAGTAAAATAAACATAAGCAATACTCAACAAAAAAAAATATAACCAACAATTCATTTAAAACAACTTCACTTAAAACAAAATAAGGAAAAGTAAAAATTATAATAATACTCAATTATTGCAAATATCACAAATGTACTTATTTTTTGGACGGCATTTAGGGCTTTTGTTAATGCATTATCAGTCCAGGACTGCCTATAGCTGTACATCGTTTATATTTTCCAAACCATTTTCAATATAAAGAAAATGAAAATGTAAGGGCAAGTATAAAATGGCACACTATGCCATTTTAGGCGAGTGCCTAATCATTTTGCCCATTTAGGGTTTTTTTATTTAAGTTTTAATTCCGAATGCACTGAATTAGTTATAGGCCAACTAATTTCCGTAAATTAATAAGAAATACTTAATACTTATACATACATACATGCTTTAAGTTTTTTTATATTTTGGCAAGAGTACGATAACTTAGGCGCCAAGAAATTATAACGGTTTTTTGTAGAACAGTTCAATACAAGCATTTTTTACTATGAGAAGGGGGTCTATCTCCCCCCGTTTGGGCGGCAGGGGCAATTTTATAAAAAGGTACTAAAATGGAAATAAAAATATTAAAAAATAACGGTAATACTTACAATTAAGTATTATACCTTTTTTTAAAGCCAATACTTTGTTCTATTAGATAATTTTTAAATCAAGCGAAATTTATGTACAGTTTTCGAAAAACCGAGTTTTAAACCCAAATTGTGGGGAAAAAAAAAACATAAAAAAAAGTTTAAAGTTTAATTTTTCAAAACTGCAAAGTTATCTATTATTATTTTTCCTAAAATTCGTTGCTCTAATTTATTCTTATTCAAAAACTGAAAACTAGATGATTTTATATCGTCCAGTTTTTGAGAAAATTGAAATTAACTAAAACTACTTTTTTATCGGATATTTGCTTTTTTTGCTTGTTTACGCATTACGGCGTATAAACAGTGAAATATGTTTGGGAGGGCATGCTGCCCCCCTGCAACCCCCCTGCTTGGGCACACTATAGGATTTGGGGTAGGTGCGAGGTTGGGTGTATGCAAAGTTTCTTTTGTATTTACAGAATCTGGTTTTAAAGGAACTTTGAATTTACCCTATGGCCTATATACATACAATGTCAACTAAATATATGTACGTAGCCCAAAGTTGCACATTTAAAATGTTCAGACATGAAAATTTAATACATTATGAAAAATTCACATTACCTAGGTACTACTGTACGAATGCAGCAAATTTATATAATTCCGTAATTAATATGTATGTTTATTGTTTGTGTCTAATATTTTTAATGCTAATGTGGTATAGGTTATTGTTTACTAAGGTCATTCGTTATTCAACCTTTGTAAGAGTGAAGTATTTTTTTCTTTGAATAAAGAATGGTGACTAGGCCTAAATAAATTAAATAACTTTTCAATATTTCAAAAAAAATATTTCAAAAGCATCGCGTTCTTAGAAGAAATATGTCTAATTCCAACTAAAACGTCAACTTCCCCACTGTGTTGCAACTTACCGATAAAGGTAGAAAAATATAAAAATTTAAAGTTCGGTTGGATGTGGCGGTGCTCCCAAAAAAGCTCCAAAAAAAGGAGACAAAAAATGTAAGAATACAATAAACACATCTATCGGCATATTTTTCCATGGGCCTCAATATTGGCTAGAAATTCGGGAGGTGCTTGCTATAATTATCTCTTTTGCGATGAAAATACCTGTAAACACGGTTTTAATACATTGAACATTGAAAAATTGACTTGACTATTTTTAATTAACACCTGACTTACTCACAAACTAACTGACTGAGACGCAGAATGCCATGCAATTCTACCTCCTCGTGGTGCATTCTTGGTAACGCTAAATGATTTGCTGTACTTTACTTACAAATGAACCACGTTAACATTAATCCTCAAAATGAAATCACCGTATAGGTAAATATCAAAAATCAAAAATTTCATAAAAAGTAGTAAAAGTTAGTAATTTTCAATTTTCTCAAAAACTAGAAGGCATAAAACCATTCGGTTTTTTGTGTTCGATTCAGAACTAATAGTAGCATTGACCACAAAAAGCCAATTAAGCACTTCATTTCACAATTTTGAAAAAAATTGGTCTAAACTTGTTTTTTTTTCATTTTTTTTTTACAAAATTTTGGGTTTACATGCGAATTTGTCAAAAACTATTGACATAAATAATTTAATTTGAATTTAGGATTATGGAACAGACTTCTGGCTTTCAAAACCGGTATAGTACTTTATTGTTGCCGTTGTTTTTTTAATATTTTTTTTTTCAATTTAAGTCATTTTTTTTTAAATCGCCCCTACCTCCTAAATGGAGCGAGATAAACCCCCATCCTATAGTAAAAAACGCTTGTATTTGACCCTTCTACAAAAATCCGTTATCAATTTTTGGCGCCTAAGTTATCGTACTCTCCCCTATATTTTTTTTGTCAACAAACTTTTTGCAACATTTTATTGGTTCTACTTTTGTAGATGGCTAGAGACAGTTTGACCTGTAAAATTTAGAACAATAACTTGAAGCTGCTAATATTTCGTTTATGTCAGTGATGCCAGATAAACTAAAGAATTGTATTACCAAAACCTTCTAGTTCTGTTCGGTTCTACAATTTCTAGCAAGGGGGCCATTTTACCTTGGTGGGTCATTTCAGGCCATCTTCCCCTACATAATGTGTGTGAGGAAATCCAGCGTACTTCAGGATTTTATGTTACTAGCAGATATAAAAATATAGTTCATTAAAATAGTTGTTATTGGTGTAATTTTTTAAATAGGACTTAAATAGAAAGATGATCTATATTTATATTTCAACGCACGCAAAATGTTTTAATTTTGAGTTTTATTACGTGAAAACAACGAAATTTATTAATTTAATTTGTCCCTTTCAATGTTTTTTTATTTCAAAACTTTGTAACTTTTTGATGCAATGTTTGATCCAGCTGAAATTGAAATAATTATTGTAGTTACTTCACTTAGTATAAGCTACATATGTTGATATTTTTGGGTGTTCCACTAATAATATTGAAATGGTGAACTAAGAAAAACATGTCCCTCGCTCCTTTTGAAAATTAGATCGTTACACTTTTCTTTTCATAACTTTTTGATGCATTTATATATCGTCATAAAATTTTTTGTGCATATTCTACCATATATAAAAAAACGAAGAAAAAGTCCAGAAAAGTTAATGTGCCTCAAAAATTTACAAACTTATCGAGGAATTAAAAAAATGTTCGACAGCGTAATTTTTATTTTAGATGTAGAAAATTAAAGAGTACACTCAAAAAAAGCTTAGAAATGCCTAGAAACCTGAAGTTATCCAGAGAGTGAGTGCTGAAAAAGTAACTGTATTAAGTATCATTTTTTATTCCACTAAATAGATTATTTAAAATGAATTTTTATTTTAAACGAATATTTTTTAACTTATTTCATGTACGTTTCTCGGACTTTTATTTTATTATTTTATAATTTTAAACACTAAATTGATGTATAAGTTATGAAATAAGGGCATATAGCAAAAAGTAAGTGATAGATACTTTACTCTCTGACATACATACATGCATGAACAGTTCCGAAAAAAAATGGTCGATGAACTTATCGTAAGTTTTTTACGATTTGAAAAAAACTGGAGGGTGGTGGACCAATTCTAACTTGAAATTCAAATTCCGTGCGTAAAAATACGTAAGGATATGTAGATATTGAAATTAATTACTTTTTTATTTTTTTGTCACCAATTAATTTTTGATGCATTTTAGTAACGCGACTTGATTTACATTTCTGACGTTACTTTGATTATAAAAACATCAACTGTTTTGGTGTGCTAATGATTTGAATTTTTTTTTAAACGAAAATCTTAATGTACGCTGGATTTCCTCATGTATACATAACGTACATTCGTAAAAAATCGAACTAGAGACTTTGATCAAACATAGCGATTACAGGGAAGACGAAAAAAGTGGGTCTCGCAATTCTGTCCGGCTGCTATTCGATTTCAGCCTAAGGGGCCTGGCCGATTTTCTTTAAACTTAGTAGACACTATTTTTAATTTTTTCCTCCCCACACGTTTTTTTTTCTATTTTTTTTTTTAAGACCAAAGATATACGACATTTTTTTTCAAAATCTTACAAAATATTTTTTTATCAAAAACAGATATCTCCACAGTTTTTTTTTTTTCAATTTACAAAATTTCATTTAGTTTAGAGTTGGTTATGCAGAAAAAAAAGTGGCCACAAAACGGGTATTAATGGTATCACCTTTGTTTTGTTTTTGATTTTCTCAAAAACGAGTCAACCGATTTTGATAATTTTATGCTAAAGATCGCTAAAAGTGTGGATAGTATTGTGTTATAAAATTTTCAAAATATTTTTTTTTATTTTTAAGAAAAAAAATCAAATTCGATTTTCTTAAAAGTTGACAGTTCAATTTTTCTTAGATACAAACTACAAGATTTAAGAAACACAAAATATTTTATCTTAGAATAACGGTACCAACCAAACAATGATTAAAAATTGGTCTTCGAAAATAGTATTTTTCTCGAAAACGGCACCTAGAATAGAAATTTTTTTCTTTCGATTAATTTCTACAATCTATGATTCTATACAAAAAATATTGAAATTAAAATATTACTGACTGTACCTACCATAGAACCATTTTTTCGAATTTTTCAGTATCGGCATAACGAATTTTAATAGATTTTGGTATGTAGGAGTTTAAAAAACATTGCATTAAAAAAAAAAAAAAAGAAAAGCTTATACGGAACCACGAGATAAGGAATAAATCCCAAACTAAAAAAATTAATTCTTGCAGAATGGCAACAAATAACACCTAACGACTACGAAACTAGTCCACTCAATTAAATTATGACTCAATTTTTGAAAATGCATTTTTTTTGTAAAATATTACTTTTTTTTCTTTTTAGCTACTTATGGTATTCTGTACATAATAAATAAATTAAAATGAACATTTTAGCCTACGTTTTTATTTTTATTTAGTATATTTTTCAGTTTTCATAAAAACAATAATAGAGTACCTTCACTTATGCTCGGCACTGTATCAGTGGCGTGGCGTCCATATAACACGATTCCTATCGTCTTCCCTTTTAGAAAATCCACAAATAACACAATCTACCAAATAAACATCGAATAAGTTTTCCATTCTGCTTCTCGTTTGTATCTTATACTTTATCCAAACACATTCCACAATCCACAACCAACATTAATCAAGAGAATCACAAAAATACTCTGACGGAAACTTTTCAATCACCGTCTTATTTATTTGTTTTATATCCCTTTCTTCCCCAAGCATTGTGTTTCGGATCCTCTTTGTTCAACATCCGCAAAAAATAAGACGCTACATTCCGTCTTATAAAATTTTCGATGTATACCAGTAGGAGTTGGTATTATTTGTATTTTATTCTCCCTTTAGCAATTAGCATTGCATTTCAGTAGGAAGATAATACATTGCAGGAGTTCAGGTGCTCGCCTTTTTTCAACCTTGTGTAAGAAATAAGACGGTGTTCTTCGACTTATTTGTTTTTTTTTTTGTTTTTAATATATCATATAAATATAAATATGGCATGTGGGTATTGTTGACTCTTGATTTTGAATTTGATGTTGATGTACATACATGCTGATGTAAAATGCTTTCATTTTTCTCTCTCGTGATAGTTTATAATATACAAATTAAACTAAACTTTACTTTTAGTTTTTAAAAAAATATTTTTTGGAGGCTGAACCTCTTTATTTCGATTACAACTTAGAACTAACTACAAAATGTTTTACTTAAAACTATCTAACCTACTTATGCCTCTATGCTGCGGATGTTCCCACAGGTGGTGTTGTGTTGCAGCAATCTCTGCTACGTGCTGGAATGCAAATTTGTTCTGGTTGTTGTCTTGTTTCCAGACACAGCGTCAGCGAAATTATCGTGAGAAGGCGTCATTAATCATTTCCACAATTTTTGCAATTGTTTGCCTTAACTTACACGATTGATATTCTTGCAAATTTACTGTGATAATTTTGAATTATGAAATAAATGATGGTAGAATATATGGCAATTTGTCAGCAGTGTAAATTTAGCATATCGCTGAATAAAGAGCACTTCTGTGTCAAATAAAATGCATTTTCTTTTTTTTTAATAGGAATTTCAATTTAGATTGAATTGGCATTCAATAAAAGACTGTGTTGCACAGGTTTTCAATAACTTCAAATAAATCTAGTGTTTTGAAAAGCCAATTTGAACTTAATTAAAAATAGTGAAAAGTTAGATGTTAAAGTGAAGATTTAGTTCCTTTTATTATCCACTATTTTGATAAAAAAAAAATGGCTTCTTAATTTTAGTGCAGTTCTAGATTTTGTTTTTTGTCTTTGATAAATGTAGATTGCTGTTTAACAGATTATCTATCGGAGAAACCAAATAATTTTAGTAAGGATAGTTGATAGTATATATTTTATCCTTTTTTCCTTTACACACCAGGGATTTCAATCCCAGATCGAAATCTTTCATTTAGTGTGCGTGTTTCATGAATACATGTAAATCGCTCTTGATACATAGTATCGCGGCTGTTATTAAATCTCAAATTAAAACAGAAATCATAGAAGCCCGGTTCGTGTCGATTATGATCGACGAAACATCAGATTTGAGTCATAGGGGACAACTGAGTGCCATATTTCGGTTCTTGTCAGAGAATGGAATACAAGAAAGATATCTTGCATTTTTTAATGTTAGGGCGAGTCTTAATGCAGATGAGTTGTCCCATCATATATTCAATATTCTTGACACATATGATTGCAAGGAAAAATTTATAGAACATTCCTAGAAACGTGCCGCAGTTATGTCCGACGAAGGGGGTGGTGTCTAAAAGGAGGTCCTTTTTTATTATGTTTTAAGCTCATTGTTGATTGAAATATTAATATCTTCAAGTATAAAAAATATAGCTACATATTTTTTGCTAAGTCAATGTGAAATGCATTTGTAGATACCATGTTCCTACTAGAAATGTTGTTTTTAAGGTTCTAAGATTTTTTTTTTCATTTTTACAGGTGACAAAATTTTATAACGTCTTCCCATTTAAAATTATCCACGCCACGCCACTGCACTGTATGTACATACAGAGTGGGAAGGCAAAAAGGAAAGTTAATGAATTAAAAAAATAAGATGTTTTTGCCATGGCAACGAAAAAATAAAATTGAAATTCTAAACAAAAACAAATAACTACTGAATTGTTTTTATATTGCAAACTCAACATTTTTGCACACTTAAATATATTTTTTTAGAAAATTTTTCTTAAAACCCGTTGAAAATTAATATTGTTTACCTTTTGATAAGAGCAAAAAAGTTCTCTTTCGATTTTCTTAGAAACGGGCTTAATTTTGCCCCATTGCTTTAAAAATTGAATTATGGCTTTAAGACTAGCACGCAGATCGCGCTTTTATCTCCCAAATTTTTCTCCAAACATCAGTTCAGTTTGGTGTCTCAAAAACAGTTTAGTTTTAAATATTGCCAAATGCCATTCAGTCACTTTCTCACGAAAACGTTTCAAATCTTCTCCCCGTCCTTATCTTCTTCATGATCAGTCCATATCTGTCGTCGAATCGATACGTGGTATATTATGTGATCAGGAACTTAACTTCATCTCCCATTATGACGATATACATAATTCTTAAGGCCAATTCAGCACTTGGCTTCGTTAAACGATGGTCCAAGGAATTCTACGAATTCGTCCTCTGCTCGAATACGCCTGTCAAGTATGGTCCCCTTATCAACAAATTCAAATCGCCAGAATCGAGAAAATTCAACGTAGATTCCTTCGTTTTGCTCTTCGAGGTCTGTTCTGGAATAATCCTTTGTTCCTACCTCACTTTCAAGACCGTCTTAAACTAATCAACCTAAATTCATTAGAAGAACGAAGAAAAATTTATGAAATCCTCTTCATTCATCGACTACTTACAGGTTCAGTTGACTGTATTACTCTTCACAACTCTATCTTCTTTAACACCAACCCTCGAAACATACGTAATCCCCCTCTTTTATATACCCACTCACTGCACGTCTTATGGCTCTAATGAACCAGTTTCTCGTATGCTCCGGAGTGTTAACTAAAACACTAGCAACTTCGACTTTAACCTCAGTACCCCTTGCCTTAAATTCCTTCTCCTGAATCAACCCCCCCACTAATCATAAAACGTAGCTATAAGTTTCTTAGTTCTTAAGTTAGATTCAGCATTAGCTTGTAATTAAGCCGAATAAATGGGGGTTATGCCCCCACCAAAATTAAAATTAAAATCCAAGCAAAATTTTGACATAAGAACAACCTTGTGGAGAATATGTCACAGAAAACAGCTGTTCTCTAAATAAAATTTTTTCAAAGACTTAAAAGAATTTGTTGATTTCAATTTTTTCAGAATTATGAATGGAAATAAATGAGAATTATGAATTATGTTGTTTATGTTTTTGTTGTGAAAAATCTTTTAAGACTTCCGTCACCAAGTTATGTACAGTTCGAAAAGAAATTTTGATTCTTAAGCTGGAGCATCGTGCGTCGTACCTCTCGACTAAAATGCATGACATAGTTTTAGCTTGGCTTAATTTTGGAGTGAATTTTGTATGGGAGATAAAATTTAGTGCGATCTGCATATTAGGCTGTAAGGAAAACTGTTGTAATATTGTTCACATTAACTGAGGTTTCAAAAATGGTTTTCAAAAATTTTAATATACATAGTTGTATTTTGCCAATTAAAAAAAATGCTCTTTTACGGCGGATTTTACTGTTTTAGCTTTGCTTGCAATATAATCCTAAATGTATGCAATATCTTGAAATTATACGTAAAGCTTTTTAAAATCAACAATTTGCTTTTAGGAGAAATTAGTTTTGAAATAGTTTCTTTTTTTAATGTCATAAGAATTTGATAATAATCTATGAGAGAAAATGCACAATACGCTCTGTCGCAGGATTCTCTTTCTTGACTTGGTACTTTTGTCTACCCAACAATTTAAAACAAAAATTATCCGTTATCCGATGCTCTAAATTTGGCAAGGCGAAATCAACAGTTTGAAAAAGTTCAAGGTTAACTTTGTGAAAATTATTTTAACTTTATTATACAGTACCTTACCATATTATTAAGCCCAAGCGAAAAAATGCAACATTTTTGTTTACTTTGTTTTATTTTTAATGTTTTTTTTTAAATAGCTTACATTTTTTGCTCATATTTGTTTATTTATATTATTAGCAATGGTTTCAAGAACTTCCTTGTACTAGTCCTGCCTCATGGTGTATTTTTCACAACTTAAAGAAGACCTACTCCTTTCCCTGATATTAAAGACTAAACAATTTTGGATACAGGGTGCTTAATTGTTGGAATAATGTGCTCTGGTTTGTTCTGCTCGCTAGGTCTTCTACGCACAAATTTTGTCTTTTCAGTCAAAACTTGGAAAAAACGATTCATCCGAAAAGCAAACCTGGGAAAAATGCATTTTGATTAATTTTGTTGGTTGTATTATTTGAAGCAAAACAAAAGATTAATAACAATAGCTCATTCCAATCTTCTACAGTTGAATGTTTGTACTTATGAGCCCATTCCAGCAGATTTTCTAACTCATTGCAGGCGTTAGTCTTGGCTTTCGAGCAGGTTTCATTGCGATAAACTTTATTTCTGCCGAGCGCCTTTGAACTTTGCGTTGCGATATTTTGACTCCTTCATCTTTGGTTATTTTCGTGAGCAAACGCACTGTAAATTTTCTGTTTTTAAGGCAAACAACCCTGATTTTGCGATCTGTTCTTTGAAATGTGTGTCGTAGTTGACCATAGCAACCTTTTCTTCGGAGACTTAAGTTCATCCCTAGGTCAACCTTTTTTTTAATTTCAAACAGAACTTCTCGAAATTCCGACTGAGACCGCAATTTCATATTGGGATAGGTAAATAGCCTTTAAAAGTCCAACTACTTGACCAACATTCTTTAAAGAGAGGTCAGACGCACTTCCCATCTTTAAACAATAAATAAGTTTTTTTTGTTTTGAATTTAAATAAACATAAAGTACAAAAGATTAGCACTCATATTTACCATAAATATGTAGAAATTGTACTATAAGACAACTTAAAAATTCAATCACTATTAAATTTTCCTATAAACTTCCGCACAAAATGACCTCCATGAAAGAAATATGGCGTGTTGCATTTGGTGTAAGCTTTGAAGCATGAAACTTATTTTACAGTTAAAAAACAGTCTTAACAATAAAGAGTAGTAACACTTTCAACTATAAAGTAAACATGTAGAAAATTATCGAGCTATGTTTCCGTTTAATTATTGACTCGTTTTTATCAAAATTCGAGGCGCTACAATATAAAAATATAAATACAATTTTTATAATGGGTACCGTTATATTTTGATAAAAGAACAATTTTTGTAAATCTTTTAGATAGTGTTAAAAACTGTTAATTATCGAGGTTAAAAAATTCAGCACATTGTTTTCGAATATTAAGTTTTCAAACAAAATTTCAAAATTATTTCATAAATTCCAAAACAAATTGTATTTCAAAATTTAAATTTACAATACTATTTAAACCTATTATAAGCTTTAATATACAAAAAAAATTTATCCAGATGTTCCAGAACTTATCGAAAACAAAAAAAAATCGGGATGTCAAGTTTTTAATAGATAATATACATCTTAGAAAAAAATTTAAAAACTAATCGTTCACTCATTTTCAAGGTAATGATTTCTCCATACAAAAATCGATTTTTTTTTTCAAAAATCCAAAAAATATTTTTTCGATAGGTACAAAATTATTTTAAATTCAAAGGAGTTCTTGTACAAAAATTTTGCTGAAAATCTTTCCAACCGTTAATGAGATAGTCGGTAATCAAAACAAAACCGTTCTATGACAGGTACCGCTAAAATTCTAAAATTTTTGTTAACTAAAATGTAGTTCATGCCCATTATAGTATACACTTAGTTTTCTTATTAAAATCATTAGAGTTGGTTTCAAGATAAATCAAAGGACACTGTAGTGCCCAGCCAAGTTCTGGCCAGTGGCGGCTGGTGGGTTGTTGAACAGGTGGTGCACTTTACTTGCTCACTAAGTAGGTATTAAGATTAGAAACCGCAAAAAAACAACAATTTACATATGTTCATTTTGTATTATTTTGTATAATTGCTCGAAGAATTTCGACCATGTATAAAACTGACACACTTATTACATTTAGCAAGGAATCATGTTTTTTATTTTTTCACTTAAATGCGTCAAATCATGGATTCAGGTTTCTGTCTAAATCGATTCTCCGCCAAAAATATTGCATGTAAAATTTAAAAAGGGCCTTGGCGATCCGACTAATTTTATATTAACTTTATTTTAAAAAGATTTGTTACTGTCTTTAATATACCTAATCACTGTTCATTTTATCCCACACCACACACTGTACACAGTACAGAATCGAAAAAAAAAACCAAAAAAAGAGGCTGGGTGCGACCCACACTGATAACTTCCCATTTGTGGTCCTGAAAAGTTTATATTAAGTTTTTTTCAAATAACCAAATTTTCAGCGAAACAAACTTTATCCGCCAAAAAAATTACGCTAGCCGACATTAATAAAGATCTCATTGTCTTGAGCAACAAAAAATTTTGTTAGATGTCACTTAGTTTAACCAAAATTGTCTCTTAGCACAATATGATTCAACTAGAACTTTCTTCGTTTTTTTCGTTTCCTGAACAATTTTAGAAATGTCGCTTAGTATACATTCTTACGGGAAGGTATCGATGTATAAAACAACATACTTTAGAAGGCACTATCGGTGTTCATTCCCAAGAAATTCGACTTGAAATACAATTTTAACTAGTTTTCACTAGAATTTTTAATAGTTTTTTTATTTAAAAAAAAAAAAACTATTAATTCAATATTTGTCAACATTTTACCAATTGTACAAAATTATACTATGTATAAAATAAACTAAATTAGAAGTCAATATCACTACTAGTTCTCGAGAAATTTGAGTCGAAAAACAATTTTTACCAATTTTCAATAGAATTTTATATAGTTTTTTATTTTTTGTAAAAAAACTGTAAGCTGATTTTTTTTGAAATTTTCACCAGTTGTCAAACACATTATTTTTCGTAAAATAAAATTGTTTTGGGTTTCAAATTGTTTTCCGTTCTTAGAATATCTGGGTTATGAAATTTTTTTTTTCAGTTTTTTTTATTTAAAAAAATAACGGTACGTTCATTTTTTTCCAAATTCACACCAAATCTGAATGACCTTATAATTAGTACATTAAATTTTATTTGAAATCAATAGCATTATTTTTTCGTGAGATATTTGAAACTAACCAAAATTTTTACTTTTTTTTTAAACCGTTATAGTGAAAAAACTACTCACTGAATTTTAATAAACGCTCTTTCAGCCTCTTTCGAAGTTATTATCTATTAAACAAAATTTATTTGAAGTCGATATCTTTACTCGTTCTTGAGATATCTACGACGAAAAATGGTACCAGAACGTACGCACGTACGAACGTACGTACACACACACACAGACATCTCTCTAAAAATAATTGATATAGCCTCTAGGGACCTTGAAACGTCGAGAAATGTCAAAAATTCCAATTTGACAAATCGGGACCGATTACAATAGTTGTGTTCAACCACGAAAAGGCCAGTGTAGAGTAGTGTAGTGCAGTGCAAGTTCATGAAAACTGTCAGTGCAAACTCAAGCAAAAACGTCATATGTCAGATGTTTGAAAAAAAAAAAACCAATTAAATTCGGTGCAAGTAAAATGCCTTATGCCTGCGCTAAAGTCGATGGTAAAGGGAAGAAATTCATTCCCACTGCCTGCGACGACGTTGTTGGCTTTTTAGGCACAAAATCTCTTCCTCCTTTTCACCTTTTTTCATCAAACTTTCAAACACTTGCGTTCGGAATCCTTCATGCAAATATACATACATACATAGATTTAAATAAGATATTATTGGATTAATTGGAGAACACTGAATCACCAGAGATTGCCCTTCACTCAAAGTTAGCTCTAATCTATGTATTATTTAAAAACTTTAATCAAAAATACAAAGCGCCGAAAAAAATCAACTTTATTCGTTAACAAAATATAATCGAATAATGACATCAGCTGACTTTGACAGTTTTCACCAACCTGCACTAGCTCAAAAGGTAGTGCAAGATATTCTGCACTAGTGTACACTAGTTCAGCTCAATGAACGCTAATCAGTGTAAGTCAGTGCAGAAATTTTCTCACTGAACACAAAAAAGCTACACTTTTCTGCCCAGAGTAGTTCAGTGCAGCTGGTTGAACAGAACTAATAACTCCCTATGGGAAGTTAATAAAAAACAATTACTAACCTAACTCCTACAAACCAACACTATTTAACCAGTCACCCATAGAGCGAAACAACATTACATATTCGCAGGCGCAGCGCATTCTAGTCAAACATCGGTTAATCTTCGGTTCTCGTGCGGCGCACGAGAGCAGGCTAATTCCTAGTACATTTCAATGAAATATCTTTTGTCTCACGCGTCAGGGATATTAGCTTGTAACTCATACAAGTTATATTAGCAGTCCTCGTGCGCTCGCCGAAGCGAGCAGGCAAAGTAAGTCTTAATAGTAAAGCAAAGCGATTACATTGTTTCGTCATAATTGGAAATTTTACTTGTTTATGTTCTTGTATGTTTAAAAAATAAATATTTACATGGTAATCTAAAAATAAGGATGCAGTAATATTTTGTAATTTTTAAATCTTTTGAATTGGTGGTTCAGCGCACGAGCGCACTTAAGGTACAGCCGCCACTGGTTCTGGCACTACACCCTTTTTACAGGAACAAACTCAGGCGACTTTTGACCCCTCCCTATCTTTAGTACCAATGAAGTCAGAAACTTGAAATTCGAAATATTTGCTAAGATAGTCAGGCACAGGCGCCTCATCAAATTTCAATTTTCCAGCATAAGCGGTTCCTGAGATATAAGGCCTCAAAAATCACAAAAACCGTAACTGACTGACTGACTGGCTGACTGACTGACAGATCATCAAAATTATGGAGCACTTCCCGACATCGTAGAATCTTGTAATTTTGCACAACGGTAGGTCTTGTCACGCAAGTAGAAGAAAAAATCGAAAATTTGAGGTTTTCCATTCAGGGGACGTGGTATCCGCCCACTTTCTGAGAATTGGTGTTGGTTGAATGAAGCACTTCCGACTGCTGTAAAATGATGAAATTTGGTAGAACAGTAGAGCTTAAATTACATATAAAGGACCAAAAATAAAAATTGAGGTTCTCCATTCAAGGGGCGTGGTATCTGCCCACTTTCTCCGAATTGGTGTTGGTTGAATGGAGCACTTCCGACTGCTGTAAAACGATGAAATTTGGTAAAGTGATAGGGCTTAAATTGCATATCTACAAGGAAAAACATATAAAATTAGAGGTTTTCCATTCAGGGGCGTGGTATCCGCCCAGTTTCACAGAACTGATGTAAATTATATATGGCACACTTCCGATTGCAGTAGAACAATGAAATTTGGTAGAACGGTAGGGCTCAAATTGCATATAAGGAACCAAATTTAAAAATTGGGATTTTCCATGCAGGGGGCGTGGTATCCACCCACTTTCTGAGAAAATGTTTAATTTATATGGAGCACTTCTGATTGCTTTAATTAAAGTAGGTATGTTAGTGTTAGGTATCTTGCCAGGACAAGAAGAAATAATTGAAGCGCAAATCAAAACAACCAATAACAAAAAGAAAATATACCAAAAGAAATAGGAAGCTTTAAACTAAGTTGATTTTAGTAGGTAGAGTCCATCCTTCTATCTTTCCGTATCTTTCGAGATTTTGACATGGCAAAATATTAAAATCTTTGCAAAAAGGAGTGAGATCAGACCAAAAACATAAATGTTAAAAAAAGAGCCAAGTTCTTCTATACAAAAGCCTTGGTGTAACAAGTCAGCCGTGAAAAGTACTGAGATCTAAAAGTACGCCAAGTTCTTACTTCATGAAGGTTTAATACCGAATATTTAAAGTAGAATAATATTGAAGCAGCTACAATGTAATAGTGAAATTTTATTATTTAATTATAACTGACTAAAATTTGATGGGCTTACTTGGCAAGTTTTTTTTTATGCCCAATTCGAAAGGTTTTAAAAACTTGACAAGTGAACCCATCAAATTTTAGTCAGTAATCATTAACTAGTAAAATTTCTCTATTACATTGTAGCTGTTTCAATATTATTCTACGTTAAATATTCGTGTTCGAAGCTTCGAATTGAAGACTTGCCATATAGTACCTTTATTGCAAGTAAAAGAAGATTCTACGGGTGGTATTATTAATAACAATTTTTTGAATTTTTTTTCGAACCTAGCTTGCTTTTACTAAAAATATTAATGGAGTTTTTGAGAAAAAGAAATATTTTCTTCAATTTCAGGAAAATTTTTTTTTGGTCCTTAAAAAAACTTGTCGGGGGAATAACCAAAAGATGATAGATACAAATGCATATAGGAGAAAATATAGGCGGTAGTTTAGGCTCCAGAGAAGAAGTGTAATATCAATTTCACTAACTTGAGTTCGATTTTTTTTTAAATAAAAAATAATATTTTTCTGTTCCCCGACCTCCAGCGTGACAATACATTCTACTAATCATTAGACCAAGAATAGTACCTTTGAATATATAACATATAGTATTATCATGGAGCGGGATTTTGTGGTAGGTACCAACGATATCCTGGTGGTGGCGCCGAAATTAGCGCACGATTTTACAGTAAAGAGTAGGATAAGATACAAAACAAGTAGTAAAAAAGAGAATATTTTATTATTAAATTTAGCAGAGACAAATCTTACAAGTACTAACGCTATGCTTAAAATGTCGCCCCAATCTTTCGTCTTCATGATAGTTCTATAAGTCTTATATACAATGGTTTTTTTCCGAATGCATAACTTTCCTTATAATGCTAATACTCTACTAGTATACATACATACATAGCAAGTATCAATGAAAATAAGGTATAAGAAGAGTCGACCTTAATCTAATGACTCGGAGTGTGTCTTACATGCATTAATTAATGTATATTATTAAAGCTCACACTCTTTACACACTAAGCAGTCTGAACCTTTAAAGTCGGAAGCAGAATTCTCAATCTCAATAAATATGAGCTGTTGAATTTGATATCGGTCCGTGTCGGTCGGTTTGGTTTATGAATCCTTGTAAGTAAAGTAAAGGATAATTCTTTCAAAGATTCATAAACCAAACTGACTGACCGACCGACCGAAACCAATGAATGTCTTGTTGGATTCATGACCAACAGGCAACAGCCCATGTTCCCTGTGTTTAGTGTTCAGTTTGTGACAACATTTTATCTCGAAAGGGTGTTTTCCGTCTCTTCTGATCTCAGTTTACTTAAAACCTATCTGGCGCTGGCCTGCCAATTAAGTTTAAGCTTTAATTTAGTTGAATTTATGTAGATACTCATTTAATTAAGTTCAAACGGTTGAATGTTTAATTCACTAAAGTGTTTAAATTGGTGCAATAATTTTCATGTTCAGTTCATTCGTCACCTTCGGCAAGAATCACCACGCCGACGGTTTTTGAGTTGTTCAAGTAAGTAAAGAAGTGTGTGGTATTTTGTATCTTTTACATGAGTTTGTTGAGGTTCTTTGTCATTCGGAAAAGATTAAACACAAAAGTCCTTACCTGTTAGCATCTTGCAAGTATTCAACGTGCGTGATTTGTGCAACAATCAGAATTGTGGTTATGTTTTGGATATGCGAGAAAACCAGCGCCGAATCGACATACCTGATGACGAAAAAGGGAAGGGGAGTTTCATCAAATAAAAACAAGTTTTATACACATATTTCACATACATCGCATTACAAATGTGTGCGAAGTGTGGTGAAATATCTCGAAAGGTTATTTCGATAGTAAAATAATATATCCACATCCCACAGATACGAGTACATTTTGTTTTGGCAAGTAAACAAAACGTTGCCGGCAGCAGGGATGGCATGTCTGTACATTTCAGATTTTAACTTCCGCTACTAAGGAGGAAAGTAAAACTATAAACATAGCAAATGAGATGCATAAGAAAAATATAAGAAAGTCAAAGAAATTTCTTACTTATAAAAGTTTTTTTTTTTTAATATTAAAGAAGATGAATTTCTACTTAGTGGTATAAAAATGGCGCAAAATTTCAAACAGCTCTTAGCTATATATTAGTATGATATTTCTTGGAATTTGATAATTATCAACCATTAAAAATTAAATCTTAAACTGTTTATAATTATTTCTATAGGTACAGTGCAGTCCACATGATTAGACGCACCATTGTTCTCTCAATAAATTGCAGTTTTCTTTTTGTTTTTCTTCATGATCTGAGCACTTAAAAAAGCTCGAAGAACAGTTGATTTGCTTGCACTTACCCCCGCTAATTGTTTGATTTTCATCGTGGAGCTAGTTAAATTTGAGCCAATTCTTATAATTTTTCGCTTCTCATGTGGTGTAAAGGGTGTTTTTGTCCTTCCTTTGTTGTTTTTTCCGTAGGTGGCAGGATTTGATAAAACATTTCAAACAGCTTTATCATTTCGTCCTATTTTCTTTGCAATTTTCCACATAGAATACCCTTCTGAGTGGTAGGCCTCAATTTTTGCTATTTCCGCCGACGCACGCCGCACTGTGGTCCAAAATGACTTTTTTCGTTGCAAAAATCATAACTTTGGAACACGTGAAGATATCGCAACAATTTTTTTCCCTTAAAGGTAATTTACAAAGCTATACAAATTGTGAATTTTAAGAAAATTACTTTACAGGGTGTTTCAGAATAATTGGTTGATGTAAGATTTTCTTGGAAAAAGGAGCTAACAGAATAAAGTCTGAAAGTAAACCTTTTAAAAACAGTCCTAAATTTTTAAAACTTTGCAAAAAAAAAAGTTTTTGACTATTCAAGTGAATTCATAACAACAGTGGATGCTTAAAGTTAACGCACCAATTTCAGAAATATTTCTTAAGGGGTATTATAAAACAGTATTTTTTCATGTTTATTCTATAAACTGTTTGACTAATATATTTTATATGAAACAGTGTAGGAAAAAAGTAAACGGATGAACAAAAAAAATAAAAAAAAAATCAAATAGAACATAAAATTTATATTAACAAAATAAAATAGAATACATTATAAATATTTGTTTACAATTAACTATGTACTATAGATCTAATTTTCAAAAAAAAATTCATCGGCATCGTTATCATTTTCAACAATTAATAGACCTATTAGTTCTGGGCAGTAACTCTTTTTCAGCTCTTTTTTTGATCTAACGTGTCTTAAGGATGAAACAAGTGGATCTGGTGATATAGCTAGCATATTAAATAAATCTTCTTTTTGTCGTTTCCGTGAGACTTTGCATGTATTTGAGTATCGATATCGCTTGTAGTCTTTATTCTTTGATTCCTGTGCTTCTTCTGAAAGCTCCCCGATTGGCAAAATTTGATGTCTTATAAGTTCCCCTCCATGGTCCAAAATTTTGTGCAGAGTTGGTTTCAGGAGTTTGTAGCTGTATTTGGCTTTTAAAAGATCCGAAGTGGTTTTGGTATACTCGTTGAATTTATCTACAATAATAGATTCTTTAGATGGCAGCGCATTTAAAATAACTTGCAGTTTCTTTATAAGATCTTTCTTTTTCGTTTCATCGTTGTCACTTATATCTTCGTATTGGTTTTGTATCAGAATTACAAATTCTTCAGAATTCGAAACATTGATAAAATGTTCAAAAATTGTTTTGTTTGAAATATTCATATTGGTATTTAATTTGCAAACTCCACTCGTCAGTAAAGCCTCTTGAAAACTAACAACATACAATATCCATTGTCATAGTTTATATGTATATACCTCCATAATGTATATGCACAAGGATTATTTTACCTGTGAAATTTAAGCTTAAGAATATGGGGTATCGGAAGAAAATTATTATTCCTACCTGTTTTATTAGATCATAAGATAATAATCCAAAATTAAATAATTCTTTCAACTTTGTATATGGAGTAGGCAATAAAGCTATTAATCCTCTTCTTTTAGCAAGTTAATCTATGTTTAGGTACTATTAGAATAAGATCAATAAATATTTACAATAATTTAAGTTAAGGGGAATTTATTGAAAGAGGGTCGTTAAAGTGGGCGGATTAAAAAATTTAATGTTCATACTCGTATATATTTTTTTTTAATAATAATTGGCATTTGTAAGTGGGCGGTTTTTTTTGTCAGAATCAAGATAGTAATAAAACGATTTTAATTAATAAAATAATTAAAATTTTCCATAAGGGAATTTGCTTTTAAGACCAAAAAGTCAGCACTGGGAACACGACTTTTTTTAAACAAATTACAATTTCTCTGAAGGTTGCAAATAGTTGCAGCTACAATTTTGCATATGGTTTAAGAAATAGTTAAGGTAAACTATCATGGTCAATTTTCCGCGCGAACTCGCGAGTTATTTTTCTGTAGCTCTATTCAAACCGAAAAAATCTGCTAAAAAAGGGTGTTTTTTGTTTTATTTATTAAAAATATTAAATATTTTTTTTTTAATTAAAATTTTGATTTACGCACAAATAATACAACTAGAATAAACTATAGAAAATTAATATTTTACATTTAATATGCCAAAATTTCAAATACGAAAAAAAAAGTTAGTTTTTTCTGTTCTTTTTTTTTAACTCTAGAACGAAATTGATCAAATTTGAAAAGCTCTATAAGTTAAAATAGTTAGCGGAAATTTTTTTTGTTTGCTGTTTTTGAAGCTCCGTTTATATTTCTATAACAAATAAAAAACAAAACTTTAAAAATAAAACATCGAAATTAGTATTTTTGCCACGAAATTTTCCTTTTCGGACCACAGTGCGCCGTTAACATTTTCTTTTTACCCATTTTCACTTTAAACACTCGGAAAAACTTTAATAACGTACGAGTACACTCATTAACCAAATTTAATTTGTATTACCCAGCATTGAGAAACTAACTGAATTAATTCGTGCGTCTAATCAAGTGAACCGATTTATTTTAGCTTTTTTAGCACTAATGCGAAGAAAGAGATCAAAACAACCGTTAAGTGTCTCTCACTAATCTTGAATTTAGGTTTTCTTCTCAGAGAATTTAATAACCTTTCCAAACAATTGGTAGTTCATGAAGAAATAAAAAAAGAAAACTGCAATTTATTGAGAGAAAAGGGTGCGTCTAATCACGTGAAGCGCACTGTATATGTTATGTATGTATATAAAATAAAATAAACGACCGAATCGCACAAACTTTTTGAAGACTAAACAATTTAAAATTGAAAGTTACTAGAGAAAATGTTCATAATCATGAAATTCAGGTTTTAAATGAGGAAAACAACTCCTCTAATCTGAAATTGAGAAATGTCAAATGAAATGCAGAAAAAAAACTTGAAGTTTAGGTGTGGTTCAAATTCATCATCGGCCCTTAAAATTTAACAACCCTTTATTTGGAGCTAAAAACATGTCTACCAATCATATTCTCATGAAAATATTAGTTTGTGCAAGAACAAAAATTGTAAAATTATAAAAAATCGCTGTACGGGTTTTTTTTAAATAAGCTTTTTTTTTTTGAATTAATATAATTCAATACATACAAAATCAATAATTAATTTATAATTTTAACAAAGTTGATATTAAAATATATACATTACATATACTAATAATTTTTGGAAATAGGTATCATTCTGTAGTACTTTCGTGACTAGAGGCGAATGATCCGTCAATTAAAAATATCATTATTGTTTTTATTTTGTGTTTGTGGGGTAAGATTTACAGATTTAAACTAAAAATTCAATTACAAAAAAAAAAAATGTATGAGAGCAAAGAAAAGAAAATTTAAGTTTATAAATTACAAGCTGAGTTCAACAATATTTTTACCAAAGAACTATTCATAGTGAAAAGCCAATTCCTTACTTTATTAATGATAAAGGTGGATTGTGTTTCTATTCTTATTTCAAAGGGTAGTTTATTAAAAAGTCTAGGTGCCGTTGCAGTATAAAATCTATAAAAATGTGTTTTTCTAGCTAAAGGAATGTTTACCATTGCCATACTATTCACTCTTAATCCGTAAGTGTTGGAACTTCTCAATGTAGCACTGTACCCGCTTCGCATAAAAAAAAAACCTTTAATACCTTGCTTAGAGATATAGAGAAGAGCTACTGGAAGTACTCGGAGACAATGAAAAAGTGGCCAACTACTTGCAAGCCTGTTAACTCTACAGATACTAATTCGTATCAAATGTTTTTGGGCAACGTTTAATATTTCGATTGTGCTGTTGTACGAGTATATTCCACCCTAACTTGTAATGCCATACTGCAGTGGGGTTTTAAAAGATACATTTTCCGCGTTACAGAAAACATATATTTTTTTAATTCATCTACATGACTTTTCCAACTCAAGTTTTTATCAATTAAAACACCTAAATACTTAAATTTTTCAACACTTTCAATTTTAAAACAATTTGTATTACACACAAATTCATCGGAAAAGTTTTTTTCTCCACAAGTGTGAGCAGATAACGACATGTTTGGACAATTGGTGGAATGAAAAATAGTCTCACAATCATCAGAGTAACAACCTTTTAAGTTACAATTCATCAATTTAGTTTTTTTCACTTATAAGTAATTGATGTTTAGCAAACCACTGTCGCAGAATTTGAATGTCCATATTAAGATTAACTATGGAGTCAAATAATTTATTATTCATATAAATAAAAGTGATATCATCAGCAAAGGCAGTAATTTTACTTTTGAAATGTTGGTTAAATAATGAGTTAACGTATATTAAAAATAGAAGGGGTCCTAACACAGATCCTTGGGGTACACCAATGTTAGTATTTAATTCATCACTATAGGTGAAGTTAAGTTTCACACGTTGACTTCTCTCTGATAGGTACGAAGAAAACCATGTATGTATGTATAACACCTCTCAATCCACATTTGTAAAATTTGTCTAAAAGTATATTGTGATTAACCATATCGAATGCCTTAGTCATATCTATGAAAAGAGCTAAAGAAGAATTATTTTTATTAAAACCATCATTTATTTCACTAGATACTTAAAGAATGGCATCTTCAGTGGATCTCCCTTCTCGAAAACCAAACTGCTCATCCCCAAAAAAGTTAGTTTTGTTCAAAAACAATACTATTAGCTTCCCAAAAACTTTACTAAAAGTTGGAAGAATGGAAATATGTCTATATTGAGACATTAAGTTTCGATTACCTTTTTTGAATAATGGAATTACTTCATATATATGATAGATAAAGATATTTACAAATTGAAACTTAGTTATTAGGAGATCTATAAGCTTTGAAAACGTCGTTAAGGATTGTTTGAAAACGAAACAAAAACAATAAATATTTTTCGTCTAGTGAAAAGTGAAACGATGAGAATAGGGGCATTCTCATCGTAGCTTTTCTGGAATCAAGTCGTTGAAATTAAAATACGACCTAGACATTTTCAACAGCCCTTTTAATACAAATTTATTATAAAGGTCCTTCTAGGCCCTTTCATCAGAAGTGGGATACATCCTAAGCCAGCGGATAATCATTTAAGAATTTTGATAATCGGGGTGCTAAAGAAAATTCAAGAAAGAATTGTTGTTAAAAAAAAAAAAAAAAAGTTCCAGATATTTCTAAGGAAATAATTGAAAGAAAAAGTCCAGGTATTTAGGTATTTGGAGTTTTAAAATGAAAAAAAGAAAAAGAAGTTTTTTTTCAAGATGGAAAAGATAAGTAATTTTTTTTTATTTGTTTCTTATATTTGTATTTGTCCAGTCCCGTCCTGTCCAGTTCTGTGTTTAAAAAGAAATAAAATAAAATGAATACGGAAATTAATAAAAGTCGAGAGAATGATGTTGAAGAATTTGCTGTTCAGGACGATCAGTAAAATTTAATCAATTTTAAAGCGGTAGGAGATATTATTCGATTGGACAAAGATAATGATAGACAAAAAAATAATAACGGGTTTTCCTGTCTTCGACCCTGATCGTTCACGTGTAGACATTAAAAAATGGTGTGAAGATGTGGATTTAAGAGTTAAACGAGACAATTTAGAAGATTTTGATATTATACCACGAATTCAATCTGCATTATTGGAAAGAGCTGAAACCTGGTTTAAAAAATATGGGTTTCAGTATTACCCATGGGTAGATTTACGTTCGTCGTTTATTCACACCATTGCAAGTGGTATAAATGTTGTCGCAGTTTTGAAGAAGGTGGCGAATTTTGAAAGTTGTAAATCCATCTCATACAACGATTTTATAGCGAAAAAATTGCTCAAATTCACCAGTTACCATTTGAAATTCCTGAAGATATGATAGTTCGAATTGTTATTGGTTGTATATCTGATTCAAGTTTGAGAAATTCGTTAACTTTTTCTATGCCAAACAATGTTCAGAGCCTTATTTATCATTTATCCTCAATACGTTATTCTCCAATGCGTATTGAAACTTTAAATACGTCTAGTTTTCAAAAACTTAAAAATGAATTTTCACATGAGTCACTCAAACGATCTGCAGATTCTTACGCATCTACAAGTAAACGTATCAAAATTGAAAAAAATTGTTATGCTTGCGGTAAACTAGGCCACATTCGGACTAATTGTCCGAATATTATAACAACAAATACTAAATTTAAAGAAGTTACAAAGAAAATTGAAAACCTTTGCAATTTTTGTAAGAAATCTGGTCATGTTGAGAATTCATGTTAGGCTAAACAACGTTTGGATAAAATGATAGTTAATGCGTGCAACAAAGTATGTCAATCAAATTATTCGGATGTAGTAATAAATAATGAACATTATGGTTGTCTTTTTGATTCTGGTTTGGATTGTTCTCTCATAAATGAGAGAATAGCTTTTAAATATAAAAAAATTATGGAACCATGTAGCCAATCCGTATAAGGAATAAGTCAAAATTCTATCCATCTTTCAAAAAAGTTGACATTGTTTGTAGAGTTCAAGGACATGCGATTTAAGGTGACCTTTTATTTTATTGGAAAAGAATATTTAGATGTTGACTTAATTATTGGAGAAGAAGTACTCAAAGATAGTTCTTTAGAAATAGTAGCAGATTCTAAAGGATCAGCTTAAAAAAAAAAACATCGTGAATTGCCTCTTAAAAATAGATTCATCCACCATATTGAAAGCTTTGACTAAATGTGGATTTTCATTGAATATTGAAAAATGCAAATTTCTTCAGTTACAAATTGAATATCTTGGCAGAGAAGTATCAGTTAAAGGTATAAGACCGAGCTCCAGAAAAATAGATGCACTTGTGATAGCCCCATCTCCAACAAATGTGAGACAAGTTAGACAGTTTATGGGTCTTGCAAGCTATTTTCGTAAATTTATTCCGTAGTTTAGTGCAAAAACTCATTGTATTACACGCTTTATTAAAAATAATGTTAAATTTGATTGGAGTCAAGAATGTGAAGAAGCTAGGTTATTATATTGTGAACCAATTAACGCAAAGACCGGTTCTTACAATTTTCAACCCGGATTTACCAACAGAATTGCACACAGATGCGAGTGCTCTTGGTTATTATAAAGACTTGCTGTATTTAATGCAATCAAACATTTTAGAACTTATTTGTTAGGTATTCGATTTACTTTAGTAACTGACTGTAACGCAATAAAAGCTACAAAAGATAAACGCGGTTTAATGCTAAGAATTGCACGATGGTGGATTTATATACAAAATTTTGAATTTGATATAGTTTATCGTAAGGCGATAATGGTTCAACATGTCGATCATCTAAGTAGAAATCCACCCTCTAAAATCTGTTACAGGCTTTCAAGTTTAACAGATTACTGGTTACATGTAGAACAACAAACAGATTCTATGACAATCGATGTAATGAATCAATTAAAAGAAAAAGATACTGCTATTTCAAAGTACACTATAGTCGGAGGGCTTTTTTTTTACCGAAAAGATAAAAGTGGCAACAAGTTATGCGTTCCTCAAAAATGTCGATTGTCTCTTATTAGAAAATACCATGAAGATAATTGCCATAAAGGTTAGAAAAAAAAAAAACTGTTTTGAAAATGAGCGAACATTTTTGGATGCCGTCGATGGCAAGGAATGTCAGAAAATTTATAGAATCATGTGTAATTTCTTTGGTATAGCCAAAAGGCCATCTGGAAAGAAACAAATAACATTGCATCCAATTGATAAACAATCGATTCCTTTTCATACTATACACATCGACTGTATGGGTCATTTTGCTCCAAAATCTGAAGGAGTTGATCGTTATGTACTTATTATCATTGATGCATTTACCAAATTTATGGTTCTACGTCCATTGCAAACGTTGCAAGCATCACATACAATACAATGTATTAATAATTTTATAGCTTTATTTGGAGTGCCTTCAAAAAATTATCATTGACAAAGGAACACATTTTACAAGTGATGACTTTAAGAAAATGTGTTTATCATATGGAATTGAACACCATATGATTGCTCCAGGAATACGCAGAGCAAATGGTCAAGTAGAACGATATGTTGACACGGTTGCAAATCTTTTAAGAACTAATTTTGATATAAACATAGAATGGACAACTTACCTTAGTCGAATACAACTAACGTTGAACACAACAGTCAGTAAGACAACAAAATTATCACCTTTAAAAATACTAACAGGAATAACTGGCAGAACCCCACAAGTTGGGATTTTATTTTCTCAGTTAAATTTGGAACCAGAGTATGATGATATAACTTCGATTACAGATAGCTGATAAAAATATTAAAGAAAAATGAAGGTTAGATGAAATGAAGGTTAGATTTGATCAAAACAAAACTAAGCCAACACGGCTAGAAATAGGAACAAAAGTTTTTTATAAAAGCAATCAGATTCGGAAGTCCAAGCTTGATGTTCAATATCAAGGAGTATTACCTTTTGACAGGTATAAGCTGAAGCGAGGACATTCAAATACTGTAATTACCGCATCACGAGAATCTCTAAAGCATATTATTGTTCAAGATGATGTTGATCAATAGATTTAAAAGTAATTTTATTTAAATGTCAAATTGAGAAATTGGTGATCTGTTTGAGTTATTATATGTTTCGTTTGAAAGTATTTGTTTGAATTATGTAATAGACAAGCTTAAGATTGCCTCTGAGCTATTATAAGGATTTAAAGTTTAATTGGTTAATTTTTGAAAAATCACTTTTGAAGTTGTTGATACAATAGACAAGCTTAAGATTGCCTCTGAGCTATTGTTGTTAATATCGTTGATTAATTACATTATTTACATAATAGACAAGCTTAAAGTTGCCTCTGAGCTAATGTAAAAGTAAATTGTAGTTGTTCTCAATGGTGAACTGTTCAAGTTTTTGAAATAAATCTTGATTCTGTTTTCTTTATTTTGTTAATAAAGATAAAATGTTGTTATTGCATAATAACAAAATTGGTTTTGTTTTAGATTCTGGAACAATTTAAAAACAAATTGGGAATGCGAATCATTGTGATAATTATACCTGAACTCAATTTAATTTTTTTTTAATTGATTAAAATTGCTGAAAACATTATAATTGTTATTTTTTTTCTTTTAATTGTTAAATGATTAATTTTTTTTTGTTATAAATTGATGTTTAAAATTACATATTATCCTTAATGTTGAATGTTGATTCAATATAACTTTTTGGGATATTAAATCGAATTCAAAATAAATTATTAGCTTATAAATTTGAAATGATTTGTTTTGGTTATAAGAACTAAAACTTATAAAATGCATCGAGAGCGCTGCATATTGCAGGATGGCCGTGATAGATAAAGATATTTACAAATTGAAACTTAGTTATTAGGAGATCTATAAGCTTTGAAAACGTCGTTAAGGATTGTTTGAAAACGAAACAAAAACAATAAATATTTTTCGTCTAGTGAAAAGTGAAACGATGAGAATAGGGGCATTCTCATCGTAGCTTTTCTGGAATCAAGTCGTTGAAATTAAAATACGACCTAGACATTTTCAACAGCCCTTTTAATACAAATTTATTATAAAGGTCCTTTTAGGCCCTTTCATATATATACAATAGTTTATTTTTAATTACACTCAAAATATGTTCATATGATATTTACAATAATTAATTTCTTAAGTCTATCTTATAAATCTGCGAGCACAAAAGGGGCTCTGCTTCGTTAGGTTGGTTATGTTTTCTTTTTACATTTGAATAACATTTGTGTCTTAGGTCTAAATTTTTTTCTTATTATTATTTATGATATTTACGTCAGCTTGAGCAGTGCTAACGGTCGTTGGCTCGTGTGGTGATGAAGGGGTGGATATGGGTCATTGTTGATTGCTGTCTGGTCTTTTGGTGGCTTCAACCTCTGTTGTGCTGCGTCCGTGCAACATCATAGAAGTTTGCGAAGCTGTCTTCTCCAGCTATTCCAAATGCATGGTCCATCATGGAGAGCACCTGGAGATATCGGTCGTCTGTGGCTGAGTTACCTGTAATTAAATTAATAAGAGGACTGGGATGGGTTGGGATTTTTCTCAGCATCTTAGTGCTCAGATTGTAGATATATTTGTCAATCGGGACAATTCCTGAAGCTTCGTACAGCTTTTCATTGCTATAATAGCGGTAAGAGTTGGGTTTTCGGTGAAGGGAGGTGCAATGGCGGAGAGCTTTTCGCTCGAATAATTGCAATTTTTTCATATAAGTGGGGCTTATTGTAAACCAAATAGGGAAACAATATGTTAATATTGGGCGTATGAGTTGCTTGTATAGCAGAAGCTTCGTCCTGGTTTGGAGACCACCCCTCACTTTCATAAGGGGACGTAAAAGTGATAAGGCATAGTTTGCCTTACGAAGTGTGAATTTGGTGTGTTGGTTAAACTTGAACCTTTCGAAGAAGTGAACTCCAAGGTATTTAACACTTTGCTTGGGGGTGATAACTGTGTTATCAGGAAGAGTCAAGGAAAGAATGGAATTACTTCAGCAGATTTTAAAGCAGCAGAAAAGATGCCAAAATTCACACTTGCATTAAATAAATGACTCAATGCATCCACAATATATAATGTAATTTTCTTTAAGAGGCAGTTGGTAATATTGTCCGAAGTACTTTAAGTTTTGTTATCAAGAGACAAGATTTCTTTATGGATTTCTAAAGGAGAAATTTAATTAAAAACAAATGTTTTGCTTTGAAAAGTCTCATCAACTAAATCTGAAAATAAATTACAAGAACAATTACTTTGTAATGGAAGAGGCTTCGATTGAATCGGGATAGATTTAAAAAAAATTATTAAAATTATTAGCAATGGCCGCAGGATCGGATATCATTTTTCCTTCAATTTCTATTTTAGAAATATTGTCCTTCTGAGGTTGATTTTCAAGGATGTTGTTGACAACTTTCCATTCTTCTTTTACGTTCCCTCTACAGTTTGAACTCGCGATTTTGATCAAAGTTGACATTACGATGATAGCGAAGACGAAAAAAGTGGGTCCGACAATTCCGTCTGTCTGTCTGTATGTCTGTATGTCTGTATGTCTGTACCTCGAACTACAGCCTAAACTACCGGATGTATTTTCTTCAAACTCGGTATTAAAGGGTCTTCGGTGATTCCCTTGGAGAAAAATTAAATTTTTTTTTAGCTCCAAAACGGTACCCCCAATACACCCGTGTATTGCAAAGTCTCATTTATCTCGAAAACGGTTCTAACGATTTTGATAAAAAAAATTAAGTGTGATATTATGGACATGGACTACATTTTGGTCAAAAAAATTTTGGGGCAAAATGTTATCAGTGGTACCTGCCATAGACCCGTTTTTTTTTTTTATTTTCGACTTTCTCATTAACAGTTCTAAGGATTTTAACCCAAAATTTTCAGCAGGAGTCTACTTAAGTTTAAAATAATATTGTATATAAAAATATTCGAAAAAATATTTGTTGGGTTTTTTTGAAAAAAAAAAAACTTTTAAATCAATATCTTAAACCTTATGAACGATTATTTTTTGAAATTATTTCCTAAAATCAATATTATTTAATACTTAAAATTCGCATCCCACATTTTTTTCTTGAAAAATTTTAGAGAAATTTCTTATATAAAAAATGTATTTAATAATAAAACGATTTTTTTAAGTTTATTTGCATAAATTCATACTTTTCCGGAAACCAGACGGCAATTTTATGCATTTGAACATTATTATCTCATTTTATATTTATATTTATAAAATGTATCTTAAATTCCAAAGTACTTTTACATAAGAGCAAGTTCGCGCGATCCAGTCGTGCATTTTATTTTTTTTTTTGAAATAAATAAATAAATTTGGTGGTGCAATAGCTCCAAGAGCCTAGTGACTTACAACTCTCGACCATTTCGTCTTACTAGGAATGGAGGGGACCTACAATTTTCTACCGATTCCGAATGTCTAACGAGCAGCACTTTCCATGACAAGAGATACTGTTCGAGGATTAGTCAATTCCTCTCAAGAGGCAGTGCACTCCTGAAAAACTTTTTTCTTTGCAGCGGCTGAGAATCGAATTTATCGAAAATCGATAAATTGGAGTTTAATGGTTAAAAATGAAAAACTTGTGTTCAAGAATTTCTCAACACTTTAAAAACCAAAATAATGCATGGATAAAAATAAAATTAAGACAGTTGGCCTATTCAATGCGCAGTGTTTGTTAAGTTCAAGATTAGAACTTTTAATCATTAAGCTGCTGAATGATTTAAAAAACACACTTGAACTGTCAGATCACGTCTGCTATTATGTTATTATTATTACGAGTATCACTGATTAAGAACACTAGAAAAGTTGGTCTCGCAATTCCGTCTGTGTATATCTGTTTGATTACAGCCTAAACTACTCGGCCGATTTTCTTTAAACTTGGTAGATATCATTTTTCAATTTCCCCCACCCCCCACTTTTTTTTCTTGTTTTTTTAAGACCAAAAATAATACTACCTGCCAAACGATTTTTTTCGAAATTTTATGTAATAGTTTTTGCCTAAAGAAACAGATTCACAAAATTTCATTTAATTAAAGCTAGTTAATGGTTGAACAAAAATTTTCGGAAAATGGTTTTTAATGATAACCCCCCTAGCACAATATTTTTGTTTTTGGTTTTCTCAAAACCGGTACAAGGGATTTTGATCAGTTTTTATGATA
Organism: Chrysotoxum bicinctum; assembly: GCA_911387755.1. Lineage (NCBI taxonomy): Eukaryota > Metazoa > Arthropoda > Insecta > Diptera > Syrphidae > Chrysotoxum > Chrysotoxum bicinctum. Next base: position 66,446,583 of record OU426990.1, on the reverse strand, counting down.
AAGCTCCCCAACAGTTAGAATAGTATTGTGTATTCAAATTTTCCAAACAAAATTTTTGGATTTTTTTTCTTTAAAATATTTTTTTTTAACTCAATATTTTGAAAACTCCAAGCTCAATTTCCTTAAAACTTGACAGTTAAAAGGTTTTTACTACAGTCTACAAGTGAGAATCAAAATTTTATTTTATCTAAAAGTAACAGTTTCCACCGTATAAATGCTAAAAAATGGTTTTCGAAAACCGTATTTTTTTCGAAAATTTCTGCTAGAATTTTGATAATTTTTTTTCTTTTGATTAATTCTTACAATCTATAAATCAATAAGAAAAATTTCGAAATTAAGATATTACTGACCGAACCTACCTTAGAACCATTTTTTTCGAATTTTGAATTTCTCACTTTTTGCATTACGGATTTTTTGTAGAGAAGCTTCTTAAAAGTTTAAAAAATATTGCGTTTCCAAACTTAAAAAGAATAGTTTTTGAATTTTTGCAAAAAAAATCAATTTTTTTAAATTCGATATCTAAAAAATGTTTCAATATTTTTTTTTTAAATTTTATTTTTATTGGTATAGTAGTGAAAACTTAAAGTTGACGTTCCAATTTTTTTTTTTTCAAAAATGCTTTAAAATTTTTGTATATAAAAGCTTATTTTTTTAAGAAACCGCTACAACGACTTCTTTGAATAATTTCCGTCATCCTCTCCTTAAAAATGACGAAAACTTGCTTTGATATTTCTTTAATAATGAAAAAAGCGTAAATGAGTAGTGTTTTGGTAGTGACTGTGGGTCATCCTTTATTTCGCAATTAAATGGTGGGTACCATTATTTCTCTTCTTCAAGGAATAAAAATTTTAATTTTCTCATTGAAAACTGATTGAAAACTATCATAAAACAGTTTATTTTTAATTTTTTTTTAATTTTTAATTTCAGGCTTGAAAGTTTTTATTTCGAAAACTAATTGGGGCTAAAAATAAACTTATTTTTTGAAAATTTATTGTCTAACGTCAAACTTTTTTAAAATAATTTCATTATTTTGAAAAGGTCATAAAACAAATTATTTTTGTATTTTAGGTTTTGAAAGCTTTTGTTTCTGCCCTCGTTTTGCTTGAATTTCTTAAATATTTATTGCCTTAGGTCAAACTCTCTTAAGTAAGTTTGTGTCAAAAATGTAAAGAGGGCATCAACATTTCATAAAATGTGCTATTCATGTTTTGACCTTAAAAAATCCAAAAACTGGTAACTTTGCTGCCCCCTAGCTTTTTGGGCACTTACCACCGGCACTAGAAATGTTGTAAGTTCCAAAGTGAACATTTTTTCTCCTTGCAATTTGAGGAACAATAAAATTCAAAGTTCAATTTAAATTTAAAGCTAATTTTAGTTAATTTTGACTACACTAAATGTCATTGACATTGAAAAGGTCAAAAATGACTAACATATTTTCAACACAATTATTTTCAATTTATTTATATTGTTTATTTATGTTAAATATGTGTTTACTCAGCCAAATTATGTACCTCAGCAATTTTTTCTCTGTAAAGCTTAAAAAATAGAGTCTTCAAGATATACCTACATATACTATTTTATATTTGTATTTATTGAGGGAATACTATAACGTAGCAACAAATGCCTGGTCTTTTGGCTATGATTATTCACTCTCTAGTTCTCCCTCTATTGGGTATAAAATTAACAAAACACGTGAGTTGGCAAAGATAATACTACCAGTGAATCTGACGAGCCCCCAAACAAATACACTTTTAAGCCTCTATACACAAAGAAAGTAACATCTATAAATTAATTAATACTGAAAAGTAGCTTTCGTATCTATGAAGATTGCATCAGACTCGGACCATGAGCAAAGTTGTCACAAGGCAAGCAAGTTGTATCTTTAAAGCGATACCTACTCATATAATATAATAAGGCATACTCCCTTCAATGAAACTATGTATACTACTTTTGAGATAAACAATTACGAATTACCAACTATTGCTTTAATTTGTATCTAATTTTTAAAACATAAAAAGTATATTACAGCCTACTAATTGGATATAGATTTGCTGTGCAAATAATTTGATTGAATAAAATCATTTTACATCAATTTCAACAAAGACGCATAATACATACAAGAAAACCTAGAAGTTCTACATATATCAATGGAATGGATGTATCTAAAGTATCTGTTCAATTAAAGATTCATTATTGCATCCGTCAAGCTCAAATACGATTCGTATCCACATCCAGAGTTCCAGTGTGTGTTGATGATTTGGCGCTAGGTTTTTGGTTTATTCAATTGGAATCATGCACGCTTCTAAATTGAGATTTCCTTTCACTTTGTAAATTGCTTTTGTAGCTCACGATTAGAGATATAACTGTGTGCCTAGCGTGTAAGTGAAGGCAATTGTTTTTTTTTTTTTTTTTAATTTTGTAGAAAAGATTCTATGGTCGGAGACTTTACGTTCTTCTCATATTTTAAATTTTCGAATCGATGAAAAAATATTTTTAGGTAGTTTTGATAATTGTTTTTAGAAAATTTCTTCAAAAACAAATCGATTAAAATCAGCTTTTCATCTTCGTTTTTAGATTCACATCCTTGTCCTTCAGATGTGGACTTCCAACGGCAGCTTATGATAAGCTCATTAAATTCTGATCTTGAAAGCATTGTCCAATGGGGAATCAAAAACCGTGTAGAATTTAATGCTTCAAAAACTCAATGCTGTTTACTATCGTTAAAGCGCAACCCTCCCCTAATGCCACTTTCTATGAACGGCACTTGCATCGAGGAGACTGATCAGCTTTCAGTTCCAGGTATGTGCATCGCAGACCATCTTTTGTGGAGTGATCACATATTTGACGTTCCCAAAAACGCTGCTAAGTGTTTAGGTTTTCTCCGCCGATGCAAGAAGTATTTTACCCCTTCTGATCTGGTTGTTATATATAAAGCCTTTATTCTTCCGAAGCTCGAGTACAATTCCCATATATGGGCAGGTGCTTCAAAAACCCACTTGAGTCTTTTGGACAGAATTCAAAAGAGAGCTATAAAAATGATAGGCGACCGTTGGCGTTGTCTAACTGAAACACTTGTATCTCTCGAGCACCGCCGCAATGTTTCATGTCTATCATTATTTTACCGCTATTTTCATAAACAGTGCTCTAGTGAAATAGCCAGTTGTATTCCTCCCCTGAAACAATTCAACCGTAATACCAGTACTTCTAGGAATGCTCATCAGTTTACCCTTGAGCACAATTTCGGACGTACTGTCAAATACAGAGATTCTTTCTTTAGCCGCACTACACGAATGTAGAATGCTTTACCCGGCTCAATGTTTCCCACTCATTTCAATGCGCAGACATTCAAAACCAATGTGCATCGGTATCTCCTTTCTAATCCTATACCATTTTCCTAATTGCTCGCACTGTGTTTAACATTATAAGGGTATTCATAACCACTTGAGTGCGCGTATAATATAAAAAAAAACGCAATCTTTATGTTCATTTGGCAAAACAGACATAAGCTTAGCTTCAACAATATGGTCGCAATCATTTGTCAAAGTTCAGATATATATGCTTATTGAAAAACCTCAACTGTACTTGGTACTTTTTTTTCGGATTTCCCTCTGTTGCTACACTATTCAATATCTTAACAGACTGAGTTGTAAAGGACTATTCACATGAGAGCGACCAACGACCGACGAATGACCGCACATTCATCCATTTTCTCGGCCGATTTTCTTTAAACTTGGTAGATAGCATTTTTAATTTTTTCCCCCCACACGTTTTTTTCTTTTTTTCTTAAGACCAAAAATAACGGTACCTGCCATACGAATTTTTTTCGAAATTTTATAAATATTTTTTTTTCTCAAAAACTGTTTGACAGATTTTAAAAATAAAAATACAAAAAAATTTCATTTAGTTAAAGATAGGTAACGGTTAAAAAAAATATTCCGAAAAATGGTTATTGAGGGTACGCCCAATGGAACCATTTTTTTTTTGTTTTTGATTTTCTCAAAAACGGTACAACAGATTTAGATAATTTTTGTTTTGCTAAAGCTCCCCAAAAACATAAATAGAATTGTGTACTCAAATTTTCAAAAAAAGATTTTTTGGATTTTTAAAAAAACTTCAATTTTTTTTTCAAAACTTAATAGATTTTTTTTTTTAACTTGATAAAAAAAAGTTTCTCAATATAATCTACAAGACGTGGGAAAAAAAATTATTTTACTCAATGCTAAGAAATGCTAAAAAATTAAAAAAAATGGTTTTCAAAAATCGTATTTTTCTCGAAAACGGCGCCTAGAATTTTGATAATTTTTTTTTCTTTCAATTAATTTTTACAATCTTTAATTTAATAAAAAGAAATTGAAATTAAGATATTACAGCTTGTACTCGTACCTACCATAGAACCATTTTTTCGAATTTTGAATTTCTCATTATCCACATAACGGATCTTAATGAAATTTTTTATAGAGATGCTTCTAAAAAGTCTAAAACATATTGCATTTCAAAACTTTATGAAAAATATTTTTTGAATTTTTGAAAAAAAAAAAATCTATTTTTTCTTTTTTTGAAAATTCGATATCTCAGAAACGGCTCAACATTTTTTTTGTCAATTTTATTTTTATTCGAACAATAATAAAAACTTTAAATTGGCGTACCAAAATTTTTTTTTTTAAAATCTTTTAAGAAGTTTGCATATAAAAGCTTTTTTTTAAGAAACCACTACAACGACTTATAATGTTTTGTTCTTGCATAAATTCATATTTGCATAGCATTCTGTTTTTGTCTCTTACTACTAAAAGAATTTAAAAAATTAATTTTATCCTTATGAACAGTATTCTCTTATAACATTCGTTATTAAAATTCCTAGTCTATTACATAGGAGCAAGTTCGTGTGACCCAGTCGTGCATTTTATTTTTATTCGTCGCGAATGACGATTAAACGAAACAAAGCAAACGAAAACAAGAATTATTTTAAAGTTAGTTGCGCACGAACAATTATTTGTTTTTATATAATTCACACGCACTCAAGGGTTCATTGAGAGACCCTTATATTTTTAAAAAAGGCACGGGCAATGGGGAAAAAGGAAGGGGGTAAAGGAGGTGTTGATGAACATTGATTTCGAATGTTTGCAAATTGAGTTGGCAAGGGAATACCATGCCCCTAAAATTATTCAATAATCGTGTTGTGCGACTAAAAAATTAATCTTTGCATTTTACGATATTTTCAAAATTAGGATGGAGGGTAAAAAAATAGTGATAAAACAATGAATACGTGAAACATTCCGACGGTGTTCAATAATGGGAGAGAAGTTTGTGCTGCACCTGCGCCAAGATGTGAGTTATATTTGAGTTTTGTTCGTATAAACGCCTTATAAATGGTAGCCAGATCAGAGGGTACAAAAATGTCTTACATTTATATAGAAATCCTAAGCATTTAGCAGGTTTTTTTTGCGTTCTCGAAAATGAGGTCATTATTCCAACGAAGATCGTCGTTGACACACTTACCGAGTACTGAGAGCTTTTTGGTGCAAGTGCCATTCAAGGACAATAATATAAGGAGTACATTTTGCTTCAACGACAGTAACACATCATTGACTTCTCCTTCTCGAAGCAATGTTGTAAAGATCGAAGTTTAATGAGCTTATCATAGGATACCGTTCCAATTCCACTTCCGAAGGAGATGTACGTGAATATGGGAGCGAGTATGAAAAGGCAAAACCATGAAGTGGATTAAAAGTTTCAGAAAAGATATTATTTACAAAACATGCGGAAGAGGGTCGAAAACAAAACGGAGCTCTTAAAATTTATTGTGTAAAGATTAGCCTTGAAACCATCTAATACAACATGTATTGAACGATCTAGAAGGTAATTTCTAATCCAAAGAATAAGGGTTTCGTTGATATCAAAGGCACGTATTTTCTTTAAGAGAGCCTGGTACCAAACTCTATCAAATTCCTTAGAAATATCAATCGCAATAATTGTACTTTCTCCAAAACAATGTAAAGATCTGTTCCACTCTTCGGTGATATATGTCTATATGTATGCCATCAGATCAATCATCAGTGGAACGATTGCTTTGAAAGCCGTATATCCGGTCATTAAGAAGCTTTCGATCTTCGAGATATTTCTTGAGCTGATGATTTATCAGCGATTCCATGGCTTTGGAAAGAAGGGACGTAAGTTAAATTGGTCAATAGGAGGAGGATGGGTCGCCTTGTTAAGAAACAGGCCTGACAAATGCTGTTTTCCATCTTCTAGGAAAGATTCCAGAACAGTAGGAGCGATGGAAAAGCATAGGCAATGATTTTGCCAGCTACAAAGAACACCTCTTCAGAAGAATGGGGGGTATACTATTAGGACCAGCGGATTTGCTTATATCAAGATCTCGAAGGGCAACTGCAACTGTACGAGTGTGGGAATAAACCTGTCCCATCGAATGATTTACGTTCTCAAGTACAAGAGGGGCAATGTTTCTGACAGGCAACGTAGAGCTAAGAGCAAAATAAGCTGCAAGTACATTTGCCTTATCTAAACAGCTAGTTATCGGTCTGTGATTGTAGATATTCTACTGACCTTTGGAACATGCAGGATTGTTTGCCTTATCATGTAATAATTTGGTTCTTTTAATAACAGCATTGCAATGGTTTCTGACTCAAATTTTCCTCTGTTGGATAGCTTCTTTACAACTTGTGTCGAACTAAGACTTTTATTAATTCTGTTGGTACTCATTACAAGAAAAATGACTTCTGTGATCATATCAGCACTGGTATCTGTTGAAGGAAAGACAAACGTTCAGCATATATTACTCATGAAACACTTAACGATCATTCACTATAGTTTATTAAATTTAGAAAAACATAATAATTTGTTTATCTAGTTTCTATCTCTAAAATATTTTAACTAAATAAAGACTTATTAAATTATACAGCTTAACTTTATTTTCTGGTTTGTACTTGCGGTACAAAGCTATAAGGACAGAAGAATTCAACAGTATCAACGTCACTATCGGGGAAACACTATGTTTCCAGTTAAAAATTTGAAAAAAAAAGTTATTTAGACCGTCCCAGCTTTCTTTCTGGTATTTCCAAATTGTCCTAGTGTGCAACATTTACCACGTTTATATGCAGTATCGAAAGATTGAGTTGGCTAAGGGTCAGATTTTAGACTAAGAGCTCGATTCGGAGTTGAGTTGAAATGGTGTTTTACGATTCTGAAACAATTTGTCAAACCACTTCCTCGACCCAGGTTTTTCGTCTCACCGCTGAGCGAGTGGGATCGCGTCGAACTAAGCTCATTTCAACTCAATACAGGTAGGTGCGTTGTAATACCCTAGGGTTTGTGACCCCTTGTATCGAAACCTATGATAATCCTATGTCGATCAAGCCCGTTAAGGGTGTACATGGGTTACAGCAAGCTATAGCCTGATGAAATGTCGGAGGGTGTTTCTAAAAAATTGAAATTTCTATCGTCACATAATAACCTGGCTAGGGAGAGGTATACGCCTTTTTGGGGGGTATTCCTTTCCTTTACCTCAACTCGAGCAATCATCCCCCCACCAGGCTCCTAGGAGCATGTGGCTCCTTGCCACGTCTGGTAAATGAGTTTGATATGTCAGTGTTTGGTGTATATGCTCGTTTGTTTGGTCTATAGTTAAGTCGAAAAGGCTGTTTCCATACTAAAGAGGATTTTACCAATCTTAAGTATAGAGATGTGCCCATCAACCCACTGATGCTCGTGTTCAACGTAGGAGTGGCAATCGCAGGAGTATGGGCGAAGTGCCCATTTTCCGTTGGTGCTCCTACAAGAATATAAAGAGACTTTTTATGCAGTTGGATGATAACATCGGTCTTTTGTTTACTGAAACTAGGTCATAATTTTCTGGTTGTAAGACAGGAATCGAGAGAGTTCCACCTCTGGTTTGTTAAGGCTAGAACTTTACTCTTCATGTTTAATATTACAGGGTGGGACTTGAACTGCTGTGTCTGCTTGATTAGGATCAAGTGTTGATCCTATTCTAGCCAGCTCGTTAGCGCTTTCATTTCCTGGGACACCACTGTGACCCAGCAGAATCTAATGTTGTGCTGTGTACCAAGAATCCTAAGCTCTTCGTGACAGCAAGTTATAAACTTCGATTTGATTTCAATGGCAAAAATCACTTTTATTGCCGCTTGGCTATAAATGAAAAAGTTGATATCAGCTTGTGGTATTGCCATCATAGAGACTACTTGTCTAGCAGCTTTCGTCACTGCGCTGCGTTTCGTTTTAAATAAGTGACATTTATAAAGATTTGGTTTGATAAACTTTTTTCAGGAGACTCTGAACGTTTCATTTAAAGATAAGAAATACAATTTCAACTTAAGTATTCTTCTTTATAATTATGATCGCCTTAAGCAAATAGACCTTGGGGCTTTACTTATAAATTTTATGGAAAGTAGTTCGTCAATGGTTTACTATTACATCGTCATCTTTGAAACATAATATTAACAACATCTATCATATTTAATGATGAAGTCTACGCAAATCGCTTTATTAACCAATAAAGTGTGATGCTTAGTTTTTTTTTTTTTAATTGTTGTGTTTACTTCCTATCGAACTTAATAAGTTATCAAACAATTAACGTTAATAGGGTTATGGCTAAGAATTTCAGTTTAATAGTTTTCCTCCTCGAAAACCCATAAAACTATGCCACAAGAACTAATCTTATTATTCAAAAATGTTTTCCTGAATTAAGATAAATATTTATGTAATTTATACATTTGAAGCTATCCTATTGTATGCCCTTGTTGTCTTAGAAAATTTGTATTTTGTAAAGTGAATCTGTTTTTTTTTGATTTAATAGCGTTCTAACGAAATAACAAAGTTTTAAATTACTTTTAAGTAAAATTAAGTGCAAAACATCAACCGACTGACGCAACAACGAAGTCTTCGAGTTCAAACCAGATCCCCTAATTAAAGCCTCTTATGAACATAGATTTACAGTATGACAGTAATTTTAACTATTGATTGTTATATTTGGCGCAAATAAGGCTGATCCAGGTGACACATTCTATTAGCATCTGTGCTTAAATTGAGTCTAAAAAAATACTTTTGTTTAATATCTTCTCGTATGACTTGTGTACCTACAGACTCTATTAAGAAAAAAAAATATATTAATTTAGATTCCACACTTCAAACTTATGATTCAAACTCATCTAGATGTAGTATTGGAATTTATATGCGTTTCATTTGAAATATTTTCATATAAGGAAGAAAGGAAGAAGCGAACACATTGCACATCATACGAGAATGCGTCTTGAATTCTTGAATAAATTGACCTTATTTAAACGATGTTTAACCAAAGTGTTTTGTTTGAATTAGCTTCCAACTTTAATGAAACTGTTTTTCCATTGAAGAGTTAATAGTGTGATGGAATAAGTAAACTTTTAGTAAACAACTTACAAAATGTTGTTTCTTATTAGAAAAAAACTAAAACAAATCCATAATTCAGCTCTTAATCCCAAAAAGAAAATAAACTTAGTCCCAAGAACACGACTATGATACTTTTTCCAGATATTTGGTTAAGAGAATCTATAATAACAAGAAGATGATTTTATTAAATATTTCTTAGTTTTATACCTAATCAAAGACTTTGGCCCAAAATTTTAGTCGAATTATTAAGTTTTCAAAACTATTTTAGCATTATAGGTTCACTTCACTTCACTTAAGGTGGCGCTAACAGTCCGGGATGGACTAGGGCCTCAGCTAACCATCTTCTCCAGTTAACGCGGTGCCAATAGCTAGCTGTCTCCAGTTTCGCACGTCAAGTTGGTTGTGCACATCTTCCACTTGTGTTCACCACCTGACTCGCGACCTTCCTCTACTAAGCCGTCCCTCGGGGTTGCATTCGAAGACTTTCCGGGCTGGAGTGTTTGGGTGCATTCGCTCTACATAACCCAGCCATCTCAGTCGTTGGACTTTGATCCATTTGGTTAGGTCAGCTTCGCTGTTTAGCCCTTTGAAATCAATGAAAAGGTGGTAGGTGTCAATTTGAAGGTCTTGAATATTTAATCGATGGTGGATTTTCCTAATGTAAAGCCGCACTGATTTGGACGTATCAGGTTGTTGACGAAAAGCTTCAGACGTTCACATAATACGGCAGGAAGGTTCTTGTACGCATGTTTCAGGAGACTCTGTAGTTGGCTCAGTTCAGATGGTCTTCTTTCTTCAGGATCCGACAGACAATGCTGAGGTTCCATTCATCGGGATGCTTTCTGCGGGCCATATTTTGCAGCTGACCTGGTGCGTACTCCCAACCAAGTCATCGCCTGCTGCTTTGAACAATTCAGCAGGGAACCCGTAAGCTCCAACAGCTTCATTTGACTTGAGATTGGATACGGCTATCTTCACTTCACCCAGGTCTGGTGGGCGGTATTGTTGGTCTGCGTCGCCCAAGTCGAATAGTACTATCTCTATAGCAGCGGAATTTTCTTCTTCATCGCCGTTTGGAGAAATGGTCTTTCCATATTCCCAGCATGGACTGCGGTTCTGCTATGATGTATGATAGGTAGTAGGTTAAAAAGACGATATTGCAAATTTTGAATCGAATTTAGCATAAAGCTGTCTCTATCATTTTATTAGAGTAAAAATAGTTGAATAACTGCTTTATTTTTTTTAGTATTGTGCTAATTTCATATGAATCTTTGACACTTCCAGATGTCACGGCAGGTCTGTTTTCCTAGTTTTTTGAATGAACTGTCATTGTTCAAAGCGTATTCAGAAACAAAATCAATCAATATCGGCCGCTTAAGCTTAAGTAACAAAGATATTGAATTAGCCTTAATTGGAAAAGATGATGATAAGCAATCAGGACCAGATAATAGGCCTCCTATCATTTTGAAAAATGGCGCAGCTGCTCTATCGGGACCATTAGCTTTATTGTTTAATAGTTCTCTTGAAAAGGGTTATTTTCTTGATGAATGGAAAATCTGGTACGTTTTTGTTATACATAAGTCAGGCTCTATCGACCCATTAGCGAATTATCAACGCATACTTTTGTACCTCACTTTATTTTGTAATCAGATTACTTTCAGTCAGTATTAAAATATTTTAATGTGGATTGAATCCTACCTGAACAGTACCTGACGTACTATCGTAATTAAGGTCACCTCAGGAGTACCACAAGGAAGTCACTTGGGTCCCTTCTATTCTTGCTGCTGATCGATGATGTCCCTCATTTCTTAACAAATATTTCTTGTTTGATATTTGGCGATGGCATTAAAATATTCCGTCATGTTACGTCAATTAATGATTGTCATTTTGTTTTTTTTTTTTTTTATATAATTAGTGCACACTCAAAGGTTTTTTTCTATACCCTTAATATGCCAGAGACACACAGTGTAAGCATTAAGAAAAAAGAGAGGGGTTGGAAAGGAGGTGTCGGTGTACATTGATTTTAAATTCTTGAATATTGCAATGACTGGTAAGACAGAGCGTGGTAAGGAATTCCACATTCGCGTAGTACGGCTGAAGAACGAATCTCTGTACTTCACAGTACGGCCGAAGTTGGGCTCAAGGGTAAACTGATGGGCATTCCTAGAAGTAAGAGTATTACGGTCTTATCGTACTAAATACCATGTTCGTCAAACAAAGCCGACACCTGGTCACTTACAGCAGTGGTGGAAATGAAACCCAGATTGATTACCATTTGGTATCTAGTTTCATGAAACCCCGGGTAAAAGATTGCAAAGTGATACTAGGAGAAGCGATCGCCCACCAACACCGTCTCCTACTGACAGAATTTTTTATGGAGACAGTGAACGACAACAAACATACAAAAACTTTTGGGAAGATCAAATGGTATAATCTGGATAAGGAAAAAGGCGAAGCTTTTATTTCGAATATGCAAAACGTTCTGTATAACAACACCGATATAGTTCGAAATGAAGAGAGTACAGCACAAAGTATGTGGGATCTCCTACAGAGAACTTGCAAAGAAAAAGCCAAAACACTGTTAGGGGTTTCAAAAGGACACAACCAACAAGGCAAAGAAACATGGTGGTGGAATGATGAAGCTAAATCAGTTATAAGTAAAAAGAAAATGGCTTTCAAGGCTTGGTCGAAGTGCCCCTCTAATGATACAGAGCAAAAGTCACGCCTCGAAGTGGAATATAGAAACTGCAAGAAAGAAGCGAAGAAGAAGTGCGCCCAAATTCAAGCAAAGAATACAGAAAACCTGTATCGGGAGCTGGATGAAATTTCTACCCCGACAGCTGGTGCTATTCAAAAGCTACGGCAAAACACGAATAAGGGCGCAACTATCTTCAAAATAGCCGCTCAAAGAAGAAGAAATGCCCAGGAGATTTGTTCGCCAAAGTTTATTAACAATGCTCAAGGCCAACTACTTGTGGAAGACAACGAAATTCTTCACAGCTGGCGACAGTATTGTGACGGACTTCTAAACGAACAATTTCCAAGGCTATACTTTCCAATAGCTTCACCTAACTTAAGCGAAGTATCCGACGTCACAGTCGAAGAAGTTAGTGAGGCGGTAAAATACTCCAAAAAGGGAAAAGCTGTTGGCCCAGACGAAATACCCTCAGAGTTTTGGAAAAAGATGGGAGACATCGGGTTTAGATGGCTCATGATTCTTGTCTCCAAACTTATACGAGGTGATCGCATGCCTAATCAATGGAGGGAAAGTTACCTTCTTCCAATTTATAAAGGAAAGGGTGATACTCGAAGCTGTGATAATTACCGTTCGATTAAGCTGATGTCACACACCATGAAGATCGTTGAGCGAGACTTGGGTAGCCGACTGCAAAAAATAATTAGGCTATCTGATGACCAGTGCGGGTTTGTCGGGGGTAAGTCAACCACGGATGCAATCCAGAGTATAAGAATAATTATGGAAAAACATCGGGATTCTTTGGAGGATTTGCATGTCGTATTGGTTGATTTTGAAAAAGCATTCGATCGGCAACCACGAGATCTAATATGGGTGGCCCTCAGGTAACGAGGAGTTCCAGAAACCTATGTGCGGATAATTATGGACATGTATGATGGAGCAGTTACTAAAGTAAGATGCGCAGTTCTTGATTACCTGCTTGAAGGCAAAGTGACGGATCCAAAAGTGCATCAGTTATTCTTTGCTGACGATGGAGCCATCATAAGTGAAGACCCGATATCCCTACAACGAGCACTTGACGTATGGGTGGATGTTCTAGAAGGAAGTGGGTACCGCATAAGCGCGAAAAAGACAGAATACCTATGCTGCCCATTTTCTGATCCACACAGGCCTATTCCAGACATTTATTTGAATGGAGTAGTGCTTCCCAAGTGTGAAAAGTTTAAATATCTGGGGTCTATGATAAATAACGAAGCTACTTGTGATGACGATATCAATCATCGCGTAAGCGTAGGGTGGATGAAGTGGCGGGAAAATTCTGCTATCTTCTGTGACCGAAAAATGCCCCCTAAGCTGAAAGGAAAGCTCTACACTTCAGTTGTGCGTCCAGCACTCACATACGGTTCACAATGTTGGACAATGTACAAAAAGTATGAGAGTAAACTAACGGCAGCTGAGATGAAGATGCTTCGTATGACAGCAGGAGTTACAAAGCTTGATCGAATTAGAAGTACGAAGATCCGAGGAAGCCTTCATGTTAAGAAGAAGAAGAAGAAGAGTATTACGGTTGAATTGTTTAAGGAGTGGAATGCAGCTGGCTATTTCACTAGAGCATAGTCCGTTAAAATAACGGTAAAAAAGGGTGAGGCAAGAAACATTACGACGATGTTGGAGTGACGTAAATGAGTCAATGATGTTATTGTCACCAATCATTTTAAAAGCTCTGTTTTGAATACTGTCCAAGAGACTTAAGTAAGTTACTGGAGCACCAATCCATAGACGGGAGTTATACTCAAATTTTGGACGTATATAGGTTTTATAGATTGTAGCCAGATCAGAAGGAGAGAAAAATTTCTTGCACCGTCTCAGAAAACCCAAACATCTTGCGGCATTTTTGGCAACATCGCACATGTGATCGTTCCACAAGGGGTGGTTCGTGATGCACATACCGAGAATATCGAGATGTTCAGTTTCATTGATGCAAGTGCCACTCATAGATAGTGGCAACGGGGGTATATCTCGCTTTAACTTTATAAAACAGCATTGGGTTTTCGAAGCATTAAATTCGACGCGGTTTATTATTCCCCATTGAACAACACTGCAAGGTGATCTTCATCGCTTCTCTGAATAGTATTTAGCAATCATTTTTTCTTGAACGTATCAAATTGTCAATCTTTATCACTTTTTAAGAAGCTTATCACCTGTTCTTTTTCAGTATTTTAGACAAGGTACGGAACTCCCAATACTTAACGACATCTTTGATTCGAAACTCTGCTTCAAATCCCGTATAGACATTGTAGTTTCGAAAGCTTACTCTATGTTAGGATTCATTAATCAGAACACTAAAGAGTTCACTGATATTTTTACTCTTCGTTTCTTTTCTTTACGTATGTAGGGTCCTCCTTGGAGTATTGCTGTTTAATTTGTTTAATCACCCGATTTTTTTTTTTTTTTATAATCTACCCGCGCTCAAGGGATTATGATTAACCCTTTAAATGTTTTCAACACAGCGCGGGCGTGATGTTAATGAAGAGAAAGAAGGATAGAAAAGATGTGTGGCACGATGTTCTGAGACTGAAGGTGGTTGTCTCAGATATTTTTATCTCCAGGGATGGCGGCTGAACTAGAGCGGAGAAATGCCTTGTCTTATTTCTACATATGTCACTTATAATTCACATTATTTTATTTGGTATTCATCCTTGATGGGCATACTCAATTACATGTTGTTAGTGTTATGCCTCAAGAACATGTAATGAGTAAACCAGTAAACCCATTGATGACAATTTTAAGAAAGATTTTTAATGGAATTAAAGCGATATAGACGACGGCAGGGATCGAACCTGTGATTATGAGGTTGACAGACGAGCACACAACCATCGCGCCACGGCCACCCCATATCCCCATACCCGATCGTATGAAGTTATAATTTTTACATATGGCGTCATACGTCAATCATATTTGACATTTGTGAACTAGACAGTTGCACATGGATATTGTGAAGGAAGTATTTCCTGGTAGATCACCTGATTTAACGGGTTTATGCAAAACTTCTTTGGGGCTACTTGAAGTCTCAGGCTTATGCCAGTAAGCCTTAGAAAATCGCAGCCCTTAAGGACAATATTCGTTTCCGAACGGAACAGTTATCCCCGAAAATCTTGTGGAAAGTCATGTCGTGATTAATTTTGCGCCACCTTGTATTACAAATCGATACGATTTTCTGATAGTATAGATCTTCAAAAAGGCATTAACATGTCCATAGCTCATACATAGTACATACAACTTCAACTGCCATAAAGTACTACCATACACAGCGGAAAGGGGTTCCCTTCATTATTTCGAAAGAAATAAGGCCCGATAATGCCGATTTCCCATGAACCTCATCAAAAAGTCAATCCTTATGAAGGAATTGATAGCTGTCGAACTCTTGTGCATTGTGTTTCCTTGATTTGTTTGCTGAGTCAAAAATGAGCCTCTCCGAAAAGATGATTTCTTTGACGAAATCTGGATATGCGTCCAATATTTCCAGTGAACTAACGGCGGGCGTTGTATATGGACATTCAGATGAAATGGCAAACCGTACTGAATATTTTGACAGCTGGATGTCAGTGGTACGTTGACAGCTGTCAAAATAGTGTAATATAATATTTTTGCTAAAAAACTGTCAATAGGCGTGGTTTTTGCAAGTCCATAAAGAATTGTACAAAAAAACGATATCGGGACTAAGCGCCTTACATGTAAATACAACAATTACTTAAGTCTATACGAACTTAGCTAAATCCAGATAATTTTCGAGTCTTAACCTAAGTCGTGATAAAAACGGTGATGCCAAAATGATTTATCTATATGTTATCGATAATTTGTACAGAGAAGTTAAAAGTGACGTTTTTGGATGCTGGTTGACGCTAGTCACAATAAAGCTGACAAATGCCATAGCATGTTTTGCAGAAAAGTTCCTAAGCCCCGATGTCGTTTTTTTATACAATTCTATATGGACTTTCAAAAAAAAACACAGCTATTTTTATGAGTGTCTTGCAACCTTTTACCTTGTAGAGATGATAGTCTTTATATTCAGCTGAAATATCCTGGGACCTAATGAGTACAATACAATGTCAAACTATAGGATCTGAATATTGGGCCCGACGGATATAAGCCAGTTGTTGTTAACATTCTTATGGGATTCTTTGAAGTGAACTATCTTATAAGTAATAAAACCTTACAGAATAATCTAATCAAATTTGGTCTTAATTTGGGTTATGACTAAAATAAAAAAAAACTGAAAAAAATTTAAATGAACGCTCATATAGTAAATTGTCGTTTGTTTGTTCAGCACTTAAGATTTTGTTTGTGATTTTTTGTTTTGAAGTAGGTACCATAAATTCAGATATTTTTTCGAACTTTATGGTAGCCATATATAAATGTGTCTGATGATTTTAGTATCTCAGATGAGAGTACTTAAGATAAAAAAATGTAATAGGTACTTACTTATTCTTAGTTACGGATGTAGTATCGGTTCGAGAGGAGCAGGGGGTAACATAAGTGATGGCCGCAGCCATTAGTTTGATAACTTGCTTTACCTACAAATAAATTTTCAAGTTTGGATGCGAAAATTAAGAACAAAATGTTTCTCATAAGATTCCCCACAAATTAGATTATACAGGGTGATTTGCATAAGGTGTGACAAAAAGCTAGAGCGTGTAGGTTGGACTTAGACAAGAAAAAAATCGTATGGGAGGGGGGGGGGGTCTATTTCCCCCCGTTTAGGCGGGAGGGGCAATTTAAGAAAAAAATCACTTAAAACAGAAAAAAAATTATTAAAAAATAACGGTGATACCTACAGAGTAATGCTATAGCATTTTGAAAAGCCAGAAATACATTCTTTAATTTTGTTTTTAAATAAAGTTGTTCGAGTAAATAGTTTTTGAAAAATTAATTTTTAAAATCAAAATTTTGAAAAAAAAAAAATGAAAAATTTTTTTTTAAACAATTTTTTTTTCAAAATTTTACGTAATTAAGTATTATTTTTTTATTTAATATTCAATGCTCTTATTAATTTTTGATCAAACACAAAAAACCGGATGTCAAAATGTTTTGTAGTTTTTGAAAAATCAAAAATAACAAAAACTACTTTTGTTTTAAGAAAAGCCTTTTATTTTAGTTTTTTCGTTTTTGGATTCTAAGGTGAATTTACGATTGAAAGGATTAACTTTCTTTTTACTATTTTTTTAATTATCGTCTTATAAGCATACAATAATGTGACAAAGTACTGGATTAACCATATTTCTCACATTTTTTCATTGAGAACACCTGCGTGAGAGCATTGGTTTAAAATTGACCAGTGCTCCAGTACTCCGTGTTCTCGAAGACGTTGATGGATTCTTGAAAATATCGTATGACTGGGACACCTCCTATTGGGATACATTTCAGCGTAGAGTCTGCGCTTCACGACCATGAGCCATACCGTAGCAGTAATGCATATCCGTTAATTCGGCACAAGAGTAATTTGACATCGTGATATGTTGACGACTTGACATTCAAATTAGAAATCATTTGTACAACTCCGTTAGATTTTTATATGCTTGGGGATTCATGAAGAACTATGTGTACGAAGTGGAAATAGAATCTTTGGAACAACTGAAACAACGGATTGAAGTGGCTGGAGTCAAATTATATGAAAATTTATCAAGTATAAATTTATGTGCAGCAATAAGAAGGCGCTATAATCTTTGCCTTCTAAAAAATGGGGATCATATCGAAAAATTTTTGTAATAAGCTTTAGTTAAAAAATAGTTCTTCTTCCTCCTTTGTTTCGGCGCTGTTATGATCTCGATGTCGAGGGGATCATAACTCTCCCACGTATCTGCTTCACACTAGTGATCCGCCTGTGGGGTTCGCCGGGTTGTTAAAAAATAGTTAAAAATTTAAATAAACATTAATTATGTATTTTATCTAAATATGCATGTATTCCTTATTTTAATTGATTTCAAGATTCAGGAACATTTTTGTTCTTATTTCGCAATTGCATTTTTCTGTCACTAGTTAGGGCGTGTAACGTTGCATTATTTAAAAAACATTCGCAGGTCAATATTAATCCAATGCTCTCACGCAGGTGTTCTCAATGAAAAAATGTGTTAATCCAGTACTTTGTCACTTTATTGTATGCTTATAAGACTGATAATAAAAAAATTGTACAAAAAAAGTTAATCCTTTCTTTCGTAAATGCACCTAAGCCAAGCCGACCCCACCACACTAAAAAAGTGGCAGGTCAATTTTAAACCAATGCTCTCACGCAGGTGTTCTCAATAAAAAAATGTGAGAAATATGGTTAATACAGTACTTTGTCACATTATTGTATGCTTATAAGACGATAATTAAAAAAATAGTAAAAAGAAAGTTAATCCTTTCAATCGTAAATTCACCTTAGAATCCAAAAACGAAAAAACTAAAATAAAAGGCTTTTCTTAAAACAAAAGTAGTTTTTGTTATTTTTGATTTTCTCAAAAACTGCAAAACATTTTGACATCCGGTTTTTTGTGTTTGATCAAAAATTAATAAGAGCATTGAATATTAAATAAAAAAATAATACTTAATTACGTAAAATTTTGAAAAAAAATTGTTTAAAAAAAAATTTTTCATTTTTTTTTCAAAATTTTGATTTTAAAAATTAATTTTTCAAAAACTATTCACTCGAACAACTTTATTTAAAAACAAAATTAAAGAATGTATTTCTGGCTTTTCAAAATGCTATAGCATTACTCTGTAGGTATCACCGTTATTTTTTAATAATTTTTTTTCTGTTTTAAGTGATTTTTTTCTTAAATTGCCCCTCCCGCCTAAACGGGGGGAAATAGACCCCCCCCACTCCCATACGATTTTTTTCTTGTCTAAGTCCAACCTACACGCCCTAGCTTTTTGTCACACCTTATGCAAATCATCTTGTATAGGGCCTTCATATCAATAACATTTTATATAAGAATAAATTATTAAAAATATTAATGTTGGTTTGGTTAACCCCTTTGCATAATGGTAAGTTCGTTTGATTGTCATGTAAAATATCTTGGGTTCGATTCTCAGCGGTTGCAAAAAATTTGTTCAGGGGTGTACTACGTCTTACGAGGAATTAACAAATCCTCTAAGAATAGCCGTTCGGAATCGGTAGGTCCCCTCCTTCCTAGCAACACGCGCAAAGGAATGGTTGAGAGTTGTAAGTTATTAAGTCATCATCAAGCTGTTGCACCACCAAATTTATTTCCATATTGCAGATTATAGAGCATCATGTTAAAAAAAAACATATGTTTAGTAGAAATCTTATAGAAAACATATGTAAAAATAATTTAAAACTAATGAATACATAATATAGTATTATTTTGGGAGACCCTCAATAGGATTTGGCATTAAAACTCTTCCAAAAAACTTCTTGTATCATGGCTTTTTCATGTAAGTAAAAATCAACATTCTTCAAAGAGGAAAGGACTGATACAGAATGTACGAACATTATGGCAATACTAATATCGGTCATATGATTCGAAGTAGCCCTCAAATTTATCACTACGTCTGAGACAGACAGTCACTCGAGTATCAGAAGCTAACAAATCCCATTGCTGAAGTCGTGAAGCAATCAGTTCAGATTTCCTATTTGAAGGTCATTTTAATGCACTGCGACCTGTAGATCTATTGTGCCCCCGCTTTAAGAATAATGAGCTGGCTCATCCTATAGTTCCTCCTCCAAACCTATTGCTTTTAGGAATTTTAGTATTTGGGGCACTTTTAGAGAGGATAGGTTCCTCCCTTCTACCAGGTATTGTAACAGATGTGTTTTTCTTTGGTACATGATTGGGCAACACTTACCCAGTATATGTTCCGGTGTTTCCTCATGCATGTTGCAGAATCTGCAAGTGGCACTGCTTACTGCTGACAAGGTCATTTAATTCACTCTGTGAAATCAAATGTGGCCCAATTATATGTTTAAATTTAGATTCGCTAAAGTCTTCATCATCAAGATTCCTCCGCATTTCTGTTTTTATTTGCTCCGATTAAAGTATTCTGATCAAAGTGCTGGGTACTGACGGCTAAGAAACTCCTTCACATTGCAGCACGGGTCTTGTGACCGATGCAACATCAGAGTATTGAATATGCTTCTTGTTTTTGTTGTTAAAACCTAAAGTTTTTTTGAGGCAAAAATCCCAGTTTGTTGAAATACTTCTGCAATTTTCCCAAACTACTCCATGAACCCATTTTTACTTGCGACTTATAGTATAGGTATACTGTAATGGAAGTTATGCATTCGCAAAAAAAATCGAACTCTAGATTTTGATCAAAGTTGACTTTACGATGATAGCGAAGACCAAAAAAAATGGGGTCTCGCAATTCTGTCTGTCTGTCTTTTCAACTACATCCTACGCGGCTCGGCCGATTTTCTTTAAAATTGGTAGATATCATTTTTAGTTTTTGACCCCCACCATTTTTTTCTTTTTTTTTAAGACCAAAAATGACGGTTCCTGCCATAAGATTTTTTTCTAAATTTTATGAATATTTTTTTTCAAAAACAGTCCTACAGATTAAAAAAAATCATAAAATTCCATTTACTTTCCGCTAGGTAATGGTTGAAAAAAATTTCGCAGCCCCCCTGGAACCATTTTTTTTGTTTTTGATTTTCTCGAAAACGGTACAACCAATTTAAATCATTTATTTTATGCTAAAGCTCCTCCAAAATTTAAATAGTTATTACTTATACAAATTTTCGTTTTCTTACTTTTCGGATTTTTAAAAAAAATTTCAATTTTTTTTTGGAAACTCAATATTTCGAAAACCCCATAATCGATTTTTTTCAAACTTGCTAAATAAAATGTTTTTAATATATTCTACAAGGTTTAAGAAAATAAATTTTGTTTTACCCAAAAATAACGGTACCCCCCACATACAAATGTAAAAATATGGTTTTCGAAAATTGTATTTTTCTCGAAAACGGTTCCGAGAAGTTTGATAAATTTTTTATTCTTTTGTTTAATTTTTACGATCTATAATTTAATAAAACAAATTTTGAAATTAATATATTACTGACTGTACCTACCATAGAACGATTTTTTCGAATTTTGAATTTCTCATTATGGATTTCAATGAAATTTCTCATAGATGTTTAAATCACATTCAATCACAATTCAATCTCCATCAAGCTTGTATCAGGACCGCCTTGACTTGTTCTAATTTAACGAATATCAAACTTCATATTCAAACAGAACAATAGACTCTTTACGGAAACAGAACCCTCAGGTCCAACTATGTAAACACTGATTTGTGTACCAAGCAAATGGAACAAATGAAAATTATTTTTTTCTTACGGTGAAATAATGTCATCAATTAATGTTTGCAATAAAAAAAAAATATAATTAGATATACAAAAATTTCGGTACAAAAAAAAATTGTGTCTGATCATTTGACCTTGAAATGTAAAATGTCACGTCCGTCGCTCGTCGACTTGTTTATCTTATCTATACTATCAAATTTGGTTTAAATTTCTCTTCTTC
The DNA here is from genome assembly GCA_911387755.1 of Chrysotoxum bicinctum. NCBI lineage: Eukaryota > Metazoa > Arthropoda > Insecta > Diptera > Syrphidae > Chrysotoxum > Chrysotoxum bicinctum. Next base: position 66,424,968 of record OU426990.1, on the reverse strand, counting down.
GAGAATAAAAATTATACAAATTTGTACTTATTTCATGCTCAATACAATTGCGTGACCAATCCAACGTTGTTTTGTCTACGTCATCAATCAACTTGAAATTGAAACACACCCTCTAGTTTTTGGAATTTCTTTATTGCTCTCCGTAGATACATTTGAGCTTTTCCGATACATAAACAGTTTGAAAAAGTAAACTGTGACGGATTTATTCAGAAGAAACTGGCTTATGTTTAGAGGCTCTAGACGGAGAACCGAAATAATTTTTTTTTTATTAAAACTTAATTTAAGTTAGATATTGCATTAGTTGATTGGTGGCCAATATTTATTAAATTTCACAAATGCCCAGTTTTTTATTGAAACCAAGAATAGTTGGTTGCCTGGGGCTCTAGGAAAAGGATCTTAAAAACTAAACTCAAAATATTACTTTTTTCCGTATACATTTTATGGGGTATTAAAAAGAAAATTAAGGAATTTTTCAAGTCGTTAACCCTTGATGCTGGAAGGAGTTCACTGGCATACTTGTATGAAAGTTTAGCACCACGCCGCTAAACATGATTTGGGTCCTCTTGTTGAGTGTAGGACCAATATCCCAAGCGAAATTAACCAAGTTGGAGTCTGCGAAAGGCCAAGTTCTTGAGCAGGGTAAGGAACCGACTGCCTCGAGTTCTATTGCACATTCTCAGCCTATCTTACGTTCCTTTGACGTACGGCCATTAAACGTTGAAGAGTCGAATGTAAAAGGCCACGTTGTGTACCGTAAAATGGACAACAAACAACGCCGCCATAGACCGCCAAAATCTACTATTGAAAAACCCTTTACGTTTAATGTTATAGTATTTTGAAACCAACAAATATATAACGGGGAACGACTAAAACAAAGCCCAAAGAAACTACACATTTCAATTTTCACGGGAGACCAAAACGAGACGAGCTATACCGAGATGAAACCTAAAAAAGTTCTGTCTCAAAACCAATAAAGTGGTGTAACCAAATTATAAAAAAAAAAAACAAATATCTGCTCTTAAAAAGATATATAATAGTTCGTACTATTTTTTCACAGATCGTGGATTTTCTTGTCACGAGGAGATGTTAAATTTCTTTCAAATTTTAGAAAAAAAATTTACTAACGGTACTTCTCATAAAACGTTTTTTTTTTTTTTGCTTTTCGACATTCTCATTAATGGGTCTAACGATTTGGGCCAAAATATTTTAACAGAAACTCATTTAACTTTTTTTTTTAGTAGAATTAGTACGATGTTAAAACTGTTTTAGTATGAAACTAAGTTAAAACAACGATTTTGCTAATTTTAATCGAATATGGTATGATACCCTACCCTTTTGTTAAAGTTAAAATTATAAAATTATCGAATACTAATTTTATTTCTTTAGTATCCTCAGCTTTTTGCACGAACTGTCACTGTTTTAGGTGTGTTCAAGAGCAATAATTAAGAAAATTGCATTAGTACGATACTAGTTAGAAAATGTTTAAAATTAAGTATGGGTGGTATCATATTAATACCTTTATATTATGTAGTAGGCTGTTTAAAATTTTGCACCATTGTACATAAAAATATTCGAAAAAAATATTGTTTGTTTTTATTACTTGCGATATGTGTAGGTACTATAGGGCAAGTTCTGTAATTGAAAAAAAAACCGAACTCGAGATTTTGATCAAAGTTGACATTACGATGATAGCGAAGACGAATAAAGTGGGTCCGACAATTCCGTCTGGCTGTCTGTATATCTGTATGTTTGTACCTCGATCTAGACCCTAAGCCACTGGATCTATTTTCTTCAAACTCGTTACTTAAGAGTCTTCGGTGATTCCCTAGAGGAGAAATACCTGTCATAGAACGGTTTTTTTGATTTTCGAATTTCTCATCAACGGCTCCAACGATTTTAACCAAAATTTTTATGAAGGAGCTCCTTTTCATTTGAAAAAATATTATTTAAAAATTTTTTCAAAAAAATTGTTTTTGGATTTTTAAAACAGTCCATATGTCCATTTCTGTAAAAAAATATTTTGGGGCAAAATGTTATTAACGGTACCTGTCATAGAACCGTTTTTTTGATTTTCCACTTTAACCACTTAAACCAAAAATTTTCACCAGGAACTTCCTTAAGTTTAAAATAATATTGTATATTTTTATATTCAACAAAAAAAATTGTTTTTGTTTTTTGAAAAAACAATATCTTAAAAACGTGTGAACGATTATTTTTTCAAATTATTTAAAAAAAATTGGCATCCCAAATTTTGTTTTAGAAAAAATTGAAAGATATTTGTTATATAAAAATTACTTTAATAAAACGATTTTTAAACTTTATTTGCGTAAATTCATACTTTTCCGGAAATCAGACGGCAATTCCATGCATTTGAACATTTTTATCTCATTAAATCCATGTTTTGTATTTATAAAATGTATGTATTTTGAATCCAAAGTACTTTTACATAAGAGCAAGTTCGTGCGATCCAGTCGTGCATTTTATTTTTTTGAAAAATCATTATCTCGAAAACGTGTAAGCGATTAGTTTTTGAAATTAAAAAAGTGGGTCTCGAAATTCTGTCTGTCTGTTCGACTACAGCCTAAACGGCTCTGCCGATTTTCGTTAAACTTGGTAGATTTCTTTTTTAAATTTTTATCCCCACACGTTGTTTTCTTTTTTTTGAAGACCATTAACAACGGTATCGACGGTAACGATACGATTTTTTTTCGAAATTTCATAAATATTATTTTTTCTCAAAAACCAAAAACTGAAAACAAAAATTCCAAAATATGGTTATTTTTGCTTCCCCCTTGGAAGCATTTTTTTTATGCTAAAGCTCCCCAAAAGTTTGATTATTATTTTGTATTGAAATTTTCAAACTTTTTTTGATTTTTAAGTTTTTAATTTTTTTTAGAACTCAATATTTCGAAAACCCCATGCTTTATTTTTTTTTTAAACTTGATAAATAAAAGTTTCTTATTTTTCTCGAAAATGGCTGCGAGAATTTAGATAATTTTTTTTTTCTAAAAAGTTTAAAAATCATTGCATTTCAAGACTTAAAAAAATAGTTTTTGAATTTTTGAAAAAAAAAAAAAATATGTTGTTTTGTTTTTTTGTTAATAAAGAATTTAATTGAATGTCTCCCTTTATTTCCTCATTGCATATTTTGCTTTAAGGCCAATCACTAACTATTTCAACCCTGGTGCATGCCAATTTATCTTTCAAACTTTCGCTATGTGTTGAAAGTTTAGTATAGTTTAAGCGACCAAAGTACAAACACAGTTAGACGTAAATTTTTAGAATAGCCGCTCGCAACACATGTGGTATCGGTATGTTATGCCGAATGCACCAAACTTTGTGCTCGCTCATTAATAAATTTTAACACTCTCTCATTCCTTCGATAGTGTCTGTTTAGCTGCGGATATCTGAGTATGGAGTATCTTAATTTGTAGCTACAAAATGAGAGAACCGAAAGCAAATTTGAAAGCGTTTATCGTATGGGTTGATTGTATCTTTAGTCAGAGGACAGAGCAACATTTTTCGTAAAAAAGCTATTTATTGCAATGCCCAGCTGTTAGCGCTGAGTATCGTTGATTTAACACTCAGTCGACTCAACAGTTGCGAGATACAATTTGTTTTTTTTTTTTTTTTTGTTATCGTACCGCGACTCGATAGATAAAACTCCGGTTGACAAGAAATTCAGTCAGTTCGAACGGATCGTTTGTGCTAAGAATATAATTTAGTGAAATATCTCTGAAATATCTAAAAAATTACAAATCCTAAACAAACTCAAGTGAAAGAAGTGCCTTTGTGTATTTCGAAATTGTCTCGAAAAATATATTAACTTTTGTCCTTTCTGACAGGAGTTGAGTCAACAGTAAGCGTTAAAGCCAGTTATAGTAATCTCAGTCGGAAAAGCCACCTCAAGAGCAAGAACATGAGTTCCAATGGGTGAGTTGATTTTTTTTTTAATTTATACCTACAATGTTTTATTGGCTTTTTGTTGTAAATTTATAAATAAAACTGCCGTGTGCGAACAAATTTTGAAGAACAATATATTATAAAAAAAAGCTTTGAATGAAGTTGTTTAATTTCGTTTTCTTGTTTATATTTTTTTTTTCGAATTTAAATAATTTGCCATTTGTTGCGTAAGGTGAATTTAGTTTAATTAAATTAAATGGATTTCGTATTTTTTTTTTTTTTTTTTTTTAAATTCTTTTTGAAGCGCGCAAATAAAATCTATGGAATAAATTACAATCGTGTTCAAGCAAAATTGCAATTCAGCAATTGCCTTATTATTATAATTATTGTCTCCGATTGCAGCAAGTTCACAGTAGTTATATTGAAGGCTTATTGAATTTGATTATTGTTGTTGTCACAAGGCATACACAAATACTAAGCCCTAGCTTATATTTCAAGATCTAGATTGTTAAGCGAAGCCTTTGGATGAAATGTGAAACGATTAACTGGAAATTGCAACAAATTCATTGAACCTATCATTTAGAATTATTAAGTTACACGAGGAGTTAGAGACATTACCATCAAATTCGTGATATCGTCGATCGGAAATTTTTAATTTATAATTCTTTATTACAATTAAGAATTGACGATAAAAAAACAGGTTTCACGATTCACAAATGAAACAATCGTCAAAATATTTCGCCATCCGACGTGAGATCTTTAAATGTTTACTTAAATTTTGATTTCACTTCAATTGGTGCATAGTCTAGGCTTAAGGCTTAAAGCTAAATGGGCTATTTTGTACATTCCACTTGAAAATGTTATTTATGTAGGGGAACCTCGCCAAATTTTGGGCATTTGTCTCTGGAGTTGTTAACTTATTAGAGTGGTTAAATTTTCTGAAAGTTTTTTTTTAAATTAGGTAAATAACGTTTGTTCGCAAGCATTTCCAACTTAATTGTATATACCTTAACCCAAAAATCTAAATACAATGTATATACATACTTACTTACTTACTTAACCGGCGCCCAATCCATGCAGGGTCTCTGACTGAGAAACGGCAACTTTCCATTCTCTCCGATCCCGAGCACGCCGCTTCCAGCCACTAAGGCGAAGCGCTCTGCCATCCACGATGGCTTGGTCTTTAAACCGGAGGCTCGGTATTCCTTGCCGCCACGAACCTGTGGGCTGGGATTCGAAAACTCTCGCAGCTGGAGAATTGTTGTCCATTTGCTCAATCTTGCTGAGCCTATATACTCAAGATGTTTTGGATTTCTTGACTGCCTCTACATCTTAGTAGAGTTGATAGCGTTCGCGGTTATAACTTCTCCTACATTGCGAGGAGGGTTCACACACAGGACCAAATATCCGTTGAAGAATTTTTCTTTTGAAAGAGCCTAGTATCAGCTCTCCCTTTCTGATTATAGTTCAATACTCTGCGCGCTAAAGCAGGACTTCTCGTATAAGGGTTTTGAAAGCGTGCACTTCATCTTAAGAATGAGGAGTTTTGAACCAGTTATTTTACTAAGCAAAAGCAACAGCGGTTTCCTAGGGTAATTCTTCGTCTGATCTCCGCTAAAGTGTCGTTCATGGAGTTAATGAACTCTTTAACTACCTTGCAGTGGACAGATGTTTTTTTGTTTGTTGATAGTATATACTTGGTCTTTTCCTAATTTGCTTTAAGGCCAACAAGTCTCGCCTGATGTTCAACAGCCGTGAAGGACTCTATTACAGAACGGTGGGAACGGCCAATGATATCGATATCGTCTGCATACTCTAACAGCTGGACAGATTTGTTGAACATAGTGCTCTCTGTGTTAACGACTGCCACTACGCACCATCTGCTCTAGAACGAGATCTGAGAAATTACATGATAACGTATCACCTTGTGGAAACCCGGTGCATGTTAGAAATAGAAGAGTTGTTGCCTAGTTGTACATTCCACCGCATATTTTCCAATGTCACGCGACATAGTTGGATCACTTCTCTTTGGATTCCAAGTTCGACCTTTGCTATGTAGAGCTCCTGACGATGAATGGTATCATTTGCGGCTTTGAAGTCGATAAATAAATGATGAGTCTCGTCTTTTCCAGGATTTGCCTCAATGTTGTTGACGCACTGGTATATACCAACTAAAATATTACAGAACGGTTTTAGGCGTTCACATATAGCACGTTGGATAGGATCTTATATCCGACATCTAGTAGAGATATGCCTCGATAGTTCTTGCAAGCTATAGGATCTTTTTTGTGGATGGGACATATGGAGCTGATGGTGGAGTCAACAAGCATACTTCATTCCACCCATATTTGGTTCATAGTCTACCAAATCATCACCTCCGTATTTGCGGAGTTCTTCAGGGAAGCATAAGATCCTGCGGCCTTGTTTTTCTTAAGCTTATTTATAGCTAAGCCTTACTCTTCCATACTGGGTGGTGGAAAGGTTTCTTCATTGATTGAAAGCCGGTTGTCTTCTTGCCCTATTAAACAATCTATCCCTCGTTTTAGTTGAATACATGCATTGGTTTGTAGACTACGGTGGTTTAGGGTACCTCTTTGACAGCGGTGCGCAGTTTCGGTCTGTTTTAAGCTCCAGTCCTTCCGTGACTTCTTTTAAATTTAAAAAAAAATGAATTTTCTGGATCGATAGAAACAATGGCAGGCTACGGGTAAAATCTCCCAGCGTTAATGATTAAGAATATTTACTTGGTTGGATATAGTTCACATTGGACTTTTGTTAAAAAAATAATTTTAGATGAAGTGAATTTAACAAAACTTGCATATTAACAAAGCCCTCACTAAGTCAGTTCATGAGTCCACTTGAGATCTCCGTGACGAAACGCTAATGTTCTTGGACTTAAAACCAAAAAATGCTTAAATCTAAGTCTCAAAACTTCACTGATAATTTAAATTAAATTTATTAAGGACAAAAATAACTGGAAAGATAGTGAAACAACATCAGTTTGATGAAATTGATTGAGATTTATTAGAATAGGTAAGAAACTGATGTTATGGATATTAGAAAATGTGAAATGATTTGTGAATACATAATCTCTGAAACTATTGTGTTAAGCAGTTAGAAGTTTGTAAAGATAAAAAATGTAGCAAATGACATCATCTTTAAGCTTAAAATTGCACAATAGTGGGTTCAAATGTTACTGTGTTTTTATTCTTGCCTGCCTCAAATTATTTATATTTTATACAGATAAAATAAATAGTCTAGAACTATGAATACTGGACATACCTGAGAACTGGTCTCACAAAAGATCCGAAAAAAAGCTGGAATCGTTAAAGTCACACAAAAAACGTTTTCTAAAACCCTGGAACCTTTTTTTAAGACACTTGACAATATTCGGTACGAGAAATGGTGAGACCCTTACAACACGAAAACCACCGGAATTGGGACCAATCTAATTTAAGTTGAAATTTTTAATACTTGCGCATAGATTTAAGGACAACAGGTCGTGAGGATTGGTTCTTTTAAGTCTCCGAACCTTCTCTTGTACATTTAAGATGGTTTCCATTTCCGATTGGATGTGACTTTTCAGTAGCTGATTGTGTGATAAAGTGTTACCACTTCTGTACCCATTGCTATTTGAAGATCATGTTTTAGATTGCTAGACTTTGTTGTGAAATATTTGGATGGGTTCAGCATTTTTTACTTGCGACTTATAGGTACTATATAAAGGCAAGTTATGCATTCGTAAAAAAAAATCGAACTCGAGATTTTGATCAAAGTTGACATTACGATGATAGCGAAGACTAAAAAAGTGGGTCTTGCAATTATGTCTGTCTGTCGGTTCTACTACAGTCTAAACGGCTTGGCCGATTTTGTTCAAACTTTGTAGATATGTGTTTTGATTTTTTTCTCCCACACGTTTTTTTTCTTTTTTTTTTAAGACTAAAAATAACGGTACCTGCCATACGAATTTTTTCGAAATTTTATAAATATTTTTTTTTTTCTCAAAAGCTGTTCCATAGATTTAAGAAATAAGAACACAAATATATTAATTTAGTTAAAGTAGGTAATGGTTGAAAAAAATTTTCCGAAAAATGGTTATTGAGGGTACCCCCCATGGAACCATTTTTTTTGTGTTTGATTTTCTCAAAAGCGGTACATCCGATTTTGATAATTTTTTTTTGCTAAGACTCCCCAAAAATATAAATAGAATTGTGTATTCAAATTTTTAAAGAAATTTTTTTTTGATTTTTAAAACGGCTTCAGTTTGTATAAGTCACGAGTTATTTTGGTCTTACCGTACCTTAACAGTCAATGTTACGTAGAATTTCAGTATTTCGTAGTATTGCCTGTGAAGGTCTCTATGCAGTTTGTATCAAAATCCGAAGTTGTTGTGAAAAGTAATACTCCTAGGCATAATGGTTAGTGCGTTGGACTGTCATGCAGAAGGTCTTGAGTTCGATTCTCAGTCGCTGTAAAAGAATTATTCATGGGTGTACTGCTTCTTGCAAGAAATTGACAAAACCTCTAAGAGTATTTCTTGTCATTAAAAGTGTTGCTCATTAGTTGGTTCGGAATCTGGAAAAATTGTAGGTCCCCTCCATTCCTAATAACACGCACACATGAATGGTTGGAGTATTGTGAGTCACAAGGCTTAGGCTCTCTATGAGCCTTTATGGTCTCCCTTTTTTGATATGAAAAGAAAGTTATTTTTAAAGATCGATTAAGAATCCAAAATTGTTTAAGACAGTTTATTTAAGGCTCGGTCAAACAGAACACGTTTTTACGCCGCGTTTCACCGCCGCGTTCAAACGAAGCGTTGTATTACATTGCAATACATGTCCCATGTCACATTGAACGCGTTTTTGACGCCGCGTTGAATTCAGCATGGCGTTGCAATGCGGCGGTGAAACGCGACGTTGTGTGAAATTACAGATTATTTCTAACGCTGCGACAGTCAAAGGAATTTTAAATTTTTTCAAGATGGACAAATTAATTGAATTGGTGAGAAATAACCCATGTCTATACGATATGGGTGATAAATCGTATGAGAATATTGTGTTACATACATATTTAATTATTATTATTGAAATATGAGACAAATTTGTCTCTTATAAATGCCGCATTGCTAGGTCTTCTGTTTGTTGGCGTTCGAGATGTGCGACTCTAGCTCCCGATACAGCTGGTGATATTCGCCAATTTCTTTTCTTTTTTTGTTTATTGGCATGTACCCAAATTCTTTTTCTTTTACGGGAATTTCGTAAAATAGCAAATAGAAGCAATAAATTCCTCTTCTGAATCTGAGCTGCTTGACATTATTTTTGTTAAGGAATGATTGTTTTGTTTGTTCATTGCTTGAAAGCTCTCTGTTTGACGTCCTCTGACGCGGCGGTTGCAACGTCACGTCAAAATAATCTTACCGTCGCGTTAAAAAATCTTAACGCGGCGTTAAAAACGCGTTCTGTTTGACCGAGCCTTTAGAAGGGACTTATGTAATGATCAAACATATTGCTAAAAAAAAGAATGTGTGTACTGACGTACGCGCTCTAGAAGTAAAACTTCTTTTCTCTCAAACAAAGCCTCTGTAAAAACCTTTGTCAAATGTACTCATTACTTACAACTAGATGTCGCATGGGTTCCAGGTTTGTGTACAAAATAAAATGCATTTCGAAATTTCGGATTAGCATAGATACAATATCACAACCACATATTTATTCCTATAATTAATATATACAAAATAATTGTAGGAAGCATGTCGTTATAGCGTGACGTTTTGACATGTCACTGACAGCTCCATAGAAAAAGAAGTCGGAAAAGAAGTTTTACTTCAAAAATAATTGTAGTCTTCAAATGTCTTCTTGTAAAATTAAACTGTCAGTGCATGATTCTATTCTTTTGTAAAGTTTAAAGTCATCAGAATAAATAATTTCTTCTGATCGAGGTCAAGTAGTTCAAAAATAAAGTCAATATTATTGGACCTAAACGGCTCCCTTTCCCATTCCTTAAATAAACATATGTATCTACATATATGTTTTTTTAAAAGAAAAAAATCCGCAACTTTAGTTTCATTAGTTGTATGACGATGCAATATCGCAATTCAACGTTATATCAGATTTGGAAATGATCCGCGTAAGGCTTCGGCCACGCACTGAGCGACGAGCGACTGAGCGATTGAGCGACAAGTCGCTGAGCGACGCAAAAAAATTAAAACACATGAAATTGTATGGAGGTGGCCACGTACACCCTGAGCGACTTGTCATTGTTTTAAGCGACAGAGCGACGTCGCTCAATCGCTCAGTCGCTCGTCGCTCAGTGCGTGGCTGAAGCCTAATTCTGTTACGACCTTATACAAATTTTCTTCCCAATCCGAACGCTAAGAGATGAAGCACTTTCCATCACAAGAGACACTCTCGAACACTTGTCACTTCTAGGAAATTTACTTTAAACGGTTATATTCCAAACTAATCAAATGACAAGTTCCTCTAATTATTCAAGATATTCAAGTATTTCTAATCTTGTTCCGACATTTTTCAATTCAATAAAACAAATTAAACTTGAAGCACGTGTTAAGCGAAAGACAAATCTCTCCCTATGAATACGCGTATCACCAAATTCATTATAAAGTTGGCGGCAATTGTTAGCAGCTGTCACAATATCAAAACAGTTGTCCCAGTTGCAGTAGTAGCTAAACCAGCTATAAGCTTCACCACTATCACTTTATCACTTATCGTTCGTTGAATTTCTAAACGGAAGTAGTTCGTCAACCTTTGTAAAATGTCTCGAGTGGGTGGGTCATATAATCAGTTATACGTATAAATGCAGCAATCAGAAAGTCCAGCACCCTCTTCTTATCTTATCTTTTATCAAAGACACATGAATCAGCCATACTCGTATTTACTGGAACTGCGGTATATCCTATGAAATGTGATTTAAGTAAAAACGTCAATAAACAACGAACTTAATCAAGATCTGACGAAATAATAAGTTCTTAACGAAATATCGCCGCCAATTGGTTGGCCATTTGTTCGTTACAATCTGACAGGTGTTGTTTATCTGGCAATGAATTTGCTTTTCATTGATCCCTGTTGACCTCTTGTTTCGTCAAACTGTTTTAAACTTAGTCAGTTACAAAAATAAAGTCAGGCAAGTACACAACTAAACAGAAACACCCATTTACGTTAATTTACCATTCTATTTTGTTGCATTTAAATATAAAAATAAAAGAATTCCTGCCAAAAGTTATTTATTTTTATATTTGTTTTTCTTCAAAAAAAAATTATATACAATAAGATACGAGTGTACTGTACTGTTTGCAGACAAGCTTTACTTGGGCGTGTAATCACGTTTGATTTGTTTGCAATTTTGCATGTATTTTAAGTGACAAAGGTTATTTGAACACGTTCCGGTGGAAAATTATTTTAATTTTTTTTTTTTTCGTTTTCGATGGGTTGCGCAATTTCTTAGGTGAAATTGTTTGAATTGCTTGGGCCACCTTGTAAGTTGACATTCATGCATGCTATGGGTAAAATTTTGAAGCACTTTAAATATTTTTTTCTTTTTTAACTTAACGCTTCTGGTTTAGAATTTGAAATCAAATATATGTAGATCTGTTTTCTATAATTTTGCTTTCGGGTGACAGTTCGTTCTTAAAACTGTATTGGTATGTCATTTTTCTCTATCTGTCACGTAAAAGTATTAAATTTTATCGAAGAATAGTTGCAATGTCAATGCATGTGAAAAGTAAAAAAGAATGACATTATATTTGTTTCCCTGGAAGAAAATGTTAGTGATTTGCGGTGACATTTGGGAGAAAATCTATAACTGTCAAAAAGAGGTGTCCCATAAAATTAACTGAAATGTAATTCCGGAGAACGCTAATAACGAATTAAGATGACTTACAAGTTGTCATATTTTTTCCATTTAAGTAAATCTTCATCTCGCAAATATACTTTAAAATTTGCTGTTAGCTTTGTCAAAAGGAACCTAAAGTGCAAAATATGTACACTCTCCGATAAATTTTCGTTGTGTTATTAAGTAAATTTTCTCCAAGTTTATTAAAACTGATTCTGACAGTAAATTGTGAAAATTTTTCAGAAATCTTAAGTTATCAAACACACCTAATATTGTATCAACACCATTTTGAAATTCATGACATAATATGAGGAAAAATTATTGTTTTTTTTTTTTCTGACACATTGCATCCGAGCGCTGTTATTTGACTTAGTATATGTGTAGCCTGCATGCCATTAAGAATTGATTTTGTTAATTATTTTGCCAATTTGTGAGAGGAATTCTGTAAGTAGTCTAAATCCTTTAAGTCTTTACGTTAAGAGTGAATTATCGATTTTGACTTGACATTTTTTTATTACAAAAATTAAAATTTTATTATCAGGGAGCGTGATTTTGTAGTACCAATGCTATCCTGGTGGTGGCGCATGATTCTACAGTAGAGAATTGGATAAGATACAAAACAAGTAGTCAAAAAGAGAATATTTTATTATTAAATTTAGCAGAGACAAATCTAGCATCTAGCACTGTCGCTATACTTAAGATGTAAAGGTTATAAGACAAAATTCGTGAGAGGCCTTTATAATATAAGGGGTATTCACGATCCGGTGTAACCAGTATTGTATTATTGTAAAATATACTGAATGAAATCTTACAAGACTTTTACACTTTTTCTGTGACTAATCCCAGTACTACAGAAAAATACATTTATGTGAATTTTTTAAGTTTTTTTGACAGCTCAACAAATGTCATTTCGTACTGCCAGTTGTTTTTCGTTTCTGCTTTTTCCATGCAATTATACAGAAATGGAAATAAAAAATATAACTTTTACTCTTTTTAGACCTGTCGCACCAGATCGTGAATAGTACCCCTATTTTAACTTTATACAAAACAACAACGTTAATTCGCCTAAATCGCGACTACTTAAAAATTACACTTTATCGTCGTATTTCAATGTAGTAAAGACACAATCCATAAAGTACAGGGATGTTAAACAGTATCTGAAACGGTATATAATTTTAAAATAATTTCAAACCTAAGAGTATGCTATAGAATTCAAGTTCGTTAAACGCCTGTTAATTTTTATATGTTGTACAACCTAAAAGTATGTTTGACAATATGAAATAGAAAAGCGTTAATTACCATTTAAATTTGAAAATACTGACTAAAGTAGAGTATTTTTTGAAATATTGATGTCACTAAGGGATAGAGAAATAGAAGACTAGTTGGAAGATCTGGCACTAAAAAACTGGGATATAGTATTTTCTATGGATTTTCTTTTGTTTTAAATGTCTGGATAAGGATTATCACTAAACTATATAGTAGTCGAATTTTTTTTTCTTTTTTGGCAACTAGACAGCTCTTAACAAACGCAACCATTTTTACTTGCGATATAGGTACTATAGGGCAAGTTCTGCATTTGGAAAAAAAATCGAACTCGAGATTTTGATCAAAGTTGACATTACGATGATAGCGAAGACGAATAAAGTGGGTCCGGCAATTCCGTCTGTCTGTCTGTCTGTCTGTCTGTATGTCTGTACCTCGATCTAGAGCCTAAGCCACTGGAAATATTTTATTCAAACTCGGTAGTTATGGGTCTTCGGTGATTCCCTAGAGGGGAAATTGAAATTTTTTTTTTAGCTCTAAAACTAACGGTACCCCCATACACCCGTAATGCAAAATCTTATTTATCTCGAAAACGGCTCTAACGATTTTGATAAAAAAAATTAGGTGTGATATTATGGACATGGACTATGTTTTGGTAAAAAAAAAAATTTGGGGCAAAATGTTATTAACGGTACCTGTCATAGAACCGTTTTTTTTGATTTTCGACTTTCTCGTTAACGGCTCTAACGATTTTAACCAAAAATTTTCAGCAGGAGTCCCCCTAAGTTTAAAATAATATTGTATACAAAAATATTCGAAAAATTATTTGTTGGGTTTTTTTGAAAAAAATTTTTTTTTGAAAAATCAATATCTTCAAAACCTATGAACGATTATTTTTTGAAATTATTTCCAAAAATCAATATTATTAAATACTTAAAATTCGCATCCCACATTTTTTTCTTAAAAAATTTAAAAGAAATTTCTTATATAAAAAATTTATTTATTTAATAATAAAACGATTTTTTAAAGTTTGTTTTCATAAATTCATACTTTTCTAGAAATCAGACGGCAATTTCATTTTAAATTCATGTTTTCTATTTATAAAATGTATCTTAAATTCCAAAGTACTTTTACATAAGAGCAAGTTCGTGCGATCCAGTCGTGCATTTTATTTTTATTTGTTGTTAGAAGTTTTTCAAAAAAGATCCTCTCCTCTGATAAGTCAAATTTCATGCTCTCTGAGTATACCCCATATGATCGCAGAGAATATGACTTTGTAGGGTGTGCATTATGGCCTCATTGGGATTTCCATACAATGAAGTTTGCACGGTAGCAGTCATAATCGGTGAGTGCTGTAGGTAGAGGTACAGAATGAGCTGTTTTTTTTATTGGAAAACATTTGACTGGCTGTATACGCCGAATAACGATAGATATTTCTCGGTGAAGTCAGTTATTCGTATAGATCCATAAGATCTGCTAATCTATACCCGAATAAGTTCCTGTTGTATGCTGTCAATAACCAACCACATCCAACCAAGAGTCTACAGTAACACCTGTCGCTGAATATAACTGCCTATGTGCATTTTTAAACATCCCCTAAGAGTTTAACCCACCAAGGCCTACAATATTGACAACGATATTGAAGATTTTATGGGAGTCAAATAAAGATCGTCAGTGAAAATTTAAGGCTATAGACGTGTTTTATTTTTGAGAGCGATTTTTTGGATAATTAGGATGCAATTTGGCAATTTCAATATTTGATCACCAAAGATTTTGGTCCTTCGAGCAGGCTCAATCTTATTGTCCTGAAACCATAGAATAGCTGTTGTGCTTGTGTGCTTTGGGTCATTATCTTCTGTAAGACTCATTCAAGTGCCATTCCGAAGTCAGCATATGGTAGCATAATGTTTTGCACAATATTGTCGTAAGAATGTAGGTTTATTATACTTTTTATCCAATATAGGACCAACTCCATAGTATGAGAAGTATCCCCATACTATCCCCATACCATGATACTAGATCCTCCATGTTTTACGTTTTTGTGGTGTATCTGGGAAGGTATTTGGTGATCGTCTTACATACTGCCCAGATCCTTTACCGACATAAAGAACAATTTCACTTTTCAGGAACAAGAGCTGTGCCAAACGTTCATTTTGAAAGATCGATCAATCAATGATTGATTAGTTCAAGGATTCGAACTTTTCAATCAATAGTTCATTCAAGCCGTTTCCTTCCGAACGAGACCAAGAGCAATATACGAAATGTTTTCAATCGTTCATGCAACTAAAATATTTTTGTAATTGTTTCGTTCTGACCGAGAACGAAACAATGTGAAAATTAACGAAAGCTTGGCATTATCTAATACTTTTCGACTTTGTGCACGCCATCTTCCGTTGCATAGCTTTCATTGAAATACATCATTGGAACAAATCAGTGTAATGTTGACTTAATTTTTTTTGACAAGCCAGTTATAGCAATCAGTGAAAAATTGGTTTCGGTAAAAGATCCTTTCAGTGGCTGATTAAAACCAAGAGTTGATCATTGAAAGAAAAACTGACATTTGAGAATAGAAAGAGAATCGAACACATTCAGTGGAACGATTGTGTTCCATAATAAAGAAACGAAAATCAGCTGTCCATTGAAATTGATTTATATCAGTGAAATAATAAAAGTGGATTTAAAAGAAAGTTTAAATAAGAATTTTGTATTATTTTAGGGTACCCTACTATCCCAATAGTTCATTTTGGTACCAATTAAAGCCGTTGCAGTTTGTTTAATCATCTTAAAAATGAAAATTTTCAATAATGCATTTCAATGATAGCTATAACTGGGCCTAAACTGAAAAATATACATTTCTTTTCATTTCCATTCCTATTTGGTATTGTGAAATGACTGAGAACAAGTCGAATAAAGGAAACATAAATTTCGTTTCGTTTCGTTATTTAGTGAACCAGGGAACCCAATACAAATGCTCTCGCGCACGCGCAGTCGGATGAGTGTGGTGGTCCGGCTGAGTGCGAGTGATCCAATTTCCGGATGATTGTGCTAAATTAAACACACAATAAGAGACATCAAAAGTTCAAAAACCTACTTAATCCATATTTTTGAACTTAATCCAAACTGAATCACTCCGAGAGAATATTCCACAATTTCCCATATCATATCCATCCACAGGTTCATACGAGTATCATGGTATCAAAATACAAAATGGTGCACTTCAGCGCTAATTAGGCCACAGTGGTCGCCATCTATGCTCTCGCGCCAATCTAATTCTTTTGGATATGTGATTTTTTTTAGAAGTGGGACTTTCAGCGAGCATTTTAATTGTGTTCTCTCAATATCATCTTCTTACTGTTTAAACACCGCATGGGAAATCAACTTCACCCACTATTTGCACTGCAGTAGGATAAGTTCTTAAAAGCCGAATAACACGTTTGATGTAGGAAGGCGTTAGAACGTGTATACGCCCGCAGGTTTCAGCATTTTCTTTACAACACAATTTTCAAACAGAACTTGACAATCGCTGCAGTTATTTTGTTCGCCTTAATTACTGAAAGGCACCAGTCAAAGTGACATTTAACAAGAGAAGAGAAAATTTACCATTAAATTATCATTCAAACACTGAGTACCACTCAAGTTGAAATAGAAGTTAGAAAAAGTGGCTGTATTGTAGACATGGAAAATTATAATTTTTAACCGATTACACTGATATTATTTTGCTCGGTAACTATATGTACGCACTTTATACACATGTGTCACCAATCAATTCATCATAAGAAAAAAATCAGGGAAGTACTTCTCAGAATAATATAATATTAATGTCACTTAACTCGAAACCAACCAAAAGACTCTATGTAGGGGTAGGCACACGACCTTAATAGATATCAATTGCATTGAAAAACATCTCAAACCAACACCAAAGCCATCCAGCTAAAACCGAAGTAATTAACTTCAAACCGCACTAACTTCACACAATTATGATAGTTTTCTTTGCAAATAGAAATAACCACAGCGCTGCGTCCGCCAGTCGTTGCTCATGCTCCGAGCTTATATTTACTATCGCTATCCACAGAAGGGATTTCATTGAAATATCTCAAGGTCACGTTCAAATGTATTTACCCCAGCCGGCACTGCTTGCAGTAATCAAACAAGCTCTCGTGCTGCATCTAACCTGTCAACTTACAGTCACGTCGCCCTCAACAGGTTGACGTCCGCAAATTGTATGTATAAGAAAAAAAAAACAATTTAACATGTTTTGTCGTAGTCGTCGTCGATTTTCTATTGGCCACAATCTGGCGGTGTGTCACGTTGCAATTGAATACAACTGGTTTTATCTATGAAACTTGATTGAACATTAGATCTGTCAGCGTTAAAATTTACTCCTCTGTCTATGCTTCTATCTGTCATTAAGAAAAATTAGGGGAAATAAAATAGCAATTAGCCAAGTGAACTACACTGCTACACTGCTCGTTTCGCATTAAGCCAAAGCCAGTAGCTTGAATCTGTTACGGTTCCATTGTACGAGTTTAAGTCTTAGGTGCGCAGTAGTTTCTGAACTCGACAGGTAGAATATTTGATTATACTTGTCAGATGATACTTGTAGATTTAAATATACACTTGCTTCAAATTATATACATATATGTACATAACTCGGGCCACAAAAATGGCGATTGTTTGAATTTTTATTTTTTACAAATAATCAACTATTAAGAGAGTGAAATTGGGGAGAAAAAAATTTACCAACAGACTTAGGCTAACACCACGCCTAAAGCGGTATTTTCTAAATTTTTAAACCCAAAATTGGAAGTGATTACCATTTAACCGATGTTTTGTTGGCTATTGTTATTTTTTTTTTTTTGCATTAGGCTTGGAGTTAAAAACAAAATTTTGCAAACAAGTTTTTGTGATCACTTTTGTTCCCACTTAAATGAATTATTTGAGATAATGGTTTATTTCTTCAGAGCTTCGTTTTTAGCGTGAATAATTTGACAGTTAAACCGATAAATGAGTAGATAATTTTAACAACATTATACGAATATGATGATATGATGATGATGATGGAATTTATCAAAATCGTAAACAGGAATTTTGAATTTAAATTTTTGTTTAAAATATTTTGTTAAAATTATCGAATTTCTATCACATTAGCAAAACAAATTAAATAGTACCTTTCCACTGCATAAGGAATTGTGAATACAAATATTACTAGTATTTTTTAAGCAAAAGCACACTCGTAATTTAATGTAGTTAAAAAAAAGTGCTGTTTAAGCTAATAAGCGAGAAGTTTTTTTTAGCAATTAATTTTCAGAAAACTATTAATCTACTTGTACCTTCATTTTTCATCATACAGAAATATCGATTTATCTAGAATGAGGAATAATTGTAGCAAAAGGTTAGAAGGAACACTGCCTCCATAATTCAACAAGTTGCATGCTAGTTTAACCTATTTTGATTATTTTATTAGTTGTTCCATTAGCTTTGATTGTTTAACAATCATGAAAAATAATTATATAATAATGGATAAGAAATCGTTGTTTTGTCTGAGAGCGTTATACTACTTGTAATCTAATGTTAAGTCATGGTTACGATTGTATATTACTGCAGCAAACGCAAATGACAAAAACTTTAAAGAGCAGGAAGCAGGAAAGAAGTGATACTTATGGTCCAAGAATAACATGAATGAAATCTAATCTACATATCGATACCTTCCCGCATGAATGTATTAAGCGACATTTTAAAAATTGTTCAGGAAACGAAAAAAACGTCTCATTTAGTTACGAGTAGTTATTGTGTATTTTATTGGACGAAACAGATTTGTTTCCCGTAAGAATTTATTAAGCGACATTTTTAAATTTTTTTCGTCCGATAAAAAAAAAAAACAAAAAAATAACTAAATGAGACGTTTTTGAAGTAAAACTTCTTTTCCGGCGTTGGGGGTGAAAAAATTTCTATGCAGCTGTCAGTGACATGTCAAACCGTCACGCCATCCGTCAAAGACAGCGACATGTTTTTAGCATGTGCAAAGTAAAACATGAAGTTGGATACGATTTAGAATTTACATATTTCAAATGGCTGCATTCAAAGATAAACATAAAACTATAGGTTCAGACGCGCAATGGCTATGCAACCGAATAATTATTGACGAGCATATTGCAATCCAAATAAATTTTACCAACACCTAACCCTCGCATACAAAGTACTGGCCAAAAAGTTGGGTATATCCAATACCATTTGTATTCTTGCTGTCATAGACGGCATGCCATATGACCATCAGGTTGCCTGAAAGTTTTGAAATTATACTTTTTAATAATATTTATTCGCTTAATCGCACACGCCACCGACATTTGTTTTGGTATTTATAAATTTGAACGTCACCCGACTAATCAATCAAATACTTTAATAATTAATTTTACAAGAGTGCCGCTGTCAGTGTACTTGCTTTCCAAGTTGCCTGGATACTGAATTAATGCCAGGTGACTACTAAGTTGATCGGGTTTGTACGGGTTAATAAGAAATGCTTGTGTACATTACAAGATTACAACATGCTTGCCAATACTTGCACGTGCAGCCCTAGGGTAATACAAACAAAGCGAGGCAACTTGCTTGTCAAGTGGCATGGGAGTTTTGTACTTTTCTTCTCGATTTCATTTAAGGCTAGGCGCGCACATTCAATTTTTTGAAGTAAAACTTCTTTTCCGGCGTTGGGGGTAAAAAAATTTCTATGCAGCTGTCAGTGACATGTCAAAACGTCACGTTATCCGTCAAAGACAGCGACATGTTTTTAGAATACAAAATGTTTGTTCGTAGGTTATAATCTTACAGAAGCTTTGCTTGAGGAAAAAGAAGTTTTACTTCAACCGCGCGTACGTCAGTACACACAATCTTTTTTTCGTTTCCTGAACAATTTTAAAAATGTCGCTTAATACATTCTTGCGGGAATGTATCAATATGTATATTTTGTTGAAAATCAAGCTATCGTTTTATAATTTGCTATATCATTCAATTATTTTAATTTTAATACTTTAATTCATTCCGAATTCAAACTCTTTTTTGTTGAAATCTTTTCTGCACTAAGAATCACAATAGGTTATGAGCGACATAAAAGATTTTGTGCACAGTATTCTTCAGTTTAACAGGTGTGGATATGAGGATTGGAAATTCAGAGTCCAAATTCACCTGGAATCCAAAAATCTGTGGGACGTTGTAACTGACGATCCGCCTTCAGCAGGCAAGATCGGAATTTAAAAAAAAAAAGAATGGCTAAAAATTATTTGGTTGATTTTATCCATTCGGACTGCCTGAGCTAAGTAAGGGACAAGCAAACTTCAAAATTAATGTGGTTTAGTCTGGAATCAGCATTCGCAACTATTGTTGCGAAAGAAATTAACTAATTTGCGTATGCGAACTGGAGATTCAGTGAATTCTCATTTGCTGGCATTTGAAAATTTAATACGTCGTCAGCTCAAACTACCTGGGGTAAACATAGAACAAGGGAATATGCTTGCGCAGTTGTTTCTTTCTTTGCCAGAAAAGTTTGATCCCTTAGTAATTGCATTTCAAAACTTAGATGATGGAAAATTCACTATTTCCATGGCAAATGAAGGTTATGGCTTTTTCAATTAAGTAGAAAGGAAGTGCTTTAAGTGCAACAAATTCGGACATTGTCAAAAGCAAAGCAATGCATGAACAGAGCTTACAATACGGAATGTGTTGTTAATTCCTGAGTAACGAAACAATTTACTTTCTGTCAGCAAATTAACGACAGCTGGAGCTGAAGTAAAATGTTGTAGGAACAATAAGGCATTCATTTTGAAAAACAAGGTGTTATTTGTATGGACTTGAAGTGTTGATAAAGCAACCAACATCAAATATATATAAAAGATGAAGCTATGCTGTGACATCGACGACGTCTAGGACATATAAGTTAACGGAGAAGGGATGTGCTCCTCAAAAACAACTTACTTCCCAACTGAGTGTAAACAAGTACGAAAACCTTTCAATAGAACTTCCAACAGGGCTCAGTAAGCTCTTGAGAGAATCCATTCAAATGTCAGTGGTCCTTTAAGTTCAATTGCCAGGAAAGGTTCGAAATACTTCATCGATGATTATATAGTCATTTCCCAATGGACTACTTAATCAAAAAGAAGTCTGAAGTGTTTTAAGCACTCAAAGTGCATGAAGCCCTATCCACTGCTATATTTGGTACTAACATTTCAAGACTTACAGTAGGTCAAGGGCGGGAATACATATCAAATGAACAAAATTATTGGTACAAGCAAAGAAGTATTCAAATTGAACCAAACCAACTTGGCAAAAGTTGATCTGTAGTATGAAGAAGCTGGTAATGCTCTCCCTTTACAATCAAACAACAATCACCAAACGGAGACTGTGAGGCGTAGTGAAAGGGAGCTCCGATTACCAAGTAAGTTCTTTGATTTTATAATGAGGTCAGAAGCAAACTTTACGCAGTAAATATTTCCATAGACATACCCAAAAATTATAATGACATTTTTGGGCGAAGTGATTCGCATTTTTGGAAGAAAGCTGGCGATGAAGAAGTGAATTCCATAAACAAGAGCAATGTGGATATACCTTCAAATTCTCGTCTATGTGCACCGTACGACAACGGGAATCATGAGTGTGGTTCACTAGTATACCAATCATTGTTCAAGCGTAAAGCTTGAGAATGTATGATACTGACTTTCTGTCAAGATTTCGAGCAGAAAAAAGCTGACAGTGTCAAAATAACCTATGATTTAAAAAGAAACCACTAGAAGACCCACCCTGTATACATTCAAAAATGATAAGATTCCAAGTTTTTCTTAATGTCTTCTCTGTGAAAAATAAAATTATTTTTAAAAAATTTTTAGTATATATATAGTTTTTAGGCCGAATAGCATTTGAATTAAGAATAAGTAAAACTTAAGGCTCTAACATAGAGCCAGTAAGTAAGTTGGAATTTATTTATTAAAATGAAATGCTTGTCTAAATATGTAATATAATCTTATATTTTAAACATTTTAATGTTACACTTTGTTTCATAAAAACCTTTTTCCCAACAGAAATAAAGAAATATTTTAAATTCTAACCTTTTATCACTTTGCTTATTCAACTACTCAAACATTATTGAAGTTCAATTTTTGGTAACCTAGATTTATTTTTAATTTAAAGTAAGCGTCATAATTCAGTCATTGAGCTAATTAACTGAAATCTACCAAGGTCCTTTCCTACTCTTTGCTTTGATTATACAAACATAGTTAAGGTTCAAGGCAGAATATTATCAAGTGTTTTTAAATAAACTGTTGAAATAACTGAGTTATCACAGTATGTTGATGTTTGGCAGGCATGTTTTTTTTTTTAAATAAATAAAACAATGTACCTTCATTAGATTTGACTTTTATGCAAACCAATAGATTTCTTGGCTTTAAAACACGAGTTGTGGATACATGTGTGTATATTTATAGACAAAGCATGTATGTAGGTAAGTTAAATTAACTAAGCAAAGACAGCAAAATTTCGGAGCTCAGTTATTTTATTATATTGAGTTTATAAAAAGTTTATCTCTTAAAACTTTCCATGATTCTATTTAAAAAAAAAAAAAAATAATAAAAGCAAGGAAATAAGATGATAACAATTTTGTTTTTTTTTTTTTCTAAATGCTGTTTTCACCATTTTATTGATGTAGGTTTTTATTTCTAAACTAAATGCACAAAATATGAAAAAAATATTATTCTTATATGTTTGAACGAAACCAAGTGGTTGAAATTGATGGATAACAATCAAATTGGTAGATGTTTAAACAAATCTACCACAGGGAAGTCTCTTGGGTCCCATGCTATTCAATATTTGCATAAGAGATTTGCCAACTATTCACAAATACTACTGTTTAACGAAGGAATGAATTAAGTATTGGGGGTATTGCGCTGCGACGTGGAGATCTATTGTTCCCCCACTTAAGAACGAATGAGCTTCCTCCTCCAAATCTATTGCTCTTTGGAATCTAAGTACTTGAGGCACCTTCAGAAAGGATAGGCCGCTCTCTTCTACGTGTTACTACTGTCCCAGTTGGTCTTTCCTCTAGCGCATGATTGGACAGCATCTTCTGTGGTTTGGTATTTCCTCATTCATGTTGCAGAATCTACTTGTGGCACTGCTTACCATACCAAGTAAACTTACATGTCTTCTAAGTTTGCAATATCCAGATAGGATACCTGTTATTATTCTTATCCTAGCTATACATGAGGCTGTGTTGCTGCAACGGTTGCTTTGTGTGTAGCTATGTTGCCAATTGATTTTGTGTTGCTGCAACCGTTGTCAGAAATATCAAAAAGTTTTGATATTTTCGGTCGGTTGCTCCAACAGTACTGTGGTTGCGGCAACAGTTGCCACGTGTGTAGTGAACAAACGAAACACGTTGCTGCAACATTTGCCTCGTGTGTAGCCAGCATTAGGTTATTTCTACTTTATTAATGCAGTTTTCGAAACGTTGCTGGTTGTAATTGCCCAGGTTCGCCCGTCGTTGGGAGTTCTTTCCAATTTAGGGATTTGCTTGTCCCCTCTTTTTGTTTAATTTTGTTTTTAATGACATTTTATCCTATTCCCCAATTGGGCTCAGGGCCTGTTAAGGGGGTTGATACGCCTATTTTCAAGAACACTCGCCCGACCAGGCACCCAGTGAAGTTCGTTTAGCTAGTTTCTACGACCCCACACCAATTTTTAGCTGATACTATATGAACTTAGTGCCTTGAGTGCCGCTTGACTATCTGACATGATACCAATATTGTTGTTACGATAGTTCTTTTCGAAATTTCGATCCACGCATTTCCCTATTGCGTTTACCTCCGCTTGGAAGATGCTGGTAGACTGCTCCATTGGTATGGAGAGTTTGGTTCTTGGCCCAAAAATTCCTGCACCAGTCCCTTCGCTTGTTCTCGACCAATCAGTGTACCACTTGATGGTTTTTGTTTCGAGGGTGTAGTTTGTTTCTTCTCCTACCCAATCTTTTTTGTGGCATACCATCTCTTGTAATGTCAAGAAGGTTTGTTACTTTGGACCTACTGATTAAGTCTTTTTCTCTGAGACCAATGATTTTGCCTGTCCCAGTTCCTTCCTCTGGGAATCTCATGATTCTTCTCATTGCCGCACTTCTGATGCCCTCGTGTAGAGAGGATAAATGGAGGACAACCTCCATAGCTGCAGTAGGCAGGTTCTCATTGCTCCCGTAATACAGATACAACTGAGTCTTTGGACTATTTCTAGGGTTTTCCTAGTTGTTAATAATTCGGTTCTCTTGTCCCATGCAACCGCACCATAGGATCGATCTTACCATTATAGTGTACATCCACCTGAGGATGTTCGGTTTGCATGTCCATGACTTGCCTGCAAGTTTCTTGCAAATCATTAGGGCTATTGTGGCTTTCCCAACTATAGCTTTTAAGTGTTTGTTTCAGAGAAGTTTACTATCTATTATAATTCCTAGACAGTTTAACTCCCTCTGCGTTTCAATTACTAAACCGGCTAACTGGATAAGTTGCTATTGTTGTAAGTAAATATATATGTAGGTACATATATGGATTATGTACACAAATTTCTTTATATTTTCAGTTTATTGCATTGTTACAATTTGAAATTGGATATTCAATTTTTCTTTTAGTTTGGTGTAATTATAATCACCAAGAGTTGCATATCTTAAATTGCAAAATATTTAGCGCATGAATATCAATTTCACTAATCATATTAAGTTAAAAGTTTGGAAGCAAATAACTTTTACCTGTTGACTTTGTTAAAGATCTCGGAACGTTTTTTGACTCGAAATTCAGTTTTAAAAATCATATTGATTTTGAACTCTTCAAAAGTAAACTCCATACGGCTAAGAAAATATATATTAAATAAGGATTTTTTTGACGTGGCGTAAACCCGAAGTAAGTGCTTCGGCTCGGTTTAACTATTCCGAGGTTGAACCCAGTATTAGTGAAAAATAATAAATAAGGCTGCATATGTCAGGTTCTTTAAAACCTACATAATCTTTGTTCGAGAAAATTGATTAAATAGTCGTAATGAACATTTTTATATTTTTTTCACATTGAACTAATTAGAGATTAAATAATGTAAATAGGTAACACGATACGCTCTATTACATGTTCCTTGAGACTTTACAATTCCGTGTGAAGTGAAAACAGCCTTTACGGGCAAACAGTTATGTAGTTAATTAGCTAAGTAGTAATTTATTAAATTTTTAATTTTATCACAATATCAAATTTACCAGTATTACGTGCTTAATCTTTTGCCATCTATTATTTTTTAATGTTATCAACAGATCGTATTTTTAATTTATGAAAATAAAAAATAAATAAGCTCAAAAAGTAAAAACAAAATGGGTCTTAAAAATTTAAATGTTAAATTAATATGAACAACAGATTTGTGAACATGCAAAATGAAATCAAAGTTATAACTTATGGTACAGAAAACTCAATTGGAAAATACCCGTTTTATTGAGCGAAATAGTTACATGCGATATGCGAAGCATGGCTGAATTAGGTCCAGTGTTTCAGGGCTACGCACGCTCAGTATAATGTTTATTGTACTATATAATATTTTATATTTAAGTTATATTTTTAAAGGGTATACTTAAAACTCATATTATTTCTCCTCGTCGTTTTCTTAATATCGTACTTTCAAACAAAAAATATATTATCATCATGGACTTTTTTGTGTAAGTAGGTAAGAGAGAATTTTATTAATAATAGTAGATGGAGCTGCAGGTAATACAAAGCCAATGTTGGCCACGCATTTATGGAATAAACAAAGATATGCTATGCTCTTTGCTCTTACTGATCAAACACATTTGCGTTGAATGCTTCGTAAAAAAAAACGTGGTGCGATGGATGTATGCTCGCCTGTCAACCTCTTGATCACAGGTTCGATCCCTGCTGTCGTTTACGTCGCCTTAATTCCATTAAAACCTTATAAAGTTGTCATCAATGGGTTGCTGGTTTGCTCATTGCATGACACTAACAACATGTGATTTAGTAATACTAGTATGTCCATCAAATATGGAAAACGAATAAAATAATGTGAATTACTATAAGGGACATAAAAATAAGACACAGCATTCTCCGCACTAGTTCAGCCGCCATCCCTGGAGATAAAAAAAAACTGAGACAACCACCTTCAGTCTCAGAACATCGTGCCACACATCTTTCCTATCCTTCTTTCTCTTCCTTAACTTCACGCCCGCGCTGTGTTGAAACATTTAAAGGGTAGTTATAATCCCTTGAGCGCGTGTAGATTATAAAAAAAAAAAAAATAACTTCGGTATAAATTATAAAATTCATTATGAATTATAAAGTGTTATAAAACACTTCTTCTGGATCTTCACACGTACCCTTGAAATCAAATGCAAAGTAAATAATACATGAACACACATATTTCCTTTTTTTCTATAATTAAGGAGAACATTTTCATCCACATGTAATTAAAGAGGAGAATCGTTTTGAAGTTTCTTTTATTCGTGTACAGCGCCATTATTTCTTACCATTTATGTATCGATTTGGGCTTGATTTTCGATCCATGAGTTGAAAGATTATCTAAGAGTTGAATTAAAATTAAATGAAGAAAGAATCTGTTTATAACAAAAAAACAAACAAAATACCTACATTATAACGCGAGTACTGTGTATATCCATCAAAACAAAAGGTATTTCAAGTTGGGCTCAACACTGTTTAGGTAATTTGTAGATTACAACTTTTTAGTTGTTTCTGTTTTCGGATGGCTTGCAATTGCACAAAAAAAAATATTTTGACTTACGTGTTAATCAAGGCCGTAGCCAGGGGGGATCACAGGGGTTGACGAATCCAGTGAGGTGAAAATGTGCCTCATCACTGAAGATGATTTTCTTCGAAAATTGATCATCCACTGTTGCCATTGTTTGCCACCATTCTGACCATTGACGACGTTTGAAATGGTCAAAAGGCTTTAGTTCTTGAGTCAATTGCACCTTGTAAGCGTGTAAATGCAAGTCTTTATGCCTAATATTCATCAAAGACGAGCGTGAGAGGTGCAATTTTTGGGCACGACGACGAGTTGAGGTGGACGGCTCTTCAGTCACAATATCACGAACAGCAGCAATATTTTCTGCAGTACAAGCTGTACGAACATGCACTGGTGTTTTCACATCTCCTACAGACCCGGTTTGCTCAAAATTTTGCACGATTTTTCCCGATTGTACGCACATTTGGACGATTAAATTGACTGAAAAAATCACGAAGTGCACGATATGCATTTTCATTTGAACGCCTATTTTCATAATAAGCCTGAATAACTTTAACGCGTTGCTCGATTGTGCATCTTTCCATGGTTCAAATTGAGTTAGTCTTAAATTGAGAAGTGTCAAATGACATGCAGAAAAACTTGACGTTTAGGTGTGGGTTCACATAAGATTGGTATCCCTATTAGAATGAGCAAAACTCTGAATTGATAGCAAGTATACACTAGACCCAGTAAATCAAATTTTTTTGGTGTATTATTACTTTTGTTACACATTATAATTATGTATTGCAAAAATATGTAATAATACTATTTAATATTGATGTTATGTACCTACCTAATAAATAACAACTTAAATTGGAACTGAATGATTATTTTTTATATAAATAATACCTTGTCGTAAATTTTCCTGCTGAGGTACCTATTAAACGGAACTATAACGGAAGCAGATATATTCATTTGCCCAAATGCTGAAAAAAAAAATTGTGTATGATATGGTTGAATTTCGGCTAATGGGCTACACTAGTTTTTATTACTAATTGGTGAATTTGGTTTTCCGAAAAATTACATCCCCCCCCCCCTGAAAAAAATGTCTGGCTACGGCCTTTGTGTTAATAGCTTATGTAACTCTGAGGCTTAAATTTTTGACAACTGAAAATTCTAAACTATTCAATTTTATGGGAGTATCTACTAAATCTGGGTTATCCCTGAGTTAAGTCCAGGACTGAAAACGTTACCTTTTTTTATGACAAAAATATAAGCAGGTCTTAGAATATTTGCGCCCAGTTTTCAGTGCTGATGGTAAAAAAATTCAACCCAAGTTATCTCAGAAAAAGTTTTTCAACTTAGAATTAACTTAAACTGTCAATTGCCAAATATTTATCAAAATCAAAGTGCGACACTATGGAAATGTGTTTTGACTATCGAAACAGAAATGTAAATGCGTTACTATGAAAAGGGTGATTTCCATATCAGACACTTAAAATCAATCTATCTCTCTCACAAAATACATAATTTTTCTTCATGAATTGGAAAATATTTATGGAAAGTAAAACTTGTACATCGGTAGATTTTGGGTTGGTGGAATGAACATGAAAGTAGACACCGCCACATTATTGGTAATATTTTTTTACTTTTATTTATGTTATCATTTTCCATATACATGTTTATTTATTAATTTTTCATTGTAAATTATTAAACACTTATGTATGCTTCCTAAAATTAACTAATTAATTTTATATATTGTAACTAGTCTATAAGAGTTTATACTCCGTTTTGATGAAATAAAATGCTTAAACTAAACTAAACCTTATTCACTTATTCTTATTATATACAGATTAAAACTTAAATCCGGATGTACTTTCATTGAATTTGTATAATTTACATCCTAGTTTAAGTTTTAATCTAGATGAATCGAATGAATAATATGCCCGTTATGCCCGTGACACACATCTAGTATAGACACAATAGTATACGAATGAACCACATGTCTGTCTTGCTATACTACGATAATATCAGCCGACCAAAATTGTATGAGCGTAGTATCGATACTAGGGTTTTTTGCGTAGTATAGTCTTCTCCTTAGTGAAAATAGCTCCATTTTTCTAAATCATCCTAGGTCGAATAAAAGACCACCTAGAAGACACGCTTGACGCCGAAAAAGCAGGTTTCCGCACTGGATCTTCCTGCGTAGATCACATCAACACCTTGCGGATCATCATCGAACAGTGCGTTGAATGTCGATCACCACTTCACCTGCTGTTCATCGATTTCGAAAAGGCGTTTGACAGTGTCAATAGAGAATTTATTTGGCTTGCCTTGCGCAGGAGGGGCATTCCGGATAAATTGATCGCTATAATCAAGGCCACATATGAAGGATCCAAATGTCACGTTCTGCATAAAGGAAGGTTGTCAGAGGAGTTTGAAATCCAAAGTGGCGTTAGACAAGGTTGTATACTGTCACCAATACTGTTCCTGTTGGTAAAAAGTGGTGTGCTGCATGCAGCCTTGTCGACTTTAAATGGAGGAATTCAGTGGAATCTGCTATCACACCTGAAACATCTAGACTACGCGGATGACGTGTGCTTACTCTCTCATAGGATCATGGATCTCCATCAAATGACAACAAGGGTGGAGAGAGAAGCCGAAACCGTCGGGCTTAAGATCAATACTGCAAAAACTAAAAGGATCAGCCTTGGAACTTCCTCATCTACTCAAATAGATATTTCTGGACAACCAGCAGAGACGGTAGAGAGTGTTTTCAATACCTTGGGAGTATTGTCTCTACTGATGGCGGGACCGAACTAGACATAACCATCCGAATCGGGAAAGCAAAGGCTGCGTTCGGAATGCTGTCCAAAATATGGAGAAACAACTCTATAAGTCTAAAGACCAAGCTACGACTGTTCCGCTCCAATGTAGAATCCGTGCTTCTCTATGGATGCAGTACATGGAAAGTAACACCCACTGTCACAAGACAGCTGCAAACGTTCGTAAATAGATGTCTGCGAAACTTCTTGCGGATTTTCTGGCCTAACCGTATCTCCAATGATGAACTTCATGCGAGGACAGGTCAGGAACCCATCGACTCTATAATACGAAAACGTAAGTGGCAGTGGATTGGACATACGCATCGAAAAGGCCACGAGTGCATTGCGAGTCCAGCGATGCAATGGAACCCTCTCACGCAGCGAGGCAGAAGAGTGGGCCGACACAGAAGTACTTGGCGAAGAACGGTCGAAGAGGAATCAGCATAACTGGGGAAGAGTTGGAGAGAGCTGAGGTACATCTCTAGAAACCGTAAACGATGGCGCGTAGGAGTAGTGGAGGCCCTATGCCCCGCAAGGGGAACCACACGGACGTATTAGGTCCGAGAACCTAAGTAAGTAAGTAATAATAGTTTTACTTAAACTTATTGTCATATTGATGTTTCTTTATATATGATTTAGTCATTGACTTACTAGGTATGGACTGCTAGTAGCCAACTTCACGATGGTTCCACTTTTAAGCTCCTAGTGACAATGCGCGATCAAAAGATGTCACTTTAAAAAAGGAACTAATTTTTGACAACAAACGCTGAGGTTGAATTGTCAAAAATTAGTTCCTTTTTTTAAGTGACATCTTTTGAGCGCGCATTTTCGTTACAGAGAACCTTAAAAGTGGAATCGCTTTTTTGAGGATTTGTATGAAGAAAATGAGCGACTAGCAGTCCATTTATAGTAAGTCAATGGATTAAGTATTTAAAAATTTGTGATTTTCAAATGCCAACAAATTTAAAAAACGAAAAGTTCTTAGCAGCGACCAAATCGTCAAGATTTTAAATATTTGGAAGTAAAATATTGACGCGACAGTTTAATGGGGAATATATTTTTATTTGATGTGATTAAGCTGAAAAGATAAATCACAAATTTGAAATATCATTATTTGAAAGATTGAAAATTTTTGTTTGCCAGAATATGACTGGCTGTCAAACTATACTACGTTCTATAGTGTGTCACGTAACATGGTATTGAAGATACTATGGTATTCATAGTATGGTGTCTATACTATACATGTGTGTCACGGGCATTAGACTCTGCTTTTCACGAAACATCGTCATTGATAGTCTTATAAAAACGCATGTAAGCGCATCTTAAGTGGCGCTGTTATCGTTAGGATGATCGTAAATAAGAACAATATTTTTAAACAAATGTTTCACTTTCAGATGGGGCTTAAAACATGTAACAGATAATTGAATTTTTTAATTTGTGTATTATTTTGAGTGTTTTTCTTGCTTGTTCATTATTTTTGCTGTCAAACACAGCCAAACAAACAAAAGAACACTATTATATAATAGTATAGATGATAAATTAACAAATCCATGCTTGTATTAGCTAATAAGATATTGTATCTGTATAAGCAAGCATACTAATAAATAAATAAATAATAAAAATAATAATAAGTCCAAACAAATTTCCCATTTTTTTCTTTTTCGATTTTGCTTTCATTATTCTTTTTAAAAAATTGCTAATCGAATTGAAATTTACATCAAATAGAAAAATACTGATTCTACTGTAGGTTTGCAATACTGCCAAGCAAAAGATAATCGGCTTTTATTTTATTCTCTTCATTAACTTCACGCCCGCGCTGTGTTGAAACATTTAAAGGGTAATCATAATCCCTCGAGCGCGGGTAGATTATAAAAAAAAAAACACAAACACATAACAACTTGACAGTTTTTATTATAAAAAGAAATATTAATTATTTCAAAACAAAAGTACCGCCTTATATTTTAATACGAGTAAGTATCTCAAACGATAACAATAAAACACCCCTTATATCCAGTCTCATAAGTAAATGCATTTTAAAATGAAAGCGAAAAAATCTTTTTATTACCAACTTCCCTTGGCGATAGGAAAATACCAAACCATAATAATTATTATTTCACTATAAACGATAAAAGCTATAAAAAAAATAAAGTTTGGACTTTAGATGTAGCTGCAAAATATTGCATTACCTATACATTTTATTGTTAATCTTACTTCCTGACCTTATCTCTCTTGATGAACACAATAGAACTGGCTCTATCGCAAAATAAGCATCAAAGCTAAAACTAGCTTTATCAAACTGTGAACGAAAAAAAAAAAAAGATTTTTGTTTTGCATTTCCATATCGACTCGTTCTGCGGTTGCAATCAAACTTCATGGTGTTTCTTAAGATTTCAAGAAAACTACATATACGCCAGAGCTAGAGCGTGTGTCCATCAGCAGCTATAATTCTATTGCACTGCCTGTTGCGCTTCGTGGTTCGTCATTGTCGGTCGACGTCGAACTTCGACAGAGCCGTCACCACTTTGTTCAGATCAGTACTATAAGCCATAAGGGAGGAAGTAAAGGCTTCGATTAGCCACAGAGTTCGACTTTAACTTTAGTTGTTCGTCTGACTTTGGCCGGCTTACACTGCATAAACGACGGATTGTGCATGTAAATGCTTATGAAACTTAAAACAACAATAAGTTTAATTGCGATAAGTCTCGAGAGTGTCTACGAAACGCGAACGTCACTCAAGTCATTTTATAGGAATAAGAAAACCAAAAATAACTTTACAAAGCGGTACAACAATAAATTTTGCGAATTAAGCGTTTGATTGTTTTCACTTTATATTTTTTTGTTTTGTTTATTATTTCTTTTTGTACACTTTACCGTAATGTTTGTAACGCAAAGTGTGTTATGATTTGATGATAACAATCGGATTGTGAATAAACTTCTTTTTAATGATGTGTCATAATTTGTTCTCTTGTGCTGCTTTGCTAAATTTTGTTGATTTATTTATTTATTCATTGATATCAATCTAATATGACACCAATACAATTAATTTTGAATCGAGTATACAACTTGGCACTTGGTTGAAAAAGAGTGTTGTAAACAATACATAACCTTGTAAGTGTCAAAGTGACACTTGCAAAAGAAGAAAATATACAAATAAAAAGGAACAAAATAAATGTGCACATTCAACAGAAAATTTACAATATTTTACTAAGATCTTTCTGAAATATTAATTAATGGGATTTATTTTTAAATTGATCGAAGTTTTTAATCTTCAAACGATAGCCAAACATAAACTGATTAAAGTTTAAAAACAGGTAGCTGTTTTAATGCTCTATTCTGCTAGTAGTGTGGATTGACGTCATTTGGTTTACGTATTTCGTATAATGTTTTGTTGGAAAACTTCCTTGTCATTTCGCTATCTAATCAAATGCATTCTACTACAATGATAAAAATATTTTTGAATCTGATCTTCGTAAGCAATTAAAGCGCGCCAAACATATATTTAACTGATTTTAATTTCTAAAGTATCTACTTATATGATAAAAACATGTCAACAACAAGTTGACAGATTTCAATCAAATTTGGATCCTAAGCTAGGGAATGCTAAGTTCAATACTTAAAAAGTGTTTGATCTCAGTCTAATTCAAAATAATTGGCAGTCACATCTTCTTTAAGTGGTTTCAACTTTTGAACTGAAACCATACTTTATGTTTAGATTTAAGTGTTTAAAACTCGATTGAAATTGGCGCTTTATCTTAACTGAAATTTAATTAAAGGTTTCATAAAATTCTAAACATGTATTTGATCTTGTGTAATCAATGTTATTAAACATTAAATCAATTCGACTCAAAACTCGTGTACAAACAATAAAGCGAATTTCAAACTGATCTAAGATTTACATAGTTAGAACGTGTAGCTTATTTGTACAATTGTTTCGATTGGCATATACGTACGTATGCAGGGGTGCCAGCACGTAACTTGGTACAATCGAGTTTAATCGATACAATCGAGCCTCGGCAGCACCTATTTTGGTTCAATCGAGTGTCCTCGATTGTATCGTCAGATTTGGCAGCACACAAACTTGAAAATGAGGTTTGAAACAAAATTTTTCACTCGACAGAAAAAAGTTATCGTTGGCAGTGATTTTTTAAGAAATAGCATGGAAAAACGAAAAAATGTCAATAAATAAGAAACAGACGGATGTTTCGAAAACGTTTATGACTTTTCACCATGATTTAGCCATAGGAATGCTTAAAAGTACCCAAGGCAGGAAAAACAAATTTTCTTACAAGTTACATATCTAATATAAAATATACTAATAAGTAAAAATCTTCACTAAAAAGGCACGGGCCGAGGTACATACATGATTTTAGCATTAAGTACTTCCTCATCTTCACTTTCCGAATCAAAAAATATCAGAAGAATACCAATTTGACGTTTCACTTTATAGTTCACAATAATATTTTTAAATGGAAGTCACAAAGAAACTCGTCTGAAATTACGTGCTGCCAAAAATAATTTGTTTCGAGTTGACCTACGATCGACAATGCTCGATTGTAACAAGTTACGTGCTGGCACCCCTGTTCTGATCACTTTTTCAACGAGTAAAATTTTGTTATTTCACTGCTTGTGTTGTGTGGTGCAACTTTTTGATAATTTTGGCGGCAATAGTTATCAAGGAATTAATAGCACAACCGCACAAAATCGCTTTTACTGTGCGCACTATGTCGGATCTAATTCTGGCATCTAGAATCGCTTGTCGCATCGCTTCTCGTATCGCATCGCTTTGTCGCACCACTGTACGCGCAGCCTTATATTGCACGTATAGTAGTGCGACAAAGCGTTTGCGTGCGAGAAAAACATTTACATTGATTCGTATATGCGTGCGCACAGTGAAGCGATATTTGATGCGAGTGTTGCGAGTTTCTCGCATGCCTATGGCTAGCATCTCGCACACAAACTGTTTTGACCACTTTTTCAAGCGAGTTTGTGCGAGAAGGCTCATATTGTTTGTTTTGACGTTTAGAGAAAATAAAATCAAACGAGTAAAATTTCGTTATTTCAGTGCTTGTGTTGTGTGGTGCAATTTACATCACAACCGCAAAAGTCGCTTTTACTGTGCGCAGTATGTCGCATATAATTCTCGCATCTCGAATCGCTTGTCGCATCGCTTCTCGTACCGTATCGCTTTGTGGCACCACTGAACAGTGAACGCGCAGCCTTAGACTGAACAAATAAATTAACTTCCAGCAAGTGCTTAAAATAACTTGCTGAATAATGAATGAATTACTTCTTTACTTTAGATGGCGCTCACAGTTCAGGGTGGACTATGGCCTCAACCAACAAGCCCCTCCAGCTAGCTCGGTCCCTAGCTAGCTGCCTCCAGTAACGCACTCCAAGTTGGTTGAGGTCGCTCTTCACTTGTGCGCGCCACCTGAGGTGGGGTCTTCCTCTGCTGCGCAGACCATCAGGGGTGGATTCGAACATTCGTCGGGCTGGTGCGTCGGTGTCCATACGCTACACGTGTCCCAACCATCTCAGCCGTTGTATTTCCAGCTTCTTGACTAGCTCAACGTCGCTATAAAGCCCGTACAGCTCGTTGTTGAACCTTCTCCTCCATACTACATCGATACAGACTGGACCTAAGATCAAACGAAGAACTTTTCTTTCAAAGCACCCAAGTAGATTTTCATCCGTTTTAGACACTGTCCGTGCTTCTGACCAATACAGCAGGACCGGAATGATGAGGGTCTTACACAAGGTCTCCTTGGTTCTTTGAGATAGGGCTTTATTATTCAAATGCCTTCTTAGCCCGAAGAAACAGCGGTTGGCAAGAGTAATTCTTCGCTTGATCTCTGAACTGATGTGGTTTTGCGATGTTATAGTGGAGCCCAGGTAGACAAAGTCTTTGACGACTTTGAAGTTATACCTATCCATCGTGACGTTTTGCCCGAGTCGACGATGTTGAGATTCCTTTCTCGATGATAGCATATACTTCGTCTGGTCCTCACTAACAGCCAAAACCCATTTTTGCCGCCTCCAGTTCAATACTTGCAAACGCACCGGTAACAGCTCGCTTCGTCCTCCCAATGATATCAATATCATCCGCATAAGCAAGCAGTTGAACTGACTTTTGAAAAATTTTACCTCTATTGTTGACTTTTGAGTTTCGTACAATTGCTTCAAGAGCGATGTTAAATAGGTTGCATGATAGCGCCTCGCCTTGCCTCAGACCTTTCTCGACATCAAAGGGTTCGGTGGTGTTCTTACCGACCTTGACGGAGCAGCGAGATTTCTCCATCGTAATCCTGCACAAGCGGACGAGCTTGACAGGGATTCCGAGATGAGACATGGCCCCATATAGTTGTTCTCTGTCTACTCTATCATACGCGACTTTGAAGTCGATAAAAAGATGGTGTGTATCGATTTGGAACTCCTGGGTTTTTTCCGAAATCTGTCGAAGTGTGAACATCTGATCCTGGGTAGATTTTCCGGGCCTAAAACCACACTGATAGGGGCCGATCAGCTCGTTGACAAACGGTTTTAGGCGTTCACACAGTACAGACAACAGGATTTTTCATGCGACGTTGAGGAGACTTATATTTCTGTAATTGGCACACGTCAGAGCATCTCCTTTCTTGTGGATGAGGCACACTATGCCGAGGTTCCATTCATTGGGCATACTTTCATCCGACCAAATTTTTGAGATGAGTTGGTGCATGCTCCCTACCAAATCATCCCAATAATGAATGAATGAATGAATAAATATTGAGAAAGGGGCTTGCACTGCGACCTGAAGATCTATTGTGCCCCCATATCCAGCCCTGGATCAGTTGCTAACCCTACAGCTCTTCCTCCAAGTTTATCCCCTTGAAGAGTTCGATTATTTGGAGTAACCACTCTCTTCTACCTGGTAGGGCCCCAGATATTTGTTTCTTTGATGCATTAGCCCTTCGCATCCGCCAAGTATGTGTTCGGCGTTTCGTCGTGAGTATTGCAGAATCTGCATGTGGAGCTGTTTACCAGGCCAAGAATACTCAAGTGTCTTCTTAGTTTACAGTGGCCCGTGAGGAGTCCCATTACTATTCGTAGATTGTTCCTACTTAGGCTGATAAATTTCTTGAAACGATGTCGGTTATAGTTCCCAAGAAGTAGTTTGTCCTGCCTCAGTTTTGGGAGTTCTTTCCAGTTTTTGGATATTTTGGGTTCCTTCTCTATATTGATTTCGTTTTTAATCCTGTTTTCTCCTATTCCGCAGTTGGGTTCTGGCCCCATTAAAGGACACATTGCTCTTAATTTTGTAAGGAAGTCTGACTCTTCATTTCCCTGTAAAATCCATTACATATCCAGGTTTCCAATGAAGTGAGGCATTTTTATTCTTGGCAAGTTCGTTTGGCCTACACATTTCCACACCAACTTAGACTTGATGGGGCGTATGAGCTAAGTGCTTAAAGTGCAGCTTCACTTCCTGACCAAATGGCATTGTTTTGGTTTCGGTAATTCCCTTTGAGATTTCGACCTGCACATTCCGCTATGGCATTCACTTCCAGCTGAAAAATCCTAATGGATTAGTGTTGTGTTCACCGTAAGGGTTTCGGTCGATATTGTTGTTTATCCGAGTAGACCTGCGACTTCAGGAAACCCCACAAGAAAAAGTCTAGCGGGGTCAAATCGCAAGACTTTGGTGGCCAATTCACGTTACCTTTGCAAGTGATAACCTTACCCTCAAATCATTCATGCAAACAAACACAACCATTCATCCTAAGAT
The DNA here is from genome assembly GCA_911387755.1 of Chrysotoxum bicinctum. Lineage (NCBI taxonomy): Eukaryota > Metazoa > Arthropoda > Insecta > Diptera > Syrphidae > Chrysotoxum > Chrysotoxum bicinctum. The sequence goes on along the minus strand of OU426990.1, from coordinate 66,387,615 downwards.
GCGACTAGCCGCTTAAGATGATTTCTTGGCATTTTCGAAGCCCAATCAGCGAACAAACGGCCTTTGGTATGGTCATGAACTTTGAGCTCCTAGTTCAGTTCGATCTTGTAAGGGTGTAGCCCGAAGTTCTGATGCAAATTTTGCCAAGCTCAAGTCTGCAAAAGGCCGAGTTCCTGTGCACTGCGAGGAATCGACCACCTCAGGTTTTGCTGTACATTTTAAGGGACCGCACCGATGTTCTCGACCGAACTTTCGTTCCTTTGACGTTTGAATTTTTCTTGAATTACTACCCAACCGCGGTCGTCCCAAATTTAACCACCAATCGATGAAGAATCAATTGAGAAGGGCCAGCACGTATTTGAATTTTGAGAGATTTTTGATTTGATATTGCAGACTTATGAGAGGTATCTATTTCAGCTTCTAAAAAAATGGAGAAAGAGAAGTTTCTTTGAACAACAACGATATATGTAATTTCGATTAAAAATTTGGATTACTGTTTCGTAAATTTTTCGGCAATTACTTGAAGAATGTTGGTGGTCTTTTTGAAGGTCCCGATGTAAAAGAAAATTTCAAAAATTGATAGGCATGAAATATTTTTGAGGTTGATTAATACACTACCAGTTACATCAGCAACATTCTCTGTTTAACGAGTAGATACCACAATAGTTAACCGTTATCCAAAAAAAAGCAGAAGTAAAATTTACCTTAAGTAAGTGCTAGTTACTCTGTATCTTTATGGACGTTTTGAGCTTATTTTTTAACAGCCAACCCTGATACATCGAAATTCCTTTAAATACTATGGATTTAGATCCCAGATCGAAAGATTTTCGTTTGGTGTGTGTGTGTGCAAGAGCGTATTTCAGGTACATGTTAATCCCTCTTCAAATAGGGATTTGAGGATTTTGATTCCCGTCAAAGAAAAATTGATATTTTTGGTGTGAAGAAATGCGAAATCTGGCGAAGGATCAAAATCTTCAGATAGAAATTCAATTTTTATGTGTTACCAAGTTGTATAAGGTGTTTTTGTTAGTTTGCCTTAAACGTCATCGCCGCTACTTTTCCTCTTCTTTGTAAAAGTTATTGAAACAACTTGCTAAAAATAAATATAAAAGTTTGAGGTGCAAGGCGTTCGTATACGACCAAAAGCTAGAAAAATTTTGAAATGCCGGCTTTGATTTATCTTTTGAGGATTTGAGAGCTTGTCCCATAGATTATAGCCACGATTTAAGAAATTAATTTCTTAGTCTCAGCTCAGAATAGTCTATAATAACATTTAAAAATAGCAACTCAAACCCTTAATTACTTATAATTCACTTGTCATCCGAATGCATTAACATTCTACACGAATAACTATAATCGATTTATTATCTTTATAATTTCAAGGTAAAACAATAATAAATTTTATTGTAATAAGACTTATAAAAGTAGTCACGTTTTTCTACTCTCGTCTGGGTTCACTTCCCTCAAGTTATTGCGGTGGCGGCACTATGGCTCCAAAATATACACGCTTTTAACAACTATTATAGTATTATGATTCTGCTGAATATTTATATATAGCTCAAATAAAATACATAAATGTCAGTATGTTAATGTTAAGGCAATGTTTTATCAAGTGATATTTGATTGACTCATATCGGAAACGGAATTTATTAATTTATTTATCGTAAATATGCATCGTATGTGATGTGATTATCTTGATAATAAACTACCGGTTTTTAATTAGTAAACAAAGCAGTTTTTTATATTATATAAAAAAAAACTGGAAGCAATGTTGAGCTGATTTTAATAAACAATGCACAGAAAGTACTTGCCAAGATTGTTCGATAAAATTGTTTCAAATTGGAAAAAATAATAATTATTTAATTGAAATTTTAAAATTAAACCATTAAATATTAGAGCATATTTTATTTTCATTAACAAAAAATTATCAATATTTTTAAACAATCTCTATGATAAGATATAAGGAATATTTTAATTAATCAAATCGAAATATGTATTTAAGCTGCTCGGATCACTTGTGGTGAACTTTAAAAAAATTATCGAATTTGTTTTAAGAGATTAATCAATTCGATAGGACTTTTTTGTGGCAATCAAATTGCTAGTTTCCTGTTGCGTTTTTTTTCTTCAAGAGTTGTCTTCGATTTTTAGACCCTTAAGTCATGCCAAGTCAAAGTTATTAATGATGTACATAAGTTGTAAATAAAGAGCCCGGGAACATAAACTATACAAAACAAGGTGCAAAGCTTTTATTTAATTTATTTAGTTTTATACTTGGAGACTAACTACATAAGGGTTTTAAAAATGCAATCAAATGAACAAAATTAAATGTTTTTCATGTGTTGTGGCTTAATTAGTAAGAGCAAACATTCCCTTTAATTATGGAATACAACGTTATTCAAGTTGCTGGTCATGGGCCTTCCATAGCTGAGTCAATTGAACCTTGTAAATGAATAATCTGAAATCCTTGTGCAGAATTCTCCTCAGTTTACATTAACTAATCACAATATTTAAAAAAAAATTATTTATTAAATGTTTATTTCACTTTGAGCTATATTTTGTAATTTCTTAGTTTTGTTCGACTTGTTTAACCCTACTTTTGATAAAATTTCGATTAAAGATTCTTCAAGTTTATACCTGAAAAACTTCAAATGCATCTTTAAGGACAGAAGAAGTATGCTTACTTAAGATGTCACAATAGTTTTATGAAGGAAATTTAGTTTAAGGACGACTAAATGTTTTAAACTCGTGCAATCTATCTATGTGTTTTGGAGAATTCTCCCATCATTAGAAAGATATATGTATATGAGTATGTATGTTTAAAGAATCAAGACCGTTCAGGTACTCCTGGTTCATAGAATTTCGGAGATATATTTTTATTTTCTTTAAGGTAGAAAATGATGATCGAACACATTTTGGATGTTCAAATTTACATATATTCGTTATCTCGATAGATAGATAGATAGATAGATAGTTTTATTTATTTGTTAAAAAAGTTTCTTTACATTTTTGACTCCTTAATTGAATAAAGTAGGACATGGCAATTCTGTCGTCTGCCAGAGTGACTTCTTTAATATTTGCTTGTACATAATATTTTTACTATTAAAAAAAATAATTGTTAATTTTTTGAGTATTTACATAGTTTACATATATCTAATTTCAAACATGAATTGATTGACTGAATTGAACTTTTAGTTTAGTTAAAACAAAATTGATTTTTAAAAAAAAAGGCTTTTAGTTTAGCAAAAACGGAATGTATTTTTTTTTTTTGGCAACTTTTAGTTTAGTTAAAACGGAATATTATTGTATTTTTAGTTAAAAAAGCTTTTTAAGTTAATGGAAAAAAACGAATATAACTTTAATTTAAGTTTAAAAAAGTTCACTTAAGATTCTGCTTCTGTAGGACATCGCTTCTGAAGTAAATTGATACAGCCGAAACCAGTCTTCTCCATTTAGAATAAGTTTAATGTCTTCTTCTTAGAGGTATAATTCTTCTCGTAGAAAACTCTCTTAAGTCTATCAACATTGGACATATTGCAATAAAATGGTAAACGTTCTCCATTACCCGCATATTGCATAAAGAGCATACATATACCTTCCAAATCGTTCCTGTGCGGCATGTAATTGAGTTTTAATAGTTCTCCCCATGCTTTGAAAAATACTGCTTATCATTTTTATTAGATAGTCTTCATCGAAGTAATTTCTTTCATTTAAATTGTAATTTAGCTTGGCATATATTGTTCTTTCATTTGATGATCTTGCTTGTTCTATGAACGCATATCTCTCGTTTTCATCGATGCATTGAATTATTTCATAAAGAGCAGTTTTGAAATGTACTGCATCTGCTTCGACTAAGTCTAGATTCCATCCACAATTAGCTGCATGATCAGCCCAATCTTTGTAAAATAGCGATTTTCGACTTTGGCAATCTAGTATCATCCACCTTTATTACTCGCACCAAGTAATCAGCATTTAACTTGAGAGTGGAAACGAAGAGCGTTGGAAGTCCTGTTTCCAAGTAGTACATGTATTTTGGCGTATTCACCGGTAAAAGAAAAATTGTCCTTAAGAAAAAACGTAACACATTCTCCACTGTCTCAAATTTTTTAACACCCAAGGTTTGTGCTCCGTAGAAAACAATAGCTTTAGCAGTTGCATCGATGACTTGAACTTTAGCTTTAGTTGAAATAAGCTTATTTATGAATAATGTTTTTCCAATTTGCATAAATTGCTGTTTTGGCTAAGTTAGCTTTAGCTTCGAGATGTTTGTTTTTTCATATTTAAATTATAGGATATCGTCATTCCCAGGTAAGCGTACCCTTTCACTACTCCCAATTCGGTTTCGCCATATCTCCAGTGTTCCTCTCTAGAAGTTCTTCCTGCGCCACAGGGCAGGGATTCCACTATGTCATCCAGAAAAAGAGCAAATAACAACGGACTAAGATTGCAACCTTCGGAATTTTGTTGAAATACCAAGATTGTAGAGTTTGTAAAACAGTGCTCTTTTGTCCACTTTATCAAAGGTAGCTTTAAAGTCAACGAAAAAAGCATAGGTAGGTAGAGATGGTAGTCGCCAGCCCTGGGCCCGCGACTCAATTAGCGCTGGGGTGCGCCGTTTTGATACCATTAACTCGTGTCAACCTAATAAGGATTAAGTACGGAAGAAAATGGCTTTTTATATACTTTAGCGGAGCATTGCTAAAGCCATTTTGTCGCATTCAGAAAGATAATCAGATCTTTGATTTTCTTCTCCGAAAGTTCGCTGGGGTCACCGAGGAAGTCTTTCCCAAAGGAAGTCATCCTGTAATTTGCTAAGGCGGGACAATCGCAAAGAAAATGAACCACAGTTTCTTTTTCTTGTGGATCTCCACAACTACGGCAGTGTGGGTTGTAGGGGATGCCTAGCTTTCTTGCATGTTCACCTATGGGCCAGTGCCCGGTGCATATTGCTGTGATCCTGGCTATGTCGCGCCTGGGTCTGCATATTAGATCGTTAGAACGTGAGTTGTTGTAAGTAGGCCATATCTTTCTTGATATGACACAGTTTGTGAGACTGCTCCACCAGTCCACCTACGGTTGGATTCATTGAGAAAAATCGAGAAGATTTTTCTCTTCATAGCACCAAGAGGAATATTTACGTTTTCCGCTAGTGAGCTATGTAAGGCCGAGCCTTGCCGAGCTAAAGCGTCAGCCTGTTCATTACCCTTTATGTCACTGTGACCTGGAACCCAAATGAGAGTGACCTGGAGGTCAATGTTCAGACTCGTCAGTTCGTCCCGACATTGCTGGACAAGTACTGAGGTAGATGTAGATGATTTAATGGCCTTAATGGCCGCCTGGATATCTGAGCAGATAGCTATATTTCTGAATTGGTTTTGGTTAGATTGGAGAAACTTGCATGCCGCCTTGATTGCTAGTATTTCAGCTTGAAATACACTCGCAAAGTCTGTTAGTCTGAAGGACTTGCAGATGTTAAAGGACTCGGAAAAAAATTCCTGAACCAACACCGCACTCCATCTTAGATTCTTTAGTGAAGATTATCGAATCGAAATCTTTTGTGACAACATCATTTTTCCAATCCTCTCTGGTGGGAAAAATGGCTTTGAAATCTCCGCTTGGGCCAAGAGGAGGTACGCAGTAGTCGGTGTTCGATAAGAAGATATCCGGAGGAATCAATTTTGTTATGTTTCCATGACCATAGGGTTTGGAGAACCAACGGTTAGATTCTTTAAGTTTTACAGCACTGCATGCCGCTAGGTATTTTATATGAAGGTCGAGTGGTAAAAGCATACATTTTTTTATTTTGGCTTAGCTTTGAACGGGCTAGACATCCCAGCACAAAAATGTTATCTATTGTTGAATAGCCTTTTCAAAAACCGGATTGGTATTCGCTCAATTTGTTATTAATTTTAACCTACTTGTTATATTTTCAAACTTGCGTTTAAAAACGAGATTCCTTTATAATTGTTTGGGTCACATGGGTCACCTTTCTTATGAATTGGCCAAATGAGAGCTTCTTCAAAACAATCCGGATGTACAGCAAAATTATAAATCACATTTAGTGCTTGTGTAAGCTTTTTTTTTAATAATACAGACGAATGCTTGAAAAATTCAGTTGGTATACCGTTTGAACCAGCCATTTTACTATCTTTAAGTGTATCCATGATTACTTCCACTTCTGACAATGTAATCTCTTCATTTTTTTTTTTTGTTAATTTCCAAAATTCTGCGGAGTCTTTACATTGGCTTAATTTTTTTGCTAGGTTTTCTTCATATTTTTTTCCTTACATAGTTGCTTATACTGTTTGGTTATTTCCACGTATTCTATGCGAGTTCAGTTTAAATTGCACCTTCTAAGTGTGTTGAGCAAACCCAGTGATTTTGTTCTTAAGTTTTCGCATGCGAAGTCGTACCACTCCTCCTTTTTTTAATTTTGTAGTTTTCTGCATAACAGCTGATGCATTCTTTTTTTTTTCAATTCCAATTTTCACCATAATTGGAAGATGATCCGAGTAGGCAATTTTTTTCACCTTAAATTCTTTTACAATGGAAAGCCAGTCTCCACCAGTGGTACCACTTTAATTCAATTAAAGTAGATCTACTTCTTTTTACTTGCGATATAGTAGGTACTATAGGGCAAGTTCTGCATTTGGAAAAAAAATCGAACTCGAGATTTTGATCAAAGTTGACATTACGATGATAGCGAAGACGAATAAAGTGGGTCCGGCAATTCCGTCTGTCTGTCTGTCTGTCTGTCTGTCTGTCTGTCTGTCTGTATGTCTGTACCTCGATCTAGAGCCTAAGCCACTGGACCTATTTTCTTCAAACTCGGTAGTTCTGGGTCTTCGGTGATTCCCTAGAGGGGAAATTGAAAATTTTTTTTTAGCTCTAAAACTAAGGGTACCCCCCATACACCCGTAATGCAAAATCTTATTTATCTCGAAAACGGCTCTAACGATTTTGATAAAAAAAATTAGGTGTGATATCATGGACATGGACTACGTTTTGGTAAAAAAAAATTTGGGGCAAAATGTTATTAACGGTACCTGTCATAGAACCGTTTTTTTGATTTTCGACTTTCTCATTAACGGCTCTAACGATTTTAACCAAAAATTTTCAGCGGGAGTCCCCCTAAGTTTAAAATAATATTGTATATAAAAATATTCGAAAAATTATTTGTTGGGTTTTTTTGAAAATTTTTTTTTTTGAAAAATCAATATCTTCAAAACCTATGAACGATTAGTTTTTGAAATTATTTCCTAAAATCAATATTATTAAATACTTAAAATTCGCATCCCACATTTTTTTCTTGAAAAATTTTTTTCTTATATAAAAAATTTATTTATTTAATAATAAAACGATTTTTTAAAGTTTGTTTGCATAAATTCATACTTTTCTAGAAATCAGACGGCAATTCCATTTTAAATTCATGTTTTATATATTTTATAAATATAAATTCCAAAGTACTTTTACATAAGAGCAAGTTCGTGCGATCCAGTCGTGCATTTTGTTTCAAAATATTTTAAAATCTACTTCCTACTTCGCACCATCAGCAAAATACTGGAATCTACTTCCTTTTAAAAATATCTGTTTCAATCTTCTTCAATTTTACAAAAAAAGCCCAAAACTACTTCATTTTCTCTATTTTCACTATATGTAGTATGTAAGCCCAGAACTTCCATACAAAAATATGAGCGTCAACACAAGTACACTGGTAAGACAAAGATCAATCGTTGAGCATCCCTGCTTACCAATAAACGTTAATTCACCATTTAAATCACCGTCATTTAAAATGCTTAACCCAAAATCGTTGCAAAAATCTAGTACTTTTTTGCCTTCTGTACGAGTATTTATGACTTGGTCTTTCGAACTTCGTTTTCTATTTCCCATTTTGAAAGCTGATTCTTTATCTGCTGTTCTGGCATTAAGATCACCAATTACCATAACATCTTGAATTTTACTTTCACACAGCATATCATACATTTTTAACAAATGAATAAAACTATCTATCTATTCGTTATCTCCACATTTGGACTTCTGAAATAAAATTTAAATAAAATTTACAACTGTCTAAAACTATTAAAAGTTAATTTGTGTCTCTCGAACCTACTTTGAAGATTAGACATATAGTATGTATCGAGAAATAGAATGTTATACGAAATCTTATAACAAGCTTCAACATCTTTTGTTTTTTTTTTTTGTTATAATTTATTTCATTTGCATCTTGTCTTCATGGATCGGCAATAGAGTTCCAAAGCAAAAAAAATGTGCTACTTATTGGTTAAATTTAAAACAGCCTAATTTTTCCTTAAGATGTAGGTGGAAAACTTAACCAAATTCAACTTTACCACACAGTGTTATAACTTTTCATGTACGCAAATTGTTGTATGTGACAAATCTGCTTTCAAACTCGTAGAGTCGCAAGAGTCCTCAAAGTTCTTAACATATATGTATAAATCCGCTGGTCCAGATTGTATAGATATATCCACTTAAATTCTACAGAGGTATTGTTTTATGCTGGCAAAACCATCCCTAAAAATGGCGAATCTTCGTGCCCCTCCAATTACCAACCAATTGCTGTAACTTCCCTTCTTTCCAAGGTTGTAGAAACGGTCATACAAGTTGTGTTGGATTGTTTCAAGTCTGATATTCATAAAACAAACGCTGGTGTGCCACAAGGCTCCGTTTTGTCTCCGATACTCTTCCTTCTCTTCATAAATAATCTCTCGTCTGAAACTTCTAGTCCAGTGTTTCGCTGACGATAGCACCCTCAGTTTTTCATATTCGTTTTTAGACTCACAACCCTCAAAACCTCATTACATTCCGATCTCGTCAGCATTATACAATGAGGTAAGAACAAAAGGTGTTTACAAAAAGGCCAATATCAATATCTTACATATTCAATCCCTGCCCACTTTATACTCTTGAAACACAAGTGCAAGTTAAATAATGGAAAAAATACAAACTTTTTCGTCTAAATATTTCAGTGTAGTCATTAATTTTTGTAAGATTGTGATCTGCTTAAAACATTTTTCTGTACAAAAATATGTTCCTGGCAAAAAAGTATTATTAAGGAGTCACTCCTATATTGCTAAGACGTCAGATGAACATATTATTAAAAAGTAAAATTACATTGAAATGATATCCCTCACCAAGGTATTCATTTTTATTAATTACTCTCAAATATCTTGTTGACATGTTATATTATCGAAACTTTTCCTTAGAAAATTGAAATTGGGCGTTTTATTATTCAACAAGTAAATCAACAAATTTAAATCACAAATTTGCTACTTTATTTTTGTATTTAAGGGGAATTTTTTGTGACTTTACCTTTTTTGCGATCATGTTTAAATGTCATCTACCCGATGACGAAATCTCTCAACAAAACAGAAAAATCCCCTTTGCTATTTTAATAGTTCACTACGGCGTATGTGTAACATTATTTTTTTTCTAGTACAAATCGGTAGGCAGTATGTGAAACAGCTTATGCATTCACTTCCTACTCAAGCACATCAAGTTGTTATTAATAAATAGATTCTTCTATGTTCGTAGTAATTTCCGATAAAAAAAATTTATATTGATATTCTCACGACAATTTTGTATATGATATAGTTGACATTTTACGTTTCTTGATTATTTAAAAAGTTTTAATTAAATAAAAATGCAAGTGAAACTTCTAATGTCAACGCAAAAGTCAATCAAATGGCAATTAAATACTATTCATAGACGAATCAAGTTAATTCGTAAATATAGGTTTAACTAATTGTATCGATAAGATTATAAGTTAATTTGTTTTCTTTTTTGTTGATATTTTGAAGAATTTTGTTTACATATTTTTGTGTACATACATAATGAAAAAACGTTTTTTAATTTTAATTGATTTAAAAACTAATTAATTATACAATATTCCACCAAATTATAGGGTACAGCTTATCTTTGGAATAATCTGCACGTTAAATGAATTTCTCTAGCACACAAATTGTTTTAATTAGATTTTCAATAGTAGTTTTTATCCTTCTATCGAGATTATAATTAACTTTAGAAGCCGAAAAGATCTTATCTTTCAAACTACATACTTTAATTATTTATAATTCATAGTGAAATCGTAAAAAAGTATTTTTAGTTTGAATTTGAACGATTGTTTTTCAGAACCATTTATTTTTTGAAAGTTTTCTTGGTACTCCCGAAAGAACTTTTGCATTAAAGAGATAGGAAATTTGTCATATTTGAGTGCACAAAAGTTCTACTCGGACTGAGCCTTTTAAAATTACTGGTTATTCGATTCTCGCTTTTAATTTCATTGGTAAATAACAAAAGGAAGAACATTTAATTTAATAAAAAACTGCAGATGATTAATTGCATTTAAATAAATTAGTTTTTTTTGAGAAAAATTGCACACCTTACGCCGCGGAATGATTGTTTTGTGATTGTTTAAAACTTATAAGACTTTAAAACTAAATACAGACAATTGTCAGATTTTATAAGACTGTCAGATCTGTCAATAAAAAAATATGCCTCAATCATCTTCGAACCCTATGGATTTACAATTTTGTCAAACAGTACTGCCAGAAATGTTATTGCTAAGCCATTCTCAGACGGCCATCTGACAATGAAATTGTCAGAGCAAAATGGAAAGTAAATGATTTAACAAAGAGTTTCTCTAGCCGACTTGGTAGATTAGCGAAATGCCATTCTATCTTGATCCAGCTATCTAAGTAGAGGAACGCACCGGGCTGGCTGAAGCCTCTAATATTACTCATAATAAGGGTAGTAAGCCCCAAAAATTAGCCTGTTGTTTGAGGACATCGCTCTTGCAATGTAACCCCGAATGAGCTTTAACAAAAAATTATCAATTCTGTTTGTGTTGGTTCCGTTGTAAAGAACTTGTTTGGAATAATAATGTTTGCACTCCAACTATGGTGTTCTGTGCAATCCAAGGCAAAAACCCCGAAAGAGGGCCGTGTAGCGTATCACCTTCACTGTGCTATCAAGCAGGCTGCTGTAAAATAAGCGTTTCTTCAAGCCAAAGGCTCTCCTAGCGTTGGTTAGAGCAGCACTTATATGTCTGTCGTAATACAAATAATCATCCAACCATGTACTAAACCAGATGCCAAGGTACTCTACTATACTTTCACTCACCAGTGGCTGTTCATGTGGCCCAAAGATCACTAGCTTGCGCCAGTTCTTTATCGTATCCCTTGGTGCTCCATGCAACGGAGTCTTTAACAGAATAGTTTCAGATTTTTGAACGTTTTCAACTTCCAGCCATCGCAATACCGCTGAATCTTGTCGCAGTCACGCCGCAAAATAATTCTGATAATCTGACTGTTTGAGCTGTTCTGTACGCTATTAGGTCGTCGGCATACGCAATTGCCACCTGAGTTAGACTGCCTCTCAGATTGCTGGTGTAAATACTTGTATAGAACCGGTGAGTTGACAGCTCCCTGCTGAAGACTATTTTTAATATCGAAGATTACGACATTGCAAAATTTTGACAACAGACACAATAAAATAGTGGTTTACTTATGCAGAGTCTAGTCAGCCTTAGATAGAGACCCTCTTACCATACGGTGTCGGGAGTTCTCTCCAAATCAACCAGGAGAGCACCAGTACACTGTCTATTAGTTTTGTTCTATTGGATATGAGTGACCAGTTTAGACGCCGCATGAATTGTATCATGTCCCGCCTTAAATCTGAACTGTGTATCCGGAATTATTGTTGTCCTCCGCCCACTACAACAGAGCTCTATTAATAAACTTTTTCAATACTTGGAAGCAGACTTATCGACCGGAGATTCAGCGGATAGGAGAGATTCGTGAGAGGATGCACTAAATAATGTGCTTTTTTCAATGCGTTGTTAAACAGTTTGGTATATATTTCTACTGCATCCGATAGTAGTTGTCGTAGTACAAAGTTGGATATATATATGTACCATCGACTTCTGCTGACTTCTTTTTCTTTAATGTGTCGAAAATGAATTGGAGCTCCACCTTTGTAACTAACAGGGAACTGGGCCCGTTTCTCTCGGCGATGATGGCATTTGGCAAATGATCATCATTGAATCCGGTGATACCAAGGTCCTCTGACAGCCATTGTGTCATTTCAACTCGAATGTAGAAATAGTGAAACAGGGCTCTGTTTTTCAGATCATGATTCGGGCGAATGCTATTATTCACCTTGTACACTTGCTGAAAAGCAGCCTAACTGTCTCCACTCTCCTGCGGATCTTCGAAAATAAATAAGTCGTCATCAAAGACGGCGTCTTCTGGATATACACCTGCTGTCGGAAGTACGTTTTTGTTTTCTGTCGTCCTCTGAAGCTAAAGACGAGGAAGATCATTTTGATCATTCCTCCTAAAGATCTTATTATTTTGTGGAAACATACACGGGTCGCTACAATTAACGGCCCGAATTCAATACAAATTAATGGACAACCTATAGTTCTCCTTAATCAATTGGTTGATGTTTTTGATTGACGAATTCAGTGTCCTTATCTCCAGATCATGTGTGTACCGCCGCAGCGGTAGAAGAGTTTTAATCTTGTTAGTAGTCCACTTTTTTGTCTGTGTAGTGATTCAAAATTTGCCTTACGGTTCATGTCGGTAGTGTCACGTTTGTATTTCAGTATTGTTCTGTGCATTGTTCGTTTGATTGTATCGTCCGTTTGTCCCGATTATTCGTCTACTTCAGTATTTGTCGAACGTAGTTCCCTTGATAAATGTGTAGTATTGTAAGTTATCTATCCGTTGTCAGCTCATTGACAGACCTAACGATATTGTAAGATCTCACTATCCTTTGTACTAAGTTTAAGAACCATGAATAATGCTTTTTTTTTGTGACACTTGGCTGTAATTTAAATGCATGAGCCAATTTTTTTAAATTTTGACAGAAAAAAAATATCATATCACTGAAGATATGTAGAGTTGTTTCACCCGTACTACTGTCTCTAAATTAATCCTAGAAAAAATCAGAAACTTAAATCTGAAATCCACCAATCCGCAGCAATTAAAAATCAAAGGTGACATCACAAACTCAATTTTCGATATCGTGCAAAAACCTACGTGAATAGCATGTCATATCATTTATTTTTAAAATACGAGTAGTTTGGCAACACATCACTTTCATTAATATTATTTAATTTCTTCTCCATTTTTGTTTTATTGTTTTTAGGTTTGGTATTTAATTATTTCTATTTGCTTATAAAAATATTCAACACTTGTTTCTACATTATTATCAAAAACAACCTGCCTGCATTGAATTGTTTTTTTATTTTTAATTCATTTCATTTAATATTAAATATTTGGGGACTGTTTGTTTGAACAGGTAAAGTTGTTTAATGTATAAAGTTAGTCACACAAATCTTCAAAAATTTTCCACTGAACGTTATATACTTTTTATATATTTTTAAATGAATACTCACAATTTCTAAGCAATAAATCAGACTATACTTTTTGATTGTTCAAATATGGATCAGAGCCCTGAGAGTCGGTCCACCATATCAGGTTAACGAGTTTTTCATATCTTTAAAAGTCATATTCAAATAACTAAATTTTTGTATGACCAAAAATTAAGGCAAAAAGTACTTAAGTGTCCAAATTTGCAAAAATCATATGAAATACTACTTGGTCTTCTGTTCTTGTAAAGCTTGTCTTTGATGAAACTCCTCATGTCAGGACACTGTAAAAAAAAACTAATCTCCTTGCAGCATAGCTAGATATTATTAATTCGACGTTGCCAGAAAGTGTCAAAAACGATATTATGAGACGGATATTATTTTTGAACTGCAATAGCTGTCAGTGTTCTAAAAGACCTTAATATACACAAATCCGATGGAGACTATCCATCTCATCAGTCTGAAAAGCTGTTCTTCAATGCTGACAAATTAATTGTTTAAGCTTTCACTATTGCTGTTAGACTGAAAATGTGGTCGATTGTGGAGTAGTTTTTTTCGGAATCCTATCTGCACTTCAATTATAATGTTTATTTATTTATTTATTTATTTACCATCTTTCAAGTTAACAAACTTTATAAAGATTACAAAAGAGCTTAAATTAAGTATTGACAATCTTACACATTTAATAAATAAATAATATAGTAATAATTACAATAAATTTAATATATTTTTCTTAATTTCATTTCTATTAATATTAAAATCAATGGCAAAATCAACTTCATTAAAATTTAAACTGGCATTGGTAATTGGATTGTGCTTAGCGTAACTTGTACTATGGAATGGAACATGAAAAAAATCACCATTTCTTGGTCGTAAACAGCGGGTAGGAACGTATATACTGAACATAGATAACAAAACCGGGCAATTTATGTTAGAATTAATTACATCGTAAGCAAAAAGAATCGAATTTAACTTTCTTCTTGACACGAGAGGTTTAAGGTCAATAAGAATGCTTCTGCTTTCATAACATGGAACGTTTAAATTTCCATAAATCTTTCGTAACGCAAACCTAGTGAATTTTTTTTGAACTTTTTCAATCCGTCCTATATTTGACTGTGTGTAAGGATTCCATATAACACTGCAGTATTCCAACAACGGTCTAACAATACTGATGTAAAGGGTTTTAAGTGTATACGGATCTTCAAAACATTTAGAGTTTCGAATAACAAATCCTAACATAGCATTGGCTCTTGAAATTATATGGTCTATATGGAGAGAAAAATTAATTTTAGAGTCAAATACTACTCCAAGATCTTTCTGATTTTCACATCTCTGTAGAGAATCATTACCAAGTTTGTATTCGAAATGCAAGGGATTTCGAATTTTTGTAAATGTTACAACACTACATTTGTTAATATTGAAATTAAGTCCGTTTAAATTGCTCCATTGATGAATTTGATCTAAATCCGCTTGAACTTTACCTGCATCAGATAAAGATTCAATGCAACTAAAAATTTTAAAATCATCAGCATACAAAAGACATTTTGAAAATGAAAGTAGATTTGGCAAATCATTTATAAAAATAATGAATAGTAATGGGCCAAGATGGCTGCCTTGAGGAACACCTGAATGATTTAATATTTCATTTGACAAAACGTTACCAATTTTGACAATTTGTTTTCTACCAACTAAGTAACTCCTTATCCAACTCAGAAGAGAGGAGTGAAAACCAAACCTTTCAAGTTTTCTTATTAAAACATTATGTTGAACACGATCAAAAGCTTTGGATAAGTCAGTATAGATAGTGTCAATTTGTAGGTGCTTTTCCATGTTATTTAGACAATAGTTAGTAAAAATACTCAAATTCGTCGCTGTCGATCTACCACTCATAAATCCATGTTGAAAATCTGATATATGGTTTTGCACTAAATTATACAATTTATTTTTAACTATTGCTTCAAAGACTTTAGGGATCAGCTGAAGCTTAGCAATGGGTCTATAGTTTTCTACTAAGCCCTTTGATCCAGATTTATGTAATGGAGTGATGAACGAATATTTCCACTCATCTAAAAATACACCTTGGTCTAAGGACATGTTAAAGATAAAGCAGAGCGGCGCTACAAGGTTGAATCTGCAATTTTTTAAAAGAGCTGATGGTATATTGTCCGGCGCAACCGAAAAATTATTTTCAAGAGAGGATAAATAAGTTAGTAAGTCACATTCTGATAAATATAAATTACCAACATCGATGGAAGATTTATAGTCAACGAAATTATCACACTTTAAATTGAAATCGATAAAATTGGATTGGAAAAACGATGCAAAACTATTGCAGATAACATTAATGTTATCGGAGGAGATGCCATTGTAAGCGATGTTGGATGGAATCCCAAGCGATTTTCTTTTCGCATTCAAAAAAGACCAAAAACATTTTGGATTTGTTTTAATATTAGATTCTAGAGAACACATGTATTGCTTATAAGTAAATTTCCTCAGAAATTCATATTCTTTTCTTATTTGCTTAAAATGATTATGAAAAGAGACACAAACCTTGCTCTTTTTTTGGAATTTAATCATTGCATTTCTTAGCCTAGATAGGCTCTTATTGAACCAAGGAGGCTTTTTCGAATTTTTAAATAGTTTCTTAGGTACGCAATCCGAAATCATAGATTCCAAGATGTTCTGTAACATAGTAAAAGCTATCTGCACATTTGAACAATTAAAGATAGGTTGCCAATCAATACATTCTAAATAACTATTCATTGCACTATAATTAGCATTTTTGAAATCATATTTTGGTACATTATTACAAAGCGACTTAAATTCATTTAAAACAGATAAGTTAAATTTAATTTCAAGCGATTTGTGATGTATGCTATTTTCTAGTAATTTAAAACTTGCTTCATTTAAATAAGCTTCTAGACCACTATCGACAAAAACCAAATCCAAAATACGATCAATAGAATTCAAAATATTATTAATTTGATACATATTCAAAGATGTAATGCTATCAATTAAACTTAGTTCAAAATCTTTGGTAATATTACAAGGAAACATTCTTTTTTCTTCATTTGAAAACAACCATTTAACATTTGGCAGATTAAAATCTCCAACAACAACAAAATAACAATTTTCGTCGATAGTATCGAAAATATTGGTTATATTTTTAACATGAGCTTCATAAATTTCAAAATTTGATAAAGGTGGTATGTAAGACACAAAAAAGTAAACATGAATTATATTAAAAGATGGTCGAATAGGTATATCTACGCATACACAAATTTGTTCAATATTTCCCGAAACATTAGATAAAATAATTTCCTTACTTGTATATTCAGATTTTATAGCAAATAAAACACCACCACCTCTTACTAGCCTAGATTGTTCACAAGAACGATCTTTGCGAAATACATTGAAGTTTGTGTTGAAATATTCACTGGTTAGAAAGTTCTTGTTTAACCATGTTTCGGTAAGAGCAATAGCATCATATGAACAGTCAGTAGCAGCAATAATGAATTCATGAGACTTCGTTCTCATACCTCCAGCATTATGATAATACATAGAGAAACAATCGTCACAGATAGAATTTAATCTATCTATTTGTCCACTGTTCTCAGAATTGGGTCCGACTCGTTTTTTGGACGAGTTATAAATGCTTTGACTTGAACTCCTATTGGCCAAAATGATTTTTGCAGAACATCGTTATAAAAACTGACGGGAAGTCCAATTTTGAAATTAATAAAGTGGAGTAATGAAACATCGGCATCTTTTTTTACAAGCTTAGAGCAAACTATACTTGTTGCTGGCAATTTAAGTTTTTGTGCAACAAAATTTCTTACATCATCTTCGGTGACAGTTTTTATAAGCCGTGAGACGTGAATGAATCGGAGTCTAGGAACAGATGGGAGCAATGAAACAGCATCCGGATCATTACCAAACACCACATTCAGTTTAGAATTTCCCGAAAATTTATTTTGACTTTTGTTATCAGCGACAGCATCATGAATAACATACTCAACAGCAACATCAACATCATTTGCAGCCAGAGCAGCAACATCAGCACTAGCATCATTTACATTTTTGACGGCAACATTTCCAACCGCAACATTATCGTTTTCTTCTTTTTCATTTTCCTTACTTTCTTTTGGGTCATCAATAACATCAAGAGAAACACCAGCATCAGTTGTTATTGGACTGTGTGCCTCGCTGGATCCGTTACTGTGATGGTCGATGATTTCAATTACAGGGGGGGTAGAAAGAGAAGTCGAAATGGTTTTGTTGGCGTTTCTTGATTTTGGCAGCGTAGGTGTGAGACATGGCTGAGCCGGAGAAAGACAGTTTTTTACATTCCGATCTTGTGGTGTGGAAGATACCGCAAGAGACGACTTTTTTCCAGCTTTAACCGAAAACCGTTTGCCACTTTCATCAACATTGATGTTTCTCTGAGCACGAGTGGTATCGCGAATATGACGACTTGAATCCAATTTAGTTGAAATCGCATGTGTATTAGCACTTTTGCCAACTGCGCTCTGAGAACTTTTTAAGAAATGCGTTGAGAGATCTCTCATTTTCTCAATACATAATTGCAATGGAATTTGCATGCAAATTTTACATTTAAAGAACAAACCTGCACAAGATTTTATTGTTTTTAAGTCTTTTTTGGTTAATGCACAGCATTCCAAATGTAATTTATTGCCACACAAATCACACGAAAGAAAACATTCGTCGGGAATGACTTTAAGACACTTATGACATTTAGAATTCATATTAATAATTTATAATTGAAGAGCAAAATAAAACACAGCTGGTTAGAAGAGAATCCACTGACTTTATGATGTAATGTTAATCGACCCATTTCTCAAGTCTAGCGAATTGAATTGCACAAATAATTTTGCCAGTGGTATTCATAAAGGAAATGCCACGATAGTTTTCAGCTCTATCCAATGCGCCACGAAACCCTATTAATGAGCGGCCATTCGACTTCCTTATCAATACGTCTATTGATGATATAATGGCATATCTCATCGAAATCAGTCTTTGCATCGTTTGGGTATGAAATTATCTTTCGGCACCTTTAATTTAAGTTGCATTGGATGGTTTCAAGTTTGAAATCCACGAAATAAATGCTGGTGTACCCCAGGGCTCCGTTTTGTCTCCGAATTTCTTTTTCGTTTTTATCAATGATTTCTTCCCTATAACTTCGAATTCATTAAATTCTTTCGCTAACTATAGTGCCCTCAGCTTTTTATATTTGTTTCTAGATTCACATCGCTGATCATCGAATGTTGAACTTTGACGGCTCATTAAATTTCGATCTTGTTAGTATTGTCTAATGGTGAATCCATTAATGCATTAAACGATTAATATTGTCTTCTGTCGTTAAAGCGACATGCTGTTAAACATGAATGTCACTTACATCGATGAAATTGATCACCTTTCAGTTCCTGATTTGTGCTTGTAGAACACCTTTTGTAGAATGATCATACATTCGACATCACCGAAAACGCTCCGAAGTGTTTAGGTTGTCCTCAAAGTTCCAAAAAATTATTCTTCTTTTCTGATTCAGCGATAATATACAAATCCTTCATTTCTTCTTGAAATAGGGCAATGATAGGGGATTGAATGGCTCCTCAATATTTCATGTCCCTCTATCGCTATTTGGCATACTTGTTAGTGCGTTGAAAAGTGCTGCTTATTATCTGTTCGGAATCGGCAAACAATTGTAGGTTCTCTCGATTTCTGCAATCACGCACACACAAATTGTTGAGAGTTGTAAGTCACTAGGTCAAGGCTAGTTTGAGTAAACATGGCCTCTAATTTTATACACATTTTTGATACACTAACAATTTTTGTTTCTATTCTTTTATGTCATTGTCCTTCAGCTGTTGTTATGGCCATAATATTGGAATCGAACCCACGTCGCCGGAGTGACAACAACCTGTGAATTTTGTGTTACATCTAAAACTTTCACTCTCATAATTTTTTCATATCGTGGCAGTAAAAAAAATATTTATCATTCTATTGGGACCCACGTTGCATTTTTTCATAACGCGCCTAAAGAAATATAGCTAACTTCAGAAACATAAATTCAATTTACTTTTGTAAAACATTTTTTGTTTGCACATCGATCGGCCAGCTGTTTATTGTCAACAAAAAATGACATAAATGGAAGTGTTCCGAAAATGAGGTAGGTTTGAGCCCATGGAACGCATTCAGCCATGGAGATTTAAATTTGTATCGTAAGTCATGTTCATCCGCATTTTTGGCGACGCGACGTCTCACGTCTGCATTTTCTATCTTCTCTCTTTCCCTGACAAATACATTTCGAGTATTTTGTATTCTCTTTTTTCGCAAATACCTATTTAAAATTCAAATTCAGACAAATGTAAATAAATTTTGAAAATAATTGACTTATACAAATACGCATCAGAGCTTACAATTTTGCATGAATACCCCTATTATTTTAAGCCATAACTGCAATGAACTTGAAAAGTGAAAATGTTAAAAAAAAATCTGCTCTCTTTTTCAAACTCAATTTAAAATTTTATCTCCCATCTCAAAAAACCAAAAAGTAAATGTTTCACTTTTTGAAAACACTAATTCATTGGATAAATTGCTTCAAAAAATGACCGATAGATGTCACCAAACTGAAAGCAACAGATGTCGCTAGTGTATGTGTGTATTCTTTTTTATTTTTTCATTTATTGTCCTTTTTGCAAAAAGTATTACATAGAATAAATGTAGATGTCTGAACTGAAATTGTATGGTGTAAATTATTAGCTCTTTTCAGCAGTGTATGTGTGTATTCTTTTTCACTTTTTGCAAAAAGTGCCGATTGTAGTTAACGCTTAATGTTTCAAAATATTATTGTAAGAGCTCAACTACTGAAAAAACACATGCCTAATATTTATATTGATAATATTTCTTCACTTAGGGAGGTTCACATTCAACAACATGTTCATCAACTTTTGTCGTGTTGGCGGATTTATGTAATGTGAATCCACCTTAATGTTTCGGGTTCTGACATTGGGTTTTCGCTGAATGCTTTCATTTTTCATATTCTGGACATTTTATGTGTCAGTCGATTTGACATTTCTAATTGTTTTCGTTTTCCAGGCATTTTTTGGCAATTTTTATTTATTGTTTTAAACAATTTCTGTGTAGTATATTTAAATAATTTTGGCATTCTGCACATCTATGCAAAAAAATGCTTTCGTTTAATATGTAATTTATGCCCCTTCGGTTTTTGTGGGCCGCGAGAATTACACCACAAAAAACATGTTCGCCGTTTTATTATATGATGATTTTCAAGTATGGATATTCTTTTATTACCCGAACCACACGAATGTGAAATGATTTACCCGGATCTATTTTGTCATTCTACTTTGTTGTTCAGAAAAATAATGTTTATCTGTATCTCCTTTTAAATCTTTTTCTTTTTCTCTAACAGTCACACTGTGTTAAATTATTTTAAGGGCCTTCAAAACCCCTTTAGTGTGTCCAATAAAAAAATGTGCAGAAACCGTCTTTGTAATGAATTTAGTTTGTTACATCAATAAGATATTTCTATCATTACGTGATCTGAAAACATAAATTTTGTTTCAAATTTTGGGGGGCTATGTAATATTAATTCCACATTCCATTTGAATACTACCAAAAATCAAATTAAAGGTCCGCAAAAAACTATCAAGCCTATCAAATCTAGAAGGGACAACCCAAAACAAATGTTCAACTTATATATGTATCTACTTGTTCGTTTATTTTTAATAGAAAGTCGTCGACTTACATATAACTAATTAACATAAAATTATCATATTGACAACCAGTAGTAAGGAACAAATTAATAAATAAAAATACATTTGAAAAGTTGTAGTATATGCAAATCTATTTATAAACATACATATTATATACATTTTATCAACAAAATAGAAGAAAATTAATTTACATAAATAAAAAAAAAATATTTGTGAATTTTTAATGACAACTGACAAGTATTTTATTATGAACTTTTCTTTTCTTTTTGTCACCTTACGGAAGTTTTTTGTTACAGTGGATAACGAAGTGATACAGTAATTAAATTAGAATCTAACACCTGATCTGAATTTAATTATCAAATTATCATAATTTTTGTATTATTTGATTCAAAGGAAATTCCGAAATTGAGTGGTGATGATAGTTACCCAATTATCATAATGAAAATCTGTAAATAAAACTCAATCAAATTTTGCGAAAAGATTATCAAAAAAATCCAAATTAATTCACACATCATATCAATTTGAAACAAGTCCATGACCGACCGAAAAAGTTAGTTAGATATTTACATAACTTAACAAAATTTCCAGAATGAAATTAAGCAATTTGTTGTTTTTTGTCAGAATTTTTTGAGATAATTTGATTTTGTTTGAAGCTATTTTTATGGGGATCTACATACAAATGCATTTTTGGTTATGTGATCACCATTCAATTTGGATATTCTGGTTGTGTACGTTTTGTAACATAATCCAGAAAATTTAATGCAACTGAATAACAGTAAACGTGGAGCATAATGGTTAGTATGTTTGACTGTTATACTTCTCTCTGAAGGGAGGTTCGATTCCCAGCCGTATTTCAGAAGTATTACCTTTCGCATGGAAGTTTCAAATCCTCCATTTTTAAAAATGTCTTCAATGACAATCCTTATCCTTATGTCAGTTCACAGGAAAATTTGCGACTTTGCTTGCAACAAGCAACACTGTTTGCTTTTAATTGATTCCTCTTTTACTTGAGAGCGTAAACGATTTTATGGGACACTCCTACAGTTGCAAGAGTACTAAAGATCTTGATATATACAAATACTCCAGGTCAGATAGTATTTCTCCAAATGTTCTGAAGTTTTCGTGTTTCGTAAGCTTTTCCATCTGTCCTTCTCTACTGGTCTTTTTCGGCGTAAATGGAAAACAGCAATTGCCCAGCCTGTCCCTAAAAAAGGCGAACGTTCTTCCCCTTATAACTATCTTTCAATTTCACTTAAATTCCTGTTTTCTAAGGGTCATGGAAATGCTGATAAACTATCAGCCCAATAAATATCTTGAAGAACGAAAGCTTCACAATGGTCGGCAGTATGGCTTTCGTAGCAATAGTTCCACCGGTGATCTGATGGTATATCTCACTGATCAGTGACAGTGGCATAAGTTTTTACATCGTTTTGGAGAAAGTAAGATTATTGCACTTTATATTTCTAAAGCATTTCCTAGAGTTTTTCATTAAGCTCTTTTTTCGAAAATGCATGCATTTGGTATTGATAAATCTCTTCTTCGATTAATTAGAAACTACCTTTTGAACCGCTCAATACAAGTTGTAGTTGATAGTCTAAAGCCTAAAATTCATAAAATTAATTCTGGTGTGCCACAGGGCTCCGTTTTTTCTCCGACTTTCTTTCTAATATTCATCAATGATCTTTTTTTCTGAAACTTCTAATCAAACAAATCATTTTGCTGATGAAAGTACCTTTAGCTTCTCATATTCGTTTCCAGATACATGTCCCTGTTCTTTGGATGTGAATTTAGAACGGCAGCATATGATAATCTCATTAAATTGTGATCTCGATAGCATTGTAAAATGGGGAACTATAAACCACGTAGAATTTGATGCTTCAAAAATTCAATGCTGTCTTCTGTCGTCAATGCCGATATTCATGACCAGCATCATGTAAGCTGAACAGCTCTCAGTTGTGCATCACAGACCACCTTGTGTGGAACGATCACATATTCGGCGTCGCTAAAAACGCTGCTAAATGCTAATGTTTCCTTCGACGTTGCAAGAAATTTTGTACCCCCTTTGAACTGGCTGTAATCTATGAGCCTTATATTCGTCGAAAGCTCGAGTACAATTCTCATATTTGGGTAGGTGCTCCAATAAGACTCTTCGGTCTCTTGGATAGAATTCAAAAAAGAGCTTTAAAATTGATATATGAAAGAAGTATAACAGAAGCATTTGAATTTTCCCCGGGGCAATGTTTCTTGTCTTTCATTATTTTACAGTTATTTTTATAAACAGTGTTCTACCAAATTAGCCTGTTGAATTCCTCCCCTAAAACAATTTAACCGTAATAATCAGCTTACACATGAGCACAACTTGAACGTATTGTTAAATTCAGAAACTCCTTCTTTAGACGCACTACACGAATGTGGAATAATTTATCCGACTATATATTTTCCTCCTATTTTCATACTCAGACATTCAAAACCAATGTGCATCGGCATCCCCTTTCAAATCCTCTCTAACTTCGCTCGCTCCGTGCTCAAACGTTTTAAGGGTAGTCATATTTCTTTTTTGTGGGCTCAAAATTATATAAAAAAAATTATAAAAAAAAAAATCTTGACAGAAAGTCAGTATCATACTTTCGCGGAACGAAATGAATCGCTTCAACAACGTTGGGAAATATTGAAAACTTATTTCCAAAGTGAGAGCTGTGTGGCCCAAACAGTGCGTTTTTTTGAAAAGAAGTTTTGGTCGAAATGAAGAACCCACCGCGCCTGCTGCACCCAAGTTTGTGCAAAAAGTTCGTGAGACTGGTATGCTAGAGGACAACACTGATGATACCCGTTGTTGTACGATGCGCACTGGCGAGAATGTGGCTGCGGTAGCCGAGAGTATAAGACTCAGTTCTCGAATATCAACTGTTTCATAATAATTAATGGGAATGTTTGCTCTTACTCACAAAACCATAATACATGAAAACAATTCAATTTTATTCATTTTATTGCATTTTTAAAAACAAACTTGTATTTGGCCCAATACTCTTTATAGACTATGAAATGCAAACAAAAGCTTTTATCTTAGGCTGCAAATATTAAAACGTTTCTAAGCAGTATTGATATACTTTTCTTAGATGCAATAAACTGGCTGAATAAGCTGTTAAACCTTTCACCTTTGCTTAAAATTTCAATTTAATATTATTTTAATATAACTGCAATTTGTTAAACACGATTCTTCTTTATAAAAGGACCAGTTAGCACTTTCACTTTCAATTTCAATTTAATATGATTTTAATATAACTGCAATTTGTTAAACACGATTCTTCTTAAACAAAGGACCAGTTAGCACTTTCACACTAACTAAATTCTTGCAGGTTCATTAGACCTGTCTGTTTTTCAAGGATATTAGGTTTTTATGTTTTTTATTACTTTCGTACCTGCTTCACAATCTAGTATTTCTAACGGTAGAATTTAGTTTGAATCATACTTAGAAATATAATATAATAATAGCTTCAGAGTACTTAACACTAAGCCCTTAGAAGAAGACACATGAAAAATAAACCGAAGAAGCCTCCATCGATAAATATCCAGCTGGTGATATCAATATTCTTTTCGATGCTCATGTGATTTAACGCTTATTAATAGAGAAGTATAATAATTATATAATTTGAAATGTCAATTCAGCTAAGTAAATCCCTAATTAGCTGTCAGTTGTGGAGGAACTTACGAGACACAGGCCATAAGTAAGTTGAAGGTTTAACAAACAATTGACATTGATGGCAATACTTTAAATAAAAATTTGTGTATTTATTATCATCAGAATCTTTGTTGAGTATTGAAGTTCAATTATAGTATTATCATGAAGCGTGATTTTGTGGTACCAACGCTATCCTGGTGGTGGTGCAGAAATTAGCGCACGATTTTACAGTGGAGAGTAGGATAAGATACAAAACAAGTAGTAAGAAAGAGAACATTTTATTATTAAATTTAACAGAGACAAATCTAACAAGCTATGCCTAACATGTCGCCCCAATCGTTCGTCTTCATGAGAGAACTAAAAATTTTGTATACAAAGCCAAAACCCACTCGACATATCTACCCTTAAAATGTTTACAGTGAGAACAGAAGTGTTACGAAAATAGGTTAAATAAGGTTCAAAAGGAGATATGGATACTTGAAAGACTATAAAAAAAGTAGAGGTTCTTTCTGCCAAGCCGTGAATACTGCAGATTTTGACAGATTTAAGAAACAGTTATCTCTTCATAAAGCTAAATACTGTTAAGCTGGAGATGAAGTGTGGAATCAGTTAAGGACATTTTTCCTAAGTCTTAGAATGTCGCTAGATCTTTTCTCAAATCAGATCCGTATCAGAACCGGAATGCGTTCACTTTCAAAGACAGTCAGGCGGATGATAAAACCATTGATATAGCTTTTTCATCCCTTAAATTTGTTCTGCTTGCATGCTTGAACATTAACCTCAATGTCACAGTAGAAAGAATCAAGGAGAAATAAACGGACTCACAATCTGCCCAGGCAGTGATCCGCCCTTCATGGCTTACTTGCGAAAAATGTTAGCATATATCTCGGTGTTATGAATGGCAAATTTTTCTTAATTTTCACTTAGCAGAATCCAACCTTATGTATAGCAGCTATGCATTATAAATAGAAAGATGTGGCCTACCTATAATAAGTTCCTAATAAATGACTTAATATCAAGGGTGCAACATGCACTGAGCACTTATTCGAGAAACATGTAGTGAAGCTAATGGGTATTCGTTGTAATACTAAATCTCGTAATGTTGGTACTAGCAGCAAAAGGAAACAGTCAGTCATTTCCTTTGCAACTGTCCAGTTCTGAATAAAATTAGAACTTAATGATCATTCGGAAAGTTATTCCTTCACAACTTTTAACGAACTTTCTGAGCTGATGATCAAGCTCTTGATCTTTTTTATAAGAGTAACGAAGTGGCTCTTAGACAAACTCACTGAAATGAGTTTATAATATCAAAAGGCACACTCAAGCTCTGATTGAGTCACTGAGAAAAATTGCTCGTATCCGCCATTTCTACCAACCTATCTTCATTGATATAAAATTATTTTTTGGTGTTGCTTAACATCTCGCAGGCTTTTGACAATCTTTCTTAATTTAGATAAAAAAAAACATTATACAGCAACAAAAACATTACAGCATTATACCAGCCAAGTTGATAAATTCACACTTAACAAACAGAAATCAAGCGGTTGGTGGTAAATTATTAAATTCTTTAACAAACGCTCTGGCATCACTCAAGGGTCCATGTTTAGTCACCATTTATTTTCAATTTAGGTAATTGACCTTCCAACTGTACCTGAGAACTGCGTCCTTATGTACACAGATGAAGTCCAATTATACTTAAACTGCCCTTTCGGGCTTAAAGAGCAGGGTTCTTTGTTTATGAATGAATTCATTGAGAGAATTGAATATTACTCTGATTCAAATGGTCTTAATTTAAACCCAACTAATTCGAAATATTTAGGTAGTAATTAATTTCAAGAAACTGACTAGACATTTCTTATTTTCATTTGATCGTGTTTAACAATACTTTAATCGTATATTTGGCAAACGACGAAAAACTTCGGTGCATCATTTAATGGCTTTCTGTCTTGAGAAAAACATACTTGATATCTGTTTTATTACTTGCACAAAGTCTTACAATGCTAAGTTTTTTCCAACTGTTATTATGTAAGAAAAACAGGGGGAAACAGCCCTCAACACCCTTTCGTGCTACGCTTATGGTTTAAGATGTCACATCAGTCAACTTTCTCTTTGAACCTTATCTTCAACTTCAAAGTTTGATAGTACTTTCAAATATTTTACCAACTCACTCCTGAACTATTAAAATAATAATTTATGGATTCAATGCTTTTCTATAATAACGAAACCAAACGAGGAAATTCGTCTGATTCAGTCCTACATTTTTTGTTTTTGTATTGTGCTAAAACTCCAAAAATGGTGAAGATAGGTGTGACGACCAGCAGTGTAGCCCTTTAGCCCAATCAGTACTGAAGTGCTCCATTTTGATAACATAACTCGTATGAACCTACGGGTGGATTGATATGGGCAATTGTGGACATTCTCACGGAATCATACAGTTTTGATTAAGTTAAAAAATGTGGATCTAGAATGGGTTTCCATGTATCTTATTGTGTTTGCTTTTGTACAATCATCCGGAGATTGGATCACTCACTCAGCCGAACCACCACACTCATCCACACATCACAATCTACACTGTGCCAAGCTTGACAGCTTGTTGACGACCCCCACACTGTAAGTCTCCGTAAAAGCCCTCAGTCCACTAGCTTGGGATCTAAGAAGTCAAACGGAATAAAATTGGCCGAAGTTCGTCCTAGAGCCATTTCGTCGCGTTGAGGAAAGAGCCCAGGTCTTTGATCTTTATTTCCGAAAGTTCGTCAATGTCGTCAAAAAATACCCTTCCAAATGATTATGCTCTAGATTTAGCAAGAGCAAGGCATTTGCAGAGGAAATGGAGGACTGTTTCCTGTTCATGCTGTTCCCCACAGCTGTTGAAACTTAACTTATAACTTAAATTGCTCAAATGTTGCTGTAATAGTGATGAGGACTTCTCTTAATTCTCTAACGCAGTTCATCTTCGGATCAAGATTTTTACCTACCGATTTCGGCTGGTTACTAAATTTAAGTATCTTATTTTTTAGTTAATATTTGGAATCGAAATAGTTTTGTTTTTATACATGATTTCTTCCCTTAAACGAGAAAAAGTCATAATCCAAAGCTGAGCCACGTTTGTACAACATACCCTTCTAGACGTAGAAAATCTCCTTCTGATGTGACTCTATATGAACTTAAGTAATGAACTTGGACATTATTTGAATATTATTTGTGCTCATACCATTTGCTTAATGAACATAAACTAGATCAACAAAAAGCATCAACACGTGTCAGTCGTCATTCATTCCATTTCTCAAAAGCTTCATTTTACATACCTACATAATAATGGACCGCACTATACTGATTCACTTTTAGTAGTCTTTTGTACTAGTATCATATCAACCGAAGACTAAATTTGTACTTTTTTCCTTTGGAAATAATTTAAATCGAGGCTAGGTTTCTATAGAAACTAGAAAGTTAAGCTCTTACACAGACTTAGATTTACATATAGACTAAACAAAAATCTATTTATAGAATTAGAAATACTAAAGTTAGCCTCCTCTGATAAAACGAATTGAATAAATCTTTTTTGCAACGCAATTCTTTCAATTCTCTCTTGAATTCTTTTGAAATTGTATAGAAGAATGGCGTTAAGATGATACTGGTTGGTATGACCTGACATTTCATAGTGGAGAGGCTTATTGGAAAAGTCCAAACCAATTCTAAATAATCGGATCGAAAAATCTCATAAAAAATAAAACAAAAATACCATTTGAAATACAATAGAGATCAATAAAATGTGTTATGCGAATAAGTGGAGCTGCTATTAAGATACTTCATCAAACGAATACTTAGGCTGCCATATAACTACCCAAATTACATGCTGCACCTTGAAACTGTTCTACTGCCATTACACATATTCCGTACATCCGGAAAGTCATGATGCACCCTACTTATCTCCTCACATACATAATGGCCAAAAATCCCCAAAGCAGAAATAAGCAGCTCTTCAGTGAATAGTCAAGACTAGGAAGGGAGCAATATAAGAATAATGGATGAAAATGATACAGCTTTAAGAACAAATTTAGAAATACTGGAGAAAATTGGAGTTTCCTCACGGGACAACTCTCGTAAAATACTCAGACATGAACTCAGATCCGAAAATAATTTCTACGATGAGTGCAGCCTTGACACGATATCCTTTATCATATACTAAGACCTCTAGCTGTGGGCGGACCAGCATAGAGACTTCTCCTCTCACTCACTCATTTACCAAGACCACCAACTGTCCTGCACCAGTTGGGGCCTTCTCCTCTCACTCGTTTTAACAAGGACAGAGGTGAGCTTTTGCCCCTCACCTACTTGCCACATAGAACTGATATAAAACCAGCATTCACTTTATGCAACCTAAGAACAATTGAAGATATTCAGCACTTTATTGGAGTATCCTAACTGGCAATAGCTCATTGAGAACCAGAGACTAATAAAATACGACTGCCTGTAAGTAAGTTTTTGACAGGAATGGAAGGGACCTAGAATTTTCTGCTGAGTCCGAACGGCTAAGATGAGAAGCAATACCCATTATAACAGCTAATCTTGGAGGATTTGTCGCTTCCTCGGAAAAAGCAGCTTACATCCCAAAAAAAGAAATTTTAGATTAATTTGGTAGAAGCTAGGAATCTCACGCAGACTTCTGGCTTCACAGTCCAATACACTAACCATTTCGCCAAGGGGTACTACCCAAACATGATTGATAAAATTGTAGCAGATTATTTGGATAATTCTCTCTATTTTCGCACAATTTGTTGTCGGAATAAATTTGTGTGGAAAATGCTTTTACTTCTTTCTGTGAAACTGTCCTGAAATATTTCTAAAGTAGTAACGAAGTTCTGAAACGAAAAATCTGTAGGACTAGGATCTGACAAAAACGAAAGTTCTGGCAGAACAAAGATCTGAAATATCATAGGGTTGAAAAACATATGTACATGTAGTTATAAAATAGTTAAAAATTAAGGGAATTGGAAGAGTGGAAAAAATGTCGAAAATGTTGTTAAAGATTTAAACAACTGAATAATCTCAAAACTACCTACCGGGTATAAAAAAAGTTAAATAATATTTTATGGTAGAAAATTTTTTAATCTACAAATTAGTTATTATATCGAATATTTTGCAGTTCGTTAAGAATATCAAAAAGAACAAATTTCATCTTTCCCCCAATTTTTTCCATGTCAATAGAATATCTTAAATGACTCTGCGGAAATCAATTTCGAAAGTCCATTTTGGATTATTGGATGAATTGCTTATGACCTTGTGCCTAAATAATATATGCCCTTATTTTAAAAGAACTTGGACCAATTCCACCTGTTGAAAATCATAGAAGAATTTCTTTGGTATCAGCAGCATACTAAGCTATAATCTCTCCGTTGACTGATTAGATTTTGAATTTGAAGCTATTCTTTTCCACTGTACAATGACATGCTGAAATACGATGGACTATCTATCCGTTTATCGCCTTTAAGCTATTTGAAAAATAACCGTAGTTAATTCAATTAGAAAAAAAACTGTATGACGTGTGCAATAATATAACATCCGACAGACTTACAAAACAATAAATTATGGTTATCTACTTTTTGAAATATTTTTCTATTGGACTATTGTATTTGTCTGCAGTTGAAATTACATCACGAATTTTAAGAGGATGAACTTTAAAATGTGTCAACGGGCTTGCAGCTATATTTTCAAGTTCATTCTTATCTTAATTTCGTTCAATTTTACAAAAACAAAACAAATATTTAATGTACTAGACACTTGATACCTTAAACAATACTTTTTTTATGTAATGAAATTTTATCAACAAGTTTTTGAATTCATAGAAAAAATTAAAATATCTACACAAATTTAACACATTTATATTTCAACACGTAAATTGCAAATGAACATTTCGCATCAGTATTGTATTGATTTTTAGTCATCGATCAATTGGTTACGCATCGAAAAAGCCCTTGAAAAATTTAATTGAAAACAAAACTTCCCGAAACCCGGAAGGTAGTGAAAATATCAGATTCTCTGAGTAATAAGACCTCTTTTTTTAATTAAAATCGGATCACGTCTTTCAATGCAAATCATTATTGACCTTTTGCTAGAAATTCATTCATGTTCTTGAGCATTGATTTTAAGTCTGAATAAACTTTAAAATGCCAAATTGATGTAACTTGGAAAAGGAAAATTAATTTAAATAGGTTTTTTTCGAAAAATTTGGGTGTTAACATGTATGCGAAAAATTCGTTGTTAAAGAAGGTTTTTCGACAATTTCGGATAAACTTTTTTGTTTTAACAGTTTTGTGCCCTGAATTTGAATCTTTCTTCAGGTGTTCCAGACGGAAGAACCTAAGTCTGCTTAACAAACAATTTTTGAGCTTTGTTTGAGTTACAAAAAGTAAAAAAAAAAAAACTTTTTTATAGAGCTAAGCAACAAAAAATATTGGCTAGGAGAAGAAACAAACTATTACTCAATCGAAACAAATACCATCAAGTACATTGATGTGTCGAGAACAAGTGAAGGGACTGGTGCAGGAATCTTTGGGATTAGAACCAAACTTACTTTCCATACCTATGGGGCAGCCTACCAGCATCCTTCAAGTGGACGTACACGCCATAGGGAAATGCGTGGACCGAAATATCGAAAGGAACTACAGTAACAAGAACATTGCCATCATGTCAGATAGTCAAGCGGTACTCAAGGTACTAAGCTCATATACCATCAACTTCAAATTCGTGTGGGAATGCATAAGCTAGCTACTCGTATATGAACTTGGCAAATAGAACAGAGTCACACTTCACTGGGTACCTGGTCGGGCGAGTGTTCTTGGAAATAGGCGCATCAACCTCTTCCCTGAGCCCTTTTGCAGAATAGGATAAAATGTCATCAAAAACAAAATTAGACAAAAAGAGGAGGCTAGCAGATTCAAAAATTGGAAAGAACTCCCAAATCTGAGGCAATTTCAACCAGCAACGCATAAATTTAAGTAGGAACAAACCTTAGAATAATAACAGATATCCTTTTAGGGTTACTTGGTGTGGTAAGCAGTTTGACATGTAGATTCTTTATGAATGAGGAAACATCGGATAACTTACTCATGCACCAAAGGAAAAACTATCTGCGACAATACCAGGTGAAAGAGAGCGACGTGTCCTCTCTGAAGGTTCCCCATCCCCACATACTTAGATTTCTAAGATCAATATATTAGAAGGAAGAAAGAACTTAAAGATGAGCAAGCTCATCCATATTTAATTGGGGGTAAAATAGATCTGTAAGTCGCAATAATACCCCCAATACATAATTAATTATTCATTTATACATATGAGTTACAAGGAATTCGTCACGGAATCTCAAAGAACTAATCTTTCTTATCTTAGAAATCATGTTTAACATTTCGATTTCCTTTTTTTACTTTTCGAGAAGTCGGAATTCAGTTGACCGATTCACCAATTTTTTCCAACACTCTTAGATTTCTAAGCAAATTTAATAGAATTTTTCAGCAATCTGAAGAAGTGTTACGTCCAAATTTAAGCTCATGGGTGAATTAATGAGCTTTCCTTGCGAAATAGATATCACGAGTGAACTGATTGAGGGGAGGAATGCAACTGGCTACTTCAAGTACGTATTCCTTGTGAAAGAAGAAATAAAACAAGAAATACACGAAACATTCCGATGGTGTTCAAGAGATGGGAAAGATTCAATGATATTTCTGTTTCCTATCAGTTTTACCGCTCTACTCTGATTTCTATTCAGTAAATGAGGAGAAGTTTGTGTAGCATCTTCGCAAGGATGAGAGTTGTACTCGAGTTTTGGACGTATAAAAGCATCATAAATTGTATCCAGATCAGAATGGGCAAACAATTTCTTACACCAATATAGAAATCCTTAGCATTTGACATCTTTTTTTTGAGGTCTCGGGAATGCCGTATTTCCAACGAAAATCATCGTTGACACACATACCGATAGTCCAATCAAATTAGTATTTTATATCTACAAAAAATACTGCGTCGAATTTTTTTTTTGTTTCTTAAAGAGTACCTATTGGAGAGTGTAAATCCAAAAAGTTCGAACAAAAAACGCCCATGCGTTGTACGCCATTTTGAAAAAGGCTTTGGAAAGCTTGAACTCGATTTTCTCGGCTGTAATTTTTTTTTAGGTTTGTACGTTAAAATATCTTCTTTTTTTTTTTTTTTTTTTTTTTTTATAATCTACACGCGCTCAAGGGATTATGATTACCCTTTAAATGTTTGAACACAGCGCGGGCGTGAAGTTAAGGAAGAGAAAGAAGGATAGGAAAGATGTGTGGCACGATGTTCTGAGACTGAAGGTTGTTGTCTCAGCTATTTTATCTCCAGGGATGGCGGCTGAACTAAAGCGGAGAATGCCGTGTCTTATTTCAATGTCGCTTATGATTCACATTATTTTATTCGTGTTCATCCTTGTTGGGTATACTAGTTTAACTCAATTACATGTTGTTAGTGTTATGCCTGAACAACATGTAATGAGTAAACCAGCAACCCATTGATGACAATTTTTAGAAGGTTTTTAATGGAATTAAAACGACATAGACGACGGCAGGGATCGAACCTGTGATCATGAGGTTCACAGGCGAGCACACATCCATCGCGCCACGGCCACCCC
This sequence comes from Chrysotoxum bicinctum, assembly GCA_911387755.1. NCBI lineage: Eukaryota > Metazoa > Arthropoda > Insecta > Diptera > Syrphidae > Chrysotoxum > Chrysotoxum bicinctum. Next base: position 66,354,142 of record OU426990.1, on the reverse strand, counting down.
CTTTGACTTTTGTTGAGAACAAAATTTGAAACCTCTTTCCAAAAAAAAGTTATCGACGAAAAACTGTCGAGATTTTGAAGTAAAAAATGGTTTTTAACGTTTATCTCGCCTCATGTTCATCTGATCAAAAAAATACTTAAGTTGTTTTTTATAGATCACTTTATTTCCTACATTTTGGTCTATTTAAATTTTATGTGCGACAAAAACTGTAGGAAATATAACCTGTCAAAATGGCCAATAGCCTGCGAAAATTAAAAAAAAAAAATTTACTCACGTTTGAAAATTTTCAAATTTGAAATTTAAAGAAACAGTTCAAACTCTTTTCCGCAACACCACCGAGGTAGAGTTACGACGCATTTTTTTTAATATGGGATCTCCAGGAGGTATAATCCAGATCCAACGATGTTGATAGCAACGTTTTGGGAGCCGCCGGAGAAAAAGTTTTTATTGTGTTGTTCAATGGGAAGGAAAATGGGTCACTGGATTCTTTGCGATATAGCGACTTTGTTAAAACGTCAAAAAAACTAAGTTTAATCTATCTTCATTACCTCCTAGTGCAACAGCTGCTCGGCAACACACATTCCATACCTACCATCAAGTACAGGCTTGGATCGATGTTCACCATGACCCACTAAAATGGGGTTGGAAAAGAACTCCGAGGGGATTAGAGCCAGTTACAACTACTATACCCTGCAAATGCAAGGGCCAGTGTGGCCAAGCTTGTGGCTATCGGAAAACTGGTCTGAATTGTTCCTTATTATGTTTCTACTGCAGTGGAAAAACATGCGAGAATGTTCCTACCTTGCAAAATTTACTGGAAGATGAAGACGCATGTGAAGACTTTTCCTCAACTGAAAACATTGAAGAAACTACCATTGACGATCCCAGCACAAACAAAGTTAATATGATCATTGATGTCCGCACGCCTAGCCCCAAAAAAAAGGAGATAAGAACGACATGAAAAAACTATGCCACATTGAGATATCGATAGGCTGATGTAGAAACGAAAACTATTTAATCGTGGATTATACCTCCTGGGGACACCACATTAAAAAAAACGCGCCGTAACTCTACCTCGGTGGTGGTGTGGAAAAAAGTTTGAACTGTTTTTTTAAATTTCATAATGAACATAATCAAATTTGAAAATTTTCAAACGTGAGTAAATTTTTGTTTTTTTAATTTTCGCAGGCTATTGGCCATTTTGACAGGTTATGTTTCCTACAGTTTTTGTCGCACATAAAATTTAAATAGACCAAAATGTAGGAAATAAAGTGATCTATAAAAAACACCTTAAGTATTTTTTTGATCAGATGAACATGAGGCGAGATAAACGTTAAAAACCATTTTTTACTTCAAAATCTCGACAGTTTTTCGTCGATAACTTTTTTTTGGAAAGAGGTTTCAAATTTTTTGCTCAACAAAAGTCAAAGAAGATATTTTAACGTACAAACCTAAAAAAAAATACAGCTCTATATATGATAGGAGCCGAGACAATCGAGTTCAAGCTTTCCAAAGCCTTTTTCAAAATGGCGGACAACGCATGGGCGTTTTTTGTTCGAACTTTTTGGAATTACACTCTCCAATAGGTACTCTTTAAGAAACAAAAAAAAAATTCGACGCAGTATTTTTTGTAGATATTTCGAATTAATTAATTTAATTTGACTGGACTACGAGTACTAAGAGATTTTCGGTTTCTTCGATGCAAGTTCCATTCAGGGACAATGACATTGTTATGCCAGCAACTTCTTGTAGTCAAAGATGTTCTGACCTAGGAATATTAAAACAACAACATATTTTTGACATTAAATTGCTATAAATGTTTTCTTTTTTTCGTAACTTTTTATTTAATTAATTATATTTCTTTAAGTAGGCTTAAGGTCAATTGGTTTCTTACAACTTAACTTCCCACCAAACCGAAATCTGAGATTTCAGCTGAAAATGTTGAGATATCAAAAAAGTGTAACACGATTTCATTGAGACTTCGTTGAATTTCAGAGTTTTCGTTGAGCATTAAATCTTATGCCATCAATTTGAAATATCAAAAGTTTTCAGCCGAAATCTCGTATTTCGTTTAGGTGGGAACATAGTTTTTAAAATAGAGACTTTTTAAATCGATGACAAGAATTTTAGTCACAACACAAAAGTCTAATTCTTGAAGCGTTAATTTTGAATTTTTTTGCAACAATAAATTATAGATAAGAAAGAGTGATATCAATCTTTTAATGTTTAAAAAATTCTTTTTGATAATTACCTAATCAACCTGGGAGGTATAGTATGTTATTTCACCCAATGTTATTATTGTTATCAGATGTATTTCACTTTCCTTTCGTTATTGAAAAAAAAAATGTTTGATATGGAAGTGAACAGATTTTATAAAAATGACTGCAATTCTTCGGAAAACTGGTATCCTTACACCAAACTGTAATATTTTAAAATTCATAATTCAAAAATGCGTTGTAATAATATGGTTGTGAACTGGACATCGATTTTTTTTTATTTTGTTATGTTTGGAAAATCAACGATTCAAGGTTGTATTTTAGACACTTTTAAATGCTATTTAACAAATAAAATATTAAAATAGAAATACTGTTTGTTATGAAAACAAAAATTAATACTTCCGATATTTACAAAAAACCAATCGCTAAAAAAGCGAAAAGGTTTTGCCAACTATTTGCATGTAACAAATTTTATTTTGCAATAGTGGAACTGTTCTGCTACTTTAAAGTTTGTGCATTTGCATCTATTAGATTTTGTTTCCCAAATGAAAGAACGTTTTAATTTTTTTTTGGGATAGTTAAAATTGGTTGCTGCTATAACAATTATCTAGGCAACACAACATTTATGTAGGAATCGGAATAGCAATTTTTTGAGAAATTTTGATATCCTGAATTTGAATTCGGTCGCAAATGTTCCCATCCCAATCCGTTAAAGTTTTTATTTTCTCGCTACATTTGAGGTTATACTCGTAATACATGACAAAATTAATTGCATGCAAAAAAATAATAATTATATATATAAAAATATATAATGGTTTCGTACAAACTTTACTCAATATATGAAAAATTCTAACATTTCGGGCAGAGTTATCTCCAACGAAAATAAATATTTGTATTATAGAAATTCGAATTTGATTTTGAATGAGAATAGTAAAAGTTATTATGTCGTAATTTGGTTTTGTAACGATAAAACTAACATCTAGGTTAGAATATGTCTTGAGCTTGCTTTCGAGATATTTCGAAAATATCAGAAACCTAAGATAAAGTAACTGCATGGAAGTCAAAATTCGTTTTTTTTTTTAAGTTTAAATTGAAAATTTTAGGCATGTTTTAATATTGTTTTTCGCATACGGCAAAAAGTGTAAATTATTTTAATAATTTAATTTTATATAAAATATATTTTCCTTTATATTTATTTATATTTTTCTTTTTTCATTTTAGTTCAAATTTTTACAATGGTGCCCAGAAGTAAGTTAATACTAAGAATATTAATTTTTGTTCTATACCATAGAATTCTTTTATCTTAAATGACTTTTTTGGTCACTTTTTGGTATTGATAAATTGAGGCATTTGCTCAAGTAAATTTCTTAGGAATGCAAATATGTACATTTTTTTCATTTCTACTAAAGGTACCATTATTATTAAAAAAAAAATATTTTTCTTCAAAAATGACAAGATTCTCATCTTAATAAGTTTTTTTCAAACATTTTGGAGAAAATGGGAAGCAAAGATATTGGTCTATAATTGGAAACATTTTCCCTGATACGAGTACCTTTTTGAATAGAAGTAATACTTTAGCTCTTTCTAAACACTTAGGGAAATTACCACATTTAGCACTTGAATTATACAAGTAACTTAGCATATCCACAACAGAAAAGGAATTTTTTTTTCAGAAAAATACTAGATATACTGTCGGAGGAACTTGAATTTTTATTTTTTAACGAAAGAATATTGATTTCATTTGAAATGGAACTTGGATCAGTTAAAGAGACACCATCAATTTCTAAATTATAAATTTCAATTGAAAACCTATCTTTACCTAAGATGTTATCTACCACTCTCCATTCTTCTCTGACATTTCATTTAGCTTCTATCAATTGCTAAATTGGTTTTGATTAACATCTGTTTTCTAAAATAACTCGAACACACCATTTACTTGACAGATCATGAAATAGATCTGTTCGGAAGATTGAGAATGTGTTCTCGGGCCCACCTGTCAACAATAGTTGGCGTTAATGAGTTTTGTAAAGTGTTCCCAAATTGAGGATGTTGATAATTCATTTTTGAACGGGTTTTTCATTTTTCAAGTTCTTTTTTCAGATATGCTATATTATTTGTATTATTTAGATGTCAATTTTCTCTGAAAACCAATATGGACTTGTAAGTCTATTCGTCTAATCACTTAAGTCCCAAAGATGGAAGAAAATCGGCTGTATTGTGGTATAAGCAGTCAAATAGACAAAATTGCGGGATTCCCTATGTTAGTGTTTCCTATCATAGCAATGTCAAATTTTGATATAAATCTCGTGTTCGATTTTTTTTATAAATCTAAAACATCTATGTACTGAACGCAAAATTAATCATCAAATTTTGTTTTTGAAGTACTTTTTTACCTTTAGAATTTTTTCTGTTAAGTGGAAAAGATAATATCGGTCTAGTGGCTGGTGCCAGTGTTGATACGCATTTGTGCCCGTGTTATCGCATTTTCCATGACTTTCCGCAAGATTTGCAATGACAACTATTCGCATTTCTGTCAATCATTCCCCTTAGGCTGAAAACACACCGGATAAACATGTTTTTTTGTTTCGTGAAACAAGAGAACATTGTTTCTTATAAGACTAAACACACCAAAGAAAACGAAACAAAACACATGTTTTTGTTTTGAAGTGTTACGATGGTGGTTGTCGAAAATACATGCTATTGTATACGAGCAACACACACCGAATGCAACAAAACTGTTTCGAACAAGGGTCGTTGACGATAATTGCATACTTTCTTATGGCGCAACGCACACCAAATGAAACAAAACATAAAAACAAAAGCAAAACAGAAAAACATGTTTCGTTGCCGATAGCTGACCTATTGTTTTTTGCAAAACAAAATTTTGACTCCGTTGTTTTTATTTTCTTCTTTCGTTGCACTTTACAGATTTATTTGCTTCTACGTTTACTCTGCGCGCAAATTTTAAATAAATATGAAATATGTAGATGGAGAGAAGTTCATTTTTTTAATCAAGGAAATTATAAAGATAAGGAACATGCCAATAAACTTACTATTGATAAGCTGTGGATTGCTACTGCCTACTATGACATTTGAAGATTTGCAAGATTAAAAGCTTTTCTCTTTTCTTATAAATAAAAACATAATGTCTGTTTTGTAAACACAAAATTGTTATTTGTGTTTACTTGCCGTAGAGTTATAATCTTTCAGCCGGAGTTAAGCTTTTATGATAGTTCGTATTTTGTTTCATTTCAACGCACACCAAACGAAACAAAAAAACAAAACGTTTTGTTTTGTTTTATTTTGTTTCGCTTGGTGTGTGTTCAAATAAAAAATGTTTGTTTGACTATCGAATAAAAAACGTTTTGCTTTATCCGCTGTGTTTTCAGCCTTAAGTGCTGCTGAGACTTGTTGGCATAAGTCCGCGACTTCAAATAGCCCTTAAGATAGAAGTCTGAGATTGTTAAATGCCAAATCGCCAAAACAGGAAATTACGCGACCAGGAAACGCTTCCTTCACAATAACATGATGTGTGTGCTACTGTACCGACTTGTTGAAACCACATTTTCAATAAGCTTCGTTCATTCAATTCCGGCAGTAAGAAGTCGGTAATCACGGCCCCGTAGCGTTCGGCAGTAACAGTGATCATATTGCTGATGGTGTCCTCAAAAAACTACGGCCCAATCACTCCTCCCGCGTGAACGCCGCCACCGCAAGCATTAATTGGATGCACTGTTTGCACTTTGTACGGAAACATGTGTAAGTCTTTCACTAAAATTCGCTGTGGGACCCGTCTGGTGATGTTCAATTGTGTTACCCGTCGTTTGGTTGATGTTCCTTCATTCTCAGTGATATCAGCAGCCACAGGCTCGATATTCTCGGCCGAACGACCAGTCCAATGGCAGCCACATGGTATCCTGTGGTCCCGCTCTGTGCGAGTCGAGTAGCTAAGCGCCGGAATATTTTCCCAGTAAGATTAGGAAATCGACGTCAAATTCACGCTGCGCTTACACGACCGACCTATTATTGGTCACAAAAATCGACACAATTCTTCCACGCTCTTATTGAGTATAACCCTCCATTGCTTGTCTGTTTGTATACTGAAATGTTAAATATGATTGACGTACGACGCCATTTACAAAAATTATACCATCTTTTGATAGGTCATTAATTATTCGGCAAGTTAAAACATTTTTTCGGAATGCTTAGTCAATTTAGAAAAAAACAATTTGTTAATCTTTGCACATTTATTTTTCTTGGATTTGCGAATTTGAAGAAGATAAATTGCAAATTTTTATTAATAAATCAAACAAATGATTTCTTTAATATTTTTTAAGGATATTTCAGAATTTTTTGGTTTTAAATAAAATTAAACTGTTTTTCGTTAAATTGCGCATTATTATATTTTGCAATTAAAATAAGTTCATGTTTTGAAAAACAACCTTTTTTATACAAAAACGTGTTAAACTTATTGCGAAAATCGTTAAATAAAATTAACATTACAAATACCAATATTTCATTTGCTTTCGATGAAATACTTGACGTTAATATTTCACTTTTAACTTCTGGCTCGATAATAATTGAATCTTTTGTATCCAAATGAATGGGAGGACACGTATTGCTAAAGGAATATTGTTCAATTTTGTTTCTAACAACTTGTCTTACCTGTTCAATACGATATTACGACGTTTGTCATTTAAGATAAGAAAACAAAAACAAAAGCTACAACTAACTAGCAAATGTAGTTAACCTATTCAAGTTATTTAAATTAAATGTGCATTTTTTAAACTTTTCAAATCATATCATTGCAAAAGTTGTAATTTTCTTATTCGTAGATAAAGAATTTTTTTTTAATTAATTTCTAATTCAACCCTCTGTCTATAGTGTACGGGCGCTGGTACTGTTGGTATTTACACAAGCGCCCTATTCTAACATCAGAATCAAACTAATCAAGTCGGAGAATAATAAAATAATAATAAAAAAAAAACATACACATATCTAAGTATATTCACTTCTAACTCTCTTTTATCTTTGTATCTGTTCTGTATATCGTATAGTTCAATCGCCAGAATGTCGAGTCTAGATACATTTAGCTGATTTGTCGTGGCAATTTAAAAATATAAAAACCATTGCGAGCTCAGCGGACAAAAGCATTCTATAGCTGATCGTTTTGTCAGCAAGATCGTTTGCTAGGCAGGAGTGAATTCAAATTCAACACATAAGATGATTTATTTATAATAATCGCATTAATATAAAACATCTATTAATCAAAATTGACTATATTCTAACTCAAAAGTGATAAATTGTTCTGTTGAACGTGTACTTAAAACGTTTTGTTTCTTTTTGTTATTAATTGTTTTACAAAATATTTTTCTTTCATTTACAAAAGTAATATAATATTTATTAAGTGTTATTTCTACATTCTGATAAAGTTTAATTTAAAAGAAAATAATTATATAAATCATTAGTAAAAATGATTAGTTTGCGTGCTGTACCATTAGGAGTATTGTGTGTTTTACAATTGATTTCGGAACCTTTGTTGGTTCGAGGTGCTGTTATTGCTTCAGATGGAATTCCCGAAGCGGGAACTGTAGTCCTGCCGGCTTGGTAAGTTTTAAATTACAAGTTTGTTAATTTAAAAACCAAATAAAAAATAATAATAACCTTATACTCGTATATCATTCATGGTCTCTAAAATTAAGACGTTTGCAGCGATTTCAAGTGATGATTTAATTTATGGTTTATACTTTAAACTGGTGAAAGAAAAAATACTCTCTTACATATATAAAAGCTTGAAAATTTTGAAAATTATAAATTACCCTATTTTGAAATTTCAATATAAAATCTTCTATCTTTTATAGGCAAAAAAAAAAGTCGGGATTTTTATGTTTTCATTTTGTTTGCTCCTTTGGAAAAAGTACTCCAGGAAATTTTTAATTTTTTTAAGACCTATTCGTTTTTTATTATTTTTAAAAATCAACAAATGCAGAGTTCTAAATTAAGTTTTTATTTTTCAAAATTTGGAATTAAATTTATATTGCAATCTTAGAACCCCTTGGCATAATGGTCAGTGCATTGGTTTCAGTTGTAATTCCAACTGATGCCACCAACAAAAAAAGATGATTTATGCATGGTCTGATGCCGTCTGCGAGAAAGTGACAAATCCTCCAAAAGTATGTTTCCCCTTCATTAGAAATCATTCATAAAGTGATGTGCAATATAATATGTTCTAAAAACTCATCACAAACGCGTATACTAGGCGTATTTTATTGATAATCTATACACAGTGCAGCAATGGAAGTCCGAATAAAATGCTTTTTTGACTACATATACACTTTTACTTAAAATTTTTAAGTTGGTATGCTTTGCATTTATACCCATGTCAAAATCAGCTGATGTGGAAAAGAAGTAAAATAAATTTGTAATTTCTTACAAAAATAATACAAATTGAAATGAATAAAGATTCAAAACAGAAAAGGGCTATACATAATTTCTGAGTTTCTTTTAACAAATCATCTTAATTTAGTAGATATTTCAGACTCATTAAGTGAACAAATTAAAAGGAAACAAAAACTAAAAATGAAATACAGTGGCTCCAACGAATAATCGGACAAAAGTTTGTCCAACATAAATGTGCCTATAACTTAAGAAAACATTTGCTAAATAGGTGCATATTTTTTCGTTAATTTGCAAATACGGGATTCAAAATAGTTTTTTTTTATTCAGTCGTGAATTAGTAGTAGACACTAGATACAAATAATAAATCAAAGCTTTTTTTAAATGGCTCCAAATGGAAAGCAAACTACTATCGAAATCAGACAATTAATTCTTAAATTAAGTTTTGAAGGGAAAACCGTAAGAGAAATTGCCGAATTGATTGGAAAAATAAATCTACCGTCCATGATACGAGTATTATCACGAGATTCCGGGACGAGCTGAGGTTGGCCAACAAAAGCAGAGAAGGACAAGGCAAAATCTTAAATGAGCGAGAAGATCCTTTCAAAAGTGCTAAAGAACTTAAGATATCTTAAGATGTTTGCCTTAATACGGTTCGCAATACATTGCATAAATTCGATTAATACGGAAGAATCGCCAGAAAAAAACCGTTTATAAGTCTTAAAAATAAAAAAAAAATAGATTGAAATATGCCAAAGAGTATTTATTAAGAACATCAGATTTTTGGGATCAGGTAATATCATGGTATATCGTTTTAAAATATTTTTGTCTTATAGTTTTATAATACGAGTATTAAGGTTTTATTCACTGATGAAAACAAATTTAATTTGCATGGATCAGATGGAAAGATGTTTGTGTAGCGTAAGCCAAGTGCAGAGTTTAATAATCAAAACACAAAAGCCACTATTAAGCACGGAGGAGGCTCGGTAATGGTTTGGGGCTTTATGTCCAGTGCTGGAGTAGGCAATTTGCATTTTGTTGATGGTAAAATGGACAAATTTGTCTACCTCAACATTTTGAAAGAAAATTTTAACCAAAGTGCAGAAAAATTGGGTATCGCAAACAACTTTGCTTTTTATCAAGATAATGATCCCAAACAAACGTCTTGTGTTGCAAAGCTTTGGTTGATTCATAACTGTCCCAAGCTTATAGAAACACCTGCACAGAGTCCAGACCTCAATGTAATTGAGCATCTTTGGGAAGAATTAGCGAAGAGAGTGTATAGAGTGTATACAACAAAATTTAACACGTTAGTTCAGCTAAAGGGAGCTTTACTAGAAGCATGGAACTCTATAGAGCCGGAAGTATGCTAAAACTTGGTAAAATCCATTCCTAAGCGCTAACAGGCCGTTTTTGGATAACAGAGGATACGCAACTAAATATTAGTCACCGGATTTTTTCATTTTTAGAATTGCTCCTTTGTCTTGCCCGATTATGCGTTGATCGCAAATTGAAGTATTTTCGTTTTTCAGTAGAAATGTACCGTTATTGTTAGAAAATTGTTTTTTTTTTTAGTTTCTTAGAGAGAAAAGTATTTAAACTATACATTAAGCCAATTTTTTCCTAAGCTAAGGGACATTTATATGAGATAAACACTTGTCCGATTATTCGTTGAAACCACTGTATATACCTACGAATAAACAATCCACTTTTGAATAAGCTAAGGGATGCGTTGGAAAAGTATACGTTTTCGTATAAATAAAACGTAAAGATGTGGTTTATGCTGAATTAACATCACTGACAAATTTATTGTCAAACAAGAGTGGCAAAATTATTAATAAAATCAAATCTTAATGGCCTGTATGTACACAAAGTCAAATAAAGGCTCGGTGTTAGAAAAAAATCATGTTCATGTGCTTTTTAATCGTTTGGCAATTTCATACTCTAACGTGACAGATAGGGAACATGCACACGCATTAAGAGGCAACATTTTGACCATTGACTATTACAGCCTTATTTACTAACTCGTTTTAGCGACGGAGTAAAGTTACTTCGACTTTACAACGGCTCTAATCCTGAAAAGCTTATTTATAATGAAAATGCACGAGGAATAGCGGTAGAATAATCTAAAACTGGTTCATAGGAGGTTTAAGGCCGTTTTAGTATCTAAATGTCATTTTGAAATGACATCTTGTGAAATTTACAAAAAGGAGTGTAAGCAATTTTTTTTCGTTTCTTATTAAGACAAAAAGGATAGATATTTTGCAATAATAAATTATTTATATTTTCCAAACGCTCTAACAGTTGTACGGTATTGGGAACGCAATGTGGTTGGTACATTCATTTATTGGATTTGAACTTTTTAAATGTATCCAATTTCCAATATGCATACAATGATAATAAAATGAATAATAATGGAAATCAGCTGGGGTTTGATTTAGGTGTGTAATAACCAGAGTTTTAGATTTGTCACTTTTTTCCCAGTATATTTGAAATAAGGAAGGCGTAGCTAAAACGGCTAAGAAAATAATTTTAAATAAGGATTTGTTTGACGTGGCGTAAACCAGAAGTGCTTCGGCTCGGTTCAACTATTCCCAGGTTGAACCCAGTATTAGTGAAAAACGTTTACCGTCTAATCGTAAATTAATATTTCAAACCACATAATTTTGGCTCTTGTGAAAATTTACCATAAACTAAACAAATATCACCGAACACATTCTCGAATAATCAAAACCTGCCAACCTCACGAAAAATAAAACTTTTGCAACCAATTTGAGTGTCACTGTAATCCAGATGCTCCAAAACTTTATCAGCAATATTATGTGCACTCTTATTACTTCCTAGTTCATACACACTATTCCTTTGTTGTTGTTTACTGTGTAAAATTTTACTGCGCTGCCTATACATTTACCAATAAAAAACGACTACTGTCTTGACTGTGTTTCGGTCTTCTTACAAACTTTTTACCACCGTCTGCACCAAACAGATGCATTTTAAACTTGTCAGACCATCACGTGTTCCGCCATTTTTCTTCGATCCATAGAAGATGCTGCAAAGTATTTCCGTATTTGTCTATGTTGAATAGTTAACAATGGACAACTTCTCGGCCTTCTAGAAGGCAGTTTATATTCCAGCCACCTTCATCTTATTGTTGGAGTGTTAAAATCCAGGCTTGGGTCCCTTTTTACTTGCAACTTATATGTACTATAAGGCAAGTTATGCATTCGGAAAAAAATCGAACTCGAGATTTTGATCAAAGTTGACATTACGATGATAGCGAGGACTAAAAAAGTGGGTCTTGCAATTCTGTCTGTCTGTCTGTTTGTCTGTCTGTTCGACTGCAGCTAAACGGCTCGGTTGATTTTCTATAAACTTGGTAGATATGGGTTTTATTTTTTTCCCCCCGGATGTTTTTTATTTGGTTTTTTTAAGACCAAAAATAACGGTACCTGCCATACAAATTTTTTTCGAAATTTTATAAATATTTTTTTTTCTTAAAAACTGTCCCACAGATTTAAAAAAAAAATCAAAAAATTTCATTTAGTTAAAGCTAGCTAATGGTTGAACAAAAATTTCCAAAAAATTGATACTTTTGGTACCCCCCTCGGAATCAATTTTTTTGATTCTTGATTTTCTCAAAAACGGTACAAGGGATTTTGATCATTTTTTTCTGCTAAAGGTCCCCAATAGTTTAAATATTATTGTGAATTCAAATTTTCAAAAAATAATTTTTTGCATTTTTAAAAAATATTTCAATTTTTTTTTTGAAAACTCAATATTTTGAAAACTCCAATCATAAAAACAATATAATCTACAAGAAATGAAAAAAAAATTATTTTACCTAAAAATAACGGTACCCTCTATACAAAAGTTAAAAAATGGTTTTCGAAAATCGTATTTTTCTCGAAAACGGTTCCGAGAATTTTGCTAAATTTTTTTTTTTCTTTTGATTAATTTCTACGATCTATAATTTAATAAAAAGAATTTTTAAATTTAGATATTACTGACTGTATCTACGATAGAACGATTTTTTCGAATTTTGAATTTCTCATTATCGGCACAACGGATTTCAATGAAATTTTCTATAGACAAGCTTTTCTAAAAAGTTTAGGAAACATTGCATTTCAAAACTTAAGACTTTTGGAAAATTCAATATCTCAAAAACGGATCAATAGTTTTTTTTTGTAGATTTAATTTTTTTTCGTACATTAATAAACACTTTAAATTGGCGTTCTAAAATTTTGTTCTTAAAAATGTTTTAAAAATTTTGTATAAGAGAGCTTATATTTTTAAGAAACCGCTACAATGAATTATAATTTTGTTCTTGCATAAACTAATTTTTGCTTAAAACACATGGCATCCTGTGGTTAGCTCCAACTGCTAAAGGAGTTCTTTTAGTTATTTAAAAAATTAAAAAGTGAATTTTATCCTTAAGAACAGTTTTCTCTAATAACATTCATTTTTGAAATTCTTAGTCGTTTACATAAGAGAAAGTTCGTGCAACCCAGTCTTGCATTTTATTTATTTAGGTTGAAGTGATAAACCGGTTAATCTCAACAGCCCTTGTATCTATCTATCAATCAGTAGTTTATTTCTTGGTCTTTCTCGGGTTTCTGGGGGGCTGGTCCATTTTAAGGCATTTTTAACTTCCCATAGGGAGTTATTGTAATCGGTCCGATTTGTCACATTGGAATTTTTGACATTTCTTGACGTTTCAAGGTCCCTAGAGGCTATATCAATCATTTTTAGAAAGATGTCTGTGTGTGTGTGTACGTACGTTCGTACGTTCGTACGTTCGTACGTCCGTACGTTCTTGTACCATTTTTCGTCGTCGATATCTCAAGAACGAGTAAAGATATCGACTTCAAATAAATTTTATTTAATAGATAATAACTTCAAAAGAGGCTGAAAGGGCGTTTATTAAAATTCAGTGAATAGTGTTTTTACTATAACGGTTTAAAAAAAAAGTAAAAATTTTGGTTAGCTTCAAATATCTCACGAAAAAATAATGCTATTGATTTCAAATTAAATTTAATTTACTCATTATAAGGTCATACAGATTTGGTATGAATTTGGAAAAAAATGAACATACCGTTATTTTTTTAAATAAAAAAAACTGAAAAAAAAATTTCATAACCCAGATATTCTAAGAACGGAAAACAATTTGAAACTCAAAATAATTTTATTTTACGAGAAATAGTGTGTTTGACAACTGGTGAAAATTTCAAAAAAAATCAATTTACAGTTTTTTTACAAAAAATAAAAAACTATACAAAATTCTATTGAAAATTGGTAAAAATTGTTTTTCGACTCAAATTTCTCGAGAACTAGTAGTGATATTGACTTCTAATTTAGTTTATTTTATACATAGTATAATTTTGTACAATTGGTAAAATGTTGACAAATATTGAATTAATAGTTTTTTTTTTAATAAAAAAACTATTAAAAATTCTAGTGAAAACTAGTTAAAATTGTATTTCAAGTCGAATTTCTTGGGAATGAACACCGATAGTGGCTTCTTAAGTACATATGTTGTTTTATACATCGATATCTTCTCGTAAGAATGTATACTAAGCGACATTTCTAAAATTGTTCAGGAAACGAAAAAAACGAAGAAAGTTCTAGTTGAATCATATTGTGCTAAGAGACAATTTTGGTTAAACTAAGTGACATCTAACAAAATTTTTTGTTGCTCACGACAATGAGATCTTTATTAATGTCGCTTATTGTCGGTTATTTGAAAAAACAAACTATATATAAAGTTTTCAAGACCACAAATGGGAAGTTATCAATGTGGGTCGCACCCAGCCTCTTTTTTTTTTATATTTCACACGTTCTCGAAGGTGAACTGATGTGCATTTGCATTCCTAGCGAAATGGGTATCACAGTTGAACTGATTGAGGGGAGGCTACTTCTAGTGAGCATTGCTTGTGAAAGGAGCGAAAAAACAAGAAAATACATGAAACATTCCGACGGTGTTAAAGAATGAATCCATGTAGCTCTGTTTCCTACCAGTTTTAACGTTCTGTTCCGAATTCTTTTCAATAAGTGGAGAGAAGTTTGAGCTGCACCTGCCCAAAAATGTGAGTTGTACTCGAGAAATCCTAAGCATTTAACATAATTTTTGAGGTCTCTAGAATGTGGTCATTCCAACGAAGATCTACGTTGATACACATACCGAGTACTGTTAGCTTTTCGGTTTCTTCGATGCAAGTACCATTCAAGGAAAATGGTATAGGGGGTACATTTTTCATCAAGGACAATAGACAGCATTGAGTTTTGGAAGCATTAAACTCCACCGGATTTTTTATACCCCATTTAACAATTCTGTAAATCATATGAAACCGTGGCAATTCCACTTCCGATTGAGATATTTTGCGAACATCAAACCTGTCTCACGATTGTATATCCTTGACTTCTAAGCTTTTTGATAACTTATGTTAAATGATGAGAACAATGTCGCTTACGATCCATGATTACATGTTCTGCCATTTAAAAAATAAACAATAATGACTCACTTCTCTTGATCTAATAACATCAAAATCAAGATCAAGATTGACTGCATTCTTATAAACCTATTTTTTTTTTCACATCAAAACTTAGCAATGGTACCCATTAACGGGACAATGAAACAAAAGCAACGCAACGTCTAAATCCACGTGAAACAACAAGAGAAGTGCGACATATTTTAAAGGTCATCTTAGCAGCACTTGTTTCACTCTTTCTTAGGGAAATTAAACCTTTTCAAAAATTTTTTTTTGACACCTATTATTTTGCACACCACTGTATGTGTCATGACCTGATATAAATTGCGATTTATAATTGATTGTTTTTCAAGCGCATGGTAGAAAAAAAAACAAAAGGAATTTGTAATGTCATTAAATTTTTAAAACTTCAAAAATTAAATTTTATAAAATTCACTTATTGAATTTTCCAAAAAAAATATTTTTATTTCAAAATACGTGATCGACGTTCTTCTGTATAAATTTTAATAAAATTGTGAAAAGCTGTTTTAAAATAATAAGAACATGAATAATAAGACTGATCATTGTATCTCTTCAGATGATTTCTTCATTGTTTTGCTTTCTTATAAAGAGTGGGCCAGATAAAAGTTTCTTTTTAAAAATACAATAAAATGAACAAAATTTAATTTTGTTCATGTACATATCATGGCTTGATTATTAAGAGCAAACAATCCCATTAATTATAGAACTCAAGTGACTGCCTCGGCTAGCTTCAATTGCTGAGTCAACTGAGCCTTGTAAGGGTGAAAAATGTTGAGCTGTTGAGATCGATGACGAGTTGGTGTTCACATTTTCGGCTACATCAGTGCACCGTACGATGACGGGACTTGTACAAACTTGCATACAGCAGGCGCGGTGGTTGCTTCATTTCGGCCAAAGCTTCTTTTCAAAAAACGCACCTTTTCGGCTTAACAGCACTCATTTTGGAAATAAATTTTCGATATTTCCCAATGTTGCTCAAACGTGAAACGGCACATTTAGTTCTGCGGAGGTATGATTCTGAATTTTTGTCAATATTTCGAGCGGGAAAAAGCTGTCAGTGTCAAAATAACTTATGATTTACCACTGTACATGACATTTTTTGTTTTGTTGTCTGGCACATAAATACAAATCTGACACAAGGGACACACAATTGAACATGCGAGAAGTATGCACTTTAATTCCGCAAACATTCAATGACTGCCCTTCTGATTTGTTTATATGTAGTCATTGCGAATGCTAACCGCACGGGAAAACTGTAAAACCCAACATGAAGGCGGTTTACCTTAAAGTCCTAGATTAAGTGCAAGAATTTATTAATAAAATAAAATTTCTGTTAAGTGACGTTTACTAACTCCGATTAAGCTTAACAACAGAAGAAAGAGGTTCAGCGAGGGTTAAGAAATAGAGTTGGCAAACTCCTGTTTTTACTCCTTTTACATTATTCTTGGGATATTGTTCATTATTTTCTTTTATAAGAAAACAAAACAAACCACAAAAAAGAAACAGACACAGCCAATTGCCAATTAATTTAGGCAGAAATAGGACATAAAGAAGAGAATTCTTACTTATTGTAGTAGATTTTTAATAAAACTTTATAAAACAGGTTTGCCAACCTTATAATGCTAATAACTAAATACTAAAAAGGGGTAGTTTACACTACAAGAATCATTGGGATTTATGGCATCAAATCGCCTTATTCTTAGAAATGTTCCCTATAAATTGTTGCTTTTAAGACATTGTGTTGTTTTTCAGTTTCTTCACCGGCTTGTGTATGCCACTGCAGATTTGGTATTTCTGTTTTTATCAACATTTTGATTACCACCCCGACTTTTAATTGACGATTCTTAGTACAATCCAGCGAATTTTAAAACTCCGTCGAATAGTTTTTTTTTTTATATATAATCTACCCGCGCTCAAGGGATTAGATTACCCTTTAAATGTTTCAACATAGCGCGGGCGTGAAGTTAAGAAGAGAAAGAAGGATAGGAAAGATGTGTGGCACGATGTTCTGAGACTTAAGGTGGTTGTCTCAGATATTTTATCTCCAGGGATGGCGGCTGAGCTAAAGCGGAGAAATGCCGTGTCTTATTTCTATGTCGCTTATAATTCACATTATTTTATTCGTGTTCATCTTGTTGGGCATACTAGTTTAACTCAATTACATGTTGTTAGTGTTATGCCTGAACAACATGTAATGAGTAAACCAGCAACCCATTGATGACAATTTTAGAAGGTTTTTTAATGGAATTAAAACGACATAGACGACGGCAGGGATCGAACCTCTGATCATGAGGTTCACAGGCGAGCACACATCCATCGCGCCACGGTTGACGTCATCATCTTGACTATTAACGATTTTTAGGTCATCATTTCCTCAGCACAATGTTTCGCATCAATGTTTTCGGCAGCCGATATAATTATGAAGTACGTTTACTCAACCAATCATGATTTTTTGTAGTTTTGAACAATATTTGAAAACACCTCCATGATAAGTTGGGTCTTTGGTTCAATGAACTGGGGAAATATAATGCAGCCGTTCGAAATGTCAGTTGAGATTTTGCATTGCCAATATCCAACAATTGTTTTAAAAATATTCCTCCACATTGGTGGTTCTGCAACTCGATACTCACGTTCATGAATGATTTGAGTGTCTTAATGCTATGTTTCCACCAAATGATTATCTTAATTTAGATTAAATAAATCTATGAAATGTTTCCACCGGAAATGGTGCGTCATCTTCGAGGTTTTTCCAGTCTTAAAGGCGAATCTTATTAAATCTCGGTTTAGTGGTTGGTGGAAATGTACTATAATACAAAACATATTGCTCAAAAATTTTAAACATTACTCGTTTAAGGAAATAATCCGGTTCTACAGTCGTTTGGTTGTGAGACTTTGTTTAACTTTTCCATAATTTTAAACACGCACAACAATTTATATATCTAATTTGGGTTTCTTAACGTAACGCGATAAATTAACGTCAGAAAAATGGATATAAATGGTATCTACTTAATTAAAAAGTGGAGAAGATTGAAATCTTAATCTTTCCTTCGGCTTTTTTGGTCACAATGGTCATTGCCAAATCCATTGTGACCAAAAAAGCCGAAGGAAAGATTAAGATTTCAATCTTCTCCACTTTTTAATTATAATCCGAATTAGTCAATAATTCATATTCTATAAATGGTACCCCTCATGGAACCATTTTTTGTTTTTAATTTTCTCAAAACGGTACAATCGATTTTGATAATTTTTGTATGCTTAAGCTACCCAAAAGTTTGGATAGTATTTTGTATTCAAATTTTCCAATAATTTTTTTTTTTATTTAATTCTTTTTTTTCAAATCTCAATGTTTCGGAAACCCCATGCTCGATTTTTTTTAAAACTTGACAGGTAAAAGTTTCTTAATATAATCTACAAAATGTAGGAATAAAAATTTATTTTATATGAAAATTAGAATACGCACCATACAAATGCTAAAATATGGTTTTAGAAAACCGTATTTTTCTCGAAAACGGCTCCTAGAATTTTGTTAATATTTTTTTTTAAATTTTCTTTCCATTAATGTTTGCGGACAATAATTTAATCAAAACAGATTGAACTTAAGATATTACTGACTTTACCTACCATAGAACCATTTATCGAATTTTGAATTTCGATAATGAGAAATAAGGATTTTAATAAAAAAAAGTTCGAAAACAATGCATTTTAAAACTTAAAAAAAATGGTACAAAATGTTAATTGAATTAGTACGATGCTAAAGCTGTTTTAGTGTGCAAATTTGCAAATTTTAATCAAATCATCATACTTTCTCTACCTTTTTGTTAAAGTTAAAATCATCGAATGCCTACTTTATTTATTTAGTATCGTGCTAGCTTCATATGACTCTCTGACATTTGCAAACATCAAAAAAGGTTCATGTACTTACTTTTTTACACGAAATGTCATTGTTTTAGGTGTGTTCAGAAGCAATTTATTAAGAAAATTCTTTTAGTACGATGCTAGTTAGAAAATGTTTAAAATTAAGAAGGAGTTAGTAAACTGCTATAAGGTTAGCAAATTGTTAAGTAGTGTCATATTAATTATTAATACCTTAATAATAGGCTGTTTAAAATTTTGCGCCATTGTTTTTAGGCTGCTTGAAAAAATTTCAATAAATTTTTTTTTTAAAAATTCGAAATCTCTAAAACGCTGGCGTTTTAAATTTTTTTCATAAGAAATTTTTAAAAAAATTATTATTAGAAATTATTATTATTTTTGTTTTTGCATAAACTAACATTTGCTTGATTATTATTTTAATTTTTAGTCTTTTACAAGTTGGTGCCATCCAGTCGTGCATTTTATTTTTTACAAAATTACGAATTCTGCATAAACGAAAGAAATACATAGGTACTTAATTCTTTAATATATTTTCTTGGTATTGCGTTTCAACTTGGGAACTTTGACTTCCTCTATAGAGCAATAACAATTCTCCAAAACTGTATATCTAACTAGTTCACAATAACACCGCCGCAATTTTTCATTTCACTTATTATTATCGACGAATCCCTACTTCTTTTGATTAGAAATTTTCTTTCGAACCGTTCAATACAAGTTGTACTAGACGGATTCAAGTCTGAAACCCACAATATAAATGCTGGTGTGCCCCAGGGCTCCGTTTTGTCCCCAACCCTCTTCCTCATTTTTATTAATGATCTCCTGTCTGTAACTTCTAATCCAATTAATTCTTTCGCTGACGATAGTACTCTTAGCTTTTCATATTCGTTTTCAGACTCACATCCCTCCTCTTCGGATGTGGAACTGCAACGACAAAATATGATAAGTTCATTAAATCACGACCTAAACAGCATTGTACAATGGGGAAAAAGAAACTGCGTCGAATTTAATGCTTCGAAAACTCAATGCTGTCTTATATCGTTAAAGCGAGATATACCCCCCTTGCCACTATCTATGAGTGGC
Source organism: Chrysotoxum bicinctum (assembly GCA_911387755.1). NCBI lineage: Eukaryota > Metazoa > Arthropoda > Insecta > Diptera > Syrphidae > Chrysotoxum > Chrysotoxum bicinctum. Next base: position 66,334,071 of record OU426990.1, on the reverse strand, counting down.
ACTTGCATCAACGAAACTGAACATCTCGATATTCTCGGTATGTGCATCACGAACCACCTCCTGTGGAACGATCACATACGCGATGTTGCCAAAAATGCCGCAAGATGTTTGGGTTTTCTGAGACGGAGCAAGAAATTCTTCTCTCCTTCTGATCTGGCTACAATCTATAAAACCTATATACGTCCAAAACTTGAGTATAACTCCCATCTATGGGCTGGTGCTCCAGCAACTTACTTAAGTCTCTTGGACAGTATTCAAAGAAGAGCTTTTAAAATGATTGGTGACAATAACATCATTGGCTCATTTACGTCACTCCAACATCGTCGTAATGTTTCTTGCCTCACCCTTTTTTACCGCTATTTTAACGGACTTTGCTCTAGTGAAATAGCCAGTTGCATTCCTCCCCTTAAACAATTCAACCGTAATACTCGCACTTCTAGGAATGCCCATCAATTTACCCTCGAGCCCAACTTCGGTCGTACTGTGAAGTACAGAGATTCGTTTTTTAGCGGTACTACGCGAATGTGGAATTCCTTACCACGCTCTGTCTTTCCCAGTCATTGCAATGCTCAAGAATTCAAAACCAATGTACACCGACACCTCCTTTCTAACCCCTCCCTTTTTTCCTAATGCTCACGCTGTTTCTCTGACATATTAAGAGTATAAAAAAAACCTTTGAGTGTGTGCTAATTATAAAAAAAAAAAATTATTTGATCGCTGTTACAAAAAATGTTCTAGTGAATAAGCCGATTTAATTCCTCAGTTCCACGGTAATAGTTTTGCTTCTAGAAATGCACGTCATTTTACTTTGGGGCCCAGTTTCGAACGTATTGTTAAGTTTAGGGATTCATTTTTAAGACGCACCACGAGAATGTGAAATTGTTAAGAGTCCTTCTGAAACGAGTCCAGAAGATTTCTGGATGAAAAATTTAAAACGACATTTATCCATCTAAGAAAATTCTCAATTCCTCCCATTTACTCGTTACGAAAACATTGGAGTTACTAAATCAAATACCTCCAATTTCAAGTTCTATATTTTTCAAATCCAAACAAAACGATGAATAGCCAACCGATTGAAATAAAATATATACTCGTACTGGCATGTCCTAGCCTCATTTGATAGTCCGAACTTCTAAGGAATTTTTATTTAAATTGTTGTAGTCCCTGAAACAATAAATCCGTTGCCCATGTCCTTTTATACTATGAACCTCTCTTTCGTTTTAAACTTTTACTTTATCAAAAATGTGTAACTGAACAGATTTCTTATCACACTGAAATTCAATTTTAATTTCATAACCAATTCAGACTTCTAATATCTGGGTGATTAATGCAATCTAAAAAAATCTTCATGATCCTGAGCCCAAATCTTGATCACGAGTCTTCCCACTGCTCAGTCAAATTCATGACCTGGCTCAATAATTGCTATTTCTATTTTGTTAATAATAAAATGTATTTTTGTTTCTCCTTTAAGCGATGTCTACTGCAAGGGCAAACTCCTGGATTGGGTCCAAATGAATTCCATTTTCAAGGACTCCAAGACGTTTGTTGACATGAAACTGAAAAATCTACCAAACGTTACAATTGCTAAGTTCGACGAATTTTTAGAAAGTAAAAACCAGAAACCAACCAAAGCCGATCTGGAACAATTTGTCAAGGTAAATTTGTTGTCTTTTTTTTAAGAATCATTTAACATACTAAGCCATTTTTGTCTATCAGGAAAACTTTGATGATCTTGGCAAAGAATTCGAAAAATATGTTCCTCACGATTGGATTGAAAAACCACGATTTTTAGATTTAATTCGTGATCCTGATCTAAAGCAATGGGGCAGCGATTTGAATGGAATTTGGAAAATTCTCGGACGTAAGATGATTGATGATGTGCACAAAAATCCCGAATACTATTCCATCATTCCTGTGGACAATCCAGTTATCGTTCCTGGTGGACGTTTTATTGAATTCTATTACTGGGATTCTTATTGGATCATTCGTGGACTTTTGCACTCACAAATGGATAAAACAGCTAAGGGAATGTTGGAGAATTTCTTGTCGATTATCAAACGTTTTGGCTTCATTCCTAATGGCGGTCGTGTCTACTATGCCAAACGATCTCAACCACCACTATTGGCTGGTATGATCAAATCTTATGTCGAATTTACCAATGACGATGAATTTGCCCTCAATAGTGTTGAGACATTGGAACATGAATTCGAATATTGGATGAATAATCACACAGTTCAGGCTAAGGGTTACAACTTATTTGCTTATGGTGATTCTTCAGTCGGACCAAGGCCCGAGTCTTATAGAGAAGATGTTATTAGTGCTAGAAGATACAAAACAGATGAAGAGAAACAAGCTTTCTATTCAGAACTTGCAGCAGCCGCCGAATCTGGAATGGATTTCAGCAGTCGTTGGTTTATCAATGAGCAAGGTACCAACGAAGGTAATCTGACCGATCTTAAGTGTCGATCAATTATTCCAGTTGAATTAAACGCCATTTTGTATTGGAATGCAAAGATCATCGCTGAATTCTATACTATGTCGAATAATGTTGCTAAATCAAGTGAATATGAATTGAAAGCTAAGAGTATTCTAGAGGTATGAAACTTAATACAAACCTTGTAAAACGATTTATGTTTAACCTTTGTTCTCCAATATTTCAGGCAATCAATGCTGTTCTATGGAACGAAGAAGCCGGTGTGTGGCTGGATTATGACATGATCAACAATAAACCACGAGACTACTTTATTCCTACAAATCTCTTCCCTCTGTGGACAAAGGCATTCAATCCAAAAGACTCTGAAAAGATCTCCAAATCTGTACTCAAGTATATAGCCAAAAATGGACTTGATAAATACCCTGGTGGAGTACCGAATACCCTCTCAAACACCGGTGAACAATGGGATTTCCCTAATGTCTGGCCACCAATGCAACATATTATGGTCGAAGGTCTTGACAATCTCAGAACTCCACAGGCTAGAAAGCTATCGAAATCATGGGGCTATAAATGGGTTAGGTCTAATTTCGCAGCTTACAAAGATTCTCAAGCGATGTTTGAAAAGGTTTGTTTGTTTTAAAATAGTACTTTAATGAATACCTATAAACAAAATTCGAAATATAAATTTTCAGTATGATGCTGAGAAGTTCGGTGGACATGGAGGTGGCGGTGAATATGAAATCCAAACTGGTTTTGGTTGGACCAATGGTATTATTATTGATTTACTGACTAAATATGGTGATGAAATTACCCCAGCGCCAGCATCAAAAGGTGAAAAAAATAAAAATTCATGTCGAGAATGAGAAAAAAACACACTTACAATATTTTCACTGATGTCCTTAAAATGTGTTTTGTCCAACGTCCATAAAAGAAAAATACAAATTAAAAAAAAAAGAAATACAATATCTACACTCGAAATGTATGTACAAACAGATCGACTATATAAAACTTATACATGCACACAAGAAACAATAAACAACAGCAAAGAACATGTGATAAAGCAGATGAAAAGATGTTAACTAGGTTTACTACCAAGGACTATATACAAACATATTTTTAAATAATGAACTTTTAATACACAAACAAAATAAAAGGTTCTGGTACATAATATGTCAAAACTATATATCTTTCATGATTACTTCAACACATCATAAACCAGCACCAATACAGTTTTAAAATTTTATAAATTTCCTGTTTCGTGCAATTTTTGTATTTTGTCTTTCACACATAATCAATCAATGTTTGTCACAAATTTAATTTAATTAAAACAAAAAAAAACGAGAGCTGCTGAATTAAAACAAAATAAATATCAATCCTGACAACGTAAGTGTTTGTTTCGTTTATCCTTTTGCATGTTTAGTTATTTGTTGGTGCTTTCGTTCCCAAACATTCTATGTTAACCCATGTATACTAATGCTTTTGTGTTTTACTGTTTATTTAAGGAATTATAACTTTTTATAACATTATTTTACAAACAAAAATTAATACCGCCAAAAAATAACAAAATTAAAATAAGGGGATGATGAGCTTAGAAAACAAACTTTTACAGAAAGCTCAATACGCCTTAATTGTAACAAAATATTTTCATATCGTTAGGAAAACAAGTATACTGTGATACACTAGTCTCCTTTGAACAAAACTATATTTTTGATAAAAAATTTTTGGAACCCAGCATCAGAATGCTCAACCGTGTGGTGTGTTTTGGCTCTTCCTGATTTATGGCACTTATATATTTTTTCGCACTTACTCAGTTGCTGAAGTATCACAAATCCCATAGTATTCCTCCCACTGTTCTGGAAAAATGTTCTTCAACGCTGTCAAAAGCACTGCGTAAGCTTTTTCATTTGTCCTACTCTAATGGCATCCTTCAAAGTTGATGAAAAAAAGCATTTGTTCAGCTAAAATTTCATTTCCCTTCCCACTATCATCAAATTCCATTTAAGCCCTTTCTTTCCTAGATAATGGATACGCAGTTTATCTATCACCCAATGAAATATCTTGACGAACCAAAGCCTTTTTATGGCCGGCAGTACGGCTTTTGTAGTATAATAGGTTCAGTTCATGATCAAAGAGTATATCTCACTGAAAATTGGATCTAATATTAAAATGGCTTTTGATAAAGTAAGATTATTGCAAAGTTCGGCATCAGACTTTCTTATCAAAGATGGAATTAGAAACTATCTTTCTAACCCTCGACACAAGTTGGATTAAATCTGATATAGTAGATACCCCTTGGCATAATGGTTAGTGCATTGGACTGTCATGCAGAAGGTCCTGGGTTAAATTCTCAGCCACTGCAGAAAAGTTTTTCAGTGGTGTACTGCCTCTTGCAAGGAATTTACAAATCCTCTAAAAGTACTCGTATCTCTTGTCATGAAAAGTTCTGCTCATTAGCCGTTCGGAATCGGCAGAAAATTGTAGGTCCCCTCCATTCCTGGTAACATGCACACAAGTTAAAAGTTTTAAGTCACTAGGTTCTAAATCTCTTCGAGCTCTTGCCCCATCAAATTTAATTTTAATTTATATTATAAATTCTGGTGTACCACAGGGATCCGTTCTTTCTCCAACTCTGTTCCTCGTTTTCATTAGTGATTTCTTGTCTTAAACTACTCAAACATTTTGCTGACGATACTGGTCCCAGCTTTTAATATTCGTTTCTAGAATAACATCCCTGTTCTTGGGTTGGGATATAGAACTCCAAACTCCAACCACAACATATGATTAGCTCATCAAATTCTGATTTCGAAAGTATTGTCCAACGGCGGATTAAAAACCGTGTGGAATTTAATGCTTCAAAACTTCGTGTTGTCTCATTTCATGTTAAATCGGTATCCATGCCCCATGTCGCTATTCATGAATTGCACTTGCGTTAGGTTAGGTTAATGGGCTGACAGTTGAAATTGTTACAGTCACACTTAGATCAATGAAGATCTGTAGAATTCCTAGTGGTTGTGACTCCCATGTATTGAAAGCCATGATAATCATATGTCATTCAAGCCTGTTAAGGGTATTCATAAGTTCCGGCAAATTGCAATGTCGGAGGGTACTTGTAAATTATTGGAGAAATGTCTTTCGTCACATAATCACCTGGTTGAGGAGAGGTACACGTCTTTTAAGGGAGTGATCATTTCCTTTACCCCCATTTGAGAAATTATTCCTCTACCAGGCCCGCAGGAGCATTATGGCTCCTTGGAACTTCTGGTAGATGTGTTTGATAGATCAGTGTTTAGTGTATAATGTCCGTTTGTTTAGTCAATATTGCTGACTAAGTCAAATGGGTTTTCCTTTCCTCAAAAGGATTTTACAAATTTTAGGGAGAGATGGCCTCGTGTTCACCGGAGGATTGGCAATCGGAGGTGAAGTGCCCATACTCCGTTTGTTGCCACTCCTGCAAGAAACATGTGCATCGTTCAGTCGCTTTCGTTCGTACTATCATTGTCATCTGTGACTCTTTTTACATATGTTTTTTTGACTGTGATTGGAGGTGATTTTCAGCCTCGTGGTTGATAGAGCTTAAGAATTTTCAAGCCATTTGGTATGAATTGCACTTGCATCGGAGAAACAACAGATTTTAGCTCTTGATATTTGTATCATAAACCACCTTTTACCGAGTCGCCACCTATTCGCTCCCCCATACCCCATCTAAAACTTTTAGAAATAATTAAAAACGCGTTTAAAAAAAATAATCTACACAGTGGATCAGGTTGTATGATGAAGACGACCTAATTCAACAAATCTGAACCACTAAATTGATTTTAATGAAACTTTCGGGCATTATCATTACATACAAAAAATCATTACAGCATTCAAAATAGCGCTTCAAAAACATAATCCTTACAGTGGATCAGGTTGTATGGTGAAGCGAACTAAATTCAATAAATCTGAACCACTAAACCGATGTTGATGAAACTTTCAGGCATAATCGTTACATATATCACTACAGTCATTTTTACCTAAATAAACATTTTCAGGAACTTTCAAGAGATTTCTACAGCATGATGACTGCGATAATGGTTCTCATCGATTTTTTCCATTTATTTCCACATCCTTTTCCATCTTTACAAACACGAACTCAAACTTAAAGTATTAATTTTTCAAGGTCCTAAGAAAGGATTTTGGGATTTCAAATTTCTTTCAAAAACATCAATTACAGAACAAAGCTAAACCTAAGAAAAATTTAAAGATCTTTACAAATATTTAACTTTAAACCTCTTACTAACAGCTTTTAATGCACTTAAACATTGCTTGCTTAACGCAATTTTAATATAGAACAATTTTTTTAAAAACTATTTTCAAACACTTTCAGGAAGTATGACATCACTTATGAGTTTAGTTGCGGTAGCTGCAGTTGCTGTTATCGTGACAACAGTTGGACGATTCCTATGGTGAGGTGAGTTCGAATCTAAAAAACATAAAAATTTATATATTATTCAAATACTCACAATATTATTTCTCTAATTACAGATATTCCAACATCCCTTAAACCAGTTAACCAAAAACAATAGTTTAAACGAAAATTCCTCGACTTTTTTTGTTGATTTAATTATTTATTTTGTGTTTGTTCTAAAAATCAAGCATGTTGTGTTATTGTTAAATTCTTAAGTTTGTATAAAATTTTTTCTTTGTTATTTTTTTTTTTATTTAAATGTAAAAACTTAATGTAAATTATTTAAATATTTTTTAAGGAATTTAATTTAATAATTAAATACTATTAACGCAGTATTAGCCCTAGGATATAACACAAACAACAAAATATAGAAAAATTATACTATATTTTATCCTCGCTATCGATTGCCTATATGTTAATATACATAATTGACTATAAATATAAATCTACTTAAAATAAATTAAAAAAAGACAAAATGTCAATAATTCTGTTGTATAAATTTAAAACAAAAATATTTAAAAACAAAATCAAAAATATTTAAAAGTAACCTTAGTATTTTATTTGGTTTCTTTTTTTTGAACATAGCAATTCAAATTCTTTTGTCAAAACATAAAACAAATAATCAAAAATTATCGTAAGTGAATCAGTAGAAAGAAATTTAAAAAGAAATATTTTTTTTAAAGAAAATCATTTTCTTGAAAATATAAAAAATAATTGTACATAAATAATGTATCCTTGTTTTCTTGTCGTGTTGTTTTCTTTTTTTTGTATGGAATGATCTGTGCCTACCTGCGATATGACTAACATATTTTAGTATCAAATGATTCTTAGAACTGTGATTTATGAAACAATTTCTCTTCATAGGAAATCCTGGAGCAGATGAGAGATTGAGAGTATTTTGACTTTTTGGAAATTCCAGTTAGCTGATTGAGTGTTTACAGTTTTAATAGATTTTTTTTATAGATGTAGGTATAGAGAATAAATAATTACAATCTAAGTAAAAACACAAAATATTTTTTTTCTTTTATTTTAAAATTTTAAATATGCACCCATGTTCTGTATTCCGAGTGAAAGTGAAAAGGCATGTTCTACATTCCGACGCAGTGGCGGCTGGTGGGTTGTTGAACAGGTGGTGCACTTTACTTGCTCACTAAGTATAGGTATTAAGATTAGAAATCGCAAAAAAAACAACAATTTACATGTATATGTCGATTTTTTATTATTTTGTATAACTGCTCGAAGAATTTCAACCATGTATAAAACTGACACGTTTATTACAAATCGTGGATTCAGGTAACTTTATTTTAAAAAGATTTATTACTGTCTTTAATATACCTAATCACTGTTAATTTTATCCCACACCACACACTGTACGTACACAGTACAGAATCGAACCAAAACCAAAATAAAAAACAATTACTAACCTAACTCCCACAAACCTACACTATTTAACCAGTCACGGATAGAACGAAACAACATTACATATTCGCAGGCGCAGCGCATTCTAGTCAAACATCGGTTGCTGTTGCTGTAGTTAATCTTCGGTTCTCGTGCGCTGCACGAGAGCAGGCTAATTTCTCGATACACTTCAATGAAATATCTTTTGTCTCACGCGTCAGGGATACTTGCTTGAAACTCATACAGGTTATATTAGCAGTCCTCGTGCGCTAGCCGAAGCGCACGAGAATTTTTGCTTGCAGGGAAAGTAAGTCTTAATAGTAAAGCAAAGCGCTTACATTGTTTCGTCATAATTGGAAATATCTGTTTGTGTTCTTGTATGTTTAAAAAATAAATATTAATATGGGAATCTAAAAATAAAGATGCAGTAATATTTTGTAATTTTTAAATCTTTTGAATTGGTGGTTCAGCGCACGAGCGCACTTAAAGTACAGCCGCCACTGATTCCGAGTGAACTCAATTCACTCCGAATTTATTTGTGAAATGTCAAAATCAGCTGAAAGACAATTTGCATCATTTATTCAAACATTTTTTCTTGTACAAAACGAAAATAGATTCACTATTATTATTATTAATAAGTAGTAGAAGGGACGAAAATCAATGATAGACGCCCATGTTCCGGAATTCGATCGAAAGTGAATTGAAATCACTTTTGAATTTCACGTGAAATGAAATTGGATGTTCTAGATTTGGACCGATTTCGAAAACTTCGAAATTGCTTCGAACTGTCAGAACTGAAGAATCATCCATTTTTATTTTGTTTCTAAAGTGAAATTCTTGTGCTTTGAACATGGATGCAATATTATTGGCAATTTTAATGGAAAGAAGGAAGCAGAATTCAAAAGAAAAAATAAGAAGACAAATTTTGCAAGACAAATCAAATGTTTTAGATTTACCTGACACAATCTGAGTGTGTGAATATTATATGAATTGTTCTGATAAATAAAGTTAATTCTTGATTTTTTTTTTAATGACAAATATAAATATTTGTCTCTTACATTTTGTTGGAAGACGAAGAAATATACACAAACTAACTGCGCTTTCACTAATTTCACTGACAATTTACAAAAAAAAAAGAAGTGATTTGCATCCGTTCAGAAATCGTAATGAACCGAAACGCAGAACACCAATTTTCATTTTCGAAATTCCAATTCACAATTACGAATTGTGGAACACCAAATTCACTTTCGCCAAGTGAATTCACAATAAGTGAAATGCAGAACATGGACGAGAGAGTTCGTGGAAAAATTTTACGTCGTAAAGCCAAAATTTTAGATCTTCCAGAAGTAGCGTAAGTTGAAATGAGGAATGAATTAACATGGTCATATTTGAATTGTTTGCAGTTTCAAAAGAAGCTTCAGACTAAACGAGGAAGCATTTGTTTACATTTTGCAAATAAATCCCTTAGTAAAATCGGCTTAGATTTTCTTAACACAAAACTTCTTCCTTAAGGTACTAGTACGGTCTAGAATGCCCAAAAAAACGCACGATTTTTGGGAATTTTTTTCTCGGAAACTTTATTAGGTAATAACATATTTTTTTTTTTAATAATGAATACATGCGTCAAGAGTACAAAAAATTTGTTTTTTTAATTTTCGAATTTTGGCCGAATTATAGAGGGCGCAAACGTCAACTCATCAAAAAATACATGGTCACTTTGCTTTTTTTGTTTCAGTCTAGCCAATTCTGAGATTAACTGTCCGCCATGGGACCATGTATTTTTTGAACGAGAATGAAATGACATTACTTTCGAACGATTCGAAAGTGAAAATTTGCTTAGTTTTCGAAAGATAAATGAATTTTCCATTGATAAGGTGAACTTTCGAATCGTTCGAATCTCAAAATACAAATTATTCGAATTCGACATATTTTCTAATGAAATCGAATGTCAAAATAAGGCTGGATATTTTTTTATTTTATTTTGTTTTTGTTTGTTTTTATTTGTTTCTAATATTACATATTGTAGGACATTGTCCCTTATTTATATGCTTAGTTATATGAAAAAATGAGAAAAATAATGAAAAATTAATGAACAAACGATAAGATAATTTTTGTTAATTTACAGCAAAATTAAAAGAATATCAATTAAAAATTCAAATTATAGTAAGTCAATACTTAAACTTTTTGGTAAACTTATTTAAATAAACATATTTAAATAAACATAAACATGGAGACACAACAAATATTTTATGTGACTTCAAACTAAATCAAAGAAGCACAAGAATCGGAAGTATTTTATGCAAATGTAGCAGATATTAAACGCTTGAACTTATGAAAATTGTGTGTAGATCGCACTTGTCTCGAAAGGCCATTCCAAAGTTTAATCCCCCGAATTAAAAACGACGATGAAGCCCTAGTACTTCTGTGTCTTGGAATAGAAATCCTATTAGAAGAATTTGTATTCCTTAAAAACACAATTTTTCTGAAAAGGTACTCAGGAATCGACTTAAAAATTATTTTATGGAGAGTTGTAAGAACTCTTAGCTCTAAAAGGGCTGGAAACGACATCCCCAGAAAAGATTTAACAAAACCAGAAATGTGATCTCTCCTCTTTATTGAATAAATAAATCTGACCACATCATTAAAACATACCCTCAATCTTGAAAGCACTATACCAGTAGCACCAGAAAACATTTCAGCACCATACAAGAAGTGAGAAGTGAGGAAGAGTCTTGGCAAGCTTAATTTTTTTTTTTTTTTTTTTTTTTTTTAATAATCTACCCGCGCTCAAGGGATTATGATTACCCTTTTTAAATGTTTCAACACAGCGCGGGCGTGAAGTTACGGAAGAGAAAGAAGGATAGGAAAGATGTGTGGCACGATGTTCTGAGACTGAAGGTTGTTGTCTCAGATAATTTATCTCCAGGGATGGCGGCTGAACTAAAGCGGAGAATGCCGTGTCTTATTTCTATGCCGCTTATAATTCACATTATTTTATTCGTGTTCATCCTTGTTGGGCATACTAGTTCAACTCAATTACATGTTGTTAGTGTTATGCCTGAACAACATGCAATGAGTAAACCAGCAACCCATTGATGACAATTTTTAGAAGGTTTTTAATGGAATTAAAACGACATAGACGACGGCAGAGATCGAACCTGTGATCATGAGGTTCACAGGCGAGCACACATCCATCGCGCCACGGCCACCCCCTAATTTTTATATGGAGCGGCAAATAGTCATTTATATTATAGAACTTGCGCAAGATAAAATTAATCCGACTTATAAGACTATTTACATGAGCTTCCCAAGATAAAGTTTCATCAAGTATAAAACCCAAACTTTTAACCTTACTTTGGTATGGGATAATAACATTATTTAACACAACCGGATCCAAAATATTATTAACTGGCCTAAAATAAAACGCTATTGCTTGCGATTTATCCGGATTCAATTTCAAGTTATTAAGTGAAGCCCATGAGTTAACAGAAAAAAGGTCAGCATTAACGGATGTGATGAAGGAGGAAACTTTAATTATTGGACAAGAAAAGAGTAGCTGCACATCGTCAGCAAAAAGATGGACAAGCGAAAAAGATGTTGCATTGTGGAGGTCATTTATAAATAAAGAAAACAGAATTGGTCCTAATATAGATCCTTGAGGGACTCCAGAAATGATTTCGATAAAATCAGATTTATTTTCTCCAATACAGACATATTGAAAGCGCTGCGATAGGTATGACAAAATCAGATTACAGGCACTACTAGAGAAAGAAAAATATCTTTTAAGTTTGAAACAAAGACGACCATGGTTAACGCTATCAAAGGCCTTGCTGAAATCCAAAAGTAATAATAAGGAAACATAATTGCGATCCATGTTCATCTTGATTGTGTCGGTTAGATCAATTAAGGTTGAAGTTGTATTATGGTTCTTTCGAAAACCAGATTGGTTGCAAAATAATAACTTCTTACTAGTAATAAAATCATTGATTTGGCTCTTCATCAAAATTTCCAAGATTTTCGAAGTAGCCGGTAGCAGGCTAATGGGTCTAAAATCAGAAGGTTCTTGAGGGTTAGAGTTTTTACCAATTGGTATGATTTTGGCAACTTTCCAAGCTTGAGGATATGAAGAAGTAGTGAGGACTGTATTTATTACATGTAATAAATGGTAAGATAATAAAGGAAAAAGTATCTTGATGAATTTAATTGGAATTTCATCAAAACCAATAGCATTCGATTTAATAGAGAACAATGCATTGCGAAGAGAAATGCAACGAAAAGAAAACGCATTTTCGATTTTTTGACCAATAAATAATCGATCCGTGGTGTTAGCGCAGCGTGAATTCCGACATCGATTTTCATTTTTGGGGCACTGAAAATCTACGTGTGATGCACAAAGAGCCATTACATCCACTTAAATTCACTAAGTGGTGCTGCGTTCGCGCGGGAGGAGGACGAAATCTGCAATACGATCACTGTTACTAGTGAAAGCTACAGGGCCATGATAAACGGCTTCAAACTGCCGGAATTTGATAAGCGGTCCTTTTTGAGCATGTGGTTTCAATAAGACGGTGCAACCGCACACACAGCACGAGACACAATGGATATTGTGAATAAATCGTTTCCTGGTCCCGTAATCTCCCGTTTTGGCTATTTGGCATGCCCACTGGCCAGCAGGATCGCCCGATTTAAACATCCCAGATTTCTTTCTTTGCGGGCTTATGGCAACAAGCTTCAGACATTCTCAGCCCTTAAGGAGAACATTCGACAGTAATGCGAACAGTTATCACCGGAAATCTTGCGGAAATTAATGGAAAATGCGAATAAACGGGCACAAAAATGTGTATCAATTAACTGTAATTCGAATTTACGAGTACTTACATAGTTGGATTTCCTAGATTTTGGGCTTTCGGTATATTGGGTTTTTTTCGGAATTGTGAAGTGGATTTTGGATTTTCGGAATTAAAGAATTCTGACGGTAGCAAAAGATACAACAATAACTTCCTAAACCAATAGAACACTGCTTTCGAAGTTTACGTTAACGCACCAACGATCTGAAACGTTTTTGTCTCGTACTTAAGCCTAGTACTCAGATCGGGACAAATTTTGTCTTCGATTTTTTTGCGGGCATAACGGTGTTCACGCGAAAATTGTGACGTTTGACTTAGAAGGTGTATTTAGTAATGTTAAATTTTAACAATTTGCTGTCAAAACTCATATAAAAAAAGCTTAAGTCAGGCAGTGCTGCAACCCCTTCAGTCAATGGTGACACTGAGGAACATCCCTCAGAGGATAAAACCATTGACTGGCTTTCTTGCAACTCAAAAAGAATTATATCTTTTAGTATTTTACAGAACATTTTCGATCATCGAGTCTGGGTATAGCATGAGCAGGAGATTCCCTGTTCAAGCTACAACTTGACAGGTGTTTTGTTATTTCTCCAAATTCAAACTTTTGCGCGGCAGTTGGGAAAGTTTTTGTAGAGATTAGAATTGTATAAATAAATAAACATTGATTTTCGATCACAAATAACAGTGCCCCTCTTTCCCCTACTATTCAATGTTTTTAATTCCAAAAGCCTGAAATGTGTTTTTTTTAACAGATAACACAACTTATTTACCCGTAAGACAAATCATTCACACTTTCGGAATTGGAACCACACTAGCCTGCATACAAATAATTTTTGTGTTTTCTAATCAATTTTACTCTGACCTCTAAGATGTGATTAATTTAAAAAAAAAGAAGCAAGCACTATAATTTGGCAAAATTTAAAAAAGTAATGAAATTTTGTACTTATTCTCGTAGTCTAAAATTGCACTAAGAGTCATTTCAAGTTATCAGTATTTTCGTTGGTACTCTAAGCAGCCGCAAGTGAAAATTTTATTCAAAATATCTTTTTTTATAAATATTTTTATTTTATGAAATGAAATAAAAATTAAAGTTTAGTTGTTCATTGAACTTTCACGAGCTTAGTTTATTTTAACGTCGCCGAACGACTGGAGTGTTTATTTTCAATTAAATTGGGGACTTTATAAATATACATATGTTTATTATGAAATCGCATTGTATTTTTTAAAGTAAGTTTTGAGTGTTTTGTTTTTGTTGACAGTTTATACTCAGAAACTCAGAAAAAGTACACTGAAGTGTTAAGAACGCTCCTTTTTATAAATTAATAAATAAAAAGAAAATGGAATTGAACTTGTTCTAAAAATTACTTTAACTGTTTTATTTGTGCATTTTTTTTTATTTAATGTGGACTTTAGAGTTATTACGGGCGTTAACAACGTATCACAAGAACATTGACCTTTTCAATGCATTTCATATCTCCAGTCAGTATATTTGTAGTGCATATGGCAAGTTGTGTATTCATAAAAAAAAGCGAGATTTTGAGTAGACTTGACATGATACCATGATAGGGAGGACGAAAAAAGTGAGCTTCGCAATTTTGTCTGCCTATCGGTTCGACTAAAGTCTAGATGGAATTTTTTAATTATTCCTTCCTACAGAACATATTTTTTTCATAGATTTTTTTGAAAAAAAATCTAAAAATGTCCTTTAATTAAACCTTATTGTTGGAAAAAAACATCCGAAAAAGCATTCTTAATGGTCTAAACGGTACGATTGATTTTCGTTTTTACGTGCGACTTATAGATACAATAAGGCAAGTTATGCATTCGTAAAAAAAATCGAACTCGAAATTTTTATAAAATTTGAAATTACGATGATAGCGAAGACCAAAAAGTGGGTCTCGCAATTCTGTCTGTCTGCTCGACTACAGCTGAACGGTTCGGCCGATTTTCTTCAAACTTGGTAGATATAGGTTTTAATTTTTCCCCCCCGGATGTTTTTTTCTATTTTTTTAAGACCAAAAATAACGGTACCTGCCATGCGAATTTTTTTCGAAATTTTATAAATATTTTTTTTTTTTCAAAAACTGTCCCACAGATTTAAAAACAAAAAATTCATAAAATTTCATTTAGTTAAACCTAGGTAATGGTTGAAAAAAAAACCCAAAAAATTATTATTTTTGGTACCCCCCTTGCAACCTTTTTTTTTTGATTTTCTCAAAAACGGTACGACCGATTTTGATCACTTTTTTATGTTAAGGCTCCCCAGCAGTTTCAATATTATTGTGTATTCAAATTTTCGAAACATTTTTTTTTTTTTTTGATTTTTAAAAAAAAATTTTAATTTTTTTTTTTGAAAACTCAATATTCTCTATTTTTTTTTTTAAACTTGATAATAAAAGTTTCTTATATGATATGAGAAAAAAAATTATTTTACCTAAAAATAACGGTACCTTCCATACAAATATAAAAAAATGGTTTTCGAAAATCGTATTTTTCTCGAAAACGGTTCGGAGAATTTTGCTTAAATTTTTTTTCTCTCCATTAATTTTTAAGATTTATAATTTAATAAAACAAATTTTGAAAACAAGATATTACTGACTGTACCTACCATAGAACGATTTTTTAAAATGTTGAATGTCTCATTATCGGCATAACGTATTTTAATGAAATTTTTTAGAGAGAAGCTTATAAGAGTTTAAAAACCACTGCATTGCAAAACCTAAGAAAAATATTTTTTTTTTGAATTTTGAAAAAAAAAATCTATTTTTTTTTTTTGGAAAATTCAATATCTCGAAAACGGCTTAATATTTTTTTTGTAAGTTTAATTTTTATTCAAACAATAATAAAAACTTTAAATTGGCGTACCAAATTTTTTCTTAAAAATGTTTTAAAATTTGTTTATACAAAGACTTATACTTTTTATTCTTCCATAGACCTATATTTGCTTGAATCACATGACGTCCTATTTTTACCTCCAACTACTAAAGAAGTTGTTTTAGACATTTAAAAAATTAATTTTATGCTTATGAACAGTTTTTCTCTAATAACATTCATTTTTGAAATTATTAGTCTATTACATCGGAGCAAGTTCGTGCAAACCCGTCGTGTATTTTATTTTCTATGCCGAAGCTTTGAATAGTAGGTATTGTGTATTCAAATTAAAATAAAATTGTTGGCTCTAAAAACAAATCAAACCAATTTTTTTGATTTTTTTTCAAACTTGACAACTAAGAGATCTTAACGATATCTAATAGAAATAACGGTATATTCCCTACAAATGTTAAAAATGATCTATAGTTTGGTAAAAAAAAAATAAAATACACAACTAGATCGCACATACATACCTGCTCTTATGTAAAAGAACTTTGGAATTTAAAAATTGCTTATGAATAAATATAAAAATTGGATTTAGCTAGAGCCGAATTCTAGGCGTTTGCGGGAAAAATACGATTTTCGAAGACCATTTTTAAACATTTGTGTGGTGAGTACCGTTATTTTTAGGTAAAATAATTTTTTTTCTCACATTTTGTAGATTGTAGATATTAAGAAACTGAATGCACAACTTGCCTTATAGTACGAGTACCTATAAGTCGCAAGTAAAAAATAATTGACGATGATACGTCAAGTCTTTGAATTATTAACTTAAATTTTAGCAGCCAGGGCCTGTTCGGGATAGTCCAATATGCATCATATTATAATCCCACCTCGAGCGTAATATTATTCTGGTGCAGATAGCTTAACATGTATCTTTCAGAATTCTATTAAACCTAAAAATAGGTTTCTGGAATTAAAAATGTATTGTTCTGCAACTTAAAATAACTTTTTTATTTTTAGTTTTTTCGTCCGCGAAATATTCCAAGCAAACTATCTATGTAGGTACGATTATATTCAATTGTTTTTCAAAGAATGTCAGATTGGATTTTTTTTCTTAATTATAAGCAATTATTATTTTGTTAAAAATTAGAAACATGGCTTCCCTTTTGATGGTCATTGGTATTGGCTTACTATTTTTTGTTTTTCAATCATGTTTCATTGGAGTGTTAAATGCAGAAAAACACACGTCCTTTAATTTCCCAGCTTGGTAAGTGGAATGATATTTTGTTTACTTATTATTTGAAATATGTATTAATAAAAATTTCTTAATTAAATTTTCAAGTGATGTTTTCTGTCACGGTGAATTGCTTGAAACAATTCAAAAAGGTAACTTTTTCAAAGATTCAAAGACGTTTGTTGACATGAAGTTAAAACACTTACCCAATATTACAATTGAGAATTTCAATAGTTTCATGATGACCAACAAGTACGCACCTAGTAATGCTGATTTGGAATTATTCATGAAAGTAAGTTGATGTAAGATGATTTCGATTTTGAGTCACTATAAATAGGGTTATGTTCAACCATAATAATAATAAATCAATATTTTAAATATTTATTTATGAATTAATATAAATGTTTTAACCTACAATATCGCCCAGTTTTCGAAACTCAACCATTTTTTACTTCTTATTTACTATTTTATTTATTTTTAATAATAAAAAAGGCTGATCTATTACATTGTTTTCAAAAAACTCAAACTTAAAAAATTGGTTCTATGGAATGTACTAATTAAAGATGAGTTATTTTTTATAAAAAAAACTCACGTTTTGAAATAATATTAACTCTTCAATTTCTAAATGCCTTATATGTAGTTGAAAGACCCTTATATGTATATGTACTTTGAAATCTTAATCTTTATATTATAGTATTGTAAGAACGTCATCCGAATATGCTAGTGTTGTTTGGAACCCAATTTCAAAATTTGACATTTCCGGGATCAAAAGAAGAAACCTCAGAAGCATCTAGTATCCGGTTTAAGAAAAAACAAATCTGCGGTAATGCCTATAGTTGCTTGAAAAATGCAGATGGCTCATGAACCAACCCTTTTGAAGAATCGCTTAACTTGCTTTTTGATACCCATTTTCCAAACAGCTCCCAAACCGTAAATAACACTTGGGCAAAATTTAAGTTGAATTAGTACGGTGTTAAAGCTGTTTTAGTATAAAACTTGGTTAAAACAAATTTGCAAATTTTAATCGAATATAACATCATACTTTCTCTACCCTTTTATTAAAGTTAAGATCATCGAATATATGTATACATATTTTATGTTTTTAGTATCGTGCTAACTTCATGTAACTCTTTGACATTTACAAAAGTCATAAAAGTTGTGTTTGCTTAGCTTTTTGCACGAACTGTCATTGATCTAAATGTGTTCAGAAGCAATTCATTAAGAAAATTGTTTTAGTAAGATACTACTTAGAAACTGTTTAAAATTAAGAATGAGTTAGTAAACTACTTTAAAGTTAGCAAATTGTTAAGTAGTATCTTACTATAATAAATTAATATTTCACTATTTCTTTCTGTTTCACTGTAATTCATCTGAAGCACTATAACAGCCTTGTTTACTAACTCGTTTTAGCGACGGAGTAAAGTTACTTCGACTTTACAACGACTCTAATCCTGAAAAGCTTATTTATAATAAAAACACACGAGGAATAGAGGTGGAATAAGCTAAAACTGGTTTATAGGAGGTTTAAAACCGTTTTAGTATCTAAATGTCATTTTGACATGACATCATGTGAAATTTACAAAAAGGAGTACAAACAATTTTTTTTCATTTGTTACTAAGATAAAATAGATGGATATTTTGCATTAATAAATGATTTACATTTTTCAAACGCTCTAAAAGTTGCACAATATTGGCTACGCAATGTGGTTGGTAGATTCATTCATAGAATTTGAACTTTAAACAATCCAATTTTAAATGTATCCAATTTCCAATATGAATAATAATAGCGGTCTGCTGTGATTTTCTTGCGTTTATAGTAACCGGAGTTTTAGATTGGTGACTTTTTTGGTAGTTTATTTGACATAAGGAAGGCGTAGCTAAACCGGCTAAGAAAATATATCATAAATAAGGATTTGTTTGACGTGGCGTTAAATCGAAGTAAGTGCTTCAAATCGGTTTAACTATTCCGAGTATTAGTGAAAACTAATAAATAAGGCTGTAAGTGTTTGGTATCTTTTGGCAAATCGCTAATTGGCTGCGTTATTCATAGGTATCAAAACATAACACTGTATAATAGGGAAACATACAACGCGGCTTGGTGTTCATTCGAACGATTTCTGCTGTAGCATGAACAATTAAGAGGAGGAATCAGTGGCGGACGCAGAAAATAATTTCGGAGGGGGTTTCAGAAAAAAATGATATTTTTATAAATATATTATTTTATTACTAATTGTAGGTACTTGTTAATTACATAATCTTTATTATTATTAACATAAATATTTTATAACTAAACAATATTGGCTCTTAAGTGCTTTACACATGAGACACGAACTGCGAATTGCGAATGGTCGCGAATTTTGACATTTCTTTCACATGAGTAATTTTTTTGGTCGCCGAACAATGCGAATTGTCAACAAAACAAAACCAAAAGTAAATAAATTAAAGTAAAATGAGTGCTAAGAAAAAATATTTAAAGAAAAGGTGGCTTTTATGCAGTTTCATTTGTTACCAATTATGTATATTATTTTAAATTATTTTACCCTTTTTTTCATAGATTCACTCATTTTTTTTTTAATTTTCCGTCTAGCAACGAGCAACACAACACAGTAGAGATGTTATACATTTGAGGTTAGGTTCGAACGAATTTTTTAGTCGCCGGTTTGTGGAATGCGTTTACTAGTTGTGGATTGCGAATTTATATTTGACAGTTCGCAGAAGATATGTTGTTGGTCGCGTAAAAAATATTAAAATACAAAATATTTCAATTTATAGTTATTTTACGCAGTGTTTTCCTTTTAAATCGTTGATTCGATCATTAATTCACTTCGTCGTAAAGTTAAAACAAAACAAAAATTGATATTAGCTGTGAAAATTGCTTAAAAAGATTTATTCGCATTCGCAGTTCGCAGCTCATGTGTAAAGCACTTTAGGGATAGGGACGTTTGCAACAATTTCATACAGCTAATCGCAAAAACAAAACAAAAATAATGTTACGAAAAGTTGGAAAATATTCTCTACGAGGGCGTGTTTAGTACTTCCCTTTTGTGCATTTTTATTCCGGAATTAATTTTTAGACATAGACTTTTACTACGGGCCCTGTGATGGAGGCCATTATTTGGTTCATAATATAATTAATGCAACAGGAAGAAAAAGAGTGTAAGTGATTTCATAAGTTTATACCTAAAACTAGAATTATAATAAGTTCCACAAAACTAAATCCGAAATATATTATTATGTGAAGTCATAACTTGTTGTACTTTTGCAATCATACGAAAAAGAGTTTTACGAACATATAAGGACACAGTAACACTCAACTGGTACCTATTCCCTTAACTATACTAGGTAATTATGACCACAACGCTCCCAAGCGTGTGGTATGTGCTACTCATTTGTGACTGTAATTTTCACAAAAACGAAATGAGTAACCGGGTCGCACGAAATAGCTTTTATTTAAAAGACTAAGAATTTCAATGTTATTAGAGAAAAACTGTTCATAAGCATTCAAATTCTTGTTTTAAATGTATAAAACAACTCTTTTAGCAGTTGGAGTTACAAACAGGATGCCATGTGATTCATCAAGCAAATATTAGTTTATGCAAGAACAAAATTATAAGTCGTAGTGCTTTTTTTAAAAATATCTACAAAATTCTTAAGACATTTTTAAGAAAAAAATTTTGTTCGCCAACTTGAAGTATTCATTATCTTACGAATAAAAAATAATTTTCCAAAAAAAAATATTGAACCGCTTTTGAGATAACGAATTTTGAAATGCAATGTTTTTTAAACTTTTTAGAAGCTTTTCCATGAAAATTTTCATTCAAATTCGTTATGCCTATAATGAGAAATTCAAAATTCGAAAAAACGATACATGATAGGTACAGTCAGTTATATCTTAATTTTAATATTTTTTTTTATTAAATTAGATATAGATCGTAAAAATTAATCGAAATAAAAAAAACCTAATCAAAATTTTCGGAGCTGTTTTTTGAAATAATATACGATTTTCGAAAACAATTTCTTACATTTTTATGGTGGGTACCTTTATTTTTAGGGGCTTCCAAAAAATAACTATTTCTTTAACCATTGTCTATAGATAGATAGATAGATTTATTAATTCTTTTGTTTTGTATATCTTACATAGTTATTTACACAATCAGTTTTGCATGGCTTTGCCGTCTGCCTCCATTGCCTATATAAAACTACTCAATGACTTTTTTTTTAATTCTGTAGGACAGAGTATCTCTTGTCATGGAAAGTGCTGCTCATAAGCCGTTCGGAATCGGCATAAAATTGTAGGCCCCTCTGTTCCTGGTAACACGCACACAGGAATGGTTCAGAGTTGTATGTAAGTCACTAGGTCCTGGTTCACTCCGAGCTGTTGCAGCACCAAATTTTTTTTTTTTATTTATTTAGGACAGTTTTTGAGAAAAAAAATATTTATAAAATTTCGAAAGAAAATCGTATATGTAGGTACCGTTATTTTTGGTCTAAAAAAATAAAAAAACCTGTGAGGGAAAAATTCAAAACGATTTCCTTGTGACAGGGGCATAAAAACATTCTGTTGAATTCAATTCAAACATATGTATGTCCATTAAATGAAACGCTTTTTTTTATTTAATTTCCGAAATTTAAAGCTGCTTCTGCAGTGGCTTAAATTTTCCTGTTAATTTATTTTTATTCAGGTTATAATTTTATATTTCAATAGTTTAATTTGTACAACTTACGTTTAGTTTTTCTTTTTTATTTTAGTATGTTCTTTAATTTATAATTAATTCTAAGCTGCTTAATACTTTAGGTTTCTTCTTTACTTCATGGAGGCTAAGTTTAAAAAGGAATGTAAAATGAGGTATGATTCTTAAAGAAAAGGCGGGAGTCGAAACGTAAGTGAAAAGGATATATACGTTGATTTGAACTTAAGGTTGTCTCGCTTTAGTTGTCAAACTCGAAAGTTCGGTGAAGCCAAGTTCGCTTACACTCCCCCCGGTAACTGGGTTAACGACCCAAGTTACCATCATTTTCGAACTTATAAACGTCTAGAACCGCTAACTTAACAGCCGGTCGGGTATAAACTCCACTACTTGTTTGCACGACTGCGCTACGCACTGTTCCGTCTCTGCCAGGTAAAACCTTAAGGATCTTTCCTTTTGGCCACGTCTTCCTCGGATTATCGTGGTCAACCATGATAACAATATCTCCGTCCTTCAGCTGCCTATGTGGCGTGAACCACTTTGTACGCCGAGTTAAATCCGGCAAGTATTCCTGAATCCATCTGTGCCAAAAGGTTTTTCCATATTTCTCGGCTGCCAGCCAGTTTTTTCTGATTACACGTCCGTCATCTATCGAGTCTTCACTCAAGCATTCTCGATTAGGACAACCCAATAACAAGTGATTTGGGGTTAGTGCTTCACTATTCTCACAATCGATCGGTACATAGGTAAGGGGTCGTGAGTTAACAATGCTCTCCACCTCCGCCATCATGCTCAATAATAATTCGTCGCTAGGGTTGCGAGTTGGGGTTATTTCGGCGAATGTTTGTTTGACTGAACGAACCATGCGTTCCCAACTTCCACCCATGTGAGGTGCTGCTGGAGGAATAAAGTTCCATTTTAGTTCTAATGCGAATTCTTTTGCTACTACGTCTTTATTGAGATCTCGTATGGCCTGCTGCAACTCCTTACTTGCTCCACGAAAATTTGTTCCATTGTCGGAATATACCTCCTTCGGCATTCCTCTTCTTGAAGCAAATCTCTTAAAACCTAATATACAGGAATCGCTGGAGAGACTGTGAACTATTTCTATATGGATTGCCCGTACAGTCAAACAGGTGAGCAACATGCCCCATCTTTTTTCCAAGCGTCTTCCGACCTTTACATAGAGTGGCCCGAAGTAGTCCACTCCTGTGTAGGAGAATGGTCTCATAAAAGGTTGAAGTCGGGCATATGGGAGTTCTGCCATGCGTGGAGGCTGTGGAACTGCTCTTTTATTTTTACAGTGCTGGCATTTTTGTTGAATTTTCTTTAAAACCCGTCTTAAACAAGGAATGAAATAATGCTGGCGTAACTCGTTGACTACAGTTTCGTTAAACATATGATGAAACTTAATATGATATTCATTCACTATCAGTTGAGTAACTAGATGGTCTTTTGGAAGAATTATAGGCCTTTTTGCTTCTAGTGGTACATTTTTTATGGCGTCAATACGTCCCCCGATGCGAATCACTCCTTTCTCATCCATGTAAGGTGAGAGTTTAAAAAGAGGGCTGGATTTGCAGATACTAACCACCTGTTGCGTATCTGTTGCACTTGTTAAAGCTGCATGTTCGTTTCTAAAGCTTTCTTTTTGGCATTGTATGTATAGGAAATTTTTTGCTGCTTCTATGTCATCAGGTATAAACAGAGGTGGGCGATCTTTTTTCCACCATTTAAGAACGAATACCTTGATGAATCGCAACATATACATAATTGTTCTAAGAAGTCGTTTCCATCTTGAAAAACGGTTGTAGTCCACTATATGTGTGCGTGTGGCCTTGGAGTGTGTATAACACTCCTTAATCTCTTCGCATCCTTGATCGGAAGTTACAACTACGCTACTTTTTGGAAAATTTAGAGGGTTTTGGTATAAAAAATCTGGTCCTGTATACCATCTGCCAGAAGAACTGAATTCGTAATTGCTTTTATACTTTGACGCATCGTCAGCAACATTTTCTTTACTAGGAACCCAATTCCAATTCCTTGCCTCTGAATTTTCAAGTATTTCGCCGATTCGTACGGCTACAAAGCTTTTATATTTTTTGTTGCTCGATTTTATCCAGCTAAGGACCACTTGAGAATCTGTCCAAAAGTTTAAACTCTCAAAGTGTATCGTGTGACCGCTTTGAATGAAGTTGGAGAGTCTGATTCCAAGCACAGCCGCTTCCAATTCTAAACGGGGAATTGAAAGGGTTTTGATGGGAGCTACCTTCGTCTTTGAACTAATTAGTGAACATTCCACTGTATTCTCATTTGAAACTCTGATATACGCTACGGCAGCAATGGCTTCCTCACTGGCGTCCACAAATATATGTAATTGAATACAACTGCCATCTCCTATTCGTAAATTGGTAAGGTATCTTCTATTAATAGAAATACCTTTTACTTTTGGAATCAGACTCAACCACATTTTCCATTTTTCATACTGTCTCTCTTTGATATTCTCATCCCATTCCACCCCTGAGCGCCAAACTTCCTGCAGGATAATTTTTAAGATGATAGTAAAATTTGCGATCAGCCCCAATGGATCAAATATGCACATGAGTGCTCTCAAAGCCTCCCGTTTTGTAGGTATGCGTGCACCGCTCATGACGTCTTGATGCATTTTGTTAGCTTTGAATGTAAAGATAAACATATCAGTAACTGGAGACCACCACATACCCAAAAGTTTCTCGAACTCACTCTGAGAGTTATCAGTAAACATCTTACTAGCTCGTGAATTTTGTGGTGAAATGGCATTCAGAACGTTGGTGGAATTTGAAATAAAATTGCGGATTTCGAAACCAGCTTGCTTGTGAATGAAAGTCACATCTTTTGTCAGGCTTATAGCTTCTTCTTCTGTATCTGTACTATCTAAAAAACCGTCCACATAGTGGTTTTCCAAAATTGCCTTTGATGCTCTTGGATATTGCATCTCGAATTTTTTTGCATTTTTGTTTTTAATGTATTGTGCGCAGAACGGTGAACAAGTTGACCCAAATGTCATAACTTGCATTTGGTACACCTCGGTATCTCTAGTTTTAGCATTTCGCCACAAGAACCGTTGAGCGTCTTTGTCTTCCTCAATGATTTTAATTTGGTGGAACATTTCTCGTATATCTCCCGATATTGCGAACTTCCTTTCTCGAAATCGAAAGAGAACCGATGGTAATTCCGGTACATTATCTGGTCCTGTCATTAAAAAGGAGTTAAGAGACGTTCCATTGACCTTCGCTGCCGCATCCCAAACTATTCGTAGTTTATCTGGCTTATTGGGGTTCGTGACAGGAAAAATTGGTAGATACCAAACTCGGGAATTAGATCTATTCACCTGATCTCCATTAAGTTTTATAGCATAGCCCTTTTGAACGTATTCTTCTATTTGGTTATTTATTTTATTTATTAATAACGGCTGGTTAGATAGTCGTTTTTCGAGGCAGAGTAATCTTTTCTCAGCCATCGCCCTGGTGTTTGGCAGGGAAATATTTTGATACTTCCATAGCAGGGGTACGGCATATCTATCACCCAAGAAAATTGTTTTCTCTTCCAATATCTGCACTGCTTTATAATCCTCGTCTGACAACGTTTTCTTCATCGGTTTAGTCCCCAAGCTCTCCAGGGTAAAGTACCGCTTCACTATCTCATGAGTGTCCAAATCGATTTGGTTTTGGCAATCGCAGAAATGGATGTTTATATTTGCCTCTAAGTTGTTTGAAGTTTCAATAAAATCTGAAACTTCTCCAAAAAGAGTCCATCCCAATCTGGTTTTGATGGCAGCCGGCTGAGATTCCTTACCCTCTCGTGTCTTAAGCGCTGTGGCTAGTCTGCAATGCTGCATACCTAACAAAATTTGCGGCTTCGCATTCTGATAAGGTTTTATTGGGAGTCCTTTTAAGTAACTATACTGCTGCGTCAAGCTCCCTAAGTTCAAGGATTGTCTCGGAAGTTCTAGGGACTTAACTGTATGCACATTTGGGAGCAAGTATTTTCGTTTCGCGCCTTGTGCAGATATCTCAAACGTTATTCTCATTGATGACTCTTCAAGACGATGAGTGTTGGCAGTCCACTTTAAACACAAAGGATCATGTTCACCTCTAGCATTGAGTGCAATGGCCAGCTCCTCATCAACAAGGGTCACTGACGACCCATCATCTATAAAGGCGTAGGTATCAATAAAGTTGTTATTAAAGTGTAGTCTCACGGGAACGATTTTAAAAAGTATAGCCGAAGTACTTGGGCGAAAAATTGTGCCACTGTAATAAGCGTTGCCCTGGTTGTCACGGCTTGAAGCCGGTTGATCTACGCTTATGTCGCTACTGTGCCTCATATTTAGTTGAGATTCGTTGTTATGAAGAAGTGCATTGTGTCGGTAGGTGCATCCATTAACACCACATAATTGTGACGATAGGCAACGACGACTCCCATGACGGCGCAGGCATGTTCTACAGATGTAGAGCTGCTTAACTATCTTCCATCTGTCTTGAAGACTCATTTTTGTGAATTTGTCACATAAAGCAAGTGTTTTACAATCACGTTTGCAGGCCAAACATTTATTGTCATTCTCAGACTTTGTTTCTTGGTGTATGTTTAGGACAGCTTTTGTTTTTTTATTCGTTTTTTGATCCAAAGCGGAGGGAAGTGTTAACGTGACTTCTGATGCCGCTTTTGCCAACTGAGCAAGCCAATTATTAAAAACTTTTAGATCCACATAATTCACAGTTTGCTTAAAAACACCCCAATTCAATTTGATTTGCACGGGCAACTTATCGACTAGTTCTTGCAACAGGCAAGGATTATTTAAGTGAGCGGATAAACCGGTTGCCTCCATAGTGCGACACATGTTATCTACTTCAAGTGAAAAATTTACCATTGTTTCTAATTTTTCATACCTAGGTCCAGGCTCATTTCTTATTCTATCTAAGATCGATTTTATTATTATCTCAGGTCTACCAAACAGCATAGTTAATGTTGAGATTACTTGGTCGACATGTTCTGGGTGAAGCAGCCTGAATCGCACCGCTTCCAAAGCTTTACCCTTCAGGCACCGTTGGAGTCGAAGCATATTCTCATAGTTACTAAAACCACAAGCCTGTGATGAATTTTTCCACCAACTGATAAAAAGTGGCCACTCTTCTGGTCTGCCGGAGAAATTAAGTTGATCTTTAGACATAACTTGCCTCGCTGCGATCTGAGATTTGTTTATGGTTGCATCACCTTGCGTTACGTCTTGGATCTTACTTAGTTCTCTATCACGTGACTTTCTACCAAGCCATGAGTCGTAGAAGTCACATTGAGCATTTTGACTTTCTTTATCACATATCTCATTTTCACGTCTCTCGTCTGGAAAATTGGTTTTGTCTACCCATTCTTTAACACGATTTTTGTTTACAGACTCAAATTCAATGGAGTCTTGTTCATCATCAGATGTCAGCTGTTCGAGGATGGCATATTTCTTATCGATGTAATCACGATCACGTTTTTCTTGGAGCTTTCTTTCTTCTTCTAGTTTTTGTAATTGCATTTTGACTATTTTAGCACTGGACGTCGTCTTAGAGGACTTGCTTTTCGCTGGTTTATTGTTACTTTGACCTTTGGTATAGGCCACGCGAGTACACTGGTTTGGCGAGTCGTCATGAAGTTCTATGGACGTAGCATGATTCGATGTTGATTTTTGAGCAGCGCCTTGAGCAGCCACATTTTGTTGAGAAATTGGAGGAGGAAGGCAGGTACTGCAGAACCAATCTTCATTCTCTACTGCTTGTGTTACGCCTACACACGTAAAGTGGAACCAGTTTTCGCAAGTACCACATTCTACCATTGGACCCTGACTATCAGGGGCAGAACATTTTTTACAATTCTGAGCATAAGATGACGAAGTTGGAGGAGCATTGTGAGTTCTTGACCTAACACTACGATTACGGGATTTTGATTTATCTGGCATGCTGACTTACCTTGTACCAGGATCGATTGTGGAAGACACAGATGATGAGGCGCTGATGGGAAGACTAATGATGTGAAGATGTTGAAGGATTGATGACAAACAGAAGTCCTGATGATGTTGGATGATGTTGAAGATGCTAGTAATTCCGACATGGGCAAATCGATAAAGGCGCTTGAGTTAGGTTAGGTTTCAACACGTGTTTGAATCGCCAGTGTAAAGCTTTCGTCTTAAACGAAAATTTAAGTTTATGTTGAATTCAATTCAAACATATGTATGTCCATTAAATGAAACGCTTTTTTTTATTTAATTTCCGAAATTTAAAGCTGCTTCTGCAGTGGCTTAAATTTTCCTGTTAATTTATTTTTATTCAGGTTATAATTTTATATTTCAATAGTTTAATTTGTACAACTTACGTTTAGTTTTTCTTTTTTATTTTAGTATGTTCTTTAATTTATAATTAATTCTAAGCTGCTTAATACTTTAGGTTTCTTCTTTACTTCATGGAGGCTAAGTTTAAAAAGGAATGTAAAATGAGGTATGATTCTTAAAGAAAAGGCGGGAGTCGAAACGTAAGTGAAAAGGATATATACGTTGATTTGAACTTAAGGTTGTCTCGCTTTAGTTGTCAAACTCGAAAGTTCGGTGAAGCCAAGTTCGCTTACACATTCGATATGGCTGTTTTTTATTTAATTACTTATTGCATACTTTACTAGACATTTAAAGAAATTGTGGTATGAATATAATAGAAATAAAGTTGTTTACTTTTGTTCCTACTTTATAATTTATTTAATATCTCTGTTTAAGTAAGTACAAGTATTGACCAAAACTTCAAATTTTTGCGAATTTCAAAGAAAATTGCTTCAATTTTTATTTCCAGGAACTCCTATTCTTGTGCCGTACGTTAATAATATTTGAATTATGTAACCCTTTAATTAAAAGATATAGAAAAATTTATGGTAAGAAAATAACACTTTGTTTTTTTTTTCTTTAAGAAAATGAATACTTATTTTTTATTCTATGAACCCCCAAAACACCCACCTGTGTTCGCCCCTGGGAGGAATTGATTCATCACTTTCTCTGTACATGACCTGCTCTATCTCAAATATGTAAACTTTTTTTGGCAGATTTCTAGTAGAATGATCCCACCGACCTGGAAAATATAGACATAAATGGTATCGCTTCATAAGGACCTCCAAATAGTTTAACGATTAGGGAGAAAGTCGCACAGATTCAATGTCATATCAGAATGGACCAATTTATTGTATAAGGGTATAAGCTTTCAGGCTGGAAACCACGTAAATTTAACCTAACATATTCAGTGTACTTTTGAAAATTCTTTCTCTTAGAAAGTGGGTCTAAAAAATCAACCTTCTCCAATTATCTTATAATATCCTCCCGCTACTGATTCTAAGTTGGGCCAGCGACAAGACTGTAGACCGACTTTTAGACCGGTATGATTCTTAAAAACCATAGTCATAGCATACTTATCTCTCCTATTTTTGGATGGGTTGTTCTACAAGAAGTGATCCAATCAAACATGCAGTTGTACTATTTCCCCCTAAATCACTAAAATAATTCTATACTCTTGCTTTTCGACGTTCTTTCAAATTTAGCAAATTTCCTTATTTAACCGAACTTTACGAATGTGGAAGGCCTTACCCCATTTTTGTTCTCTGCCATTATTTTATTTAGAAATTAAAAACCTCCATTTATTCTGATAAAAAAGTCGTTCTTTGTGAATTTTTAGCACTAGGGAAATTATGTTTCTCATTTGTGTACAATTTTTAAGATCAATATCTCCTGATAGTAAAGAAATTTATTTTTAAGAGAATTAGAACTTTTAAAAGCCAAGTACTAATATACTATTTATATGTTTCCGAATTCAACCATTACTTAGCTTAATTCTATTAAAATATTCCCTTTTTCTAGAACAATTTTCAGCAAAATGGCAAGGTATTTGTTGACTGGATTCCAAAAGACTGGAAAGATAAACCTAAATTTCTGGATTCAATCAAAAGTGCCAAGTTCAAATCTTGGGGAAGTGATCTCAATCGAGTTTGGAAGATTCTTGGACGAAAAATGATTGACGATGTACACAAAAATCCTGACCTATATTCTATAATTCCCGTCAAGAATCCCGTTATTGTTCCGGGTGGACGATTTACTGAATTCTATTACTGGGATTCATATTGGATCATTCGTGGACTTTTGCATTCGGAGATGTATGAAACAGCACGGGGACTGTTATCGAATTTTCTATCGATGATAGAACGTTTTGGATTTATTCCAAATGGCGGCCGTATCTACTATGCCAAACGCTCTCAACCGCCATTATTGGCGGGAATGATTGAGTCCTATGTTGATTTTACAGGTGATAAAAAGTTCGCCATAGATGCTGTTGAACTTTTGGAGGAAGAATTCCATTATTGGAAGAAAAACCATATGGTTGATGTAGATGGTTTCATCTTAGCTGTGTATCGAGATAACTCAACTGGTCCAATGCCGGAATCATATCGGGAGGATGTTAAGAATGCTGAAGTATTTCCATCACCACAACTAAAGCAAGCATTCTATTCGGAAATTGCTGCAGGTGCTGAATCCGGAATGGACTTCAGCAGTCGTTGGTTTATAAACCAAATGGGTACGAATGAAGGTAGTCTGAAGGACATCAAGTGTCGTTCTATTGTGCCAGTGGAACTAAACGCCATTTTATACTGGAATGCAAAGATCATTGCCAGTATTCACTCGTACACTAATAACGTTGAGAAAGCAATGGAATACACGTTTTATGCTAAGCAGATATTAGAAGTAAGATTAACCTTCAATATCAACATTTCTTAAATTGCATCTTAACAGCAAATGCATATATTTTCCAGGCAATCAATGCAGTCCTCTGGAACAAAGAAATTGGTGTCTGGCTTGACTATGATCTGATCAATAAGAAACCTCGAAACTATTTTGTACCAACAAATCTGACTCCCTTATGGACAAATGCCTTCAACATTTCCAATTCCAAGCAGATCTCCCAATCTATTCTCAAATATGTTCATAATATAGGACTCAATCATCATCCTGGTGGAGTTCCAAATACCTTGGTTAACAGTGGAGAACAGTGGGATTTTCCGAATGTTTGGCCACCAATGCAATACATACTTGTTCAAGGTCTTGAAAACCTAAAAACAACACAAGCCAAACAATTGTCAAAGCTCTGGGGTCTTCGATGGCTTAAATCAAACTACGAAGCTTATAGAACTACTAATGCTATGTTCGAGAAGGTAAATTTGTTCTATAGATCCGTGAATGATTATGGCATTTTTTTTTAATTTCAGTATAATTCTGAAATTTTTGGCGGACATGGAGGTGGTGGGGAGTATGATATACAAAAAGGTTTTGGTTGGACAAATGGTGTGGTCATTGATTTTCTAATTAAATATGGACATGATTTAAAATAATAACTGTTTTGAATGTTATCGCATTGAAATATAGTTAGACTTTGAATAGACTTATAAGCTTATTGTGTAGGGTCCAGATTAGCATAGAGAAACTAAATAAGATATTTCTTTAAGTTCATTAGAAGCTGTTTCAGTGCTGTTTTTTGAAAATTCTTAAGTATTATGTTTGTTTCAATAAATCTTATTTATTTTTTACTAAATGCGTGTTAATTATATTCATGAAGAGTATAAATGGGATACAGTGAACATTGAAAAACGTGAACTAATTAAAACCGAGGGTGTTCATATTTTTGAGATTGTTCATGTTTTGGAATGTAACATTTTATGATTAAAATAGTATTCCTACCGTATTGTCTTACTACTCCTCTTAAAATAAAACATATTTTCTTTCATTTTATCTTCTTTTTGCTTGCAGTAGTATAGATTTATGAATATTTTTATATTTTTGCACATACTGGTACCTACGGGTTCATACTGGTACCTACGGGTTATTAAATTTTTAATTTTTGTCTGTTCTATTTTTTCCAACATTTTAATAACTATAATTTCTCTTAGGCGTTTATGTCGCTTTGGTCAAAACCTTCATCTGAACACCATTCCAACGCCTTTTTAAATATTTCATATTACGCAATGTCAAATACATGGGGCCCCCGAAGTTTTAAAAAATTAATTCAGTGCATTTTTATGTAGAAATGTTGAAAAAATGTCTGTTCACGTTTTAGAGCTTTTCGATTTGTTCACGTTTTAGATCAGTCAATGTAAAAATTACGGTGTTCACGTTTTGGGATAGTTCACGTTTTGGGGGGTTCACGTTTTCCAATGTTCACTGTATTTATATTTCCTTCAGCAAACAACACCCCAACCGATCTGCCCAGTTTGTAAGCTTGTTTAGAGCATTTAATAAGAGTTCTTTCAAGACACGGTCGTATCAATATCACTCGCATAGAAAATCACTCTGTTGCTCTCTACTACCAGCTATATGTCAACATCTCATTAGATACCACAGCAGAGGAGATTGAATAACCAATTTTTAAATTTTATATAAAATTTACAAAATGCTTAAAAAATAACCCTAAACATATGTAAGGACTACTTACTAAAATTTACTTAAAAACTAATAATATCTTCTTGAAAAACTAGAACAGCCACATAAGCTAAAACCTTAATTCCTAAACTATGTTATACTAGGGTCAACATGTTTAAAAGAAAATTCAAAGTCGACTTCCCATTATCATTTACATATTGAGAAGCCACCAAAACTAGATCTCTTGCTTAACCCTATTTTTTCGGTGCCGTTTTTACACAGTCCTACTGAACCGAAGACGCTCAGTTCCACCTTGTGTGAGGATCTGTCGATTGTACAGGAGAAGGCATATTACTAGTTCTACGCTCCACGTCTTGTACTAGCTTCTAACTGTCAAGATAAATGAATGCATCAAGCGCGACTTGACATCGAATAAGTTTCTGCAAAAAAAATGTAATTTTGTAAATGTTAACCCCATTTTCTCTTAAACACCTGACGTCACACAACATCGAACCATACCGGGCACCCTTAGGCTTCGGCCACGCACTGAGCGACAAACGACTACTGAGCGACGCAAAAAAATTAAAACATTAAATTGTATGGAGGTGGCCTGGCCACATAAACCCTGAGCGACATTGTGAATGTTTTTAGCGACAGAACGACGACGTCGCTCAATCGCTCAGTCGCTAAGTGCGTGGCTGAAGCCTTAGGCAATCATCGACCTGATGAGATCCATGTGGCCGTTTCGTCGGACCCAAAAAGGATGGTTAAAATCGTAAGAACCTGTAAAGCGGGCCACCCAAGCTACTGTCGAAGTCTTGGCGCTTGCCTGACGACTAAAATTTCTGAGTTGACGACAGTGGAATATAACTGCCACATTTAAAATTTTGGGACTTATGTCCCACTTAGATGAGACATGATTCCAAAATTCGGTTGAGTTAAATATTATTAAGCAACAAACTCATATGGAAAGAGGTGCAGGACCCCCTTTCCGTCCCAAGAATTTGTTTAACTTTAGGTTCGATCGTCCAGCTTTACCCAGGTTTTCTTGACAACCCTGGGAGTTGTCAAAAAAAAACAGGGGTTTTCGGTTTTCAAAAAACACCCAAGGGCTATCAAATGTTTTGTTGACAACTAAAAGTAAGAAACAAAGAATTCTGTGTTGTGATAAAAATTTAAGTATGTTATAAATTAGTTTTAAAAATGGACAAAAACAGTTTTGCGTTGTTACTCAATATTTCATCTGATGAGGATGATGATTTCAACAAATATTAAATTGCAAAAATAAACAATAACATGCAACACGCGAATCGACAAACGACAACAAAAGAAATAGATATTAAATCTTATGTCACTTTTGACAATTGAACTTACGAGTAACTCGCAACAGCAAAATAATACACGTTATTGCTTGACACTTGCAAACGTTGTTCTGGCACTAGGTAGAAAATCTGTTTAGGTCGAGCTAAAGAAAGTCGGAGACAATAGAGGAGAAGATACATATTGTTGCGAACAGAGCTTTATACTCCTACAGCGCCATCTGTTGGAAAATTGCATATCTACTTTATGGAAGAAACAAAAAGCTCTTTTCCAATGTCAAATGTATTTCAACTTATTCCAAGATAAGAACCTTCGAGAACAACTAAGTTTAGTATATAAGGGAGTGTTCGCGGTGAGCACAGTACAGTTGATTTTTGACTATGAAAGTGTGCAAAGGTTTGCTTATTGGATTGTGGAAAGTTTTATTAAACAAGTGTGATTTAAATTTGAATAAAAGTATTTGATTTGATTATAAATGGAGATTTATTGTTTTGATTTGGAAAGTGTAAATAAAGATGAAATACTAAAAAGAGTAATAAGTTTTATTTAACGAACCTAGTAAAAATATTACAATATGTAGATCTGTATATTTTCTTACCATCGACACATCTGTATATACCGAAATGGAAGAGCCTTAGATGACGCATTTCTTTAAAATTATTGAAGGTAAACCAACAGGGATGGATTAATCTTTAAGTTTATTGATCTTTGACATAGATTGGGTTTGCGCTAGTAGAGGATATGGTTTAATTTTTCATTATTGTTACATTTACCTTACATATGAGTTATAGGTCTCAAAAATAAAAATAACGATTATTTTTCTACTCCAGCCCTGGTTAGACCAGAATCCTGAGCTTTGATAGGTGTTTGCGGCCATAATTTTGAAAATACATCATGTCAAATTTTCTAGTCTATCTTGCCAAATCAACATGGATAATTATAACGTTCCATAATATGTGCAAATATTGAAATTGCCTTATGAAAGAGGGACGCTTTGTTCGAAAAATCATATTCAATGACGCTACGTGCCACACAGCCAGTACCACAATGGACAATTTACATGAAAGTTGCCCATAGAACTCGGGTGATCTGACCCCGTTAGACTTTTTCTTGTGGGGTTTTGTGAAGTCACATACATATACATATGTATGTATGTATATAATAATAAGCCTCAAACCATCACTACCTACCGTTTCTTCCTGAAGCCTGAAGGCCGTTTTTAATGTCAAATATAACGATTACCTCTCTCAAAAATGAACTTACTACCATTTGGCGTGTCATTTAGCATTTAAAATAAGGGTTAATCAATCAGACAGGTCCCGGTGCATAATTATTTAGAGTTGTTTTATTGAATATCGGAAATGAGTTTAGACGCGGCATAAATTGCGTCATGATGATTTTAGCACACAAGTGATATGCTAAAATCAAATAAATCGATAAAGAACATAGAGCACTTATCGAGTATTTTCCATTGTGTGTAAAATACGGGCGATAATGCGATTAAGCGTTTTATTTTTTAGTCTTGGATTGATCAATTCGAAAAATCTAGGCGATCCTTATAAATTTGAAGGTGCAACAGCTCGTAGAGAACCAGGACCTAGTGACTTACAACTCTTAACCATTCCTGTCCCTATGTACGTGTTGGCAGAAATGGAATGGACCTACAATTTTCTGCCGATTCCGAACGACTAATGAGCACCACTTTTCATGACAACCGATAGTTTTAGAAGATCTGTCAATTCCTCATAAGAGGCAGAACACCATACTGAACAACTTTTTTGCAGCGGCTGAGAATCGAACCCAGGACCTTCTGCATGACAGTCCATCGCATTAACCATTATACCAATTACTGCGATACTCCTATGTTGATCATTGGTAACTGTAAATTAGTTCATGTGTTAGTCCGCCAATATGTCTTGAAATTATAATTTCTTCAATGGTAGTCGATTTGAAACATTATTATTAAGCTTTGATACTGTCAAGGTGTGCCAACTTAGAGATAAGAAAAACTATTAAATGAATAAAATTTTAATCTATCCAATCCATTCAACTATAGCTGATACGACAAAAGTTTTAAATATTGACACCACAAATTTCTAATTCATAATCAATTTAACATTCCCGCAAAAGCTTTTATCTTTGCAAACGGTATTTTCAAACCGACTATAAAAGACTATAAAACCTTTTTCAGTTTTTAGAACAAAACCATTTCTAGTCTGACTCTTACCCAGATTGGACAAGTTTACGGTTTTTTTTTTTTCTATTTCTATAGTTGTTATTTTATCAATATTGTTTTGATAAAAAAAAAAACTGTTTTGTGACGTAATTTAAACAACAATCGGAAAGAATGAGTACCATATCTTTCCTCCAAGTGGGAATATTGTGTGTTTTTCAGTCTCTGCTGATATCAAAACCGCAAACAATCGAAGCACTAGCTGTAAGGCAGCCCACTTCAGGTTCATTGGGAATTGTTCAGCCAAGGAGTGATGATTTACCATCATGGTATGTTAAATTAAAATCTAATTTCTAATCAAAACATGACTTTAATTATTATCTATACCCCTTTAGTCCATAAAAAGCAGAGCCTCCTATAATATACATAAGTGTAATTAATTTTTACAAATTACAAACAGTTTTTTATCTCTGGTTGATTGAAGTGTCATTGAATAGTTTCAAGCAAATCAGATTTTTTAATATACTCGTAGTACATAGATATTAGCTCTCGCCTTGAAAAAAACAATACGAACATCACTTAGGCCTTTCTGCTTCTCATGATCTCATAATATTTTTTTTAAAGCTTCGTAAAACGGAAAAGTTTCAATTATAATTGTTGCTTGAACAATCATTGCACTATTTTATGTTTTGTTTGAAAAAATTTGAACTTAGCTAAAAACATTTAAACCTGTTAAAAACATTATCCTCAAATAGAAATAGAAAATAGAAAATTAGCTTCACTTACTCAGAGTTCAGTTAGCGACTTTTTTGAGAACTCACATTTAAAAGCAAGTTTATATAGAGCGTTTTTTTTTTAGCTCAGAAAAAAGTTGTCAAAAAATAAATTGTGTTTCATTTTTAGTTCAGAGGGTTCATAGCGTCGAATATAGGCGTTTTTCTTTTTTAGTTCAGTATAGAGCTCCGAACAGAGTCCGAGCATGTCGAGCATGTTCCGAACATCCTCTGAACCAAGCGTGCTCTGAGCGCTCTGAGTATTTTTTGAAACACACCTGAACACTTAGCTGTCGACATTTTTTTTTTTAATTTCCATCTGTCAAATGCCTGTGCTAAGCATTGTACTCTGTCTGCTCAGTTATTTTATTCTGAGCTTATAGAGCGCACTCTGAACACGCTCAGAACATGCTCAGAACGAAAAAAGAAACACATTTACGAAGCTCTGAACGCTCTGAACTAAAAAAGAAACACAATTTATTTTTTGACACCTCAGGCTCTGTTCTGAACTAAAAAAGAAAAACGCCTTATGTGTTTCTTTTTTCGTTCTGAACATGTTCCAAGCGTGTTCAGAGTGCGGTCTATGAGCTTAGAATAAAATAACTGAACAGACAGAGGTTAATGCTTTACACAAGCGTTTGACAATTGGAAATGTAAAAAAAAATAGTGACAGCTTAGTGTTCTGTTGTATTTCAAAATCAACTGAGAGCGCTCAGAGCGCGCTTGGTTGAAAGAATATTCA
Organism: Chrysotoxum bicinctum; assembly: GCA_911387755.1. NCBI lineage: Eukaryota > Metazoa > Arthropoda > Insecta > Diptera > Syrphidae > Chrysotoxum > Chrysotoxum bicinctum. The sequence continues at coordinate 66,296,745 of OU426990.1, read as the reverse complement.
GAACATTCTCGACATGCTCGGAATCTGTTCAGAGCTCTATTCCTAACTAAAAAATTAAAACGCCTGTAAAAAACTAGGTAGGTAGAAAAGGCGACCACTGATATCTAACAGTGTGACCCAATCAGCGCTGAAGTACGCCATTTGGTATACCATAACTCGTAGGAAACTGTGGATGGAGTTCATATGCGCAATTGTTAACATTCTCACGGAGTAATACGATTAAAAATATGTAAGGATGTATAGTAGATTTTGATGTCCCTTATTGTGTGTTTGCTTTTGCACAATCATCTAGAAATTGGATCAAACCACTCAACCGGACCACTACACTCATCCGACACCTTCTACACTGTGTCAATATAGGAAGCTAGTGCTGAAACAGTAGCCAATCGGATTAAGTCCGGCCTCACGCACCGTAAAAGTCCATCAAAACTCTCAGTCCGCTAGCCCGGAATCTAAGGAGTCAAAGGAGATCAAGTCTTTAATTTTTATTTCCAAAAGTTTATCAATGTCGTCAAAAAATGCCCTTCCTAATGATTGTCCTCTTAATTTGGCCAGAGCAGAGCATTTGCAGAGAAAATGGAAGACTGTTTTCTATTCCCGTTGGTCCCCACAGCTATGACAGTGAGTTTTGTGAGAAAAGCCTAGCTTCTTTGCATACTCTCCTATTGGCGAAGGTTCTCGTCTTGGAATGTTCTAGATGGTTGGAATAAGGGGAAATACATTTGACATCGGAAAAGAGCTTTTTATTTCTTCCATAAAGTAGATATGCAATTTTCCAACAGATGGCGCTGTAGGAGTATAAAGCTCTGTTCTAAACAATATTTACAACCCCTTGAGTGCGTATAATATGAAAAAAAAACCAACAACCTAGTTAGTTCAAATAAGTTTGACTTAAGTTGAGAAAATCTACTATTGAACAACAATATTCACATAACGACAAATCTTGGACAAAAATCCACAAACTTCAAATTAACACCAAGTAACCTTTCATCGCTTTCAAGCCCTCTTATAAAGTAGCAATAGAGACAAGTTATAAAGATCAATCAATATCTAGTTTTGGTATAGAAGAAGATGCAGAACCACAAACAACTTTGACCATAATCGGATTCGCAAGAATAACGTATGCCGACAGTGAAAATTTTGGGAGTATTGAAGTAAAGAAGATGGGTTTGACGATCAACGAAGATAAAACCGAATATATAATTTGTTATGAAGATATGACACACAACTTCGACGTCTTGGATAGCACGGCATTATAAACAACCATAACTTTGATCTTGTAAGGATACTTGCATACCTAAACTGCACTCTCAACACAGTTAACGATACCAACGCTAAGATCAAAGGAAAAATGATTCTTCCCAATCACTGCTTCTTTGGACATTGACCACATACGAATCTAAAGACCACTAGTTTTAGAATGATCAAGATTAAAAAAGCTCTTTGTCTGAACCCCTGATGTCCCTACGCCAGCTTGTAGCGCCACCTTAATTGAATAACTACCTAAACACACTAGATATTATGACAAACTATATGTTTTCAAAAGTCTACTTCAAGGGATTATTGACAGTCTGAAGTGTCTCTTACAATAGTTTGCGCGATTTGTATCTTTATCTTAAATTTTAATTAAAGTTCATATATCGATCGATCTGATTACCAAAAACAACCTCTCCAGAGTATCTATCTTATGTGTCAAACTGATGTTTTTTTAATGAATAAGATAAGAGTTTGTATGGCCTTTAAAATATAAAAACAAAAATTAAATACCTAACTTATACTTATCATATTGTACATAGATCAAAAAAGTTTTGCTCTTTTTAATAATATGATTTTGTCATTTTCTTAACTTCCTTTTACCATATCTGCGGCTAAAAGTCAGTGTGAATTGAAAAGATAAGTAGAGACAAAATTGTATGGAATTCCAATTTAGTAGTAACATGACTTCAGGTGACTTCAATGAATGTACATTATGCTTAATTATTATTAAAAAGAGAGTTACAAAACGCTTATACTCCCACAATCCCAGTCCAGATTTACGAGTATGAGGCCGAATGTTTGGCCATATGCAGAAAGGGAAATCTAATACTAGGCTTTTTCGAAAGAAAAATTTTTCGACGCATATAAAAATACAACTGCAACCTCTATGAGCTAACCCCCCCCCCCCCCCCCCCCCCCCCCGGGTGTGGATAAAGTCGAAAATATTAGCTTGGCCACATCGAGCAAATGGACAACATTTCTTCATAGTTGACTATCAATTCGTTGATTGTCGTTTTGACCATCGCTCTCTCTATAATTCTTAATTGATATGATAGAGACAGCTATAGTCAAAAACGACAATCAACGAATTGATAGTCAACTATCACCTTACGCGATTCCACCCCAGGACCTTAAGGACGACGGAATCTGAATCTAAAGACCAAGCCATTGCAGATACAAGAACGCTTGGTCCAGAGGACTGGAAGCAGCGTGCTCCACAATATAGAGGAAGATCTAAGAAAGTAGTCGAACGAGAAGCGGAAGTGAATCTTCATAATTATGTTTCTTTGTTGGTGCCAATATTTGGGCGAGTATCTTATGAGATGACAACTTTTAGTACGACTGCATTAAATGAACTGTCAAAATTTGGGAAATCTTTTACAACAAATTGCTAAACTTGGGAAATGCTTAAAATACATTATATTATGACACTTTGTCAATAATCAAGAAAATCATTTCGAATTAAGAATATAAATTTAAAAAGGAAATCATCTCGGTATCGATGTGGGTCTCTTTTCCATTGGTAAACTTAAGCAGATCTGAAAAATAAACATTCGTTCAACTAATAGAAATCGATTTTTAGTGATAATTTCAAAAAGAGCTCTTGCAAATTCTACCTACGTCCCTGCCCCCTAGTCCGAAAATAAAGTTCTAGTCAAGGGAACTGAACAAAGTCAATAATGATTTATTTATGTTCGTATCATAATACCTTGTACTTTATGGTCTTTAGCGTTACATATTTGAGAAAACAGAAATAGGATTTACTTAGATGAGAAAGTCAAATATTCGAGCATTACCCCATGAACCTAATTTTCCTTCAAATTAATAAAGTCCTATTGTTGTGCTTGTGATGGCCTTGTGTCAAAACGCTCAAGATTAAAAATGTCAGATCGGCCAAAATTTCAAACAAAAACAGACAAAATAATGGGAGTACCCTAGAAAAGTATTTTATTTATTGACAAACTCTTTGAGATAGAAAACATCTTGGTCAAGAAAATTTTTTTCATAACTGGATCTTGGGTTTTCAAACAGTGCCCATTTCAATAACGACAATCGACTTTTGAAGCCTCTAGCAATCATCTTGTCCCTGAATTGAACATTGAGCATTGTATGAAAAATAGTGAAAATCGCTGTTCAAAATTATCCACTAGGTTATTCATGAGATCTAGTTACGTATTTCGATGAATGATCGCAGTTTCTTTTTAAAAAAAACGGACACAAAATGCGCAATGAAATCGCCAGACGTTACTTCTTACATTAAGGCCGGTATTCACCGAGCGCTCATAACTTAAGAAGCTCATAAACCTATTCACCAAGCAATATTAGTGAAGATCTACGAGCGCTCTTAAAAGTTAGGAGTGGTCCCAACCACTCCTAACTTACGATCGCTCTCTTCAAAAGTTTGTTCACTTGTGCGTGTGCCACGCACGCATTTGACTCGAATTCATGTGAGCAATGCTCGGTGAATACGAGCCTTAGGCTGGTATTCACCGAGCGCTCCTAAACGGCTCTTAACTTTACGAGGCTCTTAACTTGAAATTTCTGTGGGGTATTCACCAACCAGTGGTACCACTTTACTTCAATTGAAGTAGATCTACTTCTTTTTTCCAAAATATTTTAAAATCTACTTCCTACTTCGCACCATTAGAAAAATACTGAAATCTACTTCATTTTAAAAATCTCTGTTTCAATCTACTTCAATTTTACAAAATAAAGCCCAAATCTACTTCTTTTTCTCTATTGCACTTTAAGTAGTAGTATATAACCTCATAATTATCATAAAATAAAAGAACGTCAACACAATACAAATACACAAATGAGTATTTTTATGCGAAATTTCTTTAAAATTAAAAGAAATGTATTGACAATTTTAAATACATATTTAATAGGTAATATGTATTCATTTAAGGAAAAACATTTTTGTATGCAACATTTTTTCTAAAAGCAAGTAAAAAGCCATTTTGAAATCTACTTCGATTTTTCTCAATTTACTTCACTTTTTTCTTCAAATCTACTTCGACTTTTTTTCCGGAAGTGGTAACGCTGTCACCAACCACTCGCAAGTGTTTTTCGAAGTTCGAAAATGAGAACCACTCTCTCTTGTTCAGGCATACCCAAACTGTGAAATGTTGTGGAATGTTGGTCTTGACAGCAAATGGATACTCTTCTACTTGGCATTGCTCACATGGATTCGAGTCAAATGCGTGCGTGGCACACGCACAAGCGAACAAACTTTCGAAGAGAGCGCTCGTAAGTTAGGAGTGGTCGGGACCACTCTTAACTTTTAAGAGCGCTCGTAGATCTTCACTAATATTACTTTGTGAATAGGTTTATGAGCTTCTTAAGTTATGAGCGCTCGGTGAATACCGGCCTAAATCAAAATTCTACCAAATATAAGATTCTACAATGAAAATTCATATTTTTATTCTTTACAGTGAGATCTACTGCCGTGGAGAACTACTCCATACAATACAAATGGCCCATATATTCAAGGATTCAAAAACATTTGTAGATATGAAACTGAAAAATTCACCAAGTGCTACGATCGAAATATTTAAAAAATTCATGCAAGATAAACAAAACTCACCCAATCAAACGGACGTGGAAATCTTTGTTAGTGTAAGTGGAAAATCTTGTTTTAATTGACAACAATTTCAAAACTCTCTTAAAATACCAAAACTAATTTTAATTCAAGGAAAATTTCGAAGATCGTGGCAAGGAATTCGTTCCATGGACCCCAAACGATTGGACAGAAAATCCAAGATTTCTAAGTCTCATTCGAAATGCAAATCTGAAGCAATGGGCAAGTGATTTAAATTCGATTTGGAAAATTCTCGGGCGTAAAATGATCCCCGATGTCCATTCACACCCAGAATTGTATTCGATTATTCCTGTGAATAATCCGGTAATTGTTCCCGGTGGAAGATTCATCGAATTTTACTATTTTGATTCTTATTGGATCATTAGGGGACTTCTTTACTCTCAAATGCAAAACACTGCTCGTGGAATGTTATTAAATTTCCTCTCAATCGTTCAGCGCTACGGTTTCATTCCCAATGGCGGACGTGTCTATTATTCAAAACGATCCCAACCACCACTTTTGGCCGGTATGATCAAATCTTATGTGGAATTTACCAAGGACGAACAATTTGCAGTGGATGCTGTTGAAACATTGGCAGCTGAATTTGAATATTTTATGAATAACCATATGGTTGATGTGAATGGTCATAAATTAGCTGTTTATCGTGATAAATCGGTAGGTCCAAGGCCAGAATCTTACAGAGAGGATTTCGAAAACGCCAAGATTTTCCCAACAGCAGAAGAAAAACAAGCATTTTATTCGGAACTTGCAGCAGCTGCCGAGTCGGGAATGGATTTTACCAGTCGTTGGTTTATAAATAGCATCAACGGATCGCGCGATGGTAATCTGACGGACATTAAATGTCGATCTATTGTTGCAGTTGACTTAAACGCCATTTTGTATTGGAATGCAAAGATTATTGCTGAATTTTACTTAATGGACAACAATGTTGCGAAAACATCAGAATATGAGGAAAAGGCTGCTCGTCTATTAGAGGTAAATATTCAATCCAAAATAGGGCCAAATTACAGCTTCAGTGACCGAGTGAGTGAGTCCCATCAGTGATCGAATGAAAATGTTAAATTAGAGTAATCGATTGCTCGATGACGTAAGCGGTAATGTCAAACTCACTAAATTCAATACTCGAAAACTGATGCGGTAATTTGGCCCCTGATTATATAAACTACAAATCATTCGCACAATCAATTTCACGAGGGCCAAGCCCTCAAAAGGTTCGGGCCTCTGCCTAAGATAAATAAACCCTAATCGTTGTAACGTTTGCAAATGAAAATGCTTCTACGAGTATATTCCTATATCGCCGAAATTATTGGTTTTAGCAGAAAAGATGTCAAATTGAAAGTTGTAGCAGATTGTAGCGAATACCGTTTTTGAATGGCGGAATTCGTAAGGGCCATAAAAGTTAGCGTCTCGAAAACCTATCCTTAAGTTTATCTAATAGTCCTCATTCAAGACAGGCATATTTTCTGACTTACTTTTATGTACTCAATTGAAATAAGACCGAATATCAAAAGTCGAGGCAATTTCTCTCGAGTTAAAGCGCACTCCTTAAGAGTTAGGTTATCAAAGCTATCTTCTCATGCTTTATTTAGTTTCATAATAAAGAACGATATACCTACATTTTGTCCACAGGCTATTCAAGCGGTTCTATGGAACGAAGAAACCGGTGTTTGGTTAGATTATGATCTTATTAATAAAAAACCACGAAACTACTTTGTACCAACAAATCTGGCACCATTGTGGACGAAGGCATTCAACAGAAAAGACAGTGAAAAAATTTCAAAATCTGTACTTAAGTATATTAATAATTTAAAACTTACAAATTATCCGGGTGGAATTCCAAACACTTTGCGACACAGTGGTGAACAATGGGACTTTCCAAATGCTTGGCCACCAATGCAATACCTTGTAATTGAAGGTCTAGCTAATTTAAAAACACAAGAAGCTACTGAGATGTCAAAGAGTTTCGGCTATAAATGGGTTCAATCGAATTATGAAGCATATGTTAAATCAAAGGCTATGCATGAAAAAGTAAATTAATGAATTTGAAATTTGTTTTTTTAGTATTTTTTGGAAATTTAATTTGAATTATCTTTACAGTATGATGCTTCAGTTTTTGGGGGAACTGGAGGCGGAGGTGAATATGAAACTCAAACAGGCTTTGGTTGGACTAATGGGGTTATTATTGAGTTGCTCAGCAAATACGGAGAAGATATCACTCCGGCAAATGGTAAACAATTAGTTCTTTATAAAATTTGGATCTGTGTAAATCTAAACATATTTACAAATTCAAAGCTAAGAATATTAGAAACAAAAACTAACCCAAAGCCAAATACTATTTACATCTTTTCACATTAATCATCTGCAAATACCAGTGACTGCGTCCCACATTCTCTTTTATCTTTTAGTTTACATTTCGCTATTTTTGAATCGAGAATAATATGATCATATCATAATCATAATCGCTGTGATCGAAATTGTATACTTTCTTCTTAGTTTGCGATGCAAATTTTCGAATATAACCTTATGAAAATTCACGGGCCCACATACCAAGCTAATGTGTGGAATTCAATTTCACTCATTATTTTTTAAACAAGATTTTGATAGGTCAAAAAGACATGAGACTAATCCAGATCTCCCCTTTACTAACAACTTCATATTGAGTGCTGATCTCCACCTCAAAGTGATCGGTTGAGTTCTGAAAGTTCTAATTGAACTAAAGGAAAATAAGTTGTTATTTATTTTGGAATCCAGAAGCGGATCAAAACATTTACTATTAATAGTAAAATATTTTTAAATTGTATTGTAAAATTATTTAGTTTATTATTTTGTTTTTTTTTTTTCACCAACACTAGACTTGTTTCTCACCTCTGAAACTGAAAAATATACTATATATAAAGTTGTATTGAATGGTTTGAAATATAGTCTGAAATTCATAAAATGAATGCTGGTGTGCCACAGAGTTCCGTTTTATCTCCGACTCTCTTTGAACCGGATGTGGATCTGGAACGTATGATAAGCTCATTAAATTCTGATTTCGATAGCATTTTCAAATAGGGAACCATAAACCGTGTTCTAGTTAAATAGCCAGTTGCATTCCTCACTTTAAACAATTTAACCGTAAGAAAAGAAAAGACAAATATTTGAATAAACGATGCAGTGAAATATAGTCTCCACTTGGGATTTAGGTTCTGGTTAAAGAAAAAGTTTTAAAACACATTTTTTGTCCTCAAAAAAAAAATGCAGACAAAAACCTAGATTATTAGGACAAGCCCAGTGCGGACGCCAATAGTAGAAACCTTAGCTAGTTTAAAAAAATATAACACTAAGTACCTAATAATAATAAAACTTATTAGCTGTACTGGGCTTAGTGGAAGAATTTAGAAAAGGAAGATATTTAACTATCGATTTAGTTAAGATCAGCTGGGAACTTGCTTATTCAATGTAACTCAAAAATTAAAAATATGGGCACTCAAATATCAGGTTTGTTCGTTGAGTCTTGAAGTCACCTTGGGGTCGACCTAAATCGTTTTTTGAAAAACCTGGGCCCGTATTACAGATTACAAAACGAAAGGCAAAAAAACGATACCCTAGAAAACGATAGTCAACACATGGATTGATTATGGTTTACGATAATGGATGCATCAAAATATTGCCTGATAAAATAAAAAAAAATCTATTTTTTTAAGCGCATCCAACTTCATTCTTTCAATATTTCTGTCAAAAATAGTACATGTGTCAAAACAATGAAATACGAGTGCCAAAAGCAGTCGTAAGAGCAAAAGGATTATCGTTTTAAAAAAAACGAGTATCGTAAAACGTAATCGCAACTTAACGATAACGAGGGATTTTAAACGATAATCGTAATTCGTAATACGGGCCCAGATGTCACCCCGGTGAGTAAATTTTGTGTTATTTGAGACCTGGGGTCGCCCTGAACTCGCCCTGATGTAGACCTACATAGGTATTTTGCTGTTCAGGTAACGACCAAACTGTCAAAAGTCACATGAGCTTTCATATCTATTTCTTTTTTTGTCGTTTGTCGATTCGCATGTTGTTTAACCTGTTCATTTTTGGTATCTATTTTGTTGGCAGACATTCTATTCTATTATTTTTTTTAACAGGAGTAAGCAGAACGACAACTGTTATGAGCGTAATTATGGTTACTTCGATGGGAGTGTTTGTATCAGTATTTGGACGTTTTATCTAGTGGATTTTTGATTTGGAGAAAAACAATAAATTACTAATTCACCAATGACTTTTCAGTTTATCTATGTACATACATACATACTCGTATTTGCAAAATAATATTTAACATTCATGTAAATAAATAAATTTTAAGTTGTATTTATATCTGTGTTTTGCGTACATAAACCCATGCATATTATTGTTTTGACGTAGTAATCTATAAAGTTAGCAAATTGTTAAGTAGTATCATACTAATACCTTAATAATAGGCTGTTTAGAATTTTGCGCCCCTATTATTAAGGTATTAGTATGATACTACTTAACAATTTACTAACTTCATAGTAGTTTACTAACTCCTTCTTAATTTTAAACATTTTCTAACTAGTATCGTACTAAAAGAATTTTCTTAATAAATTGCTTGTGAACACACCTAAAGCAATGACATTTCGTGTAAAAAAGTAAGTACAGGAACCTTTCTTGATGTTTGCAAATGTCAAAAAGTCATATGAAGCTAGCACGATACTAAAAAAATAAAGTAGGTATTCGATGATTTCAACTTTAATAAAAGGGTAGAGAAAGTATGATGCTATGTATATTCGATTAAAATTTGCAAATTCGTTGTTTTAACCTAGTATCACACTAAAAGAGCTTTAGCATCGTACTCATTCAATTAAAATTTTGCGCCGATGATTTTAACTTTAATAAAAGAGTAGAGAAAGTACGATGCTATATTCGATTAAAATTTGCAAAATCGTTGTTTTAACCTAGTTTCATATTAAAACAGCTTTAACATCGTACTAATTCAACTAAAATTTTGCGCCTTATGTACATATGTAAACTCTTCTATCACCGTATTCCTATTCAAAATGTATTAAAACAATCAACATACAAGTGCAGTGGTGGAATCGGCTAAGGTGATTTGTGATAGTTGACAGTCACAAAAAGGTGACTATCACATGTGAAAATCACATTTTTGTGACATTTGCTTGTGACAGCTATTTTGTTATCACTTCTAAGCAAAATGTCGTGTTTCAACTTCGTTTTGTTAATTTTTCATATATTTCAATACAAAATGAACGTGTTTGTGCCGGTGCAATTATTTTTTAGAAACGAAAATGATGACGGTGAAAATAATTACCGCAGACAAGTTAGTTTAATAAATCTGAATCTGCGAAACAAATTAAATATATTTGAGCTATCAAATGCAAAGTAACTTTTTTTTCTTTTTCATGATTTTTTATGTCTTAATAACTGTTTTTTGATTTAATAGATTTCTGAAAAATTTCCGCGTAACTAAAGAGACATTTTCATATATTTTACGGCTTTTGGATTTACCCACTGGAGTTCGGTCCACCCATATACCACCCACCCTCCAGTTAACTGTGACGCTGAACTTTCTTGGAGGGGGAGCCTACCAAAGGCAAGTTGGCTTTGACTGGTCGACTCCGATGGGACAAAGCACTGTTAGTGAGGTCACTACAGCAACTTTGAAGATAATGGAGAGAAAAATGTGTCCTTTGGTAATCAAATTTATAACCTCGGAGACAACAAAAAGATTTTATTTCGAAAAATTTGGAATTCCAGGAGGTACCTCTACATTATATCTATTATTTGTGCGGATGATGTTCCATGTAGTTAGTTAGCAAATCTATCTGTGATTTGTTGGCTTGTGACCTATAGAAAACATGTATATTTCATTCCATAACATTCTTAAAATAGGATTTTAGCATTTACTTACATTTTCAACTTTTTTATTTATCAAAATTGTTTCGATTATAATTTGTTTTCCACAAAATTCTACTTCGCGCGGCAAAAATTGAAATTAAATAGAAGAAAAACTGAGATGAAAAACAAACGTCATTGCTTTTCTTCTAAAGTCATGCCAAATTTTAAATATTTTTTTGTGATCACCTTACCCAGATGCAAAATTAAAGGTGATCACAAATGATAATCACAAATGTGATAATCACCAATCACCTTAGCCGATTCCACCCCAGGTAAAGGTAAGTAAAGACTTAGTTTATATGATCAAGTTTAATCTCTCTTGCCTTATATGTACAACTTCAACTAAAAAAATAAAATGCACGACTGGGTCGCACGAACTCGCTCCTATGTAATAGACTAGGAATTTTTAAAACGGATGTTATTAAAGAAAACTGTTCATAAGGATAAAATGAATTTTTTAAATTCTTTTAGTAGTAAGAGATAAAAACAGAATGCTATGCAAATATAAATTTATGAAAGAACCAAAATTATATGTCGTTGTAGTGGTTCCTTAAAAAATTAAGCTTTTATGTACAAAATTTTTAAAACATTTTTAAGATAAAAATGTTGGTACGCCAATCTTAAGTTTTTATTATTGTACGAATAAGAGTCTAATTTCCAAAAAAAATAGTAAGCCGTTCTTGAGATATCGAATTTTCCAAAAAAATGACTTTTTTTCTAAAAATTAAAAAACTTTTATTTATCAAGTTTGAATAAAAATCGATCTTGGGGTTTTCGAAATATTGGGTTTTCAAAAAAAAATTTTGATTTTTTTTTTTTAAATCCAAAAAATAAAAAATTGAAAATTTGAATATGTAATAATACTCAAACTGTGGAGGAGCTTTACCATAAAAAAATTATCAAAATCGGCTGTACCGTTTTCGAGAAAATCAAAAACAAAAAAAATGGACCCAGGGGGGCTACCAAAAATAACAATTTTTTGGAAATTTTTTTTCAACCATTACCTAGTTTTAACTAAATGAAATTTTTCAATTTTTTAGTAAAAAATTCTGTGGGACAGTTTTTGAGAAAAAAAAATATTTATAAAATTTCGAAAAAAAATCGTATGGCAGGTACCGTTATTTTTGGTCTTAAAAAAAAAAGAAAAAAACGTGTGGGGGGAAAAAATTAATACCCACATCTACCAAGTTTGAAGAAAATCGGCCGAGCCGTTTAGGCTGTAGTCGAACCACTTTTTTGGTCTTCGCTATCATCGTAATGTCAACTTTGATCAAAATCTCTAGTTCGATTTTTTTTACGAATGCATAACTTGCCTTATAGTACCTATAAGTCGCAAGTAAAAATTAAACTATGTATATAACTATTATAAACTTAAAGCTCCTTTTGATAATATTAACAAGAAGAGATTATTTTACAAACTTTCTGCCTTAGAAATCTCTGTACAAATTTTATCAATTATCAAAGCACCTTACATGGATAAGTCTGCTGCTGTTTGGGATGGTAAAAGCTTGTCGCATTTCTTCTGCACTGGAAAAGAAATCAAACAGGGATGTTTCATGAGTATTCTGCTTTTCGTTTTATATTTAAATGATCCGCATGTTAATCCACCCTTTGGTTTTATCATCAAAGATCTCGGAATTAATGCCCTTTATTCCGACGACATTGGGTTGATATCCGATAACCCTTCCAAGGTACGAAAACTCATTGACAGCTTTAACATCTTGAAAAATCAGAAATAGTTATTTTTCGAAACATGGACGTCAAAAGTTGAATTTAAGTAATATTTGGAATAAAAAAATATATTTTCAACTGAAAATGCCTCAAAATCACGAATGACAATGGGTGCATATATTCGTTTTCTACTCTTTTCCTAAACAAAAAAGGCGCATCTCCATATCTAAAGAGGGTGCAAGTCCAATTTCTCAAACAAATAAACAAAATAACAGAATCATAAATTGCATAAAATAAACCCGTTTTTTACTAACAAATCATTTTTTTTTCTTCTTCTTCTTCCTTTTCTTCGGCGCTGTTATGATCTCGATGTCGAGGGGATCATAACTCTCCCACGTATCTGCTTCACACTAGTGATCCGCCTGTGGGGTTCGCCGGGTTGACCTCAGAAATCGGCGGCAAGCCTCCCGGTTTTGTATTGTTCCATTTCTGAGGCCAACAAATCATTTTTTTTTAATTTTAAATAAAATTTAATTTAAAGGTGCGAAAACCAAAAACTGTAAAATGAATTTATCTCAAAACTACAAAAAGGGGAAATGCCCATTTTTATTAAAAGATGTGTTACACATTAAAACCGGACTTCCTAAAGTCTTTTTAACCACTATAAACTTAAATTTCTCTTTTATACGGAAAACACTGCATCTACCCAACGGTAGGCTACCGAAAATCTTGTCTGAAACTATTATTAGTGTTATGTCTATATATATTATATTGTGCTATATGCATAACCCCTAGGTCCTAACTATAAGTAGAATCACAAGAATACATGTAATAGGTTAAGTATGTAATTATGTTAAGATCAGTCTTGTAAGTCATCTCATTAAATAAACATCATCTTAGCTCTAATATAACTTCTTTTATTAAGCAAGTACTGTGAATGTACATGACATTTTTGGCGACGAGGATTGTGCGGTTGTATAGTATTTAATGATCATTAACTATAAGCCGAAAAAAAAAATAGAAGAACCCGTATCAAAGATCATGTGATATGATCACGCCATGTGTGAAACAGTTTGCAAGTCAGCATATATTTGTATTAATTGCGAAAAAATTAAGAAAACAATAAAATGACAACAGACAACAAAACTTTACCTAGCATTGCTAATAAAATGAGTGTTGGAAATTTCCGTGGAAATATTGATCCATTTATAATCGATAAAGACGATTTTGAACAATATGCAGATCGATTAAAGCATATTTTTGTGTTGAATGCTATTGGCGAATCTGTGGCAGAGGAGAAGCAAAAAGTATCAATATTTGTGTCTTTTGTGGGAGCTGATTTATATAAAATCCTCCGGACATTGATTGCCCCAAAATCAGAATGGGATTTCTCCTATGACGAGCTAATTAGGATAATGAATAGGCATGGGTCAATACTAATATTTTGTAATATTACCTAATACTAATATATTAGTTAACAAATATTATAATATTTAAACCGATATAAAAATATCACTAATATTTGGAAAAATGTATCCTCCTTTTACATTGTACATACACTGAAAATAAATTCCTAGGTCATATTGATAAAAACGTTTTTGTTGATCTTCAACAAAACAATATTATCGTTTTAATAATATTTTATCAATACGAAAGGATGATTTTGTTGTAATGTACCTAAATGTAATTCTGCATGATTTTTTGTCAGTTTAACAAAATATGCTCTACAAATAATATTGTCAGTTTAACAAACCAAGTTTTGTTAATATAACAAAATAAAACAGGGATTTTTGTGATCCACAAATTTTTTTGTGATTTTACCAAAATGTTTTTTGTATCTAAAAAAAAATCTGTTTTATAAATGTTTGTCAATAGGTACCTATCACAAAGTTTTTGTCAATTTAACAAAAAATTAAAACATTTTTGTTGAAATGACAAATATTTTCATTTTGGGGTTGAGTTATTTTGTAATATTGATAAAATTATAATTATCAGATAGATAAAACTATTTTGTAAGGAAAAGAAAAAATTCAACGAATATTTTTTTGATCATGAAATAATCAATCAAATAAATCTTTAGTGTATGATATAGTTAACATTTAGTTTCCGTCAAAAAATCGATGTAAGATTAACTGAATTTAACGAAAATTGCTTATTGTCAATACGCCCTCACAGATGATTCCATGTGAGATCGCAGGGACGAAACGCCAATTTTTATGGATTAAAAAGTAAAACAAAGGCTATTTTGAAACAAGAAAATTTTTCAAATTGATTACCATTTTTATTAAGCTGACAGATAAATTTTGTGGATTCAACAAAATAAATTTTTTAAATTGACAAAATTTTTTGTTGATTAAACAAAATGACTTAGTTAATCCGACAATGAAAAAAAAAAAATAAAACAATTTGTTACATTAACAAAAAAAATTTGCTGATATAAAAAAGAATTGTTTATATGACAAATTAATTTTGTAAATTCTACGAAATTTTGTCATATTGACAAAATATTTTCGTTATTGTTTATTTTCAGTGTATGCACCAAAAGCTATCTAAATGCCCAATTCTACATTCTACAAATATCTTTCCCAAAAATATGTCCTGACCCTCATGATTGTGACACTAATAAGATCAATTTAAAAAAAGGGTGATATAGGTACCTACTACGTACTTACTTTTAAAATCACTGATATACCTATAATCAGAATCATTGAACTTAATAATTTGAACATTTCTTACTTAAATGAATTATTATTGGTAGGTAGTTTTTAATTTTTTTTCCTGGGTAGGTAGGTATTTAGTTTTTTGTCTTGAATTTAATTTTATTTCGTGTTGCGTTGATTTCGTTTTAGCTGTTATTCGCTTTCACTGCAGGTATTGAAAAATAATAGCATTAAACTAAACATTATCGCTGACAATATTGGCACAATTGATTATTACTTGAATATCATTTCTTCCTCTTCTTACCTGTATATTAACATTTATTTTAACAATTTAAATTTATTTTTACAATTCAACTTTTGGTTTTTAACAATTAACTCTCTTTCTTACCAGCAGTCAGATTGAAATGAAATTTGAAATTTAATTCCAGTCTTTTCAAAATGAACCATACCTACATGTTAGTGTTTAGTTCTCATTCGTATATCCTGAAACAAATAATTGCGTTCTACTATTATTTATTACGGTAAACCGTCCTATCTTAGCCCTTATTCACTATTGCATTTAAAAAAAAGTCAGAATTAAGTGTTCTCTACAAACTACGCTCTATTTCCCCGACATACCTACCTAAAAATATTAGTATTGCATTGCCATTCCATACAAGAACAATAAAAAAAAATTAACAGCTTTTCATACTAAAATACAATTTTCATATCAGAAACCATCAAATTACAAGATTAAAAATGAAGTCCATGCACTACCACAAACTTAAATCCATAGCATAAATACATACCATCTTTGGTTTATTTCCTATCTTCCTTCGTTCACTAAACAGAAAAATTCCAGTGTCCAATTTAAACACCATCCCACTTTGCTTGCATTATAAACATTTCACGCTTTTGTCTCTTTCCAGTCTTTTTTCCTCATACAAACAATACAATCCATAAAAATATATCAGATATGCGTTTGATACTGATACTAATATCTAATATGATACAAAAATATTCGCTTCGACCGACAATGATACGAATACCTAATACCAAAAATATTATGAATACAAAAATATTAGCTTCGAAGTTAATACTAATACTGATATCTTGTATGATACAAAAATATCACCTTCACTATGATACTAATACCTAATACCAAAAATATTATGAATACAAAAATATTAGCTTCGAAGCTAATATTTTTGTATCAAAGTATCTTCGTATCGTATTACTCATAGTATCAGTGGCACTCAAGTTGATACTATCACTATGTATCGTAATATTTTAGGTAAGAAAGAGATATCAGAACAAGAGTTTTTCCTTTAAGAATTGTCTGTAGTGAGGTTGAGTGGCGTGTCTCTGTGTGGTGGTGTGGTTATAACCAAAGCCAAAGCGAATATTCGTAGGTACGATATTTATATTTTAGGTAGGTAAGAAGAAGAAGGAGATACATATGAGATGAGAACAAGTAGAGTGCAAATGAATGAAATCGTTGGTTATGTTTAGGTAGAATATAGAAGATAATATTGTTGCGGTAGGGAGAAGTGAATATTTTTGCGAAGGAAGGGAGAAGCTCATAATTTTTTTGTAGGGAGAAGTCAATATTTTTGCTAGATATCTGAATATTAGGATACTTATGATATTAGTATTAGCGATATTGAATATTTTCAAATATTAGTAATATCTTAGTGAATACTAATATATCGGTTACATCCCTAATAATGAAGCAGTACTTTAAACCAAAACTGAACGTGAGAGCCGAGCGTTTCAAATTCATGTCTCGGAGACTAAAAGATGGTGAAACTTTACAAGACTTTGTTGTGGAGCTGAAGTCTATTGCCGAAAACTGCGAATATGGTCCCTTTTTGGATCAGGCACTGTCTGACAAGTTCATTTGGTCTCAAAGAAGTGCCGATATCCAGCGAAAACTTCTCAATGAACCATTAAATAAAACATTTAATGAAATATTTGAGTCTGCACAAACAATGGAATCAACTCAGAAGGATGTGAAAGATATTCAGTCGACTCTTCCGTCTATGAATATACATGGTGACCAGAATTGGATTGGGAGAAGCAAATTTAGAATGGGAAATTCTAACCATCGACGCATCGGCTCGAGAAGCAAAGCAAGAAACCACGATCAAGATGGTAATCGTGCATCATCACGACCGAGAAGGTCCAACGAGAAAGTCACGTGCTTCCGATGTCAAAAAGAGGGGCATTACGCATATGACTGTGGTAACAATAGAGTAAGGCATTTAAATACTAACAATAGATATAGAAATAAAAATTATAAAAAAGTCAATCACATTGATATTGAACAACAAATGTTATCGAATTTAACTTTAGGTAATGTTACAATAAATTCCTTAAGTTCCGAATATTTAGAACCACTTATTATTTCATTAAAAGTAAACAATATTAATATAAATATGGAGGTTGATTCTGGTGCCTGTCTTTCTATACTCTCTGAACGCATGTACTTGAAGTTGTTTAAAAATTGCAGATTAAAGCCATTTGATAAAACTCTTAATGTCATTACAGGTGAAAATGTTGTTGTTGTTGGAGCTGTTGAGGTTGCTGTAAATGGTTTGTTTGATGATAAAATATACTGCCTGGATTTGGTTGTGGTTAGAACCGAGAAGGATTTTACTCCTCTTTTGGGAAGAAATTGGCTAAACACCCTTTTTACAGAATGGAGGAATCATTTTAAGGTAAATAGCATTAGTCCATCTCGTGATGAGGTCAAAAACGAAATTTTGAAAGCTTTTCCACAAGTTTTCGATAACAATTATTATGGAATAATTAGGGATCACGTTGCAGAGATTGTGCTTGATGTTGATGCATCACCTATTTTTCATAAACCATATACGGTTCCATATGGATTGCGTGAAAAGGTTGAGAAAGAGCTGGGAAGGCTTGTGGAAGTAGGCATCTTGAAACCAGTTAGGTTCAGCGAGTGGGCCACACCAATTGTGGTTGTGGAAAAAAAAGATGGAACCATACGAATCTGTATGGATTGTAAGTCGACCATAAACAGGTATGTTAGGGCTGATCATTACCCGATTCCGCGAATCGACGACATTTTGTCTAGTTTTGGAGGTTGTTCCTTCTTTTGCATACTTGATTTAGCTGGGGCGTTCCAGCAAGTTGCACTATTAGAGCAGTCGCAAAAGTATGTTACAATCAACACTGATAAGGGTTTGTTTCAATACACTAGGCTTCCATTTGGAATTAAAAGTGCACCCTCTATTTTTCAGTGTGTGATAGATGACATTTTAAAAGGTCTGAAATTTGTGAGAGGGTATATCGATGACATCATCATAGGTGGTAGCACACTAGATGATTGTAAGGCAAATCTGATTGAGGTTTTGCGAAGGTTCAATCAGTTAAACGTTAAAGTGCGTATCGACAAGTGTCAATTTTTTAAATCATCGGTCGAGTATCTGGGCCATGAGATTAATGGCGATGGAATTCATCCAAAGGCTAATATGATGAAGGCAATAGTAAACGCTCCTGCTCCCGTTGATGTTTCTTCGTTAAAAGCATACTTGGGTTTGTTAAATTTTTATAATAAATTCATTCCGAATCTTTCTGCTCGATTAGCACCCTTGTATGAACTCCTGAAGAAAGAGAAATCTTTTGATTGGAATCAAGATTGCGAAAAGGTTTTTAACGAGAGTAAATTTTGGTTGTATGATAATAATATGTTAGTACACTACTCGCCAGATAAAGCTCTCGGTATTGTTTGTGATTGTGACGCCAGCTCATATGGTGTTGGTGGGGTATTCATGCTTATTTTGACATTCTCATGAATAGTTTATTCGTTAGAATGATTCTATTCCTTCGAATGAACTTTCTTAATTTTGAGATTCGAACGAATAACATTCATTTGCGAAAGATAGCATAAAATGAACTTCAAAAAAGATTCATTTTCATTGTCAGTCGTTTGACATTTACTATATTTCTATTTGAATTAGTATGACCGTTTTACATTTTTTTTGTTTCTAAACATTTTATAGATGTTGGATAAAGAATCAAGAAACAAAATAAATAATACACTTTTTCATTATAAAGTTAAGTTTAACCATAAAGAACTACATATTCATTACATTTTTTGTCTCAACTCAACTGTTTTGAAACTATTCTTGAAAAAATAAGTTGATCATGACGCGTTCTAAATTTTTATTTTTTTTCGTATACGCTTGGTCACACTAACATATCGAAAACAAAAGAGAAGTGTTTGTGAAATGTCAAAACCAAAAAGTGAAATCTTTGCTTAGTTGTAATTGTTTTGTTTATTGTTTAAAAATTTAAATTTCTTTGATAAAACCATAAAATAATAAATAAAAATATGGCATTTGTGTTGTTTATAAATGAAGATGGTGTTGAAGAAGTGCAGAGGAGAAGGATAGTGGATGCTTTCCGTATCAACGCGGGTGGTAAAAAAAACCCTTTGCTACCTCCGGATTTTCTTCTACTATTTTGATTAACTTTTCCTTTTGTTCGCGGTTTGTGCAGTTGGAATGCGACCTTTAAACATAAAACAACAGAAAAATTAATAAAAGCAATTTATTTTCCATGAAATAATTAAAAACACATGTTTTGTTGCTTACTCGACAGAAAAATTCAAACGACACAAAAATGACATTTAATTCTATTCTTTCGAATCTCAAAATTGAATTAGCTTTCGCAAATGAATGAACTTTCTATGGATTGGGTGAACTTTCGATTTGTTCGATTAACATTCTAATCGCCGAGTCTCAAAATTAAGTTTCAACGAATTCGACTCACTTTCGAACGAAAGAGAATGTCAAAATAAGCACCATTATTTCACATAGAGAAAAATGGTGAAGAACGTCCTATAATGTTCGTGTCTAGCACTTTATCAAATGCTGAGAAAAATTATTCTCAAATAGAGCGTGAAGCTCTCGCGGTGATTTTCAGTGTGAAACGTTTTCACAAATATATATACGGGCGTAAAATTAGAATTTATAGTGACCATAAGCCCCTTGAGAACATTTTTGGTGACAAAAAGAATAATGCCATAGCTGCCGCAAGATTGCAACGATGGGCTCTGATACTATCACAGTACGATTATAAGATAATTTATAGAAAAGGAAGCGCTATGAATAACGCTGATGCTTTATCACGTTTGCCCGTGAGCGAGCCAACTGATGTGTCTAGTTGCATGATAAATTTTTTTAATATAGCGGGTAATTTACCCTTGAATGCAAATGACATTGCAACGGAAACATCGAAAGACGATACTTTGAGCAAAGTTATTTCTTTTATGAGTTCAGAATGGCCAGCTTATTTTGAAAACAAGTTGTTGCAAAAACTAAGTAGTAGAAAATTTGAATTTTCTATTTCGGATGAGGGATGTTTATTGTTAGGTTGTCGAGTAGTTATTCCAAATTCATTGAAAGGAAAAATGCTAGAACTCTTACATGAAGGACACTTGGGTGTTGTCCGCATGAAAGAGCTCTCCCGAGGTACAATGTGGTGGTTAAATTTAGATCGTGACATTGAGCACTATGTCCGAACGTGTGATGCGTGTCAGCAGGAAAGTAAAAGACCTGGATTTGTTCCGTTGTCATCTTGGCCAGTTACTTCATTTCCTTTCGAGAGAATACATATAGATTTTCTATATTTTAAAAACAAAACATTTTTACTAATGGTAGACACTTTTCCGCGATGGATTGATGTCCATATTATCAACAAAACAACAGCAGTTAATGTGATATCAGTGTTTAGAAAAGTTTTTTGTATTTTTGGCTTACCGAAGGAAATCGTATCTGACAATGGTCCACCATTTTCGTCAGGGGAACTGCAAAATTTTTGTAAGGCAAACAACATTATTTTGACTAAGACTCCACCATATAACCCTCAATCAAACGGCAGTGCTGAGAGAGCAGTTCAAACTTTGAAATCAAGTTTAAAAAAATATTTTCATGATCATAAGATCAAAAATTTACCTATAGAGAACCATGTTGAAAATTTTTTATTTAAATACCGAAATGTTCCTTCAACTACAACAAATAATACACCAGCTAATTTAATTTTTAGATATAATCCGCGAACTATTTTAGATGCTATCAAACCAATAAGTAGCCAAGTAAGCAAACAACCGTTAATTAAAAATAATAGAACCGAGTCTAACGAAAACCAAAACCAAAAATTAATTAAATATATAAGTAAGAAGCAACAAAAACAACAACAACAGAAAAAACAACAACAGAAACACAAAGTAACTCAGATCAAAAATAATGAATTCAGTAAAAATCAAACCGTTTGGTATCGATGTATTTAGTTATAACAACTTTGTGCGATGGACACCAGCAATTATATATGACAAAATTTCAAAAGTTGTATATCTCGTAAGATTAAATGGTACTATTCGAAAAGCTCATGGTCACCAGTTGAGACCAAGAGTTTTAAGAGAGGTAACATTTGATTCTAGTAGAAATCAGAGTTATAATAATTCAGAAACTGATTTCCTAAATCCACAATTAAAAAGAGAGGAAAGCTCGGTATATGAATATAATGCAGAGGATAATAGAAAGGACAGTAATCCGAATACACCTATAGCTTTGAGTAAAAGCGTAAGAACCAGAAAAAAACCCATAAGGTATCCTAACATTTAAGTTTGAATACTGCTGAATATTTGGAAGTTATGAAGTTGATTAAATTATATACAAATTAATAGAATGAGAATAATGTATTTGAAGTAAATTTAAAATTATAGTGGAGATATGTTAAAGTAAGAAATAATAAACAAAATAAGAAGTTATTTGAAATAAAAAGAAATATTTAAATTATTTTTAATATAATTATTATTTTAAAAGAATTTAAAATTATTTATAAAATAATAAAGATCCTTTTAAATATTCTAATCTTATAACAACTGAATTTAAATATTATACAAACATTGTAACTAAGTAAATAAGAAACTTAAGGAGAAAGGAGTGTTATGTCTATATATATTATATTGTGCTATATGCATAACCCCTAGGTCCTAACTATAAGTAGAATCACAAGAATACATGTAATAGGTTAAGTATGTAATTATGTTAAGATCAGTCTTGTAAGTCATCTCATTAAATAAACATCATCTTAGCTCTAATATAACTTCTTTTATTAAGCAAGTACTGTGAATGTACATGACAATTAGAAGGAAAGGAAAATCTTCAAGGCTAAAGAATAGCTGGATGTTTTTCTTGCAACGTACATAAATGACTTTTTCTTTTACGACAAATTTACAAGAGTTGCAAAGATTGCGTACAATTTTATTATCAAGGCTTAAGCAAAAACATTGGAATGGTAGCAATGCTAATCAGTCCCAATGATGATTACTGCAATCTACTTTACTCTTAAGTATCAAACTACTTTGATGATTCTAAGCCTTGATATATAATTTGACATAATTTAAACACTCGATGTGTTCTTCTCAATCTCAATGAAAAAGCCTTTCAATGGGCTATGCACACTTTACAATCTAGACGCTTCTAAAAACACTTACTAATTCGTTGTTAGCTACCCAATCTTCAAAAGGTATAGAAGGATATTTCTTGATGATGTTCTCTCCCGTACACAATAGGTGCGTTTTATTATCCACGAATCTATCTGGATCCGGATTGGGATCTTCCCTTGAAAATAAAACGATACGGATCTTACTGACAGCAGTGTTATAAGCCCGTCTCTTTTTATCCTTGGGTTTGGAAATTTTAAATTATGTCTTGTCTTTTTTCTTTACACTATAGCTTACACTACCTTACCATAAAAAGCCATCTACTCGCCAGTGTAATAACTAATTTTTGGATCTTTGAAATAGATCCCGATAGAAAACAGGATCCCAAATTGTTTTTGTAATACATGTTAAAACTTAATCCAGATCCGGATCCAGATAGATTTGTGAATAATAGGTGCGTTTTATTGTCCACAAATCTATCTGGATCCGGATCGGGATCATCACTTGATAATAAAACGATACGGATCTTACTGACAGCAGTGTTATAAGCCCGTCTCTTTCTATCCTTAGGTTTGTAAATTTTAAATTATTTCTTGTCTTTTTTCTTTACACTGTAGTTTACACTACCTTATCATAAAAGCCATCTACTCGCCAGTGTAATAACTAATTTTTGGATCTTTGAAATAGATCCCGATAGAAAACAGGATCCAAAATTGTTTTTGTAATACATGTAAAAACTTAATCCAGATCCGGATCCAGATAGATTTGTGAATAATAAAACGCAACTAATAGGTGCGTTTTATTATTCACAAATCTATCTGGATCCGGATCTGGATTAAGTTTTAACATGTATTACAAAAACAATTTGGGATCCTGTTTTCTATCGGGATCTATTTCAAAGATCCAAAAATTAGTTTTTACACTGACGAGTAGATGGCTTTTTATGGTAAGGTAGTGTAAGCTATAGTGTAAAGAAAAAGGACAAGACATAATTTAAAATTTCCAAACCCAAGGATAAAAAGAGACGGGCTTATAACACTGCTGTCAGTAGGATCCGTATCGTTTTATTTTCAAGGGAAGATCCCGATCCGGATCCAGATAGATTTGTGGATAATAAAACGCACCTAATAAAACACACCTATTGTGTACGGGAGAGAACATCATCAAGAAATATCCTTCTATACCTTTTGAAGATTGGGTAGCTAACAACGAATTAGTAAGTGTTTTTAGAAGCGTCTAGATTGTAAAGTGTGCATAGCCCATTGAAAGGCTTTTTCATTGAGATTGAGAAGAACACATCGAGTGTTTAAATTATGACAAATTATATATCAAGGCTTAGATTCATAGAATCATATTTAAACATTATAAATGTCAGCTGCAACTTAAATCCCTATAAGTTTTTGAAACCTTGTCTGAAATATCGCAACCTGATTTTAAATGAATTTTTATATTTTTTAAAACTTACTAAATTAATTGTTTATTTTTTTTTAAATCTGACAAGCAGCTTTTTTATTTTTTAAACGAATTTTATACTAGCAAATACTATATTTTTGTTAAATCTTATATAATAAAATAAAATTATATCTACGATTATATCTCGTACATCTATCTATCTATCATGAAGAGTTTAATATGGAGAATATAAATAATTTTAGTTTCCAATAAATAAAACAAACAAAAATAATATCCAACATATACAAAGTAAAGTAAAATAATTATCAAGTGAGTTAAATTAATTAATTACCTAGGTTAACTACATTAAACTTAAATACTAAACTAAATCAATCTAAATTATTGCAATATCCCCGAACGGAATTCGGTTGATTCCTAATTTGTCATCACTCAAGTGGCGATCAGCTTACATTGTTTTGCCATTTGATTTACTCGTAATAATTCTTGGTACTGTGAAAAAAAAAACCTATTGCAAAAAAAAAATTTCTCATCCATTTTGCCTCGCAAATGCCTTGTTCAAGAGGAATGTAAAGAATCCTTATGTGTGATGACTTTCCTATTTCCTTCGGGTTATTACATACTTGTTTCCATTCACATCATTTATTCCCAAAAACATAAATGACCGAAATAGATATTTAAATGCCAAATATTTCCAGGTCATGCCCATTTTTACATTTTTAACCAAATATTCAAATTTTCTTACCATTCAAAATTGTAATTGCGAACTTTTTTCTTCAAGAAATATCTTAACAATTAATTTATGAATTTCCACTGAAAATTCGCCTTGTTAAAACTTTTAAAACTAAAAGAAAACATACATTTTTGTTTACATTTGCGTTTTTATTAATTTTAAACGTTGCTTAAGTTCAAGCTCCATAAACCTACCATTAACTCCTTAACTGTTTAAAATAAAACACTGATATAAGCATTTATTCAAAAGTGAATTTATATTTATTTAAAATAAAAGTGTTCTTTTTGTTCTACCCCAATAAATAATTTGTTCGCTAAAATATATTTCAAAATATATAAAAAAAAAAACATAAAAATTCTCAAAGCTCAATTAAATGTATATTAGTCCAGTCAATTAATGCTTTAGCAAGAGATAAATCGAGTTGGCTATAATCGCCTTTATGCCAATTTCGGATTAGTAAAGAGGAATAACCAATAAAGATAAACGCAAGGTAAATGTGCGGGTCTAGAGAATATAACGTAATGAAAAAAATATAAGTTCTGTTTCTAATTTATGGTATGGAAATCCTTGGGAAAAGTATATTTTCTAGTTTTTATGACAATTTAAGTATAATTTTGAAATCTGAAAATTAAGTGAAGTCAGGGCGCGAACAAGCGATTACCAATTGCGACGCAGACAAATGGAATTAGAACAATAACAACTGACATTATATCAGAGTTCAGAGATTGGTTAGAAATGCTGGGAGTACTATATAAAAAATTCCATTACGAGTCGGAATGCCAGTTATATTATCGCGGAACTTAGATGCCCCTCGAATAATGGGAATGGTATTCGCTTTAAAAAAAAATAACAAATATTTTTCTAATTTATATTATACTCAAAAAGATTTTAAAACATTCGCTGCAAGGCCAACAATACACAACACAAAATAATCTTAGACAAATTTCAGAACAAAATATGGTATACATAATGTATTTATACCTAAAATTTCGTCACAAGCCCGAAAATCATGTTTGCATGTCTTCAGTCAAACGCTTCTTTTAGTAGGGTTCAAGTTTGCTTTGTACGATTTAAAAAAAAAAATAACATAAATTTAAGAAATACAAATATTAAAATGTTAATTTGAAATATTTATATATACATAGAAACAAAAATTGTATTGAAATTCATCAGCCCGTTTTCGAATTATGTATTAATTTTTTTTAAAATAATCAACATACAAATATTATTAAACAAGTCTTTTACAATTCTATGGCAGTACAAAGCTTTTAGCGTTTAGAAATTAGAAACGGTTGGCGCCGAACTCAGATAGACGACAAGTTCTAAGAACATTAAACATCTTTCAGCGATATAAGAATTTACTAATTTCTTGTTTTTTAAGAATTAAAAAAGAGACAAAGTGCGGAAAACATATTTTGAAATTGATAATTTTGACTAGTTTTTGAGAAAGGTTAAATTAAAAATGCATTTCTCTTTCGATTCACTTAAATAAATAAAATTTTACAATATTCATTTACCTGAAGTGAAATTGTTTCCTATCGAATTATGTGGCTGGCCAAAGATCCTCTATTGACTGGATTATATACAGTGCATAGTTTACACACCACACACATAAATGTTTCACATAAATTGCTAAATAAATTCAAAAGAATACTTATCCAAAAACTAGAAATATATATATAAAAAATGTAAATATTTGAATTATACATAAGTGCATCACAATATTGAAAAGTTTCTTTTTTTTATTTCCTAAAAAAGCCAAGATAATATCGCAGCGAGTGGCAAGGTTGTATAAGACATGTGTGTTGCAATTCGGTTTAATTTTACAAATAAAATATACTTGTTAAATACAGAACATATAATATTAAATAAAACGAAAAGAAATTGGATTCGAAATTAACAGTCTACGAACTTATAATCGGCCCTATCGATGTATCCGTTCGGAGCGGAAAATTCTCCGATTTTGTACGAATCAGAGGATTTTTGGTATTCTTCCGATGCCTCGAAAGCAAAGTATGCGTTGCGCACAATTTTCCGCTCCAAACGGATACCTCGGTAGGGCCGAATATCTCAATGCAGATAATCCTAAGAATTTCTGATAAAAGATGATATTACGATTAACGAATACAAATTATATAAAAAAATACAAATTTTAAATTTTTAAATGTGATCATTTAGCAAATATTTAAATTGCAACACAGTCCTGAAGCCACCTAACCCAATGCGACAATTATAAAAATCCTACAAGGCAAATAGATGGATCCATATCTTTTTTTTTTCTTTTTCTTCTTCATTACTCAGTATGTCCTCGCTTTATAGACAATTAAATAAACTAAAGATATATGGCTGTGGTTTTGCTGCAAGTGACTTTTTCCGCATGAATTCGCTTTTACGAATTCAGTTTCACTTTATATTAAATTATTTTCCTTAAATTCAATTGCAACGTAACCACAGCCTAAGAGGAGAGTAAAATCTGGCTTTTTGCTTAAAGGTTAATTATCTAAAAATTCCCACTCGCTGGAGGTGTTTGAACTAGCAGTACCAGGACTTGACCGACCACCACCAGCAATATTTTCCACTGATATATTCCACAACGAAGGGATTTGCATACTATCAGGCATTTTGACGACGGTTGGCATCATCTCATTAGGCTCAATATCTCCTATTGGCTGGGTTGGAATGAATTGTAATGGTTTATGTTGTTGTTGCTGATGGTGATGGTGCTGTTGCAAAGTTATTACAGAGTCAAACTCATCCTGATCATCGTCGTTGATGAAATGAATCTTTTTACGTGGAGTCGTCTGCACTTCAGCATCTTCAAGCTGCGTAATTGGATACTGCTTTATAGGATATTGCCACGTTGTGGAATGCATTTGTGATTGCATTTGTGATTGAAGCTCAGATTGCGACTGCTTGATTTCCTCTTCAGAGATTTCGGACAATTCAACTGGTTCCAACTGGAGTTTTTCAGCGAGTGCTTTACCTTTAACTTCGATTGCTTGCTGTAGAGAATTGGGTGTTAGGGCTTCGGGAAGGAAATTTTTGATGGATTTTGGTAAAGAGGAATATGGCTTCGAAGAGGAAGGAATACAAGAAGAACTTGAAGATACGAAAAATATAAAGTTAAGCCATTTTTTTTTTCAAAAGAACCATTCTCCTTAATTGGGACGGCTCACCTTGGATCAGTGCAAAAACTGGCGTCCATTACAGTTGGCTTTGCTGTGAATTCCAATGTTTTGGGCTTTTCGGGTTTTTCTACGGTGTGTTCAGCTATAGCTTGGCCTATCTCAACTATTCCTTCCGGTTTTTGCTTCTTTTTCTTTTTTGGTCGTTCGTCTTTTTTAGAACTGTTTACTCCTCTATGATGGAGTATAGATTCTTCAAATTCTGTTTCACCAATTTGACTTAAGATTTCCATGCGACGAGATTGTTCGGCACGCGGTGACTCGACAGCCAATTCGATAGGAATGTCTAAGCTGATTTCCTCGATTGGTGGCAATTCGAAGCATTCTTCGGCATTGATTACGGCTTCGTCTTCAGCTTCATATTCTATAGGAGATTCAAAGAGTGAAGCACCTAGTACTGGAACAGGCGGAGGAAGAAGTGGATTGAAGATAATTTTAGCTGAATTCGATAAAAAAATGAAGAAGAAAAAAATTCCATCAATACAAGTATTAGCAGATAATTTGTAAAAACATTGAAGATTTCAATCAAGAGACAGTAGTATAAGGGCCATTTGCTGATACGAAACTTAAATATTTATGTTCAACTTAAGTGCTTATGTTCTACTTTTTCCTCTACGTAAACTGTCACATAAGAGTTTATGTGGAACATAAGTATTTATGTTCCGAATCAGCAAATGGGCCTAAGTGAGTTAAATTAAATTAGTACCGTCAGGTTACAAAACCTTCTGAGTTCTGACTCATACTATTAACCATTCATGTGACCGCCTTTTTAGTCGACAGGATCTACGGAATTAGATAAGATGACATTTATTTAATTATGACAAGAAATACTTTTGGAAGAGGCAGAACCCCTAAAAAAAGTATGTTTATGCTGGAAATTGATCGGGAGGCCTGCAGCAGTCCAAAGCACTAACCAGTGCACCATGGAGATTATAATAAAGAATTATTTACATAAAAATTTTTTTTGAACTATCCTGTCAATTCAGAAGACAAATATCCCATCTTGGTCGTACATTCTGAAAATTAGGACTTATTTTAATAAGCACGAATTGGGAAAGAAAAATATGCTAAAAAGAACTTCCTAAAGCAAGAATAGAAGTATCAACAAATACTTATTAAAATAAGCCATGAAGTTTTATTGAACATCGCGATAAACCACGACAACTAAACACACTGATTGAAAAAAAAAATATTCTCCTTCTGAGACTTATCGATTCTAATCCAAAATGACTTGAAATTGAGAGTAGTTACTTTACACGAATCTCTTTGACTCTTTTTCCGTTCTCGGCTTTGGGTTTAAGTTATTACTAAGAATTTTTCCAGGGTGTGGTTTGCATGGTTCTTAAGCGTGTCTAAAGTTAATAAACATGATTTTTATGGTTGAATGTATTTTTTTAGATAGGGGTTGTTTTTAAGGGTGTATTTTGTATGTAGAAAATGCAGACAAATATTTTTAAAATTTGATTTAATCAACAAAGTAAAGTATTGAAAAAAGAAATTTCAGTTTGATATTTACTGATTCGAAACTTTCTGTATGATTATTTTAAAGATTCTTTTTTTGGAGTTGACTAACCTATAACATTGGCTGGATAGTGTTATCTGGTTTTCAAAAGTAGTTGATTAAAAAATATTAAACATTTATTTTATTTTCCGAAATTTCGATGGCGGTTACATTTACAAAACTAAATTGAACGTTTATTCCATTATAAGAATCATTTAATAAGGAACATCTGACAAACATAGATCTAGAGGGAGTTTCTGCTATACATTATTATATAAATGAAAGTACATATAAGAGAAGAAATACATAGAAGTAAATAGAGAAACATGAAAATGTAAAAATGTAAAAATATACATAAGCTCAAATTGAGAGTTAAAAGTGTAAAATAAAAAAATTTATAAAATTTAAATAAATAAAATCTAATTAATACAACATCTTCAACAAATTAGTTGCTAATTAAAGGATCCAAGAAACTATGGAGCAGAAAGAAATTCCCAACTATTTAGAAGTAGAAAACGTTGGACGCCTTAGCATACCTAGAGTTGCCATAGTATAGATAAAGCACCTCAGCGAGAAGCTCTCCCCAGTACATTCTCATATAGCAGACATACAAAAAAATAACAGAGAAGAAATCGTGTCATGATGATGAGCGCGTTCAACTGAAAAAAGTGACAGAAGATGGAAATACGATAATATTGCAACACAAGGAGAAGAAAGAAGTTTTTGCCAGCAGCCTCGCAGCTCAAGGAGATCGAAAAGTTTGGCTATCGAAACAAAATAAATTATAAGAAAGCGAAGCAACTAGCTACTGTGTTTAAAAACGGAACCCAGACACTTCTCTAGTCAACGAATCAGCTCCATATTTCACATTTACATATAGAAGGATCCTATGTCTTGCAGTAACTATCGATGTCCCAGCAAAAGACCTCCGGGCTGTTCCAAACACGAATAGAGATGCGGAATTTGTTCATTCTACTTTTGCAATAGATGCTGCTCGTCACTCTTGATAAGAAAAACTTCGAAGTATTTGAGAAGTTCAAGGGTACAGTATAAGGGTACAGAAAATACTGAAATCTGAATACATATTGATCAATTATCTTAGCGCGTCTAGACTTCACTAATAGGCTTGGCTTATTGAATAAATTCTCGCAGTCGAAATTTTACTTTCTATTTGATAATTTACCTGTTTTACTTGGAGGCTCTGGACAAGGTGCCAATCGCAGCAAACTCCTTGGACCCTCCAATATGAATATTTCCTTGTTGCTTATGCAAAAGTCAACAATCTTCCTAAATCCAGTAGCTACAGCTTCAACCTTTAACTGGTCCAAATTCAAAATGTATAACATAGTCTCATCGTAAGTGACGACGTATTTGTTAAGATAAATATCAATGGATCGAAAGTTTGTTATCGAACTGGTTACACTGCGACAGGGATTTAAAATAGGAATTTCCCATGCTGCATTAACTTTGCTCAATGCATCTCTAAACAGAAGGGTTTTCTCCACATTTCCATCGACATCGGCCAACCAGAGTCTCAAGCCTGGTCTACCACATATTAATTGTAGGCTGGATGAGTCTTTTCTAAATATTGTTCCACCAATGTCTGCCAGGGTCTTACGGTCTTTCTTGCCCACTTGCGACAATTGCCATTGATTGGTTTTTGGATTCCTTTTACATATAATCGATCGGTACAGAGTTGACACTAGCAAGTATGACTGATGGATACTGAGTTGGACAATTTCATAAGCTTCATTGAGGATCTCCACTGATTTACTCAAGTGCTAAAAGAAATTGAAGGTTTAAATCGGAAGGACGAAATGGCAAGTCGTTAACTTACATTTTGATAATCGAATTCAGTCAGAACAATAACTCCCTGCTTATTCCCCGAATAAAGTTTCATTCCATTCTTGGACCATTCACAGCAGGTGATGGTGCAATTATGCAAATCACGAATAGTATACCGTTCAACGGGTTTGGCTTTAGTGAACGGAGCTACAAGATCCAAATCTGCGGGCAATTCCTTCTGAATCTGAAAAACACTTACTTGACCACTGACATTGCCAGCTGCTACCATATACTCCACAGAGGAAACGATCTTTACACACGTTATCGGAGAAGATACCTAAGGAAAAAATATCGAAAAGTATTCCTATTTCACAAGGAGTAGTTGCCCAATGCCCAACTAAGCGTTTCTATACCTCCGAACGAAGTTTTTGCACATCACCGTTAAATCGATTATACCAAAAGACAATTCCAGCATCGCTGCCAAGGGCAATGAATTCTGGAACGACATCAACACAAGTGATTCCCAGATCGACAGGAAACAGACCCTTTTGTATGCGATGGGGGATTTTTTCAGTTATTTCCGTCAAGGGAGCCCATTCTCGCAAAGAATATATTTCATGGTTCCTTTCCATCGATATGGAGTTGTATTTAATAAAGACCAAAACTTTATTTCTTGGAATATTATCTTGTACGTTGATTGATTTAAAAAGAAATTTAACAAGTTCAAATCTATTTACTTATTTTTATTTATAAATAGATTTTTTGCACTTTTCTCTCGCCCACTTATTCGTTTCGTAGATAAATGACATTTGCCGCTAGCTGGGTATGGAAAAAAAACAAAACGCATCTGCACTACACAAAAAAAAACAACAACTAAAAATACAGCTGCTTAGTGCTTGGGGTGAGTTCAGAAAAATATATCCCTGATTAGAGGACAGTGAAAAGGAAGAGTTGTGAAAAAGTGTTGCTGAATCCAAATTTAAGGCCGAGTGCCGACCAGATAACATTTACTTATGCCATTTTCCATTTGGTCTGTGGAGTGATTGACTGCTCTTAGGCTCGTATTCACCGAGCGCTCCTAAACGGCTCTTAACTTTACGAGGCTCTTAACTTGAAATTTCTGTGGGGTATTCACCAACCACTCGCAAGTGTTTTTCGAAGTTCGAAAATGAGAGCCACTCTCTCTTGTTCAGGCATACCCAAACTGTGAAATGTTGTGTAATGTTGGTCTTCACAGCAAATGGGCACTCTTCTACTTGGCATTGCTCATATGGATTCGACATTCGAGTCAAATGCGTGCGTGGCACACGCACAAGCGTACAAACTTACGAAGAGAGCGCTCGTAAGTTAGGAGTGGTCGGGACCACTTCTAACTTTTAAGAGCGCTCGTAGATCTTCACTAATATTGCTTGGCGAATAGGTTTATGAGCTTCTTAAGTTATGAGCGCTCGGTGAATACCGGCCTTAGGGTTTCATTCCAATGACAATAGCCGTGTTTTTTTGGAAAAGTTATCCGTAGTACAGTAGGATTTTATATGAAAAACAAATATAACATCCGCAGTAGGATGACTGCTCTTAAAAGATACAACAGACGTATTTTATTATCGCTAATGGTCAATATTATGGATCATCAAATGGAAATAAAACAATACTGGGCAGAGAGACGGCAATGCGTTATGTACCCATCTCTTTTCTACG
Source organism: Chrysotoxum bicinctum (assembly GCA_911387755.1). NCBI lineage: Eukaryota > Metazoa > Arthropoda > Insecta > Diptera > Syrphidae > Chrysotoxum > Chrysotoxum bicinctum. The sequence goes on along the minus strand of OU426990.1, from coordinate 66,263,878 downwards.
TGTGTTTGTTTGTTTTTCAAGAATTTTTTGTCTTTTGAGTTCTCGTGTCCTCTTGTGATTATCGATTTCGAGTATGTATCAATTTCAGTTCTCTCATGCTGAAAGTCTGACACTTAAAAAACTAAAAACAAACAAAGTTTTTTCAGGGATATTAACTCTTAAGAAGAAGTGATAAATCTGCCAAGAAAGTTTCTCTTCTGACTAATTCAGATTCGGAAATTGCAATCGAAACTAGGATCATATGGATACAAAAATTAAAAATCGATTTCATGTAAAAGCATTCAATAGAATATAAAATCTGACCCTGTAGTTACATATATTCCGTAAAAGCTTAGGAACACAATATTTTGTCCAACAGCGCTTACAATTTTCATTGTTAATTTGACTGCATTTTTCATTTTAAGTTCTCTCCGATATTAAGAACTTCAAAATAATAGTTTTTTTTTACAAAATTTGTGAATCTTACGAACTGTAGAATTCCATGCTTTATTTACAAATTCTATTTATGTTGACTTTAAATGGAGCTTTCAAAAAGTGTTCTCACAAACCTGAAATCTGCTACTTCAACTGTAAAATGTTAAAATTTCAAATAAGTGTAGCAAGATTTCATGGAAATTTCATTGAACCAGAAATCGGATATTTCAACTGAAAAATGTTCATATTTTAAATTAGTGTAGCAAGATTTCATGGAGATTTCATTGAAATCCAGTGTTTTTGTTCAGATTCAAAAAATTTCAGACGAACTCTCCTGAGCAAAAAGTCCTCGTGGGAAAATCCGGGTATTGTCAATTTTTTTTTAAATACATTATTTATACATAAATATAAAGTTTTCATAGAACTTAATCCGAGTTTCCCATTTTGGCCAAAATTTTGTTTTGTAGGCGGAAATTATTTTTTTCGCATGATAATTTTTTCGCATGAATGTATTTTTTTTACATTTAACATTTCTCGCAAAGTTTTAATGATATTTATATGAAAGTTATTTTGCGTGATAATTTTCTAGTTTCTCAGATGATACTTTTCTTGCATGATAGTTACGATATATTTTGCGCAGGATAGGTTTTTTACATGAAGTTTTTGTTTGCATGATAGTTTTATTGCATTATAGCTGTCTCGCATGACATATTCCTCGAATGATTTGTTCATTCTCCTTTTTGAGCAAACTATTTTAAAAGGAGTATAGCTAAGGAACTGTTTGTTTTTTAGCTCAGGACATGAAGGTGCTTAACATGTATTTCTTTTTTCTGTCAGAGGTCGTATTCGGAGAGCGTATTCGACTTAACAGACTCTGCTCATAGCTTAGAAGATAATCGCCTTAAGAAAAATGACTTTTTTTAATTTTTCCAACATCGTTATGTTAGATTTGATTATTGATATTGTTTATATGAAACCAATACTGATGTAAATGTAAACAACAAAAGTGAAGTACTTTTAATTAAAATGTAATATAAAACTAGTAATTTTTATTGTATAAGAAATCAGCAAAACTATTTTATCATTGAAAGTTTAATTATTTTTGTTTAAATTCACTGGATGTGTAATTAATTTTTTTATAGTTTTCATTATGTTTCAAGCTTTATGTTCTTCTGGCATGCGATTTTACTCCAAGCTGCTATCTACTTCAACTTTTAGTTTTAAATCATCTGGTAGTTCGTTGTAAATATTAATTGGGACACGAGCTAAATGTTAGAAATGAAACAAATAAAATGATAAAAGTTAACAAAAAAAAACAATAAAATGAAACAAAACCCCTTTGAGTATATATAATATGGAGGGCTCGTTTTTTATTCCAAATGCGTGACTATCATAGGGGGCGCTACTCAAATTTGTGTAAGACAAAAATATTGCCGAGTGCTTCATATCACATGTGACGGAGAACTATATGCGAGGAGAAGGTAAGCACAAATCGGAGGATACGGCTATATCCTTAACTTACAGAAAGTGAGACAGCGACCCCTATCACAACTTCAAGTACTACAATGCATTAGGGATAGGAACGAGCCCTCCATATTATATATACTCAAAGCAAAACCCTTACAATTGCACTTATAAACCAAATTTGACCAAGTAATAAGCTCTTGCGAAAAGCAATAAACTCCCAAACGTCCTCCTTTGAGTGTAGAATCAAAGATGTTTGTAGAATCCGCAACCAAATGGTCGCCTTTATAGATTCTAATGGGAAAAAGGTACACATTTTTCGATTTTTTTTTTAAATTAACACAAATATACGAATGGCTTACCCCAATCGGATAAGCCCAATATCAGGACGATGAATTAGGTTCCATCTATAAGCTACATCGAATTGCCATCCTTCATTCAATGGATTTTTCCACAGAACTTTAACCTGTCCGGGAGTATCCCTATTATGCCAAAGACTGGACTGCAGCAAATCACCGGGGCCAGTTGTGCTATTGACCAATTTAATCGTTATTCCTGGCTCACCAACTGCTATAAATGGTTCATCCACCCAAAATTGTTGCTCGTTTCGTTTCCAAGTAACCACGTAAAATTTTCTATTACTTTGATAGCTAAAAACAAATCCAACAAAATCATCATCGAATCCATCAACTGAGCTAATGTAAAATGTCCCTTGATAATCGACGCCGCCAAAGGCCGGATAGCCCAATGCTGCTCCCGGGTCACTGTTGAGTTTCTGAATAATTTCTGTACCATTTGCGATTGGTTCCCAAAGTGGAAGACCTTCTGACATTGCGGTAGTACCAAATACTACGGTTTGAAATTCCCGAAAATCGGTTATATGTAATTTGGAATTAATGGGACAGTTGTCAAGAAAGTTTGGTATTTGATCTAAATCCTCATCGTTTTCACAAATATCTCCTTTTCCACTCCCTATGAGGTGTGAGTAAAAACAAATTTATATGAAGAAAAAGCACTTACAAAAAAAATTACCATCAAGGTCTGTTTGATTCGGATTGAAAACCAATGGACAATTGTCTTTAAAATTAAGGATACCATCGTTGTCAATGTCACTGTCACAAGCATCTCCGCTAAAATTTGATAGAATTAATATTTTTGTAAATATTAAATATTTTTAATTATATAATGTATGGTAGTATAGATTCTGCATAACGAATAGCAAAAACACAGACAATTCATGTGAACACGCTATAACAGTGTTTGAGGAAATACCGTTGTAGCATTTCTCCGGATATTTGGAGGTATGTACCTATTTCCGATTAGGTACTTGATTTTTTAATGAAAACGTGACACTTTCTCACGATTTTGATTTTATAAAAAAAAACCTAAACATATTTTCTACTCCTTCCTTTCGCTGATATTTACCAAATTTATAACTTACATATATATGTAGAGAAATAAGAAACCTTAACTTTTGAAGTTGAAAAAAATGTATATTGGAATAGAAAATTGTTTGGTCAATCAAAGATTAATATTTTTATTAAGGGATCCATTTATTTCAACCACCAAAATGCTCAGAAAACTTTTTGGACGCAACTAAAAAAAAATAGAAATCAATCTAAACACCTTATATCGAACTTTATTTTCTAATTACTCTTGAGGTTTAAAGCCCCTTTTAGACGATCAGTTGTTCCTTCAGTTATCAGTTCAGTTGTCAGTTCAGTTAAAAAAGGCAGTGTATTTAGATGTCAGTCCAGTGTTCAGTTGAGCTTTCATTTTACTTGTGAGCATTCGAAAATCAGAGGAAATACATTACGTAATGGACGATGAAAGCCTTATTGCAATAACTATAGTTTTGTCGCTTAATAAATCACCGCAAACTAAAATTGAAATGACTGGGAGTTTTATCAGTTTCAGTCTCAGTTAAACGCTTCAGTTTTTGTATTTAGACATTAGTTTAACTGAAAGCTTAACTGATAGCTCAACTGAAACTGAAATGATCGTCTAAAAGGGGCTTAAGGAATGAAATTATTATTTCATTTTTCAATCACATTAATTATATTCCATTTAATTAAAAATTAATTGCTGATACGAAATTTAAGTGAGTATAAATTCAACTTAAATCACAGTAGGTGTTGTTTAAAATGGTGGTAAGTTTCTAATAATTAAATATAACCAAATTATAAAACCCTAGTTATGCATATGAAAGAAAAAGGTTATGTTAACTTTGTGTTTGAATAACGAAAATTTATTTAAATAAAAATTAAGTTTAAGTCTAAGTAAGTAGAAAGTTCATAGGGATTTTCCCAACAGAAATCACTGAGTGCAAACCTCAAAACTCTGTTTTTGCACTTGTTCTAACCCGGATTTATAACAGTCATAATGGGGTGACCAGACCTGACAAGTATATTCCAGAATGGGTCAAACAAAATGATATAAAAAGCTGTTTGATAACAGTCTCGACTCCCTTTAAATCCAGCCTTACTAGCTATGGCGTTGAAGTGTTGTATGAATTCAATTACCAACACAACGCTCAAAAAAAGAATTAAGATCATACTTCAAATTTTCAAAATCTCTATTATTCGAAATATGTTTGAAGATTGTTACATCGTCCGCATAAATCAGACAGTCTGAGTCATTGACGTATTATATATGGACTGCTAGTCGTATGAAATTTCTATACAAACATTTCAATGAAATGGTTCCACCTCTCCTTACCGACATTAGAGCTCCTGGTGCAAAAGTGGTAAAAATAAATATTAATTCCAGAGGCCATCTCTTGGCTCCTGGCCTGAACTACTATTTTTGCCATAGAAACTATAGCCATCTATCTCAATTTGAACTTTACATTTTAACGTTATCCAAGACAAAATAATAACAATAATATAAAGGGTGTTCAGCGAAATTTGTGAACACGCGAGAGCAAAGCATTTAGTTTAATGAAAACTGCTTTACGGCGGATATTGTCTTCTAGGGCCTGAATTGCTTGGCGATTGTTGGTGTAAGGTTTTGACAGGTAAACTTATAAAAAGGTAGAACCAGTTCTTTGTAAATTTATATTTATATTTTAAAATGGAAATGGCATTTTTGTCATTATATTTATCTAATTTGCTATTATTTCAAAAAAATCTCCTACATATCTACATAAATGTAAGTAGAACAATATGAACTTTTTAATTTATCTTTTCATGTCGAATCGCATCCATTTTTTACTAGATAGTTTTCATCATGATTTGAACACAATGTTCACAATAAATTGAAATGAAAAGTTGAAAGTTTTATTTGTGTTAAACAATAAGGTGTTTACAAATTGATATAAGTCTATGATAAATGCTATTATGACTCTCGGCAAATAAAGCATGAAAATAACCCTCAAGTTTTTATTTAATAATAAGATTAAACAATTCCCGCTCAACACCCTTTACAAACTCAATTATGTCAAAATTTGATATATCAAATACCAAAACCAAAAGTTACACTATTTTTTCCGAGTTTGCACCAAGAGCGCTAGTTCCGTATAGTTTTAGGTTGAACCATCGTGAAGTTGGGCTCTGGCAGTCCATGTATAATAAGTCAATGGTCTGAGTACTTTAACACAGACGGAAGGTCGTTAATAAATAAAATAAAAAGGACTGGGCCCAAATGGCTTCCCTGTGCTATTCCAGAATTAACTTTAAAGCTATTCAATTCGCAGCCATTCAAAAGTACCGAGTATGATCTATCAAATAAATATGATAAGAACAACTTTACAAAATGTTCACTAAGACTCAATCTACTTGCCCTTTGCCAATTCCAGTATAACAGTGACAGTTGAGCGCCCTTTTGTAAAACCATGTTGATTTGGAACTATGAGTGATTTCACATAAAACATAAAGATTTACAAATAATACCCACGAAAAGTTTTGGAATAACTGATAAATCTAGCAATAGGTCTATAACTTTATAGACATTAATAAAAAAAATATATATGGATATGGTTTCTGTTATTTATAAAGAGCTTTATATGCAAAACCACTTGGTCGATTGCATCGATATGGATATCTTGAGAAAGCTAAATATAAATAGATTATTTTGACTGAAATAATGTGAATGTCGTATAATCGATTTAAAATAAACTGTGTTTAAAACAAAAATAATGGCGCAGCATTCTAAAAATGTCACCTTTCTCCTTTTCTTGTTAAAAAAAAAAAAAAACATATATGTAAAAGCAATGAAATTTAAGTACCAAAAATATTGAAGACTTAACTCATAACTCAATTAAATTATCGACAACACGTGAAATGTGTAGTGACTTTACAGTGTTCACTCAAAAATCGGCGATACTACGCTGAAACTCGATGTGTCAATTTTGGTTAGGAAAAAGTTTTCAACGATCTAACTGTTATTTGAATTTTGCATCCCCAACACTAATGCTAAAGAAATAAACTCATAGAAATGCTTAGAATATATCCCAAAGAAAAATTGTTGTTTAATTCTTAATTTTTCCTATAAATCTAGAACCAAAAAGGAAATTTTTTTTTTCGATTTTAATTACGTATCAGGTTTTGCCTTAGTATCACAGATATATAATCTCATTCTTTCCTTAAATTTTATTTGACACTTAACTGTTATATTGAAGAGAAAAATGTGTTGTAAGGTGTGGCACAAATATATTTAAAAAACTTAAAAGCCAACGCAGATTACATTATTAGGGTTATGCAAAGGTCTACGAACAATTTGCAACAACTCATAATGAAATATGCGCTTCAATATAGACTAACACCGTTTAAGGAATGGAGAGGTATTGCTATAACCTACGGGTTGGATTTGAATCTGTCCGTGGAGTCAATTGATAACTGGCGCAATGAGTTCTATAATTGTATTGCAAAAGTGGATGAATATTTCTATCTTCAATGTATCAATAGTGCTCAGCCTCAGATGTCACCAAGTCGACTATTATATAGAGAATTAAACCACTGCCTAGGAGCTGGGAACTATTTTAGTAACCTGTTTTCACCGTATCAAATCAGTCTAATATTCAAGATGAGAGTGGAAATATTGAATCTGAATTATATGCCATACAGGGAAGATGTCTCAACTATTTGTTGTCTCTGTAATAGAAACGAAAATGAAGATATTTATCACTTTTTAGCTGTATGTCCTATTCTGCAGGAATTGCGAAGAATGTACTTCTCAAAGAGTTCTTTATCTCGTGAAGAAGCTAAAGATATTCTCAATGGTAAATATGGATGGAAAATCCCTTTTAGCTACTGCGGTCATGCCTTCAAATACAGGAATAACTTTGTAACATAAAAAAATATATTCATAATCTTGCTTTGTATAAATAAATTTTCAATGTTTCTGTAAACAGTAACCTAAATCCAACAAACTAACTAATTTTTTGAAATTAATTCTTTTTTTTTTGTTCTTTTTTAACGCTATAGTATCAACTGAATAATTTTGTTTCTGCAATTAAACTATATACTTTTTTCTTTTTATTTTTTAATGTAAGAATATACGTCAATTATTTCGACAGACGGCATATTATGTCATTGTTCTATGTTCTTTTATATACTTCTTATAATATTATAATCTTATATTTTTAAATAAAGAATTTTATAATAATAATAATAATAATAATAATAATAATAATAAGGTGTGTTTAGGAGATTTACAATTCAAGATAATTTTAAGAAGTTTTTTGATAATCTACTTCATTTCGAAATCTGAAATTATATGAGAATATGAGAAACCTTGTTGATATTGAAGTTTCTGCTGGAAACCTATGTTTTGATTCTTTTTATGTGCCAAACCTGTTACTGACGATGTACATATGATACTATCATTTTCTTTGCACGGTGTATTGAAGTTTGAAGTATGTCATATTTCCGACGACTATTAAAGAACAATATTTAAATATAAAGAGTGAAGATTTATTAGTCTTCAGGGTTTCCCACCCAAACTAGTCTTCAAAATCTTGAGCTTTCAATTATGTAATATTCAAATTAATAGCGGATTTACCTTTTATCACCATCGGTGTCCATTTGATCTGGATTGCCTATAATTGGGCAATTATCAAAGTCATCTTGAATGCCATCACGATCTTCATCAACATCAGTATCACACCTGTCTCCCACTAAGTCATCGTCTATATCTTCTTGATTTGGATTAAATGTAGTCGGACAATTGTCGCAAACATCCCCAACTTTATCATTATCAACATCTGATTGATCTTGATTTGGAGATCTTGGACAAATATCCAGTGCATTGACAACACCATCATTATCGATATCATCATCGCAATCGTCACCTATTCCATCGCCATCAGTATCAAGTTGTTGTTTATTTGCAATCGAACGACAATTATCACAAGCATCCCCAAGGCCATCAAAGTCTGCATCAGTCTGATCATTGTTTCCAACGAGTGGACAATTGTCATTAATATTTTCGTAAGAATCTCCATCTGCGTTACTGTCACATAAATCACCAATACCGTCATTGTCGGAATCGTCCTGACCCGCATTCGGAGTATATTGGCAGTTGTCCATCTTGCAACGCAAACTCGAGCAGTTCAATTTTATATCAGGCCATCCGTCAATATCACTGTCAGAACCGCAAGCAAAGCCGTCACCTGCCCAACCAACCTTACACTGGCATTCATATCTGAAACTGTCAATTGCGATACACTTGGCATTCTTGTCACATATGGTGCCATCAGGGCACATGTCATTGGTCAAAGGAGAACACTTTCCATTCTTTAGGAATCCATTTTCGCATTTTTGACAGTAATATGATCCCTATGTTATGAAGCATATTTAAAATGTTAATAGAAATAATTTTTAAAGGTACTATATCATTTAGTCCTACTATTGTGTTCACGCATTCCATATTTTGTTTGCACTCTGCTAGTCCAATGTTGCACTCATCAATATCAACATCACATGTCTGAGGCTGATAGTCAGATAACAGATGAGTAAAAGAGTATCCTTCAGAAGGGTGAAATCATTATTCCAAAATATTGATAATTTTATTAAGATTAATTCTATCTAAAAGCCAATTTTCAGTTTTTTTACTCCTAAAAAAGATGCTTGAACAAAAAATGGGTAGGGAATTTCCTTAAAAAAAGGAAATTAATAAAAATCTATTTGGTATAACTTTAACTAGTCAAAGAAGAGTTTTAAGAACGAGGCAACCGTTTCAGCAACGTGTTACAGCAACGTGTTTCGTTTGTTTACTACACACGTGGAAACGGTTGCAGCAACCACAGTATTGTTGGAGCAACAAACCGAAAATATCAAAATTTTTTGATATTTCTGGCAACGGTTGCAGCAACACAAAATCAATTGCCAACATAGCTACACACGAAGCAACGGTTGCTTCAACATGGCTGTGTTGCTGCAACGGTTGCCTCGTGTGTATCTAGCATTATATTCACTTATGTCGTTTTTATTTGGCAATCCGGAAGCCTTCTGGACTCTTCTGAAAGTGTTCACTTGGGAAAAAATGATTCTGAAAAGAAGAGAAATTCGCTTCTAGATTTGAAATCAGAATCAAAACCAGAAGCACTCATACATTCATATATTTAAACGTCAAACTCAACAGCTGTGATGCTTTGTATTCTAATTGTGCGAAGTGTATCTTTCATCAAACATTATTCTTGATTTTCATTACTATCTACATTTGATGTTTCACATATACAATGACAAAAAGCTTTGGAATCAAGAAAAAGTGTTCAGTTGGGATTCCGTATCGGAGAAATATTCCGGATTCACAAAAAAAAACGACATTAATATAGAGCTCGAAACTAAACGGATAAACCAATTTTCTTAAAATTTGGGACATAATTTTTCAAAGAATATTTTCAAAAGTTTTCCAAATTTGAAGAAAATCAGTCAACCCGTTTCAGCCCTAGCTTCGTGAAAAGTGAAGGTAAAAACGCAAATTTTTTTATGGACTTATTATCATCAGATATACAGACTAGCTTACGGATTATAAAATTTAAAAACCAAAAAGAAACAATGTTCACTAATTATAAGAAATTATATAGGTAGATTGTTACTTACCCTTAGCATGATTTCCATCGAATCCAGCTGGGCACGGTTTACATTTGAATCCTGGGTTGAGATTGACACAACCAGCTTTTGAATCGCATGGTTTGTGCAACTTGCATTCATTTATATCGGCACATTTGTTCCCATTTGGAATTGTTCCTCGAGGACACGAAATGCATTTAAAAAATGGGTTTTCAACTGATTGTATACATTCAGATCCTAAACAGAAATAGAAAAAATATGGCAAATATGTCTTTTATGAAAAATTTACTAAGGGCGGTAATTATCGAGCTGCCACAAAGTTAAAAAGTTCGTTAACCTGGCAACAAGCTGTAAATGTCAAAATTTATGAGCTCTAATATGTATTATACATGAAGTTGTCACTTTTATGGCTTAAATAGATGTGCAGCATTTTGCATGCAGCGAAATTGATTGATGCAGGTTTTTATGTGAGCTGATTCATTCGATGGCTGCACGCAGCTTCATTGAAGCCACAACACCAAACACAAAAATCTCCATTTTTAGTTTCGCTCAAAAATCTCAAATAATTTCAAGCTGGAATTACCCAAATTGACAGTATACTTAAAAAAAAATAATGAAATCTTAACTGTTGTCGTTTTCTTTAAAACAGAACTATACATGCATCATTAATGTCAGAGTGTATGCACATGTGTTCCGAGTGCAGCGCTATATGTATCGATGCGCGCAGACATGCCGCACAAAGAAATTCAGTCTCAGTCTTTTACATGACTGACTTGTTCTCATAATTCTTCTGATACATATTCAGGGTGACTTTGTTTGACTTATAGCCTTTTCGCTTGGTCGTTCGGAAGCATCCGGAAGCATTCCGAATGTTTCTGAAATTGTTCTTGGCACAAGATGACAGTTCTTCTTCTAAAAATAGGAGAAAATCGATTCTGGATTTGAAAAAAGAGTCAAAACCAGAAGCACGCACAAGCAAAAAGGCTAAAGATTTTCTTTCTTATAACAGTGCTTACTTATATAAAAAGAATATAAACAACTGTTTCACGCATGCAATAAAAACACTTTTATAAACAAAATTTTAGAAAAAATATCACTAACCACCAGTTTCACAGTGGAAGTTTAAGCCCCACTTTTGGCTTAAGCTTCAGATAAACAATAAATTTGGTTTCAGTGTCATTTAAACTTTGAACCGAGTTCATTCTGTATTTCAAGTTGAACGACAATATTCTGCCGTTTAAACCTCAGATCAAAAACCACTTCGCACATTTGAAAATAGAATTTATTTTCATTTTTTAAATTTATTTTTCCTCTCACAGGTCACAATTGAAACAAAGAAAACTTTGCTTTGTTGTTTTTTCTTTGATTCAGATAGAAAGAGAAAAACAATTTAAGGTGTGTTTTATTCATTGCTGCATAGCTAGCGCAGCAAAATTTCCCTCGACAAACAACAATTCGATTGCTGGCGCAAAAGAAGGCAGTAAAAAAATGACAGTTGTGTTGCTGATAGAACTTTAAATTATTGAAATGAAAATGGCGCTATGCATTAAATTTTAGAATTAAACATAATGTACATACATTTTTTGACATCTGAATTTAATGTTTTCTATAATAATGGCCAACATTGAAATATAAATTAAAATTGACATATGGGGTGAGTTTGATCGTTTTATTCATACTTGATTGCTGCGCTGGCTATATGCAGCAATGAATAAACACACCTTTAGTTAAATTACGTTCCATTGAACTGAAGTAGATTATACTTTGAAACCGGATCATTTGAACTTCAAATCTAAACTCTAGTTCAGGTTCAGCTGAACTTAAGTTTAAACATCCACTCTGAAACTGCGGAATTTTTACACATGGATAGTTTTATTCGGTAGATTAGCACTTTTTAATAACAAATACAACCATTTTAAAGTGAGGAAACATTTATAACTATTTTTAATTAATTTTTAAATTTCCCCAATTTCCATTCAAAATGCACTTTTTTGTTTATTTTGACATTTCTCTTTGTGTAAGTAGGTACTACCAGAGTTGATTTGTTGATTAAAAGGAAATTTCTGAACCCACAGTAATACTTCTGAGTTAAAACACTGTTGACATAGGCGCCTGCCTGGCGACTTTAAATACCCTAAGTGTACAAACAGAGTGGAGCAGCGAGTGAGCAAAAGCAGCGAGCAAAGAGTAAAGCGGAGAAATCAAACACGTGTATTGAAAGGGCAGCACACAGAGTGCAGCGTATTTCGAAGATAGAGCAAAGAGCCGTCAAGAGAGCAAAGCGGCGATTTCAAACATGTTTGATTTCTCCGCTCTCATCGCTGCGATTTTTAACTAGAAGTGGTGACATTTTGAACTGTTTTTTGTATTTAAAGTTACTGCATGATATTTTATTGACTAGAATCGGGTTTGCTACGAAATTTGTCCACTTCTTCGGAAGCTTGTTTTGAATTTTGTCAAGTAAAAAATCGAATATTTTCATGGCCATTCGGAAATATGCTTGAAACTTAACATGATTTTCTGTTTCCGCGTTTCAGAAAATATCATTTGCTTAAAAATGGGTTTTCAATAAAGTACAGATTCAAATTATTAGAATCTATTTTTATTTGAAAAATACAAATATTTGAATGAAAAAGAATAATCTCTTGCTTGTTTTCTTCTACTTTGCTCTTGCTCCTTGCTCCTCACTCTGGCTAGTCATCATCCTTGCTCGCTGCTCGAGCTCTTTGCTCTGATGAATTTCGCAGCTTTGCTCTCCGCTCCACTCTGTTTGTACCCTAAGCGGGGCAACGAAGTTGCGTGAGTGGGTGTGCCCCCGGAGAGGAAGTTGAAATCCTGAGAACCCGTGAAGTACTGTTAGACTAAAAAAACTGTTGACATAGGCTCCTGTCTGGCGACTTTACATACTCAAGGTATTAAATATCGAACTCTGGTCACTTTCAGTTCTGTTAGTCAAGAAAAAAAAAAAAAAAAAAAAACTAAAAGTGAGGTTAAAACTGAAAAATAAAACATTTTTTTTAATGATTTAACGATGTTTCCTGACTTTTATATTTTAAATCTGTTCTATTGAGACCACTAGCTAACTGTAAAAAAATCAATATTATACAAGGGCTACCTTAAAGGAAAGTCGCCCCATTTAACATTAGTTTTAAGAAACGATCTTTTGTTGTTTCATGAGTAAGAATAAAACGGTTTTTTTCAATTGATTTGGTATGTTTTCAGCCGAATATTATTCAGAAAAAATCTATACACATATGAGTAAAGAAACTATGTACTATGTACTATTCGGGAATAAAATATTAGTCCTACTTTCCCAACCTATAACTCTTAAATATTTCGTACTTAAATACCTACATGTATTTTTTTTATAAACAAATTGATGTAAATTTTATTTCGTACTTACTCAAACTTTTTCTTAATTGAAAAACTTCAACATCGTTGACAATTAATTCTTTGTTATCACTTTTCAAAATATAGCCTTTATCGGTCTTATGAACTTTGCCCACAACAAATGTCCCATTTGCCATTGATCGACCAAAAAATAATTGTTCGCCATTTTCATTTAATCCCGATGGAAAGACATTCGGTGGAAAGTATTTTGAGTTGGGTCCTTTCACCCATTGTCCATCACAAAGGCTCAAAGTTTCATATAAATTGCTTTCAGAATGATTTATTTTTGATCCCAAAAAAGGCTGGAGTATACCAGGTTTGAAAACATCTTCATAAAAAGCACCTTTAACTATATGCAAATTGCTCCAGAAATTTTCGAAATTACTATTCGTAACGATATTATCAGCTGCTGGAGCCCAACAGCATAGTCCGACTGTGATGGGTAGCTTGGAGCATACAACTGGAATTTTACAAATTTCTAAGGAAATAAACAGGAACATAAATAGCATAAGTTGATGATATGTTGGAGTTGAAGAATTACCTTCATCGATTAACCATTTCCCCTTGCCGAAAGGAGTTTCTATGCTGACATGTTTGATATCCAACAAGTCTCCACCTTTCCATGCCAGAAAAGCAGCTGTTTGTGTAGAACGTCCGATTTGGATAACATTTTCGTTCTGATAAACCCAAAAACCACGTAATTCCGTATTGTTCAAAATATCACGGATTCGTGTATCGGACAATGTTTCTTTATTATTATTGTCAACTAATTTAGCATCTTTTCCATGGGAGTAGCCCATTTGAATCTCATATCGGGTATATTTTCTACCCCTCCTCCAAGCCAGTCCTAGTTTGACTGATTGATTAGCAAGAACTTTGAATGTAAGACAGCTCTTTACGCCTGGCTTAAGCCAATATCTAACTTTTTTGTTTGTCGTAAATTCTGAGAAGGTGTGAGGAATGTAAATCGGTCAATATTTTCAGCAAACTTTTGTACTTTACCTTTGATAGCAGTGGCTGATTCGCCAGAAACTGGTTTCCAAATTGGAGTTTGCTCAGCCATTATTGAAGGTTGAAAAATCATTCCTGGAGTTGTACATTGACCTAGAAGAGAATAAAAGTGTTATCTTAAAATTGTTCTTCAAAAATGTAAGAAATAAAATTACCCACCTGTTTCCATTAACCATGTACCAATTACATTAACACTTCCAGTAACAATATCAATGGGAGGCAAGTCATACTCCTCCTCCCAGGACAATAAAGCTTCATCATAACCATCTTGCCCGATTCTAATAATATTGTTTTGCCAACGAATCCAAAAACCACTAAACTCATCTGCATTTAAGATATTTGGTGTTGATGTGGTAGCCATTCCATTGAGATGTTTGCTATTTTCAATTCTTGAAAAAGAATTTTGAAGAATGATTTCAAAATGCATTTTATATTTGTTCGGTCTTCGATTAGCATTGAGTCTTATTATGACTTTTTCTGCAGATCGTATTTTGAATTTTAAGCATCCATTTGGGGCTGCATAGTTTTTCAAACGGATAATGTCTCCTGAAACATTGCGCTCTGTGAAGAAGAAATTATAAACATATAATATTATTGTATACACATACATATGTATGTACAAATACATACAAACATAATATGAATGGATTTCCGCTCTGACACTCAAGAAATTTAATAAATCAGAATTTTTAGCTGAAAAACTTGACGAATTTTTTTAATATTTGGCCTGAGCTTTATATAAAAATTCCGCAAAAATCCGGCTAAATTTGAGCGGTAAACTGCTACTTCAGAAAACCCCATAAGAAAAATTCTAGAGAGCTCGAATCGCAAGACCTTGGTAGCGTCCGCGGTGTCGCACGTAGTGACGCTTTGCTGGAACCACATTTCCTGTAGGTCCATATGGTTCAATTTGGGCCAGAAATAATTTTCCATCGTTCTGTAGTACTCGACATTGACGGTGACCGTCTGACGAACATCGTTTTCGAAAAGAACGGACGCAAACGGCCCAAAATCCACACTTAACGAATGCATTTTCACCTGGTGAGACTCGTGTGGGTAGGTGTCATCCCATATACGACAATATTAAGCTTGTTAACCAGAATCAGTCATCCAAAAATGCACATCGTCGCTATTCATCGAACAAACGGCGTTGTCTACGGTCATGATTTTGTGGTTCTTGGTCAGTACGGGCGTAGGTAAAAGTCCCAACGCAAGTTTTAGGTTCGTATTCACCGAGCGCTCCTTAACGGCTCTTAACTTTACGAGGCTCTTAACTTGAAATTTCTGTGCGGTATTCACCAACCACTCGCAAGTGTTTTTCGAAGTTCGAAAATGAGAGCCACTCTCTCTTGTTCAGGCATACCCAAACTGTGAAATGTTGTGTAATGTTGGTCTTGACAGCAAATGGATACTCTTCTACTTGGCATTGCTCACATGGATTCGAGTCAAATGCGTGCGTGGCACACGCACAAGCGAACAAATTTTCGAAGAGAGCGCTCGTAAGTTAGGAGTGGTCGGGACCACTCCTAACTTTTAAGAGCGCTCGTAGATCTTCACTAATATTGCTTGGTGAATACGTTTATGAGCTTCTTAAGTTATGAGCGCTCGGTGAATACCGGCCTAAGTGTATTCATTTAGGCTCGTATTCACCGAGCGCTCCTAAACGACTCCTAACTTTACGAGGCTCTTAACTTGAAATTTATGTGGCGTATTCACCAACCACTCGCAAGTGTTTTTCGAAGTTCGAAAATGAGAGCCACTCTCTCTTGTTCAGGCATACCCAAACTGTGAAATGTTGTGGAATGTTGGTCTTGACAGCAAATGGATACTCTTCTACTTGGCATTGCTCACATGGATTGGAGTCAAATGCGTACGTGGCACACGCACAAGCGAACAAACTTTCGAAGAGAGCGCTCGTAAGTTAGGAGTGGTCGGGACCACTCCTAACTTTTAAGAGCGCTCGTAAATCTTCACTAATATTGCTTGGTGAATAGGTTAATGAGCTTCTTAAGTTATGAGCGCTCGGTGAATACCGGCCTTAATGTGTCGCTCAATTATTTTTTAATCGACAACATGAAACTCTCCTTGACTGTTTTTACGTGAAATTAATGCTATAGACGGTGCCACATACCACTAAGCTCTTGAAACAACGATTCCATTGGACGACGAATTTCCGGAACGAGTAATTTCTCCAGATTTCATCGAGCGCTCCTAAGAGGCTCTTAACTTTACGAGGCTATTAACTTGAAATTTCTGTGGGGTATTCACCAACCACTCGCAAGTGTTTTTCGAAGTTCGAAAATGAGAGCCACTCTCTCTTGTTCAGGCATACCCAAACTGTGAAATGTTGTGTAATGTTGGTCTTCACAGCAAATGGATACTCTTCTACTTGGCATATTGCTCACATGGATTCGAGTCAAATGCGTGCGTGGCACACGTACAAGCGAACAAACTTTCGAAGAGAGCGCTTGTAAGTTAGGAGTGGTCGGGACCACTATGAGTAATTCCTATTAGAATTAAAAGAACACATATAATCTACTTGTTTATATTTATTACTTGTTTGAAAAATTAAGTCGCTATTGATTTTTAATATCACTGAAAATTATACATATCCATTCTGTTTTGTTCCTTGAAACGTGTTCTTGTTTTAGCAGTTAAATATTTGTTGACTTTGAACAATTCTTTATTTTTGAAAAGTAGTTAAGTAGTACAAGGACGTTACAATAGGCATATTTTAGTATTGCTTATGATTAATATGGATCATCACATGACTAAAATGATACGGATGAAAATCACACCAGCGTATATGTAAGATCCTGGTGCAGAGTATGATCTCCCGTTTATATTGTTATGTATATTTTTTGAAAATCTACAGTGCCGAGCAAAATAATAGCTGTGTAATTTGATTCAAAATAGCTTTTGTATGGCCTTTAAGTCCACAAAAATTGGCGTTTCGTCCTGGCGATCTCACATGGACTCATCAGTTGACTGTGAGGGCCTTGTCAATATGCAATAATTATTGTTAACTATACCCAAACAAGATTAAAATTCTAATCATTAACGCTGGAAAATTATTTAAAAATTTTTATATCTTGAAAATACTGACACTTTTTCTAACTTCTGCTGTAGAGTGGTGGTCATAGCAATTAGGTTAACCGTTTGAAATGATAATTTAACGGTATATTAGGTTTGTTTGTTTAACTTTACGCAAGGTTGACCCAAATTTTTTTGACAACCCTCAGAGCTGTCAAAAAAACTGGGGTTTTCGGTTTTTAAAAAACACCCAAGGGCTGTCAATTGTTTTGTTGACAACTAAAAGCAAGAAACAAATAATTCTATGCTCTAATAAATCTTTAAATTTGGTATAAATAAGTTTTAAAAATTAACAAAAACAATTTTGCGATGTTGCTGAAAATTTCTTTTGATGAGTAGAACAATCATTTAATTGCAAACATGCGAATCGACCAACAACAACAGAAGAAATAGATATGAAATTTCATATAACTTTTGACAGTTTGGTCGTTACCTGAACTCGCCACAGCAAAATACCTAGATCTACTTCAATGCGACCCCAGGTCTAAAAACCCAGAATTTACCCAACAGGGTGCAAAAATGCAATCGAAGAAATGTTGCCGAACAAAAATGAAAAATAATATTATTTTTTAAAGCGCAATAGACTTCACACTTATTAGCAAATTTCAAAATACAAGTGTTTATAAAATTTTATTTGCATTACTCCAAGAAAATGTTTTTGAATTCTGAATAATTTTTTGAAAGCTAAGATGAATATTTATCTGACGAAGAAACTCGTTTAAAAAGAAAAGACTTATTAAGCGAGAAAAAGATTGGCACAGCAACTTGACAACCACATCACTCTTTTTAGAGCCACTAGTTTTAAATAGCTTTGAATACATTAACGCAGCAACTTCGACATCGACATCAACGTTAGACCTAAACCTTAAATTCGATGTCGCTGTGCAACTGCTACCAAATTTTAAGGCGACATTTTTCAGGTTTTTCATCACTCAAATGAAAATGTGACAAACTCCTTTTTAATTCGTCTATTTATTTTGGTTTTGACAATGGAAATTTACTAAAAACAAATTAATTTTACTACCACAAATGGTGCAAGTCGTATACATTGATGCAATTCACGTTAATTTTTTATCATATAGCTATGTCCGGCATAATCATTTTGCGTTTGAGACTATTTTGATTATATGCTGTCAAAATAGCTGTTCACGTTGTAATCTATTTCGCAAGACTTTTGATGTCGAAGTTTTCGTTGCTGTTAAAGTTGCTGTGTCAATCTGTGTGGTGTCTTTTCGTGGACACTTAATCGTCAAAATAAAACAACGTGTTTTTTTTGGTAACTATTTAATTGTACACTTTAATAAAACGGGAGGAGATTAATTAATATCAAGTTTCTGGACGGAAATCAGTCAGAGGGACAAAATAACAAAACTTTATAAAACAGGTTTGCCAACCTTATAATGCTAATAACTAAATACTAAAAAGGGGTAGTTTACACTACAATCTGTTTCTCGCATTAGAGATTCGTCGAACTCTATGAGCCTTCCTAGGTCTACGTAAGTAAAGTTTAGTCCTTCCCATATTGTATTTGAGGACAAGCCTTGCCTAAACACAATTTTATCAAATTACAAAAAAAAAACAAACCCAAAACGAAAGCCAAACGAAAGCAAATGTCACTCGTTAATATTAAACGAGTTTCGTTTTCATTTACGAGTCTCGTTACACGTAATCGTAAATAAAATACAAGATTCGTTTTTTTCTACTACAATTCTCGTTTCTCATAATCGCAATTTAACGAATACGCGGTATTACTTACGATATTATCGTTTAAGATAAAGGGTATTCATGAACCGAGATAATTTTCCGCTTTGTAGAAAGATAAAACTTTCCGCAGCATGTTTTCATGAACACCCCCTAAGAAATAACTACTTGCGTAAATGTGGGAAATATTTTGTGAAATGTCAAATTAAAAGTCAGAATCCATACTTCTTTAGTTTACGAGGTTTATTTCTGCACTTTCCGCAGCAAATTTGTGAGATAATTTTATGCGATTTGCAGAAACTTTTTCCCATACAAATTTTGACAGCTCGTTTCTGCGGAGATAAAATTATCTGGTTTACGAGGGTTTTCCGCGCTTACATGAATACCCCTAATAAGCATTGACATATTCGGCGAGGTAACCGCCGGAGCGGAATTCTCTCCGATTTCTTCCGAATCGGAGACATTTTGCTTCAAGGTATTTCTCCGATCAGCTGATCGGAGATTCTGTCCGACGAAATTCAACGCATGCCATTTGTTTGCGATGGAGCACTTCTAATGGTCTTATTTCTGATTAAAATGTAAGTAATAAAGAAATTAACTTTATTTGCGTTAACTTGTGTTACATATGTAATTATAATAGACTTGTTCTTAGGCAGAACGAAAAACAAGTTCGCAACAATATGAGCTATGAGCGGATAACACCAAAAGGACACCAGAAATTGTAGCTGTGTTTGGGAAGATCTGGCCTCAATCAGTTAAATTAATTGGGACCGATGTTGGATGGAAAAAAACGATGTTCGTGATATTTTGTTTTGTGTTTTGATCCATTTCCATTGTGATTAAAGTACCTATTAGTCAAATAAATATAAATATTGTGTTTCCAAAGTTTTTTTTTCAATTTATTATTTGTTTGACACTTCAAATGGAAACAAAAAACATACGTCTCGAAATAGGGAAGGGACTTTATTCGATAGTTTTGATTTAAAAATCGGTGCATCTAATTACATTTTTTAAAAACGCTAGCGCATTATAATTGAAAAAAATTATTTTTTATAAACAATAAACTACACTCTGACCGGGTTTTGATGGTTTAAAACGCTTATGGTGTTTATTTTATAAAAAACTATCGAAAATATATCGCATTTTCGATATATCGGTTAATTAGCACATCTCTGTCTGAAATTTATATCCATCGCAATGCGTTGTTGGATTTCTGTAAAATTTCTTCCGATGAAAGCTACTTTGAACCGAAATTGAACCTCCGAAGGAGAATGCGTTGCGGAGAAAGTTCCGCTCCGACGGTTACCTTGGTAGGGCCGATTAAGGGTATTCATGTAAGCGCGGAAAACCCTCGTAAACCAGATGTTTTTATCTCCGCAGAAACGAGCTGTCAAAATTTGTATGGGAAAAAGTTTCTGCAAATCTCATAAATTCGCTGCGAAAAGTGCAGAAATAAACCTCGTAAACTAAAGATGTATGGATTCTGACTTTTAATTTGACATTTCACAAAATATTTCCCACATTTACGCAAGTATTTCTTAGGGGGTGTTCATGAAAACATGCTGCGGAAAGTTATATCTTTCTACAAAGCGGAAAATTATCTCGTTACATGAATACCCTTATTATAAGTCAATGATAATAAGCCCCCAGTTCGACCGATTCTGACGGATCAAGGCGAACATTCGCTAAAGGTAATATAACGAGATTTTAATTCGCCAAACTTTCTGATATTTGAATTTGAAGCCAAGACGAGTTGCAAATAGTAATACCAAATAGGTAGTAACATTCGAAAAATCTTTCGCACGACTCGCAAGTCATAATAAGTTCCTTAATATATTAATAAAAGGGTATAAAAAGTTTTACGAACAACCATTTCATAAAATGAAACGTCTTTTTTTCTTATTCAAAAATAAACTTATATTCCGTTAAACTGGTATTTTTGGCTCGCAATTTTACTTAAAATAAGGTTTGTGATAAGATTTGCATACAATTAGTTGTTTTTTCTTAAATTTTTATATTGAATTCTAAAAAAATTGTTTTCAATCTTTTTTATAGTTTTCAAACTTGTTTTTTTTTTCAAGTCGAAAAAAACATTTTCGCAATGTTTCAGGTAAGCAAAAAATCTCCTCACAAGTCTTTCAGAATCTAAAAGAACTTGGTATTTTCTCCTCGCAAAATCTATTTAATTTCTCTTTAAATATGTATTGCTATTAAATTACGAGACATTTTCAGTTTCAATTTGTGAGTTTCACCGAAAAAAATGGTGAGAATAAGAGAACAACATTCTACAACGCTATTATCACCGTGAGTATATACCTACATACCTAAGTAGGAGTAAGTGTAATTCTGGAGAGTGTAAGGGGTACTTTTTGGATTTTTTTAGTTAAAAACTATTGTTTTTTCGTCGATATGGTAACTTATATAATTTATAAACATCAATTTTGATATTTCAATATATCTTCAAAGAGATGAAATTAAATCCGAGGAGAATAATTTGGTAAGAGGTCTGAAACTCAAAGGTATTATGAAAAAAATTAAATTTTCCATGTGAAGTTTGCTTGAAATGCAAAATATTTTCTCGACAAAGGTATTTTAAAATTTAATACATACAGATACATACATAATATGTATGCGACCCGATAAATAAATCGTCAATTGTAGGAGCAAATTATTTTCTACTTTTTGTTAGTGAATTTCAACAAAATATTTCATTTATTTTTTTAAAGGCAGAAAGTGAAGCACTGCGGGCATGTTTTAAAAATTTAGATCATCGTTTAGACGTTCAGTACTAACTGAGAAAAGAATCGGTTAATACTGCCGTTTATTTAAGGAGACTCTCACCCTACAGTACTTTTTGTGAAATTGTAAGGCATTTAAAAGTATTTCCTTGTAAATGTTCATGTTATAAAAAGTACATTATACTTCTATTTTAAGTATTTATTTACGATAATGTAAGATGAAACAGAATTACTTAGAAAAACTAAGATAAAGCCGCTATGTATACTGGTGCTGAAAGAGCTTTCGAACACTGCTGATCACCAGTTATTAAACCTTTAATATCAAATGAAACTTTCACTATCTTATCTTTTAACGCAACCACACTGCACGTCAATTCTTATAAGAACTTAACTTCTTTTATAAACATACTTTTATAGATATTTAGACTTACCAATTTTATGATTTTCTTTAACATGACTCCACGCATCTGCAGCAATTGGAAAATATACAAAAAGTGCTAAGTGAAGCACAAGATTCATTTTTTTTTTTATAAATCTTATCTGAAATTTTATTTGAAACTTTAATTTGCATTCAGGATATTGTAGTTACAACACTAAAACGACGCGAACTTCCAAACGAATCTTAGAAGACTAATGAACTGAGTTGCTTCAAATAATTGATTATGAATATTTTAAGCGCTAAGTTTGCATTTTCAAATAAAAAAATCTGATTGAGTTCCAAGAAATAACTCGAGTGCATTGTTTATGTTATTCTTTTAAAACTGCAATATAGGTATACAGAGATGCACGCGTAAATACAAAAGTAGGTATGCTTTAAGGGCAAGCTAATTTGGTTGTACAAAATTCGAATAAATACAGAGAAAAAAACTCTTTGAACGTTTATAGAAATACTCGTGGATTTGCAATTTTGATTAAGAATCAGTAATGTCCAACCTTAGTTTGAAAATTCTAGCAAAACACTTCGTTAGGTTGACAAAATTGCAGATTTATTAGGTAATTCAATTCGTGGCATGGATTTGATTTTCCTGCAATAATAATACACATCGTCCACAGCTGTATATCTGTAGTGTAATGATTGCCATTTTACAATTTTCAAAGACATGCGATTTCAACCAGACAGTGTCATATATCACAACACGACAAGTTTTGGGTTTATCAGCAGACGAGTTATTTGCGTTTTGATGATGTAAACTGGTCACCAACATCGTCTGATTTGTCTCCGTTGTGTTGCAGGGCTATCGATAAGATCAATTTTAAAACACTTGATGCTTTGAAAACGAATATTCGTCAAGTTATGATCGAGTTATTATTCGATATGTGTCCAAAACCCATCGTGAACAATCGCATAATGTTATATCACATTCATAATGGCATTTAAATTGATGACCCTATTTATAGAAAAAAATTAAATCTTTTGCCAAACAAATCTACCTATTTAATTAAGCGACTTATGTCGAGTTTACACACTAGGGATTTCGATCCCGAATCAAATTCTTTCGTTTGGTGTGCGTGTTTCATATACATGTAAATCCCTCTTCAAAATGGATTTGAAGAAATTGATTTCTTATGAGTTAAGGAAATCAACATTAATTGGCGAAATAACAAATTCAATTTTTAATACCGTTTCATAGACAGTCAGCGGTATCTAACTCTAACAGTAGCTGTATTTTGTTGAGACGTTTTAAATCAGATAATTGACTCTTTTATATTGTGAAATAACAAAAATATATACCCAATTAATTTACCTTTTCTCTGACGACAAATGCGAATTGCGAAGAATGAATAACAGAATTTATATGTAAATCAATTTGTTCCACACAGTTTTGTTAAAATGCTTTTGATATCCTGAATATAATTCTCAGAAAAATATGGCTTCTATTACAAGATTTTTTTGGAATGAACTGGTATGACACGGAGTGCAGGAAAGTGGAGACAAATCTTTGAAACAGTGTTTCATGAATAAACCAAATTCCAAACTCTCCAAATCGTCCATTAGTTTTGAAAAAAAAAAATTAAATAAAATGTACAACTGGAACGTTCAACAAATTTGACCAAAATGTAGACCATTACACATATTTTTTTCATAAAAATCATTAGTTTTTTTTTTTTTTTAAATAAATAAGATCTTTCTTATCGACTATTTGCAAGGTGCCGTTACTTTTGGAGCTAAACAAAATTCAATTTCTCCTCAGGGGAATTTCAAAAGGCCCTTTGGTACCAAGTATGAAAAAATCAGTTTGGCTGCTCTATTTAAGCAGTGTAGTGGCCCATATGGAAGTACCAATTGAAAGTTCGCATGTATGAGAATTGATATAAAATTAATATTTCAATATTCGCAATAACATCTTGGAACTATCGCGCATTCCTAGGATTTGGATCAATCCGAGGGTTCACAGTTTTGCGTTCCGAGCTTCACTCCAAAGAGTATGGCCAGCATAGGAATATGTCAGTTTTGCGAACCCGAATGATCAAATATACATATGAAACACCTGTTCTAAGCTAAAGTTCCTTGTTTACTCATAGCGCACATAGTGACATAGTCTTCACGCAAATTATTTTTGAACGGTTATACACCATCGTTTTTTGGTTTAGTACGCAAATAATGAAGGGAACCTATAATTTTGGGTCGAATGCAAACGTCTAAGATGAGAGGCACTCTATCATGATATATTACAAGGAATACCATTGAAAGATTTGACACTTTGTCGTAAGAGGAAGTTTTTGGTTGGCATGGATTGGATGTCGAGTCCAAGAACTCTGGCACATCATTGCAACTCACTAACCATCAAACCAAGTTGTTGGTACTCACATGCACATTAGATCTCCCATTCGCAATCGACAAGTTTTATAAGGTCACACCCCTAACGAAACTTAAATAGATCACTACCTTAAAACGGATATTTGTTTTAGTCTTAAGAAGAAAATGATAAACTAGCAAATACATTCTGGTAACTTTAAAATAATATTTTCTGCTTTAAGGATTAGTAAGTTGATTACTAAAAAGCATTTGTATATTTTTTTTATAATTAACATCTACATAATATTTATAATTTCGTTCAAAAATTGTTCTTTCCACGACTGATCGCCTCATGAACATCATCATTATCATCTTCAAACAGAGAGATAATTTTTGTGTGTTCATCGTAAGCCTTGGTTGCATGACTATTATGGAAATTGGCGTTGTGCTCTTCCAGTGAAGCTACCGATTCAAATACTGTATTACAGGTGTTGCATCTTGCACTAAATTTCATATTTAATAAAGGAAACAAATCGTTAGTGTGATAAAGGGGTTTCTTTTTTGGAGGTTGTTGAAGCTGAAGAAGTGATGCGTTTTTTAGCTTTTCAAAAAAATCGGATTTTTCACCGTGATCTGTCGGTCCTAAGTTCATTTTTGAGTCATCATGTTGATCATTTTCTATGTTATGTAAAAGATAATTGTAATTTTTGTTTGCATTCGTAGGACCATCGATAAGATTAAGAATATTTTCGAATTTGCTCTCTGCCCCTCGGGGTTTATTCAGACTGTCGCTCTCATCAGTTGTTGTAGTTGTTATATTTTGGCAAAGAGGACTTTTTATGTCAAACTTGTCAGTTGTACTCCTCTCTGGAGTACTCTTACTAAATGCATTATTCTTAAAAAAATGTAAATATGGATCGTTCGCCTTGACGTCTTCTGTTGAAACTAATAAAGATTCGGAATCTTGTTTGAGAATATCTGTCATCGATTTGTTCCTTTCAATTACCGTTTTGTTTCCCTCTTGAGCAAACTTTTCTGTAGGTTCATCTGAGTTACCTCCAGATGAAATCTCGGCGGTGGAATTTTTGCCATCGCTGTCCAGGCGCTTTTTAGCCTCTCCGTTGACCAATAAATCAGGAAGAAGTATTTCCCCACATGAAGACTTCAACCACTGACATGTCTTCCGAAGACAAAAAATCATCCTGCGAATGAATTCATGGGGAGACACGGCTTTACTCCGACGAATATCAAGGAGCCGATTGATCTCTTCGATGAAAAGCAGAAACTTGTATTCAATGCACATGTCCATGTGCTCTTTGTATGATTCTTCGAACATAAAACGCCGAAAGCATGCCCGACACTTTCGTTCCTTGCAGGTTTCGGGAATATTTATTGTTATGTTCGCCTCCTTAAGTTCGTCCAAGTCCATCACATCGTCCTCCTCGAAGTTCTTTTCTTTGTAGGAAAAGAAATTCTTCTTTTGCTCGAAAGCTTCGTTCTCATCGCTAGAGGCGGTTTGGAACTCTTCCCCTAAGGGATCGCTGTTTGTGTTGTTCATTTCATCAAAGATCGCAGCTAAGTTGTTGTCACCAGCTGAGCGTCGATGCAATGGTTTCTGGTGAGTTAAACGTTTCATCTTGCGTGCAGATGAATTTGTGTCTTTGTCGAAGAGAAGATTCAAATAAGTCATGGCTAGAACTTCATCGTTTTCATCACCGGCAGGGGCCAAATCATCGGGATGCATGCTCCTGTTATTGGTCCTTTTAGCTCCCACCTTATTGTCCGTCATTTGCATAAGTTTCTTTATGCAATCGTCATTTTTCGTTAGTTTGGAACTTTGGTTATTTAAAATGTTCACGAGAGTGTTCGTGTCAGTCTTTCGTTCTTCGCTATATATGAGGTCATTGGCAGTGATGAGCACACTAGCTTTATCAACGTAGGCGTCCCCTCCCATGTTTGCTGCGCGTTTGCGGATGGAATTTTTACACCGGCCGCTTATAGTTGCCACAGCTTTCAAGCTCATAGCATTGTTGATGGCTTGTTGCCGAAATGTTGCAGCATGTTTCAGATATGATATGCACAGAGCACACATCTTTTGAGGCAAGCCATCATCTTCGCTGACCTAGATTTAAAAAAAAAACATATACCATACATCCCAACATAGGTACGATTAGATATAATCAATAATAAATGACAAAAATCAATTACCGATAGACCAGTAGTCTCTTCCAAGAGCTTGCTGATGGGTTCCTGCCATAAAAGGAACTCATTGGGACTTGCATGCAAATACGACGGGATAATTGTGAAGATGTCGTAGTCTCCGCGACTGGAACATAAGCGACAGATGTTATCCCACATTTTGAAGAACACTTTTCCCCTTGCTATTGGCTTAATAATTAGTTTGTCATTGTACAACAAATACAATTAAAATATATACATATATATAAAATAAAAAATTCAATAAAATTTAAATACAAATACTGAAAACGAAGACGGCTAAAACACGAAAAGATTTTGGCAGCCAGTCAGCTGTGCTGTGGCTTTGTCGATGTTCTATGTGCGGTGCCTGTGCCTTTTACGTGGGGGAGCTTAGGGTTGAATAAAAAAAATTAAGATCTTGACAGATGGTCAATTTTAGAAGCAGACAACTCTATTTTGCGGCTGTATGGCTGTCGCAATTATAAAAAGATATCGAATGAGTAAGGGAGCTAATAGCGAAATTTCAAATTAAATGCCTTTTCAACAGAAATGGACGTATACAGTCCGAAAAATACTTTGTTCATAATTTTTGCATGTATTTCTTTCAAAAGACAACATTAAATTAAGATGATGTAGAACTATTTTGTTCCTGAATATTGGTACTTCCTGATTGTAGTAAGTAAGTAAGTAAGTAATTCATTTACTTACATTCAGTTCTTAACAACTTTATACAATAATTTGAATTTATAAGCTATGGCTATGCCGTTTGAATATTGGGCATTATAGGTACTGATGAAATGGAAACAATAGCCGTTTTTTTGGAAAAATTATCCGTAGTACAGTATGATTTTATATGAATAACAAATACAACATCCGCAGTAGGATCACTGCCGATACTCGAATAAACGTAAAATCTCCATCCGCAGCAGGATTTCACTTCTCCTTTTATCGGCAGCGATCCTACTGCTGATGTTGTATTTTGTATTCAAATAAAATCCTACTGTACTACGGTCTACGGATAACTTTTCCAAAAAAAACACGGCTAATTTTCTTTTGATTTCAAGTTACATAGCGTACAAAATTGATCGTTTAATATCAGAACTTTATTCGCATCTTGCTTTAAGGATTAATGATATTTCTTCATAACAGTGAATCTTGGAATTAGTTTCTGTCACCAAGATTGTAATTTAAGATACATCAGTGTATTATCCTACTGTTAGACTCTCGTTCTTTCTCCATTAATGCGTCTCGGATTGAGTTCTCATTCTTTGTATTTATTTTATTTTTTAATTGCAGTACTTGAAATGGAAATAGGATGTTAAGAGCAACTTTATCATCAGACTGAAGCCAAATTAAAAGAAACTTATTTTTGTTATTTTTAATTCTCTCAAAAACTAGAAGACATTTAACCATACGTGTTTCATTAAACATTTATAAGAGAAATGTTTAAAATGAAAATAGTACGAGTATTTAATAGCTTAAAATTTTTAAAAGAATCAATTTTAACAATTTATAGTGTTGAATTTAGTTTTTTTTTTTGCCTACGTCGCCAATGTAGTATTTCTATTGTATCCTGGCTGCCGGTTTATATACAATTGAATTTAATTTTTATTTTATCATTGAAGTTTTTCTATACAGACTTTCTTGATTCTATGTTTTGATAAGTGTTGATTAAGAGTGAAATTTCGTCTGTTGTCGTTAGCCTCCAACAGTGTTGTCAGATACTACATATAGGTTATATATACAAAGATACAATTTTAAAAAAATCTTTTTTTGCTTGTTCTTGGCATCTTAATCAACAGAATCACTTTTTAAGTTAAAGTATCGAGTGAAATACATTTTTGATAAACAGTTATTATAAGTTGACTTTGACGTTTGACAAGCAGCTACATATTTCCCACATTTACGCAGGTATTTTTTAGGGGGTGTTCATGCAAACATGTTGCGGAAAGTTATATCTTTCTGCAAAGCGGAAAATTATCTCATTGCATAAACACCCTTTGTCTGCTTGTCCTTACGTACAAAAGACGCCTTTCGTTAATTTCATTTGACTGTTCCTACGTTTATATCGAAAGATCGAGTTGGATTAGGGTCAGATTTTCGACCAAGGTTTTTTGTCATTTGAGTTAAGAGCTCGATTTGGAGTTGAGTTGAAATGGTGTTGTACTATTCTGAAACAATTTGTCAAATCAACTCCTAGGCCGGTATTCACCAAGCGCTCATAACTTAAGAAGCTCATAAACCTATTCACCAAGCAATATTAGTGAAGATCTACGAGCGCTCTTAAAAGTTAGGAGTGGTCCCGACCGCTCCTAACTTACGAGCGCTCTCTTCGAAAGTTTGTTCGCTTGTGCTTGTGCCCGGCACGCATTTGACTCGAATCCATGTGAGCAATGCCAAGTAGAAGAGTATCCATTTGCTGTCAAGACCAACATTCCACAACATTTCACAGTTTGGGTATGCCTGAAGAAGAGAGAGTGGCTCTCATTTTCGAACTTCGAAAAACACTTGCAAGTGGTTGGTGAATACCCCACAGAAATTTCAAGTTAAGAGCCTCGTAAAGTTAAGAGCCGTTTAGGAGCGCTCGGTGAATACGAGCCCTAAACTCAGGTTTTTCGATGTTTTCACCAAACCGAAATCTTACATTTCAGCTCAAAAATACCGATATCTCAAATTAGTTTAGGAAGATTTTTTTAAAATCTCGTTCCGTAAATTTAAAATATTAAAAGTTTTCAGGCGAAAACTCTTATTTGTTTTTTGTGGGAACATAGTGTTAGATTAAATGAAAACCGTACACTTATTTGAACTATAGAATTTTCAAAACAAAATCTTATTTTTAATTCAAATTCAAAAAACATTTTTTTATCAAGTTTTGATATGCATTTTTATAAATGGTTTTCCAAATAAATAAATAAATAAAAATTGGCTGTCATTTATAAAAACTGTCTTGTCAAAACATCATGGAAAGTTATAGCATTCAAGACGTTCAAATGATAAAATTGTATAAAACTAATAGTTTTCCCCGTTATTACCTCCATCATGTCCTTATGGAAAAATAAATACATAACTTCCAAACGATATCGTTCGATCGTTTTCAGTTAACGTGTTGAAGCATATGGTTATCGGGATGGTGCTAGTTGACCGAAGTCTTTACAGTAGCCCATACACAACCCAGCGCGTACCGATAGTGGTTACAGAGATATGTGCTGTGTATGGGCTGTTGCATGTTGCATGCACCGATATTAGACACCGTGCGAGTAAAAGTTTTTGATTTATGTTGCCGGTGTCTCGATCAGTATATAATAAAACCCAAGAGTACCTATCTTTGCATTGCAGAAGATTAGGCTCTATATTTGCCCAAAACAGCTAAAAACCCTATTTGTGAAGTTATAGTTACCTTCATAAAATTTAATGTGATGTGTATGGTAATTTGCAGCCGAATAATTGTGCAGTGAAGAGCGTCACAATTTTTTTATTTGATAAAATGGCACTTCTGGTTATATCATTTTGTTTTGAAATCCCTTGCACAACTGAAGTGTGCACGAATTGATGTGGCTTGTGGGGTGAAAGCCACACCGGAGTCATGACACCGGTACGCGCACAAGTGTGGTGTGTATGGGCCACTTATCAATAATCCGCAAACGACCGGTGCTCTCAGCCAATCGCATCGCTCAAGTTCAGGCTCATCTATGCGCCAGCGCCAGTTACCACTCGAGAGCGCACCACCTAACGAAGCCGAATTGACTATTGAACGATTTCATATTTTGTACATAGTCATTGCTATAATTTAAATAGGTTTTTTTCAACATTAATTTATCAAATACGTAAAAACAAGTTTCTTTTTAAAAATCCAATAAAATGAATAAAATTAATTTTTTTTTCATGTACATATGTATTATGGCTTTATTCATATTAATCATGGAACACAACTTCGTTTAAGCGGATGGTCGTGCGCCTTAAATTATTGAGGCGATTGGATCTTGTAAGCGAATAATCCGATATCCTTGTGCAGAATTCTCCTCCGGCTAGTGCGTGAAATGTTGAGCTGTTGAGATCGATGGCGAATTTATGTTTATGTTCGTGAATTGAGTCTCACACTCTCGGCTACAGCAGCCGCATTCTCGTCTGTGCGTACCTTACGGTGACCGGGACCATGAGTGTTGTCCATTAGCATACCAATCTCATGAAACTTTTTCCACAAACTTGCGTACAGCAAGCGCGGTGGGTGCTTCAAAAAAAGCACTGTTTGGGCTACATTACACTCACTTTGGAAATAAGTTTCCAACATTTCCCAACGTTGTTCAGGCGTAAAGCGACCCATTTTGTTCCGCGGAGTTATGATACTGACTTTCTGTCAAATAACCTATGATTTAAAAAGAAACCACTAGATGGCCCAACTTCTAGATGACAACTTCTGACCTGGCATATTCCCGAAATGTCCAAATTTTTTCATCTCTTCATTGTTATAACATTTGTTTTCCACTCGGTTTGCAATTTTTTACTCCAAGCGAAGAACCGGTTTCGATGGTAGCAGTACCCACAATAGACTTATGCAGGGTTATTAAACAGACTTCTTTACCTTCGGAGCAAATAATTGAGTCAAAACCAACTAAAAAATTTTCATTTCTCAAATTCCATTCCAAGCAAATAAAATTCATTTTGTTTTTTACCTTTCAGAATTATTTTTTTTTTAATTCATGTGTATCATTTCAATAATAATATTTTATTTCTTAATGCTATAATAATAATTTTAATAGGCTTCCTCAAATGATCGGCAACTTAAATTTGGATAGACCGATTTCAAAAAGGTTATTATTTTATTTATTTATTTTATTATGTATATAATACCTAACAGCATAAAATATAATAAAATTACCAATGAATGAATTTACTCACACACA
The DNA here is from genome assembly GCA_911387755.1 of Chrysotoxum bicinctum. Classification (NCBI taxonomy): domain Eukaryota; kingdom Metazoa; phylum Arthropoda; class Insecta; order Diptera; family Syrphidae; genus Chrysotoxum; species Chrysotoxum bicinctum. The sequence continues at coordinate 66,232,218 of OU426990.1, read as the reverse complement.
AACACACATTAGTTGCGCTTTAGTGTGTGCGACTACATTTATATTATTTTAATTATCACTAGTACGTAGAAACAGTTAAGTTTTTTATTTATAAGCAAACTACAATTTATAACATATTTATGTGGATGTTTGAATTCGATTTCATCCCCGGCAAGCTCGTTTCTTGAATGTTCGCAAATCTCTTTCGTCTAACATCTCGCCCTCGGAGCAGTCGTCTGCAAGCAAGCGAGGAAAATATTTTTTGATTGTAATTTATAAATTAAGTATAATGTATGTATGGAATACACTTAATCAAAGAGACTTTTTAATTCTAAACTGCGATTCATTCAATACTACTCTGCTTGCCCTAAGGACCTCGAATTTAATTTCTTTGTCAAAAATAAAAAAAAAAAAACTAAACAAAAATACAAAACAACAAAATAATACATAATTTCATTTTCTCTGTTTTCATACCACAACAAAAAGTCTATGAATGTTAGGGCGTCCGTTGTTTCTCAAGCTCATTTTCTGTATACCATATAAGCCGTAAACCCCCAAAAAAATCATTTTCGACCATACTTTTCCTTTCTTGAAATAAAAACATTTTATTAAGGGATAGTATTCGATTAAAAAGAAAATGGGCTTGAAAAACAGCTGACAGCCCATGTATTAGTTAAAATTGATTTACCTAGCAATTATCAACTCACCTTTAGTAGAACTTTTTCGTTTTTTGGGTATGCTACGCTTTCGCCTTTTTGCCCCTACAACGCCTTCGTTGCTTACTAAACATGTTGGCGATGAAATGGTCTTAGCAGAATGAAGCAATTTGTTGTTAAGCTTTTTGGATGTTCTACGCTTTTTCTTGGGACTAAATAGATTTGCATGATCACTAAAGTTACTGGTTTCATCTTCGCTATTTACATTGGAAGAATTATTGGAACTTCGGTCTGTGCTCGAGCAACGATCGCTCCGATTGACCTTTCTTCTTCTGCCTTTGATTCTGGCCATTGTTGTTTTATCTATTCCCTTTATCTTAACGACTGCATTTTGATGATTAGTATTTATGGAGATGCTGTTTGAATTAATGCTACTACATGACGATTCATCTGTTGTTGTGAAGTCGCCAGTGCTTCCAGTCTTTATAAGACAACGCCTAGTACGACGTTGCTTCTTGTTCTCAATTATGGATGTGTTGTTAGTTGTTATATGCATTGCGTTGGGCTCTGTTCCACGCTTTGTACTAGTTGTATTTGCTATTGATGGTGTTGTTGATGGTGTTATTAACGTCTTAAGACCAGTTTTTGTGCGGGTAGACCTGCCTCCGGCACCAGCAGCTTTATTATTACTACTGTCGTTACAATTTACACTAATTCGCGTTGCTGCCACTTCATTTATTACAGGCAATGTGTTGCGCTTTTTCATGGAGCAGACCTTAGTCGGTGCCACCGGAGGTTCTTCATCATCAGAACTACCCTCTTCGGCTACGTATGCGGCAATTCGGTCTTTGAGTTTCAGTCGGTTTTGTATTTCCAAAATGGCATACGTTGGGTTGCCTTCATATCGTATTAATGGAGTCTCAACAATTGGTTCGCGATCAAACTCTTTTTCCGCACGATCTCTCGCTATTTGATCAGGATCCTGTGAAAGAATCTCTGTCCATGAGAATTTCTTTCGCGAGGACTTTTTCTTGGCGGATTTCGAACGCAAATTCTTAGGCGATACCCGATTGGATAGTGTGCTTTCATGGAATGGCATGATAACGTTCAAATTCTTCATAATACTCTTAATGTTCTTCATTTCGATAACATTATTGTTTTCGATTTCCTCTTTGACTTTAACGGATGTTTTGATAACTTCTTCTGTACTCAAATGAATGTCATTGGCATTGTAGCCTAGAGCGACATATTCGCGCAGAAAAATACGACGGCATTTATCATAATCTGGTCTTTCATGGTACGCCAATTTGCCCACATATTCCAAATAATCGCCCAAATATTTAGGAACTTGTTTGCCATAGATGTGCTTCATCATTTCCTTAACATCTTTCATCATATACTCCTTGACCCAGTGTACCTTTTCGTTTTGATGCTGTGCAGCTGCATCCCGCCATGGTAAATAACCTTGTGACCAATAAACTAAATTGTATCCCAAACATTCGAGATCACTGCGTCGTGAATGGGCGCCCATGTGGGCATCGCGTGATGTAAATTCCAAAGTGCCATCGTGTGCTCGACGTTGATCCATTACAAATGGTCGATGTACACCTTTGTCCATGAATTTCGAAGCAAGACCAAAATCAATCAGACACACACGTTCCTCTGTAATAATTTCGTCGTCATCAACTCCGTTCTTTTCAGAAACCTCCCCGTCATCCTCGTTTTCCTCCTCACTCGATTCTGATAAGAATCTATTTCGCTTTTGTTTCAATGTCAATGCGGCTTTGCGGGCAGAACTTCGGATTTGTCGACTATTTGATGTGTTTTCTCCATCAGTTGCGTCTTTGGAATTATCCTCGTTAAAGAACTCAGAATAACAGATTCGTTTGGCTGGCCTCAAATAGTGTGATTTTACCATTTCATCATAGATTGAGTTTCGTTTGTCACGTCTACACGAACGTACCTAGGTTAAAAAAAAATGTTTTGATTATTTCAGAAGAAGCATTGATTTCACAAGTGTGGCCCTAAGAGTTACCAGAATTGTTGAACTTACGGGATTTGAACCACTATATTCGATAGCAGGTTTAGTGCGGTTCTTTTTGCTGATTGGCGTCTTGTACATATCTGAGTCTTTGCTATCCTCATCATCATCCTCTTCGACTTCATCTTTCTCCTCATCATTATCTTCTTCATCATATTCTTCATCATTTGAGCTGTTACCACTGTCGGCATCACTATATTCGCTTCCGCTAGAATTCTTTACCTTTTCTTCGATTTTATCTCCATTTTCTTCTTCAATATTTGTTCTTGCATACATTAACTGACTCTTGCGATATGTACATTTCGATATCATCAAATTTTGTGCTTTGATATCATTGTGACAATATCCTTTGTCGTGTAAATGCTGCAGAACATCTAGGATTTGGAGAGCCAATGTTAGTACCGACTTTTGAGTTATTCGACGATTCTTAATCAACGAATGCAAATCCCGGTCGAAACGTTTGATCACAAGGAATCGATAGCGAGTATCACCAAAATAGTGAGAACCAGACGCTATGTATTCTGGCATTCCAGGTGGCAGTGGATTATCGTCTTCAAATTGAAATATTATTTAAAAAAATTACTTACTTTAAAGCAATTGTTTTTAAGAGTAGGTACTTACCATTATTCTTTGCGGTATTCAGAAGACAGTGGATTTCTACGAACAAGGGTCCATTAGAATGTGGTTCAATTTTGACAACATACTCAGCATTTTCACTTGTCACTGGCACCGACACATTATCTGAAGCCAAAAATATTTCTCCAAAGTTGCCTTTTCCTATAAAAATAAAAGGTACATATTTACATTGTACGAATTAAACTATATTTTTTTTGTTTTACAAATTTTGCCAATGAAATTCTGAAACCCAGAATTCTCAATGGTTAATTACTTCTGTTTCTATTAATGAATTCTTATGACAATTAATATAGGAGAAACTTTGCTTTGGAACTTAAAGATGAATGTTTGATCTTGTATATTCCTTTTTTTTTATATGGAAGGGACCTACAATTTTCTGGCGATTCCGAACGGCTAAGGGGTACTACTAGTGAACAACTCTGTTCGTGTCTTTTTAATTTTAGTTGCAAAAGTTCAAGAAACAGGCCCTTGTGACTTACGACACATAGAGGCAATTTTTCCGTGTCCGGCTAAGATGAGAAGGAATTTTCATGAGAAGAGATAATTTTGAAAGATTTTTCTCGGAGGTGAATTTTTTTTCAGGTGACAGCGGCTGGGAATAGATCCGATGTTTTTACCGTCAAAGTACAAACCATTAGCCATTTATTTTTCAATCCGACACCCCTAAATATAAATTTTGTGTTTCACAATAAAACAAAATACTTTAGCGGTCATCCAGTTCTTAATAATGAAAATGTCTTTTACAATTTTTACGTTTTAATGCATCTCTCTATTAAAATGGAGCATATATTATAAACGGAAACGTTATCAACATTTTCGGAGTACATCGAGGTTCGATACTTGCGCCTTTTTTAGTTTTTCTTTTAAATATAAATATAAATTATGTATTCAGAATATTGAATTATAGCAATGTGGAAGAGGGAGTAGTTATCCTCTTAGTCTAAGAAGGTCAGAGACTCGCGATCGAACAAACAACCGTAAGAGGTTTAAAAAAAAATGGCCGCTAATTTTAAAACCGGATTGCATGTTCTTCAAGCGATGGTAACCTGGTCAGCCAACCATGGTGAATAACAGATTATATCAAGGGCACAGGGACAACAAGACCGCATGATCTGATGGCTTAATAGGAGAGCTCTTCAAATTGGGTTGCTCCATATGAACCACCTACAAAAAAAGCTGATCATATGAAATATTATTGTTGCATGTCCCTGCTAAACTTCGAATATAATATACTATCTAAGTTACTGCGGGTGCATCCGGCAGATCGGACATACACATCTTCACACTGATGGAAATTACAGTAGGAAACAGGTAGTCCAAATGATTTCATTCATTCGTTTTCGTGTAAGTTCTTCATCTCCATCTATTGGGGTATGCGAACGATATCGACATTATCGGCCGTTTCAAAACAAATGGGTTCAAAACTCTTTAAGTAACTTGATTCTACTTTTGATTCTATTCGAAAGTTGTTTCCAATTCTACACTAAATTGGTACTATCTACGAAAGCAGAATCGGATGCCAGTAATTCTTATCCGAATTTAGATCAAGCCTGGGTGGTCATTCCGTAACTCGATTATCAACAGACGATATCATTTGAACGATAGCGTTGCCTCTTTTTGATTCACGTAAGTCGATAATCGTCAAAACGATAGTGTTTGGACTAGTGGTGGGCGCATTCGAATGAAATAATCGATTATAATCGATTCAGGCAACATCTCGAGATATTTCGATTCTTCACACAAATCATTCGAATACTCAAATCATTCGAATGATTTTTTCTTATCTACTTTCTCTAAGCGAAATGAGGACTCGAGTGCCTATTCGAGACCGAGAAGCGAATATTGAACGAAAAGACAGAAAAGAAAACACACAAAATCGAGAACTCGAGAAGTTGGTTATTTGCACTATATCGCGTGTGTATGTATTCAATGACTGAGTTTATATTTATATTCATTTTTGCATTCGATGCATCGTTGGGGTTGAATATGGAATAATTGTAAAGGAAAGACGAGAAGCGAGAACCATTATGTTATGATTTTCTTGTTTTGTTTTCGCTTTTTTTCCTTGAAATGGAGTGTTTGTTTCCTACTTTTATTTACGAAAATCATTCGAATGATCATTCGATTCTTTAAATCATTCGAATACTAATATCTCGATTCTTTAAATCATTCGATTATGCCCAACACTAGTTTGGACGATAGCTAAATAGGTATCGTCTTACATTAATTTTTAATTTTGTAGGTGACTGTAGTTGAGTGATTGAGTTTCCACTGTAAATTGACATTTTGCATTGTTTTCTATTGAATTGATAGATTGACTACAGTTTGAGAGTTTCTGAAATGCATACAAATCTCTAAAACTGTGATCGGCAGACGAGACGATAGTAGTCGAGTTACGTGAAGCAAATCATGGACGATATCGTTGACGATTATCGTTTTGACGATTATCGTTTAAAAAATTACGGAATGACCCCCCTGGCAAAATGTTTGACATAAAATAAAGTACAAAAAAAGTCGTGATAAACAAGTTTCTCGAGAAGTAATAAACAATAAAATTTATCCGAGAACTATTGAACAAAAACTAAAATACATACATATGTATATTATATCAATATACAAGAAACACAGATACATAGTGTCGCCATTCGATTTAATTCTGAAGAAAATCTGATATCTGGACCAGAATATCGAAGTGACACACCTTCATGTTTTTGAGTTGTTAGATCATTTCTTGCGCAAACGAAAACATTTTGAAATACAAACAACATTACTCATACTGTTCGCAAATACATTTGCTGTAAAATTAATATTTTCTGATGGTATTTGACATTTATATTAGAATTATGTTGTACGTAGTAGTGTAACTTGCTATAGAGAACCTCGAGTGCAGAATTGAGTAACATAATAAAGCTGATTTACGCCTCCAAGTATTGGACGATAAGCCGCAAGGGAAAGCTGATACTCGGCCCTTTCAAAAAAAAAATATTTTGACGGACGTTTAAATCTTGTGCGAGAGAAGGGCAAATAAAAATGTCATCCAAGTCAATACGTTTCGACCATATGGACGAGCGAATGGACAAAAAGTTGCTCTTTGAATCCCAATCGACAAGTTCGAGGCGACAAGTAAAATAAAACTCCTTGTTTAAAGAAAATTGATCACGGATGCCAAAACGCTTGATCTTGAGGGCCGGATGCAGGCGGTTATTGATTCGGATCGAGAGCCTGTTGTGTAAAAAGCAAACATTTATTATTTTTTGCCTTAATTAAATATTATTGAACTAAGTATAACATTTGTATTTTATTTGGCAAACCAATTTCAAGCACGCCCACTTTTCTTATATTTAAGTTTTCTCCATATTTATTATTCATAAAACTGAAATTAAAAAATTCGTAATAACAGTTCAATTAATTTCGGTTAATATTTTTCTAACAGTTTTCAGCCTTTCTAAATAAATTCTTTAGCTGCTTTTCCTGTACTTGGTTTATTTAGATTGGACATGTAAGGATTAGAAGTATGTATACAGTCAAATGTAAAAAAATTAACATAGCAGATTCAGAACATTTCCTACTATAATCTTCGTTTCTTGATTGCTGATTGGAAGAATTTTTCAGTAGTCTATAATTTGTTCACCATCTTAAGTACATATATGTAAATATAAAGCACAAGTAGCTTGTAGACGGAAGACACCCTCAATAACGGTTATTAACTTTCGATAGAACAGACCCTTCCGTTCCAATTGACTAGATATTTAAGCCATTTAAACAAATACATACATTCTGACCACTTTAAACATTTCGTCATTCCATAATTTGTCTGTCATCAGAATCTAGTGCTCAGTTTTTTCATAATCGCTTTAGTAATTTAATTTAGCTTTTTTAGACTTGAGACAAAAAATTGTATTTTTGGGGTTTTGATCGAGTTATGTCGATTTCCTTTACTCACTAGGGATTTCGATCCCTTGTCAAATTTTTTCTTTTGGTGTGCGTATTTCGTATACATGTAAATCCCTCTTCAAATACGGATTCGAGGGATTTGATCTCTGTCAAAAAGAAATCGATTTTTTTGGTGTAAAGGAACGTGAAATCTGTCCAGATCGAAATCTTCACACAGAAATTGATTTCTATGTGTAAAGGAAATCGACATTAGATTCAGTTTTTTTTTATCTTGTAACTTACTGCTTCCGATAGATGTTAATATATAAAAAAGTCATCGATTTGGGTGTATGTTTAAAACTTTATCTTTATGCAGAAAACAATGGGCCGTGCCAACAATCAAATTAAGAGAAGACTTTATTTGAGTGAAATGAATCATTATGTAAAGAGCTCTATATAGTTAGCCATACATGTTATGGACTTAATAGTTATGTGGACTCTAAATTACGAACCATTTATTGTACGGGATCTAAAAAATAAAATGTAGCATATATGGTCAGCTATATAGAGTCCATTAAATAATGCTTCATTTCGCTCAAATATTAAAGTCGTCTCTTCATTTGATTGTTGGTAAGGCCCAATGTCCTTTATTACCTTACGTTAAAGAATCATGTATTCTTATAATAATTAAAACAATCAATAAATCATAATGTCATTGAACTTTGTATCAACAATTCAATTTCAGTACACATTTTGTAGGAAAATGTGTTCCTAATTGTAAACAATAAATTACCTATAGGTTTTCCGATCCTCCATTTCTTCTCAGTCAAGTCTTCGAGTAGAATTCCATTGACGACACTTGGCCTCAAATGATACACTGGTTTGGGGGAGTTATCATCGAAAGAGGAATTCAAAGCAACAAGCTGTTTAGTTTTAGTTTCTGGCGGCGGAGACTTGGGCGATGAAGTTGACTCCTCCACCCACTTCGGTTGATCACTCTTAGAATCCTGTTGAAAGTCATTACAAACTCGTTTGCGTTTTCTACCAGCTGAGGCAGCTTGTTCAGGAGCTATTCGTTTGCCCATTATTACGAGGGTTATTTTTGTTTCTCGATCTGGATTTAGACCTGGGATTGGATCAACTCTTTACTTTCCAAAAGAAAACATTCAGTTCTGTTTAGTTGTAATTCTCATTCGACGAACAGGATAGACACTACAAATAACAAGCAAACAAAGAAACAAGAATTAAATACGGAAGCAAGAGCAATTAATTAAATTTTCCCCCATTTTAAAAATTGTGATTTTTTTATGTTGCTTTTTTTTTGCAAGTTTCAAGGTGTAGACATCTCGAATAGGGTTCTTCCAAGTTTTTTTTTTGTCAATAAAACTGTTCACGTCTCACACTTTTCTGTGATTAACTGAAACACTTTCCAGCAAAAATGGGAATTTTTCTTTTCTCGTGAATCGCATCTATAGATTTATTGGTTTTTCTTTTAATTCCGAATAGGTACACATTTTGTATTGCAAGAAGTTTTTTTTTGCTTTTTTTTTCTTTTCACTGAAACGATTGATCGAATCGAAATAATTTTGTTTTGTATTTTACCTGCGAGATTTTAAACTTTATAGAATAACAAATTTATGAATCACATGATAAAATCAATGAATTTATATATAAATTTCTTTTTATTGATGATTTTTCATTGAATAACTTTGAAAGGAAAAAAAATAAAACTTGTCTTCGCGAAGCAGCCGAAAATTTAGATTTCATTTCACAAATCTCACACAAGACACAGGCAGTATTGGAACAGTCGGTGGATTTCAATGAAAAATGGAACATTTTTTCTTTGCGAATGGGCTATACTGGAACTTTGTCGCCATTTGATTTTTAGCTAGTTGTCTTTGTTTTGTGTTTGGATTTGTTTGAAAAAAAATATATATATAACTGTTTCACTTGTTACCTGTGTTGTTTTTTTGTTGGAATTAATTAGTTTTTCTAAGGTTGGCAGCAGTTATTTTCGGCTGGATTTTGTATTATAGAAAATTATAATATAGCTAACCTTGTCTGGCTTTCAACGATGTATGAATACCATTAGTATTAAAACAAAAACATTTTGTAAACATAATTACTTGAAAGTAAGCGGCCGTTTGTTAATATAAGAAAATAAAAATGAATACATATATGTTATAATAAAATAAAGGAACACTTTTGTGAATGAAGCAAGTTCAGAATTTGTATTATAATTGCGAATGTGCAGCGATAGAAATAGTAGAAAACGCAAGGTAGGTTTATTGATTTTTTGTATTCGTTTCGTTTTCACGTTTCAGTTGTTGGATAATATAGGGCTGTTTGTTTTGTATATTTGTTTGGGCCAAAATAATCTGAAATCTTGGAACAAGAGATAAGGTGGTATTTGCATTGGTTCATTGACCCAACTTTAAACCCTCTTCACACCAATGAATAAGGAGAAAAGATTTTCTTTCAGTTCAAACGTTTTACAATTGTCAAAAACTTTGTTGGCTTGTTCAACTAATTTTGCTGACTGACGAAAAACTAACTCATTAAAAAAATATCTATCTATCTCCGCGCACATACAGAACTCGATTCGAGCAAATAAAAAAAGGATGCGAAGAATGCACTGGCGGATCCGTTGATATTTGTTCTCAATAGTTATTTAAAATTTTTATGATGCTGCTGGTATCAGATAATAATCATTAAAAAAAGGGATAGTTTTTTTTATTATTTCCATTCAAACCTATACAATCCTATGAAATCGATCAAGTTTTAATGAAAATAATCCAACCAGATCGACTTTTTGTATCCATAGCTTTTGAAATTAAATCAAAATCTAGAAGTTGATTTTCTTGAAATTCACTTTATTACTCATTTTCTCTCTTTTGTATAACAGTTAATTCATAAAAAGGGAGAAAATAAAATGAAATTTTAACTGAAAAAGAAGGAACAAGAGAAATTATCACTCCTATTAAGGTTGCCAATCATCGATACGATATTTGACGTTTTATCAATCAATTGACAATCTTGGTATAATCTTTGTCAAAAATATAAATATTTGTCAAATTTTCTTAAGGATCATACTTATTAAAAAAGTCAAACTTTTTTTTTTGAAGATGTAGAAGAAGGAAATATAAATTGCAGCATATCATTATTGCTCGGTGAATCAACGCAAGAGTCAAAGTTGATTAGGGCATTAGAGTACTGACTGCTTCCTTCTGAGTGCTGTGTCGTTAAGTCAGTGTAATTTGTTTGGCCCTCCTTCAGTCGTTTTTTTTTAAATAATAATACTTTAAATTAAAAAGCATAATTCTCATTTTTTCATTATTTCCTTCCTTGGTGAGTTCTGGGCTTTGTTATAATAATTATTAATAAAATACAATAAATGATAGATATAATTTTCTATTTTGAGTTCACAGATCAGTTTGTATTTGTAGGCTTGATTGATGTTTTCTTCGGTTGGGTTGGGTTTGAGTTAGGTAGTTACACAATCATTGGCAAGGTCCAAGGGAGCTTGGCTGCAGGTCGTAAAATATTATTCAAGATTGTTTTGAGAATTCTATGGCATTATAAAGGGTAGATGGCAGCTTTCGGGTGTACTTAATCTTTGAATAAGGAGCGATGTGAGGTGTTGAACTCGTTGCTCTATGGTAGGAAGACTGGCTTCGGCTGTTGTTCTTAATAGGTGTTCTTAATGTTGGTATAATGAACTTCAAATTGTGTGTTGACCCTTAAGGTATATTTGTTTCCTTTTGTATCTGAACTCATTCATTATCTTTATAACTTTAGATCATTCTAAAACGTTTCCTTTTCTCTTAATAAAAGCATTTATATAGAACGGAAGTCTTTTTGTACGATTAACTTTATTTGATATTTTTGTGGATTATTTGTAATCCCATCAGGTTATGGGCCCAGGAATACTTTATCTGGATTAGAAATATTTTATCTAAAAAGAAATATTAATATCTGATTCATTAGATTGCATCAGCCGAATCATGTCGTCAAACACAATACCTTCGATCGAGAAACTCACCGGCAGAGAGAACTACAGCACGTGGAAGTTTGCCATTCAGGCATACTTAGAGCATGAGGATCTTTGGGAGTGCATCGTAGGTACCGAAGAAGATACTAAGAAGATTACCAAGGCCAAATCAAAAATAATCCTTGCCGTTGATTCCATGAATTATATGCATATTCAGGATGCACATTCTGCAAAGGATGCATGGGACAAGTTGCAACAAGCATTCGAGGATTCCGGATTGACCAGGAGAGTAAGTCTTCTTAGAGCGTTGATAACAACTCGTTTCGTTGATTTTGCTTCAGTCAACGAGTACGTCAACAAAATAATGACGACTGCACACAAACTGAATGCGCTGAATTTCCAAGTTGGAGATGAATGGGTTGGTACGTTGTTACTTGCTGGTTTGCCGGACGAGTACAAACCGATGATAATGGGTCTTGAGAGCTCGGGTGTCGCAATAACTGGCGACTCAATTAAGACAAAGCTTCTTCAAGAGATTTCTGACAAAAATTCTGTAACATCTGAATCTGAAACCGCGCTGCTGATGAAACCTTGGAACAGACAACGGAGTCGTCAACAGAATTCAATGACTATGGATAAAACTCGCTGTTTCAATTGCAACGCCTATGGACACATCAGTAAAAACTGCAAAAATAAAGTTAAAAAATCATCGCAACATTGTGTTCAAACGAAAAAGACTTTTCTTGCTTGCTGTGCCGTTAATGCCTCCGACCCCCAGGCATGGTACTTGGATTCTTGCGCATCGTCACATATTACTTCTCATGCAGATTGGCTTGATGAAAAGGCGCGTCCATGTAGCTCTGAGATTTACGCAGCAAACAATGAAAAAATGAAAGGCACTGTGATCGGAAACGCAATAATTCCTGTTTTTATTAATAATAAAACTGATAGTATTAGAGCAAGTGAAGTGATTTATGTTCCAGATATCTCGGCCAACTTATTATCTGTAAGTAAAATAGTAAAGAAAGGCCACAAAGTAGAATTTACTTCTGATGGATGTAAAATCACAAGTTCTGATGGAGAGCTTTTGGCAACGGCCAGCGATGACAATGGAATATTCAAAATAGATCGACCATGTCAGAATGCATTTATTGCTTGCACACAAAATGAAGCTATGTTGTGGCATCGACGTTTAGGTCATATGAGTCGTAAGAATATGAACCTTCTCCGGAATGGTCTGGTGACTGGATGTAATTTTGAGAAAAGCAGTAATGAGCCGTGCAAGAATTGTATTAAAGGAAAACAACATCGAGAATCTTTCAAACATAGAGCAAAGCGAGCTGATAACGTACTTGACCTCATACACACCGACTTATGTGGGCCAATGGAGACGACTTCCATCGGAGGGGCAAAGTACTTTCTTACAATGATTGATGATTGCTCTAAGAAAGTTTTTGTGTATTTTTTAAAGGCGAAATACGAGGTATTCGAGGCAATTAAAGAATTTAAGAATATGGTAGAAAATCAAAGCGATCGAAAAATTAAAATCCTTCGATCAGATAATGGTGGCGAGTACGTGAGTTTGCGGCTCAAACAATTTTTGAAGAATTCAGGAATTCGACATCAACTTACAGTTGCCTACACTCCACAACAAAATGGGGTTGCGGAACGGATGAACCGCACGATTGTAGAAAAAGGCCGAAGTATGTTGTTCGATGCTGGTTTGTCTAAGGAGTATTGGGCCGAAGCCGTGGCAACAGCCGTTTATCTGATTAACCGGACACCGACAAATAATGCCCCGAATGTCACACCCGAAGAAGTTTGGACGGATAAAAAGCCAGATGTTAGCCATCTCCGAATTTTTGGTTGCAAAGCTATGTCACACATCCCAAAAGAGAAGAGATTGAAATGGGATCCGAAGTCTCGAGAGCTTATTTTCACTGGTTACTGTGATGAAACTAAAGGATTCCGCCTTGTTGATCCGAAGACGAAACAATTGGTGATAAGTCGAGATGTGATTTTTTTCGAAGATGGAAAAATAGAAGAAAATGATTTATTTCAAAAGGGAAAAGATAAGACTTCACATCAGTCGATTGTCACTCCAATTCTTTCGGAGAAATCAGAGGATATTTGTGACGATTCTTTGGTTGAAAGCAGTGATGATGAAGGAGATGAGACAATTGTTGACAATAGCGGCGAGATGATAGTTCCAGAAGAAATAAGAGAACCATTTGAGCTTACGGAGATACCGAAACAAGAAAGGGACGACGCAGACGATAGCATCCACATGGAGTCAAGCAGAGTCGAATCATCTGAAACAAACGATGCAGAGAATTCACAAAGGCGTTCAAATAGAACACCTAAGCCGAGGAAATTTCAGGATTACATCACTTATTTAACTGTGAAAAATGATCCTGCCGATCCTATCTCAGTTGAAGATGCTTTAAGTGGTCCGAATGCATCATGCTGGAAGGCAGCTATGCAAGACGAGTATGACGCAATAATGGAAAATAATACATGGTCTTTAGTAGATCCTCCGCCGAACAGAAAAATACTTAACGCTAAATGGGTATTTAAAACCAAACCGGGGACTGGTACTGGAGACAAGCAATTTAAGGCTAGGCTGGTAGCAAAAGGCTGTGGACAAATCGAAGGCATAGATTTTCAAGAAACCTATGCACCAGTGGTAAGAACAAATACAATTAGATTATTATTTGCACTCTCTGTTAGGTATAATCTTCACCTTCACCACATGGATGTGAAGAATGCATTTCTGCATGGGGATCTAGATGAGGATCTTTATATTAAGCAACCTGAGCCGTTCGTAGTAGAATCTCAGAAATATAAAGTTTGTAAGCTTAATAAGGCAATATATGGTCTTAAGCAAGGTAGCAGATCCTGGAACAAGAAGATGGACTCCGTTCTCAAGTCCATGGGTTATTTGCAGACACGCACAGACCAGTGTGTTTATATACAAAAATCAAGTACTTTCATTCAGATACTTGCAGTCTACGTTGATGACTTGATAATTCTATCAAATGACTTTGATGAAATGAAGAAGACAAAGAATAAGCTTAAGACAATATTCAAGATGAAGGATCTTGGCGAAATTTCTGTTTGCTTGGGTATGAGGATTACGAGGGATCGAACACGAGGAAAACTTTGGGTGGATCAATGCGATTACTTGAAAGAAGTAATCACCAAGTTTAAAATGGCAGACTGCAATCCTGTGATGACCCCTTTAGACCCAAATCAAAAACTGACTTCAGATATGTCTCCGAAAAATGAAAAAGACCGTATTGCAATGCAGAATATTCCATACAGAGAAGCAGTTGGAAGTCTTCTATATGCAGCGCAAGGGACAAGACCAGACATAGCTCATGCTGTTGGTGTTGTAAGTAAATATTTGTCGAATCCAGGTCAGGCACATTGGAAAGCCGTGAAAAGAATTATGCGTTATTTAAAGGGCACAATCAACGATAAAATTGAATTCTGCAGAAATGGTTGCTCTGAGTTATTGGCGTATAGCGATGCGGATTGGGCAAACGAAATTGATGAACGTCGTTCAGTAAGTGGCTACATTCTCAAGATGCACGGAGGCCCTATTTCGTGGGCAAGTAAGCGGCAAAGAACAGTGGCCTTGTCGACCACAGAGGCCGAGTACATGGCACTGTCAGCAACTTGTCAAGAGGTACTATGGGTTCGAAGCTTGGCTGCAGAAATTGATAGTTCCATCATATCAAAGCCGACTGTTATATTTTGTGACAACAAAGGTGCAGTGGATCTGGCTTCGACGGCTGGATTTCGTCCACGCACAAAGCACATCGATATTCGTCATCATTTTCTTCGAGGACACATTGAAGATAAGAACATCGATGTACAGTATACTCCAACTGAACGAATGGTGGCAGATTCATTAACAAAACCATTGTGTGGAAACAAATTTAATTTTTGTAAAAATAATTTTGGAATATGTACTTAAGGTTAAGATGTAATTTTTGTTCAAGAAAGGGTGTTGGTATAATGAACTTCAAATTGTGTGTTGACCCTTAAGGTATATTTGTTTCCTTTTGTATCTGAACTCATTCATTATCTTTATAACTTTAGATCATTCTAAAACGTTTCCTTTTCTCTTAATAAAAGCATTTATATAGAACGGAAGTCTTTTTGTACGATTAACTTTATTTGATATTTTTGTGGATTATTTGTAATCCCATCACTTAATAGCTGTAGTTCTGAACGCTTTAAAGCTCAGACGTATATCAGTCCAGTGTGGTACTGGGGTTTAATTATGTTTAATGACAATTTTGAGCACCTTCCATAAATACTCATACTGTAGTCTATTTGGTAAGTATGGTTGATCTGATGATACTTAAAAGGGATTTAGGTTCGTATTCACCGAGCGCTCCTAAACGGCTCTTAACTTTACGAGGCTCTTAACTTGAAATTTCTGTGCGGTATTCACCAACCACTCGCAAGTGTTTTTCGAAGTTCGAAAATGAGAGCCACTCTCTCTTGTTCAGGCATACCCAAACTGTGAAATGTTGTGTAATGTTGGTCTTGACAGCAAATGGATACTCTTCTTATTGGCATTGCTCACATGGATTCGAGTCAAATGCGTGCGTGGCACACGCACAAGCGAACAAATTTTCGAAGAGAGCGCTCGTAAGTTAGGAGTGGTCGGGACCACTCCTAACTTTTAAGAGCGCTCGTAGATCTTCACTAATATTGCTTGGTGAATACGTTTATGAGCTTCTTAAGTTATGAGCGCTCGGTGAATACCGGCCTTAATGTGAACTAAACTATTTTTGGATGATAAATATTTAATAATGTTAAGTCTGGTGGCTTAACTTTTTTTAGGTACAAACAGTGTTCCTTAAAGTTAAATTGACAATCAACTATTATACCAAGCAAACAGAAATTATTTACATTTACAATTGAATTATAATGCGAACTTAAAGCTATATTTTTTGAAAAACTAGGTTTTTCTAAAGATATATAATATTTTAGGGCCTTATTGTGAGTGTCGTTAACGTTCGATTCGATAAAAGTCGATAGTGCCAAAACGTTTGATGGGTTAAAAATTGTATCCAAAGCTATTTAGATAACTTAATGTTGTTGTAACTACGTATAAAAACGTAGCTTATGGTATCTTATACAAGAATAATTTCAGATATCTTAATTTTTCGATGATCGATTTTCGACAAAAGTCGTCGATCGATTAACAAACGACACTCGCAATAAGGGCCTTAATTTTTTCTTGTGATATTTTTTAGCCTGAGTGTGAACGCCAGGCTGAGGTATCTCTAAAGCGCGGAACAGATTGAACCAGCAACAGCACCGTCAACAGCAACAGCGGCCGCCATTAATTTAGAACCAGTGTATTTCAATTGTTCAACACACATCAGAACAGCAACAGCAACGCCAACAGCGTCGTTAGGCCAAAGTCCTAAATTTGCTGTTGCTGGTGCGGTGTTGTCAACTTTCCCACTGCAATATTCAGTGGCACCACAATTAAAAACTTTTTTTCTATATGAAATGTCAAGCAGATGAAATGACGTTGCCGGTGGCAGTGTGTTTGAGAAATGTTTGCTGGTCAGCGTGCTGTTTGCTGGTTTAATCAAATGCTTGAAAATGTAGAGGCGCTAGTTGTGAGATCTTTGCATTTTTAAACAATGGCCGTGTTTTTTTGGAAAAGTTATCCGTAGTACAGTAGGATTTTATATGAAAAACAAATACAACATCCGCAGTAGGATCACTGCCGATTCTCGAATAAACGTCAAATCTCTATCCGCAGCAGGATTTTACTTCTCTTTTTATCGGCAGTGATCCTACTGCGGATGTTGTTATTCATATAAAATCCTACTGTACTACGGATAATTTTTTCAAAAAAACACGGCTAATGTTAAATCATCTGAATATACAGGGTGTTCCAGAATTTTGTTTTTTCTTATTATTTCGCTAAGATTGTCAAAAGCGAAATTCAGTTTTCAAGATTTTTGACCGAAGAATATACATGTCCTTATTTTATTCGGAATCTGTTACTTAGGAAAGATTTAATATAATTATACATTTTTGGCCCGATATTCCATTGAACAAGCATGTCATACATGGATTCCGACCCTATTAAAGGCGATGTGTAGTAAAGCATCGATAGTAAAATGTTTTTGCTTAACTGCCACTTGATTTGGACTTAGAAGCGTTTTTTTTTATCTAGGAACCACAATAACGAGAACTTTTTATGACAAGAGATACTCTTAGAGGATTTGTCAATTCCTCGTAAGAGGTAGTTCACCCCTGAGAAACGAACCCAACATCCTCTGCATGACAGTCATTATGCCAATGGGTGCTACCAATTTCTTACTTATTTATTTATAGACAGAATGTAAGAAGTGCAAAAATAAGCTGGCCTTTTTAATTATCCGAAACATTTTAAAAGTGACGTAATACAATAAAACCCGCTTACAACCAAATGGTTTGATGTTTTGAATCTGAACATTTTCGGTTGATGGGTTTCACCCGAAAATATAAAGAGTTGACCACATATACATATTTTATTTTTCAACATGTCTTAACTTTCGCCTTAAAAAAAAAGTTATATTTCGATACATTTCTTGATCTTATATATTTTATGAAAAAGATTGGGTTATCAGGTAGTTGTGAACTAACTTCATTATTGATAAATAATAACGAGAACAAACAGGAGAAACAATAATATACAAAAAATTATCGAATATCAAGTACGGGTGGGGACTCGAAAGCGTAAATGTGAAAACGAAAGAAAAAGAAATTGTATTCGAAAGAGAACCTATCCTTAGATTTAATGGCTATTTTAGCAAGTTATAAGCTATACTATAATGACGCATACAATAATGTAAAGATTAAACTCGTAATGCAACATATTGCAATATGATTTTCATGAGTCAATTTTTTTAAAGTAGAGAAGTTTCAAAAAATGTTCAAGTAAAATACATGTTGGAACATCATTTCACAAATCGAGATGCTCCTAAATATATTATTAATGTTAATTTTTCAGAAATAAATAGAACATAATGCAAAATTGATTGACTGGATTATAATATAAGAAAAATTTAGGTTCTTT
Organism: Chrysotoxum bicinctum; assembly: GCA_911387755.1. Taxonomy (NCBI): domain Eukaryota; kingdom Metazoa; phylum Arthropoda; class Insecta; order Diptera; family Syrphidae; genus Chrysotoxum; species Chrysotoxum bicinctum. The sequence goes on along the minus strand of OU426990.1, from coordinate 66,213,940 downwards.
TTGGATCTTTTTAACTCTAATTCAATTTACAATTATGATGACAAATAATTTTCAAGGAATCAATTTTGCATGAATCAGGTAAAATCAATTGATTTAAACAATACTAACTCATAATTGTTTTGAAAATTTTGACCAGATACAATAAAATATTCTTATCCAAGACACGGAGTTTGTTAAAATCATCTATGTAATCGACTTATTGAACTTATGTATGCCGTAGCAGGTTGTTCACTTCAATAAATCCATAATTTTGGAATCAGAAAACATTTTTATTAGAAAGCAACAACTAAATTGTTATAAAACAAAGCGGGAATATAATTCTTGTAGTTTTGAATTAAGAAGCAAATGTAAGTAGAATATGAGTTAATTAATTTATTTGCCCGACTTTTTTTATTTTCTAATTTTTAATGATTCTTTATCCAGTCCTCGCGTTCCTCTCGCTCTCTGATTACTTCCTTCAGATATGGTTCTAAGTATTTGGTATCTTCTTCGTACTTGGTCCATTGCTCCTTAGGAAGAATAGTTTTAGTGAGCGACAAGTTCAAGGCTCTAACGATGCGGTAGTTGCGCTCGTCATAGACTTGACGAGGCAAACGTCTGATTGCTTCCTTCACATCTTCATTCTCATATAACAGATCATCTCGATGAAGACCTATGGATACAAAAAATCAATTAACTTTCCCTGGGATTTAGTCCTGCTATTGCGTACCATACTGGTTGAATCCAGACAAATTATATGCCCATTTTCCTAGGTTTGCTGCAACACAAAGATATTATGTAATGAAGATTTTTTCTTTGCCAATCAATTGAAAAAGTTTTGAGGTTCTTTTATTTTTAAGTTTTGTTTGGATAGAAATAGTTTGGTGAACAACTTACAAAATACAAGAGGTCCTTTTCTTGCGATATATCCAGACATTTTTGCAAAATTTAGCTCCGAAAAATTTCTAATCGAAACGAAAAATGCAGGAAAGGCTGAAAAAGAACTCTGTCAATAAACTGTCAGTGTCAATTGTAACGTTCAGTCTTTTTCAGCTCGTGGTTGTCAACTGTAGGTGTGTTTCCTTCTGAAAATTGAAAGCAAAACTGTGAGTACTAAATAAAATGTTCTAAAATAGATTTCAATTCAGTGGATTAAATTATGTATATTAAAATAAAAATAACAATAAAAACATATATATTGTTAAAGTAACGCTGAAGATTGTATTCAAACAATATAATAAACCGCAAGGGCTAAGTAAATCAATGGTGCAAAATTTTAGTCGAATATAAGTACTATATCACTACTGTTTTAGTATGATACTTGGTTAAAAGGCGATTTTGCTAGTTTTAACTGGCGCAAAATTTTAAAGAGCCTATTATTAAGGTATTAGTATGATACTATACTTATCAATTTGCTCACTCTATAGTAGTTTACTAACTCATTCTTAATTTTAAACATTTTCTAACTAGTATCGTACTAAAAGAATTTTCTTAATAAATTGCTTCTGAACACACCTAAAACAATGACATTTCGTGTTAAAAAGTGAGTACATGAACCTTTTTTTAAATGTTTGCAAATATCAAAGAGTCATAATAGCCGTGTTTTATTGGTTAGTGAATATACTACATCGCAAAATTTAACATGGAAAACAACAACAAACGATTAGTGAATAAAAATAAGCTAGTAATTGAAATGGATAATTTAGTGAAGATGGAGTTTCGGATGTTGAAATGTAGGAGGTGTTTAGGTGGTGTCCGAAAAAATATATGTGGCATACTTCAGGGTGTGTTCGTTGGTATTTATTTTGTTATACTTTGCCTTTGATAATCCAAAGTGTGATCGCTTCGAAATTTATAGAACAAATATTTTTTCAAATGCAAAACTTTAATTCATACCATAATTCCGGCTTTACACTACTGCCACTAATTTTGTCATAAAATATTTAATATTGAATTCGATTGATATGTTTTATCAGTTCACTGGCATTTGTTCAAAAATGTCGTATAACTGCGGCATTATGCTGAATTTATATAACAACTGAACAAATTAAAGCTAAACTCTCAGAACACCTATTTTATTTATTTTTTATTTTATTTTTTTAGTATCGTTATAACTTCATATGACTCTTTAACATTAAAAAACATCAAAATAGGTCTGTTTACTTAGTTCTTTGCACGAACTACTATTGTTTTAAAGTTGCTCAGAATCAATTTATTAAAAGAAATTGCCTTAGGCTAGGCTGTTTTGCAACTGTTTGGTTTAAGAAACTAAAAAGTTTGTGTTTTGACACAAACTAAACGATTGCCTAAAATGAGTTCGCTATTTTGTGTAACATATAATTATATGCACCTGCGCGGACATTGAACCAAATAGTTCATCTGTTTTCTATAAGCAACCGAACAATTGTGCAACTAAAATTTGAATGTGCGCGCCTAGTCTTAATCTAAGACCCGATAAAAATAGTGATGCCAAAATAATATTATCTATATGTTATCGATAATTTGTTCAGAGAAGTCAAAAGTGACGTTTTTGGATGCTGGTTGATGCTAGTCGTCAATACAGCTGACAAATGCCATAGCGTAAACAGTGCTTCCAGCTATTTGGAAAAAAAAGCTCCTAAATCTCGATGTAGTTTTTTTCTGCAATTCTACTCGTATATGGAGTTGCGGAAAAAACACGGCTATTTAAATGTAAAGCGCTTAGTCTCGATGTAGTTTTTTTCTGCAATTCGGTATGGACTTGCAAAAAAACATGCCTACTAACAGCGTTTAACTTGTTCTTTTTTTTGTATTGCTCTGCTAAAAAAACATTCTTTCTCATTTGAGTTCCAGTTTTCACTCCCCTTACGCTTTTTGAGACTAGCAAACCTCAAGTAAGAAACAGATACAAGCAATTGAGAGTTAATTTATGTAGAAATAGGATATAAAGGAGAGAATTCATAGTTATTGCAGAAGATTTTTGATAAACGTCACATACTACTCCGCTAAGATTTTCCTTTTTTTTTTTAAAAAAGGTAATCATGTAAACGCAGAAAGCCTGGATAAACCTCAGAAATTAGATAATCTTATCTCTGCAGAAACTAGCTGTCAAAATTTGTATGGGAAATACTTTTTGCAGAGCTGATAAAATTATCTCACGAATTTGAAGTGGAAAGATAAACCTGATAAACTAAGAATTCCCTAAATTTTAAGAAATGGTTTAAAATTATTATACATATCGTCTCGTTATTTTAAAACTAGTTGCTTCATTTCGATGATTGAAACGGTTTTGAGTTCCAATTTTCTTATTTTCCAAATGATTTTCATTTGAAACAAATATTTGAAAAACGTTTCAGCATTCCTTGAGCATTGAAAAATAACAAAATTAGTATTAAAAGACTTTTTTTTAATCTATGTTTGACTTAAAATGGTTTTCAGAACCACTTGGAGGACACTAATCGGATCTCCGAAACATTCCAATCACCCAATGATTGTTATATTTTCAGTTCCTATGTTCTATTTACTTAAAGATCGCATATTTTTTTTATTTAACGCAGTCTGTTAATTATATGCATAATTCTTTTATTCTGTTTTCTTTTAAGTGAGAAAACAAAATCACTCTTTAAGTTAAAATATCGAATAACGTAACAAAAAAAATGTATGAGTTGACTTTGACGTTTAAAGAACAGTTGATGATTTCCCACATTTACGCAAGTACTTTTTAGAGGGTGTTATATCTTTCATAAAAATTGCAACACTCACATACCGTATAACAAGTAAAAGTCATTTTATTTTTTTGATAATCACTTTAATGTGATCATTTCATTTAATTTCATTTTATTGAGTCTTTCTTTTCATTTACAATGTATAATATTTTCTTTTTCTTACACTAGTGGTATATCGAGAACTGTCAAGTGTGGCCCTCTCTTTTTTTTAATGACATAAGTATCTTATATTTATTGTATCTTTCTAATTGCATATATTCAGCTATTGCTCATGAAGCTATTTCACATTTTATGTTTGACATAAAAGTCCACTTTAATGTGATGTCAAAGTAAATGTGACAGTTCAATACTAAAATGTACTTATATAGGCACTATTCAACCTCCAACCGCGTTTAGCTTATAATGCTTCTATTAAACGTCACATAAGTTTTATAAACAAGAATTTTACGTTTAGGGGCATTATAAGGGCTGAAAAGCCTCATGTACTCACTATAATGAGTTTATATAAATATGGCTTAATTTAAAAGTATAAGTCGGGACTTAACTCCTTCTCCATTGTCAGATCATATAAACAGAGATGAAATAATCGTTTTTTATTGGTCTATTGGTCCTATAAAGATAAAAAAATTAATTTCTAATCTACTATTAAGATAAACGAAATAAATTAGCATGGGAAATATTTTTGATTGAAACTAGATTAAATGTAAATCATATGTAAAATCTTGGTTAAGTGTGCGGTGAAAATATGAAAAATATTTGATGTTTACATCGCGCAAATTTTAAAAAGAAATTGACTTGAAAGCACATTTAAAATTGCTTGATTTATGCAGCCGAGTTATGTTAAATTAGACGTTTCGGATGCTCGTCACCCAGCGAAACGGCAGTGGACAATGAAATGTTGTAATATTCCATAAATAATGACATACATGGTCCTTCTAAATAAATAACGATAAAATTTCAAAACTCAAAGCTTGTTTAACCAAACTTAAAGATATGAAACCTTTAATGAAAAACTCTTTGCATAAATATTATTCACTTAACTGGAAGTAAGGGTAAATTTTCTGTGTTGCAAACTTTAAAGTGATTGAGTGAACACAACACCATAAAATTAAATTTACCTAACAAACAAGCAAATAAAAAAACAACAATGCAACAAATTTTTTGTGATAGAAACCATACTTTACTTTTCTGAAGGTTTTCGATGCCCTGAATTCTAATTCAGAATTGCTGGATTAGTTCAGGGTTTCAGAATATCATAGTTCAAAAGTGTTAAAAAGGTTTTTTTTTTTTTTTTTGAATTTTTGAAGGAGTCTGACTCCAATGTAAAAAATTTACCAAACAAAAATTTGGGATATTTAGGATAGATACTACTCTCCAATTTTATTGAATTTGTATATTTATTTTTTGGCATTAAGAGACACGGAAAAGGTTACAAAAATCAGGCGTTTTCTCATACAAAAATTTACTCAGAGCGAAGGGTATTAGAGAAACAACGTGTCCTAATTTGTTATTAGTTTCCTCTTGCTTCTAAAGCTACCTAAGATACTGAAGGATGCTTATGGTCTTGCGTATTTTTCTGGTATTTTATTATTTTACTGCGTCTTTTCGAGATTTACAAGGGACAGTCGCCCGCTTGAAGGATGCCATATAAGGTTTTCAGCAAACGAAACAGCTCATCATAGGTATACAAAAAATTTTGCAATTTTATATTCCATTTTAATCTATTGCTACATTGTAGTACCCCGTGGCAGTACGATAGACTGTCACGCAGATATGGCCTTAGGTTTGATTTTCAGCCGCTGCAAAAAAGTTTTTCAGGGATGTACTAACTCTTGCTAGGAATTGACAAATTCTCCAAGAGTATCTTTTGTCATGAAAAGTGCTGCTCATTAGTCGTTCACAATGGGCAAAAAGTTGTAGATCCCCTCCATTTCTCCGAACACGCACATAGAAACGGTTGAGAGTTGTAATTCACTAGGTTAAGGCTCTCTATAAGCCTATGATTTATTTATTTTATTGCTACATTGCAATACACAATAAATAAGTATACCTACCTGCAATTGTATACCAAAATTACGTTACTGTCTTTGTTTAATGCCCAGTGATTTGGAATTTGTGTGTTGCAACGTCCAGCTTATACCGCCTGACTATTGAAACACAAAAGTTGCTAGCAAACCGCAAACAAGGGTAGCACGCACTTTGACGAGATGCTTCGTATACAGAAGATTTAACCTATTCAATTAGCAGCAGAACCCATATCTGCAAGGAAATTAGCAAAGCCTATATATTTATAAAACGTTACTGCTAATCAATTCAAAATTAATTAACTCTTCAATAGATATTTCTAATTCAAATCACAAAGTATTTATAGGTACATATATATGTATTTCCTATAAACAGTTTCCATATTTTAAAAAATAATCGTAAAAATTTTCCATTCAATAAAATAATCTTCTCCCTTCGTCTATAAGTCGCGATCTTGATCAACCCCTTTTGCATGAAGATTGAATCAAATAAAATCACATTTTCGTTCGAATCTTAAATTTGTTGCCAACAGCCTGTCAGCAGATACACTCCTTCTCCCACTAAGCTTCTCGAATGACCTTTTAATCTCAGCTTCTACTATTATTTTATTTGCATATACTTACATACCAACAGCCAGATGAATTGGGATTTCAAATAAATCTATTTTAAGAACATAAATATTTCAATTTATGAAAAACAACAACTTTAACTTAACTGGTAGGCTGGTTGTCCTTCAGAGAAAGCTATCGGTCAATAACTGGGCCTAGTGCTTTGCTGTGAAGCTATAATGTAAGGAGATGTATTCTTCTTAATAAAAAGATCAAAATCGAATTGTTTTCAACAAAACGAAGACAAACAATTCATGAAATTCGCATGCCTTAAATTTAATAAAGAAACATTTATGAAGTACAAATACAAGACCTAAAGTTGCATAACATAGGTAGTCGTGGTTACATAGTACCTAGTTCAAGTTTCAATTTTAAGACATTTTGTATAAAGTACCATTGGGTATCTATACTTTTTTTTAGAGTTTAGTAAGCCAAAGCAATAGCAAGCGATATTTTTGTAAGTCGGAATAAAACAAACAAGTTCTTAATTTTTTTTTTTGGACTCTCAGCATGGTTTATATATAGAAGCGACTTTATGATAACTTTAAATAGATTACACTTTGCGCGTAGTATTTCGTAGAAAACAACTTAAATGATAATCAAAAAAAAAACATACAGACAAGCTACACTTGGAGCTTATTTTATGTTGATCGATAAACATATGTGCAGTCCATCTATGAATCCAGGGATCGAATCGTTCCATTCCTTCACGAAACGGAAAACTTAGGTCCTTATTGCGAGTGTCGTCAACGTTCGATTCGACAAAAGCCAACAGTACCAAAAGGTTGGATGTGTTAAAAATTGTATCCAAAGCTATCTGGATAAGTTTTTGTTGTTGTAACCACATATACAAACACAGCTTAAGGCATTTGATACAAGAACAAGTTGAGATATCTTAAATTTTCGTTGATCGATTTTCGACTAAAGTCGTTTATCGATTAACAAACGACACTCGCAATAAGAGCCTTTAATTGGAACATTAAGTGGTGTGCAATATGTAATTATGTACAGCGACAAAGTTAATATTAGGTAGAGACAGTCGAGTGGCACCCAAAATAAAAACATTTTAAGTAGCTTTTAGTATATCAAATATACATTGATTATAGTTTTAAAGAGAAACATAAGTGACAATTTATATTTTAAAATAAAATAGTGTTAAATGCTCATTATCCATATAAATAATTCAAAAATAAAAGAAATTATTGATGGGATGGCCCTTCTAAAGATTTCCAAAAGAACAATAAGAAAAAAAAATAAAAATATGTTTTCAGCCTTATTTTAACATTCGATTTCATTAGAAAGTATGTCGAATTCGAATAATTTGTATTTTGAGATTCGAACGATTAGAAAGTTAACTTTATCAATGGAAAGTTCATTTATCTTTCGAAAACTAAGCAAATTTTCACTTTCGAATCGTTTGAAAGAAATGTCATTTCATTCTCGTTCAATTTTTTCTGGCGAATAGATTCATAAAACATGTATGTAAGTTTAGTATAATGTTAGTAGTAATGGATGCATAGAATCGTTTTGATGCATCCATTATCCTTCTCCCATACAACTGGTCCTCACCGTTTTCTCTTTTCTTACATAAAACAAATGCCATTTTGATTTTTAACGTCTTGCTTCAATTTATCAATATTTTCATAAAACCATTTACAAATGGTAATTCACACTTCAAGTGTGACCAGATTTGTGTAAATGAAAAAGGCTTTGAAGTTTACTTCTTTTTTTTGTTTATCAATTTGGAAAACAAAATTAGTTTACATAAAAATTAAAACATAAATCAAGTATTTTATTATACAGAGAAGTTGTAACGTTATTTTACTTCTTTTTGATATCAATAAACTTACTATACTGTTTTCTAAATGCTCCCAATTTTTAAAATGTCAGTTTTATTGATGTTTTTCAAATTGAAAATTTACCGGGCCGTTAGCATTCGTTTATTTTTCTTAAATGATAAGGTATTATTTTTATATTTTTAGACCATAATTTTTTTTTTAATAAAAATCATCAAAAAAAAAACAGTTTGGTCATACCAAATCAGATAGAAATGTCAGGAAATTTCAAACAGCTGATTTCGGAAATGAATGTCATTGAGGTTCATTTTATTCAATCATTCGACAATGAACATTTTTCGCTCGAATGTCAAAATATGCAAAGTTCATTCGAATAAAAATATCTATTCTATCGAATAAGCTATTCGTTCGATTGATTATCTTAGAGAAGTAACAAAAAATGAAAAAAAAAAGAGTAAACTGTAGATAACTTTTGAAGTTTGAGAGCAAGCAAAAAGTTAATACGAGTAATATCGCTGCCCTTGATCATTAAGGAAATTTTCTATACTATTGAATTCAAAATTAAATAACCAGGTTTAAAGTTGTTTCAAGAATCTACTAGCTGATCTATAAGAATTCTCACAGAAAGAGGAAGTTTATTAAATAAGCAATATGATCAAACTAAATTTTAAGAATTACCGCGAATATTATCATTATCCAGAAACCTAAAGTGTATATTACCGGATCTAACAAAAAAAGCCTTAAGAACTTTGAAACAGTTAAGGTGACAATTTGGAATAATATTCAAATCTCGAAATAAAAGAAAACTTTAATGCAGGCTATGTTTTTTTGGAGGATGTTCCAAATGGTTGAATCTTGTTAAAGTATGTACCACACCCCAGCAGCAGATACCATACTTTGAATGAAAAACTCCATAATATATTGTAGTTAATAGTTTAAAAGAACGCACTTTTTTCAAATAAAAAAATGTCTTAGTGCATAGCAAAAATATTTTCTTATCATTAGAGTAGTTTGAAAAAAAAACAAATTAGAATCCATGATTAATCCCAAGTACTCGAGCTCATTATACTTGTTCAATTAAAAGTTTTGAACACAGAATATTTCTCTAATTATGTTTTATTCACTTTTCTAGTCTGAGTTGAGATAATTTTTTTTTTCCTTTCTACTGTTCTTTTATTTTTTATTATTTTTGCCGTTTTACAATATTATGTATGAATATGTTTTGGTTGCGACTTTAATTTAATGTCAATTAGTAAACAAGTAAATTGAATATGTTTTGTTTTTATTCTCTTCAAGTATAATTTAGTTTCAATTTTTGTTTCTCTTTTACTTTTCAATTTTATTTTAATTCTTATTTATAATTTTCTTGTTTCTTATATCCTGTACTAAATATAAGTTAATCTTGATGTACAGCGTTGCTTTATCAATAAATACAATACAATACAATACAGTTAGTTAACTAGAATCTTTAATATTCTGGTGCATGATAGCTAATATCCACATTTGAGGTGTTTTGTTAAGACAAAGTACATTAGTAGGATGTTAAATCTGTTTTAGTATGAAACTATCCAATATAGCAGGTGTGTTTTATTCATTGCTGCATAGCCAGTGCAGCATTCAAGCATAAAACGATCAAACTCACTCCATATGTCAATTTCAATTTATATTTCAATGTTGGCCACTATTATAGAAAATATCAAAATCTGATGTCAAAACATGTATGTACATTATGTTTAATTCTGAAATTTAATGTATAGCGCCATTTTCATTTCAATAATTTAAAGTTCTATCACAAGTAGCCAGCAATCAAATTGTTGTTGTTTGTGGAGGGAAATTTTGCTGCACTAGCTATGCAGCAGTAAATAAAACACACCTGGCATCATACTTTCTCTACCCTTTTATTAAAGTCAAAATCATCGAATACCTATTTTACTTTTTGAGTATTGTGCTTTTTTTATATGACTCTTTGACATTTCCAAACATCAAAATAGGCTTGTTTACACTGTGTTTTTTCCCATGAACTGCCATTATTTTAGGTGTGTTCAGAAGTAATTTCTTAAAACACAGCCTTATCAAGATACTAGTTAGAAAATGTTTAAAATATGAAAGAGTTAGTAAACTACTTTAAAGTTAACAAATTTTTAAGTAATACCATATATTCTTAACAACATAATTCAAAAAATCTTCAGTTGAAAACCCTGGTGTGTGAGACCGGGGTTAACAATGATCAAAATCAAATTGACTTCACTGGGAGAGGGTTAATCAGACCAAAACCATAAATGTTAAAAAAAGAGCCAAGTTCTTCTATACAAAAACCTTTGTCTAACAAGTCACTAATTAGTGGTTTGATTATAGTTCACATCACAGTTAAAATTTTTTTTATGTAAGCTCAAAATTTTTTCAGGTATACAAATGTTTTCTTTTTGCATTCATGTTAAAATAACATAACTAAGAAAAGTCATGAATTTTCAAGGTGCATGTATAGTTTCAAAATAACAATAAAAAGACACTTTCGAATGAAAAATCTTAGATTTTCTATTTTTCGTTTTGAATGGACTAAAGGATTTCACAACACGCCAACAATTGAGAGACCACCTTTCACACGGAATGATGACAATCAGCAGCACGGAACCTGAATCCATTGAAAACCACTGGAATGCTGTGAAAAATGTTCTTATATCAGGTGCTGAAAGAATAGTCGGCCGAGCGAGGGGAAACAATAACGCTTGGCTTTCTGAAGAAACCTGGATACGGATTGGCGAACGGCAAAAACTTAAGGCCCGTATTGCAGCTGCAACTGGAGTAGAAAAAAGAGAGCTGGAATCCCTGTATCGCATGAGAAAGAGAGAGGTTCACCGCAGTGTAAGACGTGATAAGCGTAATCACATCAACGCTTTGGCCCAGCAAGCAGAAGATGCTGCTAACAGATGCGACAGTAGAACCGTCTACAGCATTACAAAGGAACTGGTTGGAGCTCGCAGTTCCAAACAACACCTCGTAAAAGACTTAGACGGCTCGCTACTTAGTTCGGATGAGGATCAGCTGAGAAGGTGGAAGGACCATTTTGCGTCGGTATTAAACCGAGTTACCGACAGCAATGCGCAACTGATACCTGCTGAGCCGACAGGAACAACAAATTCCCGAATCCGCACTGCACCCCCCAGTAGAGATGAGATCCGCAACGCAATCAAAGCACTGAAGACCAACAAAGCGGTAGGACTTGATGGCATTCCTGCAGAGCTTCTACAAGCGGCGCCAACGACATCGAGCGAACTCCTGCATCCACTCATAAAGAAAGCTTGGGTCTCTGAAGGATTTCCGAATGAGTGGAAAAAGGGAATGATAGTCAAGCTCCCTAAAAAAGGAGACTTAACACAGTGCGAAAACTGGAGGGGGATTTGCGTCCTGCCTGCCGTTGCAAAAATATTAGCGAAAATAGTACTGGAACGCATCAGGGAACATCTAGAAGCCACACTCGATGCCGAACAAGCAGGTTTCCGCACTGGATCCTCATGCATTGATCATATCAATACTTTAAGGATCATAATTGAGCAGTGCGTCGAATATCGATCACCACTCCACCTGCTATTCATCGACTTTGAGAAGGCTTTCGATAGCGTAAATAGAGAATTTATTTGGCATGCTTTACGCAGGAGGGGTATCCCGGATAAATTAATAGCTATTATTAAGGCAACTTATGATGGATCCAAATGTCACGTTTTGCACGAAGGGAGGCTGTCAGAAGAGTTTGAAGTCCAAAGTGGAGTCAGACAGGGCTGCATTCTGTCACCAATATTGTTTCTGTTGGTGATAAGCGATGTCCTGCGAGCGGCCTTGACGGGAAACGGAGGAATTCGATGGACTCTGACGTCTCACCTGAAACATCTTGACTATGCGGACGACGTATGCTTGCTCTCTCATAGGATCATGGATCTCCACCAAATGACAACAGGGGTGGAGAGAGAAGCAGAAATCGTAGGGCTGAAAATCAACTCCGGCAAAACAAAGATGATCAGCCTAGGAACCACGTCATCTTCTCTCATAAATATTTCTCAACAACCGGTAGAGAAAGTACAGAGCTTCCAATACCTTGGAAGTATCATCTCTACCGAGGGTGGTACCGAACAGGACATCAGCAGTCGAATCGGGAAGGCAAAGGCTGCTTTCGGTATGCTTCGAAATATATGGAGGAATAACTCTCTTAGCTTAAGAACCAAGCTACGGCTGTTTCGATCCAACGTCGAATCCTTGTTACTTTACGGTTGCAGCACTTGGAAAGTAACAGTAGGTGTCACTAAGAAGCTGCAAACGTTCATTAATAGATGTCTACGAAACATCCTTAGGATTTTCTGGCCCAATCGTATATCAAACGAAGAGCTCCTTAGGAAAACGGGTCAGGAACCTATTGACTCTATTATACGACGTCGAAAGTGGCAGTGGATCGGACACACGCTTCGAAAAGGCGACAACTGTATTGCGGCTCATGCAATGCAGTGGAATCCGCTCACTCAAGAAGGAAGAAGAGCTGGACGACCGAGAAGCTCATGGAGAAGGACAGTCGAGGAGGAGTCAGCCCAACTAGGCAAGAGTTGGAGGGAGTTGCGACTCATATCTAGGAACCGAACACGATGGCGAGCTGGCGTTGTTTACGCCCTATGCCCCACTAGGGGTCCCCCACGGACATAAAAGGTCTGAGGACCTAAGTAAGTAAGTAAGTATTCTTTTATATGCAATTTGAGTCCTACCGTTCTACCAAATTGCATTGTTCTACTGCAATCGGAAGTGTGCCATATAATTTACATCAGTTCTAAGGAAGTGGGCGGATACCACGCCCCGAATGGAAAACCTCAAATTTTATATTTTTTCTTTGTATGCTATTTAAGCCCTGCCACTTTACTAAATTTCATCGTTTTACAGCAGTCGGAAGTGCTCCATTCAACCAACACCAATTCGGAGAAAATGGGCGGATACCACGCCCCCTGAATGAAAAACCTAATTGTTTATTTTTGGTCCTTTATATGCAATTTAAGCCCTACTGGTTCACCAAATTTCATCGTTTTACAGCAGTCTGTAGTCCTCCATTCAACCAACACCAATTCGGAGAAAGTGGGCGGATACCACGCCCCCTGAATGGAAAACTTCAAATTTTCAAGATTCTACGATGTCGGGAAGTGCTCCATAATTTTGATGATCTGTCAGTCAGTCAGTCAGTCAGTTACGGTTTTTGTGATTTTTGAGGCCTTATATCTCAGGAACCGCTTATGCTAGAAAATTGAAATTTGGTAAGGCGCCTGTGCCCGACTAGCTTAGAAAATATTCGGAATTTTAAGTTTCTGACTTCATTGATACTGAAGATAGGGAGGGGTCAAAAATCGTCTGAGTTTGTTCCTGTAAAAAGGGTGTAGTGCCAGAACTTGGCTGGGCACTACCGTGCCCTTTGATTAATTCTGAGTTCGGATTCGAATGTAAATCATCAAAAACCTTCGGTTCATGTCTTTTTATTTGATAATCCGCGAGCCTTCTGTACTCTGCTGAAAGTTTTCACTTGGGAAAAAATTACTGTTCTGATTCTGAAAAGAAGAGAAATTTGATCATGGATTTGAAATCGAATCCAGAAGCACTCACACATTCATATACTTGAGCGTCAAACTCAACAATTCTCAATTTTTGTATCCTAATTGTGGGAAGTGATTTTCTTTCAACAAACATTAGCAGTGTTTTTTTGGAAAATTTATCCGTACTACAGTAGGATTTTATATGAATAAGGCTGAAAACACACCGGATAAAGCAAAACGTTTTTTATTCGATAGTCAAAAAAACATTTTTTATTTGAACACACACCAAGCGAAACAGAATAAAACAAAACAAAACGTTTTGTTTTTTTGTTTCGTTTGGTGTGCGTTGAAATGAAACAAAATACGAACTATCGTAAAAGCTTAACTCCGGCTGAAAGATTATAACTCTACGGCAAGTAAACACAAATAACTATTTTGTGTTTACAAAACAGACATTATGTGTTTATTTATAAGAAAAGAGAAAAGCTTTTAATCTTGCCAATCTTCAAATGTCATAGTAGGAAGTAGCAATCCACAGCTTATCAATAGTAAGTTTATTGGCATGTTCCTTATCTTTATAATTAAGGCTTCTTGCCTTAATTAAAAAAAATTAACTTCTCTCCATCTACATATTTTATATTTATTTAAAATTTGCGCACAGAGTAAACGTAGAAGCAAATAAATCTGTAAACTGCAACGAAAGAAGAAAATAAAAACAACGGCGTCAAAATTTTGTTTTGCAAAAAACAATAGGTCACCTATCGGCAACGAAACATGTTTTTCTGTTTTGCTTTTGTTTTTATGTTTTGTTTCATTTGGTGTGCGTTGCGCCATAAGAAAGTATGCAATTATCGTCAACGACCCTTGTTCGAAACAGTTTTGTTGCATTCGGTGTGTGTTGCTCGTATACAATAGCATGTATTTTCGACAACCACCATCGTAACACTTCAAAACAAAAACATGTGTTTTGTTTCGTTTTCTTTGGTGTGTTTAGTCTCATAAGAAACAATGTTCTCTTGTTTCACGAAACAAAAAACATGTTTTGCATCCGGTGTTTTCAGCCTAACAAATAAAACATCCGCAGTAGGATCACTGCCGATAAAAGGAGAAGTGAAATTCTGCTGCGGATAGAGATTTGAAGTTTATCCGAGTATCAGTTAGCTAGTGGTCTCAATAGAACAGATTTAAAATATTAAAGTGAGAAAACACCGTTAAATCATAAAAAAATGTTTTTATTTTTCAGTTTTAACATCACTTTTTGTTTATTTTTTGTAGTGTTTTCGATATTCAATACCTCTTAGGCCCCGGCCACGCACTGAGCGATTGAGCGACGTCGCTCTGTCGTTTAAAACAATGACAAGTCGCTCAGGGTGTACGTGGCCACCTCCATACAATTTCATGTGTTTTAATTTTTTTGCGTCGCTCAGCGACTCGTCGCTCAATCGCTCAGTGCGTGCCCGAAGCCTAAGGGTATGTAAGTCACCAAGCAGGCGTCTATCTCAACAGTTTTTTAGCTTAACAGTACTGTGGGTGGCCCGCTCAGCGGGTTCTCAGGATTTTAACTCCCTTTTCGGGGGCAACGCGTTGCAAAGTCGCCAGGCAAGCACCAATTACTACGTTTATATGCAGTATCGAAAGATCGAGTTGGATTAGGGTCGGATTTTCGACCCAGGTTTTTCGTCATTTGAGTTGAGAGCTCGATTTGGAGTTGAGTTGAAATGGTGTTGAGCGATTCTGAAACATTTTGTTAAGCCAACTCCTCGACCCAGGTTTTTCGTCCCATATTTCGACTCGACACCGCTGAGCGAGTGAGATCGAGTCGAACGAAGCTCATTTCAACTCAATACCCGTTTACAAAGGGTCGAAGCGAGCTTCAAGCTCGCTTCAATACCTCATATAAACGTAGTATATGCAGCAATGAATAAAACACACCTATTACAGACCACAGTCAAAAAAGTTATAGTGACTTATAAAGGTATATACCCCTATCACACGCCACGAACTACTTCATCGAAGCATATTGTCGATAAGGTTTTTGGGTCGTGTGAAATGAATATGTGTCGACATAGCAGTGCGAACTCTGGGAATCGAAGTAGTATGCCGACATGGCGTGTAAAAAGGACCGAACTAGTTCGTCGACACAGTTTTTTATGATGTTATTCGATTTTAGTTGTTAAAATTTACAAATCGTCTGATAAAGTAAGAATAAAATTTAATCTCCTTAAGCAACAATTCAATAAAGCAAAAAAGTGGTTCTGGAGCATTAAAATTCAAATATTTTTCGATAATTTTCACTTTTCTTTTAAAATTTCACAACCCTACCATTTAACAGCTGATTTTGGCATATACTTCTACATCGGCGTATTGGCGTGTAAATGCCCATACAAAAGCGAAGTACTTTGTCGATTAGGTTGATCGATGTGGCGTGTGTTAGGGGTAATAGTAGGCAAGGCATCAGTAAAAGGAAAGGGATAACCATAATTACAAGAGTAAATAGCTTATTTGCATTTTATGTTAAAATCTTTTTACCTAACCTAACCTTATGCTAACCAAATATTTATAATAGGAAACAGTACATTACATACCTTATACATGAATGTTCTAACTTCTATGTGCTTTTATCTTGAGAACATTGGAGGCAACACCCTTAATAAAGTAAAGCAAGTCAACAAAAATAAACTCAAAGACGCAAACAAATAAAAATAATAAAACAGCTTGTTGTCTTGTCTGCCTGAGCGAAGAGAAGTATTATTTTCAAGTCTAATCTTTTCATGCTGTATTGCTGTAGACTTAAGCTGTAGGTATATTTTCACGCAGTGCTCGTCCACAACCGCTCAGTAACAATCTATTCACCTTGGTGGAAGTATACTCGTAACTTGCACTCCGTTCGTTTTACGTTTTGTCTGGAAATCGTGTCATTTTTGAATCAGGAGAAATCCAGAATTCCAAATTTCTCCTGCTATTTCACCCGAATACTTGTCTTCTCTTCAGTGGTGGATGATATTATTGTCACGTAGCATTCTTCTCATTCCTTAGTTGAACCAAAGGGACCTTCATACCTGGATTTTGATACAATTGAAGAAAATATAAAATAGGGAACTATTTTATATGAATTATTTTATACTCTTTGGATGGGTATCAAAGGAATGAATAATAAAAATATCAGCAAAGATTGCTTAGGTCTTCGTTTGCGAGTCAACGGCCTGCATCAAACCTGGAAGTGGCTGCACCAAACCATTGCCCTCCACGAATACCTCATCTCTGTTACTTCGGCAGATTCTGCAAGAACAAAACAGCAATCTTTTCCAAACTTTTAGATTAGAAAGTAGGTACCTACTACAATCTACAATATTACTTAATAAGAACTTATTAGTACCACTCAAATAGAAAAATAAAAATACATTAATTTTATTATTGAATGCCTGGCATTGCTCTGAATATTTTGTGTTTGTATTAAAGTACACCTATCCCCATAAGAAATTGCTTTATAGATACTACCTATACGAAAACAAACGAGTTGTGCGCCGTTGTATTAGTGAGTGTTCATTTATAAAGACTTCAAAGTGATAAAAATAATAAAAAAAGAGATACAAAAACAATAAAAACCAACCAAACCCCTTCAAAAATAATAACAATTAATTAATTATATAACACAATAAACAAGTTCAAAAGTTCTATACTCTAATAATAATTCACTGCCATTTTGAAAGTGTATTGTATATTCAGTTATTTTGTAGGTAGTAGAGTGAGAGAGAAATAATCTAAAAGAAAAAGCAATAATAGGGCAAAACGACAAGAAAATAAAAAAAAAAAAACAAAAAAAGTAACAAAGTAACGACAAAATAAATTAAAATACAGAATTGCAAATTGCATTGTTTTGTGATAAGAGGATAAGGAAATTGAAACTATCGTATCACCATGCTGATGCAGGTCGGAGGAAGGGTTACCACCCAGATGAGATGTTTCTTAACTTTCAGACGACAGAGCGATAACGTCGTGCGCAAGTGCTTTCTGTCATCATCGTCATCAGGCAGTAATACAACAACAACAAATGATAATAACCAACAAGAATCAGATGGAAGTACCAATAAGGTTAAAAAGATTCCAGACTCGGAGATAAAGAAATCAGTCTTCATATCACAATCATCTGACATATTCACCAATTTGGCTCTGGAGGATTGGTTGTATAAGAATTTCGACTTTACCCATCATCATGTGTTGTTGTTGTGGGCTAACAATCCGTGTGTTGTTATTGGACGTCATCAGAACCCATTCACAGAATCTAATGTTTCCAAGTTGCTGGATAAAGGAATAGTGCTAGCGAGGAGGAACAGTGGTGGTGGTGCAGTCTATCACGATAAGGGAAATCTAAATTGTACATTCTTCACGCCACGAGAGCGTTATAATCGGAAGTATAATTTGAATATTTTAACAAGGGCACTCTTTCGTGAATGGGCTATTAAATCGGAAATAAACAATCGGGATGATATCGTTATTAGTGGTAAAAAGGTAAACCCATCAAATTTTAATATTTTTAGACAGAGATGCGAATGTGTCTTATAAAAATTTGTTCTTGATCTCAATAGTAAAATAGAATTTTATATTTTTGATGTACTTATTATTATTATATGTCATTAAATTATAGTACAATTTTGTCTTGTGCTCAACTTGTTTGTGCTATATTTTTCGGGTTCGGGGTCACTATACATACCTTTTACCTTTGTATATTTATATAACCTAAAGTATTATCTTTGTATTTATAACCTATAGTATTATCATGGAGCGTGATTTTGTATTGCGAACGCTATTCAGTGGTGGCCAGGGTTCGGACTTAGGTTTTAAATTTTCGAAGTAGATACGGAAAAAACTGAAGTAGATCCAAAATTTTCGAAGTAGTTTTAAGAAATTAAATTATATAAACATAACAAATATAAGTAAATTCTGATTTCAGACTTTTAAAATTTTTTGAATTAAATATAACTATTTTAAAGTATATTTTCCATCAACGAACTTGTACTTTTGTATGAATTTAATCAATTCAAAAGGTGTCTCATATAATATCTTTAATTTTTCTTTCGTTTTTTTGCTTACGTTTAAACGATGCATTAACTTGTTTTTTATGTAATACAGAGTGTTTAGCGCTATCTTTAAATATGTTGGTTAAGAATTTCAAAGAGAAGTAGATCATAAAAAAGAGAAGTAGAGAAGTAGATTAAATTTTTCTCTCAAAATCGAAGTAGATCTACTTCGATCGAAGTAAAGCTGAAATAAGCGCACGATATTACAGTGAAGAGTAGCATAAGATACAAAACAAGTAGTAAAAAAAGAGAATATTTTATTATTAAATTTAGCAGAGACAAATCTAGCAAGTACTGTCTCTATACTTAAGATATCGCCATAATATTTCGTCTTCTTGATAGTACTATAAGTTTTATATACTCAATAAGTTTTTTTATTTGGAACCAGACTATACACTTCCTAAGGCTTTTAGTTACCGCCTGGACTTGAATCTTATCTCAGGATTGTTCGATCATCTCAGGTTTCCGAGTTTTTCAAACTTTGAAGTACAAAAATACCTTTTTTCGCTGTTTTAAGTCTTGTTAGATAGGTAAATAATTTTTCGGTTCCTCCAATAGGCAACGGCCAATTTTTTCTTATTTTTAACTTGGTAATCATTGTTCATAATAATTAGAAACAATTTTGTTTTATAGGATTTTTTTTGGTAGTAAAATTTGTAAAACTTGGCAAAATAGCGAAATGGAACGGTTAAAACAGGAAATATGGAAATGAAATGGCTTATGAACTGGCCAAAAATGGTTCATCACTTGAACCAAGCCCCAAATTGTACCCTGGGTACTTATGCCACTGGAGCAAAAAAATGTAGAATTCACAAAAGTTTCCTTAAGACGGCAAATGACAGATGGTCAACAATTGACATCGGTCGGATTTCAAGGAATCTTTGGCCAGATATCTTAAAAAAAAAAAACAGAGTATCTACTGAAGCTTAGCAGACCTCAATTGCCTCTCTTGGTGGGAATCCGTACGGGTCATAACTCAATGGGAACCCGCATGAGCAAAGGACTTATGCAGAGGGTGTCAAGACAAAGAGGTAAAAGAGGGCTCATCTCACTTACCTTGTAGCCTAGGCAGAACTAGAAAAGATGCTCTCGGAGAATATTTTTTCGACGAACTTGGCGACACTAAAAGCATCCTTTACTTCATTCAGAAATCAAGATGGTTCAAGGAGGCACTCTATATCTAATACTTCTACTAAATCCTTTCTCTTACCCTTTCCTTCTCAACATTACCTTCACCCTGGAGACCACAATGAATCCATAGAGATTCGAATGAGGTTATAAGGCTTGCCGCGGAGTGATAAAGAATTTCTCAAGAAAGGAGTCACTTTAAGAAACCTCAAAATTCAACATCAACAATTATAGGTTTTTTAACAATTTGCGTTTATTTAAAAATTTAAATTAAACCATACATTTAACAAGCATCTTTGTTTCCCATCAGAGATTTTCAAATTAAAAAAAATAACAGCTGGGTTTTTGAAAGTTGTTTCACTTTTGCAAATTTTTGACTAGTTGTGAAATTTTAGTAGTCTTTTATTGCGCTCTCTCGTTGCAACCGTTTGGAATTAACAAACATAAATATTTAATATTTTGTGAAAATTGGAGCAAGAAATTTGAAGTTTACAAACAAACCTTCACAGACCTATTAATTTGTATTATAAACATGGGCCGAACACTTTGAATTTGCTTTTAGAGTTATTTTTTTTAAATGCAACATTTCGTTTGACAATGAAACGTAAGATGAACAAGTTTGTTGCGACCAAACAGATAAAAGTAGGTTCTTATCTTTTGAGAAGTTTGTGGTCAGTACTAATTTAAAAAGTGTTATGTTACATATGGGTCGTTTTAAAAAAATTACATTTTTAGCGTTATAGCTTCTATTTTTTTTGCATTTCAATTTAAAGACTTGAAATTTGGCATGGAATTGTGTTTATATGTCAGCATTATAAGAAAAAAATTTGCAGATCGATTGATGGTAACGAATAGCCATGGTAATTAATAATGTGTAATCTCCGTGGCCTTTTTGGGATGTGATTTTCATGCTTAATCAGTTTCATTAATATTTTTAATGATGAAAATGATTTTTTATTTAATTTTGGGCCTTGTCGTTTGAAAGGCCTTCTCTCAAACTTCAATTTTATGATATGCCAAAAAAAAAAAAAATTGTTTTGTTGTCCGAATACTTAGTTGAACGAGTGTGACAAGATTTGAAAAAAAAAAACATTATTAAACATTTTCGCTTTTTCATACAACTAAACAATTTTTAATAATTTTTTACGATACATTATCTTATAGTACGTCAAAAAACCTTTAATTTCATGTTTTATTATAATTTAATTATTGCAGTTAATTCCTTTAAAATTTGCATACAAAATAATTTTGTCATCCGACTAAAAATTCAGTGTAATCTCCGTGGCCTTGTTATCTTTGTACCGTATAAATATTTTTTAGTCTAACCACCTCCGAAGGAAAGGTATTTACTCATACTTGAACCTAATATAATTTGGATGGCATTGAATTACATTTACTACATTAAAATTAAAAAATAGTCGATTTTGCAATCTCCGTGGCCTGTAATCTCCGTGGCCATTTTCGTATTTGTTTTTTAATAAATGTTCTTTTAGTTTATAATGGCTCATATTATTATTAATTTTTTTATATTCTAGATAAATATACTGAATTTCATCATTCCTTACAGTATTGGTACCGTAAACGTTCCAAGAAAGTTGTATGCCGTTATTTAAAAATATTTTTTTGATTTTTTCATGCTTTTAAACAAAATCATTTCGTAAACAAACAACTTTTTTATTAATTATCCTATTAAATTTATTTGCTTTTCACAAAATTTCAACTATTTATTGTTACTATTTATTTTGTGGATTATTGTTATTTTATGCAAGAAAAGGACATTTTAAGTACATTCGAAATTTAAAATTTAAATTTTTATCACAAAATACTCGTAAAATGGAAAATATTTGAAATTATTTTTGCGCAACTCGGAGAACTCCTTTTCTACTTGTTTACTATAGATTTAGAAACTAAAACCCAAGAAAAACTGAAAAAAAAATTTTTTCAAACGATCAAAAAAAAATGTCAATTTTTAAAAAAATGACCCATATACATACATATGTATGTACAGCTATGTTCAAAATAATATTGGTGTCCCTTATAATACAAATAAGTCAAAAATAAATTAAATCATTATTTTTGAAACCTTTTTTTCAAGAATCAAAAATATTTTCAATAAAAATATTTTCAATAAATCAAAATTACTTCCTGTATGATTTCCGCATAGACTAGACATGCTTATGGGACATGAGCTTATGTTCGTGAATTGAGTCTCACAATCTCGGAAACAGCAGCCACATTCTCGTCTGTGCGCAGTGTAAGACGCGAACTTTTTGCACAAACTTGCGTACAGCAGGCGAGGTGGGTGCTTCATTTCGGACAAAACTCCTTTTCAAAAAACGCACTGTTTGGGCTACACAGCACTCAGTTTGGAAATAAGTTTTCAATATTTCCCAACGTTTTCCAAGCGTAAAGTGACTCATTTCGTACCGCGGAGGAATGATCCTGACTTTTGTTAAGATTTCAAAAGAGAAACAGTAAAGTCAGTGTCAAAATAACCTATGATTTAAAAAGAAACCATTAGATCTCGGTATATGCTGTGAAACATATATGTATTTATAAACGAATGTCAAAATATATTGAATTTCAATGAAGTGACAATTTTGACATCATTTTTTTCAGAAATTTCTACCAAATCAAATACCAATATTTATGGTATGTTAAAGTTCTCTAGGACTTAATTTGCTTCTTTTCTGATTACAAAAATTCCGAAAATCAAACATTTTCAAATTTTCTTCAGTGAAAAATTAGAAAAATTGCAAATGTCTTAAAATTAGGAAATGCAAAAAGAAAGTTTGCCTTGCACGAAGACGGTACACTGCACAAGAAAAAATAAGTTATTTTTTGTAGCTCTATTTTCAATTTAAAAAAAAAACGTTAAATCTCTTCTAAAGCCAAAGATGTTTTAACCTAAGAGTTGACGCTTTTCAATAAATTGCACCCGAAAATTAATCTAATGTCGATTGCCTTTGCACAAAATCAATTTCTACGTGGAGATTTTAATTCACCGACAGATTTTGCGTTCCTTCACTTCCTTCACTTGACAGGGATCAAAATCTTCAAATATCTTCAAATCGTTATTTGATGAGGGATTTAAACGTACATACATACTTTAAATAGACACTTGTACACGATCCGGGAATTTTGCGGTGAACATTCCTTTCGAACACAATAGAAAAAAAACAGGGAATGAGTTAATATGAGACAATCGTGTTAGTTCGATAAATTCATTTTTAACTTTTGGCAATTTATTTTGAATTATGAAAATATTCATTGTCGAAGCAGAACGTTGCTTTCAGACCATTTTAGTTTATTCTAATTTTGTTGAAATTTACTTAAAGTATTTAGTTTCATTTAGTTTCTTAAAAAACGATTTGGTTATAGTTATAGGCTAGAGCTATTGATGATCCTTTTAAGCAAATGTGACTCAGTTCCCTTTACATAAAATCTACGAATGAACAAATTAAATAGACGCATTAGCAACATAATATGCTAATGGTAATGCTCAACATTAACTAAATATTCATTACCTTTTTTTTAGATATCAGGTACTGCTGCCAAACTAGGCCATCCCAATGCCTACCATCACTGTACGCTTTTAGTTAATTCTAACAAACTACACCTTAGTGAAGCCTTAGCCCGCGAAGAGGTAAGTGAATTATCATGAAAGAACTTCAGAATGCATTATTCATTGTAAGCAATTGTTTTGTTTATCTTAATTCTTTGTTGTTCGCGGATTAATTTATAAAATTGAAATGGTGTTTTTTTTATGATAATTTTTAAAAAGGCCAATTACATAAGCAAAGCAACTGCATCTGTTCGATCGCCAATAAAAAACCTGAACGATGTTAATCGAGCTGTTAATGTTCCACAACTCTTATCAGCTGTTGGCTATGAGTTTCTTCGAACGAGTGCAACTGAGCTAACCGATGGTGGACAAGAACAAACAATGAAACAACAAGGCTTCCAACTTGTTAATCCCACTGAAAAATGGTTCCCAGGGATAAATGAGATACGTGATTTGTTTGGATCATGGGAATGGGTATACGGTAATACACCCAAATTTCAAGTTGAAAAAGAAATCAATTTGAAAGCTGACGAAAAGGAACACAAGATGATCTTGCATATTGAAGTTGAAAAGGTTTGTTTAAGAAAATCTTAGTTATTTCTCAATGTGTTTATAATGCATATTTTTTTACAGGGACTTATGTCGGAAATAAGCATTACTATGCCTACTAACGAAGTTGTACCCATTGTTTCTGAGCTTAAGGACAAACCATACAATGAAGACAATCTCCAGGGCATCGTTGGTGCCTTGAAAATGGTCTCAACTGATAATGTCAAACAGGCAATGAATGGATTTTGACGTTTTGAGATTTAAAATATTTTCTTTTTGCTTCTTTATCTGTTGTGTGCTTGCATTTGGCAATAAATTTGGTTTTCTAAGTTTTCCCTATTTTATAATTTAATCTAAAATTCCTTTGGTGCCTTATACATGATGTATGTTACTAAAATAACATTTTTTCTATGATCTATTTTTTGTGTGAATTAAATGCATTTTTTCTAAACTATTTTTTTTTTCTAAACAAAAATATATATTTTTTTTTAACCTTCTACACTCAAAATTACACGGCCACACACGTTTTAGTTTATTATTTAATATTTTTTTCTGTTATGAGTTTTTTATTTAGAATTTATATAAAAATGTATTCAACCTATTTGTTACATAACTAAAAAAAATGGAAATAAATATTTTAACAAAAAAAAAAAAAAAAAAAAAAAATACCTGCACGTATTGTTTTGTTGCTTCCTTTTTTGTTTCTTGTCTTCTTCAACATCAAAGACTCTACTTTATGAAATCAGTATGCCAACGATGTAGCATCATTTCTGGGAAGTAAATTATTGTACAAGCTATAAAATATTCCACACTTCCACTCGTATCTCCAGATGCAGAGTAATTGATAACAAAATCAAAGTGGGAATGGGAACGTGTGATGAGAAATTATACATCAGCTGTTAGTGTATTTAATAGTAGGTAATCCGACTTTGCATTTCTATTGAATATTTCTCACTCTAGATACTGACGCCCCGCCGCCGCCTTTCCCAAGTGCATAGTTCCGAGTACTCCTCTCTACTTTTGCTTGCTGTGGTAATCAAAACAAAATTTACCCATAAGAAAAATATCTGACATTATCCAAAATGTCTTATTTAATTACAATGAATTCCACTCTTGCACAATACTGAGTCTCGTCTCAAGTAAATGGCACTCTAATATGACATCAACTATATTATTCCAAGGAAACTCCTTAAGCCAGCCATCGCGTTTTATATGGCACACCTTGCTATGAAGACGAAAAAATTCCAACAATTGCGATTTAGTAGTCTCAGATGGAAAAGTTCATAGGTGCCATCTTATCTTGTGCATCTTTTCTTTTTTCCATTATTATTCGCATTGGCTTCTTAAAATGTTAAGTTGATATTTCTACATTATAACGAGTAAAAGGTGAATCTCTATGATGTGACTAGTCTATGTTTTTTTTTTTGTTTTTGTCAATACAAAGAGAAGCATTGATCTTTCATGACCTGATTACCTATAATTTTCTTATTGATAGCACCTACTATAGTACCCATAAACGAATATGTTGTTACTAGAATTCCTTGGCTCAACTTCGATATTTATTTTACAATTCATGTAAACCAATAATGATGAGCTTGAATAAAATGTTTAAATTCAATTTTCCAATTATACTATGCTAAGTATCTTGAACTATAATAACTAACTGACCTTTGCATATTTTGTTGTATTATTATTTACAAGATGGTACAAAGCTTTCAATGCAGCTAAATTCTAAGTACAGAGTAAGGTATAAGACGTAAATGTTTGTGTGTTTGGTGTTACTTTTATTGAGCTAAGCTTAGCACCCACCATTGAAACTAAATTAAAAAAAAAAAAAAACAAGTTTAACCACCAATACACTTACTAACCTACAGACTTCTTCACTTCGATTGGTCTGAGCCATAATGGTTGCCAACTTTTTCAAAGCCTTATGCCCGAACAAAATAAAAACATTTTCATTGTTGTCTCAAGGTAAATAAAAAAAAATGGATTTTTCATATATGTATATATTTTTATTTTTTCTCATTGCTCATATTCTTTTTCTGTTAAATTAGAATGATAGATTAAGTTTGATAAAAAAACTGTATTATTGGATCTAATTAGAATTATCTCTTCGCAAAATTGTAACAAAATTGTTTGAGTCATAACTGAGATATACGCACATAAATTTTAATTTAGAAAATTTGCTTAAAACACTTGAAAACCATATTTAATATTTTTGGCCAAAACGTCAGGATATGGCAGAATTGTTCCAGATGAGCTAAAACAAAAATTTTCGTAAGGGAAATCCTATAAAAAAGCTTTGTATCAAAATTCGATGAAATTTGTTTTGACGTCAGCTTGATGTCAACCTGGACGGGGACGCATATGTATATGGTGTTACCAGAGATGGAGGGCACCTACAATTTTCCGCCGAATCCAAACGGTTAATGAACAGTACTTTTCATGACAAGAGATATTCTTAAAGGATTTGTCAATTCCTACACCCCTGCAAAAACTTTCTTGCAGCGGCTGAGAATCGAACCCAAGACCCTCTGCATGACAGTCCAAAGCACTAATCATTATATCAAGGGTTTCTACTTGCTCAATTGAGTACGAAAAAATGTTGAACAAACGATCTTTGCCTAAGGTTCATAAATTTAGACAAAGCAAATTATATCTATATTTTTCTAAAATCAACAAGAAAATAATTAACGAAAAAGCTGACCTCTATTTAAACAAGTATACGCCACAGTGTACACCCTAATTTCATTCATGTTTATTTTAGAAAATATTTTTCTTATTATATATTATATTATAATATTATCATCAATCCGTTTTTTGAAAAAAAAAAAAATATGAAATTCCAAAGTAAGTTAATAGCCTTGTTTTTTTTTTAAATTGAATTTTAAAAAATAGTTAATTTATTTTTAATTAAAAAAAATAAATTTAAATCGGTTACGTCAATAATAATAAAGTCAAACACCAAAAAAATAATTCAATTCCAATTTAAAATTATTTTAAAGTAAAGCAATTTGAACGATCGGTTTTTAAACATTAATACCGTTATTTAGAGATACAAGAATTTTGTCTTTAAATATTTTAGATAGTGTTGAAAACCACTATATATTAAATTAAAGAAAAGACATGTGCTTTCCGAAATATTGATTTTTAGTTCTAGCATTCCTGTTTTTTTTTATAATTTTGATGTAACTGACTAATTCAAAAATAGCCCGTCAATCAAAAAAAAAATGTTTTTTATTAATAAAATGCAAATTTGAGGGTAAAGAAACGTTTGAATTCGACTTGGACTCGACAAGGCGAAGTTAATATAAACATTTAATTTTGTTAATATAGTATTGTCATTTAATAAAATTAACAACAATACCCGTAATCGGCGTTGGCAATATTGAAACTTATGGAAAGGTATGTCTCCTCCAAGTCATGCTCTTTTCTTCTTTTCATGCCATAGTCACTAAGCCAATGGTGTGCTGCTGCTCCAGCTTTAGAAAAGTCTAGTGGTGCGTCAAAGCTTCAAATTCAATGGATAGTTTTGTTAGCAAGCAATACACAAATTTTGCACCACAACACAAAGATGGAAGTGTATGATGATGCACTTTGCACGAGTCAACCGTTCCGAACAGCAGCGTGATCGCCAGTCTTTGGCTTTAGATCCAAAGATCTTGTTGGATTAACGTACGAATTCCGATTTTATTTACTCTTGCATAGTATTCCAAAGTAGTTGGGTGTTTTTCGTTGTTTTTTTTTGTTTTTGTTTGTTGTTTGTCTTATACGCACGGAAAATAATAAAATTTAATATCTTATACTCGGATTGAAATAAATATGCACGACGCCCGCTTGCTTTCATTTAAAAATCGAAATTAAAAATTAATTTATTTTATTTTCGTTTAAAAAATATTTAAGTTTAATTCACGATTGTATTGTGGATGTGGAGTGGGTACAAACAAATTGAAAATAGTTAAAAGAAGTATGGCTGAAATGAATAAAGACAATTATTTCTCCAAGTAAGAAGAAGGATACGATTTTTCGTTTTTTGTCCAAGCCAAGTAATACCGCATCTTACTTATATGTGCGTTCACGTAATACCATGAAAAGGTCACTTTGAACTTTTGTGTAATTTTCCTGTATATGATTTTGGTTAAGCGAACAAATTTTGAGTGGTTATTAACAGTTTGAACATTTCTCAAATACCATAACGTCAACGCTTATTTAATGAACAATTAATCAGAAGTATGTTACGCCCATAAACACCCAACTCTATCAACATTTCTTACTTTGAATCCTCGGTTTGGCTTTAAAATAGTGTTACACCGCAGTATCTCGGTTCGATAGTGCATTTGAAATAGTTGAATCATCATCGTACATACACAGATCTTATTTTCGGCTTATAGAAGGTGGGTGCTGCAAAGATTGCATAATTTATTCACATCGTTATGAACTTTTTTAATTAAACTAAAGACATTAAGCCTAAAAATAAAAAAAAACTGCATGCAAGGCGTTGTCTGCAGTATTGCACAAGTTTTAATTGCTTCGTTTTATTTAATTGCCATCGAACGCCTTGAGGATCATTAAAGCGTGAATACTAACTTCTTTAAATAATAATTTGGATTAAAATTAAAGCCAACACTTAAATGACAGTTGGAAAACTCGTTTTTAACGGTGATTGATGGGTTGCATTTGAATCCAAATGGAATTCCACCAAAAGATTGTTCCACTTTTATTTTGGTATTTTTGTGTGCTTGATATACATATACTATGGGTAATAAAGATCAAATGTTTTATTTTAGATTTCTTTTTGTTCGATTAACAATTTTCCTCAAGTTTTTCTGTTTTTTTTTGTACGAGTATCGATGGTGTATTTTTAAATTGTGATAGAACTTTAAATATAGGAAGTATTAGATTTATTTTGTAACCAAAATAATAGTTATAATCTCATTAGTCTGTCTTGTCTTGATTAATTTTACTTTTCAATTAATTAAAAAAAAAAAAAAATAAAGTTAATTTTGTATATGTACACATTTGCATATATTTTTTGAATATAGGGTTTGTTTTATATTCGTAAGAAAACGTACTACTACCCCTTGGTAGATGATATGAGAGTGAAAACTAGGACTCATTCCCTTTCAATAACTCGAACTAACCTGCTAAACAGAACATTGCACTTAAGGTTCTTACTTTCTTAAGCTAAAATTATAACACTAGATATATGCCATATAGTATTTAAGGAAAAGCCTCAAAAGATGTTCTTTATATTTTGAAATTTTGTCTGTATTGTATATGTATGTACATACATATGTACATATGTACTCGTATGTATTGTGGCGAAGACCAATTTAATAGTAACCTTTATTCAAAATGCTCTCTATATTACTTTAATTTAAACGTTCTTTTTTATGATTTAACTAATTTTTCTCTAATGTATTGCACATTTGTAGTGGCGATTCCAGGTCTTCACAGTTTTGGGTTAGCCAAACCATCTCATCAAAGTAGGACTTCTTTAAAATCCTCTTCCTCTTGGTTTGCATATATAAAGATGTTTAAATAATAATGCAGACTCACAATTTTGAGGAAA
This sequence comes from Chrysotoxum bicinctum, assembly GCA_911387755.1. Taxonomy (NCBI): domain Eukaryota; kingdom Metazoa; phylum Arthropoda; class Insecta; order Diptera; family Syrphidae; genus Chrysotoxum; species Chrysotoxum bicinctum. The sequence goes on along the minus strand of OU426990.1, from coordinate 66,184,381 downwards.
AATACTTTGTATAATTTTCAAGTTTTCCGCAATAAATGTGTTCGAAAAGAGTAAATTGTTTAATATAAACTAGCCGACCCAGCTCTCGAAATTCGAGTGCTAATTTATTTGTTATTTATTATGTATTTATATTTTTGGCAGTGTTTTCAAGCAAATTTATTAAATTAAATTTTATTTTATGTAATATGTAAAGTGTTCGACAGTGCAAAAATAAAAATGACCCACAGTGTGTAAATGCGTGTCTCAAGTATATTTTGCACATCTCCGTAACTGTGGCTTTCCAACCATATAAAATTTATCGAAATCGGTTAAATACTTTTGGAGAAAAGTGTACCACAAAAAACATGTTTGCCGTTTTATTTAATAATAATATATAAATTTTTACTTGCGATATACATAGTATGTTTGTATACATTCGTTTCAAACGACATTACGATGAAGACGAAAAAAAATAGATTTCGAAATTCTATTTGTCCGTTCGTCTCTTCTAAACGGCTCGGTTAATAATTATTTTAACAAGAAAGATTATTTTTTTTTAATAATTACCCCAACACGACCATTAATAACGGTACTTGTGTATTAAAATTTTTCAATTCTTGGATTTTGATTTTTAAAACTAGATATTTCGAAAACCACATTATTTGTTTTTTTTTTTTAGGTGCGGTGTAAAGTAGATGCTATTTGAATAATGCATTCGTAAAAACAATCGAACTCGATATTTTGATCCGAAAGGACATTACGATGATAAGGCAGATGAAAAAAGTGAGATTTAAAAAAAAAATCAAATTTTTCGTTTGAAAACTCAATATTTCGAAAACCACATGGTCGATTTTATTTTAAATTTTCAAACTAACATTTTTTAAATACTATCCATAAGCTGTTATATTTTGTTTTATTTTATCTAAAAATAACGGCACCCACTATAGAATTGTTAAAAATTAGTTTTAGAAAACCGTATTTTTCTCGAAAACGGGACTTTGGATTTTGATAACATTTTCTTCTTATGCTTAATTTATCCATTTACAATTTGGAAATGAAGATATTCACCCCTATTACAGAATTCGGCGAATGAGCTAAAGTGACAGTTTCAATTAATTTCCAAACTTTTGCTCTTAGTGAATCCGATGAATGAAAGTTGAACGAATGTCGGTAACAATCCCAATGGTTACTCTCAAGGTCTGAAGTTGAGACACTTTTCCAAAAAAAAAAAAAAAAATCCCTGCACCACCGACATTTTGTTCAACTTTTATGGTATTACTGAATTCGCAATCCATTCGCACTCCATACAGTTTCTATAATTTTATTTTCGCACCAATTTCGAGACGAATCTGAAGTGAATTTTTGATTAAACGAAAAATAAAAACAAAAATAAACAATGGAAAGCACAAAAATGTAAGTCAAAAGTTTATCATACTGAATGTTTAAGTGTTTGTTTAAAAAATTTTAATAGAAAACATACAACTAATAACGCAACCGGAGAGCCAGAAATCTAAAAAAAAAGAAGGCACAACGGTTGGTATTGAACGGTCCTCCATCCATGTACTAATCACGCACAACGATGCTTGATTTCGTTGATCGATAGCGATGCTATTATCAAAGCCTAGGCGGTTAACTAAATGTCTGTAGCTGACAGTGTCGATACGAAATTTCATCAATGATAAGGTAATCTTAGGAATCGAAGATCAACGGATCGAGTCAACTCATCGGGAGTAAAACTCTGCGAATTCTGTAATAGACCTATGTATGATTACTGACTGTACCTAACATAGAACCTTTTTTTTTTTGTTTTTTTTTTTTTACTTTCTCATTATTGGCATAACGGATTTAAATGAAATTTTGTGTCCAGAAGCTTCTTTGAAAAATATTAAAATAAAAGCCAAAACAACTATTTTTAATTAATAATTAAATAAGTCCAATTAAATAGTGCTAAGTCTTCTACTTGGCTGATTAATTTCAGTAGTATAGAGTTTGTAAAGGGTGATTTTTTTGAGGTTAGGATTTTCATGCATTAGTATTTGACAGATCACGCGGGATTTCAGACATGGTGTCAAAGAGAAAGATGCTCAGTATGCTTTGACATTTCATCATGAATAGACTTACTAACGAGCAACGCTTGCAAATCATTGAATTTTATTACCAAAATCAGTGTTCGGTTCGAAATGTGTTTCGCGCTTTACGTCCGATTTATGGTCTACATAATCGACCAAGTGAGCAAACAATTAATGCGATTGTGACCAAGTTTCGCACTCAGTTTACTTTATTGGACATTAAACCAACCACACGAATGCGTACAGTGCGTACAGAAGAGAATATTGCGTCTGTTTCTGAGAGTGTTGCTGAAGACCGTGAAATGTCGATTCGTCGCCGTTCGCAGCAATTGGGTTTGTGTTATTCGACCACATGGAAGATTTTACGCAAAGATCTTGGTGTAAAACCGTATAAAATACAGCTCGTGCAAGAACTGAAGCCGAACGATCTGCCACAACGTCGAATTTTCAGTGAATGGGCCCTAGAAAAGTTGGCAGAAAATCCGCTTTTTTATCGACAAATTTTGTTCAGCGATGAGGCTCATTTCTGGTTGAATGGCTACGTAAATAAGCAAAATTGCCGCATTTGGAGTGAAGAGCAACCAGAAGCCGTTCAAGAACTGCCCATGCATCCCGAAAAATGCACTGTTTGGTGTGGTTTGTACGCTGGTGGAATCATTGGACCGTATTTTTTCAAAGATGCTGTTGGACGCAACGTTACGGTGAATGGCGATCGCTATCGTTCAATGCTAACAAACTTTTTGTTGCCAAAAATGGAAGAACTGAACTTGGTTGACATGTGGTTTCAACAAGATGGCGCTACATGCCACACAGCTCGCGATTCTATGGCCATTTTGAGGGAAAACTTCGGAGAACAATTCATCTCAAGGAATGGACCGGTAAGTTGGCCACCAAGATCATGCGATTTGACGCCTTTAGACTATTTTTTGTGGGGCTACGTCAAGTCTAAAGTCTACACAAATAAGCCAGCAACTATTCCAGCTTTGGAAGACAACATTTCCGAAGAAATTCGGGCTATTCCGGCCGAAATGCTCGAAAAAGTTACCCAAAATTGGACTTTCCGAATGGACCACCTAAGACGCAGCCGCGGTCAACATTTAAATGAAATTATCTTCAAAAAGTAAATGTCATGGACCAATCTAACGTTTCAAATAAAGAATCGAAAAAAAGTTTTCAAGCTCTTAAAAAATCACCGTTTATTATAAAAACCTTCATATAAAAACAAAAATATTTTTTTGGATTTTTGTAAACTTAAAAACTCGATATCTCAAAAATGGGTCAATGATTTTTTTATTTTTATTTGTACAATAATTAAATATAAAAATTTGAGTTCCAACATTTTTTATTAAAAATGTTTTAATAATTTTACATGCAAAAACTTAATTTTTTTTTTGCACATACATACATATGTATGTACATAAGTTCGTATCTCCAGCATTCTATTTTTTTAATCTCATATTATTTTAGGAGACGTTTAAGCAAAATAAAAAAAGAATTTTATGCATTTTATTCCTATCTCCCCCATGATTTTTTTTATATATGCAAATCTAAAATTCCAAAGGGCAATTACGTGTGATCCAATTTTGTGACACCTAACAGTTTTTTAACAATATCTGAAAGATTAAGTAATAAAATGTTGCTTTTTTTCTAAAAATGGCTCCTAGAATTTGTATAAAGTTTTTTTCTATGTATTGATTAATTTGTACGAAAATTTTAAATCATTTAAAATTTTAGTTTTTTGAAATTTGATTTTTGTTTGCACAAAAATAAAATCTTAAGATTGACGTGCCAAAATATTTTCTTTAAAAATGTACATATGTATATTTCCAGATTTGTAAAAAAAATTGAACGCTTCCATGCTGCTTTTGAAGTTCATATTTTAATTTACATTTGCTTAAAAAATCACATGACATACTTAAAAATTAGAAAAGTAGTTGGTTAAGCCATTTTAAAAAAAAATTTAAATCGTTTTCGTTTGGTCGTCCGGAAGCATTCCGAATGCTTCTAAAATAGTTCGTTTGGCACTAGATGACAGTTCTTCTTCTGAAAAGAAGAGAACATCGATTCTAGATTTGAAAAAAAGAATCAAAACCAAAAGGATGAATATAATATGAATACAGTCGAAGATGGATATAAGAAAGTTCAAAAGCTGTAGATTTTCTTTCTTATAACCATGTCTACTTATATAAAAAGAATAGATATAAAAAATAAACTTTCTAATAAAAAAGAATGAAATGAAAAAAAAAAACGTTCTCATATAAGAAGAATGAAAAAAGTAAGAATTGTTGCAATAAAAACCATTTTTAAGCTTTAGCTCAAAGGCCCCTTATGGCAGAGCTTTTTGTATGGAAAATAGTTTAAATGCAAATATACATATAATTACTGGCTATTTGCTTCTAGGAGGAAATCCTTTTTTCACAGATTTTCAATGGAATTCAAATATGTATATTTTTAAAATATTTGTCACAACTTTTCTGGACTTTTTAATTTAACTTTGTGCAATAAATATAAAACGCTTAAAACAATTTTTAACTAAACTCAACTTTTTTTTTGATTCTTATTAAAAACTGACGTTCGGTCGGTTAAAAATCTTGTCTCGCTGCTGCCGTTCCATTAGTTCTTCTCTTGAAACTTAGGTGCAAATAATCTTAACAATGCAACTTTTCGTTTTATTTCGTCGTTCAATGATACATAAAAATGGGTTCGTTGGGTTCTGGTAGCAGTTAGGCCAATCGATAGGTCGAACTTAAGGTGTATGCAAATTGACGGGTGTTGGACTATCTTTGACAATAGTAACTTTTAAGATATGACCACGTGTTATTTATGTGTTGTGTAAATATCACATCAAAAATGGCTTCAAGTTTTTCGAAGAACGAAGGTGCAAGGAAAAAGAAATTGTTGACGCAAGACGGCAGCTGTTAAAATAAACGCACCTGATCTTTTACCGGTTGATGGTAGTCACGAAATTCTTAAAAATAAGACGCCTGTTATCTTAGCGCTTGGTGGTGTGAAAAACAAAAGATTCAATTTATTTTGGTCAGCATGTTTTTGTTAAGAAAATCTTAATGTAATGGTTACTCTTCTGATATTTGTCACAGAGGAAACCCTTCAAGAGGTTTTAAATGGTGATAGCTTATTGAAATCTATAATAGTCAAAGTGAAAGGCAAATATCCTATTTCTATTGTACTGAAAATATAATTGGTCGAGGGCCTACAGAAGCACAAACAAATAGAAGAACATACTCCGGATCTATCGATTAACAGTATGCCGAAAACCACTTTGTTGGACTTCTCAAAATTGAAAAAAAAAATAGAAAGTTGCTTTCAGAAAAATTTATAGATATTTATATTTATATCGAGTGAGAAATATTTTCACTTTTAAGTTCGAGTGAGACTTCTATGACAACAATTTTATAAAAAACGTATATTATATTTCTTGGTAGGGTCCAAATTAAGCTTAGTCCTACCCGTAACGTTAACATGCACACCCGAAACAATTTGGGATAGTTTTTTGATTATCATTTCATTTTTCCAACTTTTCCATGTTTTATTCAAAGTTTGATCACGCTAAAATGAAACACCCTTTATATCTATATTTAATTAAGACTTCCATTTTATTCTTCTCCATTAGGTTTGACGATCAATTATAATTTATCATAAAAATACATATAAATGTACATAAATCAAATACCTACAAAATAATAGCATTAAGGATAAAAAGTCATGAGTGATAAAATTCACTCTTATTCAGTTGACTCCCATGAATTACAATTAACAATGTCACTACCACAACAACAACAACAACAACATCTAACACAACAATCTCATCATGAATATGGACGTAACCTCAACCAAGATATTCAACTGCAAGTAATCATAAAAGAAAATGAGAGTAGTTTACGTAGAACAAAGGCTAGTAAGACATCACCTGCATCTGCGGCATCCATGATTAAAAAACCTGTAACAAGAGCAAAAGACTTACAAGACGATGACAACACCACAATAAATGGCAACGGCCAATATGGAAAAATAAATCTAAATCAGTCCAGAGACTTCCGTATAGCTCAGCAGAGGAATGATGAAAACGTGAGTAGAATAATATTGTTTGTTGTTTCTTTTTTTACTAACTTTATTTATGACTTGAAATGATGTTCGTACAAATGTTACATAAAATTATGTAAGTACCTACATATAATTATTATTGTACAAACTGTTTTCAATTGGGACATTTATTCAGTGGGGTATTAGTGGGTTTACAAAAAATAGGAAAATGGGTATTTGAAGAACAGTATAGTCAAAGTATAGTAATAGACAAATAAAATAATTTCCTTAGTGAATTAGTCCTGTATAGACGCCGCGCCGCATCGCAGTATATTTTATGTCCGCACTTGAAAAAATGGACACAAACTGGTATAATGTTTGAAGGATTAATTTCAAAATTATTGAAAAATCAAGCTTTTTCATGTAATTTTGACCAAAAGGTGGCCACTTCCGGTTCCCGTTGCGACAATGAAGTACCCCTCGGCATAATAGTGCATTTGACTGTAATGGGTCTTGGATACGATTCTCAGCGGCTGCAAAAAGTTTTTCAGGGATGTACTACATCTTGCGAGGAATTGACAAATCCACAAGTCGTTCGGAATCGACAAGAAATTGAAGAATCTCGTCATTTAAAAATAGTTGAAATAGTTAAGAGAGTTATAAGTCACTACGTTTAGGCTCTCTGTGAGCTGTCATGCCCTCTTATAATTTATGTTTTATTTATTTTAAAAATCAAGATACTAGCTGGAGAGAACGATCAAAATCTGGAAACAAATGCTTCTCCGACAACCTCAGTAAACTATGGGCAATGGATAGGTATATGTTTATATGTACATATATTAAATAAATAAATTTGGTGGCCCGATAGCTCGTAGAAAAACAAGGCTTACAAAATCTCAAACATTTCTGTGTTCAGACTTCAGAATGAATGGGAACTTTTTATGACAAGAGATATTCTTAGAGGACTTATTACTTTATCATTATCACAAGAGGCAGTAGCTTCCCCTGAAAAAAAAACATTTTTTTGCATTTACATAGGTGCCAGCTGATTCGATCTTTAGACAAATACTGTGGCCTGTGATCATTTTTTCGTAACAAAAATCATATTTTTTGAACGCTTTAAAATATTTCTGATTAAGATTTTTTCAGAAAAGAAATTGAAATAAGATTTAAAAAAGCCTTATAAAGTTTGCGATTTATTGGGTATCCCAAAACAAAATTTTCAATCCATTAAGTAAACTAAGTGATTAAAACATTTTGTGGCGCACAGAACTTCTTATAAACTAACTTTTTCAATAATATATTGTATACAGTAAATATTAATTTTCAAATGTTGCAAGACAAAAATGTTCTTTTTTTATTTATTAAAAATGTTTCTCGTAGATATTTTTTTTTCTTTTGAAATTTAAATCACTTACCCCATTTTTACAGTGGAAGTTTAAACTTACATGTATGTTCAGCTGAACCTGAACTGGAGATTAAATTTGAAGTTCAACTCGAAGTGGTTGTTGAATTGAGGTTTAAACGGAAGAATAGTGTCCTTTCATTTAAACTACAGAATGAACTCTGTTTAAGGTTTAAATGACTCTATGAAACCAAATTTTTTGTTGAACTGAAGTTTAAACCAAAAGTGGGGCTTAAACTTCAACTGTGAACCCGGGGGTTACAAATAAAACATACAATTTAAACAAAGTTCTTTCTTGGAATATAGCATTATTGAAGAAAGAAATTCAATTTGAACTTTGAAAAGCTCTCAATAAGTCAAAAAAGTTATCAAAAAAATATTTTTTTTTGTTGTTTTTGAAACATCGGATTTTTTTTATTATTGGCACGGCTTTTGAATATATATGGTGCAACATTTTAAACAACCTAGTGTTAAGGCATTAGTATGATTATCCTATTTTCAATAATTCTATTCATCACCTTGCACTTGGTGTTCTATTTGATTGTTTTGGATATTTAAAGCCAGTATGTGATAAGCTTACATATTACAAATATGCCAGAGATAATTTTGAAGCTATTGTTGAATTTTTAAGCTCAAAATCATGGGATTAAATCTTTAGGAATAATGAACTACCTGTTTCGTGTGATATAGACATTAAATTAAATGAGGGAATTCATCGATTTGTACCTAAAAAAAACCGTCACAAGCTCCAAACTTCCATGGTTTAATAAACGACTTTGTGTAATTACAGACGTCTTTAAAAAGAACTCAATGTTCTTAATAAATTCCTAAATAAAATACCTGATCCGTACGGAATCGAATTTGAAGCAAAATAGGAAATAATTTTGGAGCTATATCAATAGCAAAAAAAATCAAATGGTATTCCTAACAATATTTTTATTTTTATTATATATTATTTTATTTTATTTACAAAAAATCTCCACTGACATTCATAAAATTTTTAATTTTTTTTGACGACTTTTTTCAATCGGTTCACACGACATCAGATACTTCTTCTTCTTTTTTATCTGCGTATATTCAATTATTATTGTAAACTTAAATATTAGTAAACAAGATGTTATAGAAGCCCTGTAAAGTCTATGTTTGGATAAACAACCTGGCCCTGACTGTTCAGTAATATGATACCCTTTTTGTAAGACTTCTTCATAAAAGGGTTGAAAATATCCAAAAAATGTTTTACAAGATTTGTAATTCATCGTTTGCATTGGAATATTCGAATGCCCTCGTATGATTTACGTTGTCAATTAATTGGCTTACTTAAGCTTTCAGCTCGCCGTAAGTATTTGTCTATTATTATTGTAAGTGACATATTAAATAACCATATCAAAATCCCCTTTTTGTTGTCTTTGATTAAGATTTATGCTCCTTCGAGATGTTTGCGATCCAGGAGTCTATTCGTGGAACCTTTCCATCGATCAAATTATGGACTTAATGAGCCTTTAACAAGATGCTTAAGAGAAACTAATATTGTTTGTAATGAAATTTAATTTTTTTACTCTAATAATAGAGATATATTTAAGCATCAATTATTATTTATTGCAGTTAAAATGAGTGGTACTTATTAAATTGTAACTAGTAATTTTAAGAAAATATATGTAGATGCATATATATGTAGATTCTAATTCTAACTTTTCCTTAATTTTTAACATTTTCAAACTTGTATCGTCCTAATACTATTTCTACTTGCGACTTATAGGTACTATCAGGCAAGTTATGCATTCGTAAAAGAAATTCAACTCGAGATTTTGATCAAAGTTGACATTACGATGATAGCAAAGACCAGAAAAGTGGGTCTCACAATTCTGTCTGTCTGTCTGTTCGACTACAGCTAAACGGCTCGGCCGATTTTCTTCAAACTTGGTAGATATGGGTTTTAATTTTTTCCCCCCGGATGTTTTTTTCTTTTTGTTTAAGACCAAAAATAACGGTGCCTGCCATACGAATTTTTTTTTCGAAATTTTTTAAATATTTTTTTCTCAAAAACTGTCCCACAGATTTAAAAAAAAAATCATAAAATTTCATTTAGTTAAACCAAAAAATTATAAATTTTGGTACCCCCCTTGGAATCTTTGTTTTTGTTTTTGATTTTCTCACCGATTTTGATAATTTTTTTATGTCAAGGCAGTTTCAATATTATTGTGTATTCAAATTTTCAAAATTTTTTTTTTTGATTTTTAAGAAAATTTTTTTTTTTGAAAACTCAATATTTCGAAAACCCCATGCTCGATTTTTTTTAAAACTTGATAAATAAAAGTTTCTTAAAATAATCAGAAGATATGGAAAAAAAAATTATTTTACCTAAAAATAACGGTACCCTCCATACAAATGCTAAAAAATGGTGTTCGAAAATCGTATTTTTCTCGAAAACGGTTCCGAGAATTTTGCTTAGATTTTTTTCTTTCCATTTATTTTTAAGATCTATAATAATTTAATAAAAAATAATTTTGGAAACAAGATATTACTGACTGCATGTACCTACCATAGAACGATTTTTTAAAATTTGAATTTGTCATTATCGGCATAATGGATTTTAATTAAATTTTTTAGAGATAAACTTCTAAAAAGTTCAAAAACATTGCATTTCAAAACTTTAAGAAAAATATATTTTTTTTTTGATTTTGAAAAAAAAATATCTATTTTTTTTTGGAAAATTCAATATCTCGAAAACTGCTCAATAGTTTTTTTGTAAATTTAATTTTTGTTCGAACAATAATAAAAACTTTAAATTGGCGTACCAAAATTTTTTCTTAAAAATGTTTTTTTTATATAAAAGCTTATTTTTTTAAGAAACCACTACAAAGACTTAAAACTTTTGTTTTTGCATAAACCTATAATTGCTTGAATCACATGGCATCCTATGTTTACCTCCAACTACTAAAGAAGTTGTTTTAGTCATTAAAAAAATGAATTTTATGCTTATGAACAATTTTTCTCTAATAACATTCATTTTTGAAATTATTAGTCTATTACATAGGAGCAAGTTCATACCACCGTTCGTCGTTTATTTTATTTTAACTAATTTCTTCAGAATTCACTTAAGGAACTGGCAGTTCGTGCGAAAAATAAGATTATTAGCAAACCTTTTTCGACAGCTGGTATTGTCAAAGTGTCATATTGCGTTAGCCCGATACTAAAAAAGATAAAATAAAAATAATCAGACCAAAAACATAAATGTTAAAAAAGAGCCAAGTTCTTATATACAAAAACCTTTGTGTAACAAGTCAGCCGTGAAAAGTAATGAGATCTAAAAGTGCGCCAAGTTCTTACTTTATGAAGATTTAATACCGAATATTTAAAGTAGAATAATATTGAAACAGCTACAATGTAATAGAGAAATTTTATTATTTAATGATTACTGACTAAAATTTGATGGGCTTACTGGTCAAGTTTTTAAAACCGTTTGAATTGGGCATAAAAAAAACTTGCCAAGTAAGCCAATCAAATTTTACTCAGTAATCATTAAATAATAAAATTTCTCTATTACATTGTAGCTGTTTCAATATTATTCTACTTTAAATATTCGGTATTAAATCTTCATAAAGTAAGAACTTGGCGCACTTTTAGATCTCATTACTTTTCACGGCTGACTTGTTACACAAAGGTTTTTGTATATAAGAACTTGGCTCTTTTTTAACATTTATGTTTTGGTCTGATCTCACTCCTTTTTGCAAAGATTTAAATATTTTTCCATGTCAAAATCTCGAAAGATACGGAAAGATAGAAGGGTGGACTCTTCCTACTAAAATCAACTTAGTTTATAGCTTCCTATTTCTTTTGGTATATTTTCTTTTTGTTATTGTTTGTTTTGATTTGCGCTTCAATTATTTCTTCTTATCCTGGCAAGATACATAACACTAACATACCTACCTTAATTACAGTATTCGGAAGTGCTCCATATAAATTAAACATACCACGCCCCCTGAATGGAAAACCTCAATTTTTTTGTTGGTCCTTTATATGCGACTTGAGCCCTACCGTTCTACCAAATTTCATTGTTCTACTGCAATTGGAAATACGCCATATATAATTTACATCAGTTCTGTGGAAGTGGGCGGATACCACGCCCCTGAATGGAAAACCTAGATTTTTATTTTCGGTCCCTTATATGCGATTTGTGCCCTACCGTTCTACCAAATTTTATTGTTCTACTGCAATTGGAAGTGCGCCATATATAATTTACATCAGTTCTGAGGAAGTGGGCGGATACCACGCCCCTGAATGGAAAACCTCGATTTTTATTTTCGGTCCTTTATATGCGATTTGAGCCCTACCGTTCTACCAAATTTCATTGTTCTACTGCAATTGGAAGTGCGCCATATATAATTTACATCAGTTCTGAGGAAGTGGGCGGATACCACGCCCCTGAATAAAAAACCGCTAATTTTATATTTTTTTCTTCGAATGCAATTTGAGCCTAATCACTTTACCAAATTTCATCGTATTACAGTAGTTGGAAGTGCTCCATTCAACCAACACCAATTCGGAGAAAGTGGGCGGATACCACGCCCCCCGAAAGGAAAACCTTGATGTTTATTTTTGTTTCTTTATATACAACAGAAGCCCTACCGGTTCACCAAATTTCATCGTTTTACAGCAGTCGGAAGTGCTCCATTCAACCAACACCAATTCGGAGACAATTCGGTGAAAGTGGGCGGATACCACGCCCCCTGAATGGAAAATTACAAATTTTCGATTTTTTCCTCTGCTTGCATGGCAAGACCTACCGTTGTGCAAAATTACAAGATTCTACGATGTCGGGAAGTGCTCCATAATTTTGATGATCTGTCAGTCAGTCAGTCAGTCAGTCAGTCAGTCAGTTACGGTTTTTGTGATTTTTGAGGCCTTATATCTCAGGAACCGCTTATGCTAGAAAATTGATATTTGGTGAGGCGCCTGTGCCTGACTAGCTTAGTATGTATTCGGAGTTTTAAGTTTCTGACTTCATTGGTACTGAAGATAAGAAGGGGTCAAAAATCGCCTGAGTTTGTTCCTGTAAAAAAGGGTGTAGTGCCAGAACTTGGCTGGGCACTACCGTGCCCTTTGATAATGGTGCTAAATTGAATCTTTTTCGATTTCTAGTTATTTGGTAAAATAAAAAAAAAGAATAATTTGATTTGTACATACATTAGGTACATATGTATATGTATGAATTAACAGTTTCAAACTAGAGAGTTTTCTAATAGGGCTGAATAGATTTTAAAATTGAATTAATCAAATACAGTCATGTGTGGAATATGACATCGTTTAAATGGCCGCAGTGGTTTCTCTTAAAATCGTTTTTGCAGCCCACAATTCACACCACACAGTTACTCTTTTCGTAGGATCTATTGCCACTTAACTACTTAAAACCTCCTTTGAATTCTCAACGTCCCAAATCCATCAGCTTTGGTCTCATCGGTAAAGTTACTTAGATTGAGGTCCGCTTCCAATTGCCCCAGAACCCAGTCAACCAGCAGAAAACGGTATCTATGATCGCTTTTACTTGCAATACTAATTTGTTTTTAGTGTTTGAAAAATAAAGACTGGGAAAACTAACAAGACTTAAGATAACATAACTTGGACACACAAAAACATAAACTGTCAAAATAAACCCGTCTTTTTTGGAAAAACCTTCATTAGAACTAGGGTTACATATATGTATATTTCTCAAATTGACTTGATTTTTTTTAATAATAAATTGTAAAAAAGTTTAAAATGAATATCTCCTTTTGCTAACACTGCCAGCGATGATTTGATATATCGAACCATTCGTTCAATGTGGCCAATACTAGAGGGAAGGTACAGAGCGGTTGTTTTAAACTTTAGTCCATTGTTTTTATAAAAAGTTTTCTATTCAATTCAATCTTTATGCAAAAAATTTTGGCAGAATTTTAGTTAATAAAGATTGAAAACAAATTAGCAATAGTTCATTTCGTTTTTTAAGAAAAATAAAGCCAAACCATTATCTTGCTTGCATTATCAAGTGTCTTTAATTATAACTTTGCGCCAAAAAAAAAAAACAATATCAACGCATACCGTTCAGATCTTTCACTGTCTCAGATTTCTTAAAAATGTAAATGCATTATCTAACAGGTCTTAATCCTCCCTTCTTATTGTTCTTAATAATCTTTTTGATAAATATGGTCTTGCTCCTATAAAATGGGACACTTAGGCGCCACAAAAGCTAAGCTCGAAGCCATTATTCATTAGTTTTCCATTTGTCAACACTCTCACCTTTTTCATAATAATTAACAGAATTAACATTCCTTGCATGTTTTTGTTTTCACGTCTCATCGCAATAGAGATAATAGCAATTATCTATTTCAATCCGGCACCTTTGATACCCCTATTAAAAATCGAAATTCGAATCAATTTCTCTTCAAAAATAAAATTTTTGTTACGATAGGAATTAAATTAAATATATTATATTCCACAAAACCAAATATTTCTAATGTCTGTATCAATAATAGTATTAAATATATTTTATTGAATATGTATAGAGAGTGTATTGTTATAGTTTTGATTTGATTTTTCTTAAAAATTATGCAAACTAAGATAGATAAAGTTGAAAGCTTTATGATCCCACTAATGGGAAGTTAATACCACGCAGCGTCGGTATTTTCTATTTTTTTTTTATCTGATCGGAGGTGGCGATAAAGATATAGAAACCACAAACTAATTTCTGTCACTTATCTCACACCATGGTTTTATTTAAGATGAAATATGATGTTGGTCTTATATTCACTTAATCACTTCTCCCTCACCAGGGAATGTTTTATAAAATCAGTGATGGTGTTGATTTCAAGATTGGCAAAAATTTATTGTCGACCCGATTTAAAATTAAAAAGTTCATTATGTGTACTTTCAAGATTTTTTTTTTTATAAAGCATAGACATAGTTGAGGCACCCTAAGCAGCATTGAACTAAAAAATTGCTGTTGTTGGTAAGGTATTTTGGGCTTTAAAGTTATGTGACATAATTCGTTAAATTTTCTGCATGTCAAACTTTTAATTGGTAGATAAGTACATAGTAGAGTAGTTGTTAGACTAGTTTATTACCCCTATTAGGTTCGTCAATTATTGTCAATATGGATTTCGACGTTTATGAATAAAATTGATAAATCAGTATTCGGTATTTTTGTTAGCAATTATCTATTTATTCATCGATCATCGATTACGAGCTCAGCCCGACAATAATATGTCCAGGGTCCAGCTGGGTAACTTGATGGCTGGCTTAGAGACATAAACTATGTATGTATATAATACATATAATCTAACTGTAGTTACATGTTTTGGAGTGGAATTTTAATGGGTCTCCTTCTCCGTCTGATTTGTCCATGGCAATTGAGTGCCAAATTGAGTTCACCACTTGATCAGTGATATCACCTTGATTAAATTTGAATAATGTACGATATGGTTGTGGTATAGTATATGATCATGTATAATCATCATAAGGTGGATTTATGACACTCTACATCCACAACCATGCAGAAAAGTACTGAAAAGAAACAAACCCAACTGAGCAATTCTCTGACCATTGTGCACAATAAGCATCAAAAACCAATAGTCCACTTGCTTGTGGTCTCAGGAATTTGACAGAGAATACTGTTCAGCAGCTTTCAAATTTCTTCTTAGAGATGAGTACAGCGGTACAGCAGTTGCTATCAAATTTCCTGATGAGATGAGTTCGGAAAGTTTAATCAGATCAAAAACATAAATGTTAAAAAAAGAGCCAAGTTCATCTATACAAAATCCTTTGTGTAACAAGTCAGCCGTAAAAATTAGTGAGATCTAAAAGTACGCCAATTTCTTACTTCATGAAGGTTAAATACCGAATATTTAAAGTAGAATAATATTGAAACAGCTACAATGTAATAGAGAAATTTTGTTATTAAATGATTACTGACTAAAATTTGATGGGTTCAATAATTGTTGAGGATGCGATGATGTTTTTGTTGCAATTTTAACTCCTTTTTTTTAAATGAAGGTAGCCCACCAATTAATAGCCTAATTAGTGGTATAATTATAATTCACATCACAGTTAAGATTTTTTTATGTAAGCTCATAATTTTTTCAGGCATGCAAATGTTTTCTTTTTTCATTCATGTTAACATAACATAGAGTACCAAATCGAGCACTCTAGTTCTAAGAAATGTCATGATACCACGCCCCCTGAATGGAAAACCTCAGTGTTTATTGTTGTTCCTTTACATGAAATTTAAGCCCTAACGGTTCACCAAATTTCATCGTTTTACAGCTGTCGGAAGTGCTCCATTCAACCAACACCGATTCGGAGAAAGTGGGCGAATACCACGCCCCTGAATGAAAAACTTCAAAGTTTCGATTTTTTCCTCTGCTTGCACGACAAGACCTACCGTTGTGCAAAATTACAAAGGAATATAGTAATACAATCGGTAAAACTGTTCCACTTACGATTGAAATCAGTAAGAAACATATGATTTTGAGATTGTCCTTTATTATTTCAATGAAAAGATGTAAATTTCCGCTTTTGTATTAATTTTTTGTCGAGTTTTCTCATAACAAGTTTTACTACTACATAATTGAAAACTCGTGTATTATTTTCTTTATTTATTTTTTTAAGATTTAAGAATTTTTGTATTCAACTAAATTGTATATTTAATTGACTTAAAAGCTTAAGCTTATAATAAAATAAAATATAAAATGCCGAATCAGACTTATTTCTAATCTTTAATATCTTCTAAATCTAATACATGTGTGTGTTTTATAAATAAAATGTCTTGAAGCATGGTAATAGTTTTAAGATATCAGGTTATTATCCCCTGTTTTATAAATAAAATGTCTTGAAGCATGGTAATAGTTTTAAGATATCAGGTTATTATCCCCTGTCATGATCATTGTAAGCACGTATGTACATAAAAAGGTCTTCTAATATGCACTTCATCAGTGATGGCTTTTTTGCTAAGAATGGAAATGAAGGAAGTTTGAAGTGTATTTGCTTGGATTTGATTCCAAACGTCTCTAGAGGCAAGGATTGCCGCCCCTAGAATTGATTTGGAGGGGGGAGGTTCTCCTTTTTCGGCGACCAAAAATGCATTTTTTTTCTAGTAAAATATTTGTAGAATATGTACCTAAACCCGTTTTTCTGAATACTTTTTTTTTTTAATGTATAGAACAAAAACGAGACTTACCTTTTTGTCTCGAAAATTGAAATTTTGCGGTATTGTGAGCGTAGCATGTTTTACATAAATATTTTTGAATTTGGGGCCTATATATATCCATACCATGGTAAGCAGAGGTATCGTATGAGCCACCAGGTATCGACACACGAGCCATGACTCGAAAAAAAAACTTTAAACGCGTTTTTCTGGAAACCACGTTTTTCCAACTGTTGGCCACGATTACTTAAAAACTACTTAACGGATCGTCATAATTTTGTTTTTGTTTTAAAGCGTATTAAATTTATTGGAGTCTGGACCAAAATCAAGCTGATATATCAAACAATTTTTTTTGTACAGCGCTCAGAAGAAAAAACGAACACTAAAATTCAAGCGTCCGCTAAAAAAATAAGAAGGGATATGATAAGTTTTAATGTCTCCTATTGTGTGTTTTCTTTAACACAATCGTCCGGAAATTGGATCACTCACTCAACCGGACCTGTTTACTAATACTGAAACAATAGCCAATCCGATTGAGTGATCATCCGGCTCCCCGCACCGTAAACTTCAATCAAAGCCCTCAGTCCGCTTACTCGGGGTCAAAGGATTTAAACGGAAGTACGGCACAGAAGTAACCAAAGTTCGTCCTAGAGTCATTTCATCGCGTTGTGCTCTAAATTTGGACAGGCAGGGCATTGGCAGAGGAAATGTAGGACTATTTCTTTTTTCCGCTGATCCCCACAGCTATGACAGAGTGTATTGTGAGGAATTCCTAGCTTAGCTGCATGCTCTCCTATTGGCCAGTGTCCGCTACAGATAGCTACGATCCTGACTATGTCTTGCCTGGGTCTGCATATCAGATCAAGTCTTGGGGATTTATTATTATAGGTGGGCCAAATCTTTCTAGATATAATGCAGTTGTTGATTCAAAATAGCTTTTTTGGCCTTTAGTCCACAAAAATTGGCGTTTCGTCCGGGTGATCTCACATGGGCTCAATAATTCAACAAGTCCATTAATAGTGCTTAAGTCTTCTACTTGGCTGATTTATTTCAGTAGTATGTATATAGAATTTGTATTATAAAAACCTTCATATAGAATAATGCAGTTGGTTTAACTGCTCCAACAACGGCTTGTTTCGTTTAGAAGAATTAGGAGAATATTGCCCTTCATAACTCCGAGCGGAATGTTGACTCCTTTCAGCAATTGAGTTATGAAGGGCTGATCCTTGCCTAGCCAGCTCATCCACCCGTTCATTCCCATTAATGCCACAATGTCCCGGAACCGGGTGAGAGTAACAATGTTGTTAATATTGATGCTAACAAGTTCATTCCGGCTTTGCCAATTGACAATTAATGTGTAAATCAAGTGATAAAAGGTGCAGAAAAACGCTTAAGGTATCAGCTGGGCAAGATCTTAGAACCTATGTGGTCCCAACGCTAGCAGTTCCTTGTACCTTTTCGAGTTTAACGATGTTATATGCTTTGGTAAGCGCGGGCCACGCTAGAATCGCACCATACGTGAGGATCGGTCGCACTACGGCTGTGTATGTGCATAAAATCATCTTAAATTAAAGACCTCAATTTTTACCAAAGGTTTTACTACAGGCGCAGAAATCTATGTATGCAGGCCTTCTTAACTTTTTCTTCAATATTCAGTTTGAAGTTAAACTTACGGTTTAGAATAACACCTAGTTGGAGTCGGAGTGGAGCGAACGGGTGTAACTTAGTGAGATATGAGAATTTAGAAGTGAGACTTTAAAAAAATTCGTCGGAGGGAGTCTAATCTGAGCAATCAGAGGTGTTCCCATTTTAAAAATATTTTGTCGCTTTTGTTGCCTTTAATGCATAGTGCATCAAGTCGCTTTTGATAAATTGATGTCTTTAAAATAATAATTTTTGACTGAATGTCCATATTTGTTGAACATTCCATCAGTCCATTAAGTCCATACAAGATTAAATTAAAACTTCATCGAAAAATTCGATCTTGCTACAGCTTCTGGATAAAGTATTGTAGATTAAAAGCGTCCAAGAGATTCTAACACTCCAGATAAATTTCTAGCAGGTAGGTATAGAATCTGTTATATCTACTACCCTAAACTAGTGAGATTAAATCCCTAAAGGTTTAAAATATATATAGTTATACTTAATTGCGTTGGAAAAATAAATAAATTCATAGGTTTAACTGAATTTGTGCATTTACAAAATTCAAACATTTGATGTATTTACTACCAGTGATTCCGAGAGATTTATCAATTTTCTTATAGAAAAACAAAAATTCTTTAATTTTTGTCATTTATCTTTTAAGCCCTATGGATATGTTCCTGAAGTGTTGCATCATCATCCCATGATTTTTCTAGCTTCAGAAAAATCGGACAATAAAGCCAAATGTTGGGATTCGATTTATTTAAGTGAAACTATTGGTAATTGGATATCAGACAAACTTTTAGAACGCATATGGAAATATCTCAAATGGCCATTGCTGTTTTTTCTTCTCTTCGTATTTTTGGGTCTCATCACATATACCTGCATAAATAGTAGAAACACCAGATCTATAAAATCAAATTGTTTAAATTTTACTACCAATACTAATTGCCTGATGATGGATGCTACTGAAACTGAAAATAACACAAATTCCATACAAAATGATGAAAAGATTTTAGAGACATATTCACAAACCGAAACTACATTTCAAGGTGATGAAGAAGAAAAGAATGAAGAAAAAGATGATGAAAAAGAAGACGAAAAGGACGTGGAAGCTTCAGAGGCTGTTTTAACAGGATCGACAACACTTCTTAGACCAATTATAGTTCCACAATTGACTCACTCTGGCTATAGGGAGAAGAATTATTTAGATAAAGTATCGAAGAATGATTATACAATTATTGAAAGAAAACCAGGACAGAAGTATGAAGAACCTATTGCAAATACAAGAATTCAAAAACCTTATGGCGTAGCAGAAACAAATCCAAGACCTCAAAGCCCTTATGGCCAAGAGAGTAGTATAGTTAAGGACACAAAGAATAAAACAGAAGGAATCAAAGTTATAGGATTCACTTCTGGTCATCAAAACAATTTCGGAATTCCCATTGAAGAAGACGAACGAATTTTAAGGCTACTTAATGATGAGCTCAGTAGGCTTGAAAAACAAACGGTAAGCTGAAGAAAATTCTAACAAAACATCTTTATCTCATATTTTGTTTGTTTGTTCATATTTAGGAAAATACGAATGTTGTAAATCGAACTGAAAGTTCTTTGATTGTATCGCCAACGGTTCCCCAAATTATACACGAAGTCCAAGAGTATGTCACTCCCAGCAGTAGGACTTTCGAGGAAATTCAATGCCAATCAACATCACTGCCAATGTGTCGAGGAGTTTTACAATACGATCTGACATCTTCCAATGCGAAAAGTTTATTTTTAAGTTCGTCAGAACTGGATGTTTTTGAAACCCTTATCGGGTCCAACTGCTCGGCTAGGGCAGGTGAATTTGTTTGTTCAAGTCTTGAGCCTGAATGTCGTCCAACACAAATAGGCATTCTGCAGCCCTGTAAAAGGATTTGCAAATGTATTTTAAACAGAAAAATATTTATTTATGTTTAGTTTCTGATTGTTTTTATTTTGTATTTCTTATTCAAGCCATTTTAGAGGCATGCTCTAGCTTAATTGCAAGCTCAGACATTCTTACATACACCTTTGACTGTGATAAATACCCAGATTCATATGATCGGAATGTGTGCGAAGATCCAACCCGAAGGAGTGATTGCTATGATAATGAATTCAGATGTGAAGATTTATCTTGTATTCCTAGCCAATGGCAATGCGATAATATAAAGGATTGCAGCGAAGGTGAAGACGAATTGGGTTGTCTTGTTTGTAGTCCCGAGGAGTTCCGCTGTCGATCCAACGAAAAATGCCTTACGGACGAATATAGGTGTGATAAAACTGAAGATTGTGATGATGGCTCTGATGAACATGATTGTTTTTCGGAAAATTATGAAACTGAAGACCCACAATTGTATCCGAGAATCTTCTCATTTGCTAGTTTTCTCTTGCCGAATTACACAAGTGAGAATACTTTTACTGCTATCGCAGATGAAGACCGTTTAGCTGCTGGTAGTGAACTCAACGAATCGTTGGCATCAGCAAGCGCAAGCAATATCCTGCATAGAATTACCACTCCTGACGAAATCAAAATGGTTTCATTGAATATTTCGAAGAATTTAGGTAAGAACGTACATATGTATGAATATTAATTAACAATAGCAAAACCAAACCTATGATATTATTAGTTGTGTAATGTTTTTGCTGATCAACAAAAATTACTATATTTTAAGTAAAAATTTTGGAGAGAGCTAAAACATTTTGAATAAGAATTTTCCCGATCGAACCGTTTAATTAGAAAATAATACTGCCAAATCAATTCGATGTATGTACATATGTATTTGTTTTAAAAAATTTCTATCACATCAATCTTTTTCAAAAAACCCAATTTTCCTTAAATAACCATTTTACGTATTGGAACCCAGCCTCATAATTGTTCTGTCATATCCAGTTTTCGAAATATATTAACGTAAGGTTCAAAAGCACCGGATTTTGGACATATTCCATAGATTTAAGGATTTTTCCAAAAGGAATAAACAGTTTTGAAGAGAAGAATTATAACGTAATGTGATAACCTTATACATACAAACATTAAACCTGATAAGCTGATGTGACGAACAAAATCTTAAGATCTGTATTAAGTGTTACAAGAGATATAATATTCCTTTTATGTTTGAAAAACTGGAATAAGTATTTTCATAGAAAGAATGTCATTGAAAATATTCCCGTTTTAGAAAACTAGAAACATTTCTTTTCCATACCAAGTTCGTCTGTTATGCCCTGCATTTAGGTCGCGATGCATAAACGAGGTTGCAGCTACTCATTGCATTGTGCCGAAATACTACTGGAGAAATACAAGTAAGCTAACTCATCAATATTGTTTCGACATTGCAATTGGCACAAGAGAGAAAC
This sequence comes from Chrysotoxum bicinctum, assembly GCA_911387755.1. NCBI lineage: Eukaryota > Metazoa > Arthropoda > Insecta > Diptera > Syrphidae > Chrysotoxum > Chrysotoxum bicinctum. The sequence continues at coordinate 66,162,699 of OU426990.1, read as the reverse complement.
AACCTCAAAATGCTTGGAAAACATTATTGGTTTCATCCTCTAGACTAGAAGAAGGTATACAGACAGTTATTAAATAAAAGAATTTTTTGACAAACTATTAAAACTATTCTCAAAAATCTCTGTCCTATGTGCAATTAAAAAATATCCTTTCCATTTAAAAATTCAAATGAAGGAAAGTATAAAAATGACGGAAACTTTATTTAAACCTTTCCAATTATAGCCAACTTCCAGGATAGCAAAGAAATTATGATGACAAGTGATTCCGAAAATAAAATGAAGATTTCTCATAACAGCAGTAGCACCAATGTTACCGAAATAAATAAAAATGAAAGCAAAATTGAATTAACAACGACATCTCCGTCCTCGTGTTCTGGAAATGAGCTTAGATGTGTGAGTGGAAAATGCATCACAGTTGATCAACTTTGCGATAAGGTAAGTAAAAGTTTACATGAATCTCAACCGAATATGAAATTGATTTTTTGAATAAATTAAAGGTAATGGATTGCCCTGATGGAGAAGATGAACTTATGTGTTCCTATGAAGAACGTCCGAAACCTAAAAAGCCTTAACAACAAACAAAACGATAAGTGGTGCTGATAAACAAGGAATAGAAGTGTTAGATTTATTTAAATAAGATGTATTTATGTAAATATTTAGGAAGGCTTTTATATTAAAATTGTCAAATAATGATTATTCTATCATTTATGTACATACAGAAAATCACAACTTTGCATTTGAATATATTTTTATTAAAGTAATTTTAAATTAAAAAAAAATGTTGTATAAATGATGGTACGTGTATGTTGGATTGACAGATTATATATAAAAAATTAAAACTCTCCTTGGGTTAAGATCTGGACTGCGTGATGGCCATGGCCAAACTGGGGTGCCAGCACGTAACTTGATACAATCGAGCATTGTCGAGCTTCGTAACTGATGCCTCCCCAAACTATATTATAGACCCACTGTTTCAATTATCGTGCATGTAGCGAACCTTTCGTTTTTTCGCCTGTAGACACGCTGACGTCCATCTGGACCTCGTTGACCTATTCTGCTTTCGTCTGAGAATAGGACGTACCTACATTCCTCTGCAGTCCAGTTAACATATTCTCGCGCAAAACGACGTCTAGCTGTACGGTGCCCTGGGAGCAATTCTTGGGGCGCGCTCGTCGGAAAGCTATGTCATTCAATTCTGCCAACCCTTTTCTGATGGTGCGTTCACTCACACTAAAATTCCTCACCTCAAAAAGACGTGTACGAGCTTCAGTAGCGGTGCAAAACCGATTTCTCAGTATGTTGCTGACAATAAACACAAAGCGATCATCCCGAGCTGAAGTGCATCGATGGCGACCTTGGCCTGGCCTCCTCGTGTATGAGCCAGTTTCCCGAAATCGTCTGATGGCATCCCCAATCGCAGTTTTAGGTACACCAACGTAAATTTACCGATATTTACTTTTACTTAACTGAAACAATATTAAAAAAACGCTTAAATTGTAAAAAAAAAAACGCTTCGATGACACAATTTAATGGGGCAAAATAAGTGTTTTAGTGTTTTGCGAAAATATCCGTTAAACAAAAAAACAAATATGTAAGTAGATAAATCATAGTGAGCTTAAAGAGTCAGGGTGACTAAAAATGTAAGTGGTCAGATAATTGTGCCTGTGAGTGTACGAGTATATCATTTGTATTCATTTTGTATTCATACTCTGTTTCTTAGGAAAATTAAAAAAGGGTTTCTTGATCTTTAATCTAAATCAGAAGCAAAAGCAACTATGTTTTACATACAAATTTATTTGTTGTTTCTTACAAATTATGTACATTTTGTATTAAACTAATAAATATATTTTATAAAATCTACTATCACCATGTTACAATGACATGGCTTTGTTTGTGCGTTCTGTTTGTAAAAATTAAATACAAATTTTGTAAATATATATAAGGCACTTTTTCGATTTGTAGAAATGGCATATAAATACAAAAATAAAACTCAATCGGGTGCTATCAATAACCAATTCTTATTTTCGCAACAACCAGTGCTTAACAAATATATATGTATGTGTAAGCTTATTTTTTTTTTTAAATCGGCATAGCACCAAATTAGCTTGAAGAAATAAACTATATAGCTAAGATTTTCCAAAATACAATTGCGGAATGAGAATGATCGTTTGATAAAACTGTTAACAAAAATAAAACATCTATTTTATAAATATTATTTTTTAAAATTTGGCACTATTGTGTGCAGCTTAAATGCATATCAATACAGCTCGATATACAAATATAAACGCGTGAGTTAATACCACCATGGCATACAGAAAAAAACGTATTGTACACATACAAAAATATCTTAATATCTTAACTAATATGCGTTGATTTAATCAATTCGACAAGATTCTGATAATCGGGATCGTTTGCAAAGAAATCGGTTAAATAGCGAAAGGTTGGCCGATCTTTGGGCTTGTAATTCCAGCAATTCTCCATTATTTTGTAAACATTATCCGGGCATTTGAGTGGTTTTTGTAAACGTTGCCCACTTTCAATCAGTTCAATTGCATCGACTCCCCTTATATCACCGTATGGTGGATCTCCCAATGAAAACATTTCCCACAATGTAACTCCGAAAGACCAAACATCACTTGCATGTGAAAAATACCCATTGTTATAGCTTTCAGGAGCATACCTTAAAATTGATATTTAAATAAGCCTGTTTATTTTTTATTAAATATTGGAATTTACCATTTTATTGGCCACTTTCCACCTTGAGTTGCCTGATAGCAATCCTTATCTTTACCCATTGCTCTGGAAAGTCCGAAATCGCTTATTTTAGCTTGATTTCTTGATGCAAGTAAAATATTTCTAGCAGCCAAATCTCTATGGACAAAATGTTGCGATTCTAAGTAATTCATTCCTGAAAATAAATAAATAACAAATATAGTTTAAAATAAAATGCACGACTGGATCGCACGAACTTGCTCTTATGTAAAAGTACTTTGGAATTTAAGATACATTTTATAAATATAAAACATGGATTTAATGAGATAATAATGTTCAAATGCATAAAATTGCCGTCTGATTTCTAGAAAAGTATGAATTTATGCAAACAAACTTTTCGTTTTATTATTAAATACATTTTTTATATAAAAAATTTCCTTCAAATTTTTTAAGAAAAAAATATGGGATGCGAATTTTAAGTATTTAATAATATTGATCTTAGGAAATAATTTCAAAAAAATAATTGTTCATAGGTTTTGAAGATATTGATTTTTCCAAAATTTTTTTTTTTTTTTTTTAAAAACCCAACAAATATTTTTTCGAATATTTTTATAAACTATATTATTTTAAACTTAAGGAGAATCCTGCTGAAAATTTTTGGTTAAAATCCTTAGAGCCGTTAATGAGAAAGTCAAAAATAAAAAAAAACGGTTCTATGACAGGTACCGTTAATAACATTTTGCCCCAAAATTTTTTTTGACCAAAATGTAGTCCATGTCCATAATATCACACCTAATTTTTTTATCAAAATCGTTAGAGCCGTTATCGAGATAAATAAGATTTTGCATTACGGGTGTATGGGGGGGTACCCTTAGTCTTGGAGCTAAAAAAAAAATTTCAATTTCTCCTCTAGGGAATCACCAAAGACTCTTAACTACCGAGATTGAAAGAAATAGGTCCAGTGGCTTAGGCTGTAGTGAGAGGTACAGACATACAGACACACTGAAACATGTTTTTTGTGTACTAAATTTTCCTTAAAATTTTCATAAAAAAAATTGTTACGCAAATTGTTAGTATTTAATAAAATACATTTTAAAACGTAATTTAAAAATTTAATCGTGTATCGGTTTTCAAGATATCGAATTTTCAAAAAAAAAATAGTATTATTTTTTTTTTAAATCCAAAAACTATTTTTTCGAAAAAAATTTTAGTTTATACTTTTTAAAATGCAAATGAGCTCCTGTATAAAAATTTCGGTAAAAATCGCTAGAGCCGTTAGTGAAAAAATCGAAAATCAAAAAAACGGTTCTATGACAGGTACCCCTAATAACATTTCCCCTCAAATTTATTTTGACCAAAATGTAGTCCATGTCCATAATATCACACCTAATTTTTTTTATCAAAATCGTTAGAGCCGTTTTCGAGATAAATAAGATTTTACATTACGGGTGTATGGGGGGTACCCTTAGTTTTGGAGCTAAAAAAAAATTTAATTTCTCCTCCGAATCACCGAAGACCCCTAAGTACCGAAATACCTTCAGTAGTTTAGGCTGTAGTTCGAGGTACAGACATACAGACAGACAGACGGAATTGTCGGACCCACTTTTTTCGTCTTCGCTATCATCGTAATGTCAACTTTGATCAAAATCTCGAGTTCGATTTTTTTTTCAAATGCAGAACTTGCCCTATAGTACCTATATCGCAAGTAAAAATGAGCTCAAAAGTAAAATGGAGATAAGTTAGGTAAATTGAAGCCATTTGCATTACGCATACGCGATTACATAAAATACGCATTGTATACGCACTACAAATATATTTCAAGCAGGTCATGGTGAGCTTTATAATATTTTTATTTTAACAAAAACATTGGGATAAGGGTTGATTATGCACAGTTTCAAAATTGGCAGTCTTGCAGAACTTCATATATATATGAAGATTAATTCTGTACATTTGATTGATTAATAAAATGCACGACTGGATCGCACGAACTTGCTCTTATGTAAAAGTACTTTGGAATTTAAGATACATTTTATAAATATAAAACATGGATTTAATGAGATAATAATGTTCAAATGCATAAAATTGCCGTCTGGTTTCCGGAAAAGTATGAATTTATGCAAATAAACCTTAAAAAATCGTTTTATTATTAAATAAATTTTTTATATAAGAAATTTCTCTAAAATTTTTCAATAAAAAAATGTGGGATGCGAATTTTAAGTATTTAATAATATTGGTTTTAGGAAATAATTTCAAAAAATAATCGTTCATAGGTTTTGAAGATATTGATTTAAAAATTTTTTTTTTTTTTTAAAACCCAATAAATATTTTTTCGAATATTTTTATATACAATATTATTTTAAACTTAAGGGGACTCCTGCTAAAAATTTTGGGTTAAAATCCTTAGAGCCGTTAATGAGAAAGTCGAAAATAAAAAAAACGGGTCTATGGCAGGTACCCCTAATAACATTTTGCCCCAAAATTTTTTTTGACCAAAATGTAGTCCATGTCCATAATATCACACTTAATTTTTTTTATCAAAATCGTTAGAGCCGTTTTCGAGATAAATAAGATTTTGCATTACGGGTGTATGGGGGGTACCCTTAGTTTTGGAGCTAAAAAAAAAAATTCAATTTCTCCTCTAGGGAATCACCGAAGACCCTTAACTACCGAGATTGAAAGAAATAGGTCCAGTGGTTTAGGCTGTAGTGAGAGGTACAGACATACAGACACACTGAAACATGTTTTTTGTGTACTAAATTTTCCTTAAAATTTTTATAAAAAAAATTGATATGCAAATTGTTAGTATTTAATTAAATACATTTTAAAACGTAATTTAAAAATTTAATCTTGTATCGGTTTTCAAGATATTGAATTTTCAAAAAAAAAACTGTATTATTTTTTTAAAAATCCAAAAACTATTTTTTCGAAAAAATTTTTAGTTTTTATTTTTTTAAATGCAAAGCATCTCCTGCATAAAAATTTTGGTTAAAATCGTTAGAGCCGTTGGTGAGAAATTCGAAAATCAAAAAAACCGTTCTATGACAGGTACCCCTAATAACATTTCCCCCCAAATTTTTTTTTCACCAAAATATAGTCCATGTCCATAATATCACACTTAATTTTTTTTATCAAAATCGTTAGAGCCGTTTTCGAGATAAATAAGATTTTGCATTACGGGTGTATGGGGGGTACCCTTAGTTTTGGAGCTAAAAAAAAAATTTCAATTTTTCCTCTAGGGAATCACCGAAGACCCTTAACTACCGAGATTGAAAGAAATAGGTCCAAGGGTTTAGGCTGTAGTTCGAGGTACAGACATACAGACACACTGAAATATGTTTTTTGTGTACTAAATTTTCCTTAAAATTTTTATAAAAAAAATTGATATGCAAATTGTTAGTATTTAATTAAATACATTTTAAAACGTAATTTAAAAATTTAATCTTGTATCGGTTTTCAAGATATTGAATTTTCAAAAAAAAACTATTATTTTTTTAAAAATCCAAAAACTATTTTTTCGAAAAAAATTTTTAGTTTATAGTTTTTAAAATGAAAAGCGGCTTCTGCATAAAAATTTTGGTTAAAATCGTTAGAGCCGTTGGTGAGAAATTCGAAAATCAAAAAAACCGTTCTATGGCAGGTACCCCTAATAACATTTCCCCCCAAATTTTTTTTTAACCAAAATATAGTCCATGTCCATAATATCAAACCTAATTTTTTTTATCAAAATCGTTAGAGCTGTTTTCGAGATAAATAAGATTTTGCATTACGGGTGTATGGGGGGTACCCTTAGTTTTGGAGCTAAAAAAAAAATTTCAATTTTTCCTCTAGGGAATCACCGAAGACCCTTAACTACCGAGTTTGAAGAAAAAACGTTTGGTAGTTTAGGCTGTAGTTCGAGGTACAGACATACAGACATACAGACATACAGACAGACAGACGGAATTGTCAGACCCACTTTTTTCGTCTTCGCTATCATCGTAATGTCAACTTTGATCAAAATCTCGAGTTCGATTTTTTTTCCAAATGCAGAACTTGCCCTATAGTACCTATATCACAAGTAAAAATGAGCATACTAGACAAGGCACCACTAAAAGTCTGATGGTCGATTTGGCACTTGTGAAATAGCTATAACTCTTGTTGTTTCATTTAAAAATGTTTATTGCTATTTGATTTATTTATCCTATCTCCTGAACTGTCGTATTTTCGAGTATTGAAGTTAAATTTGTATTGATAAATTGGATTGACAAGATTCCATTTATTTTTCGAGTACAAAACCATAGTAAGGACAGGATAAACCCGGAAAGAAAGGATTATCTCGTTTGTCGTGTATAAAACTCATATACAAAAAATCCACTTACCACAAGCAATCTGCGACGCCCATATCTTTAGTTCACAATTTGGATTGATTTTTATTGAATTTTCAATTATAAAATGCAACATAGATCCAAGCGGCACCATCTCTTGCACCATCATCAAACTCTTTCCCTTCGAAATTCCAATCAATTGGACAATACAATGATGTTTAAGTCTGATCATTACAGACGCTTCACGTAAAAATTCTTGTTTATTACTACGACATTGCTCATCGCGGAGTGTTTTTATTGCAATTGGACATCGAACCTCAACTTTGGAATCAGGATCTTTTCTGATCAAGTAACCTTTATACACAGAACCGAATTCTCCTTCTCCAATGATATGTTCCAGCTCTAAGCAGTCTTTTGGTATGAAATAGTTCAATTTAGCTCGACTGTTTTCAGACATTCCAGATACTGAACTCATTTGACGATTGAGTAAGCCGTTAAATTCACTATCATTACTCGCCGTCGACATAACCGAGTCCAGTCGCTCAGGGTGCATTGAAAATTCACGCAATTCAGCAGCAGATTCTTCGAGTAGTTTTGTAGTTTCCTCAGAAGATGGCATATCTATGAATTTGCGAATATCCTGCGTCGGCACATATCCCTCAGAATTCAGTAATGGAAACGTCCTATAATTTAACATTCTATAAAAGAGAAGTTATGTATTAAAAGGCTACTTACTTCATGTTAATTGGAGGAGGAGCATCTACGAAATAGTCACTCTCCTCCTCGCCACGTTCACGATCGATGAGCACGTCGGTTTTTGTAAAATACTCCACCTCTTCTTCAGTCTTTGAATCAACATTTGATACAGCAGTCTCATCAACTTGTTGCTCAGTTGTTTGTACTTCTGGTACAACTGAATTATTTTGTGGAACATTATAAAGAGTATCATTAGGTGTTGTTGGGGCAGCTGGCGTTGAAATGGGTGAATGAAGAAAGTCTGTTGAAAAGGACAAATTATTCATTATAGATCCTGCTTTCTGTAAATCATCGACAATATTAATTTTCTTCTTCGACTCTTTTTCTAGTTTCTCCTTGTCTGCTTTCGAAGGAGAACGAATTTTAACTTTACGCAAACTTTTCATTCCATCGATTATGACATTTCTTTTGGCAGGTTTAAGACTTCGAAAAATCAACATGTCCCGCTTATCTTTTTGTTTTTTTGGACTTGCCCCTAGCATAATGCAATCATCGTTTTCAAAAAGACCAACACGATTCATAGCATCATCACCGGGATGGCTTACATTTTGTGTACATAGTGAAAGTTGCTGTTGCATGCTATGTTTCTTTGACATAGCTTTAGGCATTGTGCTGAATAGCGGTAATGGAGGCTTCGGTTTGGGTGGAACTGGGTGTCGTAGATTAACCGGCAAACCATCAGAAAATAAACTAAAATGCTCGACCAAGTGTTCCAGTGAAGGCAAGAGTGGTCCTTCATCAATATACAAGCAATTTTGCTAAAACAAAAATTGGGAAAATTAAGTACGCACAATGCAATTATGATTAAATTATATTTTAGAAATACAAACCGATTGTTGTATGAGAAAATTCTTGGGTGTGTTATTTTGGCACAACATTGTCAATACATATCCATGACGAATTGAACTTCGAATTAAAAATATACCCGACTTGTCTTTTGGACTTGAGACTTCTGAAATATCTAAACCATCACTGGGTTCAGGGATACTTGATGATGGTTCTTCATGGTCTTTTTTATGATTGTCATTATTTGGATCAAAGTTTGCGGCATATTCTAGCAAGACCTTTATGGCCTCTTGTCGTTCTAATGTACCATGATACCATTGATGCTTGAATGTTGTGGCCGGTGGTGGTTTATAGTTTGATAAATATTCTACAACCTCAATTCGATTCATTTCTTTGGATAAATCTATAGGAAACTCGCCAGACTCTGTACGTGGTAAATGGGGTGCGTGAGCAGCTATTAGTTCTTTGACAGCATTCAAATTTCCATGGCGTGCTGCATCGTGCAGTGGAACATATCCACTGTTTATGTTGCGTACTTGAATGTTCGCTTTGGCTGCAATTAACGTTCGCACGAAGGATGCTGATTTTGTTCGACAGGCATACTGGAATTCAAGAGATGATGATTGTTAAGTTTTCGTTTAGGTATTTTGTTTGAAACGACTGTAACTAAATACAAATTATAGCAACAATTGGTACTTCATAAAGGTTTATTTTTATTCTTTCACTTTGTAATTTAAGTATACAGAGAAAGGGTACACTTTAATATTATGTTCTCATTTTTTAGTTGTTTGTCGAAAGTTATGGACCTAAATTGCTTAAAATCCTTGGTACTTCAGAAAACTGAGTGTTACTTATAAACTCTCTCCACAATAAACGCGTTGACTCAGCAAACGTTCGAAGTTCTTTGTGCAATCTTGTTGAATCATATGACTCAAAGCTCCGAAGAATATTTTTGAGTTAATATCTGGAGAAGATTTGCAAGCAGAAAACTCAAAGATACGCTTTACAAAGACACAAAGAGGCGAGACCAATTGAAGGGCCGTTCCTTTCTTTATTCATATATAATATGCCTTAAAAAAAGTAAAATCACTTTAGTTAAAATGGTGATAAGGACGTATGAATAAGAACACTAAAGTTTTGCAGACGGCGCGCGTAGATTGTGCTTGTTTATGAATTGGTATATATAGCCTTTCAATAATTTTCAGATAAAGGCATTCAAAATAAAATCTTCCTAATAACTGAAGTTTTAGTAAGTTAGTTTAGTTTAGTTGCACTTTGTTTGCATGAGATAAGCAAAAATGTATTTAGCCTTCTGTTAGTCAACGGCCTTGGCTTTGATGAAAGCATCGCTTCCAACCGTGTGCTGTTGACATGTGTTTCTTCTGTTGTTCTTTCTTTCTGTCTGTTTTTCTCTGTTGTAATGTCTAAGCCGATGGCCTCAGTTGCCAGTGCTTTCAGTGTCTCTACTTCGTAGATTTATCTACGAAGTAGTGTAATATGTAATGTAATGTATTTAGCCTTCGAATTTCGGCGACAAAAGAAGCAACAAAGACTAGCAGCCACGGTCTCTATTCTATTCTATATTCTATTTCGAGAATATGTATATAGTAGGATACAAAAGGAGTGCGAAAGGAGTATTCTGAACATCCAAACGAATACGATCTGACCACAGCTCTCTCAAGTAAAGTTGGGTTAATCAGCATTATATCATTTTCATAATAAATGATCACCTCTGGCACTTATTTTTTTACAATATTACATTTAAGAACTTGGCGATACTTACATGCAACGGAGTATTGCCAGTGCTGTCCATACAGTTTACATTTACATTGGCATTTAGCAACAATTTTAAGATTTCCTCGCTGCTATAAAGTGCAGCTAAATGAACTGCAGTTTGGCCGTCTTGATTCTTGGCATCAACATTTCGATAGCCACACTTCAGCAATTCTGACACAACGGTCTGATTTGTTTCCTTAGTTGCACGATGTAACAGGTTTGTTGTTCCATGACTTCTAGAGTCATTAGGTGGTAGATCTTTCTTCACCAACTGAGTAAGTTTAGTTACTAAACCATTTGCAGCTTCCCTGTAATAGTCGACCAGAGATTCCAAGCCGTGCATGATTTTAATTTTATCGTCAATAGAAAAGAAGGCATCTTCGCCATGTCTGCGAATTTGATAATGACACACCTCCTCCTAAGAAAAAATAATATTAAATACATAGATAGGATGCTTTAGAGATGGCTTCAACCGCACTTACATTATACAAGACCGATAGGACAAAATCTCCTAAAGCGGTGTTACTTTCACGCACAAGAAAAGCTCCATTTTCTCGATTTTCTAAAAATTAAAATTGGGGTTGGGTTTGAATAAAGCGGAATCTAGGAATGATTTATGCCTTAAAGAACACACATACATACCTTCTTTGAGGATTTCTTCTGCTCGTTCTCTTGAAATCTTTCCGTGGAACCAGAACAAGTTTTCGTCTCTACTCATGACAATTAAAATTATTTATAGCATTTGTTAATAATTTCGTTTGAAAACTTTGTATTTTAAACAAAAATCACAATTTCAATCATTTGACTTCGTGTAGAAATTTAACAAATAAAGGAATTCAGGAATCAACAAGACTTGTGAGATTTTGGTTGTTTTTTATTTTGTGAAACACTTAACAAAGAAATAAAACATAAAAATTACTTTTCTACGTGAAGAGTTAAATGACAATTTACACATAAAATCTGTCAACATTCAATGCATCAGAAAAAAAGTTTAATTTACCAATTTATAACTTTTGTTCTGTTTTTGTTTCTGTGACGTATTTAAGAAGTTTTTCATATAGGAGGAAAAGAGAATGTATATTATTTCATTTGTTCTTTGTTGCACTTGCATACAACACTACTCGTTTCGCTCTAATTGTGTTGTACATTTTTGACAGTTGAAAGTGTTATACAGAAAAGGTGTGTTCTCATTGCAAGAAATTAGTTTTTGTTCCAAAATTTCCTACTCCAATCCTTGTTCCCACTTGAACCAATATCATGCAAATTTTCAAGGCGTCAATTTAAGAATTGTCAACTAGATGAGTAAGGCTAGGCGCGCACATTCAATTTTTAGTTTCGAAACTGCTTGGTTCGAGCAACTAAAAAGTTTGTGTTTTGACACAAACTAAACGATTGCCTAAAATAAGTTCGCTATTTTGTGTAATATATAATCATATGCACCTGTGCGGACATTCAACCAAATAGTTGATCTGTTTTCTATAAGCAACCAAACAGTTGTGCATCTAAAAATTGAATGTTCGTGCTTAGCCTAAAAGCCCAAGAGAGAAAAGTGTAAATGTGACTGAAGTATTGCATGTGCGTGCTGCTCTATCAACTGGTGATTAAACCTAGCCAAAATGCTTGTCCAACAACAAAGAAAGTGACCGAAATTTGGGAAGTTTTCTAATACTAATGTTCCCACTAAACTGAAAACTAAAATTTCAGTTGAAAAATGTTGGTATTTCATTGAGATTTCGTTGAAATCCAGAGTTTTCACTGAGATTTAGTTTAAGAGTCCGATTCTCCCCAAAGTCAGTGATGCCTCACAAGTCACAAGAAGAGGTGAAAATGATTTTGTGACTTTTTCGAATTCTGCCGCTCAGTCACAACTTGTGAGAGTCACAAAAACAATCTAAACTGTGATCTCCTTCAGAGCAGGTCACAACTCATAAATTTTCAAAGTTTCTTGGATTGACATTCAGTAAGAACATTTTCTACATTTGTGAATAATTGTGAGAACACGAAAATGGAAGTGGACTTTGTTTTAGTGAATATTTTTGCTGATCTTTTCCACAAAAAAGAAAAGTAATATTATTACATAAACAAAAATTTCTTTAAGAAACTAATCGTATCAAGAAGTTTAAAGCGTCGACGGCTTTAAGAACATTGAGAGATACAAATGATCCATTCGCTCTCCAAAACAATACATTTATAAAGTTTTTTCACGTTCCGAAAACTTTATGCAGTCGCCACGATTTTTTTCTTCTGAAAATGTTATATTTACATATTATTTAATCATTTTATTGTTTAAAAATTATGTTACCTTGCATTTTGTAATTTCTTCGTTTTGAATAATTAGCTGTTCAAATAATGACACTTAAGAATCTTACCATGCTGTGGTGAGTTTTGTTGTGAGTTTTCTTGTGACGATTAGGGGGAGAATACCAAAATGTTATCGAATCACAACAATCCTCACAAGGAATAGTCACAAGAGCTTGTGACTTGTGACTCCTCACAAGGGGGAGAATCGGGCTGTAAATCTCCATGAAATCTTGTTCCATTAATTTGACATATCAAAAGATATTTTAAACGGCTTCCTTTCGTTTGCATGGATGCTATTACTCATGATGGTTTAAACGCAGGTTTAAATAAAAAGAATTAAAATATTTAACTTTTATATTTTATTAAAAAAAAGAGTTTTTTTTTAATCGCGTCCTCACTCGCCAACGTCTATATTTAAAAAGCCCCGATTCAGCAGCCCTCTGTCGATTGTCTGGTTTACTAAACGTGCATTCAGCCACCAAATTTGATGATGGACGTGTTCCACTTATTGAAGAGTAGGTTACAGCTCGGCCTCTCCTGGCCCTTCACCGTCCTCGGTGTCATCATCCGTTTCGCTATCATCGACCTCAATGCCATCTAGGTCTGGTGCGGCCAAACAGAATGATCTCATCTTCTCCGCTGTGAATACTGAGTTAAACGGTTTAGTAGATCTCTGCATGCCAGGGATGTCCTGAATGACATACCTGTCGTGGTCCAAAACTCGTGTCACAATATACGGACCCTTATATTTAGGCTCCAGCTTCCTTGACATGCCTGTCGATGGCGGTTCGTTTTCGATGAGTACGATGTCATCTTCTTTAAATGTCTGAGGCTTAGAATGTTTGCTATCATACCGTATCTTCCAGGCGTCTTTGCATCTTTCAATATTTTCCAGCGCTTGTTGTCGTTTAATTAACATTGGCGTTTCCTCTCCTGTTGAACATTCATCGCTGATAGCATCAATAATTATGTTCATCTGAGAGTCCCTCAAATCGAAGTCAAATAAAAGTTGATTTGGTGTAAATCCAGTTGTTGAGTTTATTTGAGTGTTCACAGTCCACTGAAGATTTTCCACTTCCAAATCCCAATCTTGGTCTACTTCTACGACGGTCCGAAGAAATGACAAGATAGTTCTGTTCGCGCGTTCAACTTGTCCGTTGGCTCTCGGAGTCCTAACGGCGTTCTTAACATGTTGTATGTTATGTGCTTGACAGTAGTTCGTAAAAGATCTTGAAGTGAAGCTCGTACCTCGACCCGATATAATTTTCATTGGTGTTCCAAAATAGGATCGTAGCTCGTTCAATATCCTTAAGACTGGTTGCGTTTTTGTCGTGCGAACAGGTTTAACGATGAGATATTTCGTAAAAGCATCTGAGATAGCAACAATGTACTGGTTTCCTTGTCGGCTTTTAATAAACGGTCCCAGATGATCAATGTGAAGCGTACGAAAAGGAATCGGGTCGGTATTCGAAATATAAAGCTCTCCGGGATTTCTCCCACCAGTACACTTGTTATACTGACAATTAATACATGCGGCGAGATACTCTTTCACGTATACTTCTTCATCTTAGGAAACCAAAAATGTCTTTGGATTCGTTGCATCGTCTTATCTAGTCCGAAATGACCATTGTCATCATGTGCGTACATTACTATACGCCAACGAATAGCTTTTGGAATCACCAACCTATTGTGTTCTCCTACTCGTCTGTACAATCGGTTCTTCATCACTATATAATCCTTAGATAACTGCTTCCACTGATCTGAGTATCTTCCATCAGTAATAATCCGGAGAATCTCGGCTATCTTCGGGTCATTCATCTGCATTGTAGCTATGAAGTCACTATTATTCATATCTATTTTCATTATGCTGCTTCGAACAATGTCGGGTTCCTTTGCTTCACTGAGTGGTGCACGGCTGAGTGCGTCGACGTGTCGCATTCGGTCAGCGCTTCGGTGCTCCATTTGAAAATCAAATTCTTGTAATTTGAGCCACCAACGAGCAATTCGTGTCACCAGCTCCTTACTTTGTTTTGTTGTCGTAACAGCAGCACAATCCGTAACCACTTTGAATGGCTTCCCAAGCAAGTAGATTCGAAATCGTTCCAGTGTCTCAACTATCGCCAAAACCTCTAGTTCATGGCTGTGAAACTTCTGTTCGTTGTCGGTGCAATGTCGACTGTAATAAAATACAGGCCGGAAAGCCTTCCCATCCTTTGACTGCATCAGAATCCCTGCTAAACCAATGCTACTCGCATCAGTATGTACCTCGTGGATGCGTCTTGGATTGTAAATGTCGAGCACAACATCAGAACTAAGAATAGTTTTCAGTTTCTCGAATGCTTTTGCCTGTTCTTGTTCCCATACAAAATCAGCGGTCTTACAAAGAAGTTTTGTTAGTGGGCGAGATATGGCCGCATAATCCTGAACAAACTTCCTAAAATATCCAGTAAGGCCAAGGAATCTTCGTTCTTCGTGTATATTTTCGGGTTTCCGAAAATCAATTATCGATGACAATTTTTCTCTTCCAGGGCGAATACAATTTTCCGTCACTCGATGCCCCAAGAAAACAATTTCAGTTGCCAAAAATGTGCACTTGTCAATTCGAATTGTAAGTCCACTGTCACGAATGATTTCTAACAATTTGGCCAACCTATGAAGTCCTTCCTCGATCGTGTTGCTAGGAACTATGATATCATCGATATACCCCATAGCTTCATTTGGTTTCATCTTTGAAAGAATTTTATTTACCATGCTTTGAAAAACGGACGGTCCATCTACAACACCGTATGGCATGCAATTATATTCGTAAATTGCGTCAAATGTGCTAAATGCCGTATATTTCTTACAACTTTCCTCGATCTCTATCTGATGGTATCCTGAGAGCAAATCAATGGTAGTAAAATATTTACTATCTGCAAGTCGAGATAAAATTTCTTCAACTACCGGCATCGGAAAACTATGTTTAACGGTCATGGAATTCAATTTCCTAAAATCGACGCATAGGCGATCCTCCCCATTCTTTTTTGGAACTAATACCACTGGCGACAAATAAGGAGAATCACTATGCCGGATAATATTATATCTCAGTAGTTCCGCAATTATTTCGGTAACAATTTCTCTTTTTGCAAACGGAATTCGATAAGGTCGTTGCTGAAAAGGAACATTCGATGTCAATTCAATTTTCATTTTCATGAAATTACACCTTCCTAACTTAGCAATCGAATTAGCAAAACACATTGAGAAAGTCGTCAAAATATTATTTAGTTTTTCGTATTGATCTTCGTTTAGCTCGGAACAAATGTTTGCTTCAGATCGTTCAATTCGGCATT
This sequence comes from Chrysotoxum bicinctum, assembly GCA_911387755.1. NCBI lineage: Eukaryota > Metazoa > Arthropoda > Insecta > Diptera > Syrphidae > Chrysotoxum > Chrysotoxum bicinctum. The sequence continues at coordinate 66,146,738 of OU426990.1, read as the reverse complement.
TACCCTTCTCAATTATAATTTTGTTGTTCTCTTGGCAAAGAATATCGGTACCAAGGAGAACATCCTGACCAAGCAAATCATCATCTACCACATGCAACTCGGTTTCAAATTCATGAGTATCCAATTTCATTTTACAACTAATTTTATATCTACAGATAAACTCACCTCCAGCGAATCCCTTCAAGATTTTATCGGCACTGGATTGAATACTAGAGACCTCCTCTGCTTTCGACTTGGCAATCAACGAACAAACACTGCCAGGGTCGACGAGGGCCTTTACTTCGTGAATGTTGTTGAGAATAATCTTCTTGATGATAATTGGAGCGGACTCTTCTTCTACGTGTTCAATTTTGTTGACGTTGCTTCTCGTTGACTGGTTACAAACTGCAGCTACATGTCCAGGACGTTGACACTTTGTGCAGCGGTCTCTCTTTTGTGGCTTTATGCAATCAATGGAACGATGACCTGGTTCGTTACAGTTGTAACATCGCAGATTAAACTTCGTCGGTCGTGTGTTGTTTTCTGGTGGCTTTTCGGGAGCTGCTCTGCGAGTCGCAAACTCAACTTTTACGGTTGGAGTAGAGCCTTTGAAATCGTATGCTCTAATTGACTTGAGCAGATCTAACAACGACACAAAATGATGTCCAGACAAAGCGTGTTGCATCTTGTTGTCTCTTAACCCTCTTATGACATATGTTATGATCGCATTGTCCTTTAGGCCAGCTTTTCTTCCAATTCCTACCATTTCATAATAGAAATGCTCTGGACTTTGGTTCGGGTTTCGAAACGAGTTTGCCATATCAAGATGGACGTCGGCATCATTTGAATCATTCGGGAAATCTTCTTGTAGCTGATAAGCAAAATGGTTCCAACTTCTGAAAATCATTTGCAAACCATCAAACCAAAATTTCGCAGCACCCTTCATCTTAGCAGGAAGTGCTAATAACAAAATCTTCTCCGGCCACTGGTATGCTTCAATGAGCATGTTCGTACGCTTAACGAATTGATCGGAGCTCAGTGAAGTTCGGTCCAGTGGATTGAAATCTGGTAGCACGTCTATCAGATCACGAACGTTCGGCATTGGCGGTGATACATGAGGCGAGTAGTACGAGGATGGCCTTGGAGGTTCAAATCGGTGCATGTTTGCAAATATCGTCGGTGCCGCATTAAATGGGCCGTTTCGGTGTTCCGTCGGCGGAGCATTGTTTGGCCTATTGTCGTATTCACTCGGAGATTCATTGCATGGAACATTTGGATGTTCTTTCGGTGCAGTATTGTACGGAATATTCTGATAATCCCTCGGTGCAGCATAATATGGAGCATAAAGGTGTTCCCTCGGTGCAGCATTGTATGGAATATCAGAGTATTCCATCGGTGCAGCATAATATGGAGCATTACGGTGTTCCCTCGGTGCAGCATGATGTGGATTATTACGGTGTTCCCTCGGTACAGCGTTGTATGGAACATGAAAAAGGTGGGAATTTTGAATCGTTGTGTGCGCTTGGGAAGAGCATGCAATAAACGGATGCATACTTACTGTTGGTTGAGTTGCAGATGTAAATGCAACAGTAGAGCTGGAATATTTCGATGGTATCTGGATCTGGGCAGAGTTTGCAGCAATGGTTGCAGCGTCTCGATTCGTCATTGAACACATCACCGGCGCAGTTGTGGCAATAGCATAGTCAGATGGCGCCGTTGTGAAAAGCGGCACATAATCGTCGCCCGGTTGACTCGGTCTAATTGCAGTCGTTTTTGGTGACGACATAAACTGCGGTGATTGTTCACTCATTGACTGAAACATCTCAGCCGGTGAAGAAACTTCCTTCGCTGACAAACTTGCAAGAGCATGTTCAAGTGTATTCACTTTATTGGCAAGTTCTTGTACTTGCGACTTGTTTGCATTTTCCAGGTGGCAACCAATTTTGTCTACCAGACTGGCTTTGGTTCCGCTGCTCGAAATATTCAACTCTTGACACTTTTCTCTTAGCTCAGCGAGCTTCAATTTATTTAAATTGTACATTTCAACTTATTGTGGCTTATTGAGAAAAAGTATCCCACTTCTGAACTTTAAACGCAGGTTTAAATAAAAAGAATTAAAATATTTAACTTTTATATTTTATTAAAAAAAAAAGAGTTTTTTTTTAATCGCGTCCTCACTCGCCAACGTCTATATTTAAAAAGCCCCGATTCAGCAGCCCTCTGTCGATTGTCTGGTTTACTAAACGTGCATTCAGCCACCAAATTTGATGATGGACGTGTTCCACTTATTGAAGAGTAGGTTACAATGGTGATGATTTTAAATAAAAAATAAAACAATTCATTTCTTCGCTCCTAGTTAAACGAAAGTAATTTACTGAGTATCGAACTGAGAGAAAAATAAGAAAATCAGAAAGAACAGAGCTTGAACCACACTATATACTCTGTCCAACAAAAATTGTCAGTACAGGGAAGATAGGACGTTTGTCTCTTATTCTGGTTGCATTGCCATGCATAAGTGTGTCGCCTTTTGAAGCTCTCACAGGGATTCCGTAGTTTAAATTATAAATCGACGCAAATGAAAGTAAAAAACGCGTAGGGCTACCGTCTGCCAATTCAAAACGACTGAAAACAATATTCAATTTACCTATTCCCACAACACCAAGCGGTAAGATAATAGGGCCGTTTTTTTTTAAGTTGAAAAGCAATACGACAACACTCAACATACTCATCTTCTTAAAATGTGTTCTCAAAAGCTTCAAATCCCAAAAGCTCCTTAATAAAAACCACTGAAAAAGCTCTTTGCTTGCTGTTGGCGACGAACGACCAATAAAAGATTAAAACATCGGAGATATAAAACTTTGTTTTATTGTTAGTTTTATTTTAACGAAAGGTTAACAATGGCGACGTTGTTATTGTTGGTGTTTTATATCTTTAAATATAAATATAAATTTTGATAGTAAATTATATGAAATACAATAGATAATTTTTCTTACTTGGTCTCCTTGTGCTGGCGGCGTGGTCGATCGTCTTTTTACAAATGGTTAGAGTTACAAAATGGCTTATTCTTTCCTTTTATTTTTTGGTTAGAATTTCCGGCAGTAGTTTACTCATCGACCACGCGCCACAATCGATAGGGAGAAACTTAAGGTTGAAACATTTATTATTTAAGTAAAACGTAAAAAATATTTATGCGATGACATTCCAGCCCCCGTGAATCGCTTAGGAAGATTCACCAGCTATGTCCAGCTTGGCAAGCTTTGATACTGGTCTTTTTATCGTCACCGTGGATGTCTTAACGAGTGCTGATCTCACTTGACTATCAGGCGCTGGGAAAACTTTTATAACTCTTCCTCGTTTCCAACATCCACGGCTCTCGTTCTCATCGCAGACAACAACAATATTCCCCACTTGCAATGGCTCAGTCTTCTCATGCCATTTTGTTCTGCGCGCCAAGGTAGGAAGATATTCCAATACCCATCTCTTCCAAAACGTTTGTTTGAGTTGCTGAAGAATATGCCATTGTTTACGAAGATGTGCACCACTACCAACCCTAGGTGTTTGTACAAAGTTCGAGCATCCCAAGAGAAAATGATTTGGAGTCAGCGGTTCTGCTGTTTCGCTTTCGATCGGCAGGTGAGTGAGAGGTCGCGAATTTACTAAATTCTCGGCCTCTATTAGTAGGCTCTGAAGCGTTTCAATTTGTGGTGCCTTTTCTTTCAACGTAAATGAAAGAACCTTTTTTACGCTCTGCACCATTCTCTCCCAAACCCCTCCAGCCGATGGGTTCCCAGGCGTATTAAAAATCCATTCAATGCCTCGTCGCGTACATTCACCTTGAAGTCCAGTTTCGGTTAAAATCCACTCCTTCTTTGTCACTCCGATAAAATTTGTACCACAGTCACTCCGTAAGCGGACTGGAACACCTCGACGGTTTATAAAATTTCGTAAACATAAAATCAATGCGTCGGTCGATAAATCTTTAGCTAGTTCCAAATGAACTGCACGTACCGAAAGGCATGTAAACAATGCCACCCATCTCTTTTCTTGACGACGTCCTATAGAGATTAGAATCGGGCCAAAATAATCAAGTCCAGTGTACGAAAAAGGCCGGACGTATGCAGTAAGACGATCAATTGGCAATTGTCCCATTTGTGGTGTTTCTGGTACAGCGCTTAAATTCTTACACAACTGACACGCTTTTTTTTGATCTTTTGACCATTTGACGAATGTTTGGAATCCAAAATTTTGTTCTTATAGCACATGCGATCGCTTCTTGGTTATGGTGGTGAAAGAGTTCATGATAATGTCTCGTTATCATTGTTGAAAATTTATGATGGTTGGGCAATATTATAGGTCTTTTAGCATCAATTGGTAAACACGTTGCATTGTCGATACGACCTCCAAGCCGTATAATATTGTCTTCATCAAGTACTGGCGTTAGTTTGAATATCGAACTACCTTTCGATATTTTTCGTTTTGACAAAAGAGCATGCATCTCTTTGGAAAATACCTCTTCCTGCACGAGACGGCAAATCAGTTTCTCGGCAGATTTTATTTCTTGAACTGTAAGTGGAATATTCGGTGATTTAAGTTCAGATTTATCAACTTTATTTAAAATATTTTTAAAACCATTAATTCCACGTCGAATCCAACACATAATTCGAAGAAATTTGTAGTAGCATGAATACCGTGCATATGGTATAGGTGTCTCTTCATCAGAAATCGTGAAAACAAATTTCGATCGTTTCTCGCTGTTCATTTCATTGGAGGCGATGTTGTTTGGTTGTTCTGGCCACTCTTCTTCTTTGTATTTAAGAAAGGTCGGTCCTTTTATCCACGTAGAGTCAACTAATGCATTTTGATTAGGCCTTGTAGCATCGTCAGCTGGATTTAAAATCCCTGGCACCCAGTTCCAATTCCTTACTTCGGAGTCTTCCAAAATCTCAGATATACGATGAGCCACGAACTGTTTATAAATACGACAGTCAGATCTAATCCAATGAATCACCGTTTTTGAGTCAGACCAAAAAACAATCTTGCTCGGCTGAATATCGTGAGCATCCACAATTGTATTTTTGAGACGGACACCTAAGAGGGCTGCTTGAAGTTCGAGTCTGGGTATTGAGAGGATCTTCATTGGGCTACATCTTGTCTTACCCATAACGAAAACGATTTCTACTTGACTACCATAACAAACACGCCAATATCCAACAGCTGAATAGGCCACCTCGCTCGCGTCCACGAATATATGGAGTTGAACGTCAGTATTTGAATCCATTATCTGTAAGTTATAGCATCGTGAAACTCTCAAGCCTTTGATTTCATCAAGACTTTTATACCACTCATACCATCTCCGGTAAGTATCTTCAGGAATGGGTTCATTCCAACCGATGTTGACTCTCCATAATTCTTGTAATAGAAGTTTTGACTTTATAATTATATTAGCAAGAAACCCAAAGGGATCGAAAATTGACATTGTTATACTCAAAACTTGACTTTTGGTTGGTATTGCTCTTCCTTCTAATATTGCCTTTGGCATTTTTCCGAATTTAAGAATAAAACAAAATTCGTCTGTACTCGCATCCCAGTGCATTCCAAGAATTTTTTCGGTTGATGTATCACTGTGACTAATATCTTTTAATTTCGAAGGTTGCACATTATTTGTAAATTCATTCATTGCTTTCAAGAATTCAGATGAGTTCGAAACAAATCCTCTTAGTGCGAATCCACCCTTACTGTGGATCTCAATCACCTGTTTGGAAACTGAAGGCGCCTCCGTGACAGAATGAAAACAATCTACGTAGTCATCGACATAATGACATTCAATAATTGCCTTAACAGCTGATGGGTAAATATTCTTAAATTCATTTGCATTTAGATTCTTTACAAACTGGGCCGAGCATGGAGAACTTGTGGAGCCGAAAATCATCGCGTTCATAACATAAACATCCGGTGGCCTTTTTTGATCTGCGTCTCTCCATAAAAACCTCTGTGCGTCTTGATCTTCCTTTCGAATGTTAATTCGATGAAACATTTCTCGTATGTCGGCACATACTCCGATTTGTTTTTGTCGAATTGACAGCGGCAGCGGCATCGAAAACCAATCGCATTTTGTTTCCCTTGTTGATGTTGCAGACGGCGAAATGTGGAAGATACCATGAACGTGGATTTGAAACGGAGACTTCTTCGGGTGTTAATTTTCGGGCATAGTTCTTCGAAACGTATTCATTTATTTTGGCTTTATACCATTCGGCTAGATTTGGATCTTTTTCCAATTTTGTTTCGACTGTTTTCAACCGTTTCAAGGCCATGTTGTAACTTCCAGGCTGAATCTGCGCTTCATTATTTTTCCACAGTAATCCAGTTTCATATTGGCTATTAATTTTTCTTGTTGTTTCTTTAAGGATCTTCTCGGCTCTCTTATCGGCTTCTGATACGATTGTTCTTGTCGGCTTGGCAATATTTTCAAGAGCGAAGTACTCGGCTACCTGTTTTTGAAGATCTTTCAAGGCATTTTCTTCTGGTTCAATGAAACTTACAATGGCATCTGCAATACACTCTTCATTAGAACCGAAAAGAGTCCAACCAAGCTTCGTTTCGTGGACCGAGAACCCTTCAGTGAAGTTGACAACTTTTAATGGTCTCACTAAATTTGTATGCGGTATGCCGATTAGCATTTGTGGCATCTCATTCGAATAATCGAATACCGGAATGCTTTTAAGTTCACCAAAATTTTCATAGAATCGTTGCATTTCGAGAGTCTGGGCCGGCAGTAGCAGCTGTTTTGTAGTTCGAACATTTTTCATTTGGTACTTTGAAGCACTGTTATGTACCCCAGATATTTCAAGGTCGACGTGTTGAGATATCTCGCTTGTTGTCTGGTCACCAATCCATCTCAGTGATAACATGTCGGAATGCCCTCTAATGCCGATTGCATTGACAACCTTTTCTTCGATCAACGATATTTTGGCACCATCGTCAATGAAGGCCATTATATTACATGTCCCTTTTGGACCAGTCAAGCAAACAGGAATAAATTTGAAAAGTGTCTTCTTTTCGTTTTCTCTACTAAAAATCGTGCCTACAGGGATTTCACTTACTAGGTTATTCTTTGACGTACCAACAACTGCTGCTACTGAAGCCCGATTCACAGAGGATTCACCTATTGTATGTGGAACTTGCTTTAATTGTTCCTTAGTGTCATGAAGAAGACGGTTGTGGCATTTATGACATGAAGCAATTCCACATTTACGGCGAAAAGAGCATTGTGCCACGCTATGACCACTGCGTAAGCAACAAAAACAAATACGATTATTTTTAACTATTTGCCATCTATCCGGAACAGTGGCGCCTCTAAACTTTGAACACTGGTGCAGTTTGTGGTTTTGTTGACATACCAAACAAACTTTCGGTTTCTTCTCGATTTCGTTTCCTACTGGGCATATGGCATTGACTTGTTTGACTTTCTTTTCGATTGAGTCAGGCTTTATTTCTGTGGCTATTGATACATAAGCGGCAACTTGCTTAAGCCAGTTACTAAACTCACGAACAGAAGGATATTGATATATTCCAGTCGAAAACGAATGTTTTGCCCATTCTACTCTTTTAGACAAGGGTAATTTGAAAACGAGTTCATCGAGAAGTGATCGATCGTACAAGTAAGGCACGGCACCACAGTTTTCCAAGAAAACTGTTAGATTCGAGACGGTAGTGCTAAAAGGTATAATTTCGTTAATTCGGGAATCAGTTATGGTGGGGAATGACTTGGCCTTAGTAATTTGGCTTCTCACCAAAACGTCTGGTCGTCCGAAACTATTTTCTAGTTCAAGCATAATAGCACTAACACTGCTCGAATGAATTAACAAACTCTCTACTGTAATTTTTGCCATACCTTTTAGAGCCTTTTGCAGACGCGTTAAATTTTCAAGATCGGTGTATCCATATGCCAATGTAGTTTCTCGAAATGAAACCGAAAACATTGGCCATTGTTCTGGTTGACCAGAGAACTCCGGCAGGTCTTGCAGTTTACGAATTGCAGGTTGACTTGGAGGCGACTGATATGATGGTAGATGATTTGGTAGTGGCTGATTCGGCGGTGGCTGATTTGGGTGAGCGGAGTTGGTGGAGGTAGCAGGCAAATGGTGTGAAAAAACTGTTTGCGAATAAGGGTTGGACGTTGTTTTTGACGGACATGGAGGCATTGAATACGATGAGAAAATGTATGGGCTCGAATTATATTGTACAACGTTTTCAGGTGGCAGTGGCACAGATTTATATTTATAACATGGCATGCAATTAGTAAATGGATACGTACCTTGGGGAATATTGCTGATGTCATGAAATGGCGGCCTGGTGTTAAATGAGGATGTTGTGGACGTGGTGGCTGCAAATGATGATGTGATAGACGGGACGGCATTGAATGATGATGAAGTGATGGACGGGACGGCAATAAATGATGAAGTGATAGACGGGACGGCAGTGAACGACGCTGTGATGGACGGGACGGCGATAAATGATGATGATGTAGTGGACGTAGTGCCAGAAAATGATGACGTGGTAAACGTGGCGGCAGAAAATGATGACGTGGTGGATGAAGCGTCGGCGGCGTTATAAATATATTTTTCTGATGTTGATTGCAGCTGCAGCTGCTGCTGAAGGGCAGATTTTTCTACTTCGGATTGAGCGAGGGACAGCATTAGGTTGTCCACTTTGCTTTTCAGCTTATTTAGTGAAAGCAGATCCTGCTGGTAGGTTTTTTCCTGTTCTTCGACAGAAGTGTCGAGATCTTTTGATAGTGTCTCGGCCGACACCTTCGGCGATCCTTTTCTACTTTTTCGTGGCATTATTCCTTCTCAATAAAGCCAAATTCTTAATTCGGCTTAGGCGGCTTTTAATAATATTTTCGACCACAAATATAAAAAATTGTTGGCGACGAACGACCAATAAAAGATTAAAACATCGGAGATATAAAACTTTGTTTTATTGTTAGTTTTATTTTAACGAAAGGTTAACAATGGCGACGTTGTTATTGTTGGTGTTTTATATCTTTAAATATAAATATAAATTTTGATAGTAAATTATATGAAATACAATAGATAATTTTTCTTACTTGGTCTCCTTGTGCTGGCGGCGTGGTCGATCGTCTTTTTACAAATGGTTAGAGTTACAAAATGGCTTATTCTTTCCTTTTATTTTTTGGTTAGAATTTCCGGCAGTAGTTTACTCATCGACCACGCGCCACAATCGATAGGGAGAAACTTAAGGTTGAAACATTTATTATTTAAGTAAAACGTAAAAAATATTTATGCGATGACACTTGCAATTGAGAATGATAATGGTAACTCTGTTTTGATGTAGATAAAGAGCGCACGATCGTATTGAGTGACACTTGACACTCTTGTCTTGATCTTGACAGTATCTCATCAGCAGTGGGATACGACGGTCGTGTTGGGGTGTACAACTTTTTACAAAGAATTACAACAACAATTCCTTAAGAAAAGTCAGTGGCTTGCTCTTTTTTTAGTGGCATTTTTCCTAACGCATTGTAGTGAGGGTGCATCAGGCGCCACTGCTTTAGAAAAAGCTCTCCCATAAGGCCTGTACTGACAATTTTTGTTGGACAGAGTAATATCATCTCTTGTGGTATTGAGTGATGTTTGCAAACTTATCAATGATGCAGTATTACAAACTATCATTGTTTATTAAAACTCCATATTGAACAGAATTGCTTTACTTTTTCACAAACTAAAGAAAATATGTGCGATACTTAATGATGTTACGCAATCGCAACACTACGGATTTCGACAGAACACCCCACTCGGCTACACACAACATTTCACAAATTATAAACTCTTCAATTTTACCAACCTCAGCAATTTCGTCTACCCTCGCCACTCCATTCATTTATCACATGCAATAGCCGTGTTTTTTTGGTAAAGTTATTCGTAGTACAGTAGGATTTTATATTAAAAACAAATACAACATCCGCAGTAGGATCACTGCCGATACTCGAATAAACGTCAAATCTCTATCCGCAGCAGGATTTCACTTCTCCTTTTATCGGCAGTGATCCTACTGCGGATGTTGTATTTGTTATTCATATAAAATCCTACTGTACTACGGATAACTTTTCCAAAAAAACACGGCTATTATTGCATCGCTTAAAAGCAGTCAACTATGCATTAGCATATTACATTTACTACCTAATTTCGTAAGAAGTGGCATCTCGTGTTTTTATAACAGATTTTTTCGGACTTTGTCATATTAACCGGCTGCGACCGGCCATTACTGTTCAGTTTTCTAATTGGGAAGAGGTGGTGATTTTATTCTAGTCCCAATTTTTACTTAATTAATTAAAAGTTAAATAAAAATAAAAATTCTTAAGAATGGAGGTAAGAGTATTTTATTGAATCTTGAATACATAAGCAAAAAACTCATTTGTTTAAAGATTGAAGTCTTAAGTGCTGCTAATTCCAAATCTTATGGATTTTGCCGAGTCAACCCAACTATTACCATCTCCGACCTACGATCGTCCATTCATCAGCAACTGACAAAAACACCCGATGCCGATCGCCAATCGCTGCGACTCGAATCAAAGGGCAAAGGTCTAAAGGAGACAGATACTTTGCAGGGACTCGGATTACGAACTGGGGACAAGATCTACATTAAGGATTTGGGGCCACAAATTGGCTGGAAGACTGTATTCTTGTCCGAATATGCTGGGCCTTTGGTTGTATATTTGATCTTCTACACAAGACCATCGATTTTTTATGGAAATGCCAGCAGTTTCCCCATAAGTTTGACCACGCAGTAAGTATCTCGAAGAAACCACTTTCCCTTCATTAGGTGTGAGCGTTTAACTTTAAGTGACCTTTCCTTCATTCGTCTCGCCACTGTGTTAATGGTTACGTCTTTCCCAATATTGTCCCACAAAATGTGAATACTTAACTCAAAGTTTTGAATAAATTATCTTGACTTGGGTCTCATTAATGTAAATAAGTCGACTGAAGTTTTCATTGAATACATTATGGAATTCTGCGACGAGCTCTTTCAAAAACTTGATTCACTTTTAATGGCGCTGACAAATATTTATCTATTTAATTATCTTGGTTAACATCAGATTTTTTAAGGGTTAATGCACACTTTTTAATTTTCCAGCTTAGCGGCAGGCTGTTACACTTTGCACTATGCTAAACGATTGCTGGAAACTATTTTCGTTCATCGGTTCTCCCACAACACTATGCCTATAAGGAATTTGTTCAAAAACTGTTCATACTACTGGGGTTTTACTGCTTATGTTGCTTATCACATTAATCATCCACTTTTTACGTCACCTTGCATGTGCCAGGTTTATGGTGGACTCGCAGCCTTTTTGGTAAGAAATCATACGATTTGTTAGATAAGAAAAACAGTTCACTCGTAAATTGTACATACTTAGTTGTGTGAGATCGGAAACTTATCGGTGCACATTGCGTTGAGGAACCTTCGACCTCCTGGAACAAAGGTGCGAAAGATTCCAGTAGCAGATGCCAATCCACTGACGAAACTGTTCGAGTGAGTTTCATGTTTTTGCTTTTGTTTTCTTTTTTGAATATTATTTTTTTCCAGTCTCGTTTCGTGTCCAAATTACACCTATGAAATCGGTTCATGGGTGTCGTTTTCCATTATGACTTCTTGTCTGCCGGCGATGTTATTTGCCATTGCTGGAGCATACCAGATGACAATGTGGGCTCTTGGCAAACATCGGAACTACAAAAAAGAATTCAAAGACTATCCCAAGAAACGTAGGGCTATTTTCCCGTTTGTGTTGTAAATTAAAAACTTTTTGGGGAACTGCACTTTGGATGTGCTGTATCTCTGACGTTTATTTAGATGGTATACATAGAATATATGTAAAGTAGCACGTACTTTTGACATTCTGGTTTAACGGTATTTTTCGTTTGTTTAAATTTATAAATCTTACATAAATAGAAAGTTAAGCTTAAGCAACTTACTCGTAAGCTTTTTGATGGGAATCAATAAAAATTAATTAGTACTATTTTAGTCTTTTTAATGATTTTAATAACTCATAAGGGGCTTCTTTTACAAAGTCGAAGTTAAAGTTTCAATTATGTATGTTACTTATTCGTCAATTAGATTTCCTAAAGTCTACACACTACTAGAGTATAAGTAGCCTTCTTCGTAATTGCAACTGAACTGGAACCGAAAAGTTTAATGCAATGCGACTTTATATGAAAGAAACTACTACAACAAATAGGTATTTCTGCAGGTTTGCATGAATATTTCGAATTGGTTAATTACAATATTTACATATATAAAGATATATTTTCTTCAGATTAATTTTTCAATCGGGAGTGATTATCTATCTACATTGGGAAAAACATACCGTATGTTAAAAATGATTTTGCAAAAGGAAGGATTCTATTCGCAAAAAGGTGAATTCAATTTGAAAAGGAATAATTTAAACTGCAGAATGATGAATATAATGTGGACAAATGGATTAAAAAAATACTTTTAAAGTGGACAGGGATTGTGTTCTAAATATTTAGTAAATAAAACAATATTGTATTAACTTTTTAGAGTTTTGGTGCAAAATTTTTGACCACTTATTATTATTATATTAGTATATTAGCAATATTTTCGAAACCAGGCCTTGCAAGAAGTTGCGACTTTTAAAACTGCTGTTTAACTATTCAAGAGCTATTTACGGGTGAAAACCAGAAGGTTCTGCGAGGTCTGGTTATCGAAATATGGCCACCCAAACTGATTTTACTGAAAATTGACACAAATCTAAGAAAGTCATCGGATGCGGATGGAGATATTTCCGGAACCAAGGCTCGTAACGCGATGCAGTTTTCAATTCTAAATAGAGAATTAACAGACCTTTCCATGGATGTGTCAAACTCAAAAATTATTTTTTTTTTTATTAATTTTGGGAAAAATCATGGGCTAACCACTTGTCTATAAAAATCATTATTTTTTCGAAGTTCACCAATCCTATCGAGATATACATCAATCGAAAGGTCTATTCAATATCTACATACACATGTAAGCTAAATCATCCTGTGTGGGCTGGTTATCGAAATATGGCCATCCAAAGCGATTTCACGGATTCCACAGATTTTTGAGCTTTGACTACCTAACAATGTGCTTGGGTGGCGATATTTCCGAAATCAGGCCTTGTAAAAGGTTGCAGTTTTCAAAATTTCTAGTCAATTTTGTAAGAGCTATTCACGGGTGAAAACCAGAAGGTTCTGCGAGGTCTGGTTATCGAAATATGGCCACCCAAACTGATTTTACTGAAAATTGACACGCATCTAAAAAATATGGCCATCCAAAGTGATTTCAAGGATTCCACAGATTTTTGACTACTTAACAATGTGCTTGGGTGGCGATATTTCCGAAACCAGGCCTTGTAAAAGGTTGCAGTTTTCAAAATTTCTAGTCAATTTTGTAAGAGCTATTCACGGGTGAAAACCAGAAGGTTCTGCGAGGTCTGGTTATCGAAATATGGCCACCCAAACTGATTTTACTGAAAATTGACACAAATCTAAGAAAGTCATCGGATGCGGATGGAGATATTTCCGGAACCAAGGCTCGTAACGCGTTGCAGTTTTCAATTCTGAATAGAGAATTAACAGACCTTTCCATGGATGTGCCAAACTCAAAAATTATTTTTTATATTAATTTTGGGAAAAATCATGGGCTAACCACTTTTCTATAAAAATCATTATTTTTTCGAAGTTCACCAATCCCATTGAGATGTACATCAATCGAAAGGTCTATTCAATACCTACACACACATGTAAGCTAAATCATCCTGCGTGGGCTGGTTATCGAAATATGGCCACCCAAACTGATTTTACTGAAAATTGACACAAATCTAAAAAAGTCATCGGATGCGGATGGAGATATTTCCGGAACCAAGGCTCGTAACGCGTTGCAGTTTTCAATTTTGAATAGAGAATTAACAGACCTTTCCATGGATGTGCCAAACTCAAAAATTATTTTTTATATTAATTTTGGGAAAAATCATGGGCTACACTTGTCTATAAAAATCATTATTTTCTCGAAGTTCACCAATCCCATCGAGATGTACATCAATCGAAAGGTCTATTTAATACTTACATACACATGTAAGCTGAATCATCCTGTGTGGGCTGGTTATCGAAATATGGCCATCGAAATTGATTTCACGGATTCCACAGATTTTTGAGCTTTGACTACCTTACAATGTGCTTGGGTGGCGATATTTCCGAAACCAGGCCTTGTAAAAGGTTGCAGTTTTCAAAATTTCTAGTCAATTTTGTAAGAGCTATTCACGGGTGAAAACCAGAAGGTTCTGCGAGGTCTGGTTATCGAAATATGGCCACCCAAACTGATTTTACTGAAAATTGACACACATCTAAAAAATATGGCCATCCAAAGTGATTTCAAGGATTCCACAGATTTTTGACTACTTAACAATGTGCTTGGGTGGCGATATTTCCGAAAGCAGGCCTTGTAAAAGGTTGCAGTTTTCAAAATTTCTAGTCAATTTTGTAAGAGCTATTCACGGGTGAAAACCAGAAGGTTCTGCGAGGTCTGGTTATCGAAATATGGCCACCCAAACTGATTTTACTGAAAATTGACACAAATCTTAAAAAGTCATCGGATGCGGATGGAGATATTTCCGGAACCAAGGCTCGTAACGCGTTGCAGTTTTCAATTCTGAATAGAGAATTAACAGACCTTTCCATGGATGTGCCAAACTCAAAAATTATATTTTATATTAATTTTGGGAAAAATCATGGGCTAACCACTTGTCTATAAAAATCATTATTTTTTCGAAGTTCACCAATCCTATCGAGATATACATCAATCGAAAAGTCTATTTAATACCTACACACACATGTAAGCTAAATCATCCTGTGTGGGCTGGTTATCGAAATATGGCCATCCAAAGTGATTTCACGGATTCCACAGATTTTTGAGCTTTGACTACTTTACAATGTGCTTGGGTGGCGATATTTCCGAAACCAGGCCTTGTAAAAGGTTGCGGTTTTCAAAATTTCTAGTCAATTTTGTAAAAGCTATTCACGGGTGAAAACCAGAAGGTTCTGCGAGGTCTGGTTATCGAAATATGGCCACCCAAACTGATTTTACTGAAAATTGACACAAATCTAAAAAAGTCATCGGATGCGGATGGAGATATTTCCGGAACCAAGGCTCGTAGAGCGTTGCAGTTTTCAATTCTGAATAGAGAATTAACAGACCTTTCCATGGATGTGCCAAACTCAAAAATTATTTTTATATTAATTTTGGGAAAAATCATGGGCTAACCACTTGTCTATAAAAATCATTATTTTTTCGAAGTTCACCAATCCTATCGAGATATACATCAATCGAAAAGTCTATTCAATACCTACACACACATGTAAGCTAAATCATCCTGCGTGGGCTGGTTATCGAAATATGGCCATCCAAAGTGATTTCACGGATTCCACAGATTTTTGAGCTTTGACTACCTAACAATGTGCTTGGGTGTCGATATTTCCGAAACCAGGCCTTCGGTTTTCAAAATTTCTAGTCAATTTTGTAAGAGCTATTGACGGGTGAAAACCAGAAGGTTCTGCGAGGTCTGGTTATCGAAATATGGCCACCCAAACTGATTTTACTGAAAATTGACACAAATCTAAAAAAGTCATCGGATGCGGATGGAGATATTTCCGTAACCAAGGCTCGTAACGCGTTGCAGTTTTCAATTCTGAATAGAGAATTAACAGACCTTTCCATGGATGTGCCAAACTCAAAAATTATTTTTTATATTAATTTTGGGAAAAATCATGGGCTAACCACTTGTCTATAAAAATCATTATTTTTTCGAAGTTCACCAATCCCATCGAGATGTACATCAATCGAAAGGTCTATTCAATACCTACACACTACACACACATGTAAGCTAAATCATCCTGCGTGGGCTGGTTATTGAAATATGGCCACCCAAACTGATTTTACTGAAAATTGACACAAATCTAAAAAAGTCATCGGATGCGGATGGAGATATTTCCGGAACCAAGGCTCGTAGAGCGTTGCAGTTTTCAATTCTGAATAGAGAATTAACAGACCTTTCCATGGATGTGCCAAACTCAAAAATTATTTTTTATATTAATTTTGGGAAAAATCATGGGCTAACCACTTGTCTATAAAAATCATTATTTTTTCGAAGTTCACCAATCCCATCGAGATGTACATCAATCGAAAGGTCTATTCAATACCTACACACTACACACACATGTAAGCTAAATCATCCTGCGTGGGCTGGTTATTGAAATATGGCCACCCAAACTGATTTTACTGAAAATTGACACAAATCTAAAAAAGTCATCGGATGCGGATGGAGATATTTCCGGAACCAAGGCTCGTAGAGCGTTGCAGTTTTCAATTCTGAATAGAGAATTAACAGACCTTTCCATGGATGTGCCAAACTCAAAAATTATTTTTTTTATTAATTTTGGGAAAAATCATGGGCTAACCACTTGTTTATAAAGATATTTCCGGAACCAAGGCTCGTAGAGCGTCGCAGTTTTCAATTCTGAATAGAGAATTAACAGACCTTTCCATGGATGTGCCAAACTCAAAAATTATTTTTTATATTAATTTTGGGAAAAATCATGGGCTAACCACTTGTCTATAAAAATCATTATTTTTTCGAAGTTCACCAATCCTATCGAGATATACATCAATCGAAAAGTCTATTCAATACCTACACACACATGTAAGCTAAATCATCCTGCGTGGGCTGGTTATCGAAATATGGCCATCCAAAGTGATTTCATGGATTCCACAGATTTTTGAGCTTTGACTACGTAACAATGTGCTTCGGTGGCGATATTTCCGAAACCAGGCCTTGTTAAATGTTGCGGTTTTCAAAATTTCTAGTCAATTTTGTAAGAGCTATTGACGGGTGAAAACCAGAAGGTTCTGCGAGGTCTGGTTATCGAAATATGGCCAACCAAACGGATTTTACTGAAAATTGACACAAATCTAAAAAAGTCATCGGATGCGGATGGAGATATTTCCGGAACCAAGGCTCGTAACGCGTTGCAGTTTTCAATTCTGAATAGAGAATTAACAGACCTTTCCATGGATGTGCCAAACTCAAAAATTATTTTTTATATTAATTTTGGGAAAAATCATGGGCTAACCACTTGTCTATAAAAATCATTATTTTTTCGAAGTTCACCAATCCTATCGAGATATACATCAATCGAAAAGTCTATTCAATACCTACACACACATGTAAGCTAAATCATCCTGCGTGGGCTGGTTATCGAAATATGGCCATCCAAAGTGATTTCACGGATTCCACAGATTTTTGAGCTTTGACTACCTAACAATGTGCTTGGGTGGCAATATTTCCGAAACCAGGCCTTGTAAAATGTTGCGGTTTACAAAATTTCTAGTCAATTTTGTAAGAGCTATTGACGGGTGAAAACCAGAAGGTTCTGCGAGGTCTGGTTATCGAAATATGGCCACCCAAACTGATTTTACTGAAAATTGACACAAATCTAAAAAAGTCATCGGATGCGGATGGAGATATTTCCGTAACCAAGGCTCGTAACGCGTTGCCGTTTTCAATTCTGAATAGAAAATTAACAGACCATGGATGTGCCAAACTCAAAAATTATATTTTTTTTATTAATTTTGGGAAAAATCATGGGCTAACCACTTGTCTAAAAAAATCATTATTTTTTCGAGGTTCACCAATCCTATCGAGATATACATCAATCGAAAGGTCTATTCAATACCTACACACACATGTAAGCTAAATCATCCTGCGTGGGCTGGTTATCGAAATATGGCCATCCAAAGTGATTTCACGGATTCCACAGATTTTTGAGCTTTGACTACGTAACAATGTGCTTGGGTGGCGATATTTCCGAAACCAGGCCTTGTTAAATGTTGCGGTTTTCAAAATTTCTAGTCAATTTTGTAAGAGCTATTGACGGGTGAAAACCAGAAGGTTCTGCGAGGTCTGGTTATCGAAATATGGCCAACCAAACTGATTTTACTGAAAATTGACACACATCTAAAAAGTATGGCCATCCAAAGTGATTTCAAGGATTCCACAGATTTTTGACTACTTAACAATGTGCTTGGGTGTCGATATTTCCGAAACCAGGCCTTGTAAAATGTTTCGGTTTTCAAAATTTCTAGTCAATTTTGTAAGAGCTATTGACGGGTGAAAACCAGAAGGTTCTGCGAGGTCTGGTTATCGAAATATGGCCACCCAAACTGATTTTACTGAAAATTGACACAAATCTAAAAAAGTCATCGGATGCGGATGGAGATATTTCCGGAACCAAGGCTCGTAACGCGTTGCAGTTTTCAATTCTGAATAGAGAATTAACAGACCTTTCCATGGATGTGCCAAACTCAAAAATTATTTTTTATATTAATTTTGGGAAAAATCATGGGCTAACCACTTGTCTATAAAAATCATTGTTTTTTCGAAGTTCACCAATCCCATCGAGATGTACATCAATCGAAAGGTCTATTCAATACCTACACACACATGTAAGCTAAATCATCCTGCGTGGGCTGGTTATCGAAATATGGCCATCGAAATTGATTTCACGGATTCCACAGATTTTTGAGCTTTGACTACCTAACAATGTGCTTGGGTGGCGATATTTCTGAAAACCAGAAGGTTCTGCGAGGTCTGGTTATCGAAATATGGCCACCCAAACTGATTTTACTGAAAATTGAATCACATCTAAAAAATATGGCCATCCAAAGTGATTTCAAGGATTCCAAAGATTTTTGACTACTTAACAATGTGCTTGGGTGGCGATATTTCCGAAACCAGGCCTTGTAAAAGGTTGCAGTTTTCAAAATTTCTAGTCAATTTTGTAAGAGCTATTCACGGGTGAAAACCAGAAGGTTCTGCGAGGTCTGGTTATCGAAATATGGCCACCCAAACTGATTTTACTGAAAATTGACACAAATCTAAAAAAGTCATCGGATGCGGATGGAGATATTTCCGGAACCAAGGCTCGTAACGCGTTGCAGTTTTCAATTTTGAATAGAGAATTAACAGACCTTTCCATGGATGTGCCAAACTCAAAAATTATTTTTTATATTAATTTTGGGAAACATCATGGGCTAACCACTTGTCTATAAAAATCATTATTTTTTCGAAGTTCACCAATCCTATCGAGATATACATCAATCGAAAGGTCTATTTAATACTTACATACACATGTAAGCTAAATCATCCTGTGTGGGCTGGAAATATGGCCATCGGAATTGATTTCACGGATTCCACAGATTTTTGAGCTTTGACTACCTTACAATGTGCTTGGGTGGCGATATTTCCGAAACCAGGCCTTGTTAAATGTTGCGGTTTTCAAAATTTCTAGTCAATTTTGTAAGAGCTATTCACGGGTGAAAACCAGAAGGTTCTGCGAGGTCTGGTTATCGAAATATGGCCACCCAAACTGATTTTACTGAAAATTGACACAAATCTAAAAAAGTCATCGGATGCGGATGGAGATATTTCCGTAACCAAGGCTCGTAACGCGTTGCAGTTTTCAATTTTGAATAGAGAATTAACAGACCATGGATGTGCCAAACTCAAAAATTATATTTTTTATTAATTTTGGGAAAAATCATGGGCTAACCACTTGTCTATAAAAATCATTATTTTTTCGAAGTTCACCAATCCTATTGAGATATACATCAATCGAAAAGTCTATTCAATACCTACACACACATGTAAGCTAAATCATCCTGCGTGGGCTGGTAATCGAAATATGGCCATCCAAAGTGATTTCACGGATTCCACAGATTTTTGAGCTTTGACTACGTAACAATGTGCTTGGGTGGCGATATTTCCGAAACCAGGCCTTGTTAAATGTTGCGGTTTTCAAAATTTCTAGTCAATTTTGTAAGAGCTATTCACGGGTGAAAACCAGAAGGTTCTGCGAGGTCTGGTTATCGAAATATGGCCACCCAAACTGATTTTACTGAAAATTGACACAAATCTAAAAAAGTCATCGGATGCGGATGGAGATATTTCCGTAACCAAGGATCGTAACGCGTTGCAGTTTTCAATTCTGAATAGAAAATTAACAGACCATGGATGTGCCAAACTCAAAAATTATATTTTTTATTAATTTTGGGAAAAATCATGGGCTAACCACTTGTCTATAAAAATCATTATTTTTTCGAAGTTCACCAATCCCATCGATATGTACATCAATCGAAAGGTCTATTCAATACCTACACACACATGTAAGCTAAATCATCCTGCGTGGGCTGGTTATCGAAATATGGCCATCCAAAGTGATTTCACGGATTCCACAGATTTTTGAGCTTTGACTACCTAACAATGTGCTTGGGTGGCGATATTTCCGAAACCAGGCCTTGTAAAATGTTGCGGTTTACAAAATTTCTAGTCAATTTTGTAAGAGCTATTGACGGGTGAAAACCAGAAGGTTCTGCGAGGTCTGGTTATCGAAATATGGCCACCCAAACTGATTTTACTGAAAATTGACACAAATCTAAAAAAGTCATCGGATGCGGATGGAGATATTTCCGGAACCAAGGCTCGTAGAGCGTTGCAGTTTTCAATTCTGAATAGAGAATTAACAGACCTTTCCATGGATGTGCCAAACTCAAAAATTATTTTTATATTAATTTTCGGAAAAATCATGGGCTAACCACTTGTCTATAAAAATCATTATTTTTTCGAAGTTCACCAATCCTATCGAGATATACATCAATCGAAAAGTCTATTCAATACCTACACACACATGTAAGCTAAATCATCCTGCGTGGGCTGGTAATCGAAATATGGCCATCCAAAGTGATTTCACGGATTCCACAGATTTTTGAGCTTTGACTACGTAACAATGTGCTTGGGTGGCGATATTTCCGAAACCAGGCCTTGTTAAATGTTGCGGTTTTCAAAATTTCTAGTCAATTTTGTAAGAGCTATTCACGGGTAAAAACCAGAAGGTTCTGCGAGGTCTGGTTATCGAAATATGGCCACCCAAACTGATTTTACTGAAAATTGACACAAATCTAAAAAAGTCATCGGATGCGGATGGAGATATTTCCGTAACCAAGGATCGTAACGCGTTGCAGTTTTCAATTCTGAATAGAGAATTAACAGACCATGGATGTGCCAAACTCAAAAATTATATTTTTTATTAATTTTGGGAAAAATCATGGGCTAACCACTTGTCTATAAAAATCATTATTTTTTCGAAGTTCACCAATCCCATCGATATGTACATCAATCGAAAGGTCTATTCAATACCTACACACACATGTAAGCTAAATCATCCTGCGTGGGCTGGTAATCGAAATATGGCCATCCAAAGTGATTTCACGGATTCCACAGATTTTTGAGCTTTGACTACCTAACAATGTGCTTGGGTGGCGATATTTCCGAAACCAGGCCTTGTAAAATGTTGCGGTTTACAAAATTTCTAGTCAATTTTGTAAGAGCTATTGACGGGTGAAAACCAGAAGGTTCTGCGAGGTCTGGTTATCGAAATATGGCCACCCAAACTGATTTTACTGAAAATTGACACAAATCTAAAAAAGTCATCGGATGCGGATGGAGATATTTCCGGAACCAAGGCTCGTAACGCGTTGCAGTTTTCAATTTTGAATAGAGAATTAACAGACCTTTCAATGGATGTGCCAAACTCAAAAATTATTTTTTATATTAATTTTGGGAAACATCATGGGCTAACCACATGTCTATAAAAATCATTATTTTTTCGAAGTTCACCAATCCTATCGAGATATACATCAATCGAAAGGTCTATTTAATACTTACATACACATGTAAGCTAAATCATCCTGTGTGGGCTGGTTATCGAAATATGGCCATCCAAAGTGATTTCACGGATTCCACAGATTTTTGAGCTTTGACTACCTAACAATGTGCTTGGGTGGCGATATTTCCGAAACCAGGCCTTGTAAAAGGTTGCGGTTTTCAAAATTTCTAGTCAATTTTGTAAGAGCTATTCACGGGTGAAAACCAGAAGGTTCTGCGAGGTCTGGTTATCGAAATATGGCCACCCAAACTGATTTTACTGAAAATTGACACAAATCTAAAAAAGTCATCGGATGCGGATGGAGATATTTCCGTAACCAAGGCTCGTAACGCGTTGCAGTTTTCAATTCTGATTAGAGAATTAACAGACCTTTCCATGGATGTGCCAAACTCAAAAATTATTTTTATATTAATTTTGGGAAAAATCATGGGCTAACCACTTGTCTATAAAAATCATTATTTTTTCGAAGTTCACCAATCCCATCGAGATGTACATCAATCGAAAGGTCTATTCAATACCTACACACACATGTAAGCTAAATCATGCTGCGTGGGCTGGTTATCGAAATATGGCCATCCAAAGTGATTTCACGGATTCCACAGATTTTTGAGCTTTGACTACGTAACAATGTGCTTGGGTGGCGAAATCAGGCCTTGTAAAATGTTGCGGTTTTCAAAATTTCTAGTCAATTTTGTAAGAGCTATTGACGGGTGAAAACCAGAAGGTTCTGCGAGGTCTGGTTATCGAAATATGGCCACCCAAACGGATTTTACTGAAAATTGACACACATCTAAAACATATGGCCATCCAAAGTGATTTCAAGGATTCCACAGATTTTTGACTACTTAACAATGTGCTTGGGTGGCGATATTTCCGAAAGCAGGCCTTGTAAAAGGTTGCAGTTTTCAAAATTTCTAGTCAATTTTGTAAGAGCTATTGACGGGTGAAATCCAGAAGGTTCTGCGAGGTCTGGTTATCGAAATATGGCCACCCAAACTGATTTTACTGAAAATTGACACAAATCTAAAAAAGTCATCGGATGCGGATGGAGATATTTCCGGAACCAAGGCTCGTAACGCGTTGCAGTTTTCAATTCTGAAAGAGAATTAACAGACCTTTCCTTGGATGTGCCAAACTCAAAAATTATTTTTTATATTAATTTTGGGAAAAATCATGGGCTAACCACTTGTCTATAAAAATCATTATTATTTCGAAGTTCACCAATCCCATCGAGATGTACATCAATCGAAAGGTCTATTCAATACCTACACAGTACACACACATGTAAGCTAAATCATCCTGCGTGGGCTGGTTATTGAAATATGGCCACCCAAACTGATTTTACTGAAAATTGACACAAATCTAAAAAAGTCATCGGATGCGGATGGAGATATTTCCGGAACCAAGGCTCGTAGAGCGTTGCAGTTTTCAATTCTGAATAGAGAATTAACAGACCTTTCCATGGATGTGCCAAACTCAAAAAATATTTTTTTTTATTAATTTTGGGAAAAATCATGGGCTAACCACTTGTTTATAAAAATCATTATTTTTTTCGAAGTTCACCAATCCTATCGAGATATACATCAATCGAAAGGTCTATTTAATACCTACATACACATGTAAGCTAAATCATCCTGTGTGGGCTGGTTATCGAAATATGGCCTTCGAAAGTGATTTCACGGATTCCACAGATTTTTGAGCTTTGACTACCTTACAATGTGCTTGGGTGGCGATATTTCCGAAACCAGGCCTTGTAAAAGGTTGCGGTTTTCAAAATTTCTAGTCAATTTTGTAAGAGCTATTCACGGGTGAAAACCAGAAGGTTCTGCGAGGTCTGGTTATCGAAATATGGCCACCCAAACTGATTTTACTGAAAATTGACACAAATCTAAAAAAGTCATCGGATGCGGATGGAGATATTTCCGGAACCAAGGCTCGTAACGCGTTGCAGTTTTCAATTCTGAATAGAGAATTAACAGACCTTTCCTTGGATGTGCCAAAATTAAAAAATTATTTTTTATATTAATTTTGGGAAAAATCATGGGCTAACCACTTGTCTATAAAAATCATTATTATTTCGAAGTTCACCAATCCCATCGAGATGTACATCAATCGAAAGGTCTATTCAATACCTACACAGTACACACACATGTAAGCTAAATCATCCTGCGTGGGCTGGTTATTGAAATATGGCCACCCAAACTGATTTTACTGAAAATTGACACAAATCTAAAAAAGTCATCGGATGCGGATGGAGATATTTCCGGAACCAAGGCTCGTAGAGCGTTGCAGTTTTCAATTCTGAATAGAAAATTAACAGACCTTTCCATGGATGTGCCAAACTCAAAAATTATTTTTTTTATTAATTTTGGGAAAAATCATGGGCTAACCACTTGTTTATAAAAATCATTATTTTTTTCGAAGTTCACCAATCCTATCGAGATATACATCAATCGAAAGGTCTATTTAATACCTACATACACATGTAAGCTAAATCATCCTGCGTGGGCTGGTTATTGAAATATGGCCACACAAACTGATTTTACTGAAAATTGACACAAATCTAAAAAAGTCATCGGATGCGGATGGAGATATTTCCGTAACCAAGGCTCGTAGAGCGTTGCAGTTTTCAATTTTGAATAGAGAATTAACAGACCTTTCCATGGATGTGCCAAACTCAAAAATTATTTTTTATATTAATTTTGGGAAACATCATGGGCTAACCACATGTCTATAAAAATCATTATTTTTTCGAAGTTCACCAATCCTATCGAGATATACATCAATCGAAAAGTCTATTCAATACCTACACACACATGTAAGCTAAATCATCCTGCGTGGGCTGGTTATCGAAATATGGCCATCCAAAGTGATTTCACGGATTCCACAGATTTTTGAGCTTTGACTACCTAACAATGTGCTTGGGTGGCAATATTTCCGAAACCAGGCCTTGTAAAATGTTGCGGTTTACAAAATTTCTAGTCAATTTTGTAAGAGCTATTGACGGGTGAAAACCAGAAGGTTCTGCGAGGTCTGGTTATCGAAATATGGCCACCCAAACTGATTTTACTGAAAATTGACACAAATCTAAAAAAGTCATCGGATGCGGATGGAGATATTTCCGTAACCAAGGCTCGTAACGCGTTGCCGTTTTCAATTCTGAATAGAAAATTAACAGACCATGGATGTGCCAAACTCAAAAATTATATTTTTTTTATTAATTTTGGGAAAAATCATGGGCTAACCACTTGTTTATAAAAATCATTATTTTTTTCGAAGTTCACCAATCCTATCGAGATATACATCAATCGAAAGGTCTATTCAATACCTACACACACATGTAAGCTAAATCATCCTGCGTGGGCTGGTTATCGAAATATGGCCATCCAAAGTGATTTCACGGATTCCACAGATTTTTGAGCTTTGACTACGTAACAATGTGCTTGGGTGGCGATATTTCCGAAACCAGGCCTTGTTAAATGTTGCGGTTTTCAAAATTTCTAGTCAATTTTGTAAGAGCTATTGACGGGTGAAAACCAGAAGGTTCTGCGAGGTCTGGTTATCGAAATATGGCCAACCAAACTGATTTTACTGAAAATTGACACACATCTAAAAAGTATGGCCATCCAAAGTGATTTCAAGGATTCCACAGATTTTTGACTACTTAACAATGTGCTTGGGTGTCGATATTTCCGAAACCAGGCCTTGTAAAATGTTTCGGTTTTCAAAATTTCTAGTCAATTTTGTAAGAGCTATTGACGGGTGAAAACCAGAAGGTTCTGCGAGGTCTGGTTATCGAAATATGGCCACCCAAACTGATTTTACTGAAAATTGACACAAATCTAAAAAAGTCATCGGATGCGGATGGAGATATTTCCGGAACCAAGGCTCGTAACGCGTTGCAGTTTTCAATTCTGAATAGAGAATTAACAGACCTTTCCATGGATGTGCCAAACTCAAAAATTATTTTTTATATTAATTTTGGGAAAAATCATGGGCTAACCACTTGTCTATAAAAATCATTGTTTTTTCGAAGTTCACCAATCCCATCGAGATGTACATCAATCGAAAGGTCTATTCAATACCTACACACACATGTAAGCTAAATCATCCTGCGTGGGCTGGTTATTGAAATATGGCCACACAAACTGATTTTACTGAAAATTGACACAAATCTAAAAAAGTCGTGGGATGCGGATGGAGATATTTCCAGAACCAAGGCTCGTAACGCGTTGCAGTTTTCAATTCTGAATAGAGAATTAACAGACCTTTCCATGGATGTGCCAAACTCAAAAATTATTTTTTACATTAATTTTGGGAAAAATCATGGGCTAACCACTTGTCTATAAAAATCATTGTTTTTTCGAAGTTCACCAATCCCATCGAGATGTACATCAATCGAAAGGTCTATTCAATACCTACATACACATGTAAGCTAAATCATCCTGCGTGGGCTGGTTATCGAAATATGGCCATCGAAATTGATTTCACGGATTCCACAGATTTTTGAGCTTTGACTACCTAACAATGTGCTTGGGTGGCGATATTTCTGAAAACCAGAAGGTTCTGCGAGGTCTGGTTATCGAAATATGGCCACCCAAACTGATTTTACTGAAAATTGAATCACATCTAAAAAATATGGCCATCCAAAGTGATTTCAAGGATTCCAAAGATTTTTGACTACTTAACAATGTGCTTGGGTGGCGATATTTCCGAAACCAGGCCTTGTAAAAGGTTGCAGTTTTCAAAATTTCTAGTCAATTTTGTAAGAGCTATTCACGGGTGAAAACCAGAAGGTTCTGCGAGGTCTGGTTATCGAAATATGGCCACCCAAACTGATTTTACTGAAAATTGACACAAATCTAAAAAAGTCATCGGATGCGGATGGAGATATTTCCGGAACCAAGGCTCGTAACGCGTTGCAGTTTTCAATTTTGAATAGAGAATTAACAGACCTTTCCATGGATGTGCCAAACTCAAAAATTATTTTTTATATTAATTTTGGGAAACATCATGGGCTAACCACTTGTCTATAAAAATCATTATTTTTTCGAAGTTCACCAATCCTATCGAGATATACATCAATCGAAAGGTCTATTTAATACTTACATACACATGTAAGCTAAATCATCCTGTGTGGGCTGGAAATATGGCCATCGGAATTGATTTCACGGATTCCACAGATTTTTGAGCTTTGACTACCTTACAATGTGCTTGGGTGGCGATATTTCCGAAACCAGGCCTTGTTAAATGTTGCGGTTTTCAAAATTTCTAGTCAATTTTGTAAGAGCTATTCACGGGTGAAAACCAGAAGGTTCTGCGAGGTCTGGTTATCGAAATATGGCCACCCAAACTGATTTTACTGAAAATTGACACAAATCTAAAAAAGTCATCGGATGCGGATGGAGATATTTCCGTAACCAAGGCTCGTAACGCGTTGCAGTTTTCAATTTTGAATAGAGAATTAACAGACCATGGATGTGCCAAACTCAAAAATTATATTTTTTATTAATTTTGGGAAAAATCATGGGCTAACCACTTGTCTATAAAAATCATTATTTTTTCGAAGTTCACCAATCCTATTGAGATATACATCAATCGAAAAGTCTATTCAATACCTACACACACATGTAAGCTAAATCATCCTGCGTGGGCTGGTAATCGAAATATGGCCATCCAAAGTGATTTCACGGATTCCACAGATTTTTGAGCTTTGACTACGTAACAATGTGCTTGGGTGGCGATATTTCCGAAACCAGGCCTTGTTAAATGTTGCGGTTTTCAAAATTTCTAGTCAATTTTGTAAGAGCTATTCACGGGTGAAAACCAGAAGGTTCTGCGAGGTCTGGTTATCGAAATATGGCCACCCAAACTGATTTTACTGAAAATTGACACAAATCTAAAAAAGTCATCGGATGCGGATGGAGATATTTCCGTAACCAAGGATCGTAACGCGTTGCAGTTTTCAATTCTGAATAGAAAATTAACAGACCATGGATGTGCCAAACTCAAAAATTATATTTTTTATTAATTTTGGGAAAAATCATGGGCTAACCACTTGTCTATAAAAATCATTATTTTTTCGAAGTTCACCAATCCCATCGATATGTACATCAATCGAAAGGTCTATTCAATACCTACACACACATGTAAGCTAAATCATCCTGCGTGGGCTGGTTATCGAAATATGGCCATCCAAAGTGATTTCACGGATTCCACAGATTTTTGAGCTTTGACTACCTAACAATGTGCTTGGGTGGCGATATTTCCGAAACCAGGCCTTGTAAAATGTTGCGGTTTACAAAATTTCTAGTCAATTTTGTAAGAGCTATTGACGGGTGAAAACCAGAAGGTTCTGCGAGGTCTGGTTATCGAAATATGGCCACCCAAACTGATTTTACTGAAAATTGACACAAATCTAAAAAAGTCATCGGATGCGGATGGAGATATTTCCGGAACCAAGGCTCGTAGAGCGTTGCAGTTTTCAATTCTGAATAGAGAATTAACAGACCTTTCCATGGATGTGCCAAACTCAAAAATTATTTTTATATTAATTTTCGGAAAAATCATGGGCTAACCACTTGTCTATAAAAATCATTATTTTTTCGAAGTTCACCAATCCTATCGAGATATACATCAATCGAAAAGTCTATTCAATACCTACACACACATGTAAGCTAAATCATCCTGCGTGGGCTGGTAATCGAAATATGGCCATCCAAAGTGATTTCACGGATTCCACAGATTTTTGAGCTTTGACTACCTAACAATGTGCTTGGGTGGCGATATTTCCGAAACCAGGCCTTGTTAAATGTTGCGGTTTTCAAAATTTCTAGTCAATTTTGTAAGAGCTATTCACGGGTGAAAACCAGAAGGTTCTGCGAGGTCTGGTTATCGAAATATGGCCACCCAAACTGATTTTACTGAAAATTGACACAAATCTAAAAAAGTCATCGGATGCGGATGGAGATATTTCCGTAACCAAGGATCGTAACGCGTTGCAGTTTTCAATTCTGAATAGAGAATTAACAGACCATGGATGTGCCAAACTCAAAAATTATATTTTTTATTAATTTTGGGAAAAATCATGGGCTAACCACTTGTCTATAAAAATCATTATTTTTTCGAAGTTCACCAATCCCATCGATATGTACATCAATCGAAAGGTCTATTCAATACCTACACACACATGTAAGCTAAATCATCCTGCGTGGGCTGGTAATCGAAATATGGCCATCCAAAGTGATTTCACGGATTCCACAGATTTTTGAGCTTTGACTACCTAACAATGTGCTTGGGTGGCGATATTTCCGAAACCAGGCCTTGTAAAATGTTGCGGTTTACAAAATTTCTAGTCAATTTTGTAAGAGCTATTGACGGGTGAAAACCAGAAGGTTCTGCGAGGTCTGGTTATCGAAATATGGCCACCCAAACTGATTTTACTGAAAATTGACACAAATCTAAAAAAGTCATCGGATGCGGATGGAGATATTTCCGGAACCAAGGCTCGTAGAGCGTTGCAGTTTTCAATTCTGAATAGAGAATTAACAGACCTTTCCATGGATGTGCCAAACTCAAAAATTATTTTTATATTAATTTTCGGAAAAATCATGGGCTAACCACTTGTCTATAAAAATCATTATTTTTTCGAAGTTCACCAATCCCATCGAGATGTACATCAATCGAAAGGTCTATTCAATACCTACACAGTACACACACATGTAAGCTAAATCATCCTGCGTGGGCTGGTTATTGAAATATGGCCACCCAAACTGATTTTACTGAAAATTGACACAAATCTAAAAAAGTCATCGGATGCGGATGGAGATATTTCCGGAACCAAGGCTCGTAGAGCGTTGCAGTTTTCAATTCTGAATAGAGAATTAACAGACCTTTCCATGGATGTGCCAAACTCAAAAAATATTTTTTTTTATTAATTTTGGGAAAAATCATGGGCTAACCACTTGTTTATAAAAATCATTATTTTTTTCGAAGTTCACCAATCCTATCGAGATATACATCAATCGAAAGGTCTATTTAATACCTACATACACATGTAAGCTAAATCATCCTGTGTGGGCTGGTTATCGAAATATGGCCTTCGAAAGTGATTTCACGGATTCCACAGATTTTTGAGCTTTGACTACCTTACAATGTGCTTGGGTGGCGATATTTCCGAAACCAGGCCTTGTTAAATGTTGCGGTTTTCAAAATTTCTAGTCAATTTTGTAAGAGCTATTCACGGGTGAAAACCAGAAGGTTCTGCGAGGTCTGGTTATCGAAATATGGCCACCCAAACTGATTTTACTGAAAATTGACACAAATCTAAAAAAGTCATCGGATGCGGATGGAGATATTTCCGTAACCAAGGATCGTAACGCGTTGCAGTTTTCAATTCTGAATAGAGAATTAACAGACCATGGATGTGCCAAACTCAAAAATTATATTTTTTATTAATTTTGGGAAAAATCATGGGCTAACCACTTGTCTATAAAAATCATTATTTTTTCGAAGTTCACCAATCCCATCGAGATGTACATCAATCGAAAGGTCTATTCAATACCTACACACACATGTAAGCTAAATCATCCTGCGTGGGCTGGTTATCGAAATATGGCCATCCAAAGTGATTTCACGGATTCCACAGATTTTTGAGCTTTGACTACCTAACAATGTGCTTGGGTGGCGATATTTCCGAAACCAGGCCTTGTAAAATGTTGCGGTTTACAAAATTTCTAGTCAATTTTGTAAGAGCTATTGACGGGTGAAAACCAGAAGGTTCTGCGAGGTCTGGTTATCGAAATATGGCCACCCAAACTGATTTTACTGAAAATTGACACAAATCTAAAAAAGTCATCGGATGCGGATGGAGATATTTCCGTAACCAAGGCTCGTAACGCGTTGCAGTTTTCAATTCTGAATAGAGAATTAACAGACCTTTCCATGGATGTGCCAAACTCAAAAATTATTTTTTATATTAATTTTGGGAAAAATCATGGGCCACTTGTCTATGAAAATCATTATTTTTTCGAAGTTCACCAATCCCATCGAGATGTACATCAATCGAAAGGTCTATGCAATACCTACACACTACACACACATGTAAGCTAAATCATCCTGCGTGGGCTGGTTATTGAAATATGGCCACCCAAACTGATTTTACTGAAAATTGACACAAATCTAAAAAAGTCATCGGTTGCGGATGGAGATATTTCCGGAACCAAGGCTCGTAGAGCGTTGCAGTTTTCAAAGTTTTCAATTCTGAATAGAGAATTAACAGACCTTTCCATGGATGTGCCAAACTCAAAAATTATTTTTTTTATTAATTTTGGGAAAAATCATGGGCTAACCACTTGTTTATAAAAATCATTATTTTTTTCGAAGTTCACCAATCCTATCGAGATATACATCAATCGAAAGGTCTATTCAATACCTACACACACATGTAAGCTAAATCATCCTGCGTGGGCTGGTTATCGAAATATGGCCATCCAAAGTGATTTCATGGATTCCACAGATTTTTGAGCTTTGACTACGTAACAATGTGCTTGGGTGGCGATATTTCCGAAACCAGGCCTTGTAAAAGGTTGCGGTTTTCAAAATTTCTAGTCAATTTTGTAAGAGCTATTGACGGGTGAAAACCAGAAGGTTCTGCGAGGTCTGGTTATCGAAATATGGCCACCCAAACGGATTTTACTGAAAATTGACACACATCTAAAACATATGGCCATCCAAAGTGATTTCAAGGATTCCACAGATTTTTGACTACTTAACAATGTGCTTGGGTGGCGATATTTCCGAAAGCAGGCCTTGTAAAAGGTTGCAGTTTTCAAAATTTCTAGTCAATTTTGTAAGAGCTATTGACGGGTGAAATCCAGAAGGTTCTGCGAGGTCTGGTTATCGAAATATGGCCACCCAAACTGATTTTACTGAAAATTGACACAAATCTAAAAAAGTCATCGGATGCGGATGGAGATATTTCCGGAACCAAGGCTCGTAACGCGTTGCAGTTTTCAATTCTGAAAGAGAATTAACAGACCTTTCCTTGGATGTGCCAAACTCAAAAATTATTTTTTATATTAATTTTGGGAAAAATCATGGGCTAACCACTTGTCTATAAAAATCATTATTATTTCGAAGTTCACCAATCCCATCGAGATGTACATCAATCGAAAGGTCTATTCAATACCTACACAGTACACACACATGTAAGCTAAATCATCCTGCGTGGGCTGGTTATTGAAATATGGCCACCCAAACTGATTTTACTGAAAATTGACACAAATCTAAAAAAGTCATCGGATGCGGATGGAGATATTTCCGGAACCAAGGCTCGTAGAGCGTTGCAGTTTTCAATTCTGAATAGAGAATTAACAGACCTTTCCATGGATGTGCCAAACTCAAAAAATATTTTTTTTTATTAATTTTGGGAAAAATCATGGGCTAACCACTTGTTTATAAAAATCATTATTTTTTTCGAAGTTCACCAATCCTATCGAGATATACATCAATCGAAAGGTCTATTTAATACCTACATACACATGTAAGCTAAATCATCCTGTGTGGGCTGGTTATCGAAATATGGCCTTCGAAAGTGATTTCACGGATTCCACAGATTTTTGAGCTTTGACTACCTTACAATGTGCTTGGGTGGCGATATTTCCGAAACCAGGCCTTGTAAAAGGTTGCGGTTTTCAAAATTTCTAGTCAATTTTGTAAGAGCTATTCACGGGTGAAAACCAGAAGGTTCTGCGAGGTCTGGTTATCGAAATATGGCCACCCAAACTGATTTTACTGAAAATTGACACAAATCTAAAAAAGTCATCGGATGCGGATGGAGATATTTCCGGAACCAAGGCTCGTAACGCGTTGCAGTTTTCAATTCTGAATAGAGAATTAACAGACCTTTCCTTGGATGTGCCAAAATTAAAAAATTATTTTTTATATTAATTTTGGGAAAAATCATGGGCTAACCACTTGTCTATAAAAATCATTATTATTTCGAAGTTCACCAATCCCATCGAGATGTACATCAATCGAAAGGTCTATTCAATACCTACACAGTACACACACATGTAAGCTAAATCATCCTGCGTGGGCTGGTTATTGAAATATGGCCACCCAAACTGATTTTACTGAAAATTGACACAAATCTAAAAAAGTCATCGGATGCGGATGGAGATATTTCCGGAACCAAGGCTCGTAGAGCGTTGCAGTTTTCAATTCTGAATAGAAAATTAACAGACCTTTCCATGGATGTGCCAAACTCAAAAATTATTTTTTTTATTAATTTTGGGAAAAATCATGGGCTACCACTTGTTTATAAAAATCATTATTTTTTTCGAAGTTCACCAATCCTATCGAGATATACATCAATCGAAAAGTCTATTCAATACCTACACACACATGTAAGCTAAATCATCCTGCGTGGGCTGGTTATCGAAATATGGCCATCCAAAGTGATTTCACGGATTCCACAGATTTTTGAGCTTTGACTACCTAACAATGTGCTTGGGTGTCGATATTTCCGAAACCAGGCCTTCGGTTTTCAAAATTTCTAGTCAATTTTGTAAGAGCTATTGACGGGTGAAAACCAGAAGGTTCTGCGAGGTCTGGTTATCGAAATATGGCCACCCAAACTGATTTTACTGAAAATTGACACAAATCTAAAAAAGTCATCGGATGCGGATGGAGATATTTCCGGAGCCAAGGCTCGTAGAGTGTTGCAGTTTTCAATTCTGAATAGAGAATTAACAGGCCTTTCCATGGATGTGCCAAACTCAAAAATTATTTTTTATATTAATTTTGGGAAAAATCATGGGCTAACCACTTGTCTATAAAAATCATTATTTTTTCGAAGTTCACCAATCCTATCGAGATATACATCAATCGAAAAGTCTATTCAATACCTACACACACATGTAAGCTAAATCATCCTGCGTGGGCTGGTTATCGAAATATGGCCATCCAAAGTGATTTCACGGATTCCACAGATTTTTGAGCTTTGACTACCTAACAATGTGCTTGGGTGTCGATATTTCCGAAACCAGGCCTTCGGTTTTCAAAATTTCTAGTCAATTTTGTAAGAGCTATTGACGGGTGAAAACCAGAAGGTTCTGCGAGGTCTGGTTATCGAAATATGGCCACCCAAACTGATTTTACTGAAAATTGACACAAATCTAAAAAAGTCATCGGATGCGGATGGAGATATTTCCGTAACCAAGGCTCGTAACGCGTTGCAGTTTTCAATTCTGAATAGAGAATTAACAGACCTTTCCATGGATGTGCCAAACTCAAAAATTATTTTTTATATTAATTTTGGGAAAAATCATGGGCCACTTGTCTATGAAAATCATTATTTTTTCGAAGTTCACCAATCCCATCGAGATGTACATCAATCGAAAGGTCTATGCAATACCTACACACTACACACACATGTAAGCTAAATCATCCTGCGTGGGCTGGTTATTGAAATATGGCCACCCAAACTGATTTTACTGAAAATTGACACAAATCTAAAAAAGTCATCGGTTGCGGATGGAGATATTTCCGGAACCAAGGCTCGTAGAGCGTTGCAGTTTTCAAAGTTTTCAATTCTGAATAGAGAATTAACAGACCTTTCCATGGATGTGCCAAACTCAAAAATTATTTTTTTTATTAATTTTGGGAAAAATCATGGGCTAACCACTTGTTTATAAAAATCATTATTTTTTTCGAAGTTCACCAATCCTATCGAGATATACATCAATCGAAAGGTCTATTCAATACCTACACACACATGTAAGCTAAATCATCCTGCGTGGGCTGGTTATCGAAATATGGCCATCCAAAGTGATTTCATGGATTCCACAGATTTTTGAGCTTTGACTACGTAACAATGTGCTTGGGTGGCGATATTTCCGAAACCAGGCCTTGTAAAAGGTTGCGGTTTTCAAAATTTCTAGTCAATTTTGTAAGAGCTATTGACGGGTGAAAACCAGAAGGTTCTGCGAGGTCTGGTTATCGAAATATGGCCACCCAAACGGATTTTACTGAAAATTGACACACATCTAAAACATATGGCCATCCAAAGTGATTTCAAGGATTCCACAGATTTTTGACTACTTAACAATGTGCTTGGGTGGCGATATTTCCGAAAGCAGGCCTTGTAAAAGGTTGCAGTTTTCAAAATTTCTAGTCAATTTTGTAAGAGCTATTGACGGGTGAAATCCAGAAGGTTCTGCGAGGTCTGGTTATCGAAATATGGCCACCCAAACTGATTTTACTGAAAATTGACACAAATCTAAAAAAGTCATCGGATGCGGATGGAGATATTTCCGGAACCAAGGCTCGTAACGCGTTGCAGTTTTCAATTCTGAAAGAGAATTAACAGACCTTTCCTTGGATGTGCCAAACTCAAAAATTATTTTTTATATTAATTTTGGGAAAAATCATGGGCTAACCACTTGTCTATAAAAATCATTATTATTTCGAAGTTCACCAATCCCATCGAGATGTACATCAATCGAAAGGTCTATTCAATACCTACACAGTACACACACATGTAAGCTAAATCATCCTGCGTGGGCTGGTTATTGAAATATGGCCACCCAAACTGATTTTACTGAAAATTGACACAAATCTAAAAAAGTCATCGGATGCGGATGGAGATATTTCCGGAACCAAGGCTCGTAGAGCGTTGCAGTTTTCAATTCTGAATAGAGAATTAACAGACCTTTCCATGGATGTGCCAAACTCAAAAAATATTTTTTTTTATTAATTTTGGGAAAAATCATGGGCTAACCACTTGTTTATAAAAATCATTATTTTTTTCGAAGTTCACCAATCCTATCGAGATATACATCAATCGAAAGGTCTATTTAATACCTACATACACATGTAAGCTAAATCATCCTGTGTGGGCTGGTTATCGAAATATGGCCTTCGAAAGTGATTTCACGGATTCCACAGATTTTTGAGCTTTGACTACCTTACAATGTGCTTGGGTGGCGATATTTCCGAAACCAGGCCTTGTAAAAGGTTGCGGTTTTCAAAATTTCTAGTCAATTTTGTAAGAGCTATTCACGGGTGAAAACCAGAAGGTTCTGCGAGGTCTGGTTATCGAAATATGGCCACCCAAACTGATTTTACTGAAAATTGACACAAATCTAAAAAAGTCATCGGATGCGGATGGAGATATTTCCGGAACCAAGGCTCGTAACGCGTTGCAGTTTTCAATTCTGAATAGAGAATTAACAGACCTTTCCTTGGATGTGCCAAAATTAAAAAATTATTTTTTATATTAATTTTGGGAAAAATCATGGGCTAACCACTTGTCTATAAAAATCATTATTATTTCGAAGTTCACCAATCCCATCGAGATGTACATCAATCGAAAGGTCTATTCAATACCTACACAGTACACACACATGTAAGCTAAATCATCCTGCGTGGGCTGGTTATTGAAATATGGCCACCCAAACTGATTTTACTGAAAATTGACACAAATCTAAAAAAGTCATCGGATGCGGATGGAGATATTTCCGGAACCAAGGCTCGTAGAGCGTTGCAGTTTTCAATTCTGAATAGAAAATTAACAGACCTTTCCATGGATGTGCCAAACTCAAAAATTATTTTTTTTATTAATTTTGGGAAAAATCATGGGCTAACCACTTGTTTATAAAAATCATTATTTTTTTCGAAGTTCACCAATCCTATCGAGATATACATCAATCGAAAAGTCTATTCAATACCTACACACACATGTAAGCTAAATCATCCTGCGTGGGCTGGTTATCGAAATATGGCCATCCAAAGTGATTTCACGGATTCCACAGATTTTTGAGCTTTGACTACCTAACAATGTGCTTGGGTGTCGATATTTCCGAAACCAGGCCTTCGGTTTTCAAAATTTCTAGTCAATTTTGTAAGAGCTATTGACGGGTGAAAACCAGAAGGTTCTGCGAGGTCTGGTTATCGAAATATGGCCACCCAAACTGATTTTACTGAAAATTGACACAAATCTAAAAAAGTCATCGGATGCGGATGGAGATATTTCCGGAGCCAAGGCTCGTAGAGTGTTGCAGTTTTCAATTCTGAATAGAGAATTAACAGGCCTTTCCATGGATGTGCCAAACTCAAAAATTATTTTTTATATTAATTTTGGGAAAAATCATGGGCTAACCACTTGTCTATAAAAATCATTATTTTTTCGAAGTTCACCAATCCTATCGAGATATACATCAATCGAAAAGTCTATTCAATACCTACACACACATGTAAGCTAAATCATCCTGCGTGGGCTGGTTATCGAAATATGGCCATCCAAAGTGATTTCACGGATTCCACAGATTTTTGAGCTTTGACTACCTAACAATGTGCTTGGGTGTCGATATTTCCGAAACCAGGCCTTCGGTTTTCAAAATTTCTAGTCAATTTTGTAAGAGCTATTGACGGGTGAAAACCAGAAGGTTCTGCGAGGTCTGGTTATCGAAATATGGCCACCCAAACTGATTTTACTGAAAATTGACACAAATCTAAAAAAGTCATCGGATGCGGATGGAGATATTTCCGTAACCAAGGCTCGTAACGCGTTGCAGTTTTCAATTCTGAATAGAGAATTAACAGACCTTTCCATGGATGTGCCAAACTCAAAAATTATTTTTTATATTAATTTTGGGAAAAATCATGGGCCACTTGTCTATGAAAATCATTATTTTTTCGAAGTTCACCAATCCCATCGAGATGTACATCAATCGAAAGGTCTATGCAATACCTACACACTACACACACATGTAAGCTAAATCATCCTGCGTGGGCTGGTTATTGAAATATGGCCACCCAAACTGATTTTACTGAAAATTGACACAAATCTAAAAAAGTCATCGGTTGCGGATGGAGATATTTCCGGAACCAAGGCTCGTAGAGCGTTGCAGTTTTCAAAGTTTTCAATTCTGAATAGAGAATTAACAGACCTTTCCATGGATGTGCCAAACTCAAAAATTATTTTTTTTATTAATTTTGGGAAAAATCATGGGCTAACCACTTGTTTATAAAAATCATTATTTTTTTCGAAGTTCACCAATCCTATCGAGATATACATCAATCGAAAGGTCTATTCAATACCTACACACACATGTAAGCTAAATCATCCTGCGTGGGCTGGTTATCGAAATATGGCCATCCAAAGTGATTTCATGGATTCCACAGATTTTTGAGCTTTGACTACGTAACAATGTGCTTGGGTGGCGATATTTCCGAAACCAGGCCTTGTAAAAGGTTGCGGTTTTCAAAATTTCTAGTCAATTTTGTAAGAGCTATTCACGGGTGAAAACCAGAAGGTTCTGCGAGGTTTGGTTATCGAAATATGGCCACCCAAACTGATTTTACTGAAAATTGACACAAATCTAAAAAAGTCATCGGATGCGGATGGAGATATTTCCGGAACCAAGGCTCGTAGAGCGTCGCAGTTTTCAATTCTGAATAGAGAATTAACAGACCTTTCCATGGATGTGCCAAACTCAAAAATTATTTTTTATATTAATTTTGGGAAAAATCATGGGCCACTTGTCTATGAAAATCATTATTTTTTCGAAGTTCACCAATCCCATCGAGATGTACATCAATCGAAAGGTCTATTCAATACCTGCACACACATGTAAGCTAAATCATGCTGCGTATGCTGGTTATTGAAATATGGCCATCGAAATTGATTTCACGGATTCCACAGATTTTTGAGCTTTGACTACCTTACAATGTGCTTGGGTGGCGATATTTCCGAAACCAGGCCTTGTAAAATGTTGCGGTTTTCAAAATTTCTAGTCAATTTTATAAGAGCTATTGACGGGTGAAAACCAGAAGGTTCTGCGAGGTCTGGTTATCGAAATATGGCCACCCAAACTGATTTTACTGAAAATTGACACACATCTAAAAAATATGGCCATCCAAAGTGATTTCAAGGATTCCACAGATTTTTGACTTCCTTACAATGTGCTTGGGTGGCGATATTTCCAAAACCAGGCCTTGTAAAAGGTTGCAGTTTTCAAAATTTCTAGTCAATTTTGTAAGAGCTATTCACGGGTGAAAACCAGAAGGTTCTGCGAGGTCTGGTTATCGAAATATGGCCACCCAAACTGATTTTACTGAAAATTGACACAAATCTAAAAAAGTCATCGGATGCGGATGGAGATATTTCCGGAACCAAGGCTCGTAGAGCGTCGCAGTTTTCAATTCTGAATAGAGAATTAACAGACCTTTCCATGGATGTGCCAAACTCAAAAATTATTTTTTATATTAATTTTGGGAAAAATCATGGGCCACTTGTCTATGAAAATCATTATTTTTTCGAAGTTCACCAATCCCATCGAGATGTACATCAATCGAAAGGTCTATTCAATACCTGCACACACATGTAAGCTAAATCATGCTGCGTATGCTGGTTATTGAAATATGGCCATCGAAATTGATTTCACGGATTCCACAGATTTTTGAGCTTTGACTACCTTACAATGTGCTTGGGTGGCGATATTTCCGAAACCAGGCCTTGTAAAAGGTTGCGGTTTTCAAAATTTCTAGTCAATTTTGTAAGAGCTATTCACGGGTGAAAACCAGAAGGTTCTGCGAGGTCTGGTTATCGAAATATGGCCACCCAAACTGATTTTACTGAAAATTGACACAAATCTAAAAAAGTCATCGGATGCGGATGGAGATATTTCCGTAACCAA
Source organism: Chrysotoxum bicinctum (assembly GCA_911387755.1). Taxonomy (NCBI): domain Eukaryota; kingdom Metazoa; phylum Arthropoda; class Insecta; order Diptera; family Syrphidae; genus Chrysotoxum; species Chrysotoxum bicinctum. Next base: position 66,107,221 of record OU426990.1, on the reverse strand, counting down.
GGCTCGTAACGCGTTGCCGTTTTCAATTCTGAATAGGGAATTAACAGACCATGGATGTGCCAAACTCAAAAATTATATTTTTTTTATTAATTTTGGGAAAAATCATGGGCTAACCACTTGTCTAAAAAAATCATTATTTTTTCGAGGTTCACCAATCCTATCGAGATATACATCAATCGAAAGGTCTATTCAATACCTACACACACATGTAAGCTAAATCATCCTGCGTGGGCTGGTTATCGAAATATGGCCATCCAAAGTGATTTCACGGATTCCACAGATTTTTGAGCTTTGACTACGTAACAATGTGCTTGGGTGGCGATATTTCCGAAACCAGGCCTTGTTAAATGTTGCGGTTTTCAAAATTTCTAGTCAATTTTGTAAGAGCTATTGACGGGTGAAAACCAGAAGGTTCTGCGAGGTCTGGTTATCGAAATATGGCCAACCAAACTGATTTTACTGAAAATTGACACACATATAAAAAATATGGCCATCCAAAGTGATTTCAAGGATTCCACAGATTTTTTACTACTTAATAATGTGCTTGGGGGGCGATATTTCCGAAACCAGGCCTTGTAAAAGGTTGCGGTTTTCAAAATTTCAAGTCAATTTTGTAAGAGCTATTCACGGGTGAAAACCAGAAGGTTCTGCGAGGTCTGGTTATCGAAATATGGCCACCCAAACTGATTTTACTGAAAATTGACACAAATCTAAGAAAGTCATCGGATGCGGATGGAGATATTTCCGGAACCAAGGCTCGTAACGCGATGCAGTTTTCAATTCTAAATAGAGAATTAACAGACCTTTCCATGGATGTGCCAAACTCAAAAATTATTTTTTTTTTTATTAATTTTGGGAAAAATCATGGGCTAACCACTTGTCTATAAAAATCATTATTTTTTCGAAGTTCACCAATCCTATCGAGATATACATCAATCGAAAGGTCTATTCAATACCTACACACACATGTAAGCTAAATCATCCTGCGTGGGCTGGTTATCGAAATATGGCCATCCAAAGTGATTTCACGGATTCCACAGATTTTTGAGCTTTGACTACTTAACAATGTGCTTGGGTGGCGATATTTCCGAAACCAGGCCTTGTAAAATGTTGCGGATTCAAAATTTCTAGTCAATTTTGTAAGAGCTATTGACGGGTGAAAACCAGAAGGTTCTGCGAGGTCTGGTTATCGAAATATGGCCACCCAAACTGATTTTACTGAAAATTGACACAAATCTAAAAAAGTCATCGGATGCGGATGGAGATATTTCCGTAACCAAGGATCGTAACGCGTTGCAGTTTTCAATTCTGAATAGAAAATTAACAGACCATGGATGTGCCAAACTCAAAAATTATATTTTTTATTAATTTTGGGAAAAATCATGGGCTAACCACTTGTCTATAAAAATCATTATTTTTTCGAAGTTCACCAATCCTATCGAGATATACATCAATCGAAAGGTCTATTCAATACCTACACACACATGTAAGCTAAATCATCCTGCGTGGGCTGGTTATCGAAATATGGCCATCCAAAGTGATTTCACGGATTCCACAGATTTTTGAGCTTTGACTACCTAACAATGTGCTTGGGTGTCGATATTTCCGAAACCAGGCCTTGTAAAATGTTTCGGTTTTCAAAATTTCTAGTCAATTTTGTAAGAGCTATTGACGGGTGAAAACCAGAAGGTTCTGCGAGGTCTGGTTATCGAAATATGGCCACCCAAACTGATTTTACTGAAAATTGACACAAATCTAAAAAAGTCATCGGATGCGGATGGAGATATTTCCGTAACCAAGGCTCGTAACGCGTTGCAGTTTTCAATTCTGAATAGAGAATTAACAGACCTTTCCATGGATGTGCCAAACTCAAAAATTATTTTTTATATTAATTTTGGGAAAAATCATGGGCTAACCACTTGTCTATAAAAATCATTATTTTTTCGAAGTTCACCAATCCTATCGAGATATACATCAATCGAAAGGACTATTTAATACCTACATACACATGTAAGCTAAATCATCCTGTGTGGGCTGGTTATCGAAATATGGCCATCGAAATTGATTTCACGGATTCCACAGATTTTTGAGCTTTGACTACCTTACAATGTGCTTGGGTGGCGATATTTCCGAAACCAGGCCTTGTAAAAGGTTGCGGTTTTCAAAATTTCTAGTCAATTTTGTAAGAGCTATTCACGGGTGAAAACCAGAAGGTTCTGCGAGGTCTGGTTATCGAAATATGGCCACCCAAACTGATTTTACTGAAAATTGACACAAATCTAAAAAAGTCATCGGATGCGGATGGAGATATTTCCGTAACCAAGGCTCGTAACGCGTTGCCGTTTTCAATTCTGAATAGAGAATTAACAGACCATGGATGTGCCAAACTCAAAAATTATATTTTTTTTATTAATTTTGGGAAAAATCATGGGCTAACCACTTGTCTAAAAAAATCATTATTTTTTCGAGGTTCACCAATCCCATCGAGATATACATCAATCGAAAGGTCTATTCAATACCTACACACACATGTAAGCTAAATCATCCTGCGTGGGCTGGTTATCGAAATATGGCCATCGAAAGTGATTTCACGGATTCCACAGATTTTTGAGCTTTGACTACCTAACAATGTGCTTGGGTGGCGATATTTCCGAAACCAGGCCTTGTAAAATGTTGCGGTTATCAAAATTTCTAGTCAATTTTGTAAGAGCTATTGACGGGTGAAAACCAGAAGGTTCTGCGAGGTCTGGTTATCGAAATATGGCCACCCAAACTGATTTTACTGAAAATTGACACAAATCTAAAAAAGTCATCGGATGCCGAGGAGATATTTCCGGAACCAAGGCTCGTAACGCGTTGCAGTTTTCAATTCTGAATAGAGAATTAACAGACCTTTCCATGGATGTGCCAAACTCAAAAATTATTTTTTTTGTTAATTTTGGGAAAAATCATGGGCTAACCACTTGTCTATAAAAATCATTATTTTTTCGAAGTTCACCAATCCCATCGAGATATACATCAATCGAAAGGTCTATTCAATACCTACACACACATGTAAGCTAAATCATCCTGCGTGGGATGGTTATCGAAATATGGCCATCGAAAGTGATTTCACGGATTCCACAGATTTTTGAGCTTTGACTACCTAACAATGTGCTTGGGTGGCGATATTTCCGAAACCAGGCCTTGTAAAATGTTGCGGTTATCAAAATTTCTAGTCAATTTTGTAAGAGCTATTGACGGGTGAAAACCAGAAGGTTCTGCGAGGTCTGGTTATCGAAATATGGCCACCCAAACTGATTTTACTGAAAATTGACACAAATCTAAAAAAGTCATCGGATGCCGATAGAGATATTTCCGGAACCAAGGCTCGTAACGCGTTGCAGTTTTCAATTCTGAATAGAGAATTAACAGACCTTTCCATGGATGTGCCAAACTCAAAAATTATTTTTTTTGTTAATTTTGGGAAAAATCATGGGCTAACCACTTGTCTATAAAAATCATTATTTTTTCGAAGTTCACCAATCCTATCGAGATATACATCAATCGAAAGGTCTATTCAATACCTACATACACATGTAAGCTAAATCATCCTGTGTGGGCTGGTTATCGAAATATGGCCATCGAAAGTGATTTCACGGATTCCACAGATTTTTGAGCTTTGACTACCTAACAATGTGCTTGGGTGGCGATATTTCCGAAACCAGGCCTTGTAAAATGTTGCGGTTATCAAAATTTCTAGTCAATTTTGTAAGAGCTATTGACGGGTGAAAACCAGAAGGTTCTGCGAGGTCTGGTTATCGAAATATGGCCACCCAAAGTGATTTTACTGAAAATTGACAAAAATCTAAAAAAGTTATCGGATGCGGATGGAGATATTTCCGGAACCAAGGCTCGTAACGCGTTGCAGTTTTCAATTCTGAATAGAGAATTAACAGACCTTTCCATGGATGTGCCAAACTCAAAAATTATTTTTTATATTAATTTTGGGAAAAATCATGGGCTAACCACTTGTCTATAAAAATCATTATTTTTTCGAAGTTCACCAATCCTATCGAGATATACATCAATCGAAAGGTCTATTCAATACCTACATACACATGTAAGCTAAATCATCCTGTGTGGGCTGGTTATCGAAATATGGCCTTCGAAAGTGATTTCACGGATTCCACAGATTTTTGAGCTTTGACTACCTTACAATGTGCTTGGGTGGCGATATTTCCGAAACCAGGCCTTGTAAAAGGTTGCGGTTTTCAAAATTTCTAGTCAATTTTGTAAGAGCTATTCACGGGTGAAAACCAGAAGGTTCTGCGAGGTCTGGTTATCGAAATATGGCTATAAAAATCATTATTTTTTCGAAGTTCACCAATCCTATCGAGATATACATCAATCGAAAGGTCTATTCAATACCTACATACACATGTAAGCTAAATCATCCTGTGTGAGCTGGTTATCGAAATATGGCCATCGAAAGTGATTTCACGGATTCCACAGATTTTTGAGCTTTGACTACCTAACAATGTGCTTGGGTGGCGATATTTCCGAAACCAGGCCTTGTAAAATGTTGCGGTTATCAAAATTTCTAGTCAATTTTGTAAGAGCTATTGACGGGTGAAAACCAGAAGGTTCTGCGAGGTCTGGTTATCGAAATATGGCCACCCAAAGTGATTTTACTGAAAATTGACACAAATCTAAAAAAGTCATCGGATGCGGATGGAGATATTTCCGGAACCAAGGCTCGTAACGCGTTGCAGTTTTCAATTCTGAATAGAGAATTAACAGACCTTTCCATGGATGTGCCAAACTCAAAAATTATTTTTTATATTAATTTTGGGAAAAATCATGGGCTAACCACTTGTCTATAAAAATCATTATTTTTTCGAAGTTCACCAATTCTATTGAGATATACATCAATCGAAAGGTCTATTCGATACCTACACACACATGTAAGCTAAATCATCCTGCGTGGGCTGGTTATTGAAATATGGCCACCCAAACTGATTTTACTGAAAATTGACACAAATCTAAAAAAGTCATCGGATGCGGATGGAGATATTTCCGGAACCAAGGCTCGTAACGCGTTGCAGTTTTCAATTCTGAATAGAGAATTAACAGACCTTTCCATGGATGTGCCAAACTCAAAAATTATTTTTTTGTTAATTTTGGGAAAAATCATGGGCTAACCACTTGTCTATAAAAATCATTATTTTTTCGAAGTTCACCAATCCTATCGAGATATACATCAATCGAAAGGTCTATTCAATACCTACATACACATGTAAGCTAAATCATCCTGTGTGGGCTGGTTATCGAAATATGGCCATCGAAAGTGATTTCACGGATTCCACAGATTTTTGAGCTTTGACTACCTAACAATGTGCTTGGGTGGCGATATTTCCGAAACCAGGCCTTGTAAAATGTTGCGGTTATCAAAATTTCTAGTCAATTTTGTAAGAGCTATTGACGGGTGAAAACCAGAAGGTTCTGCGAGGTCTGGCTATCGAAATATGGCCACCGAAACTGATTTTACTGAAAATTGACACAAATCTAAAAAAGTCATAGGATGCGGATGGAGATATTTCCGGAACCAAGGCTCGTAACGCATTGCAGTTTTCAATTCTGAATAGAGAATTAACAGACCTTTCCAAGGATGTGCCAAACTCAAAAATAATTTTTTTATTTATTTTGGGAAAAATCATGGGCTAACCACTTGTCTATAAAAATCATTATTTTTTCGAAGTTCACCAATTCTATTGAGATATACATCAATCGAAAGGTCTATTCGATACCTACACACACATGTAAGCTAAATCATCCTGCGTGGGCTGGTTATCGAAATATGGCCATCGAAAGTGATTTCACGGATTCCACAGATTTTTGAGCTTTGACTACCTTACAATGTGCTTGGGTGGCGATATTTCCGAAACCAGGCCTTGTAAAAGGTTGCGGTTTTCAAAATTTCTAGTCAATTTTATAAGAGCTATTAACGGGTGAAAACCAGAAGGTTCTGCGAGGTCTGGTTATCGAAATATGGCCATGGGCTAACCACTTGTCTATAAAAATCATTATTTTTTCGAAGTTCACCAATCCTATCGAGATATACATCAATCGAAAGGACTATTTAATACCTACATACACATGTAAGCTAAATCATCCTGTGTGGGCTGGTTATCGAAATATGGCCATCGAAAGTGATTTCACGGATTCCACAGATTTTTGAGCTTTGACTACCTTACAATGTGCTTGGGTGGCGATATTTCCGAAACTAGGCCTTGTAAAATGTTGCGGTTATCAAAATTTCTAGTCAATTTTGTAAGAGCTATTGACGGGTGAAAACCAGAAGGTTCTGCTAGGTCTGGTTATCGAAATATGGCCACCCAAACTGATTTTACTGAAAATTGACACAAATCTAAAAAAGTCATCGGATGCGGATGGAGATATTTCCGTAACCAAGGCTCGTAACGCGTTGCAGTTTTCAATTCTGAATAGAGAATTAACAGACCTTTCCATGGATGTGCCAAACTCAAAAATTATTTTTTTTAATTTTGGGAAACATCATGGGCTATACACACACATGTAAACTAAATCATCCTGCGTGGGCTGGTTATCGAAATATGGCCATCCAAATTGATTTCATGGATTCCACAGATTTTTGAGCTTTGACTACCTAACAATGTGCTTGGGTGGCGATATTTCCGAAACCAGGCCTTGTAAAAGGTTGCAGTTTTCAAAATTTCTAGTCAATTTTGTAAGAGCTATTCACGGGTGAAAACCAGAAGGTTCTGCGAGGTCTGGTTATCGAAATATGGCCACCCAAACTGATTTTACTGAAAATTGACACAAATCTAAAAAAGTCATCGGATGCGGATGGAGATATTTCCGGAACCAAGGCTCGTAACGCGTTGCAGTTTTCAATTCTGAATAGAGAATTAACAGACCTTTCCATGGATGTGCCAAACTCAAAAATTATTTTTTTTGTTAATTTTGGGAAAAATCATGGGCTAACCACTTGTCTATAAAAATCATTATTTTTTCGAAGTTCACCAATCCTATCGAGATATACATCAATCGAAAGGTCTATTCAATACCTACATACACATGTAAGCTAAATCATCCTGTGTGGGCTGGTTATCGAAATATGGCCTTCGAAAGTGATTTCAGGGATTCCACAGATTTTTGAGCTTTGACTACCTTACAATGTGCTTGGGTGGCGATATTTCCGAAACCAGGCCTTGTAAAAGGTTGCGGTTTTCAAAATTTCTAGTCAATTTTGTAAGAGCTATTGACGGGTGAAAACCAGAAGGTTCTGCGAGGTCTGGTTATCGAAATATGGCCACCCAAACTGATTTTACTGAAAATTGACACAAATCTAAAAAAGTCATCGGATGCGGATGGAGATATTTCCGGAACCAAGGCTCGTAACGCGTTGCAGTTTTCAATTCTGAATAGAGAATTAACAGACCTTTCCATGGATGTGCCAAACTCAATAATTATTTTTTATATTAATTTTGGGAAAAATCATGGGCTAACCACTTGTCTATAAAAATCATTATTTTTTCGAAGTTCACCAATTCTATTGAGATATACATCAATCGAAAGGTCTATTCGATACCTACACAAACATGTAAGCTAAATCATCCTGTGTGGGCTGGTTATCGAAATATGGCCTTCGAAAGTGATTTCAGGGATTCCACAGATTTTTGAGCTTTGACTACCTTACAATGTGCTTGGGTGGCGATATTTCCGAAACCAGGCCTTGTAAAAGGTTGCGGTTTTCAAAATTTCTAGTCAATTTTGTAAGAGCTATTCACGGGTGAAAACCAGAAGGTTCTGCGAGGTCTGGTTATCGAAATATGGCCACCCAAACTGATTTTACTGAAAATTGACACAAATCTAAAAAAGTCATCGGATGCGGATGGAGATATTTCCGGAACCAAGGCTCGTAACGCGTTGCAGTTTTCAATTCTGAATAGAGAATTAACAGACCTTTCCATGGATGTGCCAAACTCAAAAATTATTTTTTTTGTTAATTTTGGGAAAAATCATGGGCTAACCACTTGTCTATAAAAATCATTATTTTTTCGAAGTTCACCAATCCTATCGAGATATACATCAATCGAAAGGTCTATTCAATACCTACATACACATGTAAGCTAAATCATCCTGTGTGGGCTGGTTATCGAAATATGGCCTTCGAAAGTGATTTCAGGGATTCCACAGATTTTTGAGCTTTGACTACCTTACAATGTGCTTGGGTGGCGATATTTCCGAAACCAGGCCTTGTAAAAGGTTGCGGTTTTCAAAATTTCTAGTCAATTTTGTAAGAGCTATTGACGGGTGAAAACCAGAAGGTTCTGCGAGGTCTGGTTATCGAAATATGGCCACCCAAACTGATTTTACTGAAAATTGACACAAATCTAAAAAAGTCATCGGATGCGGATGGAGATATTTCCGGAACCAAGGCTCGTAACGCGTTGCAGTTTTCAATTCTGAATAGAGAATTAACAGACCTTTCCATGGATGTGCCAAACTCAATAATTATTTTTTATATTAATTTTGGGAAAAATCATGGGCTAACCACTTGTCTATAAAAATCATTATTTTTTCGAAGTTCACCAATTCTATTGAGATATACATCAATCGAAAGGTCTATTCGATACCTACACAAACATGTAAGCTAAATCATCCTGCGTGGGCTGGTTATCGAAATATGGCCATCGAAAGTGATTTCACGGATTCCACAGATTTTTGAGCTTTGACTACCTAACAATGTGCTTGGGTGGCGATATTTCCGAAACTAGGCCTTGTAAAATGTTGCGGTTATCAAAATTTCTAGTCAATTTTGTAAGAGCTATTGACGGGTGAAAACCAGAAGGTTCTGCGAGGTCTGGTTATCGAAATATGGCCACCCAAACTGATTTTACTGAAAATTGACACAAATCTAAAAAAGTCATCGGATGCGGATGGAGATATTTCCGGAACCAAGGCTCGTAACGCGTTGCAGTTTTCAATTCTGAATAGATGTGCCAAACTCAAAAATTATTTTTTTTAATTTTGGGAAACATCATGGGCTATACACACACATGTAAACTAAATCATCCTGCGTGGGCTGGTTATCGAAATATGGCCATCCAAATTGATTTCACGGATTCCACAGATTTTTGAGCTTTGACTACCTAACAATGTGCTTGGGTGGCGATATTTCCGAAACCAGGCCTTGTAAAAGGTTGCAGTTTTCAAAATTTCTAGTCAATTTTGTAAGAGCTATTCACGGGTGAAAACCAGAAGGTTCTGCGAGGTCTGGTTATCGAAATATGGCCACCCAAACGGATTTTACTGAAAATTGACACGAATCTAAAAAAGTCATCGGATGCGGATGAAGATATTTCCGTAACCAAGGCTCGTAACGCGTTGCAGTTTTCAATTCTGGATAGAGAATTAACAGACCTTTCCATGGATGTGCCAAACTCAAAAATTATTTTTTATATTAATTTTGGGAAAAATCATGGGCTAACCACTTGTCTATAAAAATCATTATTTTTTCGAAGTTCACCAATCCCATCGAGATGTACATCAATCGAAAGGTCTATTCAATACCTACACACACATGTAAGCTAAATCATCCTGCGTGGGCTGGTTATTGAAATATGGCCACCCAAACTGATTTTACTGAAAATTGACACAAATCTAAAAAAGTCATGGGATGCGGATGGAGATATTTCCGGAACCAAGGCTCGTAACGCGTTGCAGTTTTCAATTCTGAATAGAGAATTAACAGACCTTTCCATGGATGTGCCAAACCCAAAAATTATTTTTTATATTAATTTTGGGAAAAATCATGGGCTAACCACTTGTCTATAAAAATCATTATTTTTTCGAAGTTCACCAATCCCATCGAGATGTACATCAATCGAAAGGTCTATTCAATACCTACACACACATGTAAGCTAAATCATCCTGCGTGGGCTGGTTATTGAAATATGGCCACCCAAACTGATTTTACTGAAAATTGACACAAATCTAAAAAAGTCATGGGATGCGGATGGAGATATTTCCGGAACCAAGGCTCGTAACGCGTTGCAGTTTTCAATTCTGAATAGAGAATTAACAGACCTTTCCATGGATGTGCCAAACCCAAAAATTATTTTTTATATTAATTTTGGGAAAAATCATGGGCTAACCACTTGTCTATAAAAATCATTATTTTTTCGAAGTTCACCAATCCTATCGAGGTATACATCAATCGAAAGGTCTATTCAATACCTACATACACATGTAAGCTAAATCATCCTGTGTGGGCTGGTTATCGAAATATGGCCTTCGAAAGTGATTTCACGGATTCCACAGATTTTTGAGCTTTGACTACCTTACAATGTGCTTGGGTGACGATATTTCCGAAACCAGGCCTTGTAAAAGGTTGCGGTTTTCAAAATTTCTAGTCAATTTTGTAAGAGCTATTCACGGGTGAAAACCAGAAGGTTCTGCGAGGTCTGGTTATCGAAATATGGCCACCCAAACTGATTTTACTGAAAATTGACACAAATCTAAAAAAGTCATCGGATGCGGATGGAGATATTTCCGGAACCAAGGCTCGTAACGCGTTGCAGTTTTCAATTCTGAATAGAGAATTAACAGACCTTTCCATGGATGTGCCAAACTCAAAAATTATTTTTTATATTAATTTTGGGAAAAATCATGGGCTAACCACTTGTATATAAAAATCATTATTTTTTCGAAGTTCACCAATCCCATCGAGATGTACATCAATCGAAAGGTCTATTCAATACCTACACACACATGTAAGCTAAATCATCCTGTGTGGGCTGGTTATCGAAATATGGCCTTCGAAAGTGATTTCACGGATTCCACAGATTTTTGAGCTTTGACTACCTTACAATGTGCTTGGGTGGCGATATTTCCGAAACCAGGCCTTGTAAAATGTTGCGGTTTTCAAAATTTCTAGTCAATTTTATAAGAGCTATTAACGGGTGAAAACCAGAAGGTTCTGCGAGGTCTGGTTATCGAAATATGGCCACCCAAACGGATTTTACTGAAAATTGACACAAATCTAAAAAAGTCATCGGATGCGGATGGAGATATTTCCGGAACCAAGGCTCGTAACGCGTTGCAGTTTTCAATTCTGAATAGAGAATTAACAGACCTTTCCATGGATGTGCCAAACTCAAAAATTATTTTTTTTGTTAATTTTGGGAAAAATCATGGGCTAACCACTTGTCTATAAAAATCATTATTTTTTCGAAGTTCACCAATCCTATCGAGATATACATCAATCGAAAGGTCTATTCAATACCTACATACACATGTACATAAGCTAAATCATCCTGTGTGGGCTGGTTATCGAAATATGGCCATCGAAAGTGATTTCACGGATTCCACAGATTTTTGAGCTTTGACTACCTAACAATGTGCTTGGGTGGCGATATTTCCGAAACCAGGCCTTGTAAAATGTTGCGGTTATCAAAATTTCTAGTCAATTTTGTAAGAGCTATTGACGGGTGAAAACCAGAAGGTTCTGCGAGGTCTGGTTATCGAAATATGGCCACCCAAAGTGATTTTACTGAAAATTGACAAAAATCTAAAAAAGTTATCGGATGCGGATGGAGATATTTCCGGAACCAAGGCTCGTAACGCGTTGCAGTTTTCAATTCTGAATAGAGAATTAACAGACCTTTCCATGGATGTGCCAAACTCAAAAATTATTTTTTATATTAATTTTGGGAAAAATCATGGGCTAACCACTTGTCTATAAAAATCATTATTTTTTCGAAGTTCACCAATCCTATCGAGATATACATCAATCGAAAGGTCTATTCAATACCTACATACACATGTAAGCTAAATCATCCTGTGTGGGCTGGTTATCGAAATATGGCCTTCGAAAGTGATTTCACGGATTCCACAGATTTTTGAGCTTTGACTACCTTACAATGTGCTTGGGTGGCGATATTTCCGAAACCAGGCCTTGTAAAAGGTTGCGGTTTTCAAAATTTCTAGTCAATTTTGTAAGAGCTATTCACGGGTGAAAACCAGAAGGTTCTGCGAGGTCTGGTTATCGAAATATGGCCACCCAAACTGATTTTACTGAAAATTGACACAAATCTAAAAAAGTCATCGGATGCGGATGGAGATATTTCCGGAACCAAGGCTCGTAACGCGTTGCAGTTTTCAATTCTGAATAGAGAATTAACAGACCTTTCCATGGATGTGCCAAACTCAAAAATTATTTTTTATATTAATTTTGGGAAAAATCATGGGCTAACCACTTGTCTATAAAAATCATTATTTTTTCGAAGTTCACCAATTCTATTGAGATATACATCAATCGAAAGGTCTATTCGATACCTACACAAACATGTAAGCTAAATCATCCTGCGTGGGCTGGTTATCGAAATATGGCCATCGAAAGTGATTTCACGGATTCCACAGATTTTTGAGCTTTGACTACCTAACAATGTGCTTGGGTGGCGATATTTCCGAAACCAGGGGCCCTACTATGTAACTCGATTCTACTTTCGGTTCTATTCGAAAGTCATTTCCGATTCTACTTTCAAATAGAACTATCTAAGAAAGTAGAATCGGATGCCGGTAATGCCAATTATTTCCCACAAAATTTCCGATTTTCGAACGAGTCTCGCATTATGTTTGACAACCAAAGTAAAAACAAAAAAAAAACAGCTGGTGTGAAAAAATAGAATTTATAGCGAAGCAATTAAATTGAAAACAATAATAATAACAAATAAACATGTCGCAATTTGGTTTAATTCAGAGGAAAATCCGGAACGAATAGAACAAATTGAACGAAGGCGAATTAGAGACAAATCCAACATAATGGAGCTTAGCGAGAAAAGGTTTACCCATCCAATATTTATTTAAAGACATTTTTAATCCAATAAAATAAATTTATTTCAGCTTTGTTAAAAATTACCGTCTGTCAAAAGACGCCTTTACTTATTTATTGAATAATATTTCAACAGATCTTAGTGTTCGAAGAAGGCAAACTTCTGTTCCCAACATGATCAAGTTATCAGCTACCTTAAAATTTTTGGCAACATGAGGTTACCAAAACCAAATCGGTGAAGACAGGCACGCGGGACTTGCACAACAAACTATGTCGAAGATTATAGCCGAGGTTATAACTTCAATTGAGAAAGTAATTTGTCCTCAACTAATCAACTTCAAAATGATAGAGGAAGAAAAAACGAAATCAAAATGCCATTTTTGGGAAAAATCTCGAATTCCTGGTGTGATTGGTGTTGTTGATGGAACGCACATTCAACAAATCTGAATGCTTTTCCATGTACTGCACCAGAATCTCAAACTGTGACGCCTTCGTGTTTGCAATTTTCGATGATTCCCTACGAAGAAAACATAAACATATTACTTAATTCTTTATAATATTGAATAAGATTAATTTATAAATTCTATTTACTTACATTCTGAACAAAAAAATTCTTCACTCGAACCACTCGCAAACACATTTGTTGTAGAATGATTATTTGCTATTTCGCTTTGTTTTGACATAAACTTTCGAGATACGTGGTTCCCCTATTTTGCGAAAGTAGTAAAGTACACTAAAACACAGTTGGCACTACTCGAGCTGTTCGATTATCGCACATTAAATCGTTCTTAAAGAATTACAGAGTTGCAGTTTTGCGAATTCGAACATTTTTATTGTAGAATCGAGATACATAGTAGGGCCCCAGGCCTTGTAAAATGTTGCGGTTATCAAAATTTCTAGTCAATTTTGTAAGAGCTATTGACGGGTGAAAACCAGAAGGTTCTGCGAGGTCTGGTTATCGAAATATGGCCACCGAAACTGATTTTACTGAAAATTGACACAAATCTAAAAAAGTCATAGGATGCGGATGGAGATATTTCCGGAACCAAGGCTCGTAACGCATTGCAGTTTTCAATTCTGAATAGAGAATTAACAGACCTTTCCAAGGATGTGCCAAACTCAAAAATAATTTTTTTATTTATTTTGGGAAAAATCATGGGCTAACCACTTGTCTATAAAAATCATTATTTTTTCGAAGTTCACCAATCCTATTGAGATATACATACATCAATCGAAAGGTCTATTCGATACCTACACACACATGTAAGCTAAATCATCCTGCGTGGGCTGGTTATCGAAATATGGCCACCCAAAGTGATTTCACGGATTCCACAGATTTTTGAGCTTTGACTACCTAACAATGTGCTTGGGTGGCGATATTTCCGAAACCAGGCCTTGTAAAATGTTGCGGTTTTCAAAATTTCTAGTCAATTTTATAAGAGCTATTGACGGGTGAAAACCAGAAGGTTCTGCGAGGTCTGGTTATCGAAATATGGCCACCCAAAGTGATTTTACTGAAAATTGATACAAATCTAAAAAAGTCATCGTCATTGCCTTACGCGATCCCACTCTCGAGATTATATCCTTCTGACAGTTTGTATACACTTTTCGAGTGTTGTTCTAGTTTTAATTTAAATTGAAAGATAGTGGCGCAAAATTTTAATTGAATTAGTACGATGCTAAAGTTGTTTTAGTATGATACTAGGTTAAAACAACGAATTTGCAAATTTTAATCGAATATAGCATCATACTTTCTCTACCCTTTTATTAAAGTTAAAATCATCGAATACCTACTTTATTTTCTTAGTATCGTGCTAGCTGCATATGACTGTTTTACATTTGCAAACATCAAAAAAAAAAGGTTCGTGTTCCTACTTACTTTTTTACACGAAATATCATTGTTTTAGGTGTGTTCAGAAATCAGAAGTAATTTATTAAGAAAATTCTTTTAGTACGATACTAGTTAAAAAATGTTTAAAATTAAGAATGAGTTCGTAAACTACTATAAAGTTAGCAAATTGTTATGTAGTATCATACCAATACCTTAATAATAGACTGTTTAAAATTTTGCGCCAGTATATTTAAAAGTCAGATTTAACCAAATTGAATTAGTCTTTAATGTAAATCGAATTTATTTATAGAATCGGTCAATAGGAAGTTATTGTAATGTAGTAAAAGTGAACTTCGCCTTCGTAAAATTGCATATTTGGTAAGCAGTTACGGTCAAATAAAACAAGACACGTTTATTTTAATTTTTTATTAAGCAAAATGTTATATAACTTTTTTATTTTGCATAAATTTATTGTTTCAGTATGTTTTTTTTTCTTCAAACAAATAGGTAGGGTATAACAACTGGTTAGGGAAGTTAATTACAACGTTATACATAACATAATAATTTAGTACTGGTAATAATATTTCATTATAAATGAATTAAAAAAAAATAAACAAAAATAAAAATTGAACTCTAATATAATAATAATAACTTAAAATTATGACTTTTAGTAGGGCTTAAATTAAAATTATTTAAATAATAAAAAAGAGTAACTTTTATATTCTTATCTTGATTAGTAAATTTGTTATTCATTTTTTTTTTGTTGTTGTGGTTTTCTTTCGAATATTTCGGCGAACGACACATTTATTTCCATCACACAAACAAACTGGCGATTTCATTCATGCAAGGGAAATACATGTGACTCTCTCTTTCTCTCTACTTTAAATATTACATATACAATAATATTATGTAAGAAAATGTATAAAAAACGATTACAATGTTTTACCTTAATAAGTTTTAAAGTATTTTTTTTATGCAATGGAATTATCTAATTATTATATACAACAGAGGCATATTTTTTGTGTTTGTTTTTAAATTCATGAATGTTTTTTCTATGTCTTTTCTTAGTTTTTTTTTATGTTTTCAATCTTATGTAGTTTCGTTAGTAAATTATTAAGATAAATTAGCGCAAGCTTGGAATTTTAACAGACGTATTTTTTTTAAACGGGGTTTTAAAAAAAATAATGTTGCGGTACTTAAATTCAAATCAAAACCAATTTGATTAAAATACACTGAGAATATAAATTAAGTGGGCGAACGTTGAATTTTAATTTTGATTTTGAAAACTTTAATATGCAATCACTTGCATTTAGTTATTTGAGCTTTTTTTTGTTTCTGTTTTTTTTTTTTTAAGTAGTTGAATTTGTATTTATTGCATTCAAAGTCTAAATGGTTCTCGCTGATTTATTGGGGTTGTACCACGTGATTTCCGTGCTTCAGCTGCTCTTGCACTTGCAGATGATGGATCTGTTGATCCCTTTCTTGGTGTCTGCATTCCCGATGGCGTTGAACTGCCACTGAGATTTTTCCTAAAGTAGCAGAAAAATATAGGTTAGATATTTTTATAAAACAAAATCTATTTTAAAAATATGTAAAACATCAAAACACTCAAAAGTCATCCAATTTGCTTTTGTTATTATTTTAAATTCATATACATAATAATTTATTTGAAATTTGTGACATGCAAATTTTATAGTTTGGTTAAGAAAAAATGCAAAGTAATAATTTAGTTGGTAATTTACTTTTGTTTTAATTTAATTAAAAAAAAAATAATAATTATTAATATATAAATGGCAAACAATAAAACTTAAAATTAGGTGTGAATAAAACGGGTAAATTTACTCATTCGGCATAAGGATTTGGATGCCTTCATTCATCAGAGCAGCAAACAGATTTGAAGAATGACAAATGAATTTGTTTGTTTTGACTGAAATCTTGCTTAAAAAAGGTATGTATATCAATGCAAATGTCTACCTTAAACATTTTGTTACAAGCTATTGCGACAAATATTTACAAGGTACTAGCTTGAGAAGTGAAACGTAGCAACGTTAAAATTTCAAGTGATTGCCAAAGTTTTACGATACAAAATTGGCGAACTTTGCTCCCCCTTCTGAGCTATCCACTTTTAATAAAGCATACATACGCCCAAAACTAGAGCATAACTCTCATATTTGGTTAGTCGCATCCAAAACAGTACTGCACCTACTGGAAAGAATCCAGAATAGACTTTTAAAACTAATAGATATTCTGGAGAAACTAAAAGAACATCATTGAGAGAAAACAAAGGTACACCTCCGGAAAGATACTGATATTTATCAGCTTGCCCAGATGAAGCTGATATGATATGAGGAAGCATTATAAAGTACTGCGATGGATTTGTGCTATTGATAAAGAACGGCAGGCTTTGTATACAAACAATACTTGGGAACTTGGGCAAGTGCCCAAGAATAGGAAGGCTATAAACGGTAAATGGATATTCAAGATCAAAGCTTTGGCTGATGAATCAAGAAGGTACAAGGCAAGCCTAGTAGTAAAAGGGTTTTCAAAGAAATATGGTCAGGACTACGACCGAATTTTTGCACCGGTAGTGAAGTAGACAACACTACGAACTCTTTTGATGATTGCATAATTGGAAACCATGATAGTACACCACATTGACGTAAAAACTGCATGGAACATGGAATTTATATAAAGCAACCTACAGGATTTATAAAAGATGAGAATAAAAATTGTAAATAAAAATATTTATTATCTCAAGCAATCAGCAAAATGTTAGAATCAATAAAATTAATTCAACTTTGATTAATTTTGGATTCAGAAGGGGTAAGGCTAATTGTTTCTTTTACGTTAAAGGTCAGAAACACAAAATTATTTATGTATTAGTTTATGTTGATGACATCCTGGTTGTTAAGGAAGAAAAGGATTCGAATGTAGGAACAATTGATGAAATTAGAAAACATTATGAAATAACTGACGTGAAAAAATTGAAATTATAGCTTGGTATTCAAATTGAAAAGAAATAAAATGCACGACTGAATCGCACGAACTTGCTCTTATGTAAAAGTACTTTGGAATTTAAGATACATTTTATAAATATAAAACATGGATTTAATGAGATAATAATGCTCAAATGCAAAAAAATTGCCTTCTGGTTTCCAGAAAAGTATGAATTTATGCAAATAAACTTTAAAAACCGTTTTATTATTAAATAAATTTTTTATATAAGAAATTTCTCCAAAATTTTTCAAGAAAAAAATGTGAGATGCGAATTTTAAGTATTAAATAATATTGATTTTAGGAAATAATTTCAAAAAATTATCGTTCATAGGTTTTGAAGATATTGATTTAAAAAAAAAAAATTTCAAAAAAACCTAACAAATATTTTTTCGAATATTTTTGTATACAATATTATTTTAAACTTAAGGGGACTCCTGCTGAAAATGTTGGGTTAAAATCATTAGAGCCGTTAATGAGAAAGTTAAAAATAAAAAAACGGGTCTATGGCAGGTACCCCTAATAACATTTTGCCCCAAAATTTTGTTTGACCAAAATGTATCTTATGTTCATAATATCACACCTAATTTTTTATATCAAAATCGTTAGAGCCGTTTTCGAGATAAATAAGATTTTGCATTACGGGTGTATGGGGTGTACCCTTAGTTTTAGAGCTAAAAAAAAAATTTCAATTTCTCCTCTAGGGAATCACCGAGGACCCTTAACCACCGAGATTGAAAGACATAAAATTTTTATAAAAAACAATGATATGCAAAATGTTAGTATTTAATAAAATACATTTTAAAACGTAATTTAAAAATTTAATCGTGTATCGGTTTTCAAGAAATTGAATTTTCAAAAAAAATTGTATTATTTTTTTAAAAATCCAAAAACTATTTTTTCGAAAAAATTTTTAAATTATATTTTTTCAAATGCAAAGCAGCTCCTGCATAAAAATTTTGGTTAAAATCGTTAGAGAAATTCGAAATTCAAAAAACCGTTCTATGACAGGTACCCCTAATAACATTTCCCCCCAATTTTTTTTTTAACCAAAATATAGTCCATGTCTATAATATCACACCTAATTTTTTTTATCAAAATCGTTAGAGCCGTTTTCGAGATAAATAAGATTTTGCATTACGGGTGTATGGGGGGTACCCTTAGTTTTAGAGCTAAAAAAAAAATTTCAATTTCTCCTCTAGGGAATCCCGAGGACCCTTAACTACCGAGTTTGAAGAAAATACCTCCACTCCAGTAGTTTAGGCTGTAGTTCGAGGTACAGACATACACTCCGCTTCAACTGAATATGCACAAAGTTTTTTTAAGGTATGTTGTTCATTTTTTTCAAACTTTGGGCCTTAATGTATCATTTGATGATGCTTACTGTTTGCTTGTAATGTTGAGAAAACAAATCAGAAGGAATTATTCAAAAAGTACCGTTATTTTTCCTCTCGCTCTCTTACAAAGTGTTCCATATCGAAAAATGCAGATTTTTTTTGCGTCAACTGAATAGGTACAACAATCAAAATTGGAAATAAAAGCTAACGGAATGCAATAAAACAAGTTTTTCCTTTAAATATTTGTTTATTGGTTATTTCTAGTAGTGGGTACTGACACCTTTATTGGTAATTACTTCATGAATTCGGTCCCGCATGCTCTTTTTAAGCAGTTCAGCAAAATTTCCCTCCAGCCTAATTTAATGGCTGCAATTAGGGATTCTCTGCCTTCAAGCTGATGGCCAGACTCATAAACTTTTCGTACCAACCATTCCCATACATTTTCTATAAGGTTCAGGTCGGGACAGTACGGCGCCCATTGAAGCAATTCCACATTCTGGTCCTATATCCAATTTTGGACAATGCGCGCGATGTGGATGGGGGCGTTGTCCTGCTGGAAAGTCCAGTTAATGGGTCCTTAAATATCCGCAAATTTATGAAAAGTTTTTTTCAAGATTCCTTTGTGGGTAAATGCAGACATTTTTAACTTTTGAACTTCAAGCTCAACAGTCTCATAGTAGTGTACTGAACCCCATACCAAAACTCGACCTTCTCGACTATGATGCCGCGCTAAAAATCGTTCTTCTTTCTTCACATCATGGAAATAATAATAACAACTATCAGAGCCATGAAATTTGAACTTTTTCTCATCAGAAAAAACGACGCGTGGTGCCATTCATTTTTGCAACTCATATGGAGTCTAAAAAATTCTAAACGCATACCTTTTCTTTGCTCGTCTAGTGGTGGTTTCTTTTGAAGTTTCAATCGTTTTAAATGATTTGCACTGTTTATTACTCTACGGAATGTTGAAACGCTTGCAGTTACACCGGCTTTTTGTTTAAATTTTACCGCAAAGTCACACGAATCAGAAACACATCTTAAAATTATTGCTCTTCGATTAATTGCGGTTTTTGCGGTTTTTTTTACTTCCTGTCATGTTTTTCCCTTATAAACTTTTATTTCTTAGGTGGGAATAAACAACACTAAAACTTGTGTGTATTTTTAGTAGCTTTAGCACGACCAGTTAGTCCTTGTTCTTTTAACAAATCGGTTTTAGGTCTTTCGACACTATTTAAAGCTTTTGATCATTTTTTTTTAATTTCATTTTAATTTAATTTCAATTAAACGGCTAAATTTCACTTAAAACAGTTCAAATTTTTATTAAATGTGTCAATCATCTCAAAACTCTCATTGACAATGAAGATAATGACCGATAATGATCGTGTACCTATTCAGTTGACGCAAAAAAAATCTGCATTTTTCCACATGGAACGCTTTGCAAGAGAGCGAGAGAAAAAATAACGGTACTTTTTGAATAATTATTTCTGATTTGTTTTCTTAACATAACAAGCAAACCGTAAGCATCATCAAATGATACATTAAGGCACAAAGTTTGAAAAAAATGAGCAATATACCTTAAAAAACTTTGTGCGTATTCAGTTGAAGCGGAGTGTGCAGACAGACAGACGGAATTGTCGGACCCACTTTTTTCGACTTCGCTATCATCGTAATGTCAACTTTGATCAAAATCTCGAGTTCGATTTTTTTTCCAAATGCAGAACTTGCCCTATAGTACCTATATCGCAAGTAAAAAATCCTGGGTCGTTCGGTGTGCAAAAAAAGACATCTACAGCCCGATTCTCCCCAAAGTCAGTGATGCCTCACAAGTCACAAGAAGAGGTGAAATTGATCTTGTGACTTTTTCGAATTCTGCCGCTTAGTCACAACTTGTGAGAGTCACAAAAACAATCGAAACTGTGATCTCCTTCAGAACAGGTCACAACTCATAAATGTTTAATATTTCTTGGATTGTCATTCAGCATATTTTGTAAGAAAATTTTCTAGATTTGTGAATAATTATGAGTACACAAAAATGGAAGTGCTCTAGTGAATATTATTGGTGATCTTTCCCACGAAAATGAAAAGTAACATTTTTAAATAAACAAATTTTTTCTAAGAAACTAATCGTATCAAGAAGTTTGCAGCGCCGCCGACGGCTTTTGAAAACTTTGAGAGATACAAATGAACCATTCCAAAACAATACATTTATAAAGTCTTTTCGCTTTCGGAAACTTTATGCTGGGATATCAGAGCTTGAAGCCTCACGATAGTCAGTTTATTTAATAATAAAATATAATAATGTTAACTTGCGTTTTATATTTTCTTCGTTTTGAATAATCAGCTGTTCAAATAATGACACTTAAAAATCTCACCATGCGGTGGTGAGTTTCGTTGTGAGTTTTCTTGTGACGATTAGGGGGAGAATACCAAAATGTTATCGAATCACAACAATCCTCACAAGGAATAGTCACAAGAGCTTGTGACTTGTGACTCCTCACAAGGGGGAGAATCGGGCTGCTAAGTTGGCTCTTGGATATTGAAACTCTATTTTGGAATTATCACTGTTTGCAAAATTTGTCTTATTTCTTATTTTTGAGATAGTTATTTTTAATTTTCTCAACATTTCTAAAAGTGGAGTTATCCGGTTGTTGCCCTGGGTGCTTCAATTGTAGGACACCCAAATTCACTTTCGCAAAGTGAATTCACAATAAGAGAAATGCAGAACATGGGCGTGTGATTTGTTTATTCCGAATGTGAAACGTTGGTATTCTGAATTCCACCCGAAATGAACATTGTGAATTGAGTTTTCGGAGATGAAAATTCATGTTCTACATTTCGAATACATAGCGTTTTACGGTGAATTCAATTTCAATTCACTTATGTCGTTTTTATTTGGCAATCCGGAATCTCTCTCCGATCCGGAATCCCAACTGAACACTTTTTTTTGATTCTGATGATCCAGAAGTTTTTTGTGATTGTATATGTGAAACATCAAATGTGGACAATAATGAAAATCAAGAATAAATATATGTTGAAAGATACACTTTGCACAATTAGCATACAAAATCTCACAGCTGTTGAGTTTGACGTTTAACTATATGAATGTGTGAGTGCTTCTGTTTTTGATTCTGATTTCAAATCCAGAACCAATTTTCTCTTCTTTTCAGAATCAGAAATGTCATTTATTGCCAAGTGAACACTTTCAGAAGAGTCCGGAAGGCTTCCGGATAGCCAAATAAATAAAACGGCATTAGTTTTGTTTGGTGAAACTTAACATTTGCGCGACTATTGACAAACATTTAAATAAAGCTTTGAAAATTTTTCTTGATTTTATTAAAATAAATTGTTGTTTGCACGGAAATCACAAAAACTCACGAAAAGAAAAAGTTTTGTTGCAATTTATAAAATAAGTTAAGGAAGAAGTTTATGTGTTACCTAAGGGAATTAAAGTCGATTTTATTAAGAGATTTATTTCCAAAATGTAAACAAATAATGCTTCTTCGTTTAGTCTGAAGCTTTTTTTTAAACTTCAAACAATTCAAATTTGTCCATGTTAATTCATTCCCAATCAGCGTTGCCACAAAGTGCCCGATCGGGCCATTTAGCCCTCTGTTTTAAATTTTGGCCCTTTGCCCGGGCCAATTAAAAATGGCCCCCAAATCTAAATTTTAGAACATTTAACATCACATCATATCGTGCTTAGTAATAATTAAAAAGCTTTACAAAATTAAATATAAACCATTGCTATGCATCGCCACTACAATGTGTTTCCACCACATACAAATAACCATACTTAAAATGGAACTGAATTTATTCATTTATCTCGTTTAATGATTTGACTCACTTCAGTTTCGTCCAGCGTGTTGACTTCTCTGACGTCATTTATTTTCGTCATCTACCAAAGCGTTTATGTAACTTTAATATGAAAAAACTTAATCTTACAAATTATATCGTAAATTTCCAATAATGAAGATCTTCTGATAAAATATTTGCGTTTGCAAAAAGAATTTGATTTTTTAAATAAATTTTAATACAAGGACTACTTAATTCGAGCTGAATCGAGTCTAAAACTGAACAGTACAATTTTTTTGTCATTTATCAATGATTAAATATGTTCAAATGTTATCCCCAATTGCATGCAATATTCTGGAAATACATCTACATATACATTTCAACAATTTGCAGACTTTTTTTTAACTCCGTTTATAATCCCCAAAGTATTCCGCATCTAACCTTTCTGTCATGTTCAAATTCAATCAATATCGGTCACTTAAACTTAAGTAACAAAGATGTTGAAATAGTCTTAATTGGACTAAATGATGATAAGCAACCAGGACCCGATTGTATTCCTCCGAACATTTGGAAAATGAAAAAAGTTTTAATTCATTTGAATTAATTTTGTATTTAAAAATTAGTTTTTTTTTTTAATTCACTCAGTTTGTTTATTTTTTGCTAATTACATTTAGTATTTTTTTTAAGGAAAAAAAATTATTTTTTTTATGAAAATAAACGGGGCTTTAATAATAAGCGAAAAAAATTAATAATCATTAACGTGTTTTTTTGAATGAATTGCGGAGAAACGGTTGTCCGCAGAAATAAAAGTTTTGGAGCAAACTAAAACTGTAATAAATTCTTGATTGGTTATAAAAATAATATTACGAACCGAACGTATTTTGGCAAAGATGAAGCCAGTTAAGGCAAAAATCATAAAAACCGTTATAACTCGAAAACGGGACGAAAACGAGAAAATTACCTCTTAAGTTTTTCGACTTAAAAAGACCTCGGGAATCCATGGTTTTCGTTTGGGGCGGTGACTGTGAGACACCCTGTGTATTGACTTTGCTAAGGAGTTCGATAAAGTAAACCACCAATACTAATACAAAAATTGGAATCCATTGGCTTCCACTCAAATATTATAAAGTGGTTTGAATCCTACCTAAACGGAAGAAAATAGTTTGTGGGTATTAATGATCTAATTGAGGTCACATCAGGAGTACCACAAGGAAGTTACTTGGGCCCTCTTTTTAGGAGCCTATCATATATTCCTTTTCAGTATTCTATAGAAGATACGGAACTCTCAATACTTAACGAAAAGAAAAATCTCTATAGAAGATACGGAGCTCTCAATAATTAACGAAAAGAAAGATCTCGAAACTCCGCTTTAAATCCCATATAGACTGTGATTGCTAAGGCTAACTCTATGTTAGGATTCATTAATCGGAACTCTAAGGAGTTCTCTGATCCTTTTACTCTTTGATCTCATTTCTTTGCGTATGTAAGGTCATCATTAGAGTATTGCTGTGTAATTTGGGATCCATTTTTTCAAGTTCATTCTAATAGTATTGAAAACATACAAACATACTTATACAGGGTGATTGGCATAAGGTGTGACAAAAAGCTAGGGCGTGTAGGTTGGACTTAGACAAGAAAAAAATCGTATGGGAGGGGGGGGTCTATTTCCCCCCGTTTAGGCGGGAGGGGCAATTTAAGAAAAAAATCACTTAAAACAGAAAAAAAATTATTAGAAAATAACGGTGATACCTACAGAGTAATGCTATGGCATTTTGAAAAGCCAGAAATACATTCTTTAATTTTGTCTTTAAATAAAGTTGTTCGAGTGAATAGTTTTTGAAAAATAAATTTTCAAAATCAAAATTTTGAAAAAAAAATGAAATTTTTTTTTTAAACAATTTTTTTTTCAAAATTTTACGTAATTAAGTATTATTTTTTTATTCAATATTCAATGCTCTTTTTAATTTTTGATCAAACACAAAAAACCGGATGTCAAAATTTTTTGTAGTTTTTGAGAAAATCAAAAATAACAAAAACTACTTTTGTTCTAAGAAAAGCCTTTTATTTTAGTTTTTACGTTTTTGGATTCTTATGTAGGTGAATTTACGATTGAAAGGATTAACTTTCTTTTTACTATTTTTTTCTTGTCTAAGTCCAACCTACACGCCCTAGCTTTTTGTCACACCTTATGCCAATCACCCTGTATAATATCTTGTCGTTCGTCGTAAATTTTGCAATAATATTTTTGCGCGATATTATTAAATCCCATATAAATTGCACTTTTCTTTTGTCTCTTGTAATTGTGTATTATTTGTAATTATATTGATTTTTTTTCTCAACAAAAACGAGAATCTTTTAAGAAGCACATATTGATCTAATTCGTAATCCGGTGGTATTAAGTTATTATTTTAGATTAAGTTTATAATTTTATTTTGTTTGCTCCACTAATTAATTATTTGGTTTTTCTATTTTTCAATAAAAAAAATGATTCGGTAGTCTGTAAGATTATTATATATTATTTGTATAAAACTAAAAAAATAAATATAATTAAATAAATCGTATAGACATTTGTTTTTTTTTCGCCGCTTGTTGTTTGTTCATTCGCTGTCCATTCATATATTGAATTAAAATATGAAAAAAGTAATAAAAATATTAAAATAATATTACTGGTGTGATTTATATTTTTTTAAGATATTTTAAGGTAATTCCCAAGAAATCAAATCAGACGACAGAGTAAAGTTCTGCTTCTGCTGCCTATTACATAGATTTAAGAAATGCATTAAATAAATAATGCATTAAATAAATACATAAGAACAAAAACAAATATTAATATATTGTAGTTTAATGTTTGAAGGACGGATTTGTAAGTAAAATATTTGGCCCCAACTTTTGTCAAATGGCCCTCAAAAAATTTCGAAATGGCCCTCTATGTTTTTTCCTTCGTGGCAACGCTGTTCCCAATTTCAACTTACGCTGCTTCTGGAAGATCTAAGCTTTTAGCTTTACCACGTAAAACTTTTCTACGAACTTTCTATCCTTGATTTTCGTCCCTTCTACCACTTATTAATAATAATTGTGAATCTATTTTCGTTTTTCACAATTTTTTTCACAAGAAACAATGTTTGAATAAATGATGCAAATTGTCTTCAGCTGATTTTGACATTTCGAAAATAAATTCGGAGTGAATTGAATTCACTCAGAATGCAGAACATGCTGTTTTATTTAAAAAGAAATTGAATTTCGTTTTTAATTCACTTTCACTCGGAATACAGAACATGGGTGTTTATTATAAATTGGATTTCACTGGAACTCTCAAGTCTAAACTCTTATAATAAGATTTAATTTTTTATTTACATATATTCAGATTAATCAGCTGAAATATTTTGGGATTCATTGCTTTTTTCCTAATTTTCGAAAAACGGAATACAAAAATCTAAAATTCCCCCTTGACAAAAAATTAACTTTTTGACATTTTATGTTTCATCTAAGATATCAAAAAACAAACCTTCCAAAAGAAAATCTGGTGCTATTGTGCACAGAAGTAAATGCCTTAAATAAGCTGTGGTCTTTTTTGCGCTACTCAATTCCATTCCTACTCTTAAATAACTTTTTAAAACATAAAATAAGCTTTGAGCCACTTTACATTCCAAAGGCTGAATAAGCGTGCCATAATTTAATTTGCTGTGTCATTCTGTATTAGACTTCAGAGTCATCTTCGGAGAGCGGTTATCTTTTCTTTCTAGCAATCAACCGATTGGTTCACAACCGGGAAATTCTTAGTTGACTTGCCTTGTTTAAAAAATAACATAATGTAAAAATAACATACAAATTTAGAAGAGAAGAAATGTTTGGCAATGAAGTCTTTGTTTGCAAGAAGTTATGATACAATCGATGTTTTAATGAGTATTTAACAAATGAATAAAATAAAAAATATTTCCATTGCCATTTCTGGTGTTCCCTTTATGTATGTACATAGTTTTTCAAATATAAACAAGGCATTTTGCGTTAATGCACATAAACATATAAATATATATGCAAAAACAATAAACAATATTTAAGCAAATCCAAAACTCATTCATCGACAAAAAACATAAATAAAATAATATGTGGGCATAAGGGAATAAGGTTTGAAAGATATACAAGGAATAACAACAAACAAAAAACAAAAAACATCGATTTCACACTTTTCGAATTAAGTACTTGCGTTAATCTTTACCCCAAACTGCTTAAATTATAACTGTTTGTTGTCGAACTAGAATTACTGGATGGCGAGGGAAATGACTTGTCTGTCGATACCTGCCTTATTGGAATCCTTGAGGGGCGGCTTTAAAAATGTTATAGAATAATGTAAATTTAAAAAAATATTAATGTTTCTTCATCTAAATGAGTTAGGTAGGTACATGGGTAGCATATGAATATGATATTTTCTAATGTAAGAAAATGATTAAATAAAAATAATAAACAAAAGCAAAAATAATGTAAATTAAGTATTAATAATGATTTAAAATAAAATAAAAAGAAAAACTCTAAATGCACTTTTTGCTTTTTACCTATATCGGAAGCCAAAGCCGGTTAATGTTGGTATGCTAGAGGATCTACTCATTCCACCATTGCTGTGATCGTGTTTTATATATTATATTCATTGTTAGAATTGTTTAGTATTTTTTTTTTTTTTTTTTTGATTTTATATTTTTATTAAATTGTTATTTTGTGTTTTGATAATGGTTAAATTCAGTTGATCAATTTTCGCAATGAAATCGTTGTTAATTCGTGCGTTAATATTAGAAATGCGGAGATACATAACATAAAATAAAAAAAAATAAATATTTAAGTAAATAATTCATAATTCTTAATACATTTTGTTTTTAATTAATTTAAATTATTAAAAATAAGAAATAAAACTATGAAGGTATGTTGAAAATAAATTTTAAATGGGTCTTTTTTAAAAATATCTTTAAAGAAGCAATTGAAGTCTTGGAATTACCTTGTAGGAGCGGGACTTGCTGATCCAGATGCAGTTTTACGAGTTAGAGTGGAAACACCATTCGTTCTCGATGTTGCTGGTGTCACTGAGAGCCTTGATGGACGTTGTGCGGTTGAAGTAGGCGTAGAAGTTGCTACAGGCTGTCTGCGTTGTGGAATGCGTGATGGGGTTGTTTCGTCTAAAATAAATCAAGTTTAAAATGCCATCAAGTTGACTTTTATTTTAAAATTGTACCTGTGCTATCCAATGATAGGGTTGATCCGTGCCTTGATGGTGGCTTGGATCCCTGCCGGCTGGCAGGCCTAGAATTAGGCTTCGATCCGGCTCTTGATCCTCCTGGAGTCATACCCGTTCGAGGTGCATAAGATACTTTTCTTGATGGGGTATATCTGCCAGATGGCCCTGTCAGACCACCTTCATTATCACTAAGTGAATCTGGGGTCGATGCTGACAGTGATGATCGTGAAGGTCGCGACATTGGTATTGAGCGTATAGATCGCTCTCGAACCTAAATTTGGCCATTTTAAATTATTAATTTGAATTTTTTTTTATTCAATGTTAAAGAGAATTATGATAGATGTGAGATGGAATCGATGACAAAGCAAATTCTTTTCTTTGTTTCTTATTTTTGTTTATAATCGCAACTTACCCAATGCGTGGAGGGATGACAATGTGGTGCATGTGGACTTAAGGGCACAGAACGACTATTGTTACTGCGCACGAAAACGGTGCCACCTGCTCCCATATGCAAAGGGAATGCACACGGTATTTGTTCTTGGGCACGTAGTCGTTCGAAGATTGGCATTAGTTCGGCCAAGTGTTCGTCGGCTATATCATCATAATAATAATAATCACGGAATACAACAACATTTAAAATAAACCGTTTTTCTTCTATATACGAAATTTATCACACAAAGTCTATGATCATTTAATTTTGTTTTTCTTTTTTCTATTTTGCTTTAAATTAATTGTTTGCAATATTATTTAAGGGAAAGTTCTTTAAAAACTGAAAATATTACGAAGACAATGTCTTTCGTTTTCTTTTAAAGCAAATAATGCAAGACAAATTTGTTTTTATTAATTGCAACACATTTTAAGGCGTTTTTTTGATTTTTTTTTTGAATTCCAAATGAGAGAAAATACGCAACAAAAAAATATATGTATGACAAAAACCTCCAATCAGAAAACCCGTTATGAAATAACACTGAACAAGGTGCTTTGTACAACTTAAAAATACCAAATGATTTTTGAAAATATGATACAGCTTGAGTTTGTTTTTTAATGTCGAATTCTTTACTTAAAACTTAAAAACAAATTGCATCTAGCAGAAAAAAAAACTTGTCACAAAATAAAAAAAAAACCTTTACATCATGCTTTAACAGTAAATAAAACTAAAAAAAAGAAACGATATTTATATAACAACATCACACCACACATCATCATCAAAACATCAGTAGTTATTGCGTAGCCTTGAGAGCAGAGCGTCAAGACCGAGGGGGATTTATT
Source organism: Chrysotoxum bicinctum (assembly GCA_911387755.1). Lineage (NCBI taxonomy): Eukaryota > Metazoa > Arthropoda > Insecta > Diptera > Syrphidae > Chrysotoxum > Chrysotoxum bicinctum. Next base: position 66,077,918 of record OU426990.1, on the reverse strand, counting down.
TTAATTTAGCTAACACAATACTTACCAATCAATCAGTTGGACAAATTCAATGCCTTGGGATCGGAACTCAGAACCAATCCTTTGTAGTATCGAAAACTACAAAAGATTGGCGCACCACTTTATCAGAGCAAAGTATAAAAAAGGTCCAAATTTTATAATGGATGTAAATGTAATGTAGACCAAAATTGGTTCCGAACATGATGAATTTATTAATGTGAAAAATGTGTAATTAGGAGGACTTATGGTGGTTTTACCTTCATGATGGGACCTTGGCCGCTCATGTATGCGGGTGTACCAGATCCATTCGGGGTGGTAGAAGTTGGCGTTGATCGGCGCGGTGTGAATGCCGCCATACTCTGTGATACTCCATCGGCCAAAATAAATTGTTCTCGCAGCTCAATGTTAGTGCGTCCCTTAGCTATTTTTCAATCGATTTTTTTTATTTTAATTGATTTTTGTTATTTTTGTGTTTGTTTAAATGGGTGGCAGTTTGTTTTTGTTTTTGAAGATGGATGGCACATTTAAGTGAAATTTGCATTTGGCAAAGCAGTCGATATATCAGCAAAAAGGCGATACGGTTTTGGGTACCGTTTATAAATTGTTGCCGAAGGAAGCGTGGGAATGGATAAAATAGTAATTTAAGAAAATACAAAAAAAAAATTAACAAAACAAAAATAATAACAACTTTAACAAAACAACAATCCAAAATTAATTAAAAAAAGTTTAATTCTTTCTATTGAAGCATTAATGAGCGTAATCATCATAAAAGCAAAGGCAATCAAAAAAAAAATTCAATTTAAAAATAATACAATTGAAAACTTGTTTATTTTTGTTTAAAACTAATCAAGCAAAAACAACCATATATGTTGGTTAAACAGAAAAAAAAATAAAGCAGATGTTAAAATTTAATGAGAGGCAAAGTTTAAAGAAAGCAATGGAATGTTTAAATCTTAACAAAAATATTTAATGGTTTTATGATTAAGATTTCAATGATTTATGTTTAAAACATTATTAAATTTGATATTCTGATGAAAAGTTTCAAGTTGAAAATGTGTTTGAGTTGGAAGTTTTATTATATTGTTAAATTCCTAAGCCTCGAGCTGTACTTTCCGAATAATAGAGATTTGATATCTTTTCCGATATTTCAACTTATTCATATACAAATAGCAACAACAAAAGACAAAATGAAAAAGAGAGCATTCTTCTATTGAGTGTTCTACGACGTTGAGCTAAAAACCATATATGGATCAAACATAGAAATGGGGAAGCTTCAGAATTATCTGCGAGAATAAGACTCCCTCATAATACGAAATTATTAGTTATAAGAAAAAACGGGAAATATTTTAAAAACAATGTGAAGAACTATTTTATTTATTATTCACACGCGCTCAAGGGTTTATTGAGAGACCCTTCTAATGTTAAACACAGCACGAGCGAATGGGAAATTAGAGTTGTTAAAAGGGGTGCCGATGAGTACTGGTTTTAAATGTTGAATGAATTGAAATGGCAAGGGAAAACCGTGCCACGATCATGTTTGCGACTAAAAAGCGAACCTCGTGTGTGACCGGATAATCATTCCTAGAGAAACGGATAACACCGGTGAACTGATTGAGGAGAGGAATGGAACTGGTTACTTCGAGTGAGCATTGCTTGTGAGAAAAGCGATTAAATGAGGAAATACATGAAAAATTCCGACGGTGTTCGAAAGATGGGAATGATTCCATGATAGCTCTGTTTTTTTATCAGTTTTAACGCTCTGTCCTGGATTTTATCCAATAAATGAATAGAAGTTTGGACTGCACCTGCCCAAGGATGTGAGTTATAAATACCTTACAAATTGTAGCCAGTCGGATCGGAGTTTAATGAGCTTATCATACGATACCGTTGCGATTCCACTGCCGACGAGATGGACGTGAATTTGAGAACGATTATGAGAACCTGAGGGTAGAGTCGTCGGCAAAACAATGAAGTGGAGTAGAAGCTTCAGACAAGAGATAATTTATAAAAATGGGGAAAAGAGACGGGGATAAAACGGAGCCCTACTAAGAAACACCAGTATTTATTTTGAAAAGATCAGACTTGAAACCGTTCAATACAACATGCAATGAAAGATCTAGCAGATAATTTCTTATCCAAAGAATAAGGGTTTCATTGACTGATACCACTGGTGTCAGACTCTATCAAATGGCTTAGAAGTATCAAGAGCAATAATCATACTTTCCCCAAAACAATGTCACTTCCACTCTTCGGTGAGATATGCCATTAGATCATCAGTGGACCAATTGCTGCGAAAGCCGCATTGCCAGTCATTCAAAAACTTTCGATTTTCGAGATATTTCTTGAGCCGATGATTGATTAGCGATTCCATGACCTTTGAAAGAAGGGATATAAGTGCATTTGGTCGATATAAGGACGGGGAGCATCGGTCGCCTTTTTTAGGAAGAGGCTGGACAAGTGCTGTTTTCCATCTTCTAGAGAAGATTCCAGAACAGTAAGAGCAACGGAAAAGTTTAAGCAATGATTTTGCCAGCGATGAAGAACACCTTCTCAGAAGAATGGGGGAATACAGGACCGGGTATTCGTTTATATCGAGAACTAGAAGGGTTCTTGAAACTGTACGTTTGCGGAAATATACCTTTCCTATTGAATGATTTACGTTCTCAAGTACAGGCAATGTTGCTGTCAGACAACGTAGAGCTAGGAAAAAATTAGCAGCAAATAAAAGAATCGGAGAATCGGAAGTTTTACGCTATTCCTGCAAATACTCAGTATATGGAATATGGCAGCATTGGTAGAATAATGGAATACATCAGCTAATTTACCTATAAATCGCAATGAGTAAACATAAAAGCAGGTCCGAAGTTGGACTCGAGGGTTAAAATAGGAAGATAAAATACTGACGAGATAAACTGAAAATTGTAGTCCAATGATTCCACTACACTTAAAATCATATATATATATATATTGTCAATCTAGCAAATAGTTCACATCACAGAACAAATGTTCAATGAGTAAAGTTTTTTCAACGGATGGGACACCGATGGTAAGTAAGGTCATTTGAACGCAGTTATAACCATCCATTTATATAACAAAAAATAATTAATTCATTCAATTGCTATGGAAACTGCGAATTACTACGAAAGTTAATGTTTTTCGAAATCATGGACAGTGATATTTTAACAAGGTTTTCGGTACTCAATTATTAATCATTAATTTTGAAACAATGAAAACTCTGAAGAGTTACATAAAAGCTGGAGCTCAAAATTCAAACTAAAATTACAAATTTCCTGTGGCTCTAGTATTTTTTTTTTTATAAAAACAAAAAACTTTGAATGTAGACAATGTACATACATTATATAATAACTTAATTTTTTCTAAAGACAAAGCAACTGAATGAGGGGCAAGCGGAAGGGCAATAAATTTAAGCTGTTTCACGACTGTCGTTGTAGCCAAGCAGTCGTTGAATGGAAAGCGTCAAGCATCATTTTTGAGTGGCCAGCTGCCGCCTTAAGCTTGTTGTTTTTCGCTTGCCGCTCAATGCGTGTCTTTGGCCTAATGCGTCCTGGATAACACGACACTTGTTACGAAGAATATAACAAACTTTGCTGTTTTCGGAGATCAAAAAGCAATGCTGAATCCGCAATTCTTAAGATTATTATTAAATAAGTAGAAAAAGATCCAAAATTAAAAATAAATTTGGTTACGCAACAGTTAGTGAAAACTCGTGGCCAGTCACTTATACTCTCTCCTATATTGATATACGGTAGAGAATGCGAACAGGAATGATGAGAAGCCCTTTATAATAACAAGCTATACTCCTGGGGGAATTTTCACTTGCTCAAGAAATGAAACCATGGATATAATTCTATCAATATCATTGATGGAATGATGAAATGGATACATGAAAAGTCAAACACAAAATACGCAGATAATGACATTTAAAAAAAAATAAAACATAAGCTTGCAATCGAAGCAGCTTTAAGTCTTTCTCAAAATAACTGCATCGATTGTAGCCATCAAAAATATCGTCTTGTCAACACTATTTACACTGACCATTTGCAGCTTGTTGTTGAATGGCCATAATTTGATCGAAAGTAAATTTATGTAAAACACAACACGCTTCATGTTGTTTGGGATCGTTTGGATTTGGAATTGGTAGAACTAACGATACTTTATATTTAAAAATCAATCGACGTCATATAAATAACATGATGATGATGATAATGATTTATGAGTGATAAATTACACCGCATGCACAATTATTGTATAATTTTACAGAAAAATCAATTCAATAATACACGACAGTCGATCAGAGTTTAATTTGTTAATTTTCAATAATGGAAAAAAATTTAAATAAAATATTAATTTCGATAAAAAAAGTTAAAAAAAGAGGACAAATAAATTACATAATATCAAATTTTAAAATGTAATAAAAACGATATTATTTATATTCAAATTTAATTTGACGAACCGTTCGTTGGAGCGTGAAAATAGAAATATTAAAAATTTATTATAAAATAGAACAGAATTATATGTAATGTATATCGTTTTTGTTTTTTTTTTCTTCAATTTAAAATAAATAAAATAACTATATGATATTTCTCTGTAAAATTGGCAAACATTAATATTTTACTTGTTCAACAATATTTAACGTGAGTAAAGCACCTATTTTCATGTTGTGCAAGCACCTACTTTTAATTAGATTTATCAATTATTAATTTATTAATATGTAATTAAATGTTTGTAGACTATCACACCTTCCTACACAGAATTAGATTTAATTTTGTTTGTATGAAACGAGTTTAAAGCATGAGTGAAATGGATTCAGCTGTTGATCTGATTTTATTTGACAAAAAAGAAAATAATTTTTTACTTGAACCCCACAAAGTAGCTCGACAAAATGTTAATTGCATTGGAATAATAATGAAATAACGCATTTGTGATGGATATTAATCTATGCATGTGTTTTACTTTTGTAAGAAATTAATTTTTTTGTTTGTTTTAAATTTCGTTAGAACAATATAATATTATTATTAGAATATATGATAAATATTAAATTAAAATTGTTTTTAATTTTTATTAAATGACCATTTCCTTTGGTTGATTAATATTTTTTTAAACTATTTTATTGAGTAAATTTATGCTTGATCACCACTTACCTCGACAAGGATCATTCTTTTGTAAGAACTCATCCAATGCTACCCAACCGCCTCCAACGCGCACCATCACAGTGCTGCGAAGGATGCGGACGAGTCGTAGTTTCTGCGAATCGCCAAACTAAGAATAGAAAATCATATTTAGAAAAAATCCGAATTTTGTGTTAAAAAGAACACTCGATAGCTTACCCTGTACTTGCCTTCGCCGACTTGGAAAACACGGAATTTTTGTCGACACGTGCAAAGCATAACCAAGCGTTTAACTTCATCATGAATCTTATCAGAGTCGTTTGCTGGTTTACGCTCTTGCCAGTCTGGTCGAAGTGCCGCAATAAATTCCTGCCAATCGATGAGTCCTTCTCCATTGCGATCGAATAAATCTGCTACTGCGCCCATTTCCATTCGAGATGTGTCAAATTCTTAAGAGAAAAATTAAAAATTCATTTTCATCTCATTGAGGTAGATATACAAAAAAAAAACTTACTAGTGCTAAGGATTCCGTCAATGAACACTTCACGTGGTATCAAACCATTATTGTCCTTATCCATTTTTCTGAAGAGATCTGTCAATCTTGATTTCTTGTGGTTCATGTACTTAAGGAACTGGAAAAAATTAATTTTATTTATCAATTTTTAAGTAATGACTTCAAATTTTAAGACTTACCCTCTTCCTCCAGTCGTCCCAGCTGAAGCGGCGAACTCGTTCGACATCTTGTAGATAAACGAGATGTTCGTGTAGACGGCGTTGTCGTTCCCACGCCAACAACCACACATGACGCCACTTATCCCATAGAAGTTTTGCTCTTGGCGAGCGGAACTCTGCTTCAGGCACATGACTAATAAACAATGGTTTATAAGTTTTGATTAAAACAAAACAATAAAAATCAATCATATTCATAAAAAAGTTAATGTAAAGCAATACTATTGATGTAAGGAAGTATTCTACAGCAGAATGATAAGAACAAACTCGACATTGACTTAATTTTAGAGATATCTGCTTTTGTTTTTTTTTTTCATACCACTTTATGACATGCCCTTACCTTGGTGAAAATCTTGGACCGTAGTGAGGCAAGCGATCTCTATCGGGTGTCTCACGACTTGGTGTCACACGACTAATGGTAAATCGAATTCAAAGCACACAACACACAAATTACATGGAACAAAATAGAAAAAAAAATATGAAACAGAAATTATGAAATCATAAGTTTATTTTAACAAACAAAAGAAAACTTTTAAGAAATATTTGCTTCCACAAAACTATGGAAGCTTATTTTCATGCATTTATTTTAATTTTGTTTCGTTTTTGGTTGGTAGTTAAGCAGCCGATTTAAATATTAAAATTTATCTAAGCTTAAATTGTACTAACCTTTGCTTGCGCATGTTAAGGCCTTGATCACGGGAGCCCTTGAAGCTACAGAAAAAAAATAATTAATTAGTCAAACTCAAGGAAAACAAACAAAATGAGTATTAGAGGTAATAACATATGTAGGTAATGGGTGAAAAACAGGAAGAGAAGCAAGAAAAGCAGTTTTGTTGGAATAATATTATTGGTTGACATATTCCATGAAGAATTTTATTTTTTTTTGTTAGATAGAATTATGTTTAAAAGATAGTTGGCGGAGAGATAAAAAACAAATGTATTTACAGAATAGTTATCATTAAGAAAAACACATGTTAGTGTAAAACACATTGACACAGGAAGTTTGTACATATTTACACAGCGTCAAATCTTCACATGAAAAGGATACACTTGAGAATTCAATATTTTAACCTTTTATGATTACAATCAATGAAAATTGTTTTATGTTGATGCGTAAAGGAGTGATGAGTTTGGATTTCTCTATTTGAAGGTTTTAGTTCTCGAATGAGTTTATTTTTAATAGTGTCCAGAGTTAATGCATGGAATAATATACATGTCTTTTTTTGGTATGACTTCGCAAATAATTTCTACCAGTTTCTAAATTTACAAAATTCTAAAACACCATAAGATCTTGCAATACCACTCCATTGGCTTGTATCTATAACCAATTCGCCTGACAGACCTGAAGAAGCCAGGTTCTCTTATAAATTTAAATATGAACTAGTTTCTTTTTTGATGTACCAATACTAAGTACATGGGGGTATATTACCTGAATCAATAAATCCTAGATCTAGAATACTGATATACATTATGTATTCATTACGAGTCAAATTCAGTTTGCGAAATTGAAATTTGAAATAAGAAACATTTGTTCTAATGCTTCGAAATAGGTTACTTTTAATGCTTTGAGATACACAGCACCAGTAAAACTGTGTATCTTTTTGTCACGTTTTAAATGATGTACGGACCATTTTGTCATAGGAGTTCTAGTTGTGTTTTTTTTTCTGTTACTTGAAAAGTTGTGTCGAAAACGTGCAAGCTCAAATATATAAATTTTGTATAACATTTTGTAACAAGTAGAATTTTTGAAAAACTCTGATCAACGGGGCTTTATGCTTCCTCATTTTTAAGAACTATTTCCAGTTTATCGTAACTACTATACTACTACTATACTATTAAGAAATCAAGCTTTTCAGCAATTTAATTTGACGATATGTTCTTGAAATGACGACTAAAATAGAAATTGAAATTCCTAAACAAAAATCGTTAAGAAGTTCTAAGCAAGAAATTTTATTTAATATTTTTAATTTAAATTAAGTTTTTCTACACTATTTTATGTCATCTCTAAGGACTTACGTAGTACCTTTTGGCATAATTGTTAGTGCGTTGGTTCTTGGGTTCGATTGCAAGTGAGAAAAGTTTTTCAAGGGTGTATTACCTCTTGCGAGGAATTGACAAATCCTCCAAGAGGATCCGTTTACCTGAAACTTACTGGTCATTAACCATTCGGAATCGGAGAAAATTGTAGGTCCCATCCATTTCTTCAAGAACGCATACAGAAATGGTTGAGGGTTGTAGTCACTAGGTTTGGGCACTATGAGCCGTCATTATTTTTAGGGATATCCCAAATTTCTCGCTCGAATTTGAGTATTTTGTTAAATGCATCGAACAAGAAAAACAACAGTTAGATATACGTATATGTACTTATAGTGATATTAAAATACATTAATAGATTAATACTACTTTTAGTTTAAATCCAAACTCATCACACTCAGTTGATGTGGTTTACCTTAACTTGTCACTGACATGAAATGTAATAAGAGTTGTTGAAAACATTTAATGACATTAATTTGACACTGTTAGATAATTAAATTTGTTATTTGCTTTGCGTATGTTATAAAAAAAAATATATTTAAACATTAAATTAGTGAAAATGGGCAGTCGTTTAGTAAATTATACAATTTTTTGTTTAGTTGAACGAACCTTTGCCGTCTCAATGCGCCGGCATCTGGAGATTGTTCGCGTAGATCGTGTGTTGATCCTCGACTGTATTATATTTAACCCATGTTTTGATTTTTTTTTTAAATTTACAAACATTTATACACAAAAAAAAATATTTTCAATTTTTTGTGTGAATTGATAATATCCAGGTTGATTGTGTTCGTGGTAGAAAAGAGTGCAGTGAAACACATTATAATGTCGACAGTAGAATTCACAAAGACAAGAAATAAATATAATAAAAATAAAAATATAGTAAATGAAAAAACCAATATACAAAAGAAATTAAAATAAAAAAAAAATCAATATTTTTGTCAAAAAATAAGTTGTCACAATTCAAACAAAGTGAGATCCGGTTTTTGAGTTAAATTATTTTGTACTTACACTGGTGTCTTTGCATTGCGTGACATTTTGCGTACATCTCGGCTGCCAGGAGGCAGTTGTTTAGGTTTGCAAGCCCTGTCTACCTCAAGTTGACGACGTGCAGTGTTTTCCATGAATTCTTTGTGGTCCTCGATGAGTTTCTCCAATGGAGGAATTTCTTCTGGCAAGGATTCGCGCTCAAGATCTAAACGCAGAAAAAATGCATTAATTGAAATGTTAACAAACACCATATCAAATTCTTACTCAACAACGTTGATTCGAGTCCATTCAGCCATGCCAAGAGATCTTCGATGTTTTCATCCAGATCCTTAAGCGATTGCAAATGCTGTTCAAGTTTTGCTTCGCGGTTAACGGCCCACTGGGAGATTTCGTCCCAACGAGTTTGAATGATTTGAAGCCAATTTTTGATGATTGGAATGGCATCTGGATAGGCTTTGTCGATAATCTCTTGGGCAAGTTTGAATGTCTCTTCCTTCTGCACAACTCGTTTTCGCAGGTCCTTCATGAAGTCTGTGTGAATTTCGAGCAGATCTCTGGCAATCTTCTCGTCATCGGGTGGGTTTTTAGCATACCGAAGTTTGTTTTCAGCATGATCCAGCCAATCGAAGAGAGCTTGCACTCCGGTATTAAGACGTTCGGCATCTTTCAATGCTTGTCGCAATCGATCACCGCGTTTTGATGTTGCATCTTTGACATCATCCCAAAGAGATTGCAATTCATCAAGCGACTTGGCGATATCTGCGTTGCTCGGCGATTTCTCCAAATCACGTCCTGACTTCATTACACCTTGCATTTGAGCTTGTCTCTTAAGTAGATCTTGTTCAAGGTGCTTGTGATGATCACACAGTCCACTAACAGTCTCAAAGTCTCCATGAACAGGCCCGTTGTCGGATAGGCGGGATTTTGTTTTCTTCAACCAGTCTAATAGTTCTTGTAAAGCCTCAGAGAATTGTCCGGATAGCAAGAGAGCTTCTTCCAGCTTTCTCTGACGATCGACACTCTTTGACCAAACCCGAGTCCACGTCTCTTTAAGTTCAATAAGCATCTTATTCAAGACTTGTTCGTCTGACTTGGGTGCTCTATCCATGAGATTCTTTCCAGCACGCATTGTTGCATCATACTGCTGTTGTTTGCCGTTCAATTGGCGGTGTGTTTCCTTTAGCTTGAGGATGTGTTTCTTAATCTTTTGTGGATCCTTTGATGATGCTGCTTCTTCAGTCAAACGATCGAGTATTTCTTCGACTTCCTGAAGCCATTGAAGCATACCAGTCCAGGCGTCATTAAACTCACGAGCCTCCTTATAGCCATGATCAAGGGCACGAGTGCGTTCAGCTGCTTTGCTAACAACGCGCTCCCACCGATGTTGAACAGAAACGAGGAGATTCTTGATTAAAATGACGTCTTGTTTTTGACTAAAGTACTTGAGATGTGTACCCTTTTTGTCTAACAGAAGCATAGCTTCACGATGAGTACTGACATCTTTCTGTAGCACTTTGTGTTCTTCAATTTGAGTCTGAATTGTTTCCAAGACTCTCGAAACTGCCGAAGAAGTACTTAGCTGTTTCTCGGCTTGTGTAAGCCATTCAACAAATGCCTGAAGTGTATCATGGAATTCTGTTGCTTCTTTGAGAGCGATTTCGAGTTTGATTTTCTTATCAGAAGCACGGGATACAACTGCATCCCAACGTTGTTTGAGTGTTCGCAAAGTGTGTTGGAGATTGCTCGAAGGTACCTTCATTTGATTTTGACGTTTGATATAATCTTGGCCTTGAGCTTGTATCGTTTCGACCTTAGCACGATTTTCTTCCAATTCATTGTAGATTTCCATAAACCTTTCAAGTTGTTCGGTAGCAGTTTCTGGAAGCCCACCAACTGGTTTACTTGTTCCGATAACACCATCTACATCGCCCAACCATCCTAAGATGTCTTGAACCTCGGCAATGTAGCCTTGTGCTTCGCGCAGTGCTTCTTCCAACTCGTGTTGGCGGTCTGAAGATTTTTGAATCAATGAACGCCATTCATCGTTAAGTTTGCGTAGTTTCTCTTGGGTAGCTGAAGCTTCAACAGAACCCTTTTCTGATTCTATTAGACGCCGTCCGGCATCAATTAAAGTGTCTACGGAACTTTGATGAGCCTGAATGTCATTAGCGAGGACTTTCAACTTAGCGAGTTCAACCTCAAGAAGTTGTGGATCACCAGGGATCTAAAGAAATTGTAATATTAAAAATAAAAATGATTTTATTCTATAGAGTTCATTCACACGTACCGGTTTGAGTTGATCTAAAGTTTTGTCTGTCTTGTCAATCCATACAAGCAACTCGTTAAGGGCATGTTGGAATTGTCCAAGATGTAGAAGAGCATGTTCCAATTGCTTCTGACGCTCAACCATGCCACGCAATAGATTCTCCCAACGGCGATTAACTGTAGCCAATGGCTCTTTTATCGATGCCGCTTGTTCTGGAGATGTTCTTTCTGTCAATTCGGATGCTTGTCTGTTGAGATAAATAGGAAAAAGTTAGCTTTTACTTAATCTAAATAAATAATACTTAAAAATTTCTCAAAACATCACAATAATTAGAAACATAAAAATACAGGAAATTTCATGCAAAAACCGTTACATAAAGACAAGAGGAACAATAAGTTTTATACTTTCGACAAAAGCTCTGAAAAATGTGTATTTAAAAGCTTATTTTTTTTTTTCAAAATAAAGTCTATAAACATTTTTTTATGTAAGCAAGAAGTGATAGTGAAGTTGCTGATCGCATCCAACATTTTGACATCATTGCAAGTTCTTGTCTAGTGATTGAAGGCCATAAAGTCTTGTTAGTTTCGGCGTTGCGAGTCATTTAAATGTAAGACTATGGCTATGTTTATGATAATGACGGAATATTTGCTCATTTCTATTTATATGAAGCATGTGTTTATGAAAAAACAGTAAGAAATGAACCGATTATATTTAATTATTTTAAATCTGCTGGGCGCCATTTACGAATAAACTGTATTTCCCACTTATGTCTCTTGTTGAAGTATTTAGATAACAAGATGGTGTAAAATAATTAAGCAGACAATTAAGTGCTTTGTATTTAAATTGATACAAATCTTAATTTATGCATTATGTTTACAAAAAAAAATTTTGTTCTCAAATGTTTTACGTTGATAAATTCATTGAAAAAAGATGTTTTCAAGCAATAAATTAAGCATTTACCATGAAATGTCTGTTTGACTCTATTTGAGAAAAGCATGTGTCAGATGGCTTATAACAGTTTAGGCCTGAAACATTTATGCTTTTTTTTTAAGTACGCATTACATTAATTTAAACTGCATTTTTTGCACACAACTTAGAACTAGAAAAAACCTTATTATAAAAAAAGCACTCGGTAAAATATCATGCAACCAAGTAACAATCAACAAATCTATGAGTATCAATGAATAATTTTGGTTTGTATAAATATTTATCTTGCCTTTCCAGAGATCTGTTGCAGGTGAATATATTTGATTGATTTATTGAAATTATTTGTGAATCGTTTCGAGAGCAAAATAAAGAATAAAAATAAATGTGTATATGAAAACATAAATATGTAGATATATCGAAAATAATTTGAAAAATAATTCATCATACCTGTTTAGTGCTTCTACTTCGACCATATGAGGATCTACTTCGTCCTTGAAACGCTTCAATTGTTCAATTTGTTTCTTAACGGCATCAATGTCGGAACCCACGGGCCCTAAGCCACCAAAACGTTCTTCGGCTTTGGTTAAGAATTTCAAGAGATTTTGTAGAGTTTCATGGAATTCCATTGCTTTTTCCATAGCATCGATGAGATTTTCTTCGCGCCTAGCATAGAGGGCTGTGATGTTGTCCCAAGCATTATCCAAGTCCTCGATGTGCTTTTTAACTTCAGGTTTGTCTGGCTCTCCACATAGTGACATCAGGTTATTTCCTGTGCGCCGGACCTCTTCTACTTCTGGCTTAGTCTGGTCGATTTCATGGCGAATTTCTTGCAATGCAACTTGTTGCTTCTTAATGTCTTGTGGTTGGGCAGCTGCTGGTTCTTGAGAAGAAAGTGTTTCTTCCAAGTCCTTCAATGTCTTCATAATTGCATTCAGTTGCTTCCAGAACTTTTCGGCCACTTTAAGCACATCTTCAAGAGAATTTCCACGTTTCTTGGTTGCTTGTTGGACATCGTTCCACAAGTTATTGAGTTTCTCCAATTTCTTCTTGATATCACGCACCGCAGGATCAGATTTGTTTCCTGCCTTTGCTATCACATCATTTGCTGCTCGCTGGACGGCGGCAAATGCTTCTGTACGCTTGTCCAAATCATCTGCTATTGCTGAATTATCATCAATTTGCTCTCTGATCTTTTGTGGCAAAGATGATACTGCATCAAGATGATTGACCTGCTCGACGGTGTTGGCTAATGCACGGAGCATACCTTCAAGCTTGTCAGAGAACTGACTTGATTCTTGAAGGGCATTTTCCAGAGCCTGCTGACGTTCACGTAACTCTGAACGAAGTGCAGCATATCGGGAGTTGTCTGAATCCAAGATTTCGTTGATTTTCGATCCGTCATCTTCGGAGACAATCGCTCCTAAGGCTTCACCGGTCTTGTTGAGTTTATCCAAAAGAGGTTTGTGTTCGGAAATTGATTGAACAAGACGTTCGTTCTTGTCTTGTTGGGCAGTAATTTGATCTGGCCTTAAAGCGGGCATACTCAGCATTGAAATTTGTTGTTCCATGTCATCCAGCCACACAGCCAAACCATTATGTGAGTCGGCAAAGTGCTCGGACAGGGGAAGGGCTTGCTCTAACACACTAAGACGTTCGCCGCACAATTGCACAACAGTGTCAACCACTTCTTTAAGATCTTCCAACTTCTCGCGCAAAGCTGAAGTGTTCTCGTTTTGCGGCGATTCGCGGAGTACTTTCTTTGCACCGGCTGTTACATCACGAACTCGTCCCTTCTGACTGGAAATATCATCGTTGATTGACCTGTGCTCCTGTAATTGTGTTCGCACGAGTTTTGGTTCCATGGCAGGTAATTCGGCTTCTCGCAGGCTGGCGTCCATATCTCTGAACCATTCAAGTAATTCATCAATGTCTCCAGTGACTTCTTTAGCACGTTGGTTGCTAAGGTGCAGACGTTCAGCTTTGCGTTGAATTTGCTCAACAATCGAGTCAAATCGACGGTTGTCCCTTGTTACCAAACTTTCAATGGTCGCTGCTCCTTCTCCGGGAGAAATTTGACATAATTGTGGTCCAACTAGATTCACTGTATCCACGACAGGACGCATATCAGCTAATTCTGCCTCCAGCCTTAAGATGTCATTTTGGCGAGGTTCACTTGTTGATAACGCACTTTCAGCACCCTGCATCCAATCAATAAGGCGACTGTGTGAATCGTGGAATTGCTGCACAAGTGGCAAAGCATTTTGAGCGTTCTTAAGATGATCGCCACCTTTGTTGGTAAGCTCGCCGTAACGACGCTGCAGTGAATCCAACTTATCCTTGAGTTGAAGTGCCTCATCATTGGAAATGTGTTTCATTAGTTCTGAACCAGCTTCAACAGTTGATTCCACATTCGGAGCATGATTTGCAATGCTCTCGTTTAGTTCCAAGAGATGATCCATTTGTTCAAGCAGTTTTTCTGTATGCACAGGAACAACTCGGAATCTTTGAAGTTGCTTCTCCATATTTTCCATCCAGGCAACCAAATCTTGATAAGTAAGCACTAGATGCCTCAAACCTTGTCGCGACTCGGCCAAAAGCTGACCAACATTATCACTAGCATCGACCAAAGTTGTATACCTTTCAGTGATGACACGTACTTTTTCACCCAATCCAACAGCTTCTTCATCACTTACCAAGTGCATAAGTTGTCCGGCAACATCGGCCAATTCGGAAAAGTCTGGTTTCTTCGTTATAATTTCATCATGCAAATGAGCATGCTCACGAATTCTCTGTTGAATTTTTTCTTCATCCGTAGGAACTAGCTCCATGTTTTTAATAGCTCTCTCTGAATTATCAAGCCATTGATTAAGTGGTGTAAATTTGTCATGGAAATGCTTGGCAACTTCCATTGCTTGTTCTAAGTCTTCTTCACGTTGTTGAGCAGAATCAGTCAAGGCATCGAAACGATTCATAAGTTCCTTCAGTTGTCGTTCGATTCCTGCCTTTTCTGAAGAGTCACAATTACCAGCAACTTCTTGTCCCAAATTGAATAAGGACGACATGGAGTTTTGACGATCTAAGAGCATTTTCTTGAGGAATTTTTGTTCTTGAAGTTGGGCTTTCACTACCTTATAGTCGGCACTTGGTGGTTTCTGGTTGGCGACCATTTCTTCAGTATCTCCCAACCATTTCGAAAGTCCATCGAGAGCTTCTTGGAATTTGCCAGATTGTAAGAGAGCTACGTCCAAGCGTCGATCACGTTCATTCAAACGCTCCTTCAA
Source organism: Chrysotoxum bicinctum (assembly GCA_911387755.1). Lineage (NCBI taxonomy): Eukaryota > Metazoa > Arthropoda > Insecta > Diptera > Syrphidae > Chrysotoxum > Chrysotoxum bicinctum. Next base: position 66,062,568 of record OU426990.1, on the reverse strand, counting down.
ATCATTCCATCGATCGTTCAATTTTTCCAAATCTTTCTCAATGGTATTTGTGGAAACACCACTCAATGCAGACCTAACAAGATCCCTACCACATTGATTGACTTCGTCCACATTGTGGCTCAATGGCTCAACAGTGCGATCTCGGAATCGCCTGAAGTCTTCTTGCTGGATTCTGATTTGTTCAAGCTCCGAACTGACTGGTTTCATTCTCTTCAATTCGTCACTGAGGTCCTTAATGTCATCCAAAACGCCCGACTGAAGGTCGTAGAACTTCGTAAGGTCCTTAAGGGCAACTTGCAAAGATTCTTCATGGTCTCGAGTACGATTCTCTAAGCGGCCCAGGGTTTTCTTCAAAGAAGCCACTTGGTCTCTTGTTTGAACAGTGTCTGGAGAAAATCCTGAATCAACCAAAACCTCACTCGAACGTTCAACTGCTCCTAATTGATCTGCCATTCGATCTAATTTATCCTGGACGTTAGAGACTTCATCGATCTGTGCTTGCACAACCTTGATTTCACGGGCAGGTGGTGTGAGATTTTCAACCACATTCTCAAGTTCAGTGAGATCAATTCCCAGATTTTTAACTTGTTCATTGAATTGGGAAACAGCTGTTGCTGCCGACTGCAGTTCTCCGCAACGATCATTCAAACGCGAAAGCAGCTCGGAGATTCTATCATCAACACCATCTACTTCGTCTGTTAAGTGATCAGCATCACCCCCAGCGGCTCGGGCTTCAGATGAAATATCTTTAGCCAAAGCGCGCAGTGATTGCAACGGCTTTTTAAGGTTACTGACTTCTTCCTTGATGGCCTTAACACGATCAAGAAGTTTGGCATCTTTGGCAGCACCTCCAAGAGCATCATGAGCAGCTAAACGGTCTTCACAGCGACCCACCGAGTGATCGAGATTCCGTAACTCGTCATTGAAATCTCCTAGACGGCGAGAACATGTCTCAATTTCTTGAGCTCGTGAAAGCAAGTCATTGTTGAGTTTCTCCCATCGTTCTTTCATGTCTTGCAGCTCTGCCTTAATTGGATCCTTGTCCACATCGCAATTGGCAAGGAAGGTATCTCCCAAACCTTTGGTGTTTTCATATTCTCCGGTTTTCTTCCATACCTCACTTCGGAATGCTTGCAAGTCACGAAGCCTAAGCTCCAATTGCGCCTTATTTAGAACTCCAGGTCTGAGGTCAGCGAGTTTATCTTCTGCTCCACGTAACCAAGATAAGAAGGTCTCTGCGCTCTGAGAATATTTCTTGCAGTGCTCCATGCAGGTTTGAAGGCGCGTGTGGCGATCAACTGCATCCCGACGCAACTTATCCCACTGCTGTTGAATGCGTTCAAGATCTCGTTGCACACCACGGTCTTGGGTTGCTCCAGGACGGCTATTTAGATCTTTACCTTTGTTGATCAGCATGATAACTTCATGTTCACGAGCCATAACTTCACGGTAAATTGGTTCATGAGTGTCGATTTGATGTTGCAATGTCGGCTTATGAGCCGAGACCAAAAGACGATCTGTCAGATTGGCCAATTCACCAGACAACCATCCGAGGGTTTTCGAACAGCTCTCGGCAAATTGACGACCGTCCCTCAGTGACGATTCGGTTTCGGCCTTTTTGGTGTCCAACTTCTTTTGTAGAGCTTGATATTGTTTTTCCAAAGCAGCCACACGGCCGTTGACATCAGCACGCGAAGCCGGATCTCCCAAGATATTACACAAGGCCGCAGCGGATTGTTCGGCATCGGCCAAGAGTGGTCTTTGACCTTCAAGCTGTCTTTCGAGATTCTCAATTTTACGGAGGTTCTCCTGTGAATCTCCGTCAACAGGCAGGGCATCCAGATTATCACTAATATTGACCAATGCTTCACGTAAGCGACCTATAGCAGCATCAAACTCCTTGCTACTGTCTGCTGCGCCTCCGAGGCTGTTTGCGCGTTCATCCAAACGTCCAACCAGATCATCCCATTTGCTCTGAACCTCGTGGAGCTTCTTTGAAACGGCTTGTCCTTCAGGTGATGACTCTTTAAGATGATCGAGCACTTCATGTCCGATTTCTTGCAGATGACTGAGTTGTGGCTGTTGCGAACGGAATTCTTCACGCAGCACTTGAACTTGTTGCACTTGGCTTTGAACCATTCTGGGATCGGAAGAAATTGGTCCCAGAACTGTCAACATACGTTCCTTGCTGTTGAGCCAATTCTTCAAACTGTCATGAGTGTCCAAGAAATCACGTAACTGTTCGGAGAAGTTAATGCGGCTCTTGCAGAGGTCATTGATGTTTCTCCACTTCTCAACGATGTTATCGTGTTCTTGACGTAGTTGCTCGGCTCCAGGAACATCAGGCTTGCGTCGCAAGAGATCTTTAATTTGAGCCTTGGTTGAATCCAACAAGCTTTGCTTTTCATACATATCCTCTAGAATCTTTCGTGCTTGCTTGGTACTTCTTTCGGCTTCTTCTTTGTTTGCAATAGAATCCTTAGGCACTTGTCGTTGAATTCTGTCCAAGAATGATGATAAATTCTTTAGACTTTCATTGTGTTTCCTTATTTCATCAGTTAAGCTATCCAATTCATTTTGACGATCATTCAAACGAACCCCAATAAGACTGTAACGGTTATTGATTTCACTGAGTTGTTGTTGTATCGGTGACAATTCGGAAAGCTGGAATCCATCCTGAGAAGATCTGCGGCTACCAAATCCACTGGATCCAGGTGATAGTGGCGACAGAACACCTCCCTTAGTTGGACTCGGACTCCTGGCATCTCCTGACATTCGACGAAGTGGACTAACTCGCTTGATGGGGCTGTAAGCGGAACGTTTACGTCCGGGGCTTTCTGGACGAATCAGTGCATCGTATTGGGCACCCAAATCGTTGACTTTATCAATGGTTGATGCATAATCTTTGTAGTCCTTGACAATGGGTTTTAGTTCTTCAACTTGTTGACGGATGATATCAAGATCAACAGCAACTGGAGCCAATGAGTTGGTTCTGGCTTCAATGCTTGCCAACCACGATAGAACTTGATCCTTAAGGTTTTCATAAGCAATCTGCTGTTCTGCCTTTAATTTGGAAAGCTTGGCTTTTTCTTCCAGGGTGATATCTAAGTTACGCCATTGCGATTCAAGTGCCTTTACACGATCTCTGACGACTCCGGTATCAGTGACGTCACGCAGACTAACCAATTCTTTACCATCCCGTACACAGTTGTCAAACAGAGGGCTTATCTTATCTTTTCTGCGTGAAAGTTCAATCATTCTACGAGCTAGATCTTCAGTGCCCAGCTGGCTCAATTCTCTGCTGTCAAGAGATTCCTGCAGAGTAACCACTTCTTGTTCGACATTAGTTGTTTCATCACTGAATTTGTTCAGCTTTTGGAGAGTGTCATCAAGAAACTCTCCACGTTTGAAGGCCTTATCAAGTAATTTCTCAAATTTAACCGTTACATCGTTGAGCTTGATTTCAACTTTCTTGGCAATTCGAGCATTCGATGCAGTGTTCATTAAATGATGAGCAGAAGAAGCTACACTATCAATGCTGGTTTGATGTGATTGAAGATCATTAAGAAGCGATCTGTGTTCACGAACCTGCTCTTGCAGACGCTCTTTGATCAGAGATGCTGGACGGAATTGCACTTTGAATTTGTCCTCAGCTTGATTGACCCATCCAACTAGACTATCCAAAGCATCTTGAACACCTTGCGATTGGACTAAAGCAGTATCAAGGAGTTTGCAGTGGTCACCCAGAGCTTGCAGAAGTTGGTTATACTTGTCTACGACTTCTTCAACCGGCATCTCTAAAGCGTTAACTTCTGTTGGACTTAATTGGCCGCCAAGTGATCGCAAAAGGGCCGACAAAGATTGTTGGGCGTTCTCTACTAATCTTCCTTGTGACATAAATTCATTGTGCAAAGCCTTGGCTTCATTCATCTGTTCTTGCACTGTCTGCGGATCGGCACCGACTGGATCGTTGAGAATTTGCGAGGCACGTGGTTGAACACTTCGCAACCAATCATTAACCTTCTCCAAAGCATCTTGATATTCTCGTTGACGCCCACCCAAACCCGAAAGACGATCTGACAGGGCATTTACGCGATGCATAAGATCCTTATATTGAGCCGACACAAATGATACTTCCTCACGAATTGGGCTCTCGGCAGTCGAAAGCGGTATCACATGGGGCAATCTTTCTGGCAAAGTTGTACGGAAATCGTTTAGTACAACCAAGAACTCTTTGCTTTCATCAACGAACTTTTGAGCAGCCATAGTGATGAATCTCAAATCAGCTTGATGACTAATTACATCACTTACAAACTCTCGAATAGAATCGGATTGGCTTGAGAGTCTGGACAAATCAGACAATGATCTTTCTTTGTCTTCGAGTGTTCTTCTAGCCGATTGTAACCAACTGGAAAAGACATCTAGCTCAGTGCGGAGTTTATGTAATTCATCTCGGCCCGATTCTAAACGTTTCAACAAACGTTGCGTACGATCGCTTGCACGATCTACACGCGACCTGAGTTCTCGACCAGAGTTCTCCAAAGTTGTAACTTCAGGGGCAGAGAGTACATCACCACCGGTAAGTACGATTTGGCGAATTTGCTCAAGGCACGATGACACAGGCCTTGATTGCCCTTCAATTTCGTCTTTGATTTGCTGTTAAATAAAAAAAAAGATTAGAAATAAGCAATATTACGTTTATTATTTTGATTTAAAGAATTAAAGAAACCAAACTTAAGAAGAGGAAATAATTATTTGAAGAACCATGTTTTCAAAATTTCTTTAAAATTTAAATTCTGCAACTTCCTAACTATATTCCAGTCAAGAAGCAGATTTGTGTTTATTTAATCAAATAAGTGTCCAGCGAAATTTACGCGTAGTACGGCTAAAAAACCAATCTCTGTACTTCACAGTACGGCCAAGTTGGTGTCAAGGGTAAACTGACTGATGGGCATTCGTAGAAGTGCGAGTATTACGATTGAATTATTTAAGGGGAGAAATACAGCTGGATATATAACTAGAGCATAGCCCGTTAAAATAACGGTAAAGAGGGTGAGGCAAGAAACATTACGACGGTGATCGAGCGACGTAAATGAGTCAATGATGTTACTGTCACCCATCACTTTAAAAGCTAGATTTTAGCCAGATCAGATAGAGAGAAAAATTTCTTGCCTGGTCTCAGACAACCCAAACATCTTGCGGCAACATCGAGTATGTGATCGTTCCACAAGAGGTGGTTCGTGATGCACATACCGAGAATATCGAGATGTTCAGTTTTATTGATGCAAGTGCCACTCATAGATAGTGGCAAGGGGGTATATCTCGATTTAGCGATATAAGACAGCATAGGGTTTTCGAAGCATTAAATTCAACGCGGTTTCTTATTCCGCATTGTACAATGCTGTTTATATTGTAATTTAACGAGCTTATAATAACTTGTCGTTGCAATTCCACATCCGAAAAGGAAGGATTTGAGTCTGAAAACGAATATGAACAGCTGAGAGTACTATCGTCAGCGAAACAATTAATTGGATTAGAAGTTGTAGACAGGAGATCATTAATAAAAATGAGGAAGAGGGTCGGTGACAAAATAAAAAAAAAAAAAAGATCAAGCGTCAAACGCCTTCATCCTTCAACACAAAGTGTATATTGTCGCAGAAAAAGGTAAAATTTATAAAATATTTTTATAAAATGTAATTTTTATATCTAACAATTGGTGGATTCTTTTACGCAGACAGAACTGATGTTATAGGCAACTGAAAACTCATATTACATTATACAATTGCATCTAAAAAAAAAGGCTCTGAATGGTTTGTAAATTGGTATGGTGGTGTAGATTGTCCATAATTCTTCAAATGTGCCTTCAGTCCTTATCACTATAGCAGAAAATGTTAATCGTATTTGTATGTCGAAAATCAAAGATTTGGATGTCGAAAACATGTATCTTCATCAAGACTGCACCCGATTTCACACAACACGACCAGATAAATACGCACATTATTTAAACTGATGTAAAAGAAACCGTTAACTTAGGTGAAATCATGTGTTTATAAATCATCTTTGTGAAGTAAAATACTGAATGTATTCGTCAATAATCACAAATACGGGGAATACGGGATCAATCAATTTGTGTTCTGTTCACTTCTGGAAAAAAAAAAGAATAACTCCAAATTACCCAATGAAAACTTCTACAATATTTAACGACAAGTTTTTAATACAGCTAAAACTATTTAAACGAATCTTGTTTATAAATGCTTAGCCCTTTACCGCATCGTGCCTCATATATGAATCAAACCATATCTATGAAAATATTTTGAGTTTTTAACAAATTTTCTTTTGTTTTGTACATGCGACAAGAAATTAGTACCATAAACGATCTAAATTATATTAATAAGCGCCATCTATAAACGAATTGTGCAAACTAATTCTTTCGTCAAACCAGAAAGAATCGCATTTGAGAAAATTCAAAATTAAAACTAAAAGTTATTGCTTGCTAAAAAATATTCCAGTAAAGAAAATAATGTAGTTAATATTGACAACATAAGTTTGTCCAGTTTTATGAAGTTATAATTACTTATAAGTTGATATTACTCTATTGATTATATTTTTCACACCATGCACACCATGGTTCATATTTGAACCAACATGCACAAAGAGCTCACAAATAGAACAGGTTTTATATGTATTTTTCTTTTTATGTGACCAATTCTTTTTTATAATGATTTTATTTTTAAAAAAGCAGGCTTTTTTGGTCAAAATCTTTTATCGATGCAAATAAAACAAAATTATTTCATCTTATCCCAACGTTTCGTCGGTGTTCCACGACTTCTTCAGGGGAATGTAAAATGTTCTGGTTTATTTACTCTAATACATTTTAAAAACGACATACAAAATTTTTTAACACTAGATAAAAATTTTTAAACAAAAGACTTTTTTTTTTTTTTTAAAAAAGAAGAAAAACAAGAAAATAACAAATTTTATCTAAAAATTATCTGTGATAACAATCAGCTGTGATAATACTGTGACGTTTTTTCTGTTTGTTTTTAGATAAAATTTGTTATTTTCTTGTTTTTCTTCTTTTTTTAAAAAAAAAAAAAAAGTCTTTTGTTTAAAAATTTTTATCTAGTGTTAAAAAATTTTGTATGTCGTTTTTAAAATGTATTAGAGTAAATAAACCAGAACATTTTACATTCCCCTGAAGAAGTCGTGGAACACCGACGAAACGTTGGGATAAGATGAAATAATTTTGTTTTATTTGCATCGATAAAAGATTTTGACCAAAAAAGCCTGCTTTTTTAAAAATAAAATCAGAACAGGTTTTTGTTATCTACCTTTAGTTTTTATAAAATATTTATATGACTTATGAAAACAAACTGCTGGTAACACTTCCTAACCACTTACTAATTACTGTAGCTTCTTTTATACCACACTAGAGTTCGTGCACACCAACAAGGATTTTCATATTACCAATTATAGATAGAAGGCTTGTTTTATTGGTAATCTATATCTAGCGCAGTAATACAAGTACCAAAAAAACGCTTTATTCACTCTTCAAGTTGATCTAGAGTTTTTCTCACTATTAAATTTTGCATTAACAATTGCAAAAGTGCGAAAAAGATATATCTTTTTTTATACAATCTACTCAAAATGTTCTCGTTTCTCTATCATATTTCTTAATTTTTACATTTGTAAAAAAAAGAACTATTTAATTTGCTTTATACTGAATTCTTTTATAAAGGTAATAGTATAATACTTCTTATATATATTTCCTAACTTTAAAAGTAGTTTTCTAACTTATTCTTAACTTTAAAGATTCTCTAACTTATATCGTACTAAGACAATTTGTTTTAATAAATTGCAAAAATGAAAGTTCTTGCTAAAAACAGTCAAGGAGTACGATACTAAAAAATAAATAATATATGTATTCGATGAGCTTAACTTTTATGAAAGGGTAGATGCTGTATTTGATTAAAACTTTGCAAAATCGTTGTCTTAACCTAGTTTTATACTAAAACATGTTTAACATCGTATTAATTCAACTAAATCTTAGTACAAATTTTGTCAGCTGTCATATAAATTCAGCGTAATGCCGTAGTTACACGACATTTCAGAACAAATGCCAGTGTACTGATTAAACATAACAATGGAAACTATTCGCCTTCGTGTAAATTGATTCAATATTTTGTGACAAAATTAATGGCAGTAGTGTAAAACCGGAAGTATGATATGAATTAAAATTTTGCATTTGAAAAAATATTTATTCTGTAAATTGCGGAGCGATCAGCAAAGGCAAAGTATAACAAAATAAATACCAACGAACACACCCTCAAGCATGCCAACAAACATCTTCACTAAAATATTCGTTTCAATTACTAGCTTATTTTTATTCACTAATCGTTTGTTGTTGTTTTGCATGTTAAATTTTGCGATGTAGCGTATTCACTAACCAATAAAACACGGCTAGAATATGAAAATGAACGTGATGATCCTTTTAGAAGGTGAAATGGTTCACGGATAAAATAAAAAAAAAGTAGATTAATTTTTTTTTCTGTGAGTGAAAATTAAGTTAAGAGTTAAGATGTGCAAGCTCATCCAGATTCAGGTGCTAAAAAAATAGTTTTATTTTATCTGGTATGAATCCAATCGATTTATGTCAGGACTTTCGATTCCTCGAGTATCCTTTTATCGTCGTTGATTGCTGTCGATGAAATGGCTTCAAAATACATTCATTGGAAGTTCTTGCATTGAGAAAATGATAAAGTTTAACGTACTGTTCTAATAACAGCTAATAGTAAAAAAATTAAATTTCACCACAGCTGCACATTCACATTGTATAGAGAATAATAATTCCCACATATAATTCACATTGTAGTCAAGACACAAGATTTACTTGCATTTGAAATTGACGTACTAAAGCTCCGGCTTCACCATTGTTCCCGGCAAAACAAAAGGATAGAAACTTTTCTATTGATAGCTATTGTTGTTTGACATTTGACAAAAGAATTATTAAAGTTTCTTATTTACTTTTCAGCTATTAGATTGGACAAGATAGTTTATTGTTTTGTTCCTTTGTAGTTCAAGGTCCACCGTCCACCGCAAATCGATAACAAAGCCATATTCGTCTTGCGTGTTTTGAATTAGATTCAATTTGTTATTCTACAAGGCGCATCAAAACGTAAACGATACTAATGAGTCAATTCAAATAAAAATTTCCCCCAAAAAGAACTTAAATTATTATTTTACGAACATTTTCTTCTTCTATTTATAGATATATGTATGTAGATAGAACTTACCTTCAGTGAGTTGATTTGATTACGTAGTTCATCGATTTTTTCCTTAGGTCCTCCGACATTGGCAATTTTAATTTCCACCGAAGCAACCCATTTAAGGAGCTCATTCACATTTTCTTCGCACAAATTGAATTTCTCAAATACAGCTTGCTAGATTTTTGTTAAAAAAAATACAATTAACAAGAAAAAAATAAGTAAATTGTTAATTATGATTAAACAATATATATCTAATACAAAGGAGTTGGGTATATACTTTTTGGGACGAGAAGGGTTCAGAGGAGCTAAATGTATGTATACAAAAAATTATATTTCGAGTAACATTTTTGGATGAATTCTGTTTTGATGTTTAAAAAAAAATAAAAAAATAAGGTTTTTAGTTTAAAAAACACAAAATATAAACTAAAAAGCATGCCAAAAAATCTAAAGATAAAATTTTAAATAAAAAAAGCATGCATAATAAAACAAAGCAAAAAAGCTGTTAAAAAATAATAAAAGCACCAAAACCCCATTTACAATTGTTTAATTCTACAAAAAAAAATACATGCACCATTTTTATAAATCAACACAAATATAGAGAAAAAAAACCTGAAAACAAGATCAAAAAAGGTTAAAGCTGGAAAATATAAAAATAAAATTGCATAACAAAAGGGGAAAATAGGAGAGAGATAAAAACAAAACAAACAAATTTCAATTTAATCATAGAAAGAAAATAAAATAAATTCGCACATTTACCTTTTCCATTGAAATGTATTTTGTAATTATTTATTTTTTTTAAATAACTTTTAAAAATATTTCAATTAAAAACCAAAAGTAAAAAAATAAATTAATTAAAATCACACACAACACGCACGCGCCATTTCCTTGATGATCATAAGAGAGGAATATGATCGCATGCGATATATTTATTTATTCTCATATCAAACTAAAACTATAAATATTATGTAAAAATGCATTGATGAGCAATGAATGTGGGGGGGGGGGGGGGGGGGGGAATGTGGAGGGATGAACATTTTGTGTATGTTAAAAGGGTAAAAACATTGATATATTGGAATGATAATGATATTTGAAGAAAGCCATTCTTATTCATTTCGCATAAATGCCGAAGCCATTAGTGATGAAAACGTACGACACATAAGACCCACTATGAAATATCACAAACGGCTTTATCGATATTGATTGACTAGAGTAAAATGAAGCATGAGTTAAAAGTGATTTTGCCCTCACAAATCTTGATGAGGCGTTGGTTTGGAATATTTTGTTTTGGTTTTTTTTTGTCGTTAAATGGATTACACAATGTCACGTCGATTTTATTTACCCGTAAAAAAAAAGAGTTAATTCAAATAGGAAGGAAAGTTTTTGTGACTTTAAACAGGGTGGTTCAACAACATAAAGCGTTTTTTTTTTTTTAACTTTTTTCTACTTGCTCTTCAGGGCGGACAAGTATTGATTTCGTGATTTTTCATCAATTATAAAATTACCATAATACCAAAAAAGGGTTTTGACATACCGTACGTTGGTATTTGCGTGTATCCATACGTACACAATGTCCACTGTAAGTACATGGAGGTAGAACCAGATCGACTGGACCGATTTGAAACAGATAACTTGTATGTGATTCCTCATAGGAGAAATTCGAATTTTTGTGTTAAGTCATCTTTAACCAGAAGCTGCCATGGAATTTTGTATTTATTTTTTTATTTTTCTCGAGAATTGCTTTAAGGATTTTGATGAAACTTGTCCTGATTGATGAAAATCAACAGAAATATGATTTCGAAGTTTTCTGAGCAAAATTTAAGTGTTTTGTATTATTCTCTTATATCCCTTTCGACATAATTTAGCAGAAAGGTACTTTTTAGTGACTGAAAATATTCTAATCCAAAAATTGTCATAATGTGCAAAATGGTTTCATCAATCGTAACTTTTATCACAATAATTCTCGATTTTACCGATTGTGGTGTGGCATTGATAAATAATTTTCTATTCCGAATGAACCACCATGATATCGTGAATATGTATTTCAAATTTGACAGTTCGGTGTTTAAATAATAAAATGTATATTCTCGTTGTGAAATATATAATTTACTGTATTTAAACATAAAGACATACTTTTAAATTTTAATCCTTACTGGAGGAAATAATATAAAATATATTTGCTACATCATCTTATTTTCATTTTTGTTAGAAAAGAACAAAGTTCTGTCATAAATGACAATCACAATACAGATGACAGATACATACATACGAGATAGATAACCAAAAAAAAAATCGATAATCGATCAGATGCGAGGATAATGTCTAAACTGAAGGTCCGTTGGACTGACAGTTTTTTTGGGTTGAAGATATTGGGAGATTATAGAAAATGGAAGAAATTATGACAACTTTTCAGTTGTTCGATTAGACAATAGTTAAGAATATTGTAATAGGTTTCGCCAAGATATCACTAGAAAGGAGAAATTCTAAAATCTAAAATTTTGGTGGGGGCAATAGCCCCATTTATTAAGCCTAATACAACCTAATTCTAAGTCCAACTTAAATATAGCTCTTAAATCTAGGATTGTAGTGAATTGGAAGGATTAAGATTAAGAAGGATTAAATCATTAAGACGGGGTTTCAGGCAGGGTGAACTGAATTTGAAGTCGAAACAGTTAATGTTTAAAATAATCCTCCGAAAGACGCGAGTAACAGGTTCGTTGGAGCCATAAGAGTTACGGTGGGTAAACAGACAGAAGAGACGAGGATTTCTTAGATTACGGGAAATAGTGTTGAAAGAGGTGGAATAGTAGAGAGCTGGGCAGTGAACAGATCCTGAAAGTAGTCGATGAATGGAGAGATTATCGCTTATTGCTCTTCCTTCTTCCAGCGTTTTCAAGTTAATTAGTTAATAGAAGTCGGTCCCGATACGGAGGTAGAATCAAAGGTTATTCCAAAGGGAGAAATGTAGGAAACGATGTTGAATGCTCCAAATTGTAGATATATGAATTTGTTGATAAGGGCATCAACAGAGAAACTTTGGAGATCAAAGTTATAGAAGAGTAAAATCATGTGTGGAAGAAATGGTTTTGAAAAACTTGGTATCGTCGGCGTAGAGTGAAATATGGGAACATTTGATGACCATTTCAATATCGTTAATAATAAGAATAAAAAGGAGAGGTCCTAAATAGCTGCCTTATGGGAACCCGAAGAAAACTAAGAAATCATCAAAGAAGGAAGATCTGAATCGAACTTTGAAGTAACGGTTTTTCAGGTAAGAAGAAATCCATCTTAAATGGAAAGCTTCAAGCCCAAGGGTGGACAGTTTGAATAAAATAAGCTTATATGAGATTTTGTCAAAGGCCTTACTGGAATCGGTTGAGACAACGTCGACTTTATTTCCGTTCTCTTAGGCTGAGAGGCTAAAGAATACGAATTGAAAGAGGTTAGTCGTTGTGGATCTACATATGACAAAGTCGTATTGTATAGGGGAAATGAGAGACAAAATAAAACTTAAATTTTCGTACAAAACGCTTTCAATTTTTTGGATCTTGGAAGTATGTGAAAGTTTAGCAATTGGAAGATAGTTCGTATCTTCAAACTTTGGGCCCTATTTATGCATTGGGGTAATGAAAGAGGTCTTCCATAACTGAGGGAATGCTCCTTGAAATAGGGATTAACCGAAGATTTTTGAGAGGGGAAGAGAGAGTGTTAAAGAGAATTTTTTGAGAAATATGGCTGGGATACCATCTGGGCCGAGAATATACTCATCATTGAGTTGATTCAGCTTATTTTCGATGAGAAAACTGAGAAACTGAACAAATTTCGGTCAGAAATCTTCAAAATCTCACGTTACATTTTTTAGCGATACATTCTTACTTGTCATATAGTAGCTGTTTGTATTGCATATAAGTTTCAAGTATAGGGGTTCGATTCGATCGACCATGCTCAGAACAATAGGTCAAAGATTTGACGAGTCTGCACTAAAAGAAAAGTTACAGCAGCTTTTTCTGACAACTTAATATCTCCTTGAATTTATTTGGTTTAATGGTAATAGTATTCTTGGTCGCAGGTATTTTTTATGGAAATGAACTTTTAAGGTGCAAATGGAAGACATTCTAAAGATCGAAAGTTTATGTAATGATTCTTTACGGATCCCACGATCTCGAGCATATATCGGCACATTTAAGAAAGATCTTTTTTAGGCATGCAGTTTCGAAATTATTAAAGTTTAAAACACGCTTTATACTAATAAACCACCCTTTACATATTCGTAGCTTCACATTTCTGTTAGGAAAAAGAAACAATCGATATTCCGAATTTAAAAAATGCAAACTTAATTTTGAAATAAAATCTTCATATAGCAAGAGAAAGTTAATCGAAAAAGAAAGTTTTAAAGAGAAAAAAAAAACAACACGAAACATGCATTTGTTTTTGTTAATTTTTTTTTTGTTGGATATAAAACATTGGCGAAACGTTCGCAAAAAGTTCATTCATTCGGAAAGATTTTTTTGTATTTATTATTATTTTATAATGAAAGAGAAATATAGTAGTTTTGTGTTTTTTTTGTATGAAAAACAAACAAAAGAAAAACTTAAAATGAGGAAGATGTGTGACATTGTGATGCAGTAGTGACTTACCCTTTGTTCGGCCGGCAGAAGATAGCCTTTTTCGTTGGCTTTAACAAGATCGTAGGTATTTTTAGGGTCATTTCGATCGATAAGACGGCCAGCAACGGGATCGATGAGGCCGCTACTTATACTTGCGATGAGTGGAACAATCTCACTTGTACTTGGATCACGTACAACTGTCGAAGTAGGATCGATTAGTCCAACGGTTATAGCTTGGGCTATTGTTTGTTTCTTTCTATTTATAATGTCGGGATTGGATTGGAAGGGATCGACTATACAGCCTGTTGTTGGGTTGTAAAGATTAAAGTTGATAGCTTCGATTAGTCCAAATGCACGTTTAGGTGTTACAATTAGGCCATTGTCGTATGCCTGTTGCAGAGGACACAATTTCGAGGTTTTAGTGTCTAAAACACTAGCTTTATTGGCATCCATAAGACCTTTACGGAAGGCTTCTGACAGTCGAACTAACTTGCCCTTTGCTATGTCTTTAACAAGCGCCGAATCGGGATCAATAATTCCCTTGCTTGAGGCATCTCTTAGTGTCAAAACCGCAATTTCTTCTGCGGAACTTAAATCTCCATCGGTGTTTTGTGTGGGTGGTGGTGTATAGGTCAGCATTCCGGTAGATAAATCAAGACTTTTATTATCGACAGCATGGTCAAATGATATAGGTTCTAGTTGATAAACAGTTAATGATTGATCGAATACAAAGAATAACGCCTTCGGATCGACTAGAGTCCTCTTAAACACATCAACCGTTCCGTTTTCGATTGCATTTTTCAAAGGAACAAATTTAAACGTTTGATAATCGCGAATAACCGCTGTTTCAGAGTCGATAATGCCATACCGTATTGCTTCGTCAAGGGTCATTTCACGTGGTTTTGTTATAACTACACTGACTGGAGAATGTCCTAACATTTCAATGCTATCGTGACGTTTAACTATCGCTCGCTCCGTAATAGGCTTGTTAACGGTTAGCAAAAGTCCCCGTGTAAAAGCAACGTCGAAGTTGTAAGACGTTTTTGATTTAGGATCAAGAACACGTCCTTTCGAAATGTCAATGTCACCATTTTCAATAGCTTTATTCAAGGGCACATCTGAACCTGTTACTAAGTTTTTGAAGACTGTTGTTGATGGGTCGATGAGACCGTTTTGTATGGCTCCTATCAGGTCAAAGTAGTCGCCGCTTGTTGGGTCTGTGAAACGTCCTGTTTCTTGTTTGAATAATTTCATTCGAATTGCCAACTCTAGACTAAAAAGTTTCCGATTCGTCACTATCAAACCTAAGGCCCTGGCTTCTTGAAGATCAATTTTCTTGTCTGGCAAGTTGTAGCTACCGTCTAGATCATCAATTATTTGTTCGCTAATGGCATTGTTTAGTCGAATGTACTTTCCTGAGCCCGGATGTTTGACCAAACTGGACGATAAACTAACAATATCTTCTACACAAGCTTCTCGAAGACTCAACTGCCTACCTGTTACTGGATGAATAACCTGTCTAGACTGAACACTATAGAATCGCATAGAAAGCAATTCATACAGACCGAAACCGGCACTTTCAATATCAACCAACAAACCTAAACTCATGGCTTCACCCAGGGACACAAAAACATTGCTACCTGGTTCACGGAAGACTCCCTCACGCCTGTCAACAAGTCCGGCCCGGCAGGTTTCGGATAAGGTAAGAATTTGCTCGTTTTGTTCATCGAAATAACAAGGCAACTGAGGGTTAACAATAAATTTCCTCATTGCTTCTAGTAAGGTAATCCTACGCTCGGTTTTTGGTTCAAGAAGTTTGCCCGTTCTATCGTCAAATAATCCCTGATGAATAGCCCTTTGCACACTAATGGGAGCTTGGCTGTCAGTCAATATTCCAACACTAAACGCGTGTTTAAGAGTAATCTTCTGGCTATTGTACGTCAGTCTACCCGATTTACCATCAATTACACCTGACATAGTGGCTTGTGCCAGATCTAGAGGCTTGTACGAGCCCGTTTTTGCATCTCGTATTTGTACACTTTCGTTATCAATGAATTTATCCTCGATCACCTCAGCAAAACAAAGCTTATCTCCGGTTTTTGGATCTACAAACTTTCCATCCGATTCATCATAAACATTCTTTACTACAGCTTCGAAAAGTCTCAACGGTTTCTTAACTTCTATCAAAATTCCCCTATCGAATGCTTCTTTGAAGTCAACAAGATTACCTTGTGCATCCACCACTTGACCACGCTTACCATCTACAGTACCTGATTCGACGGCTTTTCCAAAAGGCACAACACTACCACTAACGTTTACAATAGTCGACTCAGAGTCAAGTATTCCCCTACGAATAGCACCTTCAGTAGAGAGTTTTTCACGTGTTATTGTATTGCTAAACTGTCCGGACTTCGGATCGTATAGTCCACGATACACAGCATCAGGAAGACTGCGTTTACGCTTTTGCGGGATAAGTATTCTGTTATCCAGAGCTTCAAGCAAAGTTTGTTTCGATCCAGAGAATGGATCTACGATCAATCCTCCGATAGGATCAACCAGCTTTATTTGAATAGCATCAGCAGTGGAAACAATGGAATTAGTCTTAGGGTCGAGAATGACTAATTCATTGGGATTTATCAGCTTAGCAGCTATGGCTTCTTCAAGATTCAAAGGCTTTTCTTCGATGTGGAAGAGACCGGTTTGCGGGTCGTAAAGACCCCTCAACAAGCTGTCAACCAAAGATAAAGGCTTCTCAGTGCTTATCAAATACCCCTTAACAAAGGCTTGATCAAGAGTCAAATCGGGCTTGGTAATCTTACCCTTCACAGTATCAAGAAGTCCTTCCTTGGCCGCAATAGTTGCAGAAACCAGAATATCCTTATCACTGTCTTTAATAAGACACGAATCGAGTTCGACGAAATTCTTATCGACGGCCTTTTGCAAAGTCATTTCTTCGGCTGTTGCAGGATTAAGGACCTTGCCGGTCTTTGGGGAATAGTATTCCCGCTGCAGAACGTCAATTAAGCTCCAAGTGACTTCGTCTGTTTGAACTAAATTCTTCTCGACACCAACATCAAAAGAAACAAGTTCATTTGATTTAGTATCTTTAATTTGCCCAGTCTCCTTTATTACCAACTGATCTTCGATGGCATTGTCAAGTGAAAAGGTCTTATTGTTGAAGGTATCAACAATTAGAGAAATTTTCGGATCCACCAAACCAATTTCAATGGATTTCTGGACATCAACTTGATTTTGTGACTCACTGTCATAAAGTTTACCAGATTTGGGGTCGTACAGACCTTTACGAACTGCCGCTTCTAGAGAAATGGGTCTCCTTGAACCGGGCACCAAGAAACCACGTTTGAATGCCTCTTCCATGGAAATTTCTTGAAGCGTTTGTATGTCTATAACCGTGCCGGTCTTCAAGTCTACAACTCCCAACTCAATTGCCATACGCAAAGGAATTACTTCACCACTAACTGGATCACGTACCGATATCGACTGAATATCAATTCTGCCATTATTAATGGCTTCCGCAATGGAACATTGTCGACCATCGTCGAGGAACACCATACCTGTTTCGGGGTCGATGACATTTTCAATAGGCTCTATCTTTTCTACTTTTGGTTCAACTCGAATTATCCATTCACGGGCGATACATTCAAAGAAGGGAATTTTCTTTCCCGTCTTTGGATCCACCATATGACCGGTGTGTTTATCTAACAGGGGTCGTTCAAGGGCAACGCTGAGAGTTTCGTATTCGTTTTTATTGAAATTCTTGACCAAAATTGTCTCCGGATTGAAGACATTCATATCGAATACAAGCGTTTGGAAGGATATCTTTTGGCCAGTTGTGGGATCAACAAAGAACTCGTTCTCAATATCGTACACTCCCAGTTCGTCAAGTTTCTCAGGGGTGAGTTCTTCATTGACATCAATCAGATACTTCATCTTTTGGAGCACCACCAAGTTCTCGTCTAAGACCTTTATTTCGTCCAGGGGACTAAGCTGTTCTTCGTCCAAGAGTTCTTGAACATTCCGAGACTGTTGTTCGCCATCGACGATAATCTTACAGTCTTTGGGAGAAATTATTTTCTGGGTAATAGCATCACCAATCGGTAGAGTTGTAGGGACAAACGGTCGTTCTTGATTGATTTCGATAGTAACCTTTTCGGAAACTTTGACGGGTGTCTTTGAATCGCCCTTGTCACTTAAATTACCAGCAATTTTCTTACAGGCGTCAGCTACAACCATCCCAGCTAAGATGGGAGCACCTACCACAGCCATCAAACCTGTTTTGGTAGCTTCACCAACAGTTTCTAAGAGGTTTCCATCGTTCGATTTGTTCAGGTCCTTAGGTTCTGGAATAAGTTTGATTGGTTCTGCTCTATGGATAGAAGCAGAATCAGTACTATCGTAGACAGGTTCGTCTGGTTTTTGAGATGACACCGGATGAACAATATGGGTCGTCGTGATTAGAGTGACTTGACCAATTTCCTTAGGTTGAGTTCCGGTGAGGGTGGCACTCTTCGAGTCTTCCAATGCAGCTTGTTTTTCTTGTATTAAAAATTCTTCAATGTGAGAATGAAAAACGGGTTTTTCTGAAATCTTTCCAAGAACGATGTCTTCCTTTGCCGTCAGCGACGAGGCTTCTGCAGGAACAGACACAACCTCAACATTTGGAAGTTGTGGGGGACCATCCTTCGGAAGAGGTGGCGGAACTTCTTTCTCAGAGTTTTGTTCAAATTCTTTAGGAATTTCAGGGGTGGCTGCTTCCTTTATAGTCACTGTAACGATTGTCTGTTCTGGTTGTTTCTTTTCAGGTTGCTGAAGCATCGATTCAATCACTTCCTTTTCTAACTTTCTGTCTGCCAATGAGCTGCCTTGAGATGTTTCTGATATCATTTTCTCTGTTCGGACGGATGTGACTGTAGTAATAACACTGCTCGTAGACGAAGTAGGCACAACTTCTAAGAACTCAGTAACGCTATTCGAAAACTTAGAATCCGCTGCATTATCAGGTTTTTCATTTGGCAATGTTACAGACGAAATGTTAATAGTTACTCTTTGAGGATCAGAGGAAGGAACATCGGACACTGGAACAGATGCAATAGGAACATTGGTCGTGCGAATTGAAGTTGATTCTTCAGATAAGTCAACAGTTTTTGTTTTTTCCGGCTTTCCTAGCTCCGCTGTCATTGGCATTTCGACATCTTCAATCGTCATCGAACCTGCTGTTGGTGAATTTTCTTCGATGACAACTCTAGAAACAGTCTCATTAGTAACTTTCATATGGGACTTTTGTACGGTTGTTGATGTAACGTAGGTTGTTTCTGAGCTTTCTGTAACGAACGAGGTGGTTTCAGCTTTAGAAATAGTGATATCTTCGGAGCCGTTTTTAATGACTTTTTCTTCAACGCGAGGTGTAGGAGTTGGAGGAGTCGCTTCCTTCCTTTCTATAACTGGAGGTTTCCTTGAAGTTTCAGACGGTTTTTCATTAGCTGGGGTTGTGGGTTTGGTATCTTGTTTTGGTATTGCACCAGTTTGAATAGGTTTTTCAGGACTTTCTTTTAATGGTGATTCCTTCTTGGTTGGTGATGGAGGTAGGAAAGTAGTTACTTCAGTTTTTTGCTGTGTCTTAGTTGACTTTTCAGTTACTTTCTTGATGGTATTGGCTATTGCCATTCCAGCTAAGACAGGAGCACCTACAACCGCAAGAAGACCCATCTTTGCAGCCTTGGTAATGCTAATAGATGGACCAGCCTGTTGTTTTACTGCACCAGTCTTTGGATCGATATAGCCATCCTTGATACCATCTTCGAGGGTCTGAACCTTACCTGTTGGAATATCATAAACCAATGCTTTCGGATCGACAATACCTTCTTGCATGGCTACATCTAAACTAACCAGTCTACTTGGATCCTTGGGATCACGGAACTTTTGGGATTTTTCATCGTAGATCGTCTGGAAATCTGTGACTGTGCTCTCAGTAACTTGCTCAGTTGGCTGAGAAACTTCCACTTCCAAAATTCCTTCGCTGATTGCTTGTTGAAGGGGAATCTTAGTTCCAGAATTTGGATCCAGGTAGGTTCCTTCGGCTACATCAACCAAGCCCTGTTTAACAGCTTCCAAGAAATTTTGCTTGATTTGCTTAGTGGCCAGAACATTCTTTGATTCCGATCCTTCCCTGAGGATTCCTTGTTCCTTTGCTTGCTCGACGGTCATAATTTCCCCGGTAAGGATATTTTGAACTTCATTATTGGAAATCAAGGCATAACCCTGCATCAATTCGATGGTCTTTGTGGTTACTGTGTGTACCGAAGTTACGGTTTCAGTAACTGAAGTTATTGGCCCTGTCGAATGCGATACAACAAATTCTGGAATTGGCTTTACAATCAAGATGCCCTTTTCAACAGCTTCCTTGATCGATATAACTTCGCCGGTTTTCGGATGGGTCATGGTTTCTTTTTTCGAATCGATTAGACCCCTCTCCATAGCTTCTTCGATCTGAATGGCATCTGCATCTGGTGGATAAGGTATCGACATTAGGAAATTGTCATCGATGGCTTTTTTAATTGGCATCACCTGGGACGTTGTGGGATGACGAATTTCCTTGTTCTTTATATCAACTAAACCACGTTTAATGGCTACTGGGAAAGTCATTCCAGCTGGTGGAATATCCTCAATAAATTTATCATTTTCCTTTCGATCAAATACTTCTTCATCCAATGCTTGATGAAGATTCATCGGTTTGTCTTTAGTTAAAATCACCGATCTATCGTCATCAATTAGACCCTTCTCTATGGCTTTTTCAACAGTTACATCATTTGGTTTGGCTAATTTTGATTGCGCATCAAGGACTTCACAAATAATTGCTTCTTTCATTGATAGTTGAGCTCCGGTTTCTGGATGCACAATTCCAAATCCACTCTGATCGATTAGACCTTGTTCTTCTAGTTTTGGAACTGACAAGCTAGCAGCTAGTGGAATAAGTAGTTGATTCGTACCCTCTGGATCGAGGACTCCAATTTGAACTGCCTGTTCTAGATTCATAACAGTTCCACGTTGAGGATCAAGTATTTTTCCCCGACTACCATCTATTAATCCTAATTCTAAAGCCTCGGAAATCGTTACAATCTCACCTTCGTTATTTGTAAAGTTGGACTTATTTTCAAGGATATTGCAAGTGACCTCATCAATAAGCCCCTTTTGAAGGGCGTCCTTGGGCTTTATAATCCTCTTCCGCATCTTTTGAAGTAGAACAACCTTCGACTCTTTCTCTGGTGAAGAGGATTTATCCCTGCTTGATTGACGTTGGGTGCCAATTGGAACTACATGCTCCCTTTGTGGACTCTTTGTACTGGGAGTTGAAGTTTTCGAATCGAATGAGAGCTGATCTCGAGAAACTATACCACGTTCGTACGCAACTTCTACCGGAATCTGTTCACCAGTTCGGGGATCAACGACAAAACGTACCGTATGTAATGCCCCCTCTGAAGCTACCAAAGGCGCCCCCAAAACAACTAAAAGACCTTGCCTTGCTGCTGAAATTGGATCAACAAATTGACCTGATGAATCACGAATAGATCCAGTTGCTGGATCTAGAACTCTCTTCTCGATTGCTTCGAAAACCGAAATGGGTTGACGTGTTTCTGGATCAATTATCTTCACAAGATTCTCATCGACAAGTCCTTGAGTTATTGCCGTTATGATATTTTCTGTTTGGCCATTTTGGGTGAATATAACAAGAAGAGTTGATGGATCATAAATGGCGCCCGGGGCTATTTGCAGTGGCTCTGGACTGAGCATCTCACGTTTCAACGTCTTCAATTCCACAAATTGAGGAGTTGTGCCGCCCAGACGGGACGATACTTCAACCAAATCGGCTAGGCCGTTTTTCTTTGTTATTTTAATTAATCTCTGGTTAGATGGGTCCACACTCATTGCGTATTCCAGAACTATTTTACCAGCAGCAATGGCAGCCTTCATATTCATTGTCTTGTTGCCATCCATGTAGTTTCCTGTCGCATCTAGAACCTTCTTTTCAAAGGCGCGATTTGGCGTGATTTTCCTTCCGTTCTTCGGATCAATAATGTACAGAGAACTTTTGTTTACTATTTGCATTTCAATACATTCTTGGAAGCTCACAAGCCTGTCAGTGCCTGGAATAAGGAACAGACCCGTTTCGGGGTCGAAGTGTTTTTGTGCAATGGCTTCTGATAGGAGCCAACCATCCGGTGGCAATTCCAGTAACTCTTTCTCGGTGGAATGTTGGTGTTCGATGACACCACGCCTTTCGGCATTTATAAAGTCCGAAATAACTGTCTTCGAACGGATATTGCTCTCCGTTGATGAGGTACTAGTATAGATCTTATTGTCAACTACTGGAATATTAATTGTCTTTTCGTACAACTCTTGGGTTTTCATATTTATTGGATCCGGCTCGGGAACAACTTGTTTCGTTACAATTGTTATCGTAGATTTTGATTTCTTTCGACCCGATTGTTCTGGAATTATTTCAACGTCATTATCGGGAGCAAGCAGACCGTAAACTAAGGCTTGTTGCACCGAATAGACTTTATCAGTTGTAGGGTCTTTGAAAAGCTGACGGTCTTCATCAATGTACCCGAGTCGCACGGCTTCGGTAAATGTCAATGGAATTTGTTGTGATGGCTCTTGAGAACCAGCCCTCACGGTAACGTACCGTTTTATGGTCTTGGTAACTGTTTCTGTGGTTAAGGTGATATTTAGAAGACTACTTAGAAGTAAGGCCCCTTCTGGTGTTATGAATTTACGTTGTATAGCAGTATCAAGCGCTAGAGCATTGCCTGTCTTTGCATCTAATAAATAACCCGTTTTAGTATCAATAAGCTCATGATACACCAAATCTAAAACAGACAACTCTTTTCCTGAGGCATCATAAACTCCCACGCCCCGATTGAACATTTCATAAACTTCCGGTCGAACTAATCCCTCCCGGATGCCTATCTCAAGTGTACAGAAATTACCTTTACCCGAATCTAAGAGGAACTCACCGTTCTTCCGTCGCAATATATCTTTGCTTAAGGCCTCATTAAAACTAACAAAATCCCCACTATACGGATCTTTGAATCCGTCAATATTGAATATCGATTTTTGAGCAACTGAACTTATAAGGCCACGTTCTACCGCCTCCGGTATATTTATCACTTCACTAGTCACAAAATCACGATACCTTGACTCCGATGGTAGTATCACACCATCGGCAATGGCCTCAGACAAGGTGATGAGTTCACCCTTCTGCTTGGTCACACACTTGAGATTGTTCTCATCGAGAACACCTGAATTCATCGCCTGCATTATACTAAGCTTTTCCCTACGCATCGGACTCGTAATACGGCCCTCTTTGTCAATTAAATTAAAATCACAGACATCTTTCAATGTGAACGGTTTAACTATCAACTGTCTATTCTTTGCTTCGGCAAAGGTTATTTTCTCCTTGGTCACTTGGTTGACATATCGACCTGTTTTGGCATTTAAAATCTCCAACTTAAGGGCTTCATTGAGCGTCACCTTAGCGTCATTCTTTGCGTCGACTATTTCGCGAACATTAGGATCAATCAACTGATTTGCTATGGCCGAATCAAGCCTAAACTTATCACCGGAATTTCTGTCCGATATCCAGCCACTTGTATCGACTAGGCCGTGGGATATGGCATCCGATAGACACAGCGCATTTGACTTTATCGTAACCGATTCGTGACGAATAAGATAGCCCCTTTCGTAGGCCTCAGCAATGCTTATCGTCTTGCCCGATTTCGAATGGTAAAGACCGGTTTTTGCATCGACACTTCCAGCAGAAATGGCATCGGCAATATTTCTCGGACTTTCATCAAGCTCATCTACACTAGCATCATTTCTAGTTACCTTTATTCGTTTTTCGGCCTTTTCATAGCCATTCTCGGCTTCAAGGATCTCCCTTTGTATCACTTCCAATAGCGATAGATCACGGCCGTTATAGTCCTTTGCGGCACCGGGTTTAAGTAGGTTGCCAGCCAAATTGCGGTCGATAGCACCTCTTCGTACAGCTTCCTCCAAACTAACATGACTTCCATCTATTAGGAGAATTTCTCCAGTTCTTACATCAAGGATTCGCAGATGAATTGCTTCGCCGACCGTCAGAACTTTACCAGTGTGTGGTTCAACAATTCCGGGCATATCGAGTAATTGTCTCGAATCAGTTCCAACATTTTCGTTGTTGCGTTGAACTCGTTTAAGGCTGCGAATTTCACTAAATTGCATTGGATTTTGTCCACCGACTTTTGTTGGGCTGCTCTCGTGACTAGTTGATGAAATGACGTGATCTGTGCTGTCGTATACATTTGTCGACGTTGTATTTCGCGTCGTTGTGACTTTGGACGTTGAGCTGAATCTGTTTGTTTTTTTTTTTTTTAACAATTTAGTGTTTCAAGTTGTGTCAAAGTTAGTAAAAAAAAATTAAAAAAAAAGAAGAAAGAAACAATGTTAGATGTGCTTAATTTAAGGAATCTTAAAATCTAGAACTCACTTTGTAGCACTGTATGATGTTGTGTAGAAGGAATCTTCATCTTGGGTTGTCAAACCATCGCCAGCTGGTCCGCCCAAGTTGAATTCCACTCTAAATGTTCGCAGGGGTCTTTGTAGACTTTCGGCATAACGCTGTAAAAAAATGTATACATGATTGTTGAAAAAAAATTTAACAGATTTCTATTTTCGCTGAGTTTGAAGAGAATACTTTTTCACGATGAGTTCTTATTTGCATTAACTTTAATGTGGCATGATGACAAATAGAAGTCGACTTATAATAACTAGTTTGCAGTGGAAGAGCGCTAGTGTCGTGTTTCCAGATGTCATTTAGTAAATATTTGAACAATTTAAAAACTTTGACAATCGATTTTCCATCTAAACGAAAACATTCGAGAAGTCAGCGAAAAAATATCTATGATACAAATTGTTGCTTAATTCTATTATCTAATCCCAAGAAAAGTTTTGAAAGCACTTCCCCAAATTTCATTTCATTAAAATACACTTCGAATATTTTAATGCAAGAAATTGGTTTACGAGCCAGAATTTTTCGTAGGCCACAAGTTATACGTAAAAACTCAAAAAATAAAAAAAAAACTAATTGAAATTTAGGGATGAATGAAACAAACACACCTTTTGAAAAATTCAGCGCAAAATCAAAAGTCAAAATAGAAAATAATGTGATGCTTTCCTAAGAAATTAAAAACAGCTGACGACATGCTGTCAAATGAAATTCCAATTTGAAGTTGAAGTATGTAATTGATATTTAGTTAATTTATTCTTGACAATTGAAAACACATTTGCTTGCGGAAACTTATAATGATTTGAATATATGTAGATCTTCATAAAATAAGTATACAATAATCGATTTTATTTCCAGAACATGGCGGAAAACGGAAACGAAAATGGCGGCTGAAATATTATATTATTGTGTTAGTACAAAATTTGACAGTTGGTGCCAAAAAGGAAAAAAAATCAATTGTTAAACGAAAATTTGTTTGCGTTCGGGGTGAATGGTTTATAAATTTTTGAAAACTTTACACCGAAACCCCCGTTTTAAGTTTGTTGTTATAGGGCTTTTATGCGATCTAAAACATCATTAAAGAAATGTAACGCGGAACGACTGCAATCAGAAATGAACGCTACCTGAAATTATTATTTATCTTAGGTTTGATGACAACATAGGAGTTTTAGAAAGTACAAATCGAGAATTTACGAGAACTGTGTTATTTATCAACAAGAGGTGCGAACTTCGAAAACTTACTCATGTCGGGATAAATTATGATCTGAGTACTGCTAGGAAATTTGGGAAAACAACATCCAAAGGGAATTAAGGAATAAATACCTTTCGAGAAGAACCAAGGAGGTACTGTGAGAAACAATCATAACTGCATTCCCTATTAAACAATTTAACAGTAATACTCACGCTTAAGGGAGTACCCATCAGTTTATCCATGAGCCCAACCTTGGACGTACTGTTAAATTTAGAGATTGTTTCTTTAACCGCACTACACGAATGTGGAATGCCTTATCCGACTCTATATTTCCGTCCCATTATGATATTCAGACATTCTAAACCAATGTGCGTCGGTATCTTCTTTTAAACGCTCGCACTGTGCTCAAATATTTTAAGGATGGTCATAACCCCTTTAGTGTGTGCAAAATCATAAAAAATAAAATGCACGACTGGGTCGCACGAACTTGCTCCTATGTAAACGACTAGGAATTTTAAAAACGAATGTTATTAGAGAAAACTGTTCATAAGGATAAAATTAATTTTTAAATTCTTTTAGTAGTAACAGAATGCTATGCAAATATGAATTTATGCAAGAACAAAAATTATAAGTCCTTGTAGTGGTTTCTTAAAAAAAAAAACTTTTATATACAAACTTTTTAAAGGCTTTTTAAGAAAAAATTTTGGTACGCTAATTAAAAGGTTTTATTATTGTTCGAATAAAAATTAAATTTACGAAAAGAAATATTGACCCGTTTCGGAGATATCGAATTTTCAAAAAAAAAGAAAAAAAAAGTTTTTTCAAAAATTCAAAAAATATTTATTTTAAAGTTTTGAAATGCAACGTGTTTTAGACTTTTTAGAAGCTTCTCTATAAAAAATTTCATTAAGATCCGTTATGTGGATAATGAGAAATTCAAAATTCGAAAAAAATGGTAGGTACAAGCTGTAAGCTGTAATATCTTAATTTTAAATTTTTTTTTATTAAATTAAAGATCGTAAAAATTAATTGAAAGAAAAAAATTTTATCAAAATTCTAGGTGCCGTTTTCGAGAAAAATACGATTTTTGAAAACCATTTTTTTTTAATTTTTTAGCATTTGTATGGTAGGTACCTTTATTTTTAGGTAAAATAAAAAATTTTGTTTCACATTTTGTAGATCATATTGAGAAACTTTTATTTATCAAGTTTAAAAAAAAATCTAGCATGGGGTTTTCGAAATATTGAGTTTTGAAAAAAAAATTTTGAAGTTTTTTTTAAAAATCAAAAAAAATTTTTTTTTGAAAATTTGAGTACACAATTCTATTTATGTTTTTGGGGAGCTTTAGCAAAAAAAAAAATGATCAAAATCGGTTGAACCGTTTTTGGGAAATCAAAAACAAAAAAAATGGTTCCATGGGGGGTACCCTCAATAACCATTTTTCGGAAAATTTTTTTCAAACAATACCTAGATTTAATTAAATGAAATTTTTCTGTATCTTTATTTTTAAAATTTGTTGAACAGTTTTTGAGAAAAAAAAATGTTTATAAAACTTCGAAAAAAAAATCGTATGGGAGGTACCGTTATTTTTGGTCTTAAAAAAAAAAGAAAAAAACGAGTGGGGGGAAAAAATTAAAAACGATATGTACCAAGTTTAAAGAAAATCGGCCGAGTCGTTTAGCCTGTAGTCGAACAGACAGACAGACAGACAGAATTGCGAGACCCACTTTTTTAGTCTTCGCTATCATCGTAATGTCAACTTTGATCAAAATCTCGAGTTCGATTTTTTTTACGAATGCATAACTTGCTTTATAGTACCTATAAGTCGCAAGTAAAAATCATCCCTATCTTGTTCTAGGTGCAGAAGCATGGGCCCTTACCTTGTTGTATTTGATAGAATTGTCACGCATATTCAAATTTTTGTGTAGAGGAACAAAAGAATATCTAATGAACCGAAAGAAACGAATGAATATCGACACTCAAACCCTATAGAGTCTTGAGCACTATTCTACTAATCTGGGCCTTGAAAATATTGGTCAAATAATTTGCAAGAATTTGCGAACCGTTCTAAAGAGCTGTTCGGAGGATAGCAAATTGTGACTGAAAAATGACATTAGACTCGCGATTTCTAGGTTTATAAAAAAAGTACATTGGGACCTATTTGAATAGTTTCGTAGTCGTTTTTTTTAGAAAAGAAAATAAAGTCTTTAATTTCCTTTAAATATAAAAAAAAAATTCAACATTATTGACCTTTCACTAGTTCACTAGTTAAGTTTCGAATACCAATGCATTGAATAGATGTGTTCTTATTTTAAGTCGATGATGCAATCATCCACCTGTATTATTGAAGGTTTTTTTTTTAATTATATCTACAAACTTATGCCTGTAAGGTAAATATGTTTCATATACGTTCTGTTGACATTGGTATTCAACAAATCTGAAGATTAATGATACTTCAATGATATCATATCACTCCGGATTCATTCTACATACTATGTACGAATACTAACAAAAAAAAAGCTTCTTTTAAATAAAAAAACATTAATCATTTTCATAGGAAATCAAAGTTTAAGTGCAAACCGTTTTTTAAGTATCATTTAAAGACACTGCAGGGAAGAGAAAAGAAAACTTAAGGTGACTTAAATTAATAGCCCATTAACATTTCTGATAAATTGGATATTAATTGCATTGAAAAAAAAATAAATACCAAGCTAATTTTACCATACTTAGGCAAACGACGTTAACTCGTACTATGGTTATTTGCTCGAAGAGGTTATTTTTTTGGGGATTACTTGATGCAAACTTTTTTAAATAAATTTCAAATGAAGAAATAAATCTCAAATATGTTTTCTATAATTTAAAAGTTTTCTAAAGACACATACATATGTATGTATTTGTATGTTTGTACCTGTGAAGTTTACTCAATAACGCGTGGTGCAATATTGCAACCCTACTGAAGCCCAAAGTAACCTGAGATGTTATAATCTAAGGTCATAATGTGAGAATTGATAGTCGTTACATGCAATTGAGAGATTCTAAGAAATTACTCGTAGCTCTGTTCATAGTGAGAATCACATTTACTAATAGGATTTTCGATTGGTAAACCGGAAGAACTTTTCGATTCCGGTTGCAAATGAAACAGGCCGGCACACCTTGATTAATTCTGAGTTTGTGTACTATGTGATTTGTTTGTAATTAATAAATTTTAAATTGTTATTAACAATTTTAAAATTTCGTAACAGAGAGCTTAGTCAAATTGCAAACACTTGATTTCAATTCAAATACACATTATCGCTGAACACACCCCTTTAATGAGTCTAGCTATTGTAATGAAATGACAGACATTTTATTGTCGGTATTGATGGTTCATCTTCGTTTCATTTTTCTAAGTCGATCGGTCACAATGGAGTACTGCAACTTAAACTGGAGTTGCAACTGAAACAGCTGTCAAAAAGTGTAGCACAAGATATTTTGTATCTGTCCACAATGCTGCTGTACAAATTTTTGATGTCGTTTTTAAGATCAGCAGAATAGAATCTTTTACGAATTTAAGTCATTATTTGCGGAATTGAATAGAACTTGAAGCTCATTTCAACCTTTTGTAAACCTACATCAAATTTGAATAATTCGATCTGAAACGCCAATATTGCAGGCAACAATAAAAAGTTGGCCACCACTGACAGCTTCTAATCCAATTGGTAATCGTTGAATTAGAGTGTGTTCAATATTTTACTATTTATATAATAATATAAATATTAATTATATATACGTATATACATATACATATATAAATATTATTATTAATATAACTTAGAATATATTTAAGTTATTCCGCCTGCAGCTCCAGTTACAAACCCGTCTCCATTGTCAAACCAGTGAGTGGTTGGTTATATTCTTTTATTCAAAAACATAGCTTTTTCCGATTAAAATTGTAATAATTAAAAAAAAAATACAAAACATACTCAAAATTACTTAGTTTTTTTTAATAGCTTAAATTTTTAAGCTGGATAATTAGGCCTATTCGGCGAGATCTTTTATTCTTCTATTCTGTTATTCTGCTATAAATTTCCATACAAATGTTTGAGCTGTCAACAAATCTTTTATGAATTTTAATTTCGGTATTCAGCACGCTAAAATCTGTTATAAAATCTGCTAAGAAAACTTTTATGAACTGCCAAACGTTCAAACATAGAAAAAATCTTTTACGAATAGCATTTTTGGTATTCAGCATGCCAAAATCTGTTATGAAATCTGTTACAAATCATAAAAGAATAAAAGAAAAACTTCTGTGACTTTTATCATAAAAGATTTCAATAAGTACACAGGTGCATGATGTAAAAATGAATATTTATCTTTTATTTCGTCAACGAAATGTTCTTTAAAGGAGACAAATAAAAGAAAATATATTAAAACACATATCATAAAAACATATAAGTAGAGTATGGCCATGGTATTCCCAGAAACATATGAGGTAAAATCGTGTTTCATTGTATGGATACCAATAGTGTGTAAGGCTAGGCGCGCACACTCAATTTTTAGTTGCACAACTGTTTGGTTGCTTATAGAAAACAGATGAACTATTTGGTTGAATGTCCGCGCAGTTGCATATAATTATATCTTACACAAAATAGCCTTAGGCTAGGCGCGCACATTCAATTTTTAGTTTCGCAACTGCTTGGTTCGAGCAACTAAAAGTTTGTGTTTTGATAGAAACTAAGCGATTGCTAAAATGAGTTCGCTATTTTGTGTAACATATAATTATATACACCTGCGCGGTAATTCAACTAAATAGTTCATCTGTTTTCTATAAGCAACCAAACAGTTGTGCAATTAAAAATTGAATGTGCGCGCCTAGCCGAAGAGTTTACTTTTTTGTTCATCATCCATTTTAATTATGTCAGATGAAATATTTTACATAATCACAGCTGATTATGATAACAGATTTAGTTCAGTTTCATAACAGATCTCCTTTTCGAAGTAGCATAACAGACTTTTATAAAAGTTCGAACCTCTGAATACCAATCATAAAAGATCTTTTAAGGTGGAAATCTTTTATGATTCATAACAGAAAATCTATAGCAGAATAACAGATGTGGCCGAATAGGCCTAAATATCTATTATACTATTTTGTTATAAACTTCTACGTTTGTCATAGTATTGGCTATGGAGTCACGCACCTAGCAGTCAGTGCGTGCAGCTTACTTGTGAAATAGATTTAATTTCCATTTGAAATTCAATGTAGATAATATATTTCCAAGAAGAGAAAACCAAGCGATGACTGCTTATGATGGAAAGCAACTTAGACAGGTATCAATAGTTATTTACCTGTGTAGATAACTATGAAATATAATTTCTTATCAGCTTATCACCTTACTCAATTCAATACCTGATATTTTGCATAGAATTGAAATTTGTGTCTCATTAACAAAAAAAAAAACTAAACTTAATTATTGAACAATTTCCGTTCGATAATTATTTATTGCAACTTTTATTAGCTCAACATTATATTTTTAGCTCTAGATTACAATATGTTGCCCTGATCACGTTTTGGTGCTGTTACATACTGCATGTTATAATCGATAACCTTTATGGATCAAATTTGATTATAAAAATAATTCACAGCGACTAGTTTGCTCTTATGATTTAAGTCTATAATTAAGTTGTTTAAAATTGACAATGAAAGTTATTGATATGAATCTAAAAAAAGAAACCGTTATTAACATGCAACTTGCTGTAGACAAAATAAAACAAAAATTCCGATTCACCTCTGTAGAATTACAAAAAAAAAAATACTCTATTCAAGCGTCGCGTCGCGTCGCGTCGGTCGATGTACAGTTCACAGTTCACTTATGTATATTTTTAAGATATTTTTTACAGATTTCTATGGTACACACTCGGTAAATACATAAGTGTCTCCAAAACTCTTTTTTCCGCTAAATACACGACTGGGAATTAAGAGAGAACCCATTGTAATTCGGGGCTATCGTGAACAAAATTTCCCTCGGAATTTTCCCTACCTTCGAAAATTGGAAAGGTCAATACTTCTGCATTGTTCATTATAAGCTGGCGATTGGCCTTTTTAAATGAGAGCCAAAGTCACTATGAAATTTAATTCTCAATATCAATAAATTCCAAGGGAAACTTTCAACATTGTTCGAGATGACAATTTTGAAAGTTGGGAACAATTCCCAGGGAAATTTTATTCACGATCAAAATCATCAAAATGGCAAAATTATCTAAATTTTTTTCGATATTTGTTAACATTGTCATTCTACCAATTTAATTTTTGTATTTGAAGTTTGAAAGACTTTGGTCATAAATGTGTAGAAATAAGTAGTTTTGCGTTCGAGAAGTAAGCGAATAGACAAATTTGTATAACTAGGTTAAAAAATCTTGGAACTGACATTGTCTTCATAAAGATGTAAGAAGAGATCAGAAGGCTGAGGTTATATATTTACAACATCAAAGAAATAATCATGTTTACTGAACACAGCCAAAATTTAACATTTTAAACCAGAATACAAAAATTAGTTTACATACTTGATTGAAAGTCAAACTTAATAAAAGTAAAAATTTAATTTTTAAATGAAGATACATTTTTGTAAAGTGATGTGAAATTGTATGGGTTCTTTTTTCTTGGAAATCAGTTGTTCCTAAATATGCGGTTAGAACAAAAAAAAATCATTCCAAAATTGTTTCAATAGAACCATTACTTTTCCATACAGTGGTCAATTTGTTGTATTCTGGCGACAAAAATCATTTATTTCGCCAATCCTTGATGAAAATTAATGAAATTAATCATACATAATGATTTGGAGAAGCTGAATTCAGTGGCAAAGCTTATTTTTTTTTCTTTAATAGGGAAGCTTCAAAATTAGGGTCAGGATATTGCATGAAAATCTAAAAAACAGACATTGTCAAAGTCATAAATTGAGTCAATGTTACGTTTGAAATATCGTAAAATATATGTCTAATCGTATTCTTTTAAATGAAAGTGATTCCGGCACAGATATTTTAACGATCGCATTATTCTCAAACATTTTAAGTCTGGTAATAATCCCTCAAGTGCGCCCAAAATTATTAAAAAAAAAATACGAAATTCAAATTTAGAAATGTTTACATGTACATATGTAGTATTTCCAAAATGTTGCGCTATTTTCACAAGGCATTATATCAAATTATTGTGTTATCTGCTTTAATTTTTTTTATTAAAAATAGAACAATCTGGTAGAAATTTGAAAATTATAACAGTTAAATGTTTCCAACGAATCTTTAATTATTAAACCTCTCAAAATATCTACATAGTCACACATTTAAGGTTAAATTTCACATCAAAATAAGAATTCTGACATTTGTAAAACATAAATAGTTGTAAATATAATGTATAGCAATTAAAATAAATATTAACATTGTTTAAATTGGTTATTTTGAGTTTTTAGGCAGTTTACCTAAAATTTGGTTTGAAACTTTCAACTGTCAAAAATATCAAATTTCTATCTAATTCGGTCTAAAAATAATTTTCATAAAAACAAAAAATATCAAAGCAAATAGTTTAACATCTTGATCAACTTTTTTGGACTTACTTTTCTAAATTTGGTACCTACAAATCTGTATTGGAATGAATTTCATATGAAAATAAACCCTCAATTGTGAGACTTTGCTAATGCTTTCTTTTTTTTAATTTTGAAATTCCACATTAAATTTTGAATTGCATTGCTCCCATTTGGACTACTGAATTCAGTTAATTATTACTTGTACCAAATTCATGAATATTTGTCAGGAATTGATGCGGGAAATCAATTTTGGTCACAAAAATTCAACAAATCTATCGCTGTGCGCTGCCGTTCAAAATATTCTAAATGTGTGTCAGAATTCCATTCGTTATGGAAAACTGTATTTCTGTCTAGCAGAAAGTAAAAGTTCTTTTATTAAAAAAAATGTAAATATAAAAATATAATTGTAACCATTCCTTTAAAATTTATTTAAATTAAATGGAACAACAAAAAAATTGGGGGATCCGTCCGCAAAATGAATATTTGAAAAATATAAATAGAAATAACACTATTTTAGTTTTTTCTTCTTATTGTTTCATATTTTTGCTTGATATTTTAAGACTATAATTACATGTGTGCAAATTTGATAGCATTCAGACCAAAAGATAAATTTCTAAAACAATTATTTACATTTTCCAACATTTTAATTTGTTGTGGAAACCAACCATTTCAATCAAATCTTCAGTGACGAGCAAAAGTGGACAAATTATTTCTTGTAGTTAAAAAAGTTTTCAAAAATTTACGATCTTAATGAGAAAGAAATTCGTATATATTTTAATTTATCTAAATTTTCTGCAATAAAAAAAATGGTTCTGCAAGTACTTGGTCAACTTTGCATGATTAAAATTTATCGAGTATAAATAATATTTTCATCATTGGTAGAGGCTTTTTCCGCACAGTTACAAAATTCATTTGAAGATCACTTTTTTAAAGAAGTGTTTGCTCTTCCAGTTGATTTGTATAAAAATGAAGAACATTTGTAGAAAGATAATTTTTTTTACTAAAAAGTGGTGAATCACCGTGGGAAAATATACAAACAAAATTTAAGGTATTTCCAAAACGTCAGTTGTAAATATTAGGAAAAATAAAAATTTCCGCAATGAAGAAAGCGATTGATTTATTCTCTGACCTGTATGCCAGAAGGGTGGAAAGAGAATTGAGATGTATCCGGTCGAAAACACTAAAGCAAACAACCATGAATCGCACTATGGAGAACCTGTTCAGCAACATCAAGTTCATAGGACAGTAAATATAGTGGAAATATAGTGATAGCTTGGGGTGTTTTTCGTGGAGTTCTATCGGCCCTTTAGTAAAAAAACACAGGAATAATGAACAAAGAAACATATCTGGGCAGCTGGTTATAGGGAGTCTGAAATCACTTTTCAACAAGACGAGGACCTCAAACACTCCCGAAAATAGTTTTAGAAAATCAATAATTTAAGACATAGACATGGCCAGCACAAAGCCCTGATCTCAATCCAATTGAGAACTTTTGGTCAATTGTGAAGCGACGGTTAGGGCATCCATTTAACACTTTTGAGCTTTGGGCCCATACATTTTAAGGGTAGTCAAAGTCCCTCCAGTGTCCGTAAAATATAAAACAAAAATAAAGAGAGTATGCAATATCTTGTATATAAAATTCGTTTTTTAAATGACCAAAACAACTCCTTTAGTACAGTAAAACCCGCTTCAGAAAAACCCGCTTAAGAGAAAAACCCGCTTACCTGAAACAATTTTTTCATCCCCAAGTATTTTCCGACCAGTTTCCCTTAAAACACTCCGCTTAAGTGAAACTCGCTTAAGCGAAAATCCCGGATAACTGAAACATATTTTCAGTTAATTTTTAATATTTTTCATTGAAAAAAAAAACTCTCTTAAGTGAAAAAAATTAAATCGAACAGAAAAAAAATTAGCTAGTTTTCGTTTTTCAATAAATTATTTTTGTGTTATTTAATCGTTGTTTTATTTAACTTCTTTCAAGGCAAGTCCAAAAGAGAAAAATAATACTGTTTTTAGCATTAAATCTCCGCTTAATGGAATTTTTAAATCTGCTAAGGTGAATTTTTTTTTCATTTATCCGAACTCCGCGTAAGTGAAATTATTTTTCACTTAAGCGGGGTTCGTTTAAGTGAAAACCCCGCTTAAGTCAAAAAGAGACTGTGACATTTTGCCGTTTCTCTTAAGCGGGTTTTACTGTAATTGGAGCTACAGGGTGCCATATGATTTCTCAAAGAAATATATGTTTGTGCAGGAATAAAAATTAGCTAAATTCTTATACAACCAATATATTTTAAGTATTGAATCCAAAGTAAAACGAAATAGTAAATGTTTCTTTAAGTTTATAAATGACAAAAAAAGTTCCACCGGAATTCCGAATTCTATACGTTATAATGGTCAAATATCTAGTGATCCGTCTACAATCTGCAATTTTTTTGCTGACTTTTTTCAATCCATCTTTAAACCTTCTTATAATCAAACGTGGCCTTGTTTGATGTCTTCATCTCAATTGATTAATATAAACCAATTATCAGTTGATAAAGAAGATATTATCTGTGAACTTTTAAAATTACATGAAGATAAACACTCTGGGTATGATGGAATTGCCCCTATTGTTTTAAAAAAATGCTCTCTTTCCTTAGCAATCCCCCTTGAAATCATTTTCAACCGTTCTCTCTGTGAAGGTTGCTTTTTAAAACAATGGAAGAGTTCCTTTATTTATCCCGTTTTTAAATCAGGATCCAAAAATGATGTAACCAACTATCGTCCGATTTGCAAAATATCTGTGATCCCTAAGCTATTCGAAAAAATTATTTATAAAAAAATACTTTTTTCTGTGAAAGAAATAATCTCGCCTTTGCAGCATGGTTTTATCAGTGGAAGATCAACTACAACTAATCTTACAATTTTTAGTAATTATGTACTCAAAGCTCTAGAACAAGGAAACCAATGTGACGTGGTGTATACCGATTTCGCGAAAGCGTTCGACAGAGTTGATCACTCAATATTGATTTCCAAATTGCATAACATCGGTTTTCATTCCAATTTATTGACATGGTTTAAATCTTACCTTACTGGCAGAATTCAATATGTTCGTATTAATAATGTTACTTCCAACCCTGTTTTTGTTACTTCCGGTGTCCCACAGGGAAGTCATTTGGGTCCTCTCCTCTTTCTCTTGTTTATCAATGATATTCCCAGTTGTCTAAAAAATTGTTCTTGTTTGATGTATGCTGACGACCTTAAATTATTCCTGCGCATTAATTCTATTTCCGATTGTATAAAGCTGCAGAATGATCTTAACAATCTTTCCGTTTGGTGTTCTAACAACGATCTTCATTTAAATGTTTCTAAATGTCATAGTATGTTATTCTGTCGCGGCACCTCTCCAATTATGTTTTCTTACAGTTTACATGGGTCAACCTTAACACAAGTCACTGAGAAAAAAGATTTGGGTGTAATCTTTGATTTAAAATTCGAATTCGCTAATCACATTGACTATATTATTTCTAAGGCCAGTTCTATGCTTGGATTTATTTCCACGAACGCTAAAGACTTCTCTGATCCATATACTCTTAGAGCCTTATATTTTTCATATGTTCGCTCAATTTTAGAATACTGCTCATCTACCTGG
This sequence comes from Chrysotoxum bicinctum, assembly GCA_911387755.1. Lineage (NCBI taxonomy): Eukaryota > Metazoa > Arthropoda > Insecta > Diptera > Syrphidae > Chrysotoxum > Chrysotoxum bicinctum. Next base: position 66,025,758 of record OU426990.1, on the reverse strand, counting down.
AATCCTATGTATATAACTTATTCGGCGAGAATTGAACGAATTCAGAAACGCTTTACTAGAATTGCAATTCGGATATTGCGTTGGAACACGGATATGCCTTCATATAACACCAGGTGTTTGTTGTTGGGTATTCAATCCCTAGAATCACGACGTATTTATTTCGATGTAATGCTTGTCAGAGATTTAATAAATTATAAAATCAATTGCCCTCACTTGCTTTCGTTGATTGGCTTTCATGTTCCTTGTCGTGAATTACGTAATAATCGTTTATTTTGTGTACCCTTTCATAGGGTCAATTATGGAATCAATGAACCCTTAACTCGCTGTTTAAGACAAGCTAATTCTGTTTGTAATGCTATTGATTTTAGTTTATATTTAAGTAGGGACTGTTTTAAAAAAAAATTGTTATTAATAATAAACTTCGGTGGTTAATGTTAATTGTACATTCTATTTTTTGTTTTGTTTTATTTATTATTATTTATATAAATTTATTATTATTCTAAGTAGTCTTTAAGAGCTGTGTCTCTGCTTGATGAATAAATAAATAAATAAATAAATAAATCGTTGAAGCGGATTTTTAAGAAAATAAGCTTTTATATACAAAACTTTTAAAACAGTCTTAAAAAAAAATTAGAAAAGCAAAGTTAAATTTATATTAATTTTTATCAAAAATTCAAAAAAAGGTTTTTTTTTTAATTTTTCAAGTCTATACAAAAAAATCATTAAAATCCGTTATTAATGAGAAATTTAAAATTTCAAAAAAAAGTTCTATGGCAGGTACAGTCAGTAATATCTTAATTTAATTTTTTTTTTTTATAAAAGACCGTAAGAATTAATCGAAAGAAAAAAAATTATCAAAATTCAAGAGAAGTACGATTTTGAAGACCATTTTTTAAAATTATGGTATGGTGGGTACCGATATTTTTTTCTCACATCCTTAAGATTGTATTAAAAAAACTTTTAATTGGAGAGTTTTAAAAAATCGAAATGTTGAGTTTTGAAAAAAAAAATCAATTTTAAAAATCCAAAAAAAAAAAATTGAAAGTTTGAATACGCATGAATATTATCCAAGCTTTTGGCAGCTTTAACATACAAAAATGATCAAAATCGGTTAAACCGTGTTTGAGAATATAAAAAACAAAAAAAAAATAAAATGCACGACTGGGTCGCACGAACTTGCTCCTATGTAATAGACTAGGAATTTTAAAAACGGATGTTATTAAAGAAAACTGTTCATAAGGATAAAATGAATTTTTTAAATTCTTTTAGCAGTAAGAGATAAAAAACAGAATGCAGAATATGAATTTATGCAGGAACAAAAATTATAAATCGTTGTAGTGATTCCTTAAAAAAATAAGCTTTTATGTAAAAAATTTTTAAAGCATTTTTAAGAAAAAATTTTGGTACGCCAACCTTAAGGTTTTATTATTGTACGAATAAAAGTCTAATTTCCGAAAAAAAAAATATTAAGCTGTTCTTGAGATATCGAATTTATCAAAAAAAAAATTACTTTTTTTTTTCTAAAAATTAAAAAAATATTTTTTCTTAAGTTTTTAAATGCAATGTTTCTTAAACTTTTTATGAGCTTCTTTACAAAAAAATTTCGTTAAAATCCGTTATGCCGATAATGAGAAATTCAAAATTCGAAAAAATTGTTCTATGGTAGGTACAGTCAGTAATATCTAGATTTCAATTTTTTTTGTATTAAATTATAGATCGTAAAGATTAATCAAAAGAAAAAAAATTTTAGCAAAATTCTCGGAACCGTTTTCGAGAAAAATACGATTTTCGAAAACTTGTTTTCTTAAATCTTGTAGATAATGTTAAGAAGCTTTTATTTGTCAAGTTTGAAAAAAATCGAGCATGGGGTTTTCGAAATATTGAGTTTCAAAAAAAAAATTGAATTTTTTTTTAAAAATCCAAAAAAATAAAAAATTGAAAATTTGAATACATATGTAATAATATTTAAACTTTGGAGGAGCTTTGGCATAAAAAAAATTATTTAAATCGGCTGTACCGTTTTCGAGAAAATCAAAAACAAAAAAAAATGGACCCAGGGGGGCTACCAAAAATAACAATTTTTAAGAAAATTTTTTTCAACCATTAGCTAGTTTTAACCAAATGAAATTTTTCAAATTTTTTTAAAAAAAATTCTGTGTGACAGTTTTTGAGAAAAAAAAATATTTATAAAATTTCGAAAAAAAATCGTATGGCAGGTACCGTTATTTTTGGTCTTAAAAAAAAAACAGAAAAAAACGTCCGGGGCTATAAAATTAAAACCCATATCTACCAAGTTTGAAGAAAATCGGCCGAGCCGTTTAGGCTGTAGTCGAACCGAAAGACAGACAGAATTGCGAGACCCACTTTTTTGGTCTTCGCTATCATCGTAATGTCAAGTCTGTTCAAAATCTCGAGTTCGATTTTTTTTACGAATGCATAACTTGCCATATAGTACCTATACATACATATACATATGTATGTCGCAAAAGATACTTTTAACTTTTTTTTACAATGCCATGTACCGTGATTGAGATTGTCCTATAAAGTCATTTTCCAAAATGGCGGCTGAACTATGCACAATACATAATACGATGTTCTATATTTTGAATACCGCACGACGCAATTTCGATTATAAAAATTTCATGTTTAATTTTGTCAAAAGAAAACAACTTCAGGCTCGTCTATAGGTCTTGCAATCAGACGGATGTAGAATTTTTCATCATTTTTAATCGAAATATACTTTCAAGACGTAGGTATCACTCTAAAGTCTAAACCATTCTCAGTTATTAAGACACATACTGTATCGAAGCAGGTTAAGCATGTTTTCGAAATTTTACCTTCACCTTCCAATTAAAACCGCATCAAACGTCTCAAACAACCGCAGTATCTACATAGTACGCAGGTAGGTACATTTATAATTCAAATCATATCACATACATAGCTACCAACCATGATACAAATCCAGTTCATAAAGCTATAAATTGGCCATGCCTTTTATATTTTATAGACCTAAACTATTAAACTTTTCAAAGGTACACTCTTCGACGTGATCAAGTATTCTGTTCAAATTAATATTAAATAAAACAACAACAAATTGTTTTGGATACTTTACCTGAAACTCGTAGGCAAAATCATAGTCGTCTGAATTCATTATAAAAAAAAATCAAAACCACCACGTTCACCAACAAAAACAAAATTAATTAAATAAATCCAATTTAAGATTTTTTTATACAAAGAAAAAATCACAATTTTTTACAAAATTCGTTTGTTTTAATAAATCCAAAACAATGCCATTATTTTGTTCACAATTTTAATGTTCCTTGTTTGTTGATTTGATTTTTAATTTTTTTTTTTTTTTTGGTTTTTAAAAACCATGTGCTGGGGAGGACTTTTAATCCAATGGAATATCGAATTTGTGCTGATAAATATTTATGTAAAATTTTTGTCTTCTATAAATAAACAAAATAGACGGAAACACTTTTTTATTTATTTATTTTTTTTTTTCAAGTCAATGATGTCAAAATCTTGATGACAAACTACACGCGCTTCGGGGAATTTGCTACATAAAATTCAAATGCTTCCGTGCTTCGCGTCGGTTGCCGCCGCCGAAGCCGCGCCACCACCGTTGTCGGCAAAAGAAGAGAACAAGTTCTGGTGAAATTTATGTACAATAATTGCTGTTAGATGCTAAATAAACTTGCCTAGGAAACCTAGTTGTGTGGTGAGGTGATCTAATGTATGTATATACGTTTTAAATTCGAAATAACAAAAAACATGTTCCTTTTGTATTTTTAATTAACTAGTGATAAACTATCTAAATGGTTAATGTAATTAGTCGGTTGAGTAAGAGAATGCTAGACGAACTTAAAATCAATTTAATTGAGATGGGATTTTGAAAATAAAACCAGATGTTATGTTTCCATTATTTTTAAAGGAAACAGTAACAATAGCAAACAAAAATCAAACAAAAATAATTATAAATTATTGTGGATTGTCTTAATTCATATAAAAATTCACTGATTAGATAGAGTCAGCAGTCAACATTCTTGCCATTGAATTTATTTATGTTCAAACAAATAAATAATGAAATCATTTCTTTTTTAAAATGACACAGGTAATAATATTTGATTTCAAATGGAAATATAAACAATTTCGGATTAAAAAAAAAAAAAGAAAACAAATTATAGTGTCACGCCAGTTAGCTAAACGATGCAATATAAAGGGTGTTTCGTATTTATAAACCCAGTCTAAAGGCTTTCTAACTTAGAACACTGACCAACTCCATTGAAATTTTTTATAGATGTCTAAATTCTGTTCAACTTAGACCCCGAAATTGGCTGTCCAAACCTTTTCGAATTTGGTGCATTTAATCAACAAGCTAATGCTACTTCATATTTTTTAATTCACTTGTAATCTTAAAATGAATGAAATTTAATGTTCATTGAACTTAACCAAAAAGTTCACTCGAATTCATTTATTTGAAATTGACGCATAATAATATTCTAACCAGTCGAAATTGCGAAAATGTGGGACAGTTTTCGAAGTCATCTTCGAAACTGCACTATTCACTATTTCCCATAACTTGACACTTCAAACCACCTGAATTTCAATTAAATTATTGTGTTCTTATACTAGTTCACACAATCTTTCCGACAAAGTAAACAAACAGAATTAACGAAACTTTGGGAAAATATTTGCTGTCAGTTTGTGTGAATATTTGTAAAATATTTCACTTTGACATACAACCCAATTTAAATATTTTTCGGGCAGCAATAGAGTGAAATATTCAGGATGAATCATCAAACACATCTTATATGATTGAGAGATATCCAAACAATAACTCCTGTCTTTCCGAAAAAAAACAGTCAAAAAAAAAACTGTTTAACTTGTTGTGTGTTGTAGTGGCACTTCAGATAATTTTATATTTTTAGATCTCGAAATGACGTATTTAAGGTTCAGTGGGAACAAATGGAGGCCGATTTACAGCCAGGTTCCAAAAATCGAGTGAAATCGAAATGAAAAGAATTCCAAATTAAGTGAATTTGTTTTCAGTGTTCTACATTTCACTCGCTTTCATAATTTCGAAATCATTTTAAGTCAAATTGAAAGCAGCTGTCATCTGTCACTTCTCAGTTGGCAAATACAAAACTATTTTGTTTGAGAAGTGTTTTGACTGCTATTAAAAATTTGTGTGTAAATTTTGATAAAAGTAATTCTATAAATTAGTGTTTTATTGCTTGTAGTGGCTGAACAACGTACCAAGCGCGAATATGCAGAAGGACAAAAAAAATAAAATGCACGACTGGGTCGCACGAACTTGCTCCTATGTAATAAACTAGGAATTTTAAAAACGAATGTTATTAGAAAAAACTGTTCATAAGGATAAAATGAATTTTTTAAATTCTTTTAGTAGTAAGAGATAATAACAGAATGCTATGCAAATATGAATTTATGCAGGAACAAAAATTATAAGTCGTTGTAGTGGTTCCTTAAAAAAATAAGTTTTTATCTACAAAATTTTTAAAACATTTTTAAGAAAAATTTTGGTACGCCAACCTTAAGTTTTTATTATTGTACGAATAAAAGTCTACTTTCAAAAAAAAATACTAAGCCGTTCTTGAGATATCGAATTTTTCAAAAAAAAAATGACTTTTTTTTTCTAAAAATTGAAAAGATATTTTTTCTTAAGTTTTTAAATGCAATGTTTTTTAAACTTTTTAGGAGCTTTTTTATAAAAAATTTCATTAAAATCCGTTATGTCGATAATGAGCAGTTCAAAATTCGAAAAAATCGTTCTATAGTAGGTAGAAATTTTTTTTTATTAAATTATAGATCGTAAAGATTAATCAAAAGAAAAAAAATTTTAGCAAAATTCTCGGAACCGTTTTCGAGAAAAATACGATTTTTTCCCAAATCTTGTAGATTATGTTAAGAAACTTTTATTTGTCAAGTTTGAAAAAAATCGAGCATGGGGTTTTCGAAATATTGAGTTTCCAAAAAAAAATTTTGAATTTTTTTTTTTTAAATCCAAAAAAATTAAAAATTGAAAATTTGAATATGTAATAATAATCAAACTTTAAAGGAGCTTTGGCATAAAAATTATTTAAATCGGCTGTACCGTTTTCGAGAAAATCACAAACAAAAAAAATGCACCAAGGGGGGCTACCAAAAATAACAATTTTTTGTAAAAATTTTTCAACCATTAGCTAGTTTTAACCAAATGAAATTTTTCAATTTTTTTTTTTTAAATTCTGTGGGACAGTTTTTGAGAAAAAAAAATATTTATAAAATTTCGAAAAAAAATCGCATGGCAGGTACCGTTATTTTTGGTCTTAAAAAAAAAAAAAAAAACAGAAAAAAACGTCTGAGGGAAAAAATTAAAACCCATATCTACCAAGTTTGAAGAAAATCGGCCGAGCCGTTTAGGCTGTAGTCGAACCGACAGACAGACAGACAGACAGAATTGCGAGACCCACTTTTTTGGTCTTCGCTATCATCGTAATGTCAACTTTGATCAAAATCTCGAGTTCGATTTTTTTACGAATGCATAACTTGCCTTATAGTACCTATAAGTCGCAAGTAAAAAGAAGAAACATTTTGAGAGATCATTCAAACCAATCAAATTGATGACGTTGCGTACGTGGTTAAAAGATTTGTATTATGCTATCGACTTGATAAACGTATTTTCCCATTCCTGCATCGTTGCAGCATCTTCCGTTTTATTGCCGATCAGTTGGAAAAGATTTTGATATCGGTCTTGGTCGAAGTACTGTGTGAAAAATTTTGATTGATTGATGATGATCTGTCCAAGTTGAATTCAACATGAAATGACCAATGAATAGGCATGAAAATCAAGTTGCAACGCTATTTTATGATAGAAAAGGATATTTTTAATTTTTGTTTTCATATATTTTTTTTTAAATTTCATAGTAAATAATAAGTTCACACAACTAGATCTGATCGAATTTAAATCACCTGAAAATCGAGAAAATCGATATCTGCAACACAGAACTTCGCATCAATTTCGCTTCGAAGAAAATGAAATCGATATCGGTTAAAATGAATTGAAAAACACCAAATTTTATTTTGTATCGATTTCAATTTCTTTTCGACTGAAATTGAAATGTTGAACCCGGCTGTTAGATTACTTTTGAAATATAAACATGTAGATGGCCAAAGCGTGTCCGACTGTTTAGACTATTCGTCGTTTCATCTCACATTATACATTTAACGTACCTAAAGCTCCTCAGGAGCTCTTAATGTCAATTAAATTTTTGACATTTATCAGGTGAAGGTAGACTTTTAAGTTAATTAAAATCACTTTTTTCGTTTTCCATTTTTTTTTAACTCACCACTTCGGAATTCAAATGGACTTTTCAATTAGTGTAATCTTTAGGTGTGTGATAATGAAATATCATGTCGTAGTTTCCATTGTGAAATTTCTAAAAGTGCACCACTTGTCCTGAGTGAGAAAAGAACATCACTTCGGGTCATGGGCCAACGTTATCATTATCACTAAGGGTGTTTTTTTTTTGCAAGCCCGAAGGAAATTTTATGAAAAAATAAAACAATATCGGGAATTGACGACGACATAACAGAAAAAAAAACCATCGGTCACACGAAATGGCATCACTATCACTACAGCTGTGGCATTCATGTAAAACAAAAATTAATCAACACAAAGTGACATATTGCTTAAAAGAAATCACGTACATATCTACAGATAAATTATTGCGCGTAATAGCTTCAATAAAAATATAAAATTCAATTTTAACACACTGATTGGTCATTTTGCAAAAACAATATGCAATCATATCAAATCAAATACGAGTAGCTCATAAGTATTTTGACATTTCAATATAAACTATCGATAACAAAGTGATATTTCTGGCCGTTATCACAGTTTTTTCTATGGAAAATGCGTTAAGCTTGACAAAAGAAAACACCAAATGTTATTGTATCTACACATACAAAACCGAACACGCCAAATGATAAAAAGTGGTCCATTCACAATATACAAATTCAATTGACATATTGCTAGGAGATTGCTAGTGTAAAACTTATAGTTGTTGCGAAATGTCCGTATATTTTTTCCATAAATAAATTCGCGCATTTTTCACGTACATTGTAGCGGCAAAAGTATGTCAACTCAGAAATGTATAATAGGCGTTTTGTATAATTTATTCAGCGCTGCGTATGTACCGGCACTTAATCCTACGTGATTCTTGACGAGCAATTTTGCGTAGGGTTTATATTATAATGACATGTGACTAGCAGTTCATGCATATTACAGCGATCTATGCGAGTATACTGTACATCAAATAACAGTAAATCTGGGTATCATGATCATGAATGTTTTGCCTATAAATGACAGCTCGGCAGAGAATTTCAAAATAAAACTTAAAATTCACCTCAAGATAACTTGTTTTGTTTATTTTGAATTGATCGCAGAATGAATAACGTACAAAAGTAAAATAAGAGAAAATAATGATCCCAGTAATTAAAGAGTGCTTAAATTCCCTGCAACTGACATCAGTGTTGACAGATGATCAAAGTTGAATGACATTTAAAACACTTACAAAGGTTTTTGTTGCAGAATAAATTAACAGCAGAACCGTTCACCCAATGGAAAACAAACAATTTCAAATTGAAGTGATTCAATCCATATGGATTGCAGACAGTAGGCAGGAACATATTTACGTATGTAATTTATACCAAATGTTTAAATGTTAATTTCTTCAGACAAGAAGCCAGATCAAAAAGGCACACAGTGACACAATTAAAAAAGAAACACTTTGACAAACGATTCTGCAAATTTGTTTACTTTGTCTGATAAATGTTTGATTCATGAAATATTACAGGACAAATTTGTCACTGATATATTATGACATGACATATTTGTTATATATTTAAACCGATTAACGGCGAAGGTCAAATAAGCTTTTAACATGTAAATTTGTGTGTATGAGTACCATCCGCCTTTTGTACAAATATTTTCCAAACAAAAGCTAATTTGGTACACAAGTGTCTTAATTTTTTTTTTAAATGTCAGCGAGGATTTGATCTAAACTTAATCGGTTATCAATTTTGCCACAAAAATGTGTTCCGTCAAAATCGTATTTTTGTGTAATTTTGATTCATGTAGATTAATTTTAACTCTCACTTATAAGCGACACTGGTGAAAGTTTTGTAGACTTTTGACAAATCGACTGTGGTTTCATACTATTTTTAGGGAATAACGTCTCGTATATATCAGTATTTCATTACAAAAAATAAATACGAGTAAATAGCCATTATCTCGGGTGTTAACAAAGAAATTATTTATAAGAAGCTTCAAGCTCGCTTCAACACCTCTTATAAAAGTAGTGAATATGAGTTTATTTAGATAGGTATGACATTTCCAAATGCTTTTCGGTGTACCAATCAAGAATAATCTTAAAAAAATGTAGGCAATGAACCAATGAAAACTATACAAAACGTTTTTGGCAGTCGGTTATTGTACAGAATTGGCTGATTTGGATTTGACGCATAACCAAGGGGCTCTAAAATGAAATGAATAACTCTTTTGCATAGTGATTTGTACATAACTTGTAGTTAGTACTCGTTCAGAGTCACCGATCAGATTGTTCGAATGGCTTAAAGCAGCCGTCGGTAACCTTTTCAATTAGTCGGGCACAATTTTGAAATCCCAAAACTCAGCGGGCACCACCCAATGAAAAATCAATTTTTTAATATGGCAATAATATCAATTCAAATAAAATTCATTTCATTTATTTTTTGAATTCAATGTAAAATTTGCCATTGCAAGTTGTTGTCAGCTAATTCATTATAATTTGGCACATAATTCGAATTGGCAGTTCTTAGGCATTGGTCCAAATGAGCATCTATAAGGGTCGTTCAGTACTTCGATTTTGTTAACTTCATATTTGATAACACACATTCGTAAAAATATGTGGATGCGCAAAGAGAGCTCAATTTTATAGCACAATTTCTTAATATTGGATAGTTACATTTGCTAACCAAACTTCAGAATTTTTCATCGTGATGATATGACTTTAATTCGATTTCATTTGTCATTTATAATTATTTATACAATTTATTTATAATTTATATATTTATAATATTTATAACTTCCAATTCTAGGTTTTCTTTATTAGAAATATCGAAATAGGTTGCAATTTTAATAGCATTATCGTCATCCAGTTGGGTAAAAGGGTTAATGAAGAATATTACAATTTTTTCTAAATCATTGAAATCTTAACATCGGTTATTAAATCATTTAAAATGTCATTTTGCATAAATTATATAGTATTAAAAAATTAGTCTTTTGGAATGATAATACATATTAAATGTGTTTTAATGCGGGCATCTCAAGATTATCTTCCGGGCATCTTGGTGCCCGCGGGCACTTCGTTGCCGACTCCTGGCTTAAAGCTAACTCAAAATTCACCAAAATGAATTATGGGTATGTCAGACTTTTGACATTATAACCGTTTTGAAGTTTTTTTTTTAATTTATTTATTGTACGAAAAAAGCGTTCAAAACATTTTTATGCAAAATTGCAAAGGCTAAAATTTAAAAAAAAAATATGTTCTCCAAAAATATTGATGTTTTGGAGAAATATAAATACAAAAAAAAATGTTTAAAACACCAAAACTCAAATTTGTCAGAAATTTGTGTAAGTTTGTTGTTTTTTTTTTCTCTACAGTAAAGCGGAAAAGCTCTCAGTACTCGGTATGTGTATCAACGAAGATCTTCGTTGGATTGACCACATTCTCGAGACCACTAAAAACGTGGCTAAATGCTTAGGATTTTTATATCGATGTAAGCAATGTTTCAACCCCTTCTGATCAGGCTACAATTTATAAGGCGTTTATACGTCCATAAATTGAAGATAAAACACATCACTGCTCTTCATTTATTGGATAGAATTCAGAACAAACAGACGGGAAACAGAACTATTATGGAATCATTTGAAACTCTTGAACACCGTCGGAATATTTAATGTGTTTCATTGTTTTATCGCTTCTATCACGAGCTGTGCTCATTCGAGGTAGACAGTTGCAGTCCTCGCCTGAATCAATTCAGCCTTGAGAACACCACGATTATGGAATAATTTACCCGGCACAATTTTCCCTTGCCATTTCAATTCGAAAACATTCAAGACCAATGTTCATCGATACCTCCTTTACCTCCCCTACCTCCTTCATAACTGTTATACTTTTTTCGTTAAGAAAATTCTTCACAAATTTAGCGGTATTTTTATGATCGTTGTGAAGTTGGAAGTTTCATGGAAACGGCATATTTTCCTCCGCGTACGGAAGCACGAAATTTTGAAGGATTTCCTGGTACTACATGAAACGATCCATTATAAAACTTATTTTATGAAGTGATCCAACTCCTTGTTTGAAAAAAAAAATAATCAGACCATAATATTCCCTCCCATGGTGAAACGGGAGGGAGATGCGTTCAACTTTTTGCCTTCGTACCGTTCGAAATTCGTTTGATCCTTTTAAATTAAATTTTGATTCATCCGAAAATAGAAACTTCTTCCATTTTTCTTTAGTCCAACTAAGGTGTGTTTTAGCAAATTCTAATCTTGCAAGTCGGTTCTTAAAAGAAATAAATGGCTTCTTTACAGCACGACCAGATTTCCGTATCCGCTATCTACCGCTCTTCGTCGGATCGTTTGGCAAGAGATCTCTAAACCTTGTTCTTTTTGAATATTACGAGTATTTAAAGAATACAAAGGGTCTTTTTTGATTAACCTCATAATTCTTTTTATATCACTGTTTATTTCGATTTTAAATTGCTACCGTTAACACCAACCATGAGAAGCGACTAACTTTTGTTTTAACTCAGAATATGATAGTCAAAAAAACGTTAAAAAAAGTTAAGCAAATAATATTTATGAAGTAAACTGTAAAATTTGATAACTATAGACGTAAATAGGGTGCTTTATTTCTACCCAGCTTTTTTTTGTACAAGTTTCTTGCAATTTTAGAAATAATTTCTTATTAAAAATAAAATTTAAAGTTCTTAAATTAGGAATAGTTTATTTTAATAAAAAATAAAATAACAATTATAAAAGTATCACGCTTCTTTTTACAATTTTTTTTCAAATGTTCTCACTGTTTTCACTGTGAGATTTGTACTCAAGTGTTGGCCATGACTGTATATCAGACACAGACTAATAAATAATAACAAATGCCGTCATAACTAAGTGATGATGTAATTAAATTGCATCTTTGTCTCTTGTTCACACAAAACAAAAAATGTAACACAGGAAGAATATCTTCTTCTCAATCTTGAACAAAAAAAACAAGAGAGGCAAGATTTTTCAAATTTTAAAACAAATTCAATTCGGAAATTCTTTGCATAAATTTTGCCAGCCACGAAGAAATTCAAAATAATAGGCTTTCTAAAAATAGACATCGCATAGGGCACACAGGCAGGCAGGAATCGGAACACCACTGGGTCACTCAATATACATACATACACACCAAATAGTCTGTATGAGCATGTAATTACTGCATGTATATTTAAAATATGGGAAATATGGGAAGCACTTTAAGATGCTTTTATTTTAAACTATGCTATGTACTGTACGCATTACAGATGTTTGAGTGCTCCTTAAGAGCTTTCAAGGATTCTCATGCATAAAAATGCAAAAAAGCTTCATCGATTGGAAGACAGGCCCATAACATGACAGCTGATTTTTATACGAGTTTTCAAAAAATTAAATTTAAATTGCCGTTTTAGCAGCAAACAAAGATTCTAAACAGACACATTAAATTCGCCAACCGTTAAGCGAAAAAAAACAAACAAACTTCAAATTCAAGGTTACAGTAGGGAAGGCAAGTTTTCTAGCACCAACATTCCAAACTTAAGTGTTTTGTGTTTAAAGTTGAACCAAAAAAAATCCGTTTTTCCGTTCGAATTAATGAAACACTAATTTTTGTTCCCATATTTTATCACGCACTCGTGTTTTTTCCACATTAACCGCCACCACCGTCAATCGTCGCCGTCGTCGATCGGTAGTCGTGTCGGATTGATAACAAAATCAATACAAAAAAAAATTAATAAAACAAAAATTAATTTATTTATTTTCGTGTATATAGGTTATGACATCATAAATAATTTTACTTCGGCACACACTATGTGGTTTTGATGTGAGAACAACGTTTTTTTTTTTTTGTCTCGCCCTTCAAACGAATTATTATTTAAATAATTTTATTATTCAAGGTCCAATAGATTCATTAACATTTCGTACACTTTTTCATTCAAGAATGCGCGTGAATTAAAGACCGATTTTTTGTTTCATCCATAAATTTGGACAGCAAAATTTAAATTGCAATGAGAAGTAAAAAAAAAGAAACCAACGTTAAGGGAGTGCTGCTGGAAAAAAGCTCATCCCACAGCGACGACCAATTTAAAACTAAACGAATGCCGAAACTTGAATAAACTTTCAAGTCGCTAGGTCTATATTTTGTGCTGGTGATGGGGATGGTTGTGCTTTTTGTCATGGTTACTCACAGGCACAGCCATCGTCATTATTTCACCAGCCCTCCCACCAAGTCTCAGTCATAGTTCTCAGAGTTAAATGTAGCGCCATTGTTGAGTCTTAAGGGAGGTGTTGGTAAAAGCTTGCATGCATAGCATAGACCGGCGAGACCGATTGAGATACATTTTTGTATTGTATTTGTTGTTGAGCTTTTTCTTCATTTCATTTTGCCGGTTGTTAGATTTTTTGTAAATATACATTCATCCAGCAATACGATAAGACAATGAGGGGAGAGGGGGGTGGAGGTCGACATGGGAGTTCTTCTGTGTCCCTGAGAGATGTTAAAGTGTTTCTTTTCGAGAGTGAAATAATTTAAAGGCTTAAAGCAATATGAAAACGAATGTCAACAAAATAATAAAAAAAAAAAACAAGAAAGAAAAAAATATACAAAGGCCAGAAGACTACACACTTAAGCAGTGAACGTATGTAGGTTTCAAGTACTTGAGAACTCGATGATCTGATGTCATAGCACGATAAAAAAAAGAAAAGCACTAGACTTTGTTAGTTTTGTTCCTGTTATTGAATTTACTGATTTAATCAGTGTCAAAATGCATTCTTAAAAATATTTTAAATATTTCATTTGAGGTGCAAATTAATTTTGCTGGCGCAAAATTTTAAATGGCTTTTTGTTAAGGTAAAAGTATGATACTACTTAACAGTTTGCTAACTTTAAACTAGTTCACTAAATCATTCCTAATTCTGAACATTTTCTAACAAATATGGTACTAAAGCAACTTTCTAAATGAACAATTGCTTCTAGACACACCTTAAACAACGACAGGTCGTGCAAATAAACTAAGAAAAGAGACCTTTTTTGACGTTTGTAAATGTCAAAGAGTAAAGACGTCACTAAAAAATAAAGAAAGGTATTTTGATAATTTCATATTTAATAAAATGCTAGAGAAAGTATGATGCTAAGCTCAATTAAAAATTTTCAAAATTGTCGTTTTAACAAAGTATCATATAAAAACACTTTTAACATCGTACCTTTTCGAGCAATTGTCTTGTGGCAATTAATGAATCTGTTCTGTACAGGACATACAGCCATTGACAGAAACGTGTTCAAATAAAAAAATGGATTTTCTTATTCAATTTTCTCAATCTCAACTTTTACCTATTTATTATGATGGTACATATTTTTTTAGAAATCCTCGCTGCTTCAAAACTGGAATGTTTTACGTACTTCCGGCATATTTGACTTCATCCCATAGATGCTCGATAAAACTTAAATCCCGACTTGACGAAAACCAGTCAAGTATTCGCATAGCATTTCCATAAAAAAATGTTTTGTGTTTCGCAGTATGCTTCAGGTCTTGATTAAAAAGACAATGACAACGAACACATTCTTTTTGTAACAGTTAAGCTGGGTTACAATGTGCTGATATGATAATGCAGTTTTAGCTTTATCGCTTCGGATTTTTGGCGCACAACTCATGCCTTTGCCCATTTTGAAATGGATAGTTTTCATGACAATAAGTTTATACCTAATATTTTAACTTGAAACTCAATCGTTTCTAATTAGCTGCCAACCAAAAAAACCTAAGCATCTGAACTTAAATCGTAACGGTTTGCATAGTGTTATCTAAATAGATTATAATATGCACCGTAAGGCTAGCCGCGCACTGGCAACTGTGATCGAAATCAAATAGTTTAATCACCAGTTGATAGAGTCCGCGCACTGGCAACTCTTTACTCACGCTCACACTCTTTTTCTTTATTGCGCTTATAGAAAACAGCTCAACTGTTACGAATTAATTTTAGGCAATCGTTTAGTTTGTGTCAAAACACAAACTTTTTAGTTCCTCGAATCGAGTTGCTCTAAGTGCGCGATGTCCCATATAAGCCCATATGTTTCATTTTAGCAACTAACCAGTTTGCGAAACTAAAAATTGAATGTGCGCGACTGGCCTTAGGTGAGAGGCATTCATTACTATAAGGGCAATACTGTAAAAAAAAATCGTTCCTAATTAGCTGCCAACAGCTGTAACAGAAAATATTGGATTATGCTCTTGAACTGTTTATGACTTTGCGTTCGATGAAGTTTTCTTGTGTAGAACAAGTACAAATATTTTCTACATCTACTTTTAATGTAGAGCATGCGAGTGAGAAGTGTCAAAATGACAGCTGATTTGTTTTTATATGATAATAAGACCGTGTTCACATTGGACTCACTCCGCCGACTTATTTTGACATCTCTGTGTTTTTTCTCATTCGCACTTCATGGTAAGAAAGAGACGAGAAACTTTGGAAGGATTTTTAAAACAAATTGGAAATTAATGGATTTTTTTTTTGTGACATATAACACGTCAAAGTGAATCTAGAGTGTGCACACTACTTTTGTGTCTGAACACGACAGGGTGGCCTTACGTCAAAATAAATCGGTTAAGTAAGTCCAATGTGAACACCGCCTAATAAATCTAAAGTTTATCAAAGAAAACATTTCCTAAGTTTTTTGTATTTTATAAATAAAGAAGAAAACATAAACGAATACGAAAAAAATGTCAAGAAATTGATATTAAATATATTTATGTATATATGTTTGAATTTGAAATTTCTCAGGTGATAGGCAACGGTTAATTCCAAAAACTCAATTTCTCAACTCACTCAATTTCGCCCTGTCCGTTTTCACACCGCACCGTGGCCTAATGGTAAGTGCATTGAACACTGATATCTTTATAGATAGCCAGGTGGCAATCGAAGCCATTTCGTCAATTGTAAGTCAAAACTGGCTGCTCGTTGCCGTAGTAAATTAAGATTGCTCGGCGAAACAAAATACCTGGGACACCGTGACATTCATGGATAGTAAATGGCTGATACACTGGCCAAAAACGGTTCATCACTTGAACGAAACCAAATTGTACCCTGATTACTTATGCCACTGTAGCAAGAAAAGTATAGAACTCATTAAAGTTTCCTTAAGACCGCAAATGACATTATGGTCAACAATTGACATCTGTTTTAAGGGTTTCAAGGAATCTTTGGCTAGATATATCAAGGAAAAGAAGAAAGTATCTTCTGAAGCTTAGCAGACCTCAGTTGAACAACAATCTAGTTAAGTCTCTTGGAAAGAATTCAAAAAAGAGCATTAAAAATTATAGGTGATAAAGGTGTAACCGAAACATTTGAATCTCTAGAGCACCGCCGCAATGTTTCGTGTCTTTCATTATATTACCGTTATTTTTTATAAACAGTGTTCCAGTAAAATAGCCAGTTGCATTTATCCCCTTAAACTATTCAACCTTAATACTCGCGCTTCAGGGAATGCCCATCAGTTTATACTTAAGCCCAACTTCGCACGTGCTCCTAAATTCAGAGATTCTTTTTTTTAGCCGAACTACACGAATGTGGAATGCTTTACCCGACTCTTTATTTCCCTCCCATTATGATATTTAAACATTCAAAACCAATGCACATCGGTATCTCCTTTTAAATCCTCTCCAATTTTTCTAAACGCTCGCACTGTGCTCAACATTTTAAGGGACGTCAAAACCCCTGCAGTGCGCGCAAAATATACATAAAAATAAAATGCACGACTGGGTCGCACGAATTTGCTCCTATGTAATAGACTAACTAATTTTAAAAACGAATGTTATTAGAGAAAACTGTTCATAAGGATAAAATTAATTTTTAAATTCTTTTAGTAGTAAGAGAAAAAAACAGAATGCTATCCAACTATGAATTTATGCAAGAACAAAAATTATAAGTCGTTGTAGTGGTTTCTTAAAAAAAAGCTTTTATTTACAAACTTTTTAAAAGGTTTTTAAGAAAAAAATTTGGTACGCCAATTTAAAGTTTTTATTATTGTTCGAATAAACATTAGATTTGCAAAAAAAAAAAATATTAAGCCGTTTCGGAAATATCGAATTTTCAAAAAAAAGAAAAACTAGATTTTTTTTTTTTCAAAAATTCAAAAAATATTTATTTTAAAGTTTTTAAATGCAATGTGTTTTAGACTTTTTATAAGCTTCTCTATAAAAAATTTCATTAAGATCCGTTATGTGCATAATGAGAAATTCAAAATTCGAAAAAATGGTTCTATGGTAGGTACAAGCTGGAATATTTTAATTTCAAATTTTTTTTATTAAATTAAAGATCGTTAAAATTAATTGAAAGAAAAAATTTTTATCAAAATTCGAGGCGCCGTTTTCGAGAAAAATACGATTTTTGAAAACCATTTATTTTATTTTTTTAGCAGTTGTATGATGGGTACCTTTATTTTTAGGTAAAATAATTTTTTTTTTCACATCTTGTAGATTATATTAATAAACTTATATTTATCAAGTTTAAAACAAATATAGCATGGGGTTTTCGAAATATTGAGTTTTGAAAAAAAAAAAAAATTGAAGTGTTTTTTTTAAAAATCCAAAAAAAAAAATTTGAAAATTTGAGTACACAATTCTATTTAAATTTTTGGGGAGCTTTAGCGAAAAAAAAAAAAATTATCAAAATCGGTTGTATCGTTTTTGAGAAAATCAAAAACAAAAAAAAAAGGTTCCATGGGGGGTACCCTCAATAACCATTTTTCAGAAAATTTTGTTTAACCATTACCTACCTTTACTAAATGAAATTTTTTTATATTTTTAATTTTAAAATCTGTCGAACAGTTTTTGAAAAAAAAAAAATATTTATAAAATTTCGAAAAAAATTCGTATGGCAGATACCGTTATTTTTGGTCTTAAAAAAAAAGAAAAAAACGTGTGGGAGGAAAAAACTAAAAGTGATATCTACCAAGTTTAAAGAAAATCGGCCGAGTCGTTTAGGCTGTAGTCGAACAGACAGACAGAATTGCGATACCCACTTTTTTCGTCTTCGCTATCATCGTAATGTCAACTTTCATCGACAAAATCGAGTTCGATTTTTTTTTTACGAATAGATCACTGCCATAAAATGCGGGCAATACGCGCTGCAAACGTTGCGCCTTTTTCAAAATAAAGTTTTATCATTTGAACGCGCTGCTCACTGACACAACGCAACGTAGCTGCAGACAGAGCTGGAGTCGTAGCTGTAAGAGTTGACCAAATTTTAACTTTTACATGCAGCACTTTTGACGTTTCAAATTTCAACTAGTCAAACCATTCGATGAAGGTTTACATAAGGTTGAAGTGAGCTTGAATATCTTTCAAATTCCTCATATAAAGATTTTGTTTGATAAATTCGCAAAAGATTTAAATCACTTGGCCTAAATGTTAGAAATCTGTACAGCAGTATTGTGTACACGAAAAAAAATCACGTACGAAACATTTTTAAAGCTTTTCCAGCTGCAGCTTCAGTTCCAATTGAGGTTTTTATTGGAACTTATTTGCAAAACCACTTTATTTCTCGTTGAGAATATCTAAGTGGATTTTTCGCAAAAAATATACGAGGATTTAATGTCTCTAAAGACTCATTAGCTACCAAATTTACGGACGAAACCATCATATTGTGGGCGATGACATAATTGGGATGTTAATTTTATTGAATATAGAGTCTTTTGATAAACCTTAAGACTGGTACAAGCGGGGGCTCACATTTGCAAAAAAGTCTAACAAAGAAAGAACTTAGTTTCTTGATAGCTAAAACAAATTCCAACTCCCTGGCGACTTGGCAACTCTAAGAACCAATACTGCATAAAATAAGATTCCCTCTGCTAAGGTAGGGCAATTCAGAAATTGAACAGAAAAGTTTAAATGCGAATTTTTGTTAACTTTTGTTTAAAAATATATTTATTTCTTTTGATTTGTTCCTTAAATTCAATTGATGTAGGAGTTGATATTAATTTTCGGATATACATATGTATATTGAAATTTATCTGAAATTGATCAAAATTGTCACGCAAAAGACAATTTTCAAGCTTTAATTGAATCAAGTGCATAACAAAAGACCAAATTCATGTCACGCGGCAGAATTACTCAAATGAACAACAAAAAAAAAAAAACCATTTGACATTGAATGAGCTTTTTTGATGTTATTTGAATAAAAACCAAGTCACTTTCATATCATAGTATGATATCATTCATAATCGAGTTAATTCAACCGTAAAATTCGTTCCATTCAATATAGACTAACTATTTTAGGAGTCAACACCGTTTAGATATAGTTTAGATATTATGTATTTAAAATATCAAAAGCAACGATATAACAATATTAGTTAAAGCATGAATCTGACGTCATTGGTAGACCTAACTGAGTATCTTTAAGTGAGTTGTTAAAAATTCATTGCCGGGGTCACGATACAAAAACCACAAATTAATGCAAAGGAGTGGGTAAACTGGTTCTTATTTGAAAATTTAAAATGGATCTCGAAAGAAAAGAAATTAACAAATAAAAACAAAACTAAAACCTCATGAGATATAAATTTTACTGTCGAAACAACGAAAAGAGACGAACTTGAATTCTATATGTATGTGGGTCCTCAAATGACTATAATTGAGTTTATTTTCTCACACGTTTTACTTTTGAGATACTTCAATGACTATGGACAGAAGTAATATAACGTGAATTAATGGGTGGGCTTTGAGGAATCGCAACCAATAAAGGCAATTATGAGAGTTCATATGGACTAATCTGACATCAAAACAAGTTTGAATTGAGCTAAGAAGTCTGTTCTGGATATTTGCTTTTTTGGCGGTATGACGAGGATTTGACATTTATTTTCCAAAATAACACGTTCTTCTTCTTCGTGTTTATTCGGTCTTGTAGTCCAAATAAAAATGCTTCTTAATTATAAGCTATTATTTTAAAAGGAATTTGAGTTAAGCAGTTTTTTTTAGTTAGAGTAAAACAATTAGCGCCAGTTTGTTTACAGTGAATTAAATGTGTACTATGATTGTCACAGGTTCTGATTAAATGGCGGCGCTTATTAACCAATATCGACAAATAAGCGATTTCGATGCTTAAAAACTCATTGATGAAGGAACACATTCGATGGTTTGCAAGTTGCAAACGTAATAGATTAAAGATAATAAGCCTTATCATCGTACCCGATCGGAAGGTAATTTTCTCCGATTTTTACGAAATTTACGAATTTTGTATCATTGTAGCAGTTCCGATAGGGCAATCGGACAAATCTACGAAAATAAAGTTTGTTTGCGTTGAAAATGTTAAATCCTTGCGTTGCATGCCGATGAAATGTCAAAACGGCAGTAACGCATCGTGAATTCATGCGATGCATGAAGATATTTGATTACCGACTTCTCCGACAGCAAATTATAAGTGGAAATTTTTCCGAAGCAAAAAAAAAAACGAAATGGAAATGGACGCAAAAAAATGATTCGTAAGTAATCGTCTTTTTATTTGGTAATTATTTACTTAAACATGTTTGTTTCTTTCTTTGTTCATATCTTTCCGCTTCCAAACACATTGCTGCACTATCCATGGTTCTTCTTTGCTTATTTGACACGAATCAACACTTAATTAATTTATTGGCGTTTACGTCAAATACACGCGTTGGTAAACGTCGGTTTTTCCGTTACGAAACGGATACCATGAAGGAAATAAACGTTTCGATCGTAGGATCTCTCCGATCGTAGGTTTCTCCGAACGGATACGATGATAAGGCTGAATATAGCTGATTTTATAAAATGATCTGCTAACTTTTTTTGCTAAAAGACTGCGACGTATATAAGAGTTATACTCAAGTTTTGCGCGGATGTATGACTTATAGATCGTAGCCAGATCACAAGGGAAACAAATTTCTTGCACCTTTTAAGAAAATCATTCCATAAGAAATGGTCGTTTACACATGGAAAGCTTTTCAGTTTCTTTGATGCAAGTGCCATGCATGAATACTGACATAGGTGGTATAGTTCGCTTGGCCAACAGAAGACAGCTTTGTATTTTCGAAGCATTAGATTCCACGCAACTGTTAATACTCCATTTTATAATTGTCGAGATCGGAATATAATAAGCTTAGCATACCCTAGCATTTCAGTTCTTCAGACGGAAACGAATATAAAAAGCTTTTTATTTAAATTAGCGCGCACTTAAGGGGTTATGAATACCCTTATAATGTTATAAATATAACACAGCGCGATCTGAGAATGCTATTATCAGAGAAACAATGAGGTGGAATAGAAGGTTCAGACAAGAGATAATTTATAAAGATAAAGAAAAGTATCGGAGACAAAACGGAGCCTTGAGGCACACCAGCTTATGGTGCTTATTTTGACATTCTCTTTCGTTCGAAAGTGAGTCGAATTCGTTGAAACTTAATTTTGAGACTCGGCGATTAGAATGTTAATCGAACAAATCGAAAGTTCACCCAAACCATAGAAAGTTCATTCATTTGCGAAAGCTAATTCAATTTTGACGTTTGAAAGAATAGAATTAAATGTCATTTTTATGTCGTTTGAATTTTTCTGTCGAGTAAGCAACAAAACATGTAAGTTTTTAATTATTTCATGGAAAACAAATTGCTTTTATTAATTTTTTTGTTGTTTTATGTTTTAAGGTCGCATTCTAACTGGACAAACCGCGAACAAAAGGAAAAGTTAATCAAAATAATGGAAGAAAACCCGGAGGTAGCAAAGGGTTTTTTTTTACCACCCGTGTTGATACGAAAAGCATCCACTATCCTTCTCCTCTGCACTTCTTCAACACCATCTTCATTTATAAACAACACAAATGTCATATTTTTATTTTTTATTTATTATTTTATGTTTTTATCAAAGAAATTTAAATTATTAAACAATAAACAAAACAATTACAAATAAACAAAGATTTCACTTTTTGGTTTTGACATTTCACAAACACTTCTCTTTTGTTTTTGATATTTTAGTGTGACCAAGTGTATACGAAAAAAAAAATTAAAATTTAGAACGCATCATGAACAACTTATTTCTTTTAAAGAATAGTTTCAAAACAGCTGAATTGACACAAAAAATGTAATGAATATGTAGTTCTTTATGGTTAAACTTTACTTTATAAATTTTATAAATTTATTTTGTTTCTTGATTCTTTATTCAACATCTATAAAATGTTTAGAAACAAAAAAAATGTAAAACGGTCATACTAATTCAAACTCTTACTGAGAAATAAGTAAATGTCAAGCAGCTGATAATGAAAATGAATCTTTTTTGAAGTTCATTTTATGCTATCTTTCGCAAATGAATGTTATTCGTTCGAATCTCAAAATTAAGAAAGTTCATTCGAAGGAATAGAATCATTCTAACGAATAGACTATTCATGAGAATGTCAAAATAAGCAAGTATATTTAATGAATTTCAGATTTAAAACTATCCAGAACAACTCGAATTGAACGGTCAGAAATTTCTAATCCAACAAATCCAAATGCAGAGCATTCCTTATTCGATATTTCTTAAGCTGATTTTTGATTTTTTAAATGTCGCAATACAGTCGACAACATGTACATAGAAAATGTAGAGTTTTAAGTCACTAGGACCTAGTTCACTCGTGTTAAAGAATGGGAAGAATCAAGTCAACCTATGTAAAGGTTTATTAGGTTTATTAAGTTTATATACGGTAAGTTAGCTTAACTGTAATTTATAAAGTCAAATTTTTCACCAAAAATCCAAATTAATGATCGTATTCGATTGAAACAAAATGTTAAATTGGACATTCCTACGAAGAAAATTTAAATTTGGATTGAAAATGACAAAATCAATCTAATGCCCCACGAATTTCTGCGACGGCTAACAATGAAATGTCAAAATCACAGCAACGCGTCCAAAGCTTCTCCAATTCATGCGACGCTTGCCGATTTCTAGGTTCCGATTGTCTCCGATAAAAAAAAAAGAGGTGACATTATTTCCACAAAAGTTCAACAAAATAGAACAGGAACCTGGGAGCAGCAAAAATGGATGTTGACCAAGGAAAATGATGATTTTAGATCTTGAATTTTTTTTAATTGATTTACCAAGTCCAAGTGTTCTAAAATATTTGATGCATTTCTTAAGGATATTTTCTCTACCTGCTGTATTCTGTTCATATCTTTCAGCTGCTAATTATCAATCAATTATTTGACACACATATATGTATGTATGTTTTATGTCAGCTAGATGAGTGAGCTGGAACGTGAACTGCCCATCGAAATCATGGGAATTAGCGTCTTTAAACTTCTACTTTTGGGGTAATCTTGAATCAGAGTTCAATGCAAATAAACCGCAAGCCTCGAGTATAACTGTGTTAGAAACTTGATAAGCCCCTAAATTAATTTGCGTTGTTAAGTCCACTTTACACGAAGCTAGGGTTGACTGATTTTCTTTAAATTTTGAATATTTATGAAAATATTTTTTTTGAAAAATGATGTTCTACATTTTTAGAGAAGCAGTTTAACCGTTTTGGTTCTAGCTGGATGTAAAGTGTCAACCGCAAGGATGTTTCTACGAAACACCACTGAAATATTCGTACAAACAACTAAATGAACTTTTCCGGTAATTGGGGTTTGTTGTTCTGCCTTCTTGGCAAGCTGCTGGACCGATTTTGATCAAAATTCACAGAAAAACAATATGGCCAATACCGAAGATTGTTTTGATCGGATTGGAAGTTCCGAAGCCCAAGTCAAACAAAATAAAATGCACGACTGGATCGCACGAACTTGCTTCTACGTAAAAGACTAAAAGCTTTAAAACAAGAATGTTTCTAGAGAAAAATGTTCATAACTATAAAATTAATTTTTTAAATGACTAACAAATCCTTTAGCAAATAAGAATTTATGCAAACAATGTCTTTAAAATTTTTCAAAAATAAAATTTGGGATACCAGTTAAGTATTTAGTAATATAGATTTTAGGAAAGAATTTATTTCAATTAAAAAAATTGTTCACACCTTTTGGAGATAGTGATTTAAAATAAATGAATTTTATAATACTAGGTAATATTTTAATATTAATATTTTTTCGAATATTTTTTTTATAAAATATTATTTTAAATTTAAAGGAGCTCCTGTACAAAAATTTGAGTCAAAATGATAATGTCGAAAATCAAAAAAAAACCGTGCTATGAAAGCTACCGTTAATAACTTTTTTGTCCAAGCCCATAAAGGCACACTAAATTTTTTTTATCAAAATCGTTTGAGTCATTTTTTTCGAGATAGATAAGATTTTGCCTAACGGCTGTATGGCAGATACCGTTAGTTTTGGAGCTAAAACCAAAAAATTCAATTTCTCACTTAGGGAATCACCGAAGACCCTTAAGCATCGAGTTTGAAGAAAATAGGTCCAGTGGTTAAGGCTGTAGGGATAGGTACAGACAGACAGACGGAATTGCCGGACCCACTTGTTTCGTGTTCTCTATCATCTTAATGTCAACTTTGATCAAGATCCCGAGTTCGATTTTTTTCCAAATACAGAACTTGCCCTATAGTACGAGTACCTATATCGCAAGTAAAAATTATAAATGGTTGTGTTTTTAAATAACGTTTTATATACACAATTTTTGAAATGCCAACCAATTTTTTGCAACGCCAACTTTAAGTTTGTATTATTTTACGAATACAAATCTAATTTAAAAAAAATATTGAACCGTTTTTTGAAATATCGATTTTTTTTTTTAATTCAAAAAATCATCCTCATCACGAATTCCATCGTCATCGGATTCTTGTTACGGATCCCGAACAAAGTCATCACAGAATCCATCGTAGTGAAAAATCTCATAGAAGTGACTCTTTCGGACGGTTTTGGTGATAATTTTTTTCGGCTCCTATGTAATAGACTAGGAATTTTAAAAACGAATGTTATTAGAGAAAATTGGTCATAAGGATAAAATTAATTTTTTTAAATTCCTTTAGTAGTGAGACAAAAACAGAATGCTATGCAAATATGAATTTATGCAAGAACAAAAATTATAAGTTCTTGTAGTGGTTTCTTAAAAAAAAGCTTTTATATACAAAATTTTGGTATGCCAACTTTAAATTTTTATTACTGTACGAATGAAAATTAAATTTCCAAAAAAAATATTGCACCGTTTTTGAAATATCGAATTTTCGAAAAAAAAATGATTTTTTTTTTTCAAAATTCAAAAAATCTTTTTTTTTTAAGTTTTGAAATGATTTTAGACTTTTTAGAAGCATCGCTAAAAAAAATTTCATTAAAATCCGTCATGTCGATAATGAGTACCTAATTCAAAATTTAAAAAAATAGTTCTATGGTAGGTACAAGCTGTAATATCTTAATTTCAATTTTTTTTTATTAAATTAAAGATCGTTAAAATTAATTGAAACAAAAAAATTTTTATCAAAATTCTAGGCTCCGTTTTTGGAGAAAAATACGATTTTTGAAAGTAATTTTTTGACATGTGTATGGTGGGTACCTTTATTTCTAGGTAAAATAAACCTTTTTTTTTTATACATCTTGTAGACTTTGTTGATAAACTTTTATTTATCAAGTTTGAAAAAAATCTAATATAAGGTTTTCGAAATATTGAGTTTTGAAAAAAAAAATTGAATTTTTTTTTTAAAATCCAAACAAAAATTTTTTGAAAATTTGAATATGTACATACATACATAGTTCTATTTAAATTTTTAGGGAGCTTTGGTAAAAAAAAATTATCAAAATCGGTTGTACCGTTTTTGGGAAAATCAAAAACTAAAAAAAATAGTTCCATGGTGGGTACCCTCAACCATTTGTCGGAAAAATTTTTTCATTCAGTACCTAGCTTTAACTAAATAAAATTTTTTTGTATCTTTTTTTTTCAAATCTGTCGAGCAGTTTTTGAGAAAAAAAATAAAATATTTACAAAATTTCGAAAAAAAATCGTATGGCAGGTACCGTTATTTTTGGTCTTAAAAACAAAGAAAAAAACCAAGTTTGAAGAGAAAATCGGCCGAGCCATTTAGGCTGTAGTAGAACCAACAGACAGACAAACAGACCGACAGACAGAATTGCGAGACCCACTTTTTTAGTCTTCGCTATCATCGTAATGTCAACTTTGATCAAAATCTCGAGTTCGATTTTTTTACGAATGCATAACTTGCCTTATAGTACCTATAAGTCGTAAGTAAAAATGAATAGTCAAGTTTTAAAAATATCTAGCATGGGGTTTTCAAAATATTAAGTTTTGAAAAAATAATTAAAATTTTTCTTAAAAATTCAAAACATTTTTGTTTGAAAATTCTAAATCTGTGCAATAGTTTTTGGGAAACAAACATATTTTATAAAATTTCGAAAAAAAAACTCGTATGACAGGCACCTATATTTTTGGTCTTTAAAATAAAAAAAAAAAAAAAAACTTGGAGTAAAAAATACTATCTACCAAGTTTGAAGAAAATAGTGCGAGCCATTTAGGCACTGATCGAACAGACAGACAAATAGACAGATAGAATTACGAGACCCACTTTTTTCGCTTTTTCTATCATCTTAAATGTCAAGTCTGATCGAAACCTCGAGTTCGATTTTTATTTACGAATACCTGTCGCAAGTAAAAATCTAGGTTAAGAGAATGATATTATGAATTAAATAATTATTAAAATAAAAAATTTGGAATAAGTTCCCTCAACAAACCCGATACCCATTCTTAAATTGTATATTTAATATACATAGTTGGAGATTTTCAAATTCGAATCTCGACCTTCTAATCTTTTATAATGAATTCAAACGACGAGAACACCAACGTATCTTTACCAAAACAATTCAATATGATAAAAGAGAATAAAATAAAAAAACAAAATCGACTTACCAATCCATCGGCTCCATTGACTTCAATTGCAGTTTTAAGTCTCTGTGATAGAGCCTCAAGCAGTCTTTCATATTTGTTATTTAGATTGTCCAATTGTTGTGTATAATATACAGTTGCTCCTGGATCGGCATCTGTGGGTCGTAAATCTCGTCGTGGTGGCGAAAACGATGGCCTGGCTTCGACAAGCCAGTCGATAAAATGCAAGCATTTTCCATCGTATATCTTATAGTTGTTGTTGTTGTTGTTGTTGATTGTTGAAATGGGTTGTTTGGTTATTTTTGTTTAAGGGTTAAATAGTTAGTGATTATGATTAGTTTATTATTTATTTTAATTTGTTTTTAATTCTAATCTAGTATAAATAAAATCTAAAAAAAAATGACTTGAAAAATGAATTTAATTAAATTTTGTTGGTTAAAATTTGTTTAATTATTTTCATATTTAGTGCTTTCTTGTTTTTAACTATAAACTATTAAGCATTTGGTTATACTTTTAAATTTTGTTGAAAAGCATTAAATATATTATTAACACATTCGCATCAATCATCACATTCGCTCAGTTCATGTTTTGTTTATTTTGTTTTTCAAACATACAAATTTGCCAAATTAGTGTAAAGAGTTTGTTTTTGGAAAAATTAAAAATATATATTTTTGATTGTTTTCATATGAAAAAAAAATTACCTTCGCTTCTCGAATAAACCGTCCTCCGGTTACATTTACATTTTCGATTTTTGGTTTTCGTTCGATAGCAGCACCAAGAAGGTTCTAGTACATTTTTTTTTATTTTTTGAAATATTGTTTTTTGTTTGTTGTTGATTTTGATATACAATTTGGTATTTTATGTTTTATTGGTGATTTTTTTGTTTTGGTGTGTAGTGTGTGTTTTTTTTTTTGTTGGTGAAAATACAAAAAAAGGATTAGATAAAATATTTTTGATTAGTATACTAAATAATGTAAGACAAATGGGGTTTAATTTTAATAATAAACAATTTTTTTTCGACAAAAAATAACTATGGTTTACTTCTACAACGATTACTACGACAATGGATTTAACATTTTTTTGTTTACTATTTTTGTAATTTATTGGTGAAATCAGGAGGGGAATGTGCGTTAATTTTATCTATACAATTCTTAAATATATACCAGTTGAAAAATAGTAGCGACAAAAATACACTACAGCCATTTCACCAATATTCCTTTTTTTCCCCCAAACAACAAAATATGGACAAATTTATATTCAAATTAACATTTTACTATTTTAAGACTATAGCAATTTAAGACTATATAGCAATTGGCTATAATACAAATATACATCCAGCACCCCAAGTACTTTTATATTTTGTGTTTTTTTTTTTACTTTTAAACTTAAGTCAATTTTTAGTTCTCATTGTTGGTAAAAAGCAACAATAACAAAGAGCTATTGGAAAAAGCAAAATCTGGTGAAATTACAAAGTACAATAATTTTGAAAAATAATTCCCGGCAGAAGAATAATATCACTCGAAAGGGGGCAGAGAGACAGAGAAATATAAACCAATCAAGACAAACTGATGATGGGGGA
This sequence comes from Chrysotoxum bicinctum, assembly GCA_911387755.1. NCBI lineage: Eukaryota > Metazoa > Arthropoda > Insecta > Diptera > Syrphidae > Chrysotoxum > Chrysotoxum bicinctum. The sequence goes on along the minus strand of OU426990.1, from coordinate 65,997,029 downwards.
AGAACAAAAATACTTACGTCTAGTTCAAGTGCAGAAGCAGCCGTTGGCATTGCTGAAAGCTTTTCAGTCGTGCCATCGACCCATGTTTCTTCAACTTGAATGCCCGCTTGAAGATTCTTCAAAAGGCCAATTGCCGTCTCGCATGATCGGAGTCTAATAGGAATAGAAAAACAAAAGCATTAAGAAGAACATTAAACAACAAATGAATAAGGTGCTTAATTGGAGCGTCGACGACGACGACGTTGTCGGTGAATAATGTGTATAATAAAATACAAATTAATTGAGCGTATCATTTCTCACCTTTCAGCTAATTGAGTACACACTGTTATCCACCTGGTGTTCAATCGTTCTACATTTGAAGTCAACCGCTTCAGATCTCCCAGCACCCTTGTTGGTACACCCATGCGTCCTAATTGATCAGCAGCATCGTTCATCTTATCCATTGCGGGTTGTTGTTGTGAGATTACATCTTGCATATTGGTCAATTGTTTGAAGACAATATGCAAACCTTCAGCTGAAGATGGCAAGTTAAGATGCTTGGCAAGTGCATTTTCTAGTTCCGATATCACATGTTCGTTGTCTTCTAGACCAGCTAGAGAGCCTTCGAGCAGTTTCAATCGGTCGCCATGCAAATTACTCTGTGTATTGAGTTCTTTCCATAATTCCAACAGATTGTCCAGACTCTTTTTGAGGGCCGGTGTCTTGAGAGCAATTGTTCGGAATGTTTCTTGCAAATGCTTCAGTTCTGGATCGAGAACACGCAGACGGCGCTGATAGTCCTCGTGAGTTTGCACAGCATGCTCAAGTGAGTCCAGATCTCGCGGCAATGGAGATGAAAGGATGTGGTCTAGCTCACGAGCCATATCTTCAAGTTTGCCTTTGATCGATATGCATTCTTCGGTGAAGATGCGACTGGCTTGCTTGCTCTCCTCTGAAAATAATTCAAAAAACTTTCATTAAATTGTGATCAAATGAACAAAGAAACACAGAATAAGCACCCCGAGTTTTTCGACTGACAAATAGTTTCTTCATCCTATGTTGCTTCTTCGATAGATTCCAAATGATATCTGATCGAATATGTCAATTTTTACAGACTCCCAGTCATCGATCAAAACAAAAATTAAGAAAAAAACTATTTGCCAATTGAAAACTTTACACAAAATAGGTTTAATTAAATAATTGCCTTCCTCAAACTCCCACTCAATAACAACACATATATGTTTAATGCTCACCTTCAGCTCTGGCCCGTTTCTCGAATTCATCAAATAGACGATTAACTTCATCCATTTCGCGTCTTAATCGCCTCAATTGTGGATCATTGGGATCACCTTCGCTGAGTAATTTATCTGCGTCATCATTCAATGCCCGCCGAATAGCTGTTCTTTGTTCTGGTCCCATTGCCAAAAATTGATCAAAGTCCCAGCCCTTGACTACTTTAATTGTGGCAAATATCATATTCTGACGCAGACGCAAATGTTTCTTCTGCCATAGTGCAACGGAACGATCAAATAGTCTCTTCAAACGATCAGCCGCCTCAATGGCTTCTGGATCTGGTGGCGGCAACAGCAGACAAGCACTTGGAATTGAACCCTCTACACTTCGGCTATTCCTTACGCGCCATTTAACACGACCTGAATTGTCAATAAGAGTGCACGTCTCGCCCTTATCGACATTCACTTGCTGACCTTGGTGTTTGTAGGCGCATATTGCCTGCACTTGAGATTGCCTATTCACAGGCTGTTTGCGTTTATTCAACGGCACAATGGTTTGTGCGCGATTTTGTAGCGTTTGTACTGTCTCTCCGAAGGCATTCAACTCCTCGCGCAGATCTTGCATTCCGCGCAGCAGTGCCTCACCTTGATCTAGACCAAAGTCAGATTGTGAATATGTGGTGTTGAGTACTTCGTCACGCTTCGTCAACCATTGTTCGGCGTCTTTTATTTCAGCAAAGAAATGATGATATTCAGTTGCGTGCTTAAGATGGACTTCCAAGCACAAAGTCAATTGGAGTAACCATGCCCATTGTTGTTGTAATACACTCAAATGTGCTTCGATGCATTTCAATGCGGGGTGCTGTTGATTGAGTAATGCCTCACCACGATCTAAGATCGTTCCAAAGTGTAATTCACGTTTCTCCAGTTCAGACATCAGATTCTGTAAAAAACAAAAACAAATTCAATTAGAAACATATTGAGAAAAAAACAATCAGGCACACAGAAGAGAAGTATGTACTTCTTCCTACTGGTGGGGACGTTCAAATTTATAAAAAAAAGGCAAAATTGCTAAAATACTCGTACATGCAGCTATATAGCAGGAATTATTTATATCAACTTACCTCTTCTCCATTTCCAAATGTACGCTTGAAAGAAAACTTAAATATAAATATTTCTTTTCACTTGAAGAGTTCCTTATTTTCGGATTAAAACACCACATAAGGAACTCTTTTTTATTATTTTTTAGTTTCAGGGACTGGCATTAGAGTGGATCGATAATTTGATATCTCTTTTTGGTGGCTACAGATAAAGTTTGTTAGATAGAAAACTTTTTGTGGACATCTTCGAAATAATAATAATGTACTTAGGAGAACTTAGTACCCCTTGGCACAATGGTTAGTACGTTGGACGTTCATGCAGAAGGCCTTGGCTTAGATTCTCAGCCGCTGCTGAGACTGTACTGTCTCTTGTGAGGAATTGACAAATCCTCTAAGAGAAGAGAATAAAATAAATCCTAATATAAACCTAAATCTCAAATAAAACCGAAAAGTTTTCTTCAAAATAACAATAACTGCTGAATGTTATCATTTTATCCAATAAACAAGTTTTTAACTACTTGGTGGTGAGACTAGGAGAAATAATGTAAACCTAACTTTTGTTAACAAAATGAGTAAACAAAATAGGACAGTCGCACCGAATCAAAATCCCGAGTTTTATTGATTTCAAAATGCGAGCAGATCGCAGATCCATTTTTAAACTTAACCATTTTCCATGCAAAAAATTCTATCTTCCACTCAAACTCTAAGCGGGTAAAACGAGAGAGTATAACTATTTGAAGAAATACGAGCTCTTATTCGAAATAAAGAATGTTTCCTGTTAAAATCCAAGATTGGATTTGGATAAAATGTTTCCAACAATAATGGTTCATTATCCATCTCACATGTCACATCTTGAATAGACAAAATTTGATGACGTATTTGTGACCCTCTTAGGGAATTGGGATCAAATACTCAATAATTAATCTGCTTTAAAGGCACCCAAAAATAATTGCGCCGCCAGATGGTCCTGGAACACTAGAAGTTACATATTTGAAAAATGGCCAAGCGACCAGCCAAACTATTTCTTCTTTTATTTTTAATAGAGAGAATGTTAATCGATAGTCGCCAAATACAATTGGTCCTACAGGGTTCCATCATTGGATTGTATTGGATTGTACCAACATCTTGAATGTAGAATAGTTTCGTAGGCTCTATTTCACGTCATCCAAAATCAAGTGTGGGCCTTTATTTCAAATGGCAATGGAAATGCTTTTGTGGTGGGCTTAATTGTTATTTAAAAAAATAAATAAAATTCCGTGGGTTTTATTTATTGCGATTTTTTTCAAGATAAATTGAAAATTGAGATAGGATTTTCCCACATGTACATACTTACTCGTAGGTGAATAAATCTGAACATGCATAGCTTATCTTCGACTTTCAGGTTTAAAGCGGTGAACTACTACAAGTAACATATTGATTAATCAAGAACGATTAAAGGTCGTTTAGTTAGATTCTGAGATTCTCACTTGGAGAGTGTGAACCTTGAGAGATAAAACTATAATTTTGACTATTTTAAATTAATAACAAATACAAACACTATCGATCCACCCTAACCTTCATAGAAGCTAGCAATGCTTATAAGCAGTTTACTTTAGATAACCGTGCTATTATCCGATTTGTTTCTCTTCTAGTTTACATAATTAATCTAAGTTTAACTCACCTCATAGTATCGATGAACTGATGGCAAATCCAGATTCTTATCAGCCCAATCACGGGTGATCTCAACCTGTTCCTTCTCATTCAGCCATTGAAGTTCAGCTGAAGCTTGAGCCAAGAAGTGTTGTAATGAGTCCAGATCAGAGAGACGTTTGGTCGACGTACTCAGCAAGTCGGCATATAACTTTTGAAGTTGATTCAAACGTTGTTGGTATAGATTTAGTTCGTCACCATTGAATTTAGTTTGTTGACGTTCGGCTTGAAGGATCTTTGAGTGGAATTGATCGATCGTCTTGTGGTCTTGTTGATGGCGCTCAAGTTCTTCTTTAACCGATGCTAGATCTGATCCGTAATCGGCAGTGTGGAGTTGTTTCTAGGATAAAAAATAAATTGCGTAAACATTTGAGGAAATCATTAATGAATCCTATTAACTTACCAACTTATTTTGGCACCATTCAGTGTATTCTTGCAGGTCTCGGAAGTAGGGATTTGTCTCTATTTGTCTAGATTCAACAACCATACGCGTTTGACGCGTCACAGTTGTTTCATGGACGGGATACTTAAGTCCAGATAGCTTCTGAACCAAAGTGGAATGGAACGTTGAACGCAACTGCGACCACCGTTGGTGTAATTTTTGAACCTTCTTATGCAATTCCGCCACCTGTGGATAGCGGCCTTCCTTTAGAACTAAGCAATCTTGATTCATGTCTTGGATTGGTTCTTCTAAATGTCGAATTTCCGTTTCTAGTGCCTCAACTATATTCTTCGCATCGACTGGATGTAATCTCTCAATGCGGCGACTTTCTTCGCTAATTCGAGTCTCCAAATCTGTTAACTTCATATCAACATGTTTGATTTCACGCTGAACTTTATCGCCAAGTCTTTGCAGACGCTCCAATCGCTCGATTTCTTGTTGTAATATATGATCGCGATCGGCTAAGGCAGTTTGCAAGCGATACCATACTTTTTCAATTGAATCCGGTCTCAATTCGGGCTCAACTTCTATTTCACCAATACTCTCAAAATATCGCTCCAATTCTTTATAGATTTGAACTAATTTTGTCTTTTCTCGCTTTCGTGGGGCAACTTCGTCGGTACGCAAGCGATTCAGATCGCTTAGCAAACGTTTCATCTCAATCAATGTAGATGGGAATGAACGCTCCTGCAAGTAGGCAGTCTTCTCACGGCACCAATATATGAATTGTTGAGCCAAGTCACGGTATTCGTGGACTCGGCGCTGTGATTCCATGTCGAAAAGTGGATGAATTGATGGTGGCTCTGGGAAAACATCGTACAATGAAGATATGTACGTGATCAGAGACTTTTCATCAGGTTCGTTTGTGTCAACATCTATAAAAAAAAAAAATAATTAATAGGGTTTTTTATGATTTGTGGATTTGGAGAAAGAAGAGTAGGATGGCTTACCTTCAGGATCAAGCAGACGTGTAACACCATATTCCTTTTCGACAATACTGAATGCGGATTCGAGGCGTTCTCTTGGTCGGTCGGTTCTTGCTTTTCGCCAGTCAAGCAGATCCGGCCGATTTCGATGCACCAAGGCAGAGAACGCCAATCCATCACGCCACGAGCCAGTAAAATCATTAACTCGAACGCCTGGATACCGTGCTGTTGAACGTCGCGCCCATCTTAAAAGAGCTTCTCTAGCTGATACGTTATCTTCTTTTCCAACAACGATATCGGAGATCTATAAAATAGAAAAAACATTATATTTAATTAATTGTTTTCTTTTTTTTTAAATTGCTTAATTTTATTTTATTTTTTATTATATCTAGATCCGCCTGCGTTTGAAGTTTACCTTCGATTTTGCAGTTTATAGACATACAAAAATGCTACCCCTACGCGGTTTGAAGTTTGTTCCAGTTTAACAACCTTCATTCTTCCCACTTAATGGTGTCAAATTGGTGGACAAGAGTAATTGTAGTGGCTTTCAGACAGTTCAGATTGCCTTGACTTTTATTTTTATTTTTTTTTATTTTTTTTTTTTTAATTCTTAGCCATCTTTTGTACAAAATCAACAGAGTTGACGTCATTTAAAATTCCTATATCCGAAAACAAAACCTTCCATAAAAGACAAACATGTGGCGGCTATTTATTCCACATTCACATGGCTGCTGCAACCAAGTCTCCAGCCTACACAACACGTAATTATTGTTTTTTCATTTCAAAACACAATGAACGCATTTTTATTGATTTATTTTCATCGCTGCTCTGGTGGAGATGGAGTGGAGGAACAATGAGGCTGAATCAAAAGCTTTAAATTTAAAACAGGTAATTGCAAAAGATTGATGGAGTGTACGATATTTATTTGGTTCTCGTTAATACGTCCTTGCGGCATTTTTTCACGCATATTTAAGAGTAGAGGCTACCCTAGGGCATAGGGTGGTGCTCAAGTTGTTTGTTGTGTGTGGTCCAATAACGGACTACGATTTAGCACAATGGGTGAACAAATAAACTGTGGTAAGTGAGGCTTCAAGGCAGATTATGATGACGATCATGATGATGTCACTTTATTGCGAAATAAAATATTTTAAAAGCAGGCACTTGGTTTACTTTTTTATGCTGCTCGACATTTGATATTAAAAACTAGTTTTAAAAATAAAAATATAACGTTTTCGGTTAAAAAAAGAATCATTGTATCTTCTATATTATTTTATAACAATATAGAAGATTCAAGAATTTTTTAAACCAAAACCAGATACTGTCATATTTTTTAAAGGTCTATAATTGCTCTAAGAGCTTTTAATTCGTCGTGTGAAATAAAGCGAAAAGATTAGAAAAACACCTGTTTTTTTTTAACTTTCCATAGGGAGTTATTGTAATCGGTCCGATTTGTCAAATTGGAATTTTTGACATTTCTCGACGTTTCAAGGTCCCTAGAGGCTATATCAATCATTTTTAGAGAGATGTGTGTGTGTGTGTGTACGTTCGTACGTCCGTACGTTCTGGTACCATTTTTCGTCGTCGATATCTCAAGAACGAGTAAAGATATCGACTTCAAATAAATTTTGTTTAATAGATAATAACTTCGAAAGAGGCTGAAAGGGCGTTTATTAAAATTCAGTAAGTACTTTTTTCACTATAACAGTTTAAAAAAAAAGTAAAAATTTTGGTTAGTTTCAAATATCTCACGAAAAAATAATGCTATTGATTTCAAATAAAATTTAATGTACTCATTATAAGGTCATACAGATTTGGTATGAATTTGAAAAAAAAAATGAACATACCGTTATTTTTTTAAATACAAAAAACTGAAAAAAAAAATTTCATAACCCAGATATTCTAAGAACGGAAAACAATTTGAAACTCAAAATAATTTTATTTTACGAAAAATAATGTGTTTGACAACTGGTGAAAATTTCAAAAAAAAATCAGTTTACAGTTTTTTTTACAAAAAATAAAAAACTATATAAAATTGTATTGAAAATTGGTAAAAATTGTTTATCGACCCAAATTTCTCGAGATATTGACTTCTAATTTAGTTTATTTTATACATAGTATAATTTTGTACAATTGGTAAAATGTTGACAAATATTGAATTATTAGTTTTTTTTTTTAAACAAATGGGAAGTTATCAGTGTTGGTCGCACCCAGCCTCTTTTTTGTTTTTATAATTCACATGCAGGGTTTATTGAGTGACCTTTATAATTTTAATCACAGCACGACCGATTCAGAAATTAGTGGAGAGAAATGAGGTGTCGATGAATATTGGTTCTGAATGTTTGACATTTGAAAGGCCAAAGGAAAACCGTGCCGGGTAAATTATTCCATAATCGTTTTGTGCGACTAAAAAATGAATCCCTATATTTGACGGTACGTCCGAAATTAGGCTCGAGACTGAACTGATGAGTATTACTTTTATGTTCAATAAAATCATGATGACAGGTGTCTATCCACGCCTATGGAAGTTGGCTAAAGTTATACCTATTCCCAAAAATGCAACAGGTAATGAATTCAGGCTTGTATCTATCTTACCAATCTTGTCAAAATTGTTTGAAAGAATTCTACAAAGACAAATCAGCTCTTATCTTTCGGAAAATTCGTTGCTTACACCAATACAATCTGGTTTTCGTGAAAAGCACAGTTGTATCACGGCGCTGTTAAACGTTACGATGATATAAGGCAAGCACTGGATAAGGATGCGGTTACGTTTCTAGTGTTGCTTGATTTTTCCAAGGCTTTCGACACTGTAAATCATGTTAATTTGTGTAAAAAACTTATGCAAAACTTTAATTTTTCAGTAGGTGCTACTAGGCTTATATATTCTTATTTGAGTAATCGAAGGCAGGCAGTGCAAATTGGGGAGAGTTTATCTGATTTTCTGTCTAATGTGTCTGGTGTCCCTCAGGGTTCTATACTTGGACCTCTGCTGTTTTCAATGTATGTAAATGAACTGCCATCAATTATCAAATACTGTTCGGTTCATATGTATGCGGATGACGTCCAATTATATATGAGCTGTCCGCTTGGGCTCATTGAGCATGCAGCTTTTTGTGTTAATGAAGACCTAGAGAAAATTGAAAAGTGGTCTCAATCAAATGGTCTTCTTTTAAATCCGAAAAAATCAAAGTGCATAGTAATATCAAGGAAAAGTCTTTATCTCGAATATTTTCCTTCGATTGTTTTAAGCAATGGTTCGATTGATTATGTGGAAAATGCAAAAAATCTCGGGGTTACTTTCAATCGCAATTTGACTTGGGATAACCATATCAATGCACTTGTGGGCAAGGTATTTGGTGTAGGTACTACGTACCCTATGGGTAACTCAGTCTTTTACACCTGTTAAAACACGCTTATTACTTGTAAAGACCTTAATAATACCAATCTTAATCTACGGTTGTGAAATTTATTGTAACTGCAATTATGTTAGCAAACGAAAGCTCAACGTCGCGTTTAATAGTGCAGTACGTTACGTCTATGGCCTACGAAGATACGACAGATTGTCTGGCTTCTCTAGTAGGGTGCTGGGTATGCCTTTTGAAAATTATCTGAAGTTTCGTACTTTAATTTTGTTCTCTGATATATTAATTACACACCAACCACAATATTGTTTTGATAGAATTAGAACTGCAACCTCGCATCGATCTCATCAACTGATTCATCCCCGATGTTCATTCTTAACATCTGAGCGTCAATTTTTTGTAAACTCTGTCCGTCTTTGGAACTCTTTACCAAGTTCTATTAAAGAAATACAAAACACAGCAAGATTTAAAAAGGATCTAAAGGAATATTATTCAGGAAATTTGTGAATTTAATAATCTAAACTGAATTTTAAGATTTAATTGTTTTCTCTTCTTTTTTTTTTAATTGATTTAATAATAAGTATTAATTTATTGTTATTTTTTCTTTTGCTCTCTTTATAAAATTAGCTTGTAACTAAATTATAAGATATTGTATCTTACTGTTATTAAGCATTCACGAAATAAAATAAATAAAATAAATATTGCTAAGGAAACGGGTATCAAGGGTGAACTGATTGAGGGAAGAAATTCAACTGGCTTCTTCGAGAAAGCATTGCTTGAGCATTGCCTGTGAAGGAATCGATAAAACGAGGAACTAGCTGAAAAATTCCGACGGTGTTAAAGAGATGGCAATTATTCCATGATATTTCTGTTTTTAACAGTTTTAACGCTTTTAACGTTCTGGATGCTATTAAATAAATGAAGAGAAGTCTAGGCTGCATCGCCCCAAAGATGTGAGTTATACTCCAATTTTGGACGTATAAACGCCTTATAAATTGTAGTTAAATCAGGGGGCGTTGAAAAATTTTTTACATCGATATAGAAATCTTAAGCATTTAGCAGCTTTTTTGGCAGTCTCGAGAATGTGGTCATTCCAACGAAGTTACATCGACAGTTAAAATCAATTGGTGTAATCGGAATAAAAACAGAACGCACGACAATAACACAAACCAGCTCTTGTCATTTAAGGCTGTCAAGCGGTTAAGCATTGAATTTTTAAACAAATTAGTTTACCAATGCAATGACAAAGATTTTTGTATGTTTTTGGAATGCAATATTGTTTGGACTTCTAAAAAGTACGTTTTCGAAAAAAATAAATCATTTTACAGGAGCTACCTGTTCCAGATGAGCTAAAATAAAAATTTGTTCGATACGAATTGGAAGTTCAGTACATCTGACGCATAGACCTATAGACTGACAGACAGCGTGACAAAAGCTACTCTTTTGAACTGAGACAGAAATCATTGTATTGTCAAATTTAATTTAAACCTGGATTTTTATGACAAAAACGAATATTTGGTCTAGAGAGCAAAAAATAGAAATGCTTAAGTGTATTTTGATTGCCTTTTCTTTTTGACATATCATACATTTACTTTCAGTTTATTTTTGACATAAGTTTTATTATGCTTCGGACTACTAGAGTTCTACTTTTTGGCCGATGGGATTAACAATAGTTGACAGTGATCCATTAATATGGTCGCCGAACGATGTGACGTTTGAGTATTTTTGGTGTAAAAGTCTCAAATCGGTTTTATGTAAATATTTGATAAATGTCAAAAGAAACTCATACGAGATTGATAACGTATTTATTTTTATTTCATATTCATATTCTCAAACATTTTTCAAAATATTTGTGAATGTATGTACATACATATGTATATGTACATATTTCTAAGCAAGATAGAGGGTCACAAAATTCAATTTTCGGGTGCAAAACTTTTAAATTCATCGAGTTTAATAATTTTTCTTTGTGACTGTATGTGTACTTGCACAACAGACTGTTTTATACTCTTATACGAACCAGCTTAAGTCAATAGAAACCGAAATAGCTTGTTTTTTTCTGAACGTATGATTCTCCCGCTATTTTTTTATATTATAAATTTATCCCGTATTATGTAATTCTTTAAATATACATCTCGATAGCTTTTAGGGCTTCTGTCAAGTTAAAAAGATCGACCTTTTTATTGCAAATACCTGCTTGCTATACAACTAGAGAAATGGTTTTAAGGCCAGTCAAAGTAAAATGTATAAAGTTAATACCTGAATTATAAGTTAAATCAATTTTTTTTTTTTTTTTTTGAAAAAGGTTCCTTAACTCTTTTCGCCACTAATTCACCCCAAGTTTTAACGTTTGATTATCAATTTTTAGGCCAGAGAAACGTTTGAAAATAAAATATATTGATATCTTAAATATTATTCAAATTAAAAATGAAAAATTCCTTAAAAATAGTAATTTTACTCTTTTCCTCACTGTTTCACACCAATTGTTAAGGTTTTTTAATTAATTTTCAGGCAAGAGAAACGTATAAGATATATTAGAATCTTCTTTATTATTCGAACTAAAAAATGAAAAGTTCTTTAAAAATGGTTAGTTTAGTCTTTTCCCCACTGTTTCGTTCTAAGAAAAAAGGACATTCAACGGAAAATTTGAAAGCACCTTGTATTTTTTTTTTCACTTCAACAATTGTATAGCCTTGTAAATTTCCTTTAAACAGAAAAAGAGTTTTCACCACATCTTTGTTCGTAATAGTTAAAGTGTTGGCGACTAAAACAATGTGCTAAGGCAATTAAAGAAATGAATACATTAATTTTCAAAATGTCAAACTTCCTTTTGACAGTTAAATGTTTATCTAATTATTAAATTGGAAAATAGTTATGTACTTTTCCATTGATCGTCCAGGAGTTTTTTAGTTTCGATTTTAAAATAAATAAAATGCACGACTGGGTCGCTCGAACTTGCTCCTATGTAATAGACTAGGAATTTTAAAAACGAATGTTATTAGAGAAAAGCTGTTCATAAGCATAAAATGAATTTTTAAATTCTTTTAATAGTAAGAGACAAAAACAGAATGCTATCCAAATATGAATTTATGCAAGAACAAAAATTATAAGTCGTTGTAGTGGTTTCTTTAAAAAAAAGGTTTTATATACAAACTTTTTAAAAGCTTTTTAAGAAAAAAATTCGGTACGGCAATTTAAAGTTTTTATTATTGTTCGAATAAAAATTAAATTTGCAAAAAGAATATTGACCCCTTTCGGAGATATTGAGTTTTCAAAAAAAAAAAAATAATTTTTTTTTTCAAAAATTCAAAAAATATTTAATTTAAAGTTTTGAAATGCAATGTGTTCTAGACTTTTTAGAAGATTCTCTATAAAATTTTTTATTAAGATCCGTTATGTGGATAATGAGAAATTCAAAATTCGAAAAAATGGTTCTATGGTAGGTACAAGCTGTAATATCTTAATTTCAAATTTTTTTTTATTAAATTAAAGATCGTAAAAATTAATTGAAAGAAAAAAAATTTTATCAAGATTCTAGGCGCCGTTTTCGAGAAAAATACGATTTTTGAAAACCATTTTCCAATACCTAGCTTTAATTAAATGAAATTTTTTTTATATTTTATATTTTTTATAATGTTTATAAAATTTCGAAAAAATCGTATGGCAGGTACCGTTATTTTCGGTCTTAAAAAATCAAATCAAAAAACATCCTGGGGTAAAAAATTAAAACCCATATCTACCAAGTTTGAAGAAAATCGGCCGAGTCGTTTAGCTGTAACCGAACAGACAGACAGACAGAATTGCGAGACCCACTTTTTTCGTCTTCGCTATCATCGTAATGTCAACTTTGATCAAAATCTCGAGTTCGATTTTTTTTACGAATGCATAACTTGCCTGATAGTACCTATAAGTCGCAAGTAAAAACATATGACCTATACAACAAAAATTCACAATTCAACTCTTCTTTTTTTTAACTGCAAGCACATTCCGAAAAAAAGTGTTTTCTTGTTTAAACTAATACATAGACACATACATACATACGAATAGATGAAGAAGTTTTTTTTAACAAAAATTCCAATACTATATGTACATACAAATATATGTACTTCCATGAATACTCGTATCTTTCCGATGAAAAAAAAAATATTACATAAAAAGACGCAGTTCACGCAGTTTTTTTAACTATAGCTTTAAAAAAATGCTTAAAATCAAACAAGTCTATTTTAAACATGACTTTAGATACAAAATCTTTCAATTAGATTGTGTAACAAATATCGTAAGTTATAACTTACTATTCCAAATGCCAAAAATAAGAATTCGCTATGATTCAGTTATATTTGATTCGGCAACAAATCATCGTTAAGAGTTTCGTTAAATATTAAAAAAAAAAATAATAATATACCTTTGGACGCTTCGGTTCAATGGCTTGCGGTGCATTATAGTATCCAATTTCAGTAGTTCTCACACTCTTTCCCGACGAATGCAACAAATTTTGAGCCTGTTCCTTTTCTTCGGCTCGACTTAATGTCGTTACCTTTCTGACAATATGCGTTGTAATTCGTCGATGTCCATCGGGAGCACTCTGTGACAATTTCGTTCGTTCCATACTTGATCCAAGGATTTCCGTTGACATTCGTTTATTTTTAGTAATCGAATGAAAAGAATTAACATCACTCCCAACCTTCGGTATATCACCAGGAAAACAATCAGCTCCATTATTAAAATTCTTCGTCAGAACTAGCGTTCGATCGATTGATGAACTTGACGAAGGAGGTGGATATCTCGTTGATTCATTTCCATTTCCAGCACCAACATCAGGATAATCTCGTATGACAGCTTCAATTGTCTTCTCGTGTTTGACTTCGTGTTTGAAACGAATATTTCTTTCGTCTATGTTCGTTGTGATGGCAGGTCCTTTGCGAAGACTGGACTTTCTTCCCCCAGCACTCGAACTTCGTTGATCGGAATTTTCTTGAGTCGCCCTCATAAAAACCCGACCACCCCCGGGGCGAAATTCATCATCGATTTTGTACATAGTTTTGATTTAAGACAAAAAAAAATAGAATTTACATAAAAGGAGAACGTTTAGCGAACCTTATTTGTGTGATAATGTGCACCAAACTGTTGTCGAAGATTCTCTATTTTATTTTTAATAAATCCACCGAACCGCGCCGCACGTTGCTAGCGTCTTGCGTGCCAGTTCCGTAAAACTCTTGTCTAATTTTTCTATATATCTATACCGTGGTGGATGCCAATTATGGTTCGGTTTGATGTCGCTTCATGAATAAAAAGAAACAAATTAATGAGTCTCTCTGTTTCTAGTGTTTGAACCGAAATGAACTCCGTCCGACCGGATATGTCTAAACTTCTTAGCTGGGCTTATTTAGATTTAGACTGATGAGATATATAATTTAAGATTTTTGTGTGTTCTATAAAGTCTAATTCACCAACCAAACCCGCAGGAAAAAATTAAAACAAGAAAACTAATCAATAAATGATCTATGTTCGAAAGAATTTCATTTTAATGAGAACCCATTCGAAGTCGAATTATAAATGTACCTTCGAATTCGCAATATCAAATGATTTTGTTTTTATTTTCGTTTTATCAATTTCTTGACCTTAAGATAAGGATGACCACTTTTATACACGCACAACAACAGGTGAATGTATTTTTTATTTTTTTTTTTTGTTTTAATTATCAATCACACGAATATGTTCGAAACGAATACTCGTAGTTCAGATATATAAGGAAAAAAAAACGCCATAACTCTCCTCTATGGAGAAAAAAAGTTTTCAAACGAATTTTCCAACCATTAATCAAGTGTTTTCAAGCGTAAACTTCGAAACAACGGCAAAAACTTATGCCATCCACATCTGTATACAATATTATGTCAGGTCCGGGCGGGGTACCTTAAAGCACTTTCGAACAACTGAATCAGTCAGTGACAGTGCAGAACCAATAGGAGTGTGAGTTATCTTTTCCACCTGTCATTTCCTTCGACCGATTTCTATCTGTCACCTCGGAAAAGGCAACAATTTTTTTGCCTTCTAGAGAACCGATTAGATTTTCTAGATACAATCGGAAAATAATCGCCAATAAGCGAATTCGAAAATTAGAATTAATAAAAACAAAACAAAAACGACACCCAGATTAACTAGGAGAAACGGAACGTATTCTCGGCGTCTCACCAACGACGACTAACATATGATTGGAACGTTGAATTCGCTTAAAGTCTACCAGGTGTGTCGTTCTCGTTGTTGTTGTGTTGAGTTCATTCATTCGTTGGTGGAGTATAGACAACAAAACTTAAACAAAAAAAAATAGTGTGGTGGCGGTAACAAAAATTACCATCAACATCAATTCCAGCCGGCATGACTCTCTTGGGATAGTAAAAATTAAAAGAGTTATAAATTCCATTGCGCATGGGTTTTTCACTTAACTATAACAATAATGTAGTTCCAGTTTAAAAAAAAAAAAACGCAAGAGAGAATGCCCTTAATTATATTTTAAATCTAATCGTATCGGTCAGGTGAATTTAGCTATGCTACTACCTACAACTGTCATTATTTAAAATGAGCCACCTTTGCACACAACACAACCAGAACCAACCTATGATGTGGGCTTTTGGCATTTTCTTTGAACCACTCACCACCAACTCAGTTTTCATATGATGTATTCTGAGGCGGATTTAGAAGATTTGAGGCCTTAATGTTATTGCGGGGTTTTATGTATTTTTTTTTTTTCATAATTTTAATAGGATTTTTGTTAGTTGATAGTGTTTTTGTTCGTCTATACATTTTGACAGGAAGTCAAAAATGAAAGGATCTGGCCAAAGAACTTAGTGTTATTATATATTTTTTGTCAAAGTAGATAGAAATGTGAAGTTTTATGTGTAGATCAAGATTTTTACATTTCATTGCACAATTCTAGGTGACTTATTAGTCAGAAACTAGGAGTAAGTGACTAAACTACTGTTACAATTGTCTATTGTCAATTGATGATTTCCGTGAAAGACGACTAATAGCCATTACACACCGAGCCGAAAATACGCCTTTCGCCAAAAAAATCGGTTTTCGTCAAAAACCTGCATCGAAAACACAAGTTTTCCCATACATTTTTGTGAACTACAAGTTTTCGTTTTTGACAAGTTTTTGATAAAACCTCTCGAAAACCAGTTGAAATTCAGAGATGATGTAAACAAACACACCTAATGAAAAATTCAAAGCTCAATTGAAATGAAATGAAAACATTCAAATACCAATCAGACATAAAAAAAAACAAACATCTGACAGCTACTGAGAAGAAAAATGTACAGTTTTAATTGACAGTAAGTGTCAAAATAGTTTAAATGACAAGCGAAAACTTGTAAATATTCGATGTGAACACTTTTTGAGGTTTCGAAAGCTTTTAGCCGAAAACCGGGTTTTCGGTTCGGTGTGGAAAGGCTATAAGAGACGTCAAATGTAATTTGAGCGATATAATAGGTTCGTTTGATGTCCACTGTCCTAATACGATTTGGAGAATGTCATTCAATTGTCAATTGATAAATTAAAAAAAAAATTATGTTAAAACTGAATTGATAAATGTTTCGATCATTAAAAATGGTGCAGACTGTTATAAATTAAAAGAAAATTGATAATTATCAATAAATAGTTGATTTGTTTTTTAATTGAATTGAATTTTGAAATAATAAATTTTAATCAATTGATAATTGGCAAACATTTTTCGTGATATTTTTTTATATTTGGATGCACTCAAGGGGTTATGACTACCCTTACCATGTTATTATTTAATACAGTGTGAGCGTTTAGGAAAAGTGGAAAGGATTTATTAGGCAATATGGATGCATTCCAGCTGACTATTTCATTTGACCATTATTGATAAAAAAAAAAGCGATACAATAATGAAACACAGGAAACATTTCGACCGTGTTCAAGAGAGACAAAATTTTCCGTAATTGACCAATCTCCTAAACATAAGGTTTTTGGCTCTGTTCTGCATTCTAGCCAACAGTTTTAAATGAGAGTTATATGAGAGTTATACTCAAGTTTTGGACGGATATAAGTCTTAAAGATGGTAGCCAGATTACAAAAAAAAAGTCTTCCATCTTTTAAAAAAACCTAAGCATTTCGGTTGAGACCGGGATAGGTTTAGAGACTTGTTGAAAGAGGCTAGGACCGGAACCCGGTTGTCGAGCCGATGATGATGATGAAGCATTTCGGTGCGTTTTTGGCTACCTAAAATATATGATGGTTCCATAAGAGATGCTCATTTTATTAAAAAGCTATTCAGTTTCTTTGATGCAAGTACCAATAATGGATATTGGCAAGTGTAGTATATTTCGCTTTGGACTTCCTCATCACTACTTGGTGAGAATACTTACAAATTTCCTAACTCATAGACTTTTATAATGTAAATGTAGCGAAACACGTATCATCAACAAAGGGAATCAACGCTGAAGTCCCTCAAGGTTGAAAACTTAGACCGCTGTTGCTTAACATTTATATTGCTGATCAGCCAGCCAACATGCCAGGTACAAAGACGAAGACCACCACGTTTTCACCAGAGATTGCTGCCAAGAGAGTGCAACAACACATCAAATGGACACTGAAGATAAACAGCGAAAGGATCGAACTCATCAGCTTCCGAATGCTAGCGAGTTTCATTCGAAGACGAACGTTTACAACACGCTGTGATGCGATCAAACTAAACTTTCAAGACAGCAATGAATTAACAGTCAAATTATAAACGAAGTACTTTTCCAACAAACTGAAATTCGAGAAGCATGCAGACTTGATGTGGAAAGAACCAACTATTCTCTGCACTTGGTCCGTAAGATAGTCAGGAGGCGAAATAAACTGAGTAAGAAGACCAAGCTGCTTGTGTACAAACAACTTATCCGACGCTTTTCCCATGTGGTTTACTATATCACCTACAGCAATGAAGAAAATGAAACTTTTTGAAAAAAAGATTCTCCGCATTTGCACTGGACTACTTCATTACCCCTGATGAAGAAAAATATACCAACTAAAAAAGCTGTACGTGGAAGCAAAATTAATACCACTGGACCAGTATTTGCTGCAAGGAATCTGGAAGATCATCCCAACTCTGAAGGGCAACAACTATTCCAGCATGAATTAGAGCCTAGTGACAGGTATCTATAAACTTCAGCCATCATTGACGATCAATTTGAAGAAATCACCCATCAGAACAAACAAGAATCAAGAAAAACAAACAGTACTACAGGGGATAAATAGTACATTTATCAAAGATTTTAACATTGCCAAAAGAAGAACGTTGGGACTCTATTGTTCAGCCAATATGATTTAATTTAGTATTTAGTTAGTTTCAAAAATCTGTCAAAGTTAATGTAAAAAAAATTTAAATAGTAGAAATTAGAAGATTTGAGAACTAGTCGAACTGAATTTTAAAATGGATATCTGTCAAAATGACATCTTCATTTGACAGTTTCGTCAATTAATGTGCTGATCATGCCAAAATAATTAAGCTGGAACAAACTTTCTCAAAACAAAAATTCTTCAAACTAAATATAGTAATCACCTTTTGATCTATGTATTTCAATTTTAATGATTTCGAATCTGTGGTGGGAAAAATTAATTGAACATTTGGCGCCCTAAGAAGTTGTCTTCTTTATTTATTGGTAACTACAGCCGTTGTATTACAGTAGGCATGCATAGGCAGCGGCAGGTGGTGGGAGTATTAAAGAAAAAAAAAACACACCAACAATGCTGTTTTGTATTGTTATGGTATCAGATGTCTAAAAAAAGAGTTATTACGCTACACTGACGTTACACTGGCGACACAGCACTGAGCTGACAAGTAAAGCAGATTAGTGCTGTCGCTCTAACAAGAATTGTCAATGTTTGTGTGTTAACCTTAATAAAAATATGATGATGATGACGATACGACGACGAACGGACACATCGAAACTAAGCTTTTGTTAATATTTTAAATCATTTTGTTGTATTTGTTTGTTTTCAACTTAATTATTGCATATTTAATAAACAGCGCTGTGGTTTAAGTATCTAGATAAAGAAAAAAAAAAAGATTGTTTTTAAAGCGCGGATTTAACGACGACAACGGCAAAACGAGGATTGTTGATGTTGGTTACTGGGGAACAAGTTTTGCTTTTTTTTTTTTTTTGGTTTGGCTGTTTTGGTAGCCATATTGTGTGAAGTCTTTTGTTTATGCGTCTGATGTCATACCGCCGCGCAAGATGTTGAGTTGACCATCTGCTTACATGGTGAGTATTTCATGGTGGTGCCTGTAGTAAATTGCCTGCCAAGGAGACCTATAGTCAACGAAGTATCGTTGTAAATTATTCGTTACATTTAAAGTTTTTTAATAACAAATGATGTTTATTTTCGTTGGTTATAATATTCACTGCCTTCGGATATAGGGTTTTGAAGAACCACATTAGCTTCAGCGTACATAAACTCTTGAATGTGTTCTCTAAGCCAATATATGTATATAATATAATCCAACAAGAGTGTAGATGTTTTCAATGTTCACTTGAATTATACCTGCTTAATTTTGATTGAGAGATTTTGATGCTCGTACTTGTGATAGAGCAATGTCTAGTTTTGGTATCTCTGTCAAACTTGTCCGTTTGTGCAAATGGAGGACGCACGTTTCTCCAACAAGGTCGGAAAAGATCTCACCGATGCATTTGATGTCAAAAACAGGTTTAGGACAAGGCGATGCTGTGTCGTGCGACTTCTTCAACATAGTTCTTAAAAGAATAGTACAAAACTGCACTAGAAGCACAATCTTTTAAAAGTCCGTCCAATTACTACATCTAATGTTTCGATAGGAAAATTCTCCGTGTTATCTTTGGTCCCGTCTGCATAGACGGGGAGTAGAGAAGATATGACCATGAACTGTACGGGCTATACAGCGAAAACGACCTAGTCAAACGTGTTGAAGTCCAACGACTCAGACAGCTAAATGCTTCGGCCTGCAAAGTCGTGGAATCCAACCCCGTGAGACGGCACGGTAGAGGAAGACCGCGACTCAGGTGGCGCACACAGCTAGCTGGAGAAGTTGAGAGCCTGGTCCACCGTGGACTGTAGCGCCACCTAAAGTAAGTAAGTAACTAGCTTTCGGATTATGTTGCCTATTAAAGATTTTAGGCACAATTTAAGGGAAAGGTTGACTACGGAAAACCTGTGGGAGCTTCAAATAGTAACATGTTTATGTAGGCATTCCAATAAGACTGAGAGGCAAACGTCCTATCTTCCTTGTAGTGGCAGTTTTTGTTTTACCGAGATTAATAAGAATGCAAATGTACTTCCTAGACTATACACGCATTTGAGTGCCATTTCATAAATGTTCCCACGAAATAAACTTACATTTTCTTATGGTACAACTTCTTTTTCTGAATTAATTTATTTGCTTTTTAAAGAATGTTCTTTGTAATTTTGTTGAGGTGAGTAAGACTACTACATCACCGACAAAAAAAAAACTACAAAATAAAGTTGTAAATTATTACCGATTAGATACAAGGAAATGGTTAATGTTCTTTAACAGTTAAAACCTGATTGTCATGTCTGAAAGAATAAACAAACTGAAATCTTCAACAAGTGTCAAAAATTTAATACGTTGACATTTTCATTTATACATTTAAAAGTTTTAAAATATTTGCATGGATACCAAATTAATATACCTTTGATACAGGAAAGAAACTAGATGAAACAACAAAAATGGATTTTTTTTCTAAAATATTGCTTCTCAATGGTGTTAAACTTTCAAACCAGAGGATGATTTATGGTGAATACCCTAAGTTTATACAATACAGGTTACTAAAAATTAATGACGCGTGGTCCTAACTTTCGTTTCGCAAAGAATGAAACACACCTTGAGTAAGATATCTACAGTATCAAATCTATTTCATAATTTGGGTGTTTATTTGTATTTATTTACCTAACTAGATCTTAATACACTAATCAAGAAACTAACTCTGTTTTTTTTTAATTTCTCCTAGCCCCACATATTTAAAACGAAAATTTGTGGGGCGCATCCAACAGATAATAATTGATGCATTAATTTTTCACCTGTATATACATACATTTTGGGATTGGTAAAACTTTCAAAATAATTCTTCAGCATAAAATTGGTCCTTCGAGCCGGATTTAGAATTTTATTGAATCAAAATTTTTAATGGTTAGTGCGTTGGAATGTCATGCAGAAGGTCGATTCTCAGCCGCTGCAAACAAGTTTTTTTCGGGGGTGTACTGCTTCTTGCGAGGAATTGACAAATCCTCTAAGAGTATCTCTTTTTCTTGTCATAAAAAGTGCTGCGTTCGGAAATCTGCAGATAATTGTAGGTCCCCTCCATTTCTGGTAACACGTGAGAGTTGTAAGTCACTAGGTTAAGGCTCTCTACGAGTCGTTATGGCCTCCTAATTGTTTTTTTTTTTTTTTTTTTTTTTTTTTTTTTCAAATTGAGCCATAATTTGAAATCTTCTAAACTACTTAACAAATTGCACAGCTTTTTTGTGCGATTTTTGTTGTCTGATTTATTGCGATTTTATATCAAAACAAATCAGTGGTTAATTTGCATCTCACATTACGTTAGTTTATTCGGCTTTTTGGTATAGATTCTTCTCGAATGAATACTCTGAAATTAACGATTGGGAATGCAGAAGTTCGTTTAACTCGTGTGGCGAATTTCGTAGAAGCCATTGAGCTTTGAAAATGTGGAATCCACGTGGTTAGAATTGTCTTCTTTGTACGTCGAACTTTTTCCATTCCTAGAGGAAGATGATGATAATAGCGAGTTTGAGAATGAGTTTAGTGAGTATGAAAATAAATATTTCATCGCTTATTACGAAAGATCGCTGACCCGATTGGGACAAAAAAAAAAACGTCGAAATTCGCTATTTGAGCAACAAACTTCTTTTCTTGAAAAAATGTATTTGTCAAGAGACTCCTCTTCTTCAAATGTTCTATCCAGCTCGAAGGACCAAAACAATTTCATGATGGAGAATTAACTTGAAAGTTTTACCAAAATTAGGCATGATGACAGGTTCGATCCCTGCCGTCGTCTATGTCGCTTTAATTCCATTAAAAAAACCTTCTAAAAATTGTCATCAATGGGTTGCTGGTTTACTCATTCATGTTGTTCAGGCATAACACTAACAACATGTAATTGAGTTAAACTAGTATGCCCAACAAGGATGAACACGAATAAAATAATGTGAATTATAAGCGACATAGAAATAAGACACGGCATTTCTCCGCTTTAGCTCAGCCGCCATCCCTGGAGATAAAAATATCTGAGACAACCACCAACAGTCTCAGAACATCGTGCCACACATCTTTCCTATCCTTCTTTCTCTTCATTAACTTCACGCCCGCGCTGTGTTGAAACATTTAAAGGGTAATCATAATCCCTTGAGCGCGGGTAGATTATAAAAAAAAAAAAAAAAAAAAAAAAAAAAAAAAAAAAATTAGTTGTATGTTTTTAAATTGAATAATCCAAAACACACCATACAAATTTTATTGCACTACAAATTATGAATTCTTGTGTGAGTTTCCTCAACGACAATTGAACTTATTCATGTTTAAATACAAATTTTAATTTTATGTGGTTTAAATTTACAATCCATAAGCGCATCATTCATACATGCTTTATTTATCGCAGTCCAAGTTTGGATAGAAACTCAACTTCTAATGAAATCGATGCACTATCTGACTCTATCCAAAGAATTGTTTCTCATTTTCCGCACAGTGAAATCGTTATTACAGGCGATTTCAATGTACACAATTCTTCGTGGCTGCGCTATTCTGGTCAGACAACACCCGAAGGAAGGTATGTCGAGATATTTTCTGAGTTAAACAGCTTAACTCAACTCGTTCACGAGCCTACTCGAATTCCTGACGTTGCAGGTCAATCCGCTAATACACTAGACTTGTTTCTTACCTCTGACCCTGACAAATACACAATAAATGGTTTATCACCTCTAGGCACATCCATTGTATCATATCTGCGAATTTCTCATGCCAACAAAACCCAGTTAGAGAAATAATTCCTAAGAGAACCGTTTGGCAATACGAAAAAGCCAACTGGGACGGTCTCAACGATTTCTTCAGGAATTTTAACTGGTCACTATGCTTCCTCTAAAGTGCAGATATGTTACAAATTGTATTCTTTTCGGAATGAGAAAGCTTATCCCGAATAGGGAAATCTATCAAACCGAAAGAGAACTCATGGCTTGATTCGAGCTGTAAAGAGGTTATTAGGGTTAGAGAAGTAAGTTTCCGATATTATAAAGCCAACCCTTCTGAGGAAAATCGGAAAAAGTTTAAGCAAGCTAGAAAGACCTGTAATTATCATATTCAAAGAACCAAATTCTTACATGATCAAAAATTACGTCAAAAAATACTACAATGTCCCAAAGGTAGTAAAAATTGTTGGTCATTTGTAAAAAATGTACGAAATACTACTTCGTCTTCGGTTCCAACGCTCGTTTTCAATGACACTCCTTATGTCAGCTCTCAAGAAAAAGCCTATTTGCTTGCAGCACAATTTGCTGTCAATTCGACGCTACCAGAGAGTGCCATGATTCCTCCTGTAATTGAGAGCGTTAATGATTCTATGGGACAAATCCTCTTTGGCACTCGTTCAGTTGCAAGAGTACTGAAAGATCTCGATATACATAAATCCGCTGGCCCGGATAGTATCCCTGCTATTGTTCTGAAGAGGTGTTCTTCAACGCTGGCAAAACCATTGCGTAAGCTTTTCTATCTGTCCTACTCTACTGGTCTCTTTCCGAGTGGATGGAAAACAGCATTTGTCCAGCCTGTCCCTAAAAAAGGCGAATCTTCTTCCCCCTCCAACTTTCGTCCAATTGCACTTGCATCTCTTCTTTCTAAGGTCATGGAAACGCTGATAAACTATCAGCTCAAGAAATATATTGAAGAAGGAAAGCTTCTTAATGACCGGCAGTATGGCTTTCGTAGCAATAGGTCCACTGGTGATTTGATGGTATATCTCACCGAACAGTGGCACAAATCTTTACATCGTTTTGGAGAAAGTAAGATTATTGCACTGGATATTTCAAAAGCATTTGATAAAGTTTGGCATCAAGCTCTTTAATTGAAAATGCGTGCATTTGGTATTGATGAATCTCTTCTTCAATGGATTAGACACTACCTTTCAAACCGCTCAATACAAGTTGTATTGGACGGTTTTAAATCTGTAGTCCATAAAATAAATGCTGGTGTGCCGTTTTGTCTCCGACTCTCTTTCTGATATTCATCAACGATCTTTTGTCTGAAACCTCTAATCCATTAAATTGTTTTGCTGGTGACAGTACCCTCAGCTTCTCATATTGGTTTCCAGATACATGTCCTTATTTTTCGGATGTGAATCTAGAAGGGCAGCGTATGATAAGCTCATTAAGTTCTGATCTTGATAGCATTATCAAATGGGGAATGGAAAACCGTGTAGAATTTAATGCTTCAAAGACTCAATGCTGTCTCCTGTCGTTAAAGCAGAACCCACCCCCTATGCCGCTATCCATGAGTGGCACTTGCATTGAGGAAACCAAACAGCTGTTAGTTCTCGGTATGTGTATCACAGACCACCTAAGTGCTTAGGTTTCCTTCGACGTTGCAAGAAATTTTTTACCCCTTCTGATCTGGCTGTCATCTATAAGGCCTATATTCGTCCAAAGCTCGATTATAATTCCCATATTTGGGCAGGTGCTTCAATAACTCACTTGAGTCTCTTGGATAGAATTCAAAAAAGAGCTTTAAAAATAATAGGTGATACAAATATAACAGAAACTCTCGAGCACCGTCGCAATGTTTCTTGTCTTTCACTATTTTACCGTTATTTTTATAAACACTGTTCTAGTGAAATAGCCAGCTGCATTCCACCCCTTAAACTATTTAACCGTAATACACGCGCTTCAAGGAATGCCCATCAGTTTACCCTTGAACCCAATTTCGGACGTACAGTTAAATTCAGAGATTCTTTCTTCAGCCGCACCACACGAATGTGGAATGCTTTACCCGACTCTATGTTTCCCTCCCATTGTAATATTCAGACATTCAAAACCAATGTGCATCGGTATCTCCTCTTAAATCCTCTCCCAATTTCCTAAAACGCTCGCACTGTGCTAAAAACATTTTAAGGGTAGTCATAATCCCTTTAGTGCGCGTAAATTATTATAAAAAAAAAATTACAATTTGTATCTATTGCATACGCGCCTTGTTTTTGTTTTATGGAAAATTAAATTTTTATTTAAAAATAAAAATATTTTTTTAATCACAAACTTCATTCATCAAAGATTGCGCAAGCCAATCCAAAATTACAAGTTATTTCAGAAAAGTCTCGGCGGATCCTCGTTAATCTATTATTCCTTCAAAATTTCCGGATATATAAATAAGTTTAATCTCTAGTCGATGAATAAGATAAATAATTAGAACTTATTTGCACATAGATTTAAATTTGAATTTAAAATATATAAAGGTCGGTTAGCTTATTGATGACAAAATAAATCTGTCTTATCTTTATTTAATCTTATTTTAATTTATTTCATGGTTTCTTTCTCCAACCTTTAGATGACAAATCAAATAATTAAATAAAATTAATAACAAATATATGTATATACATAATCTTTTTATGTCTGATAAAAAGTTTGAATACTTATGGGTTAAAAAATGTTACTCTCACGTTTGTTTTATTGACTGATTGGCATAAACAATCGGTGAGTTTTATAAACTTTAAATGTTAATACAATTATTAAACGATAACGTCACTTTATTAAGCAACTACATACTGTTAAAGCCCAAAATGCTTTAACAGTAGTTGCTTAATAAAGTATACCGCAACACTCCAGTAACTCTGGCATATAAAATGGTGGAATGTCCGGGTAATAGGGACAAAACTAAAGGAACTGGCGAGAAACAATTCTTGAAAGATATACATAAAATAAAAAAATTTCATTTTGAAATATTCGGTGTAAAAGTGTAAAATTATAAAAAGTTTTTACTTACAAATATATTTTAACTAAAGTTGAGAAACATGGTCGACTAAGCTCTAAATTTCTTTAAACTTTTTCAAATCTACTCATGTCTTTCAAAATAAAATACTTGATTTAAACTAAATTTGCTCGAGGTTACGTTGAACACATTTGTGGAAACAAATCAAACACACCTAAAAAAGAACGAAAATGTCATAAGCTGACATATCGTCGTCGTTCAACAGACATTTTTTTAAATTTTAAAACATTTACTACATTTCAGTACTGTTTGATTTAGGGCCATTTGCTGATACGAAACTTAAATATTTATGTTCAACTTAAGCGCTTATGTTCTACTTTTTCCTCTACGTAAACTGTCACATAAGAGTTTATGTGGAACATAAGTACTTATGTTCCGTATCAGCAAATGGGCCTTAGTCAGTGTTTCATTCAAAATTAGAACAGCTTAAGACTGACTAAACCTCTTAGTGAATTTAATATTTGATTAAATATGGTGGAGGTATAAGAAATCTTAAGATGAAAAAACTTTTTCTGATAATTGGAATTGATTCAATTTCGGAAGTGCTCCGAATATGACACATAATTTGATGTGTCAGATTCAAGAAACAACTTTAAACACAATCTGACAGCCGTTCTTATGATGAACAGAGATAAATGATTCTCATAAGATATACTCAAGACAAGATGGTGGCTTGTTTATTAAAAAGAAAAAATGTAAAATTTACTTAAACAAATATTTTGAGGTATTTTTTTTAGAATTAAGCGTTTCATCGAATTTGATTTAATTGTGGTAAGAATTGTAAAAATATAAAAACGAATAAAAACAATCAAATGAAATGAAATAATTTGATTTCTCTCGCGAACAGAATCAGATGACTGACGTTATACAGCATATCTTGTATCCGCTTACTATGGCAGATTCCCGTAAGTAAAAAGGTAGAAATGGCGAACACTGGTAGTCTATATAGACTATGGTCCAATTAGCGCTGAAGTGGGCCATTTTGATACCATAACTCATGTTAATCTGTGGATGGAATTGATATGGGGAATTGTGGACATGCTCACGGAATAATCTAGTTTGGATTGAGTTGAAAAAGAAGATAGGATCTGGTAGATTTTGATGTCCCTATTGTGTGTTTGCTTTTGCCTACAAATCCGGAATTTGGATCACTCGCTCAATCGGACCATCACACTCATCCGTCACTGTCTACACTGTGCCAAGTTAGACAGCTTGTTGACTGGAGCTGAAATAGTATAGCCAATCCGGTTGAGTGATCATCCGGCCCCCTGCACCGTAAAACTTCGTCAAAGTTCTCAGTCCGCTATCTAATCCGGGATCTGAGGAAGCAAAGTAACCAAAGTTTGTCCTAGAGCCATTTTTTCCGCTGGTCTCGACAGCTATGACACTTTGTGTTGTAATGAACCACATACTTTCCTATTGGCCAGTGTCCGCTACAGTTAGCTACGATCTTGTCTATGTCTTACCTGGTTCTGCATATCAGATCAATCATTTGGGATTTTTTATAGGTGGGCTACATCTTTCTAGATATGATGCAGTTAATTAAACCTCTCTCCACCTACGGTTTGATTCGTTAATACAAATTGAGAGAATTTTGCAGTTCATAACTCCGAGCGGAATATTGACCACTTCTGCAAGTGAGTTATGAAGGGCTGATCCTTGCCTGGGCAGCTCGTCTACCCGTTCATTCCCATCAATGAAAAAACGATCCGGAACCCAGACAAGAGTGATATTGAAGGTAATATTGAGGTTAGCAGTTCGATCCGACATTGTATCCAGTAATTCAGCTTGGAAAACGCATCAAAGTCGGGTAGCCTAAAAGACCTTTAAGTGATTCTCTGTCCCAGAAATGCGTGTGGACAGAAATTTTCAATTTAGCAAGATATCATTACGGTCATCTCGTATTTTAATCTACGTAAAGTTTCTTATGCGTATCATTAACATAACGTAATACCCGGAATAATGTGAATTTGGGTTGAAGTAAGAAATACAGTTTCGGCAATCTATCTAAAAAAAATCTATCCAATTCTTCCAAATTTGACAGTTTGTTAGTTTCAATGAAAACTTTCTAATCTGGATATCATCTTATTTAGAAAACAGGAAGTATAGTGTTACTTTTCGTAATGAGCGTTCTGATCAGTTTTTGGTCAACTCAGGTGTTCCACAAGGGAGTCATCTAGGCTCATTACTATTCGTTCTATATATCAATGACTTGACATCAATTATACAAAATTCATCTGTGCTTATCTATGCCGATGATATCAAAATTTTTAAAAGAATAGCCTCCATCAGCGACTGTGAACAACTTCAAGAAGACATTTATAGGTTCAGGGAATGGTGCAATACTAACCGTCTTTTGTTAAATATTGACAAGTGTAAAACAATGTGTTTTACGCGCAAAAAAAATGTATTAACTTACAACTATATGTTAGATTCGTTTACATTATGTAGAGTGTCCGTTTTTTTCCGATCTAGGCATTATTCTAGATTCTAGTTTAACATTTATTGATCACATTAACTTTATTATTAAAAAAGCTAATAAAACTTTGGGATTTATAAAAAGATTCTCCCGTGACTTCGTGGATCCTTACGTTCTTAAGCTTCTCTACGTATCTTTTGTCAGACCAGTACTCGAATATGGCTGTGTAGTCTGGGCGCCATACTATTCAGTTCATATAAACAGACTTGAGGGAATCCAAAGGAGATTCTTACGATTCTGTCTTCGTTTTCTTCCTTGGTCACAAAGATCGACACTGCCCCCCTATAACAATAGACTAATCTTAATAAATCTTCCTTTACTCTCAAAGCATAGACAATATCTACAACTATGTTATATTATAAAATTAGTCAACGGATCAATAATATCTCCATCAGCTCTGTGCCGCTTGAATTTTAGTTTTAGTCAAGCTAGCTTGAGAAATCAACGGTCTCTATATCCTAACTTTAGCAGAACAAACTATGGTATGAACAGTCCCTTAAATCAATTGATTTCAGTTTTCAATAAGAATAATTTTTTAATTTCTTCAGTTAATGACAATTTAAAATGTAGTAAATTTAAAGAAAACTTTTTTAATACATAATTGTAAGTAAATTCATATTTGTAATGTTATCTAGTTTTAAGTTTTGTAACGTTAGTACTTTAACGGATTAAATAAATAAATGAGTATAGGAACAGATCTAATGATTTAAAATCAGTAAGTTCTTTTTGTTTCTGTTATTTATAACTCGAGCAAATTAAAATTACTTTTGAAAATATTTTTATAAGAATCAAGCTTTCCAATGTAAACATAAATATTTTCTATAGTAGATTGTCATTTTTGAATTGATCAACTATGTACTTACAACTTTTCTATTTTCTATAGTAGATTGTCATTTTTGAATTCATCAAATATGTACATATAACTTGAGCTGTTTATAGATCTTTGACTGAATTATTGATTTCATTTCTTGTTAAAACCCACCGAAATCATTGAATGTAAACTCAGAACGATCAGGACCAAAATTTGATTTGTGTTATGCAAAATCGTAACAGTTTTGTTGACCAGTTGCACTTAAAACCTTAGCACGACACACTTTACATACATTGACGGAAGGACAGATATGATGTTCATTTTGGAGGCACTTCGCCTACTTTTTTTGACGTCTCCTATCCACGTCTCGCTCCCACTTGAGTATGACAGAAAGACTGCATACTTGATCATTTCTTTTCCATCATTTATTGAGACCGAGATGTGGATACTGAGACGTCAAAATAAATCGGCAAATGTAAAAATGTAGTCTTTGTCGATGCAAAAAAAAAAATCACCATCTTTACAGCGTTAATTCTCCCAATCTAAATATATTGCTGAGAGGTATTTTGTTTTAATATTTTAATTCAAATTATGTTCAATTTTATTCAATTTAGGTATGTTCGATTTAGTCGATTTTAGTGTGATAAAAATAAGGTAATTTTAAAAAGAGAATCTGATTGAAATAAAATGACTATATTTCTAATGTAGTTTTGTTTTAACCAATAAACAAATCAAACACAACTATTACTGTTGTCAGTGATCAAAAAAACTGAAAATCGATATTTTACACAATAATTTAAAAAAATTATAAATGTTTCGATCTTTTAAAATGATGCTTACCGTTTTGAACTGAACAAAAATTGATTATAATCAATGAATAGTTGATCAATTGAGTACCAATTTTAACTTGTTTTATCAAATATCAATTGACAATCGTTAAATACGTAAATACAATTAATTAAATAAAAAATTAATTAAATAAAAAAAGTACAAAACAAAAATCGATATAGGTAAGACAAAGTTAATTCTTCAAACTTATTAGTATAATAATAGTTTCCACCAGTAAATTCGACATTAAATCATGTAGATTACCATAAGATAAAAAAAGTCGACTCTGTTCTCAGGAAATTGAATTTTTTTTTAAATTAACGCCTTACAAAATTGACACTATATTTCGTCAGCTTGTTAAAGGAAATTAAATTTTTAGCCAAAAGACCTACACAAAAATGAAATCATAATTCATTAAACTCTTAACTAAACATTGGGAACACTAATTAACCTCCACTTGCCTTTCACAACATCTGACGTGTACTCCCCCGTTACCTGTGTTCAACACGCCCTAAAAACTACTGTTTCAAGTCTCAATTAACAACGAAAAAGCGTTTAATCTAACAACAGGTTGAACAATTTACAAAAGCCCAACAAACATTCCATTCCACGTAAATGGCGATTTCCTTGCTATTCTTTAAATGGCAGGAGTGCCAAACCGATAAATTGTGTGGTGTTATAAAAATTAATAATCACAGCCTTTAACTAAATACAACTTAATGCTTATACCTTTGTATGAAATGTTGTGTAGGTTATAGTTCTCAATGCCTTTACACCGAATTTGTGACAGATTGTGGGTAGACTTTTGCGTGCTTATTTTGTAACTATTGGTATTTTATGAGTAGGTAGGTTTTAGCTGTAGGTAATTCCTCCGCTAATTTTATTTCTTGATTTACTCAATGTATAAAATCGTATTTGAGCTCGTATAGTAAAGCTTAGATTGGAGACAAGATATTATGCAAAATGTTATTGTAGGCGTTGTAGAACTGCAAGATTGTCTTAATTAGACAAACTATTCTGGGTCAGGTTATACGTTAGCTACTTATATTACAGATATTACTTGCGACTATTGGATTTGTAAATTTATTTCGATTGAACATATGCTCGAAAAAAATTGCGTGGAAAATGGTTTTAGGCCTTCAAAACCTTCTTCATATATATATATTTTTTTAACACCGAAATAAACGTGTCCCTGAGAATCACTTATGAGATATAATGTGTTTCCTCAGCTAATTGTGCATTAATTTTTTGTGGTAATTTTATTAGATCACAATCGTGACATTCAACCATATGGTCGCGATTTTACTAGCATTACGTTATACATCTATTGTAGTCAGATTGAGAAATTTCGTTACAAAGTGAATTAATTCATAAATTTTGCATATTATTGATTCAACGAACGTGTGTCAGTCAAAATGTCACATAAATTAGAAATATTATAACTTTTGTATAGTCGACTGAGATTATTGGAGCCAAAGCCAATGCGTGTCTTGTGCAAATAGTTTTCATTACTAAAATAGAACAAGGCTGACAAATTAGCCATGTTTAATGAAAAGTATAATTTTTTTTATTGGGAACAATTTATTCGCCACCTAAAAAACAGTTAGTGAACAAAATTTCCCTTGGAAATGTTTTTCGTATTCGAAAAACTATTGTTATTCTGAATGATGCTTAAAATTTCCTTCGGAGTTTTACGCTTTAGTGAATACTTTTTTTTTAAATATTCGTAGTGCCATATTCGTTAACTGCCAAAATCCAAGTAAAGAATTTGTAACTCAAAAGTGTACACATAAAAACTTATTAAATGTCATATTACCAAAACACCGGTTTTCGCAAATATAGTTTTTCGCAACTTTAGCAGTTATAGTCGGAAATAAGGTCATGTTAATTTTGTACTGATCAACCTACAGGGAAATATTAACGTTCATTTCTTTGGATAAATGATTAACGCACTTGGTCAAAAATACAAAATACCGGTTTTTTATTATTTTACCTTAAATGGAAAAATTTTCGGAAATTAATGTACAAACAATTTGTAAATAACAATAGGTGTGTTTTATTATCTACGGATCGATATGGATCTGGGATAATTTTTAACACGTAGTGCAAACACAATTTAGGATCATGCTCTTTCTCCCTCTTTCTCTCTTAGTTTTTACTCTGGTTGGTAGATGGCTTCTTATGGTAAGGTAGTGTAAGCTTCAGTGTAACGAAAAAAGGCAAGAACCATTTAAAAATCAACAAAAATAGGAAAAGAGAGACGAGCATACAACACTACTGCCACCATTATCCATATCGTTCTATTTTCAAGGGTTGATCTATGTGGATCATTGAAGAAAAAACGGTATTTTTTTAGGATTGTGTTTTGGTAATGCAGTTTGCTAAATTTACATGTTCAAAATCATTTCATGACGAACGATACAGACATCGTTGTTTGAGAACACACTTTCTCAAAAATTTCTTCAAAATTTTCGAATGTCAGTCATGGAGTCAAGTAAAACGGTAAACATGTCACGGCTAAAAAAGTCGAGCGAACGTTAATCTGAAAATTCTGATGAAATTGTTGGAAGCAGTAAGTTAATTTTTATTCTATTTGTTCTTAATAGCTCCCTCGCTCCATCACAAAGAAGAAGCGACAGTGAACCTTAGATTTGGTATCGAGCAAGGACAAAAGTTGCTATGTTCGTTTTGAATATGAATCCAGTTTCAAAAATGGTAAAAAGTATATTATGGAGAACTGATTATGAGGAAAACTCTTCAACAGGTCCACCTAGAAAGGTTTTCAATCAGAATTTTCGCAATACATTTTTTCACCGAAACCATTTTGTTTTTTTTTTTTGTACGGAAACTTCAAATGGGTTTTCAAATGACGTTCGTCAAAAGACGATTTGACGATTGCAACTTCTGCGTTTTAAATGACGATGAAATACAGGTCAAATTGACTTTGATTTGACGTTTTCGAAAACTGCCATATTCAATAACATTTTCGACATATAATGTGTTTGGAAATAGCTATATCTTATAAAAGTTCAGTCATAGAAAAAAAAATAGTTGTCAGAAAGGTTTTTGCAATAGGGACGAAGCGATGTTGACAGTCTCCGTCCGCCATGTTGTTTTGTCAACTACGATGTCTTTCAAATCAGATGTCTAAAACGAAGGCACTGGTGCCAAATCCCATGGCAAGATACAAAATCAGTGTTCGCCCGCATTGCTCCTTTTTAACAGCGGCTTTTCAAAGTCGACTTTCCAACGTTTTCTAGCCAAATTCGATACGACTGGTTCGGTAAGCTATCAATCTTCACCCCTATGTCAAATGAACGTCAGATCGACCGAGAACATTGCTCTCCGCGAGTGTTCAGGAGAGGCCGAGGCAATCGATTTCACAGCGTGCACAAGAACTCTACCTATTGCAGACTTCAAAGTGGCGAATTTTTCGTCGGACTTGAGCCAGTATACCACTTCATGATCCAACGAAGCTAGTAGCTCAAATTTAATGACCATAAATAACGCCGTTTATTTACTGTCTGGGGTTTTGAAACGATTAAAAGAGAACTTGAATTTTGACCGACAAATTTAAGCGTAGAGGCGCAAAAAGTTTGCTAATCAGAATACGCCAACCCACACTAATTTCACCAAATGGCAATGCATTCACAAAAAGTAAATGTTCGATGTGGATCTGGTTCGTAAGTCTTTGAAAACGACGTTGTTGAAGCCATTACTTTCAACGGCGAGCGATACATATCAATCATAACCTTTTTATTTTTGCCTCAATAATGAACGGTATGGATGTGGACGACAAGTGTTTCTAGCCACAAAGGGAACGCCACAATACAGATTCTGCATAAACGATTTGACGGTAGATTTATCTCTAACGGAGATGACGTGGATTCGATGGGTCGATTTGACCCTACTGGACTTTTTCTTATAGAGTTTCTGAAGTCGCTGGCCCATACGAATAAACAGCAATCGACCAATGTCCTCAAAGTCAACGCATAGATCCGACTGAATTTGGCATACATGGGCCTTTCAAATAGAAAAAAAAGCTTGTTAATTCTTCATACACAGATCGTTCAATTCCATTTCATCATCGACCCGGTTTTATTGGGAAATCCTTTACTTTTCAATAGAATGTACTGTTTTAAAGGGGTTGGGTACGAAATCAAAATTTCTACAAAAAAAAAAAATTGTTGAAAAAAAGTTTGTTAAAAAAATATTTTTGACAAAATGTCCAAAAATATTTTTGGCAAAAGTCAAAAAATATTTTGGTCAAATGTCCAATTTCATGATTCGGGATTTTGTGCGGCGGGATTTCGTTACTCTCCCGTTTAAAAGTTATATGCGAACATTCGTTGTTCGGACCATTCGGACGTTTTGGACAGTATTCTAGGCGCCAAATTAAAGCTTTATAATACCTATCTTCAATTTGTTTTTTTTTTTGTTATAGATTGCATTTCTTGTACCTAAATTTAATGGAAACTGCAAATATCGCTGTTTTCCCACGTGAAAGAATATGAGACTTAAAATAATCTCCGGGGATATGTTTGTTGGGTTTTTCATTTTGCAATAGCTTGTCGTGCTTGAAAATTTGTGTTCGGCAAGTTTTATTTCGCCAGATTATTGCTTCGCAAAAATATTATTTCACATATTTTATTCACAATTTGTATTTTCAATTTCAAAATTTCAGCGTTATATTACTTGGCTATTTATGAGTATTCGCGTTTTCTTATTTTGCATTTTATAATTTAGCTTTTCAATTGTTTTCGCATTTTATCTTTTAAATGTTAATAAATTTCGATGTTTTTCACATTAAACGGAGAGATAATAAACTGGGAAATAACAGTTTGCCAAATAAATTCAAATTTCGAGGATTAGAAATTAAAATTTGCGAAATGAGCTTTATTTAAACAGCCAACTCAGATGATTGTTTGATGTCCAAGAATATTCCTTATTGAACAACGTTTTTATAAGAACCGAAATGGGCTAGTTTACAAGTTCGCAAAAATTGTTTTCTTTTTTGATAGTTTGTTTCATTTTTGTCTTTTTCTGTTTCGCTTCTATTTTTTTATAGGAATTTACATAAAAGTTTGAAATTTCGTTTTAAAAATGTAGATGCACATAATTTTGCAAATTTTTTTCGCTATTTAGCCTCTAGTACTTATTTTGGGATATTCAAAACCAAAATTCAATTTGAAAGGTCTGTAATTAGTCACAAAAGGTCAGATACTTTCAGTACTTGTTGAGCCAGGGCTTTTCAATGTTGTAGGAATTTCAAAAAATTTTCCAAGACCACACAGCAGAGGATGTTTAAACCTCATTTGTAGGATATTTAAAAAAATCGTTCATGGCTTTACCAATGATTAAAACCCCCTCATCTTTAATGATTCAGATGAAATATTTTCTTTGACTATTCCACCCATGAGACAAGGTAAGCAAAGTCCAACGATCAGTGTGCCGCACTTAACGTTCTGTTCCATCTGCCATCCCTCGATATTTTCAGAAAACAAACCGCGGCGATAATAGCCACCCGCTTCGTCACAACGGATCAATAACGAAATTGGTCATTCCATCAGGGGTGTTCACATGGAAGAACATCTTGTACAACATAGTTCGCCCCCTCGACGGGTTTCACCTTGTCGTGGTGGGGGGGCTTACGTCCATAATCAGCTGAGTCATTCCAGCTGAGAATATGGACAAACTAAGAAAACCCAACAGGGAGTTAGGGGGCAGTCAGGATTGAAACGATATGAGATGGTTAGGATTTCCGGTGACATGCCTAACCGGAAACTTAATGCATCTCGTAGTATTGATCTTGGTTGGATAAGGTTTTGGGAGGACCGTAGGGTCTCTGGCTGCCACCAGCTGGGGGTCCGAAAGTCCTACCTAAAAGGGTGAGTTGTACGGAGTTAATTGGTATGGTTCTTTTGGTTCTCAGGAGCCAATTGAACCTTGATTGATTGATCTTGGTGGTAGTATTGGTGGGACTGTGGATTCTCGACTGGGCATGCAGTTGGGGATTCTAGGTCTCACCTCGGCAGTTAATTAGTAAGTCCTTGCTCGTTCGCGGGTAGGGAGTTGAAAGTTTTCTGGAAGGAAGTGAGGAGGTTCAAGAGGTGTCAGAAGCGCAGATGTGTCAGAAATGGCACATCTGCTAGAGGCAGTTAAATTAGTAAGTCCTTGTCCGTTCGCGGATGAGGAGTTGAAAGTTTTTCTGGAAGGAAGTGAGGAGGTTTTAAGAGGCAGTTAAATTAGTAAGTCCCTGTCCGTTCGCGGATGGGGAGTTGAAAGTTTTTCTGGTAGAAAGTGAGGAGGTTCAAGAGGTGTCAGAAGCGCAGATGTGTCAGAAATGGCACATCTGCTAGAGGCAGTTAAATTAGTAAGTCCTTGTCCGTTCGCGGATGGGGAGCTGAAAGTTTTTCTGGAAGGAAGTGAGGAGGTTCAAGAGGTGTCAGAAAGATGTCAAGAGGTGTCAGAAGGGTTTTGGGTTCCGGGTACTTGTACCTGGCGTCCTTCGTTAATAGCGAGAAGTGGAGAGTCATCCAGAGTTCTTCGGGACAAATGACTAGGGATGCACAGGAGTTGTTCGTCGACCGCCCTCGACTTACTTCTCCAACGTGTATCCTGAAGCAGGGCTGTCAGGCCCCGAGTTTTGCAGTGACTCATCTGGAAGTGACTGATTCAATCCATTCAACCCCGAAGCTGAGTAGGAATTAGGACATGTCCTCTTTTCCGAGTTCGCCTAGGGGGGATTGATAGGTTGCGAGGCTCCACCGGTAGCTTAGCTATATACGTAAGTTATAGATTTAAAACTGGTACCACGGGTGATAGTGCCCAGGATTTTGAGTTCAATAGTGCACACATTAGTGTGTCAGTTCTCTTTATTCTGCTATCTTGAGGTCGGCCCCCTAGTGGGAGATCGTGGTGGCGTGGTTTACTCCAAATGCGGAAACGAATGGGACTCAGGATTCTTTTCTTGGGTTCAAGAGGCGTTGGCAGGTCTCGACTTCAAAACAAGAGGTGTGCATATGCTGCAACATATCACAGCTTTGTTACCAAAGTAGCTTGCTACGGAGGGGTTAATGGCTAGGACTAAATCTGGCTCCTATGGTGGTAGGCCACTCGTGGGGTAAAACCTTTAAGTGGTAGGAATCCACGTAAAACAAAGGTTCACTCACAACATAGTTCGATAACCATCAATGTTCTATCATATGAACGCAAAACCGAACAATGTTGCATGGTTTTCAAAATATTTTGAAAACCTGGGTGGTTCGTGCAACCAACCAACCTGTGTGAACAGATGTTGACAACTTTGATATTTTTTTTCATTCTGTAAGTTGTCTCGGCCATAAAACATTCAACGGAAAAATGGCATCTATACCAAATAATGAGTTTTAAAAAGAAGTTTTGAACTTTATAATAAGAAATTTTCCACAATTGTGGAAAATAAAAAGTGAAATTTATAAAGAATAAATTTTATAAGAATAAAACTCCTAACAAAATATAAAGAAGTGGAAGAAAATGCAAGTTTCGTGTTTTCTTCCTCTTCAAGAATATCGTTCATAAATTACGGCTGCCAAAATGTGTATCGCCATACTGCTTCCGTTCACTTCTAAGATATAAAAATAATGATGTTCGACAACATCAGTATCCTATGTGAACGCAAAGTAGTGTGTACAGTTATTTTCCCATGGAACAATGTTGTGCAACCATGTTCTTCCATGTGAACCCCCCTATCTATCTGAACTCATTCGGATCACTTCCCAGTCCACTTGATCACACTATCATAAAATAACAGTTGGGCAAAAACTCCCAAGTCACTCTTGGAAGATCATTCTATCTATTTGTATATCGATGGATCGAAAACTGATGGGGTTAGTATGGGGGAGTGTGCTCAGATTGACTATAACTATATCTCTTTTTCCGTCTTCCTTATCATTGTAGCGTGTTCCAGACGGAACTTAGAGCAATTAACGAGATCCTCTTTTAGCTCAAAGAAAACATGTTATCAACTACGGATATCCGCATCTTCTCGAATAGTCAAGCGGCTATCTCGGGACTCTTTGCTGCGTGCCAGGGTATTGGGACATTTCAGAGATCTGTTAGGCTGACGAACTCGCCAAAAGTAGAACAGAATTGCCTTTATTAGCTGAAAAGAATAATATAGGTTATCCATAAATACATGTGAACTTATGCTGAAACAAGATGCTATCGAAAAGGACAAACCTAAGATGGAATCATTTGACCATTTGTCTGATGGCAAAATAGATCTGGCCAATGCTTGATCTGAAACGCTCCAAGTGTCCGATATCCTTAAGTAGATAGCACATTAGCTCTGTAATTGGTGTAAGACCGGGCAGTGTCGTATTGACAAACATGCATTGAGGTTTGGCGACGCTATCAGCCACTTCGACCTAACTTAAATTTTGGTTGAGGCAATACCCTCATTTATAAGGCTTAATACGAGCTAGTTCGTAATCTTTCTTAAATATAGTTCTTAAATCTAGTAGGACTCCATTGAATTGGAGGGATGATTAAGACGGAGTTTTAGCCAGGATGGACTGAAGTTGAAGTCCAAACAGTCAGTGTTAAAATTAATCCTCCGAAGCAGGCGAGTAATAGGTTCGGTGGAACCATAAGAGGTACGGTCGATGGGCAGATAAAAGAGACGAGGATTTTTTAGATTCCGAGAATTACTGCTGAAATAGATGGAATTGTAGAGTTGTGCAGTCAACGGATCCTGAAAGAAGTCAATGAATGAAGAAAATGCCGCTTATTCGCTCTTGCAGCGTTTTCAAGTTAATTATTACAAGTCGGTCTCGATACCGTTGTAGAATCAAAGGGTTTTTTCAAAACAGGCCACGAAGGGCGCGTAGGAACGACGCGACGTTGAATGCTCTAAATTCTGGATATATAAATTTGTTGATAAGGAGACCATACTTGACAGTAGGCGTAGACAGGTTATGTATGAAGATCGGTTCACGTAGGTGTTAGAGAATTCTTTATACCAACGTTTCATAAAGCCTAGTGCAGAATGCTTTACGAATTAGCTCGTCAATATGTGTGAGAAAATTGAACTTATACAAAACCCCAAGGTCGAGAATTGACTGAGCGGTGGGTTGATAATGGAGAAGGTAGAGACTGAGAGGAGATTGAATTCGTTTTCGTAAAAAGTGATTGAATGAAATTTGGAAATAGATATTAAGCTCTAACAGGCAACAGACAGAGAAACTGTCGAGACAAATTTGTAGAAGAATGGAATCATATGTGAAAGAAATGGTCCTGAAAAACTTGGAATATTTGATGACCATTTCAATATCGTTAATAGTAAGAATGAAAAGGAGAGGTCCTAAGTGACTGCCTTGTATGTATCCGGACCCCCCCGTCAGGTTTCACCTTGTCGTGGTGGAGGGGCGTACGTCTATTCTCTCGCTGCTCGATCAGCTAAGAGATTAAGACAACTAAGAAAACCCAAGGGAGTAGTAGGGTCGAAACTCGTGTGTGTTGGTGAAATCTCCGGCTACTTGCGTGGCTGGGGACTTTTAAGGTTTAATTGGATTATAACGAGGAGTTAACTGGTGAGGTCTCCGGCTGCTTACGTGGCTGGAGACTTTTAAGGTGATTTAAGGATTTTCAAGGGTTTCTTATTTGTAGTAGCAAATAATGGGGGGATCGTCGTTTTCGTTCTTTAGTTTGCCGTAAGGTGAGCAAAGACTAGGAGTGTCTTTCCTAGTTTGCCGTAAGGTAAATAAAAGATAGGAGTGTTTTTCCTTGTTTGCCGTAAGGTAAACTAAAGACTAGAAGCGTCTTTCCTAGTTTGCCGTAAGGTGAGCAAAAGACTAGGATGCACATTGAGTTGTTGGTTTCTACCCCGGCCGACTTCTTGGTGTGTATCCTAAGAGTTGACAGGCCCAGGGTTTTGCAGGAGCCAATCTGTAAGTGACGGGTTCAGATCTAAGAGTTTCCGAAGCTTGAGACAACGACTCGGATTAGTCCGGATTGGGATCGCCTAGGGGACTCTATGAAATGACAAAGTTGCGAAGCTCCAACGGAAGCTATATTCTGGTACCATGGGAGATAGTACCCATTTGAGTCGGAGGTTGAGTTTTACTCTCGGCTCGAACCCTATCTATGAGGTAGGCCCCCTAGTGGGAGCATCATGGTGGCTTGGTTTATTCCGAATGCGGAGACACATGGTTTTCAAGATTCTTTTCTTGAATTAAAGAAGTGTTAGATAGACCTCGCCTCCAAAGCAAGAGGTGTGCATTTATGCTGCAACATATCACAACTTTGCGACCGAGATAGCTTGCTATGTCGGGGTTAATGGTCAGGACCCAATCTGACTCCAAATGAAGGTTGGCCTACCGTGGGATTAAGCCGTAACAAGCAGGTGCTCACGTTAAACCAAAAGACGATCTTGTATGTATCCGGAGGTAGCCAAGAAATCATTATCAGAGAAGGTAGAACTAAATCGAACTTTGTTATAACAGTTTTTCAATAGGAAGGAATCCATCTTAAAAAGATAGGTTCGAGCTCATAGAATAGAGCGAATAAAATAAGCTTATATGAAATTTTGTCAAGGGCCTTACTGAAATCGGTTGAGACAACGTCCGTCGACTTCCTTTCAGTTGAGAGGCTAAAGGATATAATTTCAACGAGGTTATTCATTGTGGACCTACCTTTGACAAAGTTGTGAGTTCCTTATAATATTGAAACTCGAAATAACTTTAAAAGTCACCTATGGCTGCCCAACTACCGAAGCCGACTGACCTTAAATAACAAACTAAAAACCTTTTAAATGGCATACTTTTTTCCGAATATCCCACATACGGGATATTAAGATCCCGAACCTGCAGGTATTGTCTAGAAGTCGGAAAAACAGACATGCAAACGCAATTTCGGATTTACAATATTAGATAATAATATTAAGTACTGATTCCATTTTTAAACTCCAATTCTATGCAAATACGAGTAAGTTCCCGATTCATTAGTTGTCGACATAGCAAATTTGCCAGTATTAATGACTCTGATTTTAGACTTTAATTTTAAAAACCTTAAGCTGAAATAAACTTTATTTAATATTTAGCCAAAATTTTGTTGCGTATGTTCTTTTTTTACTGAAGATGATTTTCCAATACTTCAGAGAAAATCTTTGTACGATTTTGTATGACCTAATGTTAAGTTTCTCAAAAGAAACCATTAAAAGCCCTCTTTTCAAACTGACAAACATTAACGAATCCTAAGCTCAAAATAATGTTTACCCATTTCAATTACTCAGAAAACGAAAAAAAAAACTTACCTGGAAGTGTAAAATAATTGTCCAGATTAGACCAAGAGTCAGCTTAGGGTTGCCATCAACAATATCCTCTGCACGTATGTTGACCAATTTTATTTTTTTAAACCTCAGAAAGTCGAGTGCCATTTGAGCATTTTGGAGCATATGGAAGCGCATTTTGCCCTTTTCTCTTGGCTAAAAATAAAAAAAAGAAGAGAAAATAAAATTAATTAAATCCCACTCATACAAAAAAAAAATCGCCCAATTCAAAAATAATACACTTACCAGGTGTTCGCCAGATAGCACCTCCAAGAGAGAAAGCAAATTGTGACCATCACGCAAGTCTTCAAAAAGATCCACAACACGACGATTGGCCTAATGTGCGAAAGAGGACAGAATGCACAAAAAAAAAAAAAAACAATTGTTAATTCATTTTATGTATAAAATGTTAAGTACTTTTTTTTTTGCTTTCAAACAACAAACTGTGCCAAAATAATAAAAGTCAAAAACAATCTTCTTAAAATGGTAAATGAACATGCAAGATTTGTTTAATTTAAAGATAATTGTCAAAAATCTAAGCATTATACTTTTGAAGTGCTTATTTAATTAAGCAAGCAGGGCTATGCAATATAATCTACAGGTACTTATACATATGAGTAAAATGATCACACACTTTTTAGAATGGGAGAAATGTTTTCTAATTTGTCAAAAAGGAAAAAAAAAAATAGAAACAAAAATCACACACAAGAAATTCGAAACACAACACTTTATTTTTCTACGGACTTACAGACTGCGGACAACAGGGTGATCCATTTACATAAACACAAACATGTAACATTGTGTAAGTCTGCAATGTATAATTATTTTTTTCATTTTTTTTTTTTGTAAATAGTTTTAAACAAATCTTACTAGATACTGGTCTAAGAAAAACACTGTCCTCATCTGTTATTCAAATAAGAAATAAAATTATTTGAAAGGCAAAATCGAAAGCTAAGATTACGTCTAAGTTGGCATATCTCGACTTATTACCCTTAATTGGAATAATAATACAACAAATCTAAAACTGTATAGTTTTGGTAAGACTTATATTGCATACAAAGTGGAAGTAGAAAGTGGTTTTGCATAAAGCTTCCGTTCTTTGAAATGCTAAGAGATTTTCTTAAAGCAAATACACCGAAAGCTTGAAGGAGCTGAGTGTGCGAACCAGCAGTTTGTCAGTTGATATGTAAAGGGTGTTTGATTTTTTAGATGCGGATAACCTTAAATCGGCAACACTGTTTTATGTGACAGCGGATTTGAAAGTTCTCGGTTGATTTGAGGTTAGTTTGATTTGGCAGTTCATCATTAATAGACTGAGCAACATTCGCAAATTGCTCAAATTTATTTTGAAAAATATGGTTCAATTCGAGAAACACATCCGGGCTCATAATCGTAGTAGGATAGTTTTCGAAATACGTTTACTCTTAACGATAATACGCACCCGTAACAAGTCGTTCAGTGGGCACAGAACAAGCGATTGCTGGTGTGCAGCGCGTTCTTATTGATGATGATCAAAATTTGACAATGCGTCCTCATCAATTAAACAGCCTGATTACTTAGAAGAGTGTGTAAAACTTGTACCTCCAGATTACGCCCAGTACTCGGCAAACGCAGGGGCCACATTCCCGAATTTATAATTTAATTTTTAATGACAAAAGATTATCTTTGAAATAATTCAAATTTTCTGTGTTTTATTACAAATTAAAATTCTCCGCCTCTAAATAAACACCCTTTACTAAGAAGAGCTTACAGAATGTAGATGTTTACAGAAACTTTGCTAGTGCATTTCCCCCCATAACTCTTTCGTATCAATAAATAGTACAGGTACAGCAAGATACTATACAGGGTGTTCAGCAAAAGATGCATCAAAATGCTAGATCGTGTTGATTGGATTCTAACCAGAAAAAAAATATTAATAAAAAAGAGTGAGATTTTCATTATCACGTTCTAGAATTGTTTTAAGCTAAGAATCCATACTTAAATTTCCGTTTAAGGAATAGTTTTTGAAGCACTATTTTACAAAGTAAATTTTGAGAAAAAATGTTGAAACTGTTCAAAATTGTACGTTGCACGGTAATATTTTTGTATTTAGAATGAAATCTTACCAGTTTTTAGTCGAAGGTTTAATGTAGATTTTATGTATTTAAGGTTTTCAGAAATTTGAAAATTATGAGCATTTCGGTATCCTAAAAATCTATTTTTATGAACAAATTTTAATGAAAAAACCACACTAGACTTTATATTTTTTTGATTTTTCTAAAGCTCTTAAAAATTACATATCTAATAACCATATCCTGTTTCCTACACCGTTTTCCGCAATTTGATCCATTTTAAAACTGGCTGGAGGTATTTGGGTTTTGAAGTCATTGCTTTGATACATTTTTTCAGTCAGAATATGGAGAGTTATGAAAACATTTAGCTTTCTGGGCAAATATTGCAAATCGTTTGACTTATGACCAAAAATGTTCAGAAGTTTAGTTTTAAGCTAATAACTATTTGTCATTTTTTTTAACCCTCCAACTAATACAGATGGAATTAACTCGTTTTTTATGCAATATATAGGAAGCCGATCGACATATTCGATAAGCTTTATTTGAAACCTAAGCCTTAGCCTCCACAAAAAATAATTCATTTCTGAACATCGGGTATGCAATAGAAATTTCCAATGCATAAATTTCATTAAATCAATTTCAGAATTATTTTCTTACCATCTCAGTGGCAACGAAAATGAAGAAATAATTTGATGTTTTATGTCAGTTTCACTGACACTTGTGTGGGTTTCACCTTTACATGCAGGTTGAGAGGTTGAGTTGCGAATTCCCAAGGAGGAAATTCGAACTATTTCTATTTAATTTTCAATATTGTCGGTATTCCCACTGCATATATCTACAATAAGTTTTGTTTGCATGGCAGCCTGATTGCCAAATAGATTTCTTGCAATATACAGTCGAAGTTCGATAACTCGAACCATCACTTGCCAACACAATAATTCGAGTTATCAAGACTTCGAGTTATCAAGTTAATATTAAGTACGTGATATTTATTTGCGAATAAAAAATTACTGACGAGTGGATTTGGTTTTTTGGTTTTCAAAGAAAACTTTAATGGAGTTTAATCCGTTATACAAAGAATCGGTTATTTTTTCATTTGTTTTTGAACATAATCGCAAAATACTTAACGAAGTTGCAATCAATTCTTTTGAAGCTGGTTGAATCGAATTCTCCTCCTAAATATCGTCGATCCACTATCGCTGTCATATATCATATATGTACAAAGTCATGGAACATTCAAACACAGTGGCCACAAAGTCAATGCATTATGAATTGAATTTGTAAAAATCCACAGAATTCGGGAATTTCCCTTAAATATTCGACTTATCGAAGTTTACACCAAATAACATCTCGAGTTATCGAGACATTCGAGTTATAGAAGTTCGACTTATCGAAGTTCGGCTGTA
This sequence comes from Chrysotoxum bicinctum, assembly GCA_911387755.1. NCBI lineage: Eukaryota > Metazoa > Arthropoda > Insecta > Diptera > Syrphidae > Chrysotoxum > Chrysotoxum bicinctum. The sequence goes on along the minus strand of OU426990.1, from coordinate 65,952,384 downwards.
AATTGCAGAAATACAAAATTATTGCTGAACTTAAAATTGCTTGTGGAGACGCAGAGTAAGCAAGGTTTTCACAAGGTTTCAGGAAAATCTTAAATGGGCTGACTTTTTTAAGAAGAAGATATGAAACGACTTCAAACGAATTACTGTATTCGACGGTAGGCCAAAAATTAGGCTTGAAGTTGAACTAGTGAGCATTCCTAAAGATACGGATATCATGGGTGAACTTATTTAGGGGAGAAATGCAAATCGTTACTTCAAGTGAATATTGCTTGTGAAAGACGCGATAAAACTAGGAAAGACATGAAATATTGCGACATTCTTCAAGTGATTGGAATGATTTCTTGATTCCTGATTCCTGTTTCCTATCGGTTTCTACACTCTGTTCTGAATAATGGTATGTTAGGTCTAATAAATCGACTGAATGTGTGCTTGCCATTGGAGGTCTTTACGGACGACAGGTAATGGTTTAACTAGGAGTATGCACCAGCGGATCTGCAAAATTTGGTAGATGAAAGGATGCCCAACAGTTTAAATCTCAACATTTTTTGTTCAAACTTCTACAAAGGAGACATCACGAACTGAGTCAACTTCAGGGGCATTAGTCTTCTTAACTACAAGATGTTTTCTGCTACATTATGTGAGAAAGTGTGACCAGTTATCAACAACATGCTAGATCAGTATCATTTTGGATTTAAGTCAAAAAAGTTCACTATAGATGAAACCAATATTCACATTAAGGTAGAACTTGGCAAAAACACAACAACTTCAAATCGACACGAACCACATTTTCATTGGTTTCATAGGTATTGTGCAGTTTAACAATGGATCATGTAGAAAGCTGCTCAACCAAGGTCGGAAAAAACCTTACCGATACCTTTGATGTCAAAAAACAAAGCAATTCGCCGTCTTCGGCTTCTTTAACAAAGTTCCTAAAATAAAATAAGTTCAAAACTCTCGACTATGCATCAAGTTACGCCGACAATATCGGAATAATTGGGCGAAAAAATTTGATTTTATTAACACTTTACTGAATATTTAGAAGGGAGCACAGAAAATTGGTTAAACAGTCAACGAGGACAAAACTAAGTATTTGATGTCATCAAGAACTTCACTAAGGTAGTTACCAACCATTAACATGCATAACTTTAAGGTATTGAGGATCTTTGTTTACTTTGGTTAAGCCATGAGCTCATATCTTATATTACCAGTCAGCGCTGAGATTAAGACGAAGAATAACTCTTGTCAACGAAACGAAAATCGTCCCAACAACTTTTCGTACCTTTTGAATATAAAAAGAATGGAAAATAAAATATAACGACGTAATGCACGGGTTGTACAGCGACACCGACTTAATGAACATTGATGCTCCGGCCCGGAAATCTTTGAATCTAACTCCGTGGGATGGGGCAGTAGAGGAAGACTGCAATTCAAGTGGAACACACAGGTGGAAGAGGATCTCCACCAAATTGCCATGCGAACCTGGAGACGGCTTGCTAGGGAACTGTGAAGCCTGTGGGATGCGGTGTTATTCCACTCCGGACTGTATCTCCATCACCTTAACTAAGTAATGACTTTTTCTTTAAAAAAATCTATTCCATTGATAATACATTATAATACCACAGATTAAGGTATGCTCACAGACCTTGAAGTTTATTTTGTCTCTACTCTTAACTTATCATTAACAAGCCCAACTCTATTCTGCTATTCATCGGGGTGAATTTTTCTTTAAATTTTCACTCATTTCTATTCTGCTATTCATTCGAAGTGAATCTGTCGGTAATATTGTGCGTGGTTCTTCTATTCAAGTGAATGCACTCATTCCATACAATACCGATTCGCACAGGAATTGTTGAAGATTTGTTGTGTTGTCTATCAAAAAATATGAGTAAAGAGTGTTTCTTTTAGAAGAGAAGTATTTTAATTTGGAATAAAGTAACGAAAAACGTTTTTAATTTCCATGAAACTGGCTTTATTTGAAGTATAATTTTTTGTCATTAATGTTATTTGAATATGATATCAGGCGTTTGGTATCCGAGTCTGGTGCTTACATGGGTTAATGTGGAGTATTAATTTTGAAACACTCTTCTTTACGCAAAGTTTTCTTTAAAGTAGATGGGCACAAGTTTGATTATTAAGCGCTGGGACCAATTTACATTTCGATTTATCATCAGCACTTAACGACGTCTTAAAAGAATGCGTATTATCGTTCAGAGTAAACTTATCTCTCAAAAACAATCAATAGTTTTCGAATCAAGATACTTAGTCCAGTCAAATTAAATTAATTAATTCGAAATATCTACAAAAAATATTGCGTCGAATTGTACAATTGCAAAATTTACTGGAAGATGAAGACGCATGTGAAGACTTTTCCTCACCTGAAAACATTGAATAAACTACCAATGACGATCCCAGCACTGACAACGTTAATATAATCATTGATGTTCGCACGCCTAACCCGTAACTCTACCTCAGTGGTGGTGTGCAAAAGAGTTTGGGCTGTTTCTTTAAATTTCATAATGAACATAGTCAAATTTGAAAATTTTCAAACGTGAGTAAATTTCTTTTTTTTTAATTTTCGCAGGATATTGGCCATTTTGACAGGTTATATTTCCTACAGTTTTTGTCGCACATAAAATTTTAAAGTACCAAAATGTAGGAAATAAAGTGATCTATAAAAAACAACTTAAGTATTTTTTCGATCAGATGAACATGAGGCGAGATAAACGTTAAAAACCGTTTTGTACTTCAAAATCTCGACAGTTTTTCGTCGACAACTTTTTTTTGGAAAGAGGTTTCAAATTTTTTTCTCAGCAAAAGTTAAAGAAGATATCTTAATGTACAAACCTACAAAAAGTACAGCTCTATATATGATAGGAGCGGAGAAAATCGAGTTCTAGCTTTCCAAAGCCTTTTTCAAAACGGCGGACAACGCATGGGCGCTTTTTGTTCGAACTTTTTGGATTTACACTCTCCAATAGGTATGTACTCTATAAGAAACAAAAAAAAAATTCGACGCAGTATTTTTTGTAGATATAAAATACTAATTTGACTGGACTAACTAGTACGGTCTAGAACGCTAAAAAACCCACGATTTTTGGGAATTTTTTTCTCGGAAAATTTATTAGGTATTAAAATAATTTTTTTTAAATAATGAATACATGCGTCAAGAGTACAAAATTTTTTTTAATTTTTGAATTTTGGCCGAATTATAGAGGACGCCAACGTCGACTCATCAAAAAATACATTGTCACATTGCGGACAGTTAATCTCAGGATTGGCTGCACTGAAACAAAAAAACAAAGCGGGTTACTTAAAGGAAGGTTTCTTGCGAGACAATTTACCACAATTTGTTTAAAAAGTAAAAAAAAAAAATTGTCAAGCTTTAAAAAAAAAAAAATTTTTTTTTGGCAATTTGTTTGGCCATTTTTGGGTCGCCATTTTTTTGTTTTTGTTCATAACTTTTTGGTCAAATTGTGGTAAATTGTCTTAGGAAACATAAAAACAATCAAGTTGCAACAAGTTTTTTGAAAATCGGTTCAGTAGATCCGGAGATTAACTGTCCGCCATGGGAAAATGTGTTTTTTGATGAGACGACGTTGACGCCCTCTATAATTCTGCCAAAATTCGAAAATTAAAACAAAAAAAAAATGTGTGTACTCTTGACGCATGTGTTCATTATTTAGAAAAAAATATGTTATTACCTAATAAAGTTTCCGAGAAAAAAAAAATTACAAAAATCGTGCGTTTTTTTGGCGTTCTAGACCGTACTAGTACCTTAAGTAGGAAATGCATGTATAGCTCGATGTGTTTCCTGAATTGAATCATAGTTTTAAAAAAAAAAAAATCGAATTGGCAAACGTTGCTCCGCTGTAAGTCTATTCATGATTAACTGTCAAACCAAACATACGTCAACACAACCCAGAACTTTCAACTCTGCTGTCACAGAAAACAGTGCTGCCAATTTAAAATGTTCCTATTCTAAGAAAATACGCTCTAAAACAAATTTGTTACTTAATTTCCAATATTCGTTTTACTGTAAATAACAGATTATAAATATTTTTAGTGACTACAAATACACAAATGCAAAAATTTCTAATTCATGTCATACCCCATTAATTCCTTCAAAAATATATCAGTTTTCTTTGGATTTTAATAAATACCTACAAATTTGTATTAAAAAATGTTTTTGCTCATTTTTAATAAGCAGACTAATTCAATGTAATTGTTTAAGGGTGTGTTCAGCCAACCTAGGTGTAATCTTTTCTGCCAAACATCCAAATTAATTCTTAAACAAATATATAGATGAGAACATTATACGCTTTTCAGGACAAATATTTTTTTTACTATAAAATAACAGAAGAAGAAAATTTAAAAAATTCAAACGAAACATAATTCAGTACCTTTGCATATTTCCAGTGCTGCATGAAAATAAGAAATAAAATTTAAGTAACAAAAAAAAAATCTGTTAAAAAGTTGATTTACATTTTTTTTTCTTTTTCTTTTTTATCAATAAAAAGATTGAATCATCGATAAAGTTAACTAACATTTTTCATTTATTTCTGCATGTAAGCTTATAAGAATCTAATATTGCTTAAGTTGAAGTACCTAAATGTCGTGGGATGTTAAAAAGTTTGACAACAGAAAAAAAAAAGAAAACAAGACATAAAAATCATAAAAGGTGATGACATCATTTGACAAGATTCTTGCTAACAAACAAGGCCATTTATGTTTCACCTTACAATAACGCTGCCGATATATAAGCCTAATAGTTGAAATGTTTACAATGGTTAACATCTCTGTCTGATGAAATCACTCAAATAAATTAAAATGATGCCAACCATGCCATTTGACATAAGAATAGACAGAAACTGAATGGTTGAAATGATTTTGGCTATGCTGAAGGAAACTTGTAACTGTTAACCAACTGACATCATTAGCAACTTCTCAAATTACTCACATTTTATATGAAAATTATTAAGACACGAGGAATTCATAAAATCATTTAATTATTTTATTGTTATCTTGAATTAACACACAAAAAATGAGGCTTTCTGATGATGAACTGCGAGTATTCAAGGTAAGCTTGTAAATTATTGTCATGAGCATAAGCAAATAGAATTCAAGAAATGATAATCAAATACAAATTGTCTTATATTCTTAGAAACAATTCATTTATTTACACAATTACTATCTTTACAGGCATTTCGGGGTACAAAAACTTCAAAGAAATGTTAATTTGCATGAGACCAAAAATAAGAGCTCAGACCTTTTTTGGGAACAACATTAAAACATGTTTTTCAAAATGTTTTAACGGTTTCGTCACACCGAATCGACCTAAAGTATTTGAATTAATTTTAGAATTTCGAAAACTTTCCACCATTTTTTTTAAAATGGATATTTACTCGTCATACTGTCAAACCAGAATAAAAACCTTGAAAACTGACTTATTTTACAACAAGAGCCACAGAAACTAAAATTGCAAAATGATTTGACAGTTTTCTCATGGAAAGGGTATCGGGTTCGACATGAACTAGCCGATGTCCTGTCTAATTAAAGAAGCCGATAAAAGCGAGACAAGAAATGGGAGGAAAAGAGAATTATTAAAGTTATTAACTAGAGCACCATGTGTTGTTGTTCAGGCCCAAGATTTCCGTGTAGAGCTTAGGCCACTATCAGACACCATTTGATGAAAGAACTCGTAACGAAATATGTCGTGTTTTATGACCGAGCGACGCCACTATTCAAGTATAAATATGACGGTATAATCTAACCTCAAATCGAGTCAGTACCTTCTTGGTACGGTGGTGTTCCAAGGTCGTTTTATCTTAAGAAGACGTATGACAAGCGCCGACTCAGATTTGAATTATCAAGGCTGCACCACGCAATTAGATCACTAGTTATAGCTTTCGGCTCAATTTAGAGTCTGGCTCGAACAGTTCAGTGCAGATAGAGTTAATTCTGGGACCAGAATGCTGGATGTACCAATGTTTAAATGAACTTTTCTGATTGTAAGTACTGCTAACTTGGGAAGAAGTTCCAGAAATCAAAGCGACTCTAAACTGTTCCAAGGCATAATGGCGACTGAGGGAGGAACAAAACATTTAAAAGACTCTTGTCGAATTGAGACCACTCCCGTCCAGCTGCGACCCTTATCAGCCTCAAGGACTTCGTTTCAAAGTAATATCTACGCACATAGGAGAAAGAAGCCTGGGAAAAACAGCTGGAATGCGAAATAGAAAAATCAGAAAACGAGGCTACCACCACCAGAAAAAAAAGTATAAACAATATAAATTTTGCTCACGGAGAATCAGGTCCTATAGTAGGTAGGAGTCAAAAAAATAAATAAATATGAGGTCATAAGGGCTCGTAGAGAGCCTAAACCTATAGTGACTTACAATTCTAAATTCCTGTGTGCGTCACCAGGAAAGGAGGGAACATACCATTTTGTGCCTATTCCGACAAGAGAAACTCTTGGAGTATCTTTGAATTCCTCGCAAGAAGCAGTACACCTCCGAAACACTTGTTTGGAGCGGCTGATAATAGATACCAAGATTTGCTGCATGACAATTTAACGCACTATCTATTATGCCGACTACTTCAGTAGGAATTAAGGTGACCCATAATGGTAAACCGAATTCAAAAAGCACTTTGTCATGAGAAGAAATGTTCAGGTTTTGTCACTTCCTGGCAAGAGGGAGTATGTCTGGAAAAAAGCATTTTTTTTGTTTTTACGTAGGTACCGTACCGCAACTAGAATTCGAACCCTTAATCTTCGGTCTGGCAGCCCAACTCACTACGATAGGTCAGGAGCGGAAGACAAATCTAAAAATCATTCTACCAAGTGATACACACTCCTGAAGGCATAGACGACATATTTATGGAAAAAGTGTTGAGCTGTAAATAGGTTATTAACTGCTTTATATAATGCGCTGAATTAGGCATAATTTAAGAAAATCAGCCTTAGGTAAGATCATGCTCGGAGATTTGAGTCGACAGCTTTGGGATTTATAAACATAGTCTACATGACACCACGTTTCGAAACGAACTGAAACAAATAAATTTTGCTTGGCAACGAAACTTAATTACAGACGGTTTCACCTCCTGAATGTATATAAAGGATCGAGGGGGTTTTCTGATCAATAAAATTGATCAATTTGACAATCTTTGGATGCCACGCCTCTACTTTTCTAGACGTCCTAAGGTTCTAAAAGTTCAATATTAAATCGGATCACTATACGAATATCCTTAATTCCATTCAAACGAAGAACTACTGTAGGGAAATGGCAACGCATATCACGTATTCCCGTAATCTCTCAGGATCCGAATGTGACCAATACCACGCTACCATTAAGCTATCAAGGAACACGTTTCTAGTCTGCTAGCCAAGGGAACCGTAGTTATTCGCTTTAAGAGAACTATTGTCATCGTTGAATCTGAATGATTTCACTTTAGATTCCAAATTACATGTACATACACAATTAGCAGCCAAAAAGGAAGGCGATTAAGACCTGCTTAAGGTATCCACATCTAATATCTGGGTCCAATTTTTGCAGAATAATGTGCATATTTAAATCAAACTTTCGTAAACGAAAATGTTTAATAAGTGTAAGCACTTAAAAATAAAATGCACGACTGGGTCGCACGAACTTGCCTCTATGTAATAGACTAGGAATTTTAAAAACGGATGTTATTAAAGAAAACTGTTCATAAGGATAAAATGATTTTTTTAAATTCTTTTAGTAGTAAGAGAAAATAAAATGCACGACTGGGTCGCACGAACTTGCTCCTATGTAATCGACTGGGAATTTTAAAAACGAATGTTATTAGAGAAAATTGTTCATAAGGATAAAATTAATTTTTAAATTCTTTTAGTAGTAACAGAATGCTATACAAATATGAATTTATGCAAGAACAAAAATTATAAGTCTTTGTAGTGGTTTCTTTAAAAGAAGCTTTTATATACAAACTTTTTAAAAGCTTTTTAAGAAAAAATTTTGGTACGCTAATTTGAAGTTTTTATTATTGTTCGAATAAAAATTAAATTTACGAAAAGAAATATTGACCCCTTTCGGAGATATCGAATTTTCAAAAAAAAAAAAAATAGATTTTTTTTTTTCAAAATTTCAAAAAATATTTATTTTAAAGTTTTGAAATGCAATGTGTTTTAGACTTTTTAGAAGCTTCTCTATAAAAATTTTCATTAAGATCCGTTATGTGGATAATGAGAAATTAAAAATTCGAAAAAATGGTTCTATGGTAGGTACAAGCTGTAATATCTTAATTTCAAAATTTTTTTTATTAAATTAAAGATCGTAAAAATTAATTGAAAGAAAAAAAAATTTATCAAAATTCTAGGTGCCGTTTTCGAGAAAAATACGATTTTTGAAAACCATTTTTTTTAATTTTTTAGCATTTGTATGGTAGGTACCTTTATTTTTAGGTAAAATAAAAAAATTTGTTTTACATTTTGTAGATCATATTGAGAAACTTTTATTTACAAAGTTTAAAAAAAATCTAGCATGGGGTTTTCGAAATATTGAGTTTTAAAAAAAAATTTTTGAAGTTTTTTTTAAAAATCCAAAAAAAATTTTTTTGAAAATTTGAGTACACAATTCTATTTATGTTTTTGGGGAGCTTTAGCAAAAAAAAAATTATCAAAATCGGTTGAACCGTTTTTGAGAAAATCAAAAACAAAAAAAATGGTTCCATGGGGGGTACACTCAATAACCATTTTTCGGGAAATTTTTTTCAACCAATACCTAGATTTAATTAAATGAAATTTTTCTGTATCTTTATTTTTAAAATCTGTTGAACAGTTTTTGAGAAAAAAAAATGTTTATAAAATTTCGAAAAAAATTCGTATGGGGGGTACCGTTATTTTTGGTCTTAAAAAAAAAAAGAAAAAAACGTGTGGGGGGAAAAAATTAAAAATGATATGTACCAAGTTTAAAGAAAATCGGCCGAGTCGTTTAGCCTGTAGTCGAACAGACAGACAGACAGACAGACAGACAGACAGAATTGCGAGACCCACTTTTTTAGTCTTCGCTATCATCGTAATGTCAACTTTGATCAAAATCTCGAGTTCGATTTTTTTTACGAATGCATAACTTGCCTTATAGTACCTATAAGTCGCAAGTAAAAATAGAATGCAGAATTATAAGTCGTTGTAGTGGTTCCTTAAAAAAATAAGCTTTTATGTACAAAATTTTTAAAACATTTTTAAGAAAAAATTTTGGTACGCCAACCTTAAGTTTTTATTATTGTACGAATAAAAGAAAAAATTACTTTTTTTTCTAAAAATTGAAAAAATATTTTTTCTTAAGTTTTTAAATGCAATGTTTTTTAAACTTTTTAGGAGCTTCTTTATAAAAAATTTCGTTAAAATCCGTTATGCCGATAATGAGAAATTCAAAATTCGAAAAAATCTTGTATCTTAAATCTTGTAGATAATGTTAAGAAACTTTTATTTGTCAAGTTTGAAAAAAATCGAGCATGGGGTTTTCGAAATATTGAATTTTCAAAAAAAAATTTTTTTAAATCCAAAAAATAAAAAATTAAAAATTTGAATATGTAATAATATTCAAACTTTGGAGGAGCTTTGGCATAATAAAAATGATTTAAATCGGCTGTACCGTTTTCGAGAAAATCAAAAACAAAAAAATGGACCCAGGGGGGCTACCAAAAATAACAATTTTTTGAAAAATTTTTTTCAACCATTAGCTAGTTTTAACCAAATGAAATTTTTCAAATTTTTTTTAAGAAATTCTGTGGGACAGTTTTTGAGAAAAAAAATTATTTATAAAATTTCGAAAAAAGATCGTATGGCAGGTACCGTTATTTTTGGTCTTAAAAAAAAAAACAGAAAAAATGTCCGGGGGGAAAATTAAAACCCATATCTTCCAAGTTTGAAGAAAATCGGCCGATCCGTTTAGGCTGTAGTCGAACCGACAGACAGACAGAATTGCGAGACCCACTTTTTTGGTCTTCGCTATCATCGTAATGTCAACTTTTATCGAAATCTCGAGTTCGATTTTTTTTACGAATGCATAACTTGCCTTATAGTACCTATAAGTCGCAAGTAAAAAGAGGCGAGAGAAACACGAAAGCAAAAAAAGCGCTTCAAGCGGGAAATAGAGGAAATAGAAAGTTGATATTTCAGAATTGCTGTTTGTAACAAAGCAAAGTTGGAGGAACTACTCAAAAACAAAGCTTTTTAACGGCTTCGAACACCAAACTACCAATACCAGGTTGAATGAACTAATTAAAATTGACGATGATAGCGAAAACTTTTGTCAACAAGATCAAAACTGAGAAGCTTAGAACTATCGAGATAAAAACAGGGCGCGCCGCAAACCAAAAACAAAAGTGCCACAATCTCCCTCAAGTCTAACAATAACTTGGATACTCTGACGATTTGGGCATTATTGACTCTCACCGATGCGTATTAATGTATAGAGTCAGAAAAGGCTGTAATGGATAAAAGAATTTAAAACGGTGTATGCTGTTAGCAAGAAGGGGGACACCACAGTAGACAGCCATAGTTTCGAAGTAATAAGGAACTTTGCTTCCTCTTTAAAACCTACCGAGAAATCAAGTGAAAAATCACTCTTATAAATCCATATTTCTTCCCGAAGAACTAAACAGACACTGCTCTACTTAAAGGTTAATGAAAATATACTTGAACGGTTTGATAGAAAATTTCTTCTCTCTTCGCTTTGGACGCGAAACTTCAATGATGAAGTTTGGAATTGAACAGTGCCTTCGACTAGTGAAGCCGATTTGCAGAGGCAGGCAGTCATCTAATGATCAAGTCAACCAGAGAGGTCTGTTGGTTGATGGTGACCTTAAATTCGGAAATTCGAACTGTAGCGACACCTATACGAGAAAGATGCTTGCCTGGAGATCAAAATGTCAAAATGTTTTTTAAAATTGAAACTTGTTTTTTATTTTTAATGGAAAACTAAACAAATATCATTAAAATAAGAATAAAGAAATAAACAAATGAGTTAAATAAATTATTTAACTAAATTGGTCTTGTTTTTTTTTTTTGTGTTTATAGTATCACTTAATTCTAAGACATCTTGTTTGTGTATAGAGAAGTGCTGCTTATTAAAGTCGCTAAATTCATGATCGGGTTTAATGATATTCGCAAACAAGTTGTGTTAAGAATTAAGTGATATTATACAAACAAAAATGACATTAATTAAATCATTTACTTGATTCATTTGTTTATTTATTTCACTTTCATAAAATCAAACAAACGCAAATGTGTAAAAGCAAACATGCACTTTTAAATAAGGTTCAGCTTTTATTACTAAATTTATATTTGTTTCTTTTTCGATTGAAAAGTATAAAGTCCGAGGAAAATATTTCAAGATTCTAAGACGCAATTTTTCCACTGCAGAAAAAGATTAACAAGTAGACTAGTTCGGTCTATTGGTCTTATAAATATTTAACAATATTATTTTTTTATTGACGAAATAAATGTGTATGGTTTAGATCAAGATCTAAAGAAGATTAAGCTACTATGTAGATTTCAGTTGTCCCGGGTTAAGTGGTCGTTGGAAACGTAGCATTATGCTAGATTTTTACTTGTCTTTCAAATACCCACTTTGACAAGACAGAGTAGCTAATACTAACAGTAAAAACCAAAGAAAGTGAATGGTAGTAGGGAGCTGGTATCACCAAACCTTTCGTGTCAAACTGCGTCCTTCAAAGAAAAGTGCAAACCTAGCATTAAGTCAGTTTAAGAATATGAAGTTGTATGTAATTGTGCACTTTAGATCTTTGAAGAAGAGCGATCTGTAACCTAGATACAGAGTCACGAGCAAATGTTACATTGGTTCGGCTTGGAAAATAGTCTAAACTAAAACATGTTTTATTTGATATTGTGTTTAATTTTTACTATCAAACTATGAAAATGGCGTCGTTTCGAATGAACACGTTCAGCGGAAACGTAAATCGAATTGACCAACTATTGTTGTTATTAAGAGAATTACGAAAATATTAGGTACATAATTAAGTTAAGTTATCTTTTCATAAAAATTTTATACCAGTTTTCTTAAACAGCGAGATATGTGATATTTCGGGTTGTCAAAAATATTTGCTAAGTAGAATAACACTGACAGAACTTGTCATAGTGAAAATGGTGTTCGATTCTTTCCTATGAAGTAGAAAAGAGATGGAAGTTTCATTTGAGAGAATATTTGTTTAGCTGTCAAACGACCAAAATTCAGTTTCGACTATTGAATGAATGTGTTCACTGCGCTATGTATAGTTGAGTCCGGTTTCAGAAAACTGTCCTGAAAATACCGAAATAAATGTGTATGATTTATTTCAAGACTTAAAGAAGATTATGAACAGATTTCAGTTAATCTCAGTTAAGTGCTCGGGGGAAACGTAGTGATTCGATTTGAGGTGAACTATTGTCATCATTGAATCTGAATGATTTCGCTTTAGATTCCAAATTGTATGTATATACACAATTTCAGCCAATAAGGAAGGCGATTAAAACCTGCTTAAGGTATCCACATCTAATATCTGGGTTTCCAATTTTTGCAGAATAATGTGCATATTTAAATCAAACTTCCGTAAACGAAAATGTTTAATACGGACTATATATTCAGCTATAGGGCCTTTAGCAATATATATACTTCTCCATTTATTCATCAACGTCAAAATATACACTTTGTTGAAACTGACATTAAGTATATATACTTCTCCATTTATTCATGAACGTCAAAGTATACACTTTGTTGAAACTGACATTTTGTTGATATGATTTTGACGATTATAAATTTCAAATTCTTTAAAATTAAAATTACACTTAAGAATCTAAAATTTTGAATATCTTTAGAGATTATTGCATTTGTCAGTTTCATCTGTCACTTTTGTCGTTGACATATTAGTATAGTTTCCTTTTGTGATTTGTGGCAAGTGATGACAGTAAAATGTGATTGTTGCTTTGGTATGAAGTTTATTTGAAATAGAGTTACCACCTCCTAGTTTTTCATATTCATTTTTGATTTTTTTTAACAGAAGAAGGAATATAAAAGAATAATAATAATGTAATAGGTCCCTATATATATTTCAAAATCATATTACAGCAACCATGTAATTTTACAGAAAAAGGCAATTTATTGAATTGAATCAGGTAGATTTGACTTACGGATGCAGAAAATTCGATAAATTATAAAAATGTCATAGGTATTTGTACAATTCTTAAACGGTATCTAAACTGCACGAGTATGTTCAACACCTTCCAAAATAAAACAAGCCATTTAAATAAGAGAATTTTTTTTAACCAAACAATTCCCAGCAGGTGTGAAGGAATAATCCCAGCTTTATAAATTGATATGCCTTGAAATCATCAATATCATTTCATATGGAGATATGTGTTTCGATTACTAGCCATCAAAAGCTGTCTGGCTCATCATTATCCAACAGATTCAACCACTTTATATAGAGATAACCACTCAACGTTGCTTATTAATTTTTTGTTTTCATCAAAAGACCGATTGTAAAAACATAACATTGAAATATACACATCGACTTGGGATTATAAAAATTCTCTAAGTATAGTCTTTATCAATTGATCTGGTGTTTAATAATATTAATTATTTAAAACGCCATATGTCTAAGCCGTCTGGCACCTGACAAACGAGGTTGGCTGGCATTAATGAGTTAAATAATTTAAATAGAAACAAAAAAAAATAAAGAAACAATTTTAAATGGAAGGCTTGAAGTACTTTCAACAAATAAACAACATTCCTTAAATAGAAAATCAGAGCAGACCAGGAAGAAGTTTTCGAACAACAATTTCGAACATCTTATGAATATTCGTATTCGAAAGTCAACGAGAAATAGATCGTTTGATTTATGACGTGAGTATCAAACTATGTAAGATGATTAATGTTGAATTGAATCAATTAACAAGTGGTCATAATTTTAGTGTTTGCATTTATCATTATTTGTCATTACCATTATCATAATTGTCAACATGTCATAATTGGTGTCATTTCGTTTGCATTATTTTGTCATTAGTTTATGGAAATGACCAATAACAGTTATGTTAATTTAGCAAACAAAACTTGTTGGACATATATTATGGCTTAATGTTTAATACTTTACAATGTAGATATAATGATTCTCGAAAGTTAACAGGGCCCGGACCAAAGGTGAATGGACGATCAAAAGAACATCGTTGTGGATGATGAGGATATAAATTAATAATTTCTGTAAACAATGATGACGAAAAGAATTCTACCGATAACAGTGCGACTTCAGACAATGAAAAATCCAACATCGACCAAATATTCATATCATAGCAGTTCTCGGAAAAACTCTAGGAACTTCTAACCGCCATGATCGATTTCGACCGATTAGTATATAGAAGTCATTGACTTACTAGATATGGACTGCTAGTAGCCAACTTCACGATGGTTCCACTTTTAAGCTTTCTTCCTAGTGACAATGCGCGATCAAAAGATGTCACTTAAAAAAAGGAACACATTTTTGTCAACAACCGCTGGGGTTGAATTGTCAAAAATTAGTTCCTTTTTTAAGTGACATCTTTTGATCGTGCATTTTCGTTAGAGAGAACCTTAAAAGTGTAACCACTTTTTTTGAGGATTTGTATGAAGAAAATGAGCGACTAGCAGTCCATATATAGTAAGTCAATGAGAATGACGATTGATCTATCAACTTCGGCAAAGGTCGCATCAATACTTTGAACGTCAAAAAACGTTTAAGAAAAGGCGATGAGTTGTCATCCAACTGCTTTAACATAGTTCTTGAAAAATAGTGCAAATAGCAGGGATACTTCCTACAAATAAAATAATCGGAAGAACAAATAGTGATGCCAATGGAGTTTTTGTGAGTATTGGGGAGGAAGCGAAAATGATCTTAAAGGCCCATAAGGGCAAGGCCAAGTATAATCAACTTCGAGGTCGCCCTTGTATCCTTTGGCCCTCTCTCGAGCAGCTTAAGTTTCCCTTTATAGGTTGGTGAAAGTCATCATCAAAGGGTGACATATGTACATATCTTTAAGTTTTCTCGAGTTTCCGTGCAAAGAAAGTATTTGCTGAGTCGTTGTTTCAAACAAAGTTGATCGATGAATAAAATATCGGCCGAGGAGTTGCATGGTTAGTAAGTTAGTCAAGTTGAACGTCTTGGATTATATAAGAGCAACAAATAGTCTAGCTAGTATATTTGAGAAGGGAATTACGTGCAGGGAGGGAAATCGTTGATTTAGAACAGTTGTTAATAATGAGCTCCAGCATGTGATGGAAGGCCAGGATGGCTTCCTTGCGGAACAACAGACGAAGCAAGGATATTACAAATTCTGGAGCTCTAAAGAGAACACTGTATTGACATTCGCGCGATTAGTGAGCGTTAGAGTGTACCAAATTTTATCAAAAGCTTTGTTAAGATCAGTTGCGATACTTGGACTTCATTAGCCTAGAAAGCCCATAGAGGGTTGTACTTTAGACAAACAAAGGAAGCCGTAATGTTGACAATGGAAGTGAATGGTGGTAAAGACTGAATTTTCAAAGAGTATAAATAAAAGCATGACGATATGCAGAGATTTATTTTTTTTAAGGATGTAACGAAGCGTTCCATGCTACTCCACTCTATACGACTTCTGCATTGATAACAAGAATTGTACTTCACTCAAATTCAATTCACAAGCACCATGAACGTTTGACGTCACAGGAAAATCAACTACATGGATATTTTTCGTTCACCACTTATATAGTTCACATTCAGTTTCTACTGAAAAACCATCAAGAGGACCTACTTGGGTGAACGAAAAGCACCTCTTCGCTCATACGCACAGTCAGGCGGCACAGTAAATTGATTTGATCAATCTTTCGAAATCCAGTCGTAGACAAGAAGTATAGACGAGTTGGTCATTTAGCAAGTTAGTTAGGTGAGATTGTCCAGCTATTTCTTATTAAGGCTTCCCCCCACCAGTGGTAAGGGGTCTTAATTCGAAGTTTAATGTCCTAATTGCCACCAGGGGCTTCGGTACCTGCTGATCTACCAGAGCGTTAGCCTGGTGTTTTGTGCCACCAGGGGCCTTGAACCTGCTGATCTACCAGAGCGTTAGCCTGCTGTTTTGTGCCACCAGGGGCCTTGAACCTGCTGATCTACCAGAGCTTTAGCCTGCTGTTTTGTGCCACCAGGGGCCTTGAACCTGCTGATCTACCAGAGCGTTAGCCTGCTGTTTTGTGCCACCAGGGGCCTTGAACCTGCTGATCTACCAGAGCGTTAGCCTGCTGTTTTGTGCCACCAGGGGCCTTGAACCTGCTGATCTACCAGAGCTTTAGCCTGCTGTTTTGTGCCACCAGGGGCCTTGAACCTGCTGATCTACCAGAGCGTTAGCCTGCTGTTTTGTGCCACCAGGGGCCTTGAATGTCGATCTACCAGAGCGTTAGCCTGCTGTTTTGTGCCAACAGGGGCGTTATACCTACAAGATCCCGTCAGGAACCCGACAACCGAATGAAAGGGCCCGTTTGAGGCCGAAGTAACAGAAGCCAGAATACCCGTAATTAAGTACTAGATCCGGATCATCAGCGAGCAGTATAACTAATGCAAGGCCGCTAGACCATAAGCCAGAAGAGTTGATGCCCGTGAACCATTCAATTACCCGAATTAAGTGAAATATTAATAGTAGAATATTGTATGTTATAGATTTAAGAGTTATTTCCAATAAAGATTTTGTAATAAGGTTTGAAGACCTTTACATCTGGAGTTTCGTGTTTTCTTCAGGACGACCCTGGCGAGACCGGCGAGCAAAACCTCGGCTGGAAAGCAAAAAGCACATCACAAGGATTTATCGGGGATTTTTCCAATTGGACAGAAAGATCTTTTGAGAACTTGAGAGCTAAAAGGGAGAAGTTAAGGGTTTCAATGGGTTCGTGCAGAAAAGTATTATAGAAGGTAAAGACATCAGGACCTTTCCACGGAATGGTTTGTGTTCCATTCCCATTCCCATTTTCCCTCTTAATAGGAAGTGATAGATCCTCCAAGGGTATCTATTTTCATGCAAAGTGCTTGTTATCTGTACTGGTTTAGACTCGGCAGAAAACTATAGGTCTCAATTACAAAAGAATGTAAAAGAATGCAAATAAAGTAAACGAATGCAAAGAAACCACAAGAACGCAAAGAATTAAAAGAATGCACGATTTGTTCAAAGATTGTATTCAATTGATTGATTCAAAATGAATGGGGGAAAAATGATTGCAATCATTTGAATATCAAATGAATGGTGATTGCTTAAATTAAAGTCAATGAATGCAATTCTTCAATTAAGGATTAAAGTCAATAAAGATTGCATTCAAAAAAGTTGAAATTCATTTACAAGTTAACTATTTTGGATTCTAGAAAGCTTTATGCCAACAAAAATTGGTCAAAATCAGTGAGAAACACCGATTTCATTAGCAAACCGTTTTACGAAAAAAAATCCAACAAAAACAAGATTTTTTTTTTGAAACGCTAAACTAATTTTATAAAAATATGGGTACCAAGTTTATAGAAAATAAGACCAGGTAGTATCCCTTGGCGCACTTATCATTAGCGTTGTACTGTCATGTCAGCCACTGAAAAAAAGTTTTCAGGTATGTACTGTCTCTTGTTAGGAATTGACAAATCCTCTCAGAGTATCTCTTGTCATGAAAAGGGCTGCACATTAGCCGTTCGGAACCGCTAAAAAATGATATGTCCCATCCATTCCTAGTAAAACGTACACAGAAATGGTTGAGAGCTGTAAGTCACTAGGTTTAGGGTCTCTATGAGCCGAAATGGTCTCTTAAATTCAGAATTGTTAAGTTTGATCAAAATATCGTGTTTAATTTTTCAGCACAAAAACTATGGAGTAAGAGAATCCTAAAGTCTCCAGTCTTTCATGGGAAAAGAAATGACTTAAATATTTTAATCATTTGCTTTAGAATAAGAGGTTCAATGTCTATCGGAACCGGAACAACTCGACGACACATGAAGCGCTGTACAATTAGGTATCCCAATAAAAATTATTTCACAAAAAGATCTCATACACGTTTCGTTTGCACATATATATTTTGCGATAGCGTACTGAGCAAAAACAAATGAAAATTAATTAAGATAATGCTAAATTCTACGTTGGGGTTGATTGACACATTATTTTTTGACACCTTATTAACTACGTACATACATACATACATTTGTATGTGTAAACAATTTTTATCGAAGAATAAAGTGTCAAAATGCAACCCATAAGCTTCCGGATATATTAATTTACAAATTTATATATTTCATGCTTATAATAGGTAGGTAGGTATTGAATGATAACTGATAACAATTAAACTTTGTTTTTTTTTTTTGTTCAATTCTTTAATCAAATAATGAGAAGAACGCCTACATGAAGCAACTTTTAAAATAATTATGGTTACCAACATATGTATATTTAATAATAAAAAAAATCTTAACAAAAAATCAGTAAACACAAATTTACCTTTTTTAGATGCTTGTTGACCCATTTTGTGAAAGTCTTCTTTTGTATAGCATCACGTTCATCTATTTAAAAAAAACAAAAATACAAAAAATGTTAATTGATAGTAAAATAATTTCAGTAATTACAATATTTATTCTCTTAAACACTTTGCAGGAAAATAATAAAAACAAAAAACAAATAATATATCAACTCATGTCAATTTATAATTCAATCAAAATCACTACAACTGCTTTCATTTATTATTAATCGTAGATTTGTCACGTACACATCTCAAAAGCCAAGCGTCACATCGTTTCACCATCATGCTAATACATAAACGTTAGTTCAAAACAATTGTTTAAACTGGAAAGCGTATGGCATTTTACATTAGTAAATTGCCAAGTAATTGCACTTATTAAGTTAGAATTTTGTGTAATTGCTTAGCGTTCTACCCTCACTTCTCATCTTAACCCACCACTCACTTCACTTCGGTCAAGTCTCGTTCAGTCGTTCGCGGCGGATTGTAAGTGTAGGAGCCGCTTGTCAATCAAAAAAGCAGTTGCACGTCTCGCATTTAAACAAAAAAATTAAAAACTAGACAAACATGGAGGATAAATGAACGCATCCCACGCTTAAACTAATCAATTGTTTTCTTCAAAAAAAAAAATAAATAAAATAAAGTATGTTAGTCAAACTCATTTATGTATTAATTTACCAAAACAACAAATATAAAAATCAGAGCATGGAATTGCCTTAACCAATCTTAATTGGCTCAATTTAAAATAATAATAATAATCAAATCATATAATCAATATGGCGGACGCCATTTCGCCGCAAATCTTTATTAAAATGACAGAGTTCAGCTGAGTCAAGGGATACCATCAGACCAACTCATTGTTTGACTGGTTTCGTATTTTGTTTCTTCTTCTTCGACGTCACATTATTCAATCAAATAATAATCTATTTTTGGAGGAATTAATATAAATTGCATCAAATGACATCATCATCTTTCATGACTGTGTCTCTTGTTGCAATGATTTTACGGAGTGGAGTTTTAAATCACACCAAACAGTGCTCGCCTTTGTGTTGAGTCCGAGTTTTTGTTTTGTATGGATTTAAATTCTGAAGCTGCTGTATCTTTTGAGTTCTGTGTGCCCCTTTTGGGTGATTTTTAGGAGCTGTAGCAGCAGATCACAGTTGCTTTAGGTTTAGAGTGTGACATTATTCAATTTATAAATCTGTCCAAATAGAGAGGAGTCTGTCAGAGACACATAGCAAAAAAAAAAAAATAAAGAAGCAGATTTTAATCTAAATTTCAAATTAAGTCATCCGATATTCTTATTTATGTGACTTTTATTTTGTATTTTTAATTCTAATCATAATTCATGATTATAAACCAGATATTTCAATGAACCAAAGCCTCTTATGAAACAATTTCCTGGGGTTAAAATTTATGCTTTGATTTGATGGACATTGATTAAGCAATTCAAAACAAAATGAAATCAGCATTGAATAATATTATAAAAATGTCGTTGAAAATCAGAATGCAAAAATTGAATAAATATTTTGCTTTACTTGGGTGTTGAGAGATAATTTTTGAATAAACCTAAGCCCCAGTTTCTTTGATTTAAACGCCTTACAAAATTTTCCATCTCAAACATATGCAACATTATCATCACGATCAAATCTGCAGCCACTTTAAGGAAGTCCTGTCTTGGCTTCAAGAAAAAGTGATATCAATCAAAGATATCAGCATCTTCTCGGACAGCCAAGCAACCGTTTTGTCTTGGAAACTCTTCTAAACCACCTAATTGTTTCATCATCATCATCGGCTCGACAACCGGGTTCCGGTCTCTTTCAACAAGTCTCTCCACCCATCCCGGTCTCTAGCCGACGCCATCCAGTTGCGCACCCCAAGGCTTCGGGCGTCCTCGTCTACGTCATCTCTCCAGAGCGCAAGCATGGTCTACCACGCTGTCGTCTACCATAGAATGTACCACAAATAACTTTCCAAGCAGGTTCCTCTTCGCTCATGCGAGCTAAGTGCCCTGCCCACCGGAGTCTACCGAGCTTAATTTTTGTCACGATATCTGCTTCTAGGTAGATTGCGTACAGTTCATGATTGTACCGTCTCCGGAATCGTCCTTCCTCACATACGGGGCCAACAATTCTCCTTAAGACTTTTCTCTCGAATGCAGCTAAGAGGTCGGAGTGCCTTTTGCTAAGCACCCAAGTCTCGGATCCATATGTGAGTACTGGCAGGACCATGGATTTGAAGAGCTTTGACAGACTATGGTAGGTTCTACTGGATTTGAGAAGCCGCCCGCGTATTTCTTCTTCTATATTGTTATCGGCTGCTACTATTGACCCAAGGTATTTAAAGGATTGCACCACTTCAAATTCGTGCTCCGCTACCTTGATTGTTTGACCAACTGTTCCTCTCGCATTCGACGCTACCATGTACTTTGTTTTACCTTCACTACGATACCCTCCCGCAAGAATGTATTAAGCGACATTTTTAAAAGATAGATAGATAAGATAATTCATTTTTTATTCAACTTCCACTTACATGCTAGTTACAATTTTATATACAAAATAAAATAAAAAAAAAAAAATTAAGTGCAAGAGAATAAGCTCTGGCCATTCTATAACTTAAGAAAGTTAGAGTTGAACGACCTCAAAAATGTTTTGGTCAACAAAAGAATAACTGACGTGGGGTACTTTCAGTTGTTCTTTTTTATATTATTATTATTATTTCTAACTATTGTTTAATTTAAGAAAAAAAAAGAGATTATTTTTAATTTAAAGAAACATTAAATAAACATTAAAAGCAAAAAAGAATAGAAAACAACGTAGTTATAAAAAAATCAAATCGTTTCGTATGTATTCAAGTACTGAATTTATAGACTAGTTCTATTTCAATCAAGTTCTTAGTGAAAAGCCAATCTCTGATTTTGATCAAGAAAGAATGAAAGTTAAAAGTTGTTCTTATTGAAATGGGAAGATTATTGAAGACAGTTGACGATGTCATTAAATAAAAATTCATAAAATGTGTTTTGTGTGGAACTGGAACATTAACAAGTGCTAAATTATTAACTCGTAAGTTGTATATTGAAGAGTTTCTAGATGGAATATTACCACTTTGTTTATAAAATTCTTTTAAAACTTTAAAAATGTATAGGTGACGTAATGGTAGTATTCTTAGCTCACAAAAAAGAGGCCAGCTTTCAGTGCGTTGATTTTTTTTACAAATTATACGGATTATATGCTTTTGTGCAGTCAAGAGTGATTTAAAAGTATTCCTATACGCACCTCCCCAACACACTATCCCATATTGCAATTTAGATTGAGTAAGTCCGTAGTAGATCATCGTTAGAACTTTTTTTGAGCAGAATGGTTGTAACAGATACATCTTTCTTGTTATCAGATTCATGTACGTTCTAAGTGAATGTATATGAACTTTCCAGTTAAGGTTGCAGTCGATGAGAACTCCTAAGTACTTATAGTGATTAACAAGCTCAATTGGAAAACAGTTAGTTGAGCACAGATTTTGTATTGAAAAATTATTTTTACCACACACGTGCAAAGGTAAAGAGAACTTTTGACAATCATGGGAATGGAAAAGAGCTTCAAACTCCCTAGGGAAATCACCCGATAGCTTAAAACACATAATTTTAGTTTTCTCACTTATAATCAATCTATGGTAAGCAAACCAAACTCTAAGAAGCTGTAAATCTTTACTTATGTTAGCAAAACATTCGAAAAAAGAAGATTCGGTATAAGTGAAAGCTATATCATCTGCGAAGGCTATACGATTTCCAGAGAAATTTTGGTGGAACAGTGAGTTAATGTAAATTAAGAATAAAGTTGGACCCAATACAGAGCCCTGGGGAACACCATTTTTTAGCATTAATACATTACTAAATATTCCATTAACTAACACACTTTGTTCCCTCCCGATCAAATACGATTTTAGCCATTCATAAAATATACCTCTAAAACCAGCATTGTATAACTTGCTTAACAGAATTTCATGATCGACTAAGTCAAACGCCTTGGTCATGTCAATAAACAATGCCATCGTTGATTGACTTTCATTTATTCCTTTATAGAGATCACAACATACTTTTAGGATTGCATCTTCAGTAGATTTACCTGATCTGAAACCAAATTGAGCATCCGAAAAAAAATTTGTTTTTTCAAGAAATGAAAGCATTCTTGTTTTAATTAATTTTTCAAAAATTTTTGAAAACGCAGGAAGCAACGAGATAGGCCTATAATCGGCTACATTTTTACGGTTGCCTTTTTTAAAAAGTGGAATAACCTCAGCTCTTTTCAATGAATTTGGAAACTTTCCCATATTAACACTTAGGTTAAAAATATAACATAAAACATCCACAATTTCCCATGATATTTTTTTAAGCATAATAGCAGATATACCATCACTGGTACAAGAATTTTTATTTTTATTGTTCAGGAAACGAAAAAACGTCTCATTTTGTTATTTTTTTGTGTATTTTATTGGACGAAACAGATTTGTTTCCCGTAAGAATGTATTAAGCGACATTTTTAAATTTGTTTCGTCCAATAAAATACACAAAAAAATAACAAAATGAGACGTTTTTTTCGTTTCCTGAACAATTTTAAAAATGTCGCTTAATACATTCTTGCGGAAAGGTATCGACTAATGTGCAGCCCCAGATTTTGTGCCGCCTGCTCGATCTGGATGAAGGAATCGTGTACAGCTTGTTCGGTTCTTCCGATGATGTCGATGTCGTCTGCGTAAGCCAGTAACTGGCTGGACCTGTTGACGATGGTCCCTCTTGTTTACGTGCCAGAGTCACGGATTGCTTTCTCCAACGCCAGGTTGAAGAGGAGGCAGGCCAAAGCGTCCCCTTGTCGGAGTCCATTAAAAATGTTGATTGGTCTGGATAGCAATTCGGACCTAATTGTTTAGCTGACGATAAATAATAAATATAAAAATAATAATAATAAAAATGAAACATTTGTATCTCTCGAGAACCGCAGCAATTTTTCATGTCTATCATTAATTTATTGCAATTTTCATAAACAGTGCTCCAGTGAAATAGCTTCGGACGTACTGTTAAATTCAGATATTTTTTCTTTAGGCGCACTACACGAATATGGAATGCTGTACCCGGCTCAATTTTTCCCACTCATTGCATAGTGCAGACATTCAAAATCAATGCGCATCGATATCTCTTTTCTAATCCTATCCTTCTTCCATAATTGCTCGTACTGTGTTAAACATTATAAGGGTATTGATAACCTCTTGAGTGCGAGTATAATATAAAAAAAAAACGATTAAATCTCTTGATTCTGTCTCTACCAGTTCAATAACAGCCCTTAACTGCCGATCGTCCCTAACAAAGGTGGCGCAGCAGTTAAACATTCACCACTGCTGGGTGCCGGTCATAGGGACATTTCAGGAAATTGTAAAGCTGACGAATTCGCCAAAAGTGAAACAATGATACCTTTATTGCCATATAAGGCAAATGTACATATATGTAGGTATTTCCATCACTACGTGTAAACTTATGCTAAAGCAAGATGATGTAAAGAGGATAAATCTCAAAAAATAAAATAAAAGCCATGACGGCTCATAGAGAGCCTAAACCTAGTGACTTTTAACTCTCAACCATTTCTGTTTGCGTGTTACCAGGAAGGGAGGCGACCTACAATTTTCTGCCGATTCCGAATGGCTAATGAGCAGCTTTTTCCAATACAAGAGACACTCTCGGAGGATATGTCAATTCCTCGCTAGAGGCAGTACACTTCTGAAAAACTTTTTTGCAGCGGTTGAGAATCGAATCCAAGGTCTTCTGCATAACTGTCCAACACACTAACTATTATGTCAAGAATGAACCTCAGGTGAAACAATATCACCAACTACTTGGTAACAAAACCAAGTTGGCCAATGCTACATTTGAAGCGCTCCAAAGGTTTAATATCTTTAAGCTGATCGAACATTGAATCTGTAATAAGAGTTATAACAGGACACTCTTTGATAGGTACGAGTAAGCACGCAACGTTTGAAATTTATTCTAACGATTTCTTCAGAAGATACATGGATGAAAAAGAGGAGGAATTGATCCCTCATTTTCACTGTACATGTCCTGCCCTATCCCTATCTAAGACGTAGACTTTATTTGAAAAATTTCTACTACAGTGATCTGGCAGATATAGACTTTATTTGGAAAATTTCTACTACAGTGATCTGGCAGATAAAGATACAGGCAATTTCGTTCACTTTATGAGGAACTCCAATTGGTATTAAGATTAGAGAAAAAGTCTTTAAGATTCAATCAATAATTGTAGTATCACAATGGACCAACACATGGGCTAAGTGTGTCGGCTCTCCTGCTGACATACACGTCAACCTAATCTGCAGTCACTTTGTTGAAAATGTTGGCCAACCTGACAAATTGACAAATTATCAAAACATTTTAAATGTTAGAAATCAAGTGGAATATCGTAAAAGTTAACTGTTGAAAAAGGTTAAAAACGTTTTATTTAACTATGACATCCCTGGAAAGTTGACTGCTTGACTAAAACAGTTTCATTTTTCTCTTCCGATTTTGTCGTCTTTTATTATTGAAGTGTTATACAGTTTCCATAAAGTTTTAATAACTGAAAATATTATATATTTTAAATTGTCGTGTGCTGCAAAAAAAACCAAAGCAAATTAGATTGAATTTTGATCAACAGGTGGTGATTTTGCAGAAATTAGACTAAGGCGTTCAAAGAACCCGATTGGCAATCAATTTCAATGTTTTAAAGGTTGCCAATTACTATACAAAAAAAACGTGAGGAAATTCTCAAGACAGAGTTTCAAACTAAGAGTATTGAAGTCACAAAAACATGACCCTCCACAAACCAGAATATATTGAAATAGACAAGAAATCGTTCGATTGGTCTTTGAACCAACGTGCCCCTAATTGTGTAATGTCTTTGACCTATAATAAAGGCCAAGGCAATGTCCATATTGCAAAGACCAACCAATTCCTCCTTGAGAAAACCTATGTTTAAGCATCTGAGAAATCGACACCTGGTGAAGAATCGCGGTGAGGACGATTCCCTGTATCATTCTTCGGGAATATTGATGGATCGCTTTTACAAAAAAAAACCATTGATATTAGGTAAATCCGCAAATCCACGATCCCACTGATCTATGCAAGTTCATCCATAGACTGGTTCTATAAATCATATGATAAAGAACAAAAATAAATTAATGTTTAACATTAAAAACCAATATTCGGATCTGAATGACCGGCAATACGGCTTTCGCAGCAATCGTTCCACTTGTGATCTGATGGCATATCTGACCGAAGAGGGAAACAGATCTTTACATTTCTTTTGGGCAAATTGAGTTTATTGCGCTTGATATTTTTAAGGCATTGGAACCAGGCTCTTATCGAAAATGCGTGCATTTGGTATCAATAAAACCCTGTTGTATTGGACGGTTTCGAGATTGATATTCACAAAATGAATACTGGTGTTCCCCAGGGCTCCGTTTGTATCCGACTCTCTTCCTCATTTTTTTGTAAATGATCTGTCTAATGCACTTCATTACTTCATTGTTTTAGTCAGTTATTAGGTCCGTCTTGTCAAAAAAAAATGGGGAGTTATTCCATGCAGCAACATGTGCAAATGATAAATTTTGTTTGACCTTAATTTCGGTAGAAAAATCATATTTAGCGACGAAATTATAAAATTTGGAACGATCACAATGCACATGAAATCCACCAAAATACAAGGCATCCAGAGAAAACATTAATAGTTTGGTGTTGATTTTGGGCTGGCGGCATAATCGGTCCATACTTTTTTGAGAATGACGTTGGCCACGTCATCACCCTCAACGGCGAGCGCTATTGTTTGATGAAAACCAATTTCTTTTCGCCCAAAATAGATGATATGGAGATCAATCACATGTGGTTTCTAAATGATGGCTCTAGTCTAGACACTACGCAATAGATATTTTGCATGAGCGATTTCCGAACATGGTTATCTTGCGTAGGGGCGATGTGAATTGACCACCAAGACAGTGATATTGGACCCCATTAGAATTATTGTGGGATTTTTTTAAGTCACAGGTCTTAGCAAATAAATCACAAACCACCAAACCATAATAAATCAAATTCAGCCTCATTTATGAAAAAGAGTTATGGAACATTTGATTTTCCGGGTGCGTGTTCCCGGCTGACATTTGAAATATGTTGTATTCCATACAAAATGGCATGCATGTGCTTAATAGAAAACCCTGTATAAAATAAGATCATCTTCAATAAAGTCGGAAATGCTTGTGAAAAAACGATATTTTGAAGAAGCAAAAAATTGCCGGTCCTCTGCCGACAATTCACACACAGTAGTGGCTGAGAGTTGTTGACATTTCATGACAGCCATTTTGTTAAATGTGTTGTTAATTTTTTTATTTTTCAGTTAAGTTACACAGTTCAGTTCTGGCAGCAAATGATAACATTTTATTATCGGAAGCAGTTCGAAGGAAAAGTCATCTTCAGCGACGAGACCCATTTTTAGATGAACGGACAAGTCAAAAGGCAAAGTTGACGGGTTTGTGCCGATGCCAATCCACACGAGCTCCACCAATTTGAAAACTATCCGCAAAAACCACTCTTTAGTGTGAATTACAGCTCACGGGATAGCGCAACCGATCGATGATAATCAAATTGGATGATATGGGTGTGAACGACTTGCGATTCCAACAGATCGCGGATAAGCACTACACAGTCGATACCACAATGGATATTTTTGCTGTGGATATCTGACGCGGAGATGACATGCACTGTGTTTTTCTCAAAAGCAAGGGTATGTGTATCGCTCAAATTCATCTAGATCTATGCGCCAGAGTAATCAAAAGATGGACCTCTCCAATGCGCGTCACACAACGAAGCCTTGGTGGCTATTTGAACTACGAATGACTTCTTGATAGGCCTTTCAAATAAAACAACGAATTCTTCGATATCTCACACATAACTTGGAACTTCCATAAATAGCATTACGAATGATAGAAGTCTCTCGTATGAGGATGGTATACTTAGCCAAAATTGTAACCTTAAAATTGCTTTTTTATCTTCAAAGCAATCTGAATAAGGTTTCCCGATCAGTGCGGTTTTTTTTTAAATGTTTGGACTAAAGGTATCGCTTGGTACCTAACCTCTTTCTCTAAAGAGCTGTTTTAGATAGATAAATCATACGGATTACTAAGTGTTCATTTCGATTGAGAAACTTTTTTAATCTGTGGGTTTGAAAATACAGTGTAAAAGGAATCACTCAACTGGAGCCTCATAATCACCACAACTCTTCCCAAATATGAAATTCATCGTTTATGAATTTCACTATAATTTTTTTTATTACCTCCCGCAAGTAAGCTCATTCTTTTGAGAATGATTGTTCAAATATTAAGCCATGTTCACATTTCCTTTTCCTATACTCGTAAAAAAACGTAAGATCATCAGCAAAGTGCGACCCATTCGGACTTTTACTTTTTCTTTTGGTTCTATGAGGAAGTCATTAATATTATTAAACTCTCCTCTACTCATTCAAATCGCCAAGTAATTAAAAACTCAAGGCAGTAAAAATGAAATAAACACCACCATTCACTTTTGAACTCATAAATACAATTGAACCATATAAAATTTGTTGCATTTTTTCAAAACAGATTGTTCAATAAAAATGAATTATTTAAAATTAAGAATGTTTGCTCTTTGTTCTCTCGTACATTAATGAATTCTTAATTTTTAATTATTTTTTGTATTTGTTTATTTCTTCCACAAAAGGTACTACAAACATTTATCTCAAGAAATTAATAAATTTCAAGATATCAGAACAGGAACATATCACTCTGGTCGAGGTGAATTCCGGGATGACTAACTCTCGTTCCCAAGTCAAACAATGGAGAAGAGATTCCTCCATGGAGACGCAAGAATATTTTAAACATTTAGTCATGATTTAAAATAAATTTTTTACTTCAGGCATTTCGTGTGTGTTTGACAAATTAATGATTTGTTTCAAGTGATTCATCAAACGTTCATCGGAAAAAAATATCATCAGATAAGCATTCATCGTTTAGCATATCAAATTGATTGGTAATGGCTTTCTTAAGAAATGAACAACTGGAATACACATGACCCTAACTACAGTTTACCATAATTGATTTGATCTTATGAAACTTGAAAAAATGTAGATATGCATACGTACGTGACGAGGCTAAACTTAAATCATTTCAAGGCTATATATGTATGTATGGTTTCGTTTTGGTAGTTTTTTTTATCCTTGCATTGCTCCTAACTAGAAACGTGGAATTAAGTTTGATATAAAAGACAAAAGGCTTGAAGGTATTTGTATATGTACATAAAGGGTTTTCCAATCGAGACTGCACAACGTTGAACTTTCGTTGTGAAGCTGTCAATGTCAGAACAACTTGCAGTTAAACTTCGCCAGCTTTATAACTTCTCGGCTGATGCAGTAAAATTTATATATCTTGCTATTTATCCGATAGAATGCAAACTGTTGAAATAGGTAACAATTTATCAAATTTTCTCCCTACCACTAGTGGAGTTCCACAAGGATCCATTCTTGGTCCATTACTTTTATTCGCTTTACGTCAATGACATTCCTCCCTCACTGATAACTGCCCGTTAAATATGTATGCTGACGATGTACAAATGTACCTCGGCTGCGGTCTTGGTCTCATTGAAGTTGGTGAATGAGGACCTCAAAAAACTAACACTTTGGGCTGAGACTAACAGACTGACATTAAACCCATCAATATCTGAGTGCTTGGTTATTTCTAAAAAAATCTATTTCACTAAAGTAACTATAAATAATTAAACTGTTGAATATGTAAATTCTGCTCGAAATCTCGGTAAAACCTTTACGCGCAATCTAACATGGGATAAGCATGCTCTCGGTCTCCCAGTCATACTCGCCGCGGCCGATGAAAACGCGTGCAATGTTTGCGAAAGTTAAATCCTTCCCATTTTAGTCTATGGTTGCGAAATTTTCTCAAGTTGTAATTATGCCTGCAAAAGAAAGCTCAATGTCATTTTCAACAACATCATTAGATACATTTTTGAACTGCGTAGGTACGACAGAGTATCAAATTTTTCAAATTGTTTTCTTAACATGACACTCGAGAATTACTTTCAGTTTTGCAACTTATTCTTGCTCTCGGATATCCTGTTCACAACCTAACCAACCACCTTATCTTTTTGAGAGAATTAAGAGGGCCTCTTCAGCCAGGTCTGACCAACTGATTCAACCTCGTTACATCTTCCTGACATCTGAGCACCAATTTTTCATTAACGCTTCACGTCGGTGGAATTCTTAAATAAACAACATTTTCATCATTTTCAAGTCCGCGAACGAAGAACGTTTACAAATAAATATCGGTGACGAAAATTTTTAGAGCATTTAAGCCGACTTTTGGTCGTTATTCTCTTTCCACTAGAAAACGAATTCATAGACTAGTGAACAAATAAGAGTCT
This sequence comes from Chrysotoxum bicinctum, assembly GCA_911387755.1. Classification (NCBI taxonomy): domain Eukaryota; kingdom Metazoa; phylum Arthropoda; class Insecta; order Diptera; family Syrphidae; genus Chrysotoxum; species Chrysotoxum bicinctum. The sequence continues at coordinate 65,922,384 of OU426990.1, read as the reverse complement.
AAATTTTCACTGCTAGTAATTTTGCAAAAAGATGACCAATTTCATTGCATAATCTTCTTTAGTGATGAAAAGCATTTCAGGCTAAACGGCTTCGTCAACAAACAGAATATGAGTTATGGGTTAGATGTATACCTTCATGTCCTTCAACAAACACCATTTCATCCACAAAAATTAACTAACTGTATGGTGTGGTTTTACTACCAGTGTGTGTCATCGGCCCGATATTCTTCGTTGATGAACATGACTGTTTCTTTAGAATCAATGGAGAGCGCAGCACAGACGTTATTTCTTTGGTCAATTGCATAGATAAGACAATAATAGTATGTGGTTCAAGCAAGGCGGTGCCACAATGACTTATTGAAAACTCAAATCGATATATCGATAAATGTTCCTGTCAATTGGCCGCCTAGATCGTATGATTTAACACCTCTAGACTCTTTTTTTTTTATATAGCTCTACAGTAAATCACTCATCTTTACCAACAAGACGGAGTCGTTAAAGGACTTCCAAGCCAATACTGAACGAAAGACAATGGCCGTCGAAATGTGTGACAGAGTTATCGAAAATTATGAACGACGTCGAATGCCATGCACAAATGTTTGTATTGTACTTCAAACAAATAATCAAATTTTCAAGATATTTTTTGTGAATGAATTGGTGTTTGTTGAAGCTTATAAGGGTTTTTATCTGACCCATAACGCATATTCTGTTTATTAAAAAAAAACCGTTTAGCCACAAATGGGCTTCATCAATCGCTGAAGATGATTCTGCGATGAAATTGGCCATAATTTTGTAAAATTTCTAGCATCGAGAATTAACAGCCAGGCTTCAAAAATGAAATGAAGTATTGTGTCAACAGATTTTGACACAAATTCTTAACATCTTGTAGAATTAAATTTATTCAATTTGGATTCAACTTGAAATGACCAATGAAGAGTCACAATAATTAATAATAATAAGTTCACGCAACTAGATCTTAAATCACTTAAAAATCGAGAAAATCGAAATATGGAACAAGGAAATTCGAATCAATTTTATTTCGAAAAAAAAATTAAATCGATATCGATAGAAGTGAATTGTACAAGATGGCGCAAAATTAATCACCGGTTCGGAAAATGTTATAATTTTTGCAAATGGCGTCTTACGTCAATTACATTTGACATTTGTGAACGAGACGGCTGCAGTATACAAATAGACAAGCAATGGAGCCCTATACTCCGTATAAGAGCGTGAAATAATTGTGTCGATTTTTTTGACAAATAATCGATCGTTGGTGTTAGCGCAGCGTGAATTTTGACATCGATTTCATAATCGTGTCGCACCAACATTCCGTCGCTTAGCTACCGGACTCCAACATACTGGAACCCCAGGAGACCGTCCGTCGCGTGCTCACACGAATTACTGTCAAACCATGCTCAGTCTCAGCAACGAAGAGAACGAGGCGCATTTTTACTTAAGTAGTCAATAAGCGAAGTCTTCGTTTATGGGGCACTAAAAATCCGCGTGTGATGCACGAAATGCCATTACATTCACTGAAAGCCACTGTGTCGTGCAGCGATCATGCGGGAAGAATGATTGGGCCATTTTATTTTTGAGCACGCCATCAGAAATACGGTCACTGTTACTACCGAATGAATGTCGGAATTAGATTAGCGGGGCTTGGTGAACATGTGGTTTCAACAAGCCGGCGCAACCACGTAAACAATGGATATTGTGAAGGAAGCGTAATCTCCCCTTTTGTCGATTTGACACGGTCAGCAAGAACGCCCAAATTAAACCATCCCAGACTTCTTTCTTTACGGCTACTTGAAGTCGCGGGTTTATGCCAATAAGCCTCGGAGAATCGCAGGCTCCAAGGAGAATATTTGACAGGAATGCGAGCAGTTATCACCGGAAATCTCGATTGAAAGTGAAAAGTAGAACCTGGCTGTTACACTCAAATTTGTTCACTAGATTATGAATTGCTTGTCTACTGGAATGATAATTACGACCAAAAATTGGAGTAAACCTTCTTAAAGTTACTGTCATCGACTAGGAGTTTTGGCAATAATTATTTGCAAAAATTTGAATTTCATAATGAAATTGTTGTTCTTACTGAATGTTTTGATAAGGACAGTTTTTTCATTGGTTTTGGGGTGCGTTCACAGCGAAAGTTTAAAATTGCCAAGTCGCAATTGGAAAAAAAGATCAATTCACATTTTGTTCTTGCAAAAGTTTTGGCACACCTGTAGTTTTCAGAACTAAGTCACTGTTTAATAGAAAAAATTAGGAGTATTTTTTAAAAATTTGTTTAAAACAATTTATTTTAATTCATTTCGAAATGGATATAACAAAAAACATAACTTATTTCTAGTTTAATTAATGTAAATTCACAATAGTTTAAAACAACCACAGTTTTTTTTTGGGAAAAGGTATTGGCACAAACTAAGTGAAGCGATAATTCCCAAAAATTTTCAGCTGTCCAGAATTTCAGCAATTTTTAAAAAAGGTAACCGCCGACTTCCTGAAAACTATAGGGGTATTAGAGTATTAAACTCTTTAAGAAAATTTTTTACACAAACACTTAACGCAAGACTACTAAACTGGGTCGAACAAAATAATATCATTAGCTGTTTCCAAGCTGATTTTCGAGCTCCACTATTTATCAAATTTTGTACTTAGCACTTGCGCTAGACATTTTATTGATAAAAAGAAGTGTTTGTACACCTTTTTCGTTGACTTGAAAGCGGCTTTAGATACGATTTGTATACTTGTCTACGGAAAAATCCTTGAAAACATGACTGCATCTGTATAAAACGGCTCCAAAATGTCAAGGGAATTTATATGTGACACAGGTGTCCCTCAAGGATGTGTTTTAAGGCCTCTCATTTTTGCTTTATTTTTTATATTGTAGACTATACGTCTATCCAATATGTCCCATAGATGATCTATGGTAATCCTATTCTAGAGACTCTGACGGTGTCTTTAGAGTATAAGGAATGTTATATACTCGTAGTATCGATTTTTTCATTATGAATTAAATGAGTTGCTTTGGATCATTAGCTGGCTGGAAATAAAAATTGCCTGCAATGCCCAGTTTTTCAACACTTTGCTTTTTATAATATTTTTTAATTTTATTTTATAATAATAAGCGCGAGGTTATGAGATCTTTTTGTTAAGAAATGAGGAGGGGATTTAAAGGGAGCTGCCGATACACATTGGTTTTAAATGCTTGTGTATCACAATGAGGGCCAAAAATCGAGAGCCGTAAAGCATTCCACATTCGATTGGTACAGGTAAAGGAAGAATATCTGTATTTTACAATACGCTCGAAATTAGGCTGAAAGGTAAACTGATGAGCATTTGAGCATTCTTAGCAGGACGAGTATTACGGTGAAATTGTTTTAAGGGAGCTGGCATATTAGCTGGCTATATCATTAGAGCACTGTTTATAGAAGAAGCGATAAAACAAAGTAAGACAAGAGACATTACGACGGTTTTCGAGAGAAACAAAAGTTTCCGTAATAGACCTGTCTCCAACTAGCCCAAAGGGCTTTGTTTTCGATTCTGTCTAAGAGATGAGTTTTAAGAGCACCTGCCCAGATATGGGAGCAAACCTAAGCATTTCGCCGCATTTTTCGCAACATCAAATATTTTTGATCATGCTACAAAAGATGGTCAGTAACATACATACCGAGGACGGAAAGCTTTTCGGTTTCCTCGATGCAAGTGCTAACCATATACATAGATGATGGCAGGGGTGAAATATTACGCTTGACGGACAGAAGATAGCTTTGGGTTTTCGAAGCATTAAACGCGGTTTCTAACACCCCATTCTACAATGCTGTCAAGATCGGAATTTAATGAGATTATCATACGCTGCCGTTGCAGAGCCACTTCCGAAGATGAAGGATGAGGATTTGGAAACGAATATGAAACGGTACGTCCAAAATTGGGCTCAAGAATAAACTGATGAACATTGCTAGAAGTACGGGTATTACGGTTGAATTGTTTGAGGGGAGGAATTCAATTGGACATTTTACTAGAGCTTCTTTTACGGTTAACTTCTAAAGACGAACGATTCTTCTGCAGCTTTTCGTGTCTTTAAACCGTTTTACTACACTGCGTACTGTATTAGGGATTCCGTTGACGATTTCGCCATTTTTAAAGAAGGATTTTATATTCATAATTTTTTTGAAAAACAGAGCTGTGCCAGTACTTTTTCCGTATGTGAATGTATTTGTTCTCAAATCTAGATACTACCTACTTAAATTTTTTTTGGAAGGTCAAGTGGCTGACAAACTGACTTCTTACTTAATTTCCTTCAAAATACTTAAATATTTAGTTTAAACAAAATATTCGATCGTGATCTGCACTCGTAATCAATTAATTTTTATCAAAAGTCACTTATGTATATTTTAAATTAATGATTTAAGTGGTAAATTTAAGTATGTATACAATTCCAGAACAAAAAAAAATTAATTACATTTTTATTGCGTTTTATAAACATGTAATATCATCATGTTATAATGTAGAAATGTAATTGATTTCATTTATTAGTTTAGTTGTTCAATTGCAACTCCTCAATGTTTTCGATAAGATGTGATATCAATTGACTTTTTGGTTGAAGTTTTTAATTTTGAAATAGAAAATAGAAAACATTCTAAAACGTCCTTTTCCTGAAGATAACTCTCGTTTTTTTTACAGAATAGGGTATGTTTCAAAAATACAAAAATACAACATTAATTTTTTTGTCTTTTCTTTTATCGAAAAACCTGCCGCACAATACACCCAAAATGCACATTGATTTCACATCATCCATCCGATACTTTACATGCACCATTTGTCATAGATCGGCTTGAATAAAAACAAAGACAAGAAAAAACTGTAAAAAAAAAACAATAAAATTGTATTTCTATTTGTATATCTCGTGTCTATCAACATTTCCTCTCATCGTCATCGTCAGTCGGACGAGATGGAATGGATGCACGTAGCACGTGATTTGAAATGTAGATCGTGCTGTGTCGGTGCAAAGTATAGTGATCAATCTTTTCCAGCAATCAACTCATCCTCGCTGGCGGTGAGCTTCTCAAGGAATGCGACCGAGTGACATGTTTCACACGGCAATTTTACTTCTTCTTCTTTTTTTTGTATAGCCTTGCCTTAACTCAAGTTGCACGTACATATGTAGCAAGAGCAATCATTTCTTTGAGAAAAGGAGAAATTTCTTTCCCTTTCTTGTTTGTTTAGTTTTTACGTATTTGGCCTTTCTTTCTGTATATACGAATACACATATGTATGTACATATATATACTCGGCGGCGAACAATCGCCATCGTTGAAATGAAAACACTTGTTTTAATTAAGAACTGAAAACGAAGACGAACACGATGACGATGACAGTGACGGTGATGGTTAAGGCGTTTTATGGGGAGAAAGTTATCCCTTATGGATAGTTAGTTAAGTGAGTTTGAGACGAGGATTCCTGTGGACTTAAATGTCTTTTTAATTCTCTTCTAATAGCTTCATTGAGTTTTTTCTTTCCTTTTTTGTCTATGTTCTGAGGTTACATCCGGTTTCCTGTTACCCTTAACCTCCTATAAGAATAATTTCCTTATTACCTGTTGAAGTCGATATAATTGAGGTATGTAGAGGCTTGACCTTGCCGATATACATAAATATATTCTCGACTCTTAAAAGGAATTTTAGAACGATTTTATAATAACCATACATTCCACAAATGGGAATCGAAAATTTTAATGATTACTTAAGTAATGTGTCTTGGTAGATAAGTTTCGTTTAAAAATTAATTAAAATTCATATCTTGTAGGAATCACACACAACACAGCTCATTATCAAACAGTCTAAGCCTCGTATCTGAATTTTTGTTTAATGTTTAGATTTAATTTTTGTAGTAATTAAAAAAGAACATGTTTAAGCAACATGTTGCGACAAAATTTCAATCTGTTACAAGAAGTGATTAGAAATATTTATGAATTGTTTTAAAAGTTTTTTATCACAAGTTCTCAGAGAATAGGAGTTTGCAAAATTAAGGCGTACATTATGCTTCAAGGTGAATTCGTTAATAACCAGTATGCCCTCTAGGTGGCACTCGTTTATGATTTTCATGAACGTTATTTTTTTACATTTTAGTATTTTCCTTACGAAGTTTATTTACGATAATTGCTCTTAACACATCTAAAACAAAACTAAAAGTTTGCGCCAATTTTTTCTGATTGGACATTTATTTTTTCTTTAACTCTTTCAAAACATAGGTCAGCTGTGTTTTGATTATAGTTTTTGTTTAAAGTTAAAACTTAAACTTAAAACGAGAACCCGAAAACTGAGTTTATGGAAAATTAAAGGAGTAGGATTTTAAGATAAAAAAGTAAAACAAAAAACAGAACTTTTCTTAGAAATTTGATATAAATATAATAAGTTAAATATTTGTATTTTATTTATATCGTTCGAGATTAACATCCCTGGTGTCGACGGATTTTTTTTAAAAACAAATGCATACATATATTTATTTCGACTACCTCATTCTTATGTGCTGGGGACCCAATTAAGCCAAGCCTGCGCGAAAAAAAACATGTCAAATTTTTATGTGAAACTTATTTTTTTAATACTTAGGGAGAAGTAAGACAAAAACTAGAGAAAACTAGGAAGAAATTTAAATTGAAGTTGTTCATTAACTAATAGCTTTGTTCATAAAATGTTAGTACTCTCGCGAAGATGAACGATGGCGGCGACATCTTAAGCATAGCGATAGCTATTTTTACTACTTGTTTTGTATCTTATCCTGCTCTCCACTATAAATTGTGAGCTAATTTCAGCGCCACCACAAGGATAGCGTTGGTAATATATTATAAGTACTATACTATAGGTTATATATACAAAGCTAATGGTGAATAGCTAGTAATGATTCAGTGGGTTTTCTTTCCAAGCTCAGATCTATGCACTAAGCTGTCAGAAAAAAAATCTGTTTCTTTTTTAGCTCTGACATTTTAAAGCCCCAAACTTGTGTTTCATATTCCAATCGGAGTAGCTCGGGGAATGCTCTTTGAACTTAGAGTAAAATTAACTAGCAGATAGCGTGAAGTGATGAACATAATAATAGACCAAGAGCCCACAGCAATTTTTGGGTGTGATAGATAACAAAAAATAATTAGCATAATTAGATAGGCCTTTAGTAGTTATTTACAAACGTGAACGTCTTGCATCCTCTAGTGGGAGCTATAGTGCATAAAAGTGCATCATATATGCAGTTCTTTCCAAGTCTTAATAATTGTGATAACAACTTTGCCAAAATGTAGAGTTAAGCCCCCTGATTGAAAGTATTGAGGTCTAAGACGTTTTGCAGACAGCCTTGTGCCTGCAAGACGCGATAAGAATAGCTCAGTCCTTGCACAAAGAAGACCATCTTCAAAACGTCTTGGACATCGATTTTTGCCATCAGGGCACTTAGCTCTTCATTTTGAAGTTATGGCAAATTTTTATCACAATTTTTTAGACTTTGGAAAGAACTGCATATCTGATGCACTATTGCTCCCACTAGAGCATGCAAGACGTTCACACTTGTAAATAACTACTAGAGGCCTATCTAATTATGCTAATTATTTTTTGTTATCAATCGCACCCAAAAATTGCTGTGGGCTCTTAGTCTATAAACTTCACTCCTAAAAATAAATAAATTGGCGTTCGAAGCTGGTTTCGCTCGCACTGCAGGTTAACAAATAATAATAAATTATTTTTAACAAATTTTAATATTTTCTACTTTTTTACTTGCGACTTATAGGTACTATAAGGCAAGTTATGCATTCGTAAAAAAAATCGAACTCGAGATTTTGATCAAAGTTGACATTACGATGATAGCGAAGACTAAAAAAGTGGGTCTCGCAATTCTGTCTGTCTGTCTGTCTGTCTGTCTGTCTGTCTGTCTGTCTGTCTGTCTGTCTGTCTGTCTGTCTGTCTGTTCGACTACAGGCTAAACGACTCGGCCGATTTTCTTTAAACTTGGTAGATATGGGTTTTAATTTTTTCCCCCCACACGTTTTTTTCATTTTTTTTTTAAGACCAAAAATAACGGTACCCCCCATACGAATTTTTTTCGAAATTTTATAAACATTTTTTTTTCTCAAAAACTGTTCGACAAATTTTAAAAATAAAAATACAGAAAAATTTCATTTAATTAAAACTAGGTATTGGTTGAAAAAAATTTTCCGAAAAATGGTTATTGAGGGTACCCCCCATGGAACCATATTTTTTGTTTTTGATTTTCTCAAAAACGATTCAACCGATTTTGATCATTTTTTTTTTGCTAAAGCTCCCCAAAAACATAAATAGAATTGTGTACTCAAATTTTCAAAAAAAATTTTTTTGGATTTTTAAAAAAAACTTCAAAAATTTTTTTTCAAAACTCAATATTTTGAAAACCCCATGCTAGATTTTTTTTAAACTTGATAAATAAAAGTTTCTCAATATGATCTACAAAATGTGAAACAAAATTTTTTATTTTACCTAAAAATAAAGGTACCTACCATACAAATGCTAAAAAATTAAAAAAAATGGTTTTCAAAAATCGTATTTTTCTCGAAAACGGTGCCTAGAATTTTGATAAAATTTTTTTTCTTACAATTAATTTTTACGATCTTTAATTTAATAAAAAAAATTTTGAAATTAAGATATTACAGCTTGTACCTACCATAGAACCATTTTTTCGAATTTTGAATTTCTCATTATCCACAAGACGGATCTTAATGAATTTTTTTATAGAGAAGCTTCTAAAAAGTCTAAAACACACTGCGTTTCAAAACTTTAAAATAAATATTTTTTGAATTTTCGAAAAAAAAAATCAATTTTTTTTTTTTTTTGAAAATTTGATATCTCCGAAACGGGTCAATATTTCTTTTCGTAAATTTAATTTTTATTCGAACAATAATAAAAACTTTAAATTAGCGTACCAAAATTTTTTCTTAAAAAGCTTTTAAAAAGTTTGTATATAAAAGCTTCTTGCATAAATTCATATTTGCATAGCATTCTGTTACTACTAAAAGAATTTAAAAATTAATTTTATCCTTATGAACAGTTTTCTCTAATAACATTCGTTTTTAAAATTCCCAGTCGATTACATAGGAGCAAGTTCGTGCGACCCAGTCGTGCATTTTATTTATTAAAGAAGTTAAGTAGAATACTGTGTTTCATTGATTCAATTATTATTAAATTAGAGAGCTCTGATTGCATACCTACTCCGTTCAGAGCTTACTCAACTTGGCAAGTCCCTGCCCTTTCAGATTCATTAAAAAGAAAAAAACGCCTATGAGTCTATAATCGAATTGGCGGTTCAGCAATACCTAAAGTTCGGTGCTTTGTTAATTCGTGAGCCTTACAATCAATTTACATTTTTTCTTACAATCCACACGCGCTCAAGGGTTTATTGAGACCCTTCTAATGTTAAACACAGCACGGGCGATGAGGATATCAGGGAGAAGGTGTCGATGAACATTGGTTTCGAAGAGTTAAAGATGGGACGAGCATGCATCTGGTCGTGAGTTCAATAATTCAGACGAAAAAAAAAACGGTTATCGAAAATCTTCCATGATTATCAATGCCAGACGAAATGCCAAAACATGAGGCTTGAATTCAAAAAGAAATTATCCACAATCTCCGTAAATCAATGAGAATGATTGTGACTTGTACGAGTACTTGGGAAAAAAATCAACAGTGCATGATGCGAGTATTTCGACCAAAGTTCCATCCATACACAATTCAAATCCTCAACGAAAATGAATATTATTTACTAGAAACTTAAGCGAGAACAATGCTGGAACGTTTTCAAACAACACGAACGCTTCAATACATACATATTGTTTATTAAAGAAACACATTTTCACAAGAATTCTACAGAACACCATCAAAAACGAAGGAGCTTCACCTAAAAGCCTCAAAAACAAGAATATCCTTAAAAGATGATAAATTTTGTTGCACTTGTTTTTTTTTAAGAGATGTGATGAACAAAATGGAGGAGGAATTATTAAATCACTTTTAAATGAAATTGCAAATAATTAAATCAAATATGTACTTCGATAGAGTCTGGTATCCTGGGGCCGAATTACCGCTTCAGTGACGAGTGATTCCCATCAGTGATCGAATGAAAATGTCAAATTGGAGTAATTTATTGCTCGATAACGTAAGCGGTAATGCCAAACTCACATCGATAACTGATGCGGTAATTTGGCCCCCGCTTTTATCAAAAATGGGTGCGTTTGGTATTGATGTTGTTCTGGATGGTTTTAAGTCTGAAGTTCGTAAAATAAATGCTGGTTTCGACTCTTTTTCTCATTTTTATAAATGATATTTTTTCCGGAACTACTAATCGACTTAACTGTTTTGCTGATGACAGCATCCTCAGTTTTTCATGTTCGTTTCCTGATTCAATTTCTTGTTCTTCGAATGTAGAACTGCAACGGCAATAGCTGTTGAGCTCATTAAATTCCGATCTAAATAGCATCTTTAAATGGGGTATTAAAAATCGTGTTGAATTTAATGCTTCTAAAACTCAGAGCTGTTTATTGTCATTAAAGCGGAATATTCCCCCTATGCCAATGTTCATGGATGGCGCATGCATCGTGGAAGCTGAAAAGCTATCAATTCTTGGTACCTATGTGTATTACTGACACACCTTTTTTGGAATGAACACATATTGGATATTGCTAAAAATGCGGCTATATGCTTAGGTTTCCTAAGACGATGTAAACCCTTTTTTCTCCCTCTGTTCTGGCCACAATTTATAAGGCTTATATACTAGAATACAATTCTCATATCTGGTCTGGTGCATCAAAAACATCTTTGCAATTACTAGACAGAATCCAGAATAGAGCTTTTAAGCTGATAGGTGACAGCACAATTTCCGAAACAATTGTTTCGTTGGAACATCGTCGAAATGTCTTTTGTCTATCACTGTTTTATCGTGACTTCTTGAAACAATGTTCTATTGAAATAGCGAGTTGCATTCCCCCCTAAGAAAAATTCACCTTAATACTCCTGCCACACGGAATGCTAATCAATATACCTATGAGCGAAACTTCGGACGTACAGTTAAGTACAGAGATTCTTTCTTTTGACGTACGACACGAATGTGGAATTCCTTAACCTACTCTGTTTTTCTTCCACATTTCAATGTCCAGACATTTAAGACGAATGTACATCGGTTTCTCCTACTCAATGCTCGCACTGTGTTAAATCAACATTTAAAAGGTATAGTCATAATCCCTTGAGTGCGCGTAAATTATAAAAAAAAATGTCAAATCTTATTTAACACTATCATCTAATGAAAAGGTTTGGGGAAACTACGAGTAAATCTACTGAGAGACTTCTTTCTTACTTAATGGGAACTAAATCCACTCTATAGTGAAGTGGACTAAGTTTCCATGTGCAAGGTGGGAATTGAGAGATCTGTCAAATAGTTTTTTTGCGGCAGCCATTTTATATAGGCAAGAGTATTTTCATTAAAAATGGAAAAAGCGAATTTCGACTGATCAAGCTAACCAAACAAAAGCTTGACAAATATAATGGGGACTCTTCACCATCGATTGCAATCATTCACAACATTCTGCAATGTCGGTGCTGTCGTTCCAGCACAAATGACGCCGAAAGTTCTGGTCGTCCAATTAAGGTCACCTCACCAGAAATGGTCGATAAAAACCATTGTTTGATAATGGACGATCGGCGTGTGAAGGTGCCCTACACTTATCGCAAGGATCAGTGATTTCAATTTTATGTATGTAAATATTTGGACAGGAAAAAGCTTTCTGCAAGATGGGTGCCGAATTTGCACACAATCGACAACAAACGCAATTGTTTGACAACTTCAAAGGAGTGTTTGGCGATGTTCCAGAAAAAATCGACCTAGTTTTTGCGCTGTTTCGTAACCGTGAATGAAACATGGAAGCAGATACCAAAGAAGAGTCAAAGCAACGGACTTCCCATAAGAAAGCCAAGGTGAGTTTCAAAACAAACAAGGTCATGGCAACAGTTTTTTGAAACACGCGCGGTGTTATTCACATCGATTAATTTGAAAAGGGTTAAACGATCATACTACGCTAAATTCCTGGATCGATATTCCCTAGATGTGAGCCTTCCGCAACTATTTGTTGTTTCCAAACTTGAAACAATGGCCATTTTGAGCGGCTCGAGAAATCGTATTATTTTGAGGGCATCCAAAAATTCGAGAAAGTGTTTCGAGCTATAAGGATACTACTCGTATTTATATTTAGAAAAAAAAGTGTTTCTTATTTCATTTCATAGGAACTTATTGGCCCACCCTCGTAGCCCACTATCTTACGATGCTAAATTGCAGTTCAAAGGATTTTTGAAATACCCTTTGTTCTTTTTTGGAGCAGAGCCTGCCTGAGTTGTCAAAATCTGAATTATGTTTCTTTTTTAGTTCAGAGTGTTCAGAGCTTCTAAAATGGGTTTCTTTTTTTCGATCTGAACATTTTCTGAGCGTGTTCAGAGTGTGCTCTATGAGCTCAGAATAAAAGAACTGAGTAGACAGAGTTAGAAGCTTAACACAAGCATTTGACAGTTGGAAATTAAAAAAAAAACAGCTAAATGTTCAGGTGTGTTTCAAAAACAACTCAGAGCGCTCAGCGAACGCTTGAGTTCAGAGGGTGTTCAGAACATGCTCGACTTGCACGGACTCTGTTCAAAGATCTATTCTGAACTAAAAAATAAAAACGCATAACTTTAAACACAGCACGAGTGAGGGGGAAATTAGAATGGTGGGGGGGGGGAGAAAGGAGGATGAATGTTTACAAATTTATTGATAAATTAAATCCCAAAATCTCGAAAATTGCGTTATAAGATCACTAAGGCTAGGCGCGCACATTCAATTTTTAGTTGCACAACTGTTTGGTTGCTTATAGAAAACAAATGAACTATTTGGTTGAATGTCCGCGCAGGTGCATATATTTATATGTTACACAAAATAGCAAACTCATTTTAGGCAATCGTTTAGTTTGTGTCAAACACAAACTTTTTAGTTGCTCGAATTAAACAGTTGCGCAACTAAAAATTGAATTTGCGCGCCTAGCCTAAAAGTCGTTTCTAATAATATTTTAAGAAAAAATTGTAAGTTCACACGGTTGGCGGATGTTTGTATATCAAAACCTTAATGTTGTCATTGAATTCACGAGAGAGAAGTGTAAAAACAAAAATGTTGCCCTTGAATTCACTAGAGAGAAGTGTAAAGTGGTTTAGGCAGTTTATATTCTTGCAAAGAAAATTGTGTATTCAGACGACAATTTTCCTGTCAGTTGGCTGTCTTACAATGGCCTGAAAATGAGGTTCACACGGTAATAATTGTGACATATTTTCTTCTGACAGATATCTGACAATAGTACTTGCACTTAGCTTAAGGTTAATCATTAAACATTGTTAAATTATATTTTTAAATAAAATTCATTGAAAAATTGAAGGCTAACTTCAGCAAATTGTCTAAAAAAATTGAACCTCATTGGTGGTGCATTCGTTTAGCTCTATCTTCTTGTACAATGGACGAACACAATTTGATTTAGATTTGATATCTAAATTCTTGACATGATCTTACCTAACACTTATAATAAAACTTATTTAATAAAAAAAGAACAATTCCATGCTTCTGTTAGTTTAAAACCAAATCAAAATTACACACCGAAAATCTTACAAAAACACACAGCATCGGTCAACGCAAAAACTCATCAAACTTGCGATTGTGGAGAGAGGCAACAGGCGAGAGGCATTAACAAAAAAAAATGAGTTTGACAACTTACATACAATATCCCAATTTTCGACAAAATATTCCCAAATAGACATGGTACCTTTAAATTGTGTCAAGGCATCCTCATAGCCACCTAAAGGTGCTATTGACGATGCTGCCGATGTTGCTCCTTGTTTTGCCTTTTTTGCTGGACTGGTTTCATATTGATCATGATGATGATGGTGATTATGATGATTGTTATTATTTCCAGGTGAAACAGAGATTCGTTGTTGTTGTTGATGATGATGATATCGAGCACTGACACCAACACCAACCCCGCCATTACCTTTTGTCGGTGGCGATGATGATGGTTCGTAGAGTGCTTCTCTCGGATCAAATCCCAGGCGATCTTTATAGTATGACTGAGTTGTCATTGTGAATTTTTACGTTTTTTGTTTTTAGATATATTTTTATATATGTTACAATGGCACTCTTGGATGTTTTCCTTGTTTGAATATTTTGTGTTTTATGTGTGTATAATACTTTGTCAACAAACTATCACAATTATTAAGTGTTTTTTTTTTGTTATTAATTTATTTATTTTATTTTGATTTTGGTGTAATCAATCAAAAAAAAAATACAAAAACACTTGAAAATGGCACCTTTTAGAATTTTTTTCTATCTCACGAATACATTTTTATCTTTTTCTTTGTATCTTTCTGTTCTCACTCATGATATTCACTCAAAATCTCAACACAAATGCAAAAATCGTTTGGCACTATAAAAATAATAATAATTCTATGTTAAAACAAGACAAACACAACACAAGCAAAACTGTTTTCATATTTATTTCTCGCAGTCATAAGGGTTATGATTATGTAAAAAACAAAACTACAAGGGTGCTTTTAATTGTATAATCTTTAAGCTAAGTGTTACATCAGGTTAACAAGTTTAAATAACAATTTTATAAAGAATTCAACTCGAAGAAAAAAAATATCATTTGAAGTGATAATAATAATTTTATAGTAAAACGAAGAAAACCGTAAAATCAAACTCAAGGAATGTGTGTTTAACAACAAAACTTGGCACACTGCCAACCAAAAGTATCTTTATGCCGGTCCCAGTAGGAAATAAAACGCCATCCATCTCTATGAGACTAGGTGTGTAGATAGATATTAGACAAAAATGCAAATTTATTCGTCATGAATTTTACAAACAAAAATACACTTTTTTTTTAAGAGAGAAGAAGTTTTATGACGATTTTTTTGGTTCCAAAAAAAACATCTATCTATACCGAACGACACCTTCTCACTCGCGAAGGGTTATTGAACTATTTGTGGAAGCAAGACTAAGTCGGCAGCGCATTCAGTCTGTCATAAAGGCAAATTTCATATGCGGCACAAAACAGGCAGCGCGCAACTATACGACTTTTATTTTCGGAGCTAAATTTATATTAATGCAACTTCAGCAGCAACCCACTCGAAAAAAAAGTCACCGAGTTTAGTGCACATCGTCGCTGCTGCCACCGTTTCGTCTTTTATTGCAGCGCAGCACCACAAATGCAACACTCCTTCGCAAATGGTATTTCTTGTTCTTGAGAATCAAACTACTGAATGTCTTTTCCAATTACGAGCCATTAAGCCATTAAATTCAACAATAATAAAAAACACACGCACACACTACGGACACATAAATCACACCCAGTAAATTGTAATCAATTTACATTTACATTGAGGGGCATGCATGCACAATTGGATTTTGTAAAGGAAATAACCTTTAAATTGATGAAGGATCGTCTCAGAGAAATTAACAAGAATTCGTCTGTTATTGTTGCTGCTTTCAAGCACTACCAAGTGTGTGTAGTAAGCAACAAAAAAAAAAGAACAAACAATCAATTATCATATGAATGCCAATATCAGACAGCAGAGTGTGTTTATTTATTTAAATTCCCGATAAAAATTCAATTCACCAACAAACGCCAAAAGTCGCTGACTTAGATTTTTTTTTTTCATTTCATTTCTAACCTAATAGAAATGACACAAGAAGATACACAACCCAACATTGTATTAGATACTTTTTTAACTATTTTTCTTTTAATCCTAATCAAGGCCGACATAAAGAAAAAAAAAAAAAAAAAAAAAACATGAACAATTTGATTAGAGATATAATACGACTTCAAATGACAGTTAGTCTAGTTAATTGCTATTTGGATATGTAAATTCCAGATTTGTCTATATTTTCATACGAAAAAATGTCGTCTAGGTAAGGTCGATAGGTATGTAGGAAGGTAATTTATCACGAGAATTAAAAAACTATAGCAGAAGAATATATACATTCTTATTGTTCTCCATTCAGATACATGTGGCACAATACACAGAAAGATAACAAAATTTTACGTTGTTTTATGCCAACCAAACAGGTTGCTGAATGCGTTTTCACTGGATTTTTTCCGATTTTTCTTTTTTGAGAAAAAAATTTCTTATTCTTTTTTTTTTTTTGTTTAAACTTTTCAATTCAAAAATCCCCGAACACACTATTATTTTTTTTTATCGTATCGATTAATATATTAAATGGGAAAAAGTATCTTTTCTTAACATCTATTTATCTAAAGAAATAGTTGCTGGAGAAGAGTTTTTCATTATTTCAATTACAAATAGTGCAACAAGTTGACAAACAAAAAAAAGAGGACCGCTCGGTATCGAATTTATAATGGGACTAAACATAACAAAGTGTCTTAATTCAAGAAAACCCAAGTCCACAATAATATTTCTGACACACAAAACGACTCTCGCACACATACCCTATCAAAAAACCAGTACCAGATACAAATGCAACACACAAAAAAAAGACACACACATTCAAAGCCGCCTGCCTCTAAGTCAGTCAGTACTATTCAGCTTGAACTAGCAAGTGTGTTTCTCGAGACGAGAGTATGTCGGGTGTGTTTTTTTTTTTGTTTAGTTTGGTGTGGAGAAACCATAAGAAACCAAATGTGAATGAATGGCCTAAGGTTGTATAGTTTGGAGCAGCGAGGTAGGTATAGTGTCTCTAGGTAGTACCAACCAGAGCCAAAGCTAATCCGAATCCAATTGAATAGACTTTTTGTGTGCGGTGCAAGATAGTTGTGTGAGAAGTGTGTTTTCCTAGCAGCGAAGGTTGTTTCGAAGAGACATACCAACAAAACAACAATAAACTATCATCTCAGGAGCCGAGCAACTTTGCAAATGATTGTGATTTTTTTGTTTTTTTTTTAGATACGATCTTATAGCAGAGCGAAATTGATCAGAACAGGTATGTATGTATGTATGTAGGTATAGTGTATGCAAAGGTAAATTCGAATACAACCATACCTCTCCAACATACACACCTTAACATTATATCCTACCTAACCTACCTACTTAACAACCTCCCTCCCCTCTACAACAACCTACCACCTCCTAGCAAACACACACCAGAACATAAGAATTGTATCTTTTGAATGGGTCCGCGGTATTGTATCTTCAACTTGGTCAGTCCATTCGGGAAATTCAACTTCCATTCCAACGGCTTTGCTGGAGTGGAATTCAGCACGAATTTTTGCAGATTCGAGGAGAGAAAGGTAGGTATAGAGGTTGAGGATGTTTCGGGGGTTAGTAAAATATTGTGTATTGTATTATAGCAGGCTATAGCAGGTTGTAGGTGTTTTGCTTTATAGGATTGCACAAAGTGACGTCAGAACGGAATCAGTTCTGTTCAAAAAAATGATGTCATTTTGAATGTTGTTACAAAGTGTATATAGATAGATAGATAGTGCTAGTTTGTGTGTTAGAAATCAGAAGCAAAGTACAAGTTCTAATTAGGTTGTTACTGATATCGAGCGGGCGGAAAATAATAAACAGTTGGTTATGTTTTAAAGTTTTTTTTTTTGTATTTCTTTAATTACAAAAAAAGAGTAACAGCAAATTAATTGATTTTTAATCGATTTGAAGGATCTAAAGTTGAAATGCTGAAAATGTTAAATGTTTTTCAGTAAAATAAAATAAAATGCACGACTTGGTCGCACGAACTTGCTCTTATGTAAACGACTTAGAATTTCAAAAATGGATGTTATTAGAGAAAAACTATTCATAAGAATAAAATAACACTCCCTGTGCAGGGACGGGTTAGAATATTCCTGCAGCGCCTCCCCGCTTGTCGTAAAAGGCGACTAAAGGAGTAAATACATCTAGGCCACAAACAGCAAGGTGAACCTAGCGACACGTAACACCTATAAACTTTCCCAAAAGTGTGCATGCCAGTCCCTGGGTTGGCACGACTGGAGATCACCGGTGCCGTAAAAGAGAGATCAAATACAAAACTGGAGCATGCACACGTCGATACTTACAACCAGGATTTTGTGAATAGTGAAAGCATTATGGAAGTACTCGTTCAAAATGACACTACCCCGCCAGGCACTACCATTGTTACACATCCTGGACCGAGCAGCAATGCTCGGGTCAGAGCTAGACGGATTCCGGGGGCTAGCAAAGTAATGTCGCAGATTATACAAAATCTGAGAGTTGCGAGTTGGAACGTTGGCAGTATGACAGGTCGAAGCTTCGAGCTGGAAGAGATGATGAAAAGAAGGCGAGTGGACATCTTATGTGTTCAAGAAACAAAATGGCGAAACACGGGAAACAGGGCCCGTTTCTTGGATACGAGGACAAAAAACTATAAGATGTTCTACTATGGAACGGAAAAGGGTAAAAACGGAATCGGAATCATCCTTGCAAAACATCTATTAGGCAGCGTATTGACCATTTCGAAATCCAGCGACCGTTTGATGTCCCTCAAATTGGTGATTAAAGGAAAGTTGTGGAATATTGTCACTGCATATGCTTCCCAAATTGGATGTGAGCAGGTGCAAAAAGATGCATTTTGGCTAGACTTTCACAATCTACTTAAGGACATCCCAAAGGAAGAGTTTTTGTTCGTGGGCGGAGATTTGAACGGACATGTCGGGAAGACAAACGAAGACTATGAAGATTGCCATGGAGGCCTCGGATACGGCACCAGGAACCCTCCTGGTGAAGACATCCTGAGCATGTGCAAAACATACGGTCTTATCGTACTAAATACCATGTTCGTCAAACAAAGCCGACACCTGGTCACTTACAGCAGTGGTGGAAATGAAACCCAGAGTGATTACCATTTGGTATCTAGTTTCATGAAACCCCGGGTAAAAGATTGCAAAGTGATACTAGGAGAAGCGATCGCCCACCAACACCGTCTCCTACTGACAGAATTTTTTATGGAGACAGTGAACGATAACAAACATACAAACACTTTTGGGAAGATCAAATGGTATAATCTGGATAAGGAAAAAGGCGAAGCTTTTATTTCGAATATGCAAAACGTTCTGTATAACAACACCGATATAGTTCGAAATGAAGAGAGTACAGCACAAAGTATGTGGGATCTCCTACAGAGAACTTGCAAAGAAAAAGCCAAAACACTGTTAGGGGTTTCAAAAGGACACAACCAACAAGGCAAAGAAACATGGTGGTGGAATGATGAAGCTAAATCAGTTATAAGTAAAATGAAAATGGCTTTCAAGGCTTGGTCGAAGTGCCCCTCTAATGATACAGAGCAAAAGTCACGCCTCGATGTGGAATATAGAAACTGCAAGAAAGAAGCGAAGAAGAAGTGCGCCCAAATTCAAGCAAAGAATACAGAAAACCTGTATCGGGAGCTGGATGAAATTTCTACCCCGACAGCTGGTGCTATTCAAGAGCTACGGCAAAACACGAATAAGGGCGCAACTATCTTCAAAATAGCCGCTCAAAGAAGAAGAAATGCCCAGGAGATTTGTTCGCCAAAGTTCATTAACAATGCTCAAGGCCAACTACTTGTGGAAGACAACGAAATTCTTCACAGGTGGCGACAGTATTGTGACGGACTTCTAAACGAACAATTTCCAAGGCTATACTTTCCAATAGCTTCACCTAACTTAAGCGAAGTATCCGACGTCACAGTCGAAGAAGTTAGTGAGGCGGTAAAATACTCCAAAAAGGGAAAAGCTGTTGGCCCAGACGAAATACCCTCAGAGTTTTGGAAAAAGATGGGAGATATCGGGTTTAGATGGCTCATGATTCTTGTCTCCAAACTTATTCGAGGTGATCGCATGCCTAATCAATGGAGGGAAAGTTACCTTCTTCCAATTTATAAAGGAAAGGGTGATACTCGAAGCTGTGATAATTACCGTTCGATTAAGCTGATGTCACACACCATGAAGATCGTTGAGAGAGTCTTGGGTAGCCGACTGCGAAAAATAATTAGGCTATCTGATGACCAGTGCGGGTTTGTCGGGGGTAAGTCAACCACGGATGCAATCCAGAGTATAAGAATAATTATGGAAAAACATCGGGATTCTTTGGAGGATTTGCATGTCGTATTGGTTGATTTTGAAAAAGCATTCGATCGGCAACCACGAGATCTAATATGGGTGGCCCTCAGGCAACGAGGAGTTCCAGAAACCTATGTGCGGATAATTATGGACATGTATGATGGAGCAGTTACTAAAGTAAGATGCGCAGCTGGAGTCACCGAAGAATTCGAAATCACAGTAGGTGTACACCAGGGAAGTGTCTTGAGTCCCCTGCTCTTTATTACAGTTCTTGATTACCTGCTTGAAGGCAAAGTGACGGATCCAAAAGTGCATCAGTTATTCTTTGCTGACGATGGAGCCATCATAAGTGAAGACCCGATATACCTACAACGAGCACTTGACGTATGGGTGGATGTTCTAGAAGGAAGTGGGTACCGCATAAGCGCGAAAAAGACAGAATACCTATGCTGCCCATTTTCTGATCCACACAGGCCTATTCCAGACATTTATTTGAATGGAGTAGTGCTTCCCAAGTGTGAAAAGTTTAAATATCTGGGTTCTATGATAAATAACGAAGCTACTTGTGATGACGATATCAATCATCGCGTAAGCGTAGGGTCGATGAAGTGGCGGGAAAATTCTGCTATCTTCTGTGACCGAAAAATGCCCCCTACACTTCAGTTGTGCGTCCAGCACTCACATACGGTTCACAATGTTGGACAATGTACAAAAAGTATGAGAGTAAGCTTACGGCAGCTGAGATGAAGATGCTTCGTATGACAGCAGGAGTTACAAAGCTTGATCGAATTAGAAGTACGAAGATCCGAGGAAGCCTTCATGTTAAGAATACCATTTCCCAAAAAATTGAACACGACCGACTCAGTTGGTATTGCCATGTTCAAAGGAGAGATCCTGAGAACCCCGTCAAAAAGGCAATATCATACAACGTTCCAATTCGGAATAAAAAGAAAGGTAGGCCTAAACACTCCTGGTACAAACAAATGCAAAAACACCAGCATTCAGTTGGCCTCAGAAATGGAACAGTACAAAACCGGGAGGCTTGCCGCAGATTTCTGAGGTCAACCCGGCGAACCCCACAGGCGGATCACTAGTGTGAAGCAGATACGTGGGAGAGTTATGATCCCCTCGACATCGAGATCATAACAGCGCCGAAGCAAAGGAAGAAGAAGATGTTATTAGAGAAAAACTGTTCATAAGAATAAAATAACACAAGTCTGCAAAAAAAAAAAAAAAAAAAATTGAGAGCTGTTTTGATTTTTTTGCGTTATTCTTATGATTTTGGGTGTGCTGAATCCGAAAATGACTTTCATTTTGTCACAGAACGTCACGTTTTCTGACAATATGGGTATCTATGTTAAACAATTTATCATCTTAAAAATAAAATATAAAAGACTAAAAATATTTTATTAAATTTATAATTGCGTAACAAAACTTATTTTTTTATCTAAAATACATTTATTAGTAAGCACTAAACACATATCTTTTTCCCAGTGAGACTCCTTTTGGTACATTTTCGTTTGTGGGAAGCATCTGGAATGTCTCTCTGAAGCGTCTGCCATCATTGAGACGCTCCATCTTCCCTGGTATCTTTTTTCCATCTCCTTTATATCTTGGTGAAATCGTTCACCTTGCTCTTCACTCACATCTCCTAAGTTATCTGGAAAGTAGTCGTCCAGCTCTTCTTCCTTCTTGAGTGAGCGGATTCTACTGCATTGCATGAGCCGCAATACAGTTGTCGCCTTTTCGAAGCGTGTGTCGGATCCACTGCCACTTTCGACGTCGTATAATAGAGTCAATAGGTTCCTGACCCGTTTTCCTAAGGAGCTCTTCGTTTGATATACGATTGGGCCAGAAAATCCTAAGGATGTTTCGTAGACATCTATTAATGAACGTTTGCAGCTTCTTAGTGACACCTACTGTCACTTTCCAAGTGCTGCAACCGTAAAGTAACACGGATTCGACGTTGGATCGAAACAGCCGTAGCTTGGTTCTTAAGCTAAGAGAGTTATTCCTCCATATATTTAGAAGCATACCGAAAGCAGCCTTTGCCTTCCCGATTCGACTGCTGATGTCCTGTTCGGTACCACCCTCGGTAGAGATGATACTTCCAAGGTGTTGGAAGCTCTGTACTTTCTCTACCGGTTGTTGAGAAATATTTATGAGAGAAGATGACGTGGTTCCTAGGCTGATCATCTTTGTTTTGCCGGAGTTGATTTTCAGCCCTACGATTTCTGCTTCTCTCTTCACCCCTGTGGTCATTTGGTGGAGATCCATGATCCTATGAGAGAGCAAGCATACGTCGTCCGCATAGTCAAGATGTTTCAGGTGAGACGTCAGAGTCCATCGAATTCCTCCGTTTCCCGTCAAGGCCGCTCGCAGGACATCGCTTATCACCAACAGAAACAATATTGGTGACAGAATGCAGCCCTGTCTGACCCCACTTTGGACTTCAAACTCTTCTGACAGCCTCCCTTCGTGCAAAACGTGACATTTGGATCCATCATAAGTTGCCTTGATAATAGCTATTAATTTATTCGGGATACAGCTCCTGCGTAAAGCATGCCAAATAAATTCTCTATTTACGCTATCGAAAGCCTACTCAAAGTCGATGAATAGCAGGTGGAGTGGTGATCGATATTCGACGCACTGTTCAATTATGATCCTTAAAGTATTGATATGATCAATGCATGAGGATCCAGTGCGGAAACCTGCTTGTTCGGCATCGAGTGTGGCTTCTAGATGTTCCCTGATGCGTTCCAGTACAATTTTCGCTAATATTTTTGCAACGGCAGGCAGGACGCAAATCCCCCTCCAGTTTTCGCACTGTGTTAAGTCTCCTTTTTTAGGGAGCTTGACTATCATTCCCTTTTTCCACTCATTCGGAAATCCTTCGGAGACCCAAGCTTTCTTTATGAGTGGATGCAGTAGTTCGCTCGATGTCGTTGGCGCCGCTTGTAGAAGCTCTGCAGGAATGCCATCAAGTCCTACCGCTTTGTTGGTAGTTAGGGTCTTTGTTATTGCCTAAAAAAATTTCTATGACCTCTTTAAAGGCAATCCACCCTTCTCTTTGAGGATCCGTCATCGTTGTGACGAATTGTGGATCAGCCATAAGTCGTCTAATATCTGGTACAACGAAAACACCTTCCTTCAACTTTGCCTCCGAGAGGCCTGAAAACTTTGATGCTAAGTATTTGAAGCAATTTCCATCTCTTGGAAGTGACTTTACAATTTGCTTCATCAATCCCAGCTTTATATGAAGCGGTGGTAGAAGAATTTTATGAGGAGGCACCAAAGTTTCATGCAGGACGTTCTTTTCGCCAACTTTAAGCTCCCTCGGAGGCCAACACTTTTTGGTCCAGTGATTTGCTCGGTCTCTACTATCCTATAGACACAAAAAGCAAGGGAATTTGGTAAACCCAGATTGTTGTCCAAGCAACATGCCCAAGATTTTGAAATCACCGCACACTTGCCAACCGTGGTTTTTATATTTTAATTTGCCAAGGACCAATTCCAAGTACACCTTGAGGTGTACCGAATGACCGACAGGAATCGAAGCATAGAAACCGCCATTGTGAAGAAGAACTGCTTTAAGGCTTCTTTTTGAAGAATCTATGAAAATACGCCACTGTGCTGGGTCGTATGAGATCTTAAATTTATCCATCAAACCTTCAATATTTTGGTACAATAAACCAACTCGTCCTCTTGGGCAAAGTAAGAAGAGAACTGCTGCTCACGAGATCTAAACCAGGAGAAAGACACTCCCGGCAAAAGTAAGTTCCTGCTTTTGAGCCTTGATCCAAGCAGCTCCGCAGCGTTTTTGGGAAGATTTAAGTCTCTTACCAAATCATTAAGCTCGTCCTGGGAAAACAATTTCGGACTGCTGTCATCTTCAAATTCAAAACTTTGCTTGTCATCGGATGCAGAAACAGCACCATCTTCGTCAGAACTTGTAATCTCTTCCAAGGTAGCAGAGGCCTTGGGCACTGGTATTTTGGTCCCATGAGGGATGGGACGAATAGCTGATTGCAGATTGGGGTATGAAATAGACTGCTTCCGTTTTGAATTACATATATCCTTTCACATTACACGAACAAAAGTAACAATCATCACTATGGTTCTTTTGCTCGCGCCATACCATAGGAATCGCATATCGGAACGCTTTTTTCTTGCCCTTAAACCAATTCCGAAGGTCTTCAACACATCGCTTGCAGACTTTATGAGGTGCCCAAACTTTATCTTGATCTCCAAGTTTCGAGCCAAAATACGCGAAGTATACTTTTTTTACAAAGTTCGTAATATTAAGTGGTTGCTTTAATACCATATACTCGCCACAAATATAACAGAAACACACACACTTCCGCACAGACGACATTGCACTATATTAAACCAAGATATATAAAATAATGACGAGTTAATACCTAATTGTACTACGCCATAGGGATGGCGGTTTTTCCCAATTCACCAGTTTTCGGTTTTTCCGGCTATTTTCCAAACCGATTTAATCTGTTTTTAATCGGACAAAAAAACGTTTTTTTTTTCAATAACAGGTTTTCGGTTTTTTAAATAAAAAAAATTTGAAGTCTTAAAATATGTATGTTCATATCAAATAAACTATATGTACATACAAACATGTACATTAGACTGGGCCAAAAAAATTGATTTTTTTTTTTTTGAAAGATATATCGAGAATATCATTCAGAATGACAAAAAAAAAATTTTCGTAAAAGTTTGAGCCCTTAATATCAATTTTAAGAGGTCTATCATCGCTAATTTTGATTTTTAGTCATAATTTCATGTTTTGCGTCAGAACTGACAAAACATTGAAGTAAAAAAAATTCATTTTGACTTACTTTTATATAAAATTAAATTCCCTACAAAAAAGGTCTAATTGAAAATTTTCGTCAGACAAGCCGTTTTTGAGTAATTAAGCTTAATAAATTGTTATTCTTCGTTAGTTACAAAATTCCAAATTAAAAAAGTAAAATCGAAGAAAAATAACAATTTATTAAGCTTAATTACTCAAAAACGGCTTGTCTGACGAAAATTTTCAATTAGACCTTTTTTGTAGGGAATTTAATTTTATATAAAAGTAAGTCAAAATGAATTTTTTTTACTTCAATGTTTTGTCAGTTCTGACGCAAAACATGAAATTATGACTAAAAATCAAAATTAGCGATGATAGACCTCTTAAAATTGATATTAAGGGCTCAAACTTTTACGAAAATTTTTTTTTGTCATTTTGAATGATATTCTCGATATATCTTTCAAAAAAAAAAATAGTCAATTTTTTTGGCCCAGTCTAATGTACATGTACATATATAAGCTTTTTTCAGAAAAAAAAATCATCTAGTGAAAGTGTTGTGGTACTTACAAAACAAAACAATAGTAGTTTTAATTGAAATGAAATAAAATGATTTTCGAAAAAAAACAGACATATACATACATATCTAGTTAACACAAAATCTCAATTTTTAAAACGATTTAAACTTCCTACCACTATACTAAATTACTTATAAGAGAAAAGGTGGAAGTGGTGAATAATGTCGAAGGTTGCACACAACGGCCGGTTTTTTTCATCTACGCCACTTTCTACACTAGCAGAGCGCGCACGTTCAGGTTACATTTTTATGTTTGTTAATTTAGCTCACCCAGGACGTTCTTTAATTAGAAAGAAATGATAGTTATGGCCTATATACAATTAAAAACAGCAATCAAAACAAAATTGTACCTATTATTTATGACTAAATAAGCCCAAAAAACACCTTTTTATAATAAAATTTTGCGTTTTGTAAAATAACCTGACGTTCTGGAATTTTTTTTAGTATTTTTTTAGTTTTTAGAACACCTAAATACATAGAAATTAGTTGAAAAAATCCAGACAGCTTTTTTGATGCAGACTTGTGTAATTTTTTAATAGACTAAAACAACTCCTTTACTATAGTTGGAGCTAAACACAGGACGTCATGTGTTTTGAACAAATATTAGTTTATGTAAGAACAAAATTATAATTTGTTGTAGTGGTTTCTTAAAAAAATAAGCTTTTTTATACAACATTAAAAAAAAAATTGATATGCCAATTTAAAGTCCTTATAATAGTTCGAATAAAAATTAAATTTCAAAAAATAAATATTGAGCAGTTTGAAACTTGACCAGAGTCAAATCTTTCATTAAAATCTCCCTCCTTATAATATACAACGAATTGTTGGCTTATAAACAGAGTTCGGAGAAATAGAAAGAAACCGAATTTACAACAACAAACTTGAATGACTAATAAAAACGCTAGTCCTCAAGTGATAATTGATAAACGATAAAACCTAAATTGGGATGGACCTGATCATGTGGTCTCGGTAGCGTGATGCGTAGGGCATTGGCTTCTGACGACGCTAGGTCTGGGTTCAAATCTCAGTCAAGGCAAAAAGTTTTTCGAATAAACTTGATAGTATAAAGGCTAAGCACCACTAATTAAGGAGTCTGATGATCGGCTTGGCAACCGTGAAATAGCTATAACTCCAGCCAAATAAGAACCCCATTGGTGGTACATAGTTCATTCAAGTTGTTGTTGTAATATTCAAAAATTCATAAATATATGAAGCTTCGCAGGCACACTGCATGTATGTAACCATACAAAAACCCCTTAAATATTGAGCAGTTTTTGAGATACTGAATTTTCCAAAAAAAAAAATAGATTTTTTTTTTTTTCAAAATTCACAAAAAAATATTTTTTTAAAGTTTTGAAATTTTTTCTTATTTTCTTATTAAATTATAGATCGTAAAAATTAATTGAAAGAAAAAAAATTTTAGCAAAATTCTCGGAATCGTTTTCGAGAAAAATGCGATTTTCGTTCTTTTAAAAGATACCAAAGTCATTCAGGCCGTTCGATTAAGCTGATGTCACACACCATGAAGATCGTTGAGCGAGTCTTGGGTAGCCGACTGCGAAAAATAATTAGGCTATCTGATGACCAGTGCGGGTTTGTCGGGGGTAAGTCAACCACGGATGCAATCCAGAGTATAAGAATAATTATGGAAAAACATCGGGATTCTTTGGAGGATTTGCATGTCGTATTGGTTGATTTTGAAAAAGCATTCGATCGGCAACCACGAGATCTAATAGGGGTGGCCCTCAGGCAACGAGGAGTTCCAGAAACCTATGTGCGGATAATTATGGACATGTATGATGGAGCAGTTACTAAAGTAAGATGCGCAGCTGGAGTCACCGAAGAATTCGAAATCACAGTAGGTGTACACCAGGGAAGTGTCTTGAGTCCCCTGCTCTTTATTACAGTTCTTGATTACCTGCTTGAAGGCAAAGTGACGGATCCAAAAGTGCATCAGTTATTCTTTGCTGACGATAGAGCCATCATAAGTGAAGACCCGATATCCCTACAACGAGCACTTGACGTATGGGTGGATGTTCTAGAAGGAAGTGGGTACCGCATAAGCGCGAAAAAGACAATACCTATGCTGCCCATTTTCTGATCCACACAGGCTTATTCCAGACATTTATTTGAATGGAGTAGTGCTTCCCAAGTGTGAAAAGTTTAAATATCTGGGGTCTATGATAAATAACGAAGCTACTTGTGATGACGATATCAATCATCGCGTAAGCGTAGGGTGGATGAAGTGGCGGGAAAATTCTGCTATCTTCTGTGACCGAAAAATGCCCGCTAAGCTGAAAGGAAAGCTCTACACTTCAGTTGTGCGTCCAGCACTCACATACGGTTCACAATGTTGGACAATGTACAAAAAGTATGAGAGTAAGCTTACGGCAGCTGAGATGAAGATGCTTCGTATGACAGCAGGAGTTACAAAGCTTGATCGAATTAGAAGTACGAAGATCCGAGGAAGCCTTCATGTTAAGAATACCATTTCCCAAAAAATTGAACACGACCGACTCAGTTGGTATTGCCATGTTCAAAGGAGAGATCCTGAGAACCCCGTCAAAAAGGCAATATCATACAACGTTCCAATTCGGAATAAAAAGAAAGGTAGGCCTAAACACTCCTGGTACAAACAAATGCAAAAACACCAGCATTCAGTTGGCCTCAGAAATGGAACAATACAAAACCGGGAGGCTTGCCGCCGATTTCTGAGGTCAACCCGGCGAACCCCACAAGCGGATCACTAGTGTGAAGCAGATACGTGGGAGAGTTATGATCCCCTCGACATCGAGATCATAACAGCGCCGAATCAAAGGAAGAAGAAGAAGAAAGTCATTCAGGCCAATAAGCTTAACATCCTTCTTACTGAAAACTTTGGAAAAGGTAATTGATAACTTCATTAGATCGGAAGTATTAGTAAACATGCCCCTTAATCACCGTCAGCATGCTTACAGAGCGGGTAGATCCACAGAAACCGCTCTGTACGAACTAACTAATACAATACAGAGAGCTTTAGATATTAAAGAAACGGCATTATGCGCCTTCCTTGATATTGAGGGGGCCTTCGACAACACCTCTCACGAAGCAGTTCATTCGGCTCTAGAAAGGAAGAGCGTTCCTATCACTATAATCAGATGGATAAGTAAAATACTTAGTACAAGAACGGCGGAAGCATACGCAGGACTAAACGTCCAGAAAGTCATCACAACAAGAGGCTGTCCGCAGGAAGGGGTATTATCACCCTTGCTGTGGAGTCTTGTAGTTGATGAATTACTAGAAAGTCTAACCTCCCAAGGGATTCGATGTACTGGCTTTGCTGATGACATCGTTATAAAGGCACTGGGGAAGTACGAAGAAACTCTTTGTGATATAGTCCAGAGAGGGCTGTCTATAACTAGGAAATGGTGTATATCTGTGGGACTTAACATCAACCCTACCAAAACATCGATAGTACCATTTACCAGTAAAAGACTTCTACCTCTCATGAAACCCATTCGGCTGGCGGGAGAAGTAATCGACACCCAGAGGGAGGTCAAATATTTAGGAGTTACACTAGATAGAAAACTCCTCTGGAACAAGCATGTCGAAATAACTGTCGGAAAAGCCACAAAGGCTGCAAACCAAACATCATAAGATGGATGTACACCATGATGGTAAGACCCATCATTACCTATGGGGCAATTGCATGGCATAAAAGAACCGAACTGAACACAACTAGGATATCACTAAACAAATTGCAAAGGCTTGCATGTATATGCATCACAGGAGCAATGAGAACTTGCCCCACAGCAGCGATGGAAACCATCCTTCATCTGACGCCACTACACGTGGCCATCGAAAATGCTGCTAAGGGAGCCATAATGAGATTTGCCAAGGAGGGTACTGGGACGAGTAAAATTATTAGAAACAGGGAAAAGACTCGATAATCCGGTCCGCAGTAACAAACCTTCTTGACATCCCAAGAGATGGTATGATCAAAATATATAACTTCGAAAAACATTTGAGAACAGAGTTAAGTTGCAAAAAAGACTGGCTAGGCGAAATAATAAACTACAGTCTTAAAGAAAATACCATCAAATGGTACAATGATGGATCGAGGACCGCTGAAGGGACTGGTGCTGGAGTTTTTGGGCCTAGAACTGAACTCTCCTTACCGATGGGACAGTCCACTAGCATATTCCAGGCAGAAGTAAATGCCATAGGCATATGTGCTGGAAGAAACCTCGATAGGAAATATAAAAACAAAAAACATTGCCATCATGTCAGACAGTCAGGCTGCACTAAAAGCACTAAGCTCCTACGCCATCAGTTCCAAACTTGTTTGGAAATGCGTGATTAAGCTTAATAAACTGGGCAAAAATAACACTGTCACGCTTCAATGGGTACCAGGCCACGTTGGTGTCCCGGGCAACGAAGTGGCAGACTCCTTAGCAAAAATAGGTGCATCGACACCCCTTAAAGGGCCAGAGCCCTACTGCGGAATAGGAGAAAACGTGATCAAAAACAAAATCAAAATAGAAGAGGAGACAAAAAGATCAAAAATCTGGAAAGAACTCCCTAAGCTAAGACAGGCAAAACTCATACTCGGGGACTACAACCGAGAGCGTTTTCTAACCTGCATTAGCTTAAGTAGGAACAACCTCAGGAAAATCACGGGGCTTCTCACAGGCCACTGTAGGTTGAGAAGACACCTCAACATTCTTGGCCTGGTGAACATCAAAGGCACAGGTATCTGGGCAAGCACCACATAAAAGAGAGTGAATTATAATCCCTTAAAATACTCCAAATGAAATACTCCAAATACTTCAGAGCAAATTTGGAGGAAGAGCTGTAATGATGAGCCAACCTCATCCAGTTCTAGATGGGGGTCACAATAGATCTTTAGGTCGCATTGTTTTTATACCCCAATTTATTCATTCAATCAACATTTGTATGGAGGCTATCGTTATTTTTAGGTAAAATATTTTTTTTTTCTCACATCTTGTAATTTATATTAAGAAACTTTTATTAATCAAGTTTTAAAAAGAACCTAGCATGGGGTTTTTGAAATATTGAGTTTTGAAAAGAAAATTTTGATTTTTTTTTTTAAATCCAAAAAAAAAAATGTTTTGGAAAATTTGAATATACACATTATTATTTAAATTTCTGGCGAGCTTTAGCATAAAAAAAATTATCAAAACCGGTCGTACCGTTTTTGAGAAAATCGAAAACCAAAAAAAGTTCCTGGGTGGGTAACAAAAATAACCATTTTTTGGATGTTTTTTTTCAACCATTTGCTGCCTTTAACTAAATGAAATTTTTTGATTTTTTTTTTTCAAATCTGTGTGACAGTTTTTGAGAAAAAAATATTTATAAAATTTCAAAAAAAAAAAATCATATGGCAGGTACCGTTATTTTGGGCCTAAACAAAAAAAAAAAGAAAAACAACGTGTGGGGGAAAAAATTAAAAATACTTTTTATCAAGTTTAAAGAAAATCGGCCGAGCCGTGTAGGCTGTAGTCGAAAAGACAGACAGAACTGATCAAAATCTCGAGTTCGATTTTTTTTTGAATGTAAAACTTGCCTTATAGTACGTATAAGTCTCAAGTAAAAATTAGTAACAGTAGAAACATTGTGAAAATAAGGTAAGTAGTTTTTGTACGGTTTTGTTTCTTGAGGAACAAAATTATTTCTCACAGTCTTCTAGTCTTTGGGCAAAGTTTGAGTTCGAAAAAACTTTAAAATCTAGATGAGTTTTGTGATATACATACACTGCCGCTCATCTGAATAGGTTCACTGTTTTTCGTAACTTTCTGTAAGACTCTCTGCATATATATGGCAATGACACTTCTGTGTTATGTATGCAATGAAAGAGCATTATTTTGCCCTTAGTTTGGGAGAACAAATTTCCTCTTTAAGCTTACCGTTATTCTCACAAGCTAGCTAAACTTAATTCATTAAAAAAAACTAACTTCACATTCGTGTAGTGCGGTTTAAAAAAGAATTTCTGTGCTTTATAGTACGTCGAAAGTTGGACTTAAGTTAGAGGAGGAAGAAGATTAGCCTTTTTTAGGGACAGTAGCATAGGACAGATGGATCAGATTCGTCAGTGGTGTTCCCAGTGTTGAAGAACACCTCTTCAGAGCAGTGGGAAGGATAATATACGAGTAATGTGTCAAAGATGCTTTGGTTCAAGAGTGTAAAATTTTTAAATATGGGTAATACAATTCGATTTAAAAATATGTAAGCGTGGTTGGATTCTCAAAAAACTCACATGTGTGGTACTTTTATGGTCAAGATAGCTAGATTCCAAATTGAGCAGTATTTTATGAAGGTTAAATAAGAAGAAAGCAGTGAATCAAAAACTTTAGAAAACCTAACTTTATCCAGAATTTTTTAGGTCATATTCGAATATTCGGAACATTAATGTTGGGTTGCCTGCTGAATTTAAAACTGTGGCGACCTGTGTTGTTTTTTTAAATTATTAATTAAAAAGTCTCTTTTTAATAATTTTTAACAACAGTAAATTGTTTCTTCTTCCACTTTTTTTTTTCTTTGCAAAAACGTGTCCAAAATGATTTCTTTCAAAAGAAGGAATAAACTGTGTACTCCCTTTTGGATAACACAAGCTTTTTTCACAAAATTGTGAACAGTTGATACATCAGTTGAATTACTTCAGATAAATTTCAAGCATGGTAACCCTAGGGTAACTTTTTACAATACAATTTTTTATGAAATGAAATTAAGAATATTTAATTGGATCAGAAAACAAGTTTGTTTGAATAGAAATGCTAGAACATTTTGTGCGAATGTATAGGAATTCGATATGTTATCGAAATATTTTATGAGTAGGTAGGTATATTTTAGGCAAACGGAACCCTAATACTCGTAACCTTCCAGGGAACATTTGTTCAAGTGTACAAGGAGAAAAACCAACCATCTGTCGTTTGAGAAAAAAACATACACACACTCGCGAGTAAACATTGACTCAGTCAACCCATGAGAAATGTCACCAAAATCGAATAAGATATTATTATCATCCCTTAAAAGGTTAAACACAAAGATGATGATAAACATTAAACATACGAAAAAAAAAAGACCTTGAAAGATGGAAATTGCGTATTAGTTAACTTGATTTCTAGATCATCAGGGTGAATTTTATATTTTGGGTGTAAAATACACCTAAGGTCTCATGTAAAACAATCATAAATAAATATTTTGATCTAAGCAGAAAAAGGCACTGGGTAAGCAAAATCAAAAAGTTGCGTAATAACAAAAAACTGTGCCATATTTAGGAATCAAAGTAAAAACAAGTGTAAAAGCAGTTTGTGTATAATCGGAATGTTCAAATCAAAAATGTTTATTAAACCACCGAATTTGTTCTCTTTTGTTTAAAATAAAAAAAAAAAAAAAAACCTTTTGTACAAAAAAGTGTTTCAAAGTTTATTTTTTGTACCAGGAATACAGCTGCCGTTAATGTTATAATCAAGACGAAAATTATTTTACAAAAATCAAATACAGTACCGTATTTTTTCTAGTATTTGAAAAAAAAAAATAGTATTCATTTATTTGTAGTACCCTTGCCATAATGGCAAGTGCGATGGACTGTCATGTGGAAGGTCTTAAGTTCGATTCTCAGCCGCTGCAAAAAAAAATTCTATTTCTGGGGTATACTACCTCTGGCGAGGAATTGACAAACTATCTAAGAGTATGTGTTGTCATGAAAAGTGCTGCTCGTTAGCCGTTCGGAATCAGCAGAATATTGTAGGTCTCCTCCATTCCTGGCAACACTCACACAGGAATGGTTGAGAGTTGTAAGTCCCTAGGTCCTGGTTCTCTTCAAACTATTGCACCACCAAATTTATTTATTTATTCATTTATTTAAATAACGGTAACTCTGGCAAAAATTTGCCATTTTTTTAACAGAAACAATACTATACTTTCTCAATGTTTTTCATATGCTTAACAAGACCCGAACAGAATTGCCCCATCAGGTTAGTTTTCAAGTTAATCTTGTTTGAAAATAAAAATAAAAAAAAATAAAAAAAAAAAAATTTAAAAAAATAAAAGAAAAATTAAAAAAAAATGAAAGAAAAATTAAAAAAAAAATAAAAGAAAAAATAAAAAAAAATTTAAAAAAAATTTAAAAAAAATTAAAAAAAAAAAAAAAAAAAAAAAAAAAAAAAAAAAAAAAAAAAAAAAAAAAAAAAAATAAAAAAAAGTTAGAAAACATAAAAAAAATAAAAAAATGAAAAAAAAAAATAAAAAAAAATCGGAAATTATTGAGTTTATGATGTTAAAGCGAGAAGTAAATTTCTTCAACAACAATTCTAACTACATATTCCTGTACTAATTTTTTTCCATACTGAAAGTTAGTAAAGTAACATTAATTTTCAGTGTTATGCAAAATTAAATTTCCTTTCTAGGGATTCATTAAAAATCTTGAGTCTTAAGTTGTGGGGGTTGGAAAACAGACAGAGAAAATTATTAAGCCAACTTCTGTTTTCTATAATGGGTATACAAGGTTTCCATAATACCTCGTGTAAGAGGGTGTTGCTCTGTCAACTGTGATCTTTTCAATCAAAATTTTTCAAAATATGAAACTTTATTATTTTTTTTTTTAATTTTACTACAACTTGTAAAGAACGAAAAATATAGTGCAAATTACTAAATCTCAAATTCTCGATCCACTATTTTGTACTGAAGTTCTAATATATTCCGACTTGTGTTTTTTCCTTCAAATTATTAATGTTTTAGAGAAATATTATTTATGTTAAACACAAATTTAAATACCACGGTACTGACACTCGGTAATGATATTTCATGTGCATAACATCATTCAAATGTTTGCCACGGCATCGCTAGGTGGCGCGTCCTATTTTCCATTTTTTTCCATAAACAG
Organism: Chrysotoxum bicinctum; assembly: GCA_911387755.1. Taxonomy (NCBI): domain Eukaryota; kingdom Metazoa; phylum Arthropoda; class Insecta; order Diptera; family Syrphidae; genus Chrysotoxum; species Chrysotoxum bicinctum. Next base: position 65,888,039 of record OU426990.1, on the reverse strand, counting down.
ACTGAATTTTACCAATGGCATTGATTATTTTGGCTTTCAGGTGCAATGGCGGTTTGTGGTTTATTGTTGCTTTTTTTATTTAATTTGCACACATTGAGTGTTGATTATACCCTTATAATGTTACGGTGTAACACAATGCGATCGGTTTAAAAGGAGATGTCGATGCACATTGGCCTTGAAACCCTGTGCATCACAATGAGATGGAAAAATCGACAGTGCACATTCTACTAGTGCTGCTAAAGAAAGAAGCTCCATATTTAACAGTACGTCCGAGGTTAGGCTCAAGGGTAACCTAATGAGCATTCCCTGCTAGACGAATTGTTTAAGAGGAGGAATGCAACTGTCTATTTCAATTGAACATTGTCGATAAAAAAGCGATTAAACAATGAAAGACAAGAGACGTTACGACGACGCTGTTCAAGAGAAACAAAAGTTTCCCAGATGGAAGTGTCTCCTATAAACTAAAGTGTTCTATTCTGAATTAGAATAGGTTCATAGGTTCAAATGAGTAATGGGGGCAAGATCCCAGATATGAGTGTTATACTCAAGTTCTGCGCGGATGTATGCCTTATAGATCGTAGCCAAGTCAGAAGAGTACACAATTTTCTTGCATCTTTAAAAAAAAAAAACTAAGCATTTCGCTCCGTTTTTGGCTATTTCGAATATATGATCATTCAATACGAGAGGTTGTTATTGTTAAAACACATATCGACTATGGAAAACTTCTCAGTTTCTTTGGTGCAAGTGCCATTCCCATTCATGGATAATGGCATGGGTGGTATATTTCACTTGACCGACAGAAGATAACTTTTGATTTCGTTGCATTAAATTCCACGCGTTGTTAGTACCCTATTGTATAATGCTGTCGAGATCAGAATGAGCTTAGCATACGCTGCCTTCCACAGCCGAAGAACAGTGTTATTAGCCTGGAAAAGAATATGAAAAGCTGAGGGTGCTGTCGTCAGCGAAACAATGAAGTGGACTAGAAGTTTCAGACAAAAGATTATTTATGAAGATAAGAAAGAGTGGCGGAAAAAAACAGAGCCTTGGGGCACACCAGCATTTATTTTATGGACTCGGAAAGATACCCAAAGAATATGACAGATGGAAAAGCTTAAGCAATGGTTTTGCAAGCGTAGACCGTAGAGAACACTTCTTCAGAACTATAGGAGATATAAAATCTGGACCAGCGGATTTATGTATTTCAAGGTCTTTGAGGACTCTTGCGACTGTATATGAGTGCGAAAGAAGATTTGCCCATATAACTGTTTGCGCTTGCAACTACAGGAGGAATCACAACACTGTATGCAGAAAACTGCGATGCAAGCAAATTTGATTTTTCCTGCGAGCTGACAAAAGGAGTGTTATAGTGAACGAGTATTGGAACCGATGATTTAGAAGGGTTTTAAATATTTTTTTTACAAGACCAAAAGTTTTTACTACCTTTGTGACACTGTAGTATATTTCGACGTAGATTTTGGGTCATCTTAGAACTTCGAATATGAGCAGTGCAGGCATTCCTCGCTTGCATGTACTTTTTTCCGGTTATGTTGAAACTACATGTCGTTCGTATCCATATCATCGAATTCGGGCTAAGACAATTCGGTTATCATCGACCGATAGCGATCGCCGTTGACGGTTATGACCTGGCTCAACGTCGTTCTCAAAGAAGTATGGACCCATACTGGCGCCAGCCCAAATTCCATCCCAAATACTGACTTTCTCTGAATGCATCCAAATTTGGTAGTTCTCGTGGAGATTCTGATCGTCCCTGAATATGATTTTTCGGGCGAAGTTCGCGAAATATTGCTCGAACAGAAGACCAAGTTTTATGAAACAATTTAATCATTTCCAATTGTTGGTAAACAATAAAACTCATTGACAAGAAAGACTAAATAAGCCACAGCCAAGTTGACAGATGTAGCTTCAGCAATATGGCCGCAATCATCTGTCAAAGTTTGGAAATACCTATTCGAAGACCCTTTAATTTTTTTGAAAAAAAAAACTGAATTTTGTCCCTTTGATCGTATAAACTCAAAACCGCTGGTCCAAATTAAGGCTTCTTTTGAAGAAATGCTTAAAACATAAAAAAGAAAGTCTCGCCAAAATGTTGTCGGATTTTTGTTTGGGAATTTGACCAATTTTTTTCGGCTCCTATGTGATAGACTAGGAATTTAAAAATGAATGTTACTAGAGAAAACTGTTCATAAGGATAAATTTTATGTTTTAAACTCTTAAAGTTGTAAGAGATAGAAACAGAATGTTATGCAAATATGAATTTATGTAAGAACAAATATTATAAGCCGTTGTAGTGGTTTCTTAAAAAAATAAGATTTTATATACAAAATTCTTTAAACATTGTTAAGAAAAAATTTTGGTACGCCAATTTAAAGTTTTTTGTTCGAATAAAAATTAAATTTACAAAAAAAAATATTAAGCCGTTTTTAAAATATTGAATTTTCCAAAAAAAAATTTTTTTTTTTTTTTTTTTTTTTTCAAAATTCAAAAAGAATATTTTCCTTGAAGTTTTGAAATGCAATGTTTTTTAAACTTTTTGAAAGCATCTCTGTAAAAAATTTCATTAAGATCCGTCATGTCATTATTGAGAAATTCAAAATTCGAAAAAATGGTTCTATGGTAGGTACAAGCAGGACCGGCCCGAGCTAAATTAGAGCCCTGCGCAAGCTTCATCAGTGGCGCCCCTCATTTGCGGTGATTGGCGGAAGAAGTCATTTCCTCATTACCCAAGGGGTACAATGCGTTTTTAACGAGGTATCCCCAAGAGGCCTAGATAATATTTAAATCTAATTAAAATAAATATGATTTTTATTAAAAACTAAGAAATCAAAAATATATCACAAAAATAATAGTAACCAAAGAATACAAAAATAACTAAAGTCAAAGGGCCTTACCAACAATCAACATACAAATAAATAATCAACTAATTAATTATTGTTGAATTAAAAGTTTTATATTCATATTTACATATTTATTCAGTGTAGGAAATAATAATAAAATTATTATTTTATAAAAAAAAAATGTAACCGAATTTTAGATAAAATCTTCAGGCTTCTGTTTTAGCAAACTCAATTACCAAATCATCATAATCTAATGACTTGACAAGCTCCTTCTCTTTAGCCATGATTGACAAGTCAACTTATCTTTCTTGAATTATTAGGGTCCTGAAGTAGTTTTGTATTAATTTAAGTTTCGAAAAACTACGTTATTTGAGGTAACTGTGATAGTATTTCTAAATTTAGAGCTATGGCTTCAGCTGATTGCACGTTAGTGAATTGTTCTTCTGATCGCATTTCCACTAAAGAGTTTTTAGTAACTTCCAGAGCCAGAACCCTGTTAGATAAATTAACAGACGGACTTTGTAAATACTTACTAGTTATATTATTTTTTTCTAAAATATTAAACTAGATTAATATGCAACATATAAACTTGAAACTAAAATTTTACTTCCTAAGTACAGCATGTTTCTATTCTCAACGCTTCCAGCCTCAGATATTTCAATAAGAGCTTCATATTATAGCTTCTAAGATGTTTTTGAATGGTTTTAAAGCATTTAGTCTACTCCCATCTAGTTTCAGAAAAGGGTTTTAAGGTCAAACCAGCGAATTTTTTTGTATATATGTATGTCCCAACGCATTGTTGAACCTGATACAAAGTTTTATATGCATTGAGCAATGTCAAAAAACTTAACAGCTTCCAACGAACTGCAAGCTGAATCATTAACAAACAGCAACAACCAAAGGGAATGCAAGCCGCCTGAACAAAATAAGCTCTTGCTTCAAGACATCTAATTTTGTGTTGAACACCAGCCTATTTTCCTTTCATGTTTGAACCATTATCATAACCTTATACATATACATATACACTACTGGAATAGTAGCGTAGCTAGTTTTATTCTCAACATAGATTCCCTATCCTTTGTTTTGTTTTGAGTTTTTTTTTACCACAATAGACAAATAAAGTAATTAGATTAGTCAAAAAATCCCTTTTTTTAAATGAAAACAATAACTGGCAAGAACAAAAAAATAGAGAAAAGGAGAAATTGAATAAAACAGATTCACTCATTAACGACAAACCTCAACATTAGTCATCGCATCATCATCACTCGTTATTTCCATATTTCAACCCTTTGTCTCATCTCGACACACGAGCCACACGACATGACAGATACAGTGATAAATTTCACTCAGAAAGAGAGGCCAGTGCCAAACTAAAACATAGTACAAAAAACACTCAACCGGAAGAGTTTAAATTCATATAGACGCAACTTTTAATTTTGCGCAATTTTAAGTCAATGAGTATGAATTTTTTACCTCAGAATTTCTGTTTGAGTAACGTTGCTGACTTCGATTTCATATAGAAGAACTGACATCTGGCGCATGTTATCAACATGCAAGCTGTTAATTGTCTGTATTTGCTGTTGAAATTTTGTTTTTTGTTACACTGCGATGGTGAGTGTGAAGAATAACGTAACAGTAGATTGATAAAGAGAAAAAAAAAATATATCCAAATTCTAGGCGCCGTTTTCGAGAAAAATGTGATTTTTGAAAACCATTTTTTAACATTTTTAACATTTTTTAACATTTTTTAACATTTTTTAACATTTTTTAACATTTTTTAACATTTTTTAACATTTTTTAACATTTTTTAACATTTGTATGGTGGGTACCTTAATTTTTAGGTAAAATAAATTTTTTTTCGCACATCTTATAGATTATATTAAGAAACTTTTATTATCAAGTTTAAAAAAAATCTAGCATGGGGTTTTCGCAACATTGAGTTGTGAAAAAAAAAAATTGAATTTTTTTTTAAAAATACAAAAATTTTTTTTTGAAAATTTGAATACACAATTCTATTTTAGTTTTTTGGGAGCTTTAGCAAAAAAAAATATCAAAATTGGCTGTACCGTTTTCGGGAAAATCATAAACTAAAAAAAAAGGTTCCATGGGGGTACCCTCAATAACCGTTTTTCGAAATTTTTTTCAATTACTACCTAGCTTTAACCAAATAAAACTTTTTTGTATTTTTATTTTTTAAATCCGTCAAAAAGTTTTTGAGAAAAAAAAATATTTATAAAATTTCGAAAAAATTCGTACATATAGCAGGTACTGTTATTTTTGGTCTTAAAAAAAAAAATTTTGGGGGAATAAAATAAAAATGATATCTACCAAGTTTAAAGAAAATCGGCCGAGCCGTTTAGGCTGTAGTCGAACAGACAGACAAAATCGCGAGACCCACATTTTTGGTCAAAACCTCTTAAAAGTTTCTGCTTCAAAATATGTTGGGTTTGGGTCCATATTTTCCCGGTTAAAAAAGTCTTATTTGACTATTTGACTGTTCTCATAATGGTAAACTTGAATGAGTAAATAGACCAATGTCACATTATCCATACATGTCGAGGACTAGAGTTATGTTAACTCCGACATTCCGAAATGTAATTAAAAAAAATCCATGGATAGATTTTATGTAGAAGAGGACTGACTCAAAACATTCTAAGTGTCAATCCAAACCAACATCACTCTCTACACACTCAAGTTGTTGTTTTAATTCAAGCCTTCAATCATTTCTCAAAAGTTTCTTTGATTTGAATAAAATTTGACACTGAACCGACGAACCCATTCGAACCTCTACTCTTTGACACTAATTTCAACTGACGTCTAGTATCATTTGTCTTCTGACAACATAATCAAATATCAATTAACGAGACTGAAAAACAATCATGAGTCAAAATAGTTTTTGAAAGTCATATAGGCAAAATAATATGCATGCATATCTGCTAGCATTTTCCAATGACATGCACACTGAGGTCATTTCAACAAAGATAACAATCAATCCGTCTCGAGAAAGACACAAATTATTTGCTCAATTTTAATGGACCATAATGAGGTGTCCCCGCAAAGACAAACAGACATCAGCAGCAAGTACCATCGAAGTGACAAAAATCCACTTAGGCTTAAGTAAGCCTTAAACCAACCTTAATTTCATATTTTTTTTTTCCATTTCGTATTTGCTATAATAACTCGGATTAAAGGCACACATTTAAATGAATTGTGTAATTAGATGATGACAGTGCTCAAGCACGCATTTAAGTTATTATATTATGTTATAACTTTCAAGGATTTATTTTTGTTTTGTTTTGTTTAAATCGGATTAAGTTGGATTCATTCATGACTCAGCTATTGTATAAGACCACTTGCTAAAAATTTACGAGGCAAGCTTAAGCATTAGCTTAGTTTTGGAGCTCGAAACTATCGTTTGTCGTTACGCATCTCTTCCGTCTCGAATCAAGACAGATAGATTCATTCATTAAATAACAAACGACAAGTCACGCAAAGAACAATGCATGAGCCATCAATCGATGGGAGGCAAATGGAAAGTAACGATCTTATTAGTCGTCGTCATCCATCGTCGTCGTCGTCGCCATCGTTATCGTATTATAGTTGTCGGTCTTATTAGGTAACATAGCCGCACGATATTTTTTCGCTAGTTCGTAGGCGTTAAAACGTCGTCGGCGTTAGCCTACCTACCTTTAATTTGTGTTTGATGGTGTTGTTGTTGTGGCTTTCAAATTCAACTAGTACGCCTAAGTAGTTTGTGATATTGTTGCCGAATCCGGTCACTAAAAATGAGTCGCTAAAAGTTGTTTTCTTTTTTTTTTTTGTGTTACTAAAAATCTATAATAGATCTGATGAAATTGATCTCCATTTGCAGAATAAGCTACAACACATCATCGCAGGTTGAATAAGATGAAAAAAAAAAAGTTTGACTATTATTAAGACTTATCTATGCGTAGTTTTTCGCTCTGTCAAGTTGAAGAAATTTTGCTTGAACAAACGCCCAAGTGCAAATAGCAAAATAGTTCCACCAGACTTCGTAGGCGTAATCCTATATTTTTGCAACCAAATCATGACTTATATGACTGAATGGCTGACTTCTATGAGCACTAGATGAAATGCAATCAAATATGTTAACTTGACGAGCTTTCAATCAAATTATAAACGGTTGAACGCTAATTTTAGATAACATTGCGTCGGAGGTATTTTGTCAATTTTGCTGTTTAGCTGATTGAAAAGCTGATCAAATGAAATATATTTAGTTTCAACTATACCTTGATTTATGGATCTCGTCTGATTTAATTGACATTTGGTGACAGGAGCAGGTTGTTATTTAACGTCTTTATGGTGTAGTAGTTAAATAAGACTTCTGAAGGTCGTTTTAAAGGCAGTCACAGATAGATATGTTAAAAATACTTTAGAAATTACCAAGATAATCGCAAACTTCTGGTATAAGATTTGTCAAAAACTATGAATTTCTTCCACACAGTTATTTGGTCGCACGGTTTTGTGGTGTGTATAGCTCAGGCAATATATTCAATTTTGAAAATGATTTGAAGCGTAAATTAATTTGAAGTTGACGTGGCAATGAATTCCAAAGACGAACTGCACGAACGAAAAACTGTCGCTCAGAAGACTGACTAAAGCGTGGTTGGTTCTGTCAGAAGATAGAAAATGTATATGCTTATAGAGGTCCGGTGGTTGATCCGTATGAGCTATTGAAAGTAACATAGTAAGCATTCTTAGTTACTCGTATAATGGGTGATTTTTTTGCTATTTTCTTTTTGGCAACACTGGTTTTGACAGCTCACGCACGTTTCGTGTTTTGTGTCACTGTCAAACACCTTCGGCCAGTGTTAGTGATGACCGTGAATTTTATTGATTCCTGCCGTTCGCAGCAATTGGGCCTCTGTTACTCCACTACGTGGAAAATTTTGCGGAAGGATTTAGGTGTAAAGCCTTTCAAATACAGCTGGTGCAAGACTTGAAGCCGAACGACCTACCACAACGCCGAATGTTTGGTGAATGAGCTCTTGAAAATTTGGCCGAAGATCCACTTTTTTTATCGAAAAATTGTCTGCAGCGACGAAGCTCATTTCTGGTTGAATGGATAGGTGAACGAGCAAAACTGCCGTATTTGGAGTAAAGAGCAGCCAGAAGCATTGCAAGAGCAACCAATGCATCCAGAAAAAGTCATTGTTTGGTGCGGATTATCAGCTGACAGAAGTATTGGGCCGTATTTCTTCAATGATGATGCGAATCGTAACGTTACTGTGAATGGTGAGCGCTACCGTGCGATAATAAAAAAAAAACTTTTTTTTGCGCAAAATGGAAGAGCTTGACTTGCATGATATGTGGTTTCAACAGGACGGTGCCACATGCCACACAGCACGAATAAAAATGGACCAATTGTAATCACCATTCGTTTCACATTAAAATGATTGCAATCACTTTTTTGCATTCTTTGCATTTATTTGCAGTCTTTTATAAACATTTGAATCCTTTGCATTCTTTGCATACAAAAGGAAGAGTTCAAATGAATGCAAAGAATATAAAAGAATGCAACGAATTTAAATGCATGAAAAGCAATGCAAAGAATTCAAATGAATACAAAGAATGCAAAAGAATGAAAAGAATTCAAAAGAATGCACGAATTCTCAGATGATTGCAATCAATTCGTGGCTATTCAATAAATGACGAAACAAATGATTACAATCTATTCAATGTCAAATTTTATTAATAATTGCAAATTTGAAGTCGGATTCTCAAAGTGAATTCAATGAATGCAATCTTTTGATCGAAGTCATTGAAGATTGCATTCACAAAAGATTGAATTCTTTTACAACCCTGATTTATTTCTCTCTGCTTCTGAAGCAGTTGTGGTCATTCAGGAGTTTTTTTTTCGCAAATCTTTGCTTAGCCTATTACCGCCCTATGTACTCGCACGAGTACACATATACAATCAACATTTTAATACTGTTTGTGTATGATTTCCAGGAAAGTATGTAGTATTTTGAATTTTAAATAAATACCGGTTGCTGTGTTTTATGGAAAAAAGTTGACCGTTGATGCGAAAATTGATATCTATTTTTGTAGTTACAAATACGAAAAAATAAAATTAAGTTAAAAAATAACTTTCAATAGCCGTCTTTTTTTGGGCGTTAATGGGTTGATTCCAAGGACTAATAATTCCTACGACTGAGGGAAAATTCTTTCAGCACCGGATTTGGAACCATATTTCATAGCACTGTAATGGTTTTTAATGGAGGTAACCGCCGGGTTTCTTCCAATTGCTCTCAATCTTTGAGAAAACTTATCCTCTAACTGTTAGTGCACTTAGGGATCCTTCAATATCCAAACTGCAACTTCTTATCTGTGCGTCCTTGAGACAACTTCTAAATATTATGTCTGGTTGTCTGTATGTAGATTCTACATCCAACTAACTTTGTAGACTTAAAACATAATTTCCAAGCTTTATGTAATTAAATTGGTTTCACAAAACTATTTTATGTTTTTGATTGAAATTCAATATTTCTTTAGTATTAATCATGAAACATGATCATGAACCTCAGAAGTATATCAATATTCGTCATCGTTAATGTCATATTGATTGTTATGAAATCGAATAAAAAAAATAGGACAAGTTATTTTAAAAATGCAATCGCAAGTCCCTTGAAATAAGCAATTTAATTGCTAGAAAATGTTTTTGTGTTATCGCAGTTTGTCGAGAACAAACAAATAAAAACATTAGTCGTGGGAGAAAATTTCATTATAAAAAAGTAAAAAAAAAAACAATGAACGACTAAGGTCAAGACAAACAATTGCACATTTCAATTTGGCTTCTGATAAATTGAATTTGTTGAATTCCGGAAACTGGATGTAATATGATGTAATAGAATTTAGTTTATTCAGTTGGTAGTTAAAATAAAAAAAAAATATTTGCCACACAAATTCTTGACTAAGATTTAAAACAAGTTTAATAAAATTTACTGGGGTACAAAGTTTAGTCATAAATTAGCGCTTTGCATTGTTAAAGATGCAGCAAAGTTGTGTTTGTAATAAGGCCTCATTTCGTTTTTAAAATATAGTGAAATAAAAACGAATATCAATTAAGAAATTGACTGGAATTAATTCAAGTGTTGCCTAAAAGTGCCCTAAGTGCAAGGGTTTATTTCTTTTTGTTTTCCAACGAACCTTTGGCAATTGATAAACGATTAAACATACATTTGGGATGAAGCTGATTATGTGGCTTTGTTGGAATGGTGTGAAGAATATTAACTTCTAATCTGCTAAGTCTGTCTTCGCTTCTTTCCATGGTCCAATAGATTTGAACTTCCACCGTACAATCAAAGGCTCACACTCATAAATCTTCCATTGCTATCTAAACACAGACAATATATTCAGCTTTGTTTTATTATAAAATTAATCAATGGGTCAATCACATCCCCATCTATATTGGGTCGCATAAACTTCACTTATAGCCGAGCAAATATAAGGAGACAAATTCCATTACGTCCTTTATCGAGTAGAACAAACTATGCTAAGAATAACCCTATCAACCAAATGATTTCAGTTTATAACGATTACTACTTCTTAATTTATTCCCTTAATGATAATTTTAAATGTAAAGCATTTAAAGAAAATTTTTTCAACTATTCTCTTTAGCTTTTAATTCAAAATTCCATATTGTATATATATAGGTATTGTAGTTCATTTAATTCTAAGAATGTAATGTAAAATTAGTTTTAAGCTTTAACGTTAGTTGTTTAACGGATTATAATAAATAAACATTCACTTCTGGTATAATGGAAAATACTTGGCAAAACACTACGGAAAAAAAACAGGAACTTTAAATCGACATCCACCCCTTTTTCCTAGATATCAAGACTGCGTACGATATGAACTACGGAGACAAGATAGTGCATTATCTACTTGTCTAATTTTGCACCCCATCCAAGCTAAAATTTTAGAATGCACGCTGTTTCATCATGGTGGACAAAGTCCCCACAATTCTTCCGATGTCAAAAAAAAAAGTTCAAATGCTAATTCTTTGAGATCGTCCTCAAAAAACATAGTTCAAAACTCTCACAACACCATTTGAGGCACAATCTTTAAAGTTTCAGTTCAATTTTTTAAACAATAATTCGGTGAATGTATATGACTGACCAACATTCCATGATTAAAACACAAGTGGAGTAAGTCCAATTGATAGTTTATTAGAGAATGGAGAAAATTCGCCTCATTCCAAACTGGTATGAATTATGGTTTAAACGTTTCAAAAAAAAAATATAAATATTAATAACTGTAAATTATCAAACACAACAACCAAAGATGCAATATTAATATGACAAGCGGTGAGAATGACAGAGTTACCAGCATTTCTAAGTTTTCGAGAGAGAGAAAAAAAAATTGGTGACGGATAGTTGGTGAAGAATCAAGGACCAATGCCTTAATGTCTTACAACTATTCAAGTGTGATTTTTGTAGGCAAGAACAGAGAGAATTTACAACTTTATACCGAGACCGAACGGCTAATACGAGAACCACTTTTTCATGACAAAAGAGACAATCTTGGAGGAAACATGTTTGTTTTTAAGTGACAGTTGCTGGGAACTGATCCCCAGTTCTTCGACGGTCTAACGCACTGTGCTCTAACATTTTAAGGGTAGTCAAACCCCCTTTAGTAGGCGCTTAGTTATAAAAAGGGTTTTCCAAAGTTCTCAGATGCAAATTATGTATTGAAATAAATTTATAAAAGACAAAACTATGTTTCCGGAAAATGCACAGAATTAAAAAAACGTTGAAAAAGTGAATTAAATGAACAATTCAACTATTCTCCCGGTAACCCTGGTTGCTCCAGCAATAAATTTAATTTTTATTTGTTTTGCCAAAACCAACTTAAGGAGCTTATACAAAAAAAAAAAAATAACAGTATTACAAAATTAATAATGTGTGTCTTGAACGTTTCACTCCCCAAATTGGCATTTCGGCAAGAACCTAACCTGAGTGCGTGGGAAGAAGTTATACATTGCCCACACAAGCACTTCCTTTTATTCAAATTCTTCGAAACGAATTTAGATAGATTCCACCACATGTGCACCTTTTTATTTATAATTATTATTAACTGCCTTAGAATAATAATAAACTCTTCAGAATGAACAATATTTATGAAAATAAAAAAGCTGTTGCAACTTTAATGCGGTGGCCTTAAGTATCGGAGGTTATCCACAAGTTATTAAACTACTACTTAAACAAAATCGAAAATAACATCTAATTACTTTTGTGTCGTTGCTAAACAATGACAAAAAAAACTCGTTAGAAATTATTGTTTATTTGTATCTGAGAGTATTTAACTTATGAAAATATGAGTAAGTTCAATATTTATAGAATTGCACTCACTTAGGAGCTAATGGTTCAAAGTACTCTTTAATGACCTCATAACCTAACTTTTGCCCCATAATTCTCATAAATAACAGCCCCATCAGCTAATTGGCGATGAAGGAGAAAAAGAGAGAAAGAGAAAGAAATCAATTTCACACTCTACATTGATACCGAACTGCATGAATGCAGTCCTATAGATACAAAATACATATATGTACTCGTACATATTTGCCCTGCTCTGTCATCAAAAACAAAAAAAAATAACAGGAATTAGGAATCCATAACACTTAAAAAGAAGAAGAAAAAAAAAGTAAAAGCTCAACGACATTCCATCAGGCAAAAGCCTGATTCTGATTCACAAGATGCAGCACCAACAACGGCAGCAGTTCAAAAACAGTTCGAACATAATATTTGCATAACGCAAAGCTTGATAGTCAGGTAAATAGCGTTGTATAACGATCGATAATAATTCGTAAGGTTTGATGACACTTTTATAATTTGCTTTCATTCGCTTTGCCTTGTAAAAGGTGGGCCAAATAAAAAATGCAATAAAATAAACAAAATTAATTTTTTTTTTTATGTATTATGACTTTATTAGTAAGGGCAAACATTCCCTTTAATTAAAGAACACAACGTCGATCAAGCGATAGCGAAGCGGATTGTCGTGCGCCTTCAATTTCTGAGTCGATTCGACCTTTTAAGCAAATAATCCAAGCGTAAAGCGACTCATTTCGTTCCGCGGAGGTTTGACTTTCTGTCAAAATTTCGAATGGGAAACAGCTGTCAGTGTCAAAATAATAAATGATTTCAAAAGAAACCACTAGATGGCACACTCTGTATATACATAAATTCCCCTTTCCAACACTGTTTATGTACAGGGTAGGCCATATAAGGCAATATAATGAGTTTTTCAATTGGCGCAAGTGGTTTTTAGCGGTTAGTGGTGGCCATGTTGTTTTAGTGACATCTGTCAAATCTGTTGTTTATTATTCAGTTACTGATGCGATATCACCATGGCAAGTAACCCGATTAAAGAACACGTTACGCATATTGCGCCCATTTTACGGTAGACGTGGTGGCTCTTCAAAGTCGACTCTTCAACATTCGAACGTCCAAGGATCGCAAGATCGACCTAGAACACCGCCGCGGTCCTTGAAAGTTTACAGAACCCGGAGTATGTCGATTCTTCGCCGTGCTCAAGAATTTGGCCTTCTGCAGACTTCAACTTGAAAAATTTTGCGTCGAGACTTGGGAGTACAAGGTCCAACTGACCCACGAGCTCGGAGTTCATGAACATAGACAACGGCGTTTGTTCGCTGACTGGGCCTCAGAGCGTTTCGATGAGAACCCAAATTTTGGCCGGAAAGGTGGAATGGCTGTGTAAACAAGCGAAATTGCCGTATATATGGGACGACACCAACCCACCAAGGTTCACCAGGTGATAATGCTTCCTCAAAAAGCTACTGTTTGGTGTGGATTTGGAAGCATTCATTCTTCCGTACTTTTTCCAAAACGACGTTGGTGAGACGGTCACGGTCAATGGCGAGCGCTACAGAACGATGATAACCAATTTCTTATGGCCCAAATTTAACCATATGGACCTAGACGACACGTAGTTCCGGAAGGACGGAATTACGTGCCAAACAGCGGACGACACGATTGACAATCTGCAAAAACGATTTGAAGGTAAGGTTATCTCTGGCAGAAGTGACTTGAATTGGCCACCAAGGTCATGCAATTTGACCCCACTAGACATTTTCTTGTAGGTCATATCGGATCCATCCCACCACAAGAAGCCGAGGAGGGCATTTGAACGATGTTATATTCCATACATCGGCTTTTCAAACAGAATTTTGTTAAAATTTAAATACTTAGTAATATAGATTTTAGGAAATAGTTTTAAAAAAATCGTTTACACTTTTCTTCTAACCCAAAAACTATTTTACTTGCGACTTATACATAGGTACTATAAGGCAAGTTATGCATTCGAAAAAAAAATCGAACTCGAGATTTTGATCAAAGTTGACATTACGATGATAGCGAAGACCAAAAAAGTGGGTCTCGCAATTCTGTGTCTGTCTGTCTGTCTGTCCGTTCGATTGCAGCTAAACGGCTCGGCCGATTTTCTTCAAATTTGGTAGACATGGGCTTTGATTTTTTACCCCCGGATGTTTTTTGATTTGATTTCTTAAGACCAAAAATAACAGTACCTGCCATACGAATTTTTTTTCGAAATTTTATAAACATTTTTTTTCTCAAAAACTGTCCCACAGATTTAAAAAAAAAAAAATCATAAAATTTCTTTTAGTTAAACCTAGGAAATGGTTGAAAAAATTTTTCCAAAAAATGGTTATTTTTGGTACCCCCCTTGGAACCATTTTTTTTTTGTTTTTGATTTTCTCTAAAACGGTACCACCGATTATGATCATTTTTTTATGTTAAGGCTCCCCAGCAGTTTCAATATTAGTGTGTTATCAAATTTTCAACAAAAAATTTCTTTGGATTTTTAAAAAAAATTTCAAAATTTTTTTTTGAAAACTCAATATTTCGAAAACCCCATGCTCGATTTTTTCAAAACTTCATAAATAAAAGTTTATTAATATAAATTATAAGATTTAAGAAAAAAAAAATTTTTTACCTAAAAATAACGGTATCCTTCATACAAATGTTAAAAAATGATTTTCGAAAATCGTATTTTAAGATCTATAATTTAATAAAAAAAATTTTGAAAACAAGATATTACTGATTGTACCTACCATAGAGCGATTTTTTATAATTTTGAATTTCTCATTATCGGCATTTAGAGAGAAGCTTCTAAAAAGTTTAAAAAACATTTCATTTCAAAACTTTAAGAAAAATATTTTTTTGAATTTTGAAAAAAAAAAATCGTTTTTTTTTTTTTTGAAAATTCAATATCTCGAAAACGACTCAAAAATTTTTTTTTTTTTTTTTTGTATATAAAAGCTTTTTAAGAAGTCACTACAAAGACATAATTTTTGTTCTTGCATGAGCCTACTATATTTGCTTGAATCACATGGCATTCTATTTTTTAACTCCAACTACTAAAGAAGTTGTTTTAGTCGTTTAAAAAATTAATTTTTATGCTTATGAACAGTTTTTCTCTAATAACATTAATTTTTGAAATTCTTAGTCTATTACCTAGGAGCAAGTTCGTGCGACCCAGTCGTGCATTTTATTTTGAAAAATTTTATAAGCAATATTTTTTTTTAAATTTAAAGGAGCTTCTATATGTACATTCAAATTTTGGTTAAAATCGTAAGAGCCCTTAATGAGAAAGTCGAAAACCATAAAAACGATCGTTAATAACATTTTTCCCTAAATTTTTTTGACCAAAATGTAGTCCATGCACACCTAATATTTAATTTTGTATCAAAATCGTAAGAAGCGTTTTCAAGACAAATAAGATTTTGCATTACGGGTGTATGGGCGGTACCCCCCTAGGGAATCATCAAACAATCTTAAGTACCGAGTTTGGATAAAATACCTCCAGTAGTTAAGGCTGTAGGTCGAGGTACAGACATACAGACGGAATTGCCGGACCGACTTTTTTCATCATCGTAATGACAACTTTGATCAAAAACTCGATTTGTTTTTTTTTTTTTCAAATGCAGATCTTGCTCTATAGCACCTAAGTCGCAAGTAAAAATAAAACTTGATTTTTTTTGATACGAAAAATGGCATATGAGTCGGGCACAATGACGCTCAATCGTCTTATTTAATAAAAATGCAAATGGCTGTGTAACTTCAAATACACACCGGAACTGTAAACACAACATCTTACATTCATTTTTATGACCCAACACGAACTGAAAAGCTGAAACTTAATGTAATTAGTGTTTTCGCAACTTGTCGTGCTTGATGAATCATAAATGTTTTGTCTATAATCCGATCTGTTTTCAGCACAACCAAAAACAAATCGATTTAACTTTTTCACTTAAAACTTATTTTTTTAAATTTATCCAAACTAATCAGAAATTTCTAAAAGTTTCAATGAAAGTTCCACTTAGCGCGGTTAAAAATGTAGTTCTTGGCATTTTAATAATTTGAGCAAACGATACTAAAGAAAACGGCTTAAAATTTTTTCTAATATCTATTCATAATTTAAAAAAAAATTATTTTTGATAAATTAGAAGTTTATTATATTTTTTTTTTGCAACATCACTTCGCAAACTATGTAGATTTATGCAGAGCTCCCTTTGTGGATTATGTGGATGACGTTATATTGATTTGCCGAGAATTAAATATGACATCAACGACAGCAGCTGCTGTGGCTGACTCTCGATACATTTTGCACGAATTTCAGAACTTAAATTCAATTAAAACTCAAGACATCACTGCGAGTTAGATAAGTTAATTGATTCCAAGGACCTGACTGAATGACTAACTGTTTAGCTTAAGCACGATTTGTTGTTGGGAATATTTATTTTTATCTCAAAACCAAACCGATACTTAAATTATGAAAACATAGATATCATTTGTTTATTTACATTGATGACGTTTTTTTTTTTTTTTAATTTGCTAAATTAATTAACAATTATTAATTTTTTCATATTTTAAGAGAAGCCGAACAGAAAAGAAAATTGTCTTCTTTTTTTCTTTAATGATACACTTGAAGTCACGCGTAGGTAGACCAAATATTAACTGAGATTAAATACAACGAATAGGTAATTTTCTGCGTCATTCGCAAAAGCCAACTACAACTTCTACCGCCCATGTACAAACCAGTTTCGTTACTAAACATTTTTTGAACTTAAAAAAAAAAAATTCAATCAAATATCTATCGAAGCAACGCGCCCAGCAAACCCACTCTGGTGGTGCTCCATTCTTCTACAATAGTATTTTTTTTGTTAGTTGTGATATTATAGCAGGTACGGGAAATATAAGGGTAAGTTATGGAGTCGATAAAAAAATTTAAGTGATTTCAATCCTAAATCTAAATAAGAATGAAATGGTATGGTTGGGGAGGAAGGGGCTAAAAGTAAAAAAGTGCAATGACTTGGACCATGAAGTTGTTCAACTATCGATCAACCTTAACTCTTTACAACAGAAGCTCCAGAACTTCATTCAACACCACAATAATATCCAGTACCAGAAAAGATTGCAAGCAATCAAGCCAGGACCAGGATCCTTTCAAAAACATAAACAGGATCATTGGACAACAGCCACAAATACCTGTATCCATCATCAGCAATTATACTGAAGCTACCTCGGCCCAGGACAAGGTAGAAGCGTTCGCCGACTACTTCGAAGAAAACTTCACACCGAACCTACCTATACTGACCCAAATTTCTTACAGAAAGTTGAGGCAACAGTTCAACAAACACTGCAGCCAAATCTGGATAAAATCAATTTTAATAACATCAATCCAGCAAATGATCCCACCGATAGTCCACATTTTTGCAATCTGAAAAAGGTTGAAGAAATCATCCGCAATTCCAAGCCAAAAAAGTCTGTTTCACCAGATGGTGTCTCCTACTACATCCTGAAAAGGCTGCCACATGCATTAATGATTTCCTAACAATCTTTTTTAACAACTGCATCAGCAACTGTTACTTTCCCCAGAAGTGCAAAATAGCGATTTGCGTCAATTCCAAAGAAAGATGCTTCCAACTACAGACCAATATCACAGCTCAACAACATCAGCAAATTACTAGAAGAAGTAATCCTCCGAAGACTGAAGAAATTCTGCAGTGAAAATTCCACTGCTAAGATTTCAACACAATATCACCACTGCCCTCAACAGTCATCGTGTCACTGGCGGATGCTGTCTGGAAATCGAGAAAGCATTCGACAGCAGGTGGGAAGACGACCTAGCCTAATCAACGAACTGCATCTAACAAAACTACCTCCACCATTAATATAAATTCTCCTTTCTTTCAGGAAAGTCGCCCAAGGCTCAAAACTAGGCTCCTTCGCCTAGAACTGGATGACATCCGACCAATCTTTTCCATTTGGATGTGAGAAGCGTCTGTATGCTGATAACTGGCTCACCTACACCACATCAAAGTCACCACTAATCGCTCTCCGAAAAGTAGAAACCCACATCAACAGACTCTTCCAATTCTACCAGAAATGGGGCATCCAGATCAATACTTCCAAGTCGGAACTTGTTTGCTTCACGACTCCTTCAACTACGACAATGAATATGTAAGAAATGTCCAGCTTCACCCCATGTTCTCTGCTATTGTCTAGTATTCAGGCATGTTGCAAGGTCTTTGGCTAAGTCAAGTCTGTCGTCTGGGTTTGCAGGTCAGATCAATTATTCGGAATTTAATTTAGGTGGGCCAAGTATTTCTCGATTCTGTCCCAAATGGAATATGCACTCTTTTCGCAATTGATCTGAGAAGAGCTGATCCATGTCTGTCCAGTTCGCCTGGCTGATGTTCAATTACCTCAATGTCATTGTAACTTGAAAATTTGATGGCAGTGACCTTTCAGACGTGCGAGTTCATATTGGCATTACTGCTGAATTAAGAGGATGATGAAGCCGAAACAATGAGTCTTAAAAACTTGACCCACTATTTGTCAGGATTGATTATCTGTCAATATTTTGGCCGAAAAGACCTAGAGGAGGGTAAAAATTCTGAAAAAATTATGGGTAAATCATATTCCATCTTTGAGGCAGTTAAAGCCAGTCAGAATGACATCATCCTTATTATCTCTTCTGGATAGAAAACCAACTATAAGATCCTTAATGAAAATTACATTTTTAATATAACTGTGAACGTTTTAAAAACCAAAAATTTTACTCTAGTTTAATTTAGGGTCGAGAATAACACCTAAATATTTGCACTGAATGAGAGAAAATGTCATTTCGAGGTAGAGTCGAAAAGCGTATCTCATTTTTGGCAAATAATATCATCAATTCACTTTTGCTTTGGTGAACTTTTAGTCCACAAGTTGTAGTTCTAAATTACTTGCCTTTCTCAAAACCATCTCCGTGATTTCAATGATAACAGCTGTGAAATTTCCAACCACCATTACTACCAGGTCATCCGCATAAACAACCGCCTTCACCTCACATTCTTCCAACTTCAAGAGAATTTTATAAATTTAATAAATAGAAGAAGGGATAGAACACCACCCTGAGGTGTTCCTCCACAAAGTGTTTGGTCTTGTTTATATTTCCTTATATGACTAGAATCTTTATATCCCTTTGCATGGATTTCATAATGAAGCCATATCAACGTCAACTAGGAATTCAATCAAGAATAGAATCTCGGTTAGGATGTTGTTAAAAGTTAACATTAACGAGCTATCTCACCAACCCAACCAAATTAATTAAACGACAGTTTTTCGGACATCAGGTGCTGTAGGCTAATGTTAAAATATTACCAGAAACAATTTCCAAGCAAAAATAACTTCCAACTTCTGACCCTATGTAGAATGTGTTTGCTTCAAAACCAGGTTCATCTATAGGTTGGAAGTCTATTAAGAGCAAGTTCTTATGGTCGAGTTGTGGGCTTTATGTTCTTTTCGCGACTTCATCTACACACCACGACGAAATGAAAAAATAGTTTTTCTTTTTTTTGTTGTTGTTGAGAGAATTAGAAACAACTACTTACCGAGAGAAGTGTGTTGGCGCAAGTCACCGACGACGACCGCGACGTACTAGTCGTGCGACGTACGACGACGATGTTTTTGTAGTTTTTTCTTTTAGCCAAAGATACTTAGCTGCTGGCCACTTCGGGAAAAACTTAAAACTTGGTGGTATTTCCATTGACTGACCAGTGCACCGGGGGATAGATACATACACACACATGTACTTACTCAGCCTACTGACAGTTTGTTATGTGGCTGTTATTGTTGGTGTTATTGATAGTCTTGCTGTCGTGGTCAATGCTCAAATAGAAAGTACATACAATATCTTTGAAGTGTAAGATTGTGGACAACTGAGTAGGTCATCCCCCTTTAAATGCAACCTGCTTAGCTCAAATGATGTTGAAGTATTTTAATTTGTTCTACTTATCGGAATTCATTAGTAAGTCTGTGCCTGGTAATTAGATTGTAATTATTTGTATGTAGGTGATTAATTTGTTTTGTTTACTAAATGTGACATTGGGAAGATATTATTAATTAAGTAAATAATAAGGCAATGGTGCTCAAGTTAAAAACTTTAATGAAAACTACGTACAATAAAATTTAAAAGCCCTACCCTGCTATTCTCTACCTATGCACTACTCCAAACCAACTTGACATAAACGTAAGCAGATGTTCATGAGAAGATGTCTTGAAGTGTGGATAATTTGTCTTGGTTAATTTTATTGAAGTTGAAAAGTAAAAGTATGTATGGATTTGGATAGTATTTTGGACTTTTTTCCATTTCCACACAGAGAAAGAAGCGAATTTTCAAAATTATTGCAGATCTTCGGGTAAACTTTTGGCATTGCTTCTTCCAAAAGTAGGATCTAATACTCGTATCATTGTGGAAATTAAAGTTGTTAACTGTCAGTATTCGTACCCTTAAAAATATTTACACTCCATTTACGAAATTTATCAACTTTTACTCAATTTTTATAACCAGATTGACAATAGAACAAATGACAAATCCGTATGGGGATCGGTATTGTATGCAACGAGTGCGTTCAGTTGAATAAAAACTGCCGCACAATGTTATCGACTTTACCGACGTAAATCAGATTCACTCTCGAATGAGTAGCAGAATAGGTACACAGGTAGAAATGGCGAACACTTGGCCAGTTGGATTGAGTTCAAAACGAAGAAAGGATCGAGTAGGTTTTGGTGTCTCTTATTGTTTGTTTGCTTTTACACAATTATCCGGAATTTGGAACACTCACTCAATCGGACCAGCACACTCATCCGACACCATCTACACTATGCCAAGCTAGGCAGGTTGTTGACTGGTGCTGAAACAGTAGCGAGTAGTAAAATAGTGATGCAAGAATCTCAGAATACGAATGTCAGAATATTATAACTTCAAAACTTTGAATGCAAAGATAGTTCCCATGAGATTTGAGATTTATTAATGAGGCCGGGAGGTTAGAAAACTCCTCTTTGATAGCTGTTTCAGATTCCTAAGTAGGCTTCCTAAGTTGGAAGGTCACTTTGATGTGGAACACAAACAGGCGATCACCCAAATTTTTAGTCGATTCCCAAAGTTTATCGCTACTGTATTAAATGTTGCACTTGTTTTTATCATATCTGATTCTAACTATTCTATGTGTATCTTCTGCATTCCTACCTTTTACCGTCTGAGAACAGAATCAAGCTTTTGAGTAGGATCTGGGGGGAAAAATCGTTATTTTTTGACGTTCAGGGTCTTGGTGCCAGAATCAAATCAATCTTTTTTAACGTGATATGGAAGTTAACCCGATGACAGCTTCCAACATCTGGCCATAAGACGTTTATCTGAAAATATCTACTTTTTAGCATTCTGACTTACAGCTCTAAGTGTGTCAAAGTACCTAACGTTCGGTGTCTGTCTTCCAAACTTTTGACGAAACCGTTAATCACTCCGTCGAAAACCATCATTCTAATGAGCTGGTCAAAGATTTTGGTCATTTCCGACGGAAGAGCATAGAGTTGATATTTTAATTAAAGCTCGGACTCATACTCGTAAGTTTCAGAGGACCTGTAGATGTAACCCATTCTGCTTTCCACAATACCCAACGAATATTTATTAACCAACAATTATTTACACTTTCCTATTTCCTTTTCGAGTGAATTTTACCTTATTTTCTTTGAGGGGTAATAGTGATAACTTGACTGTCAAACTAGCACTATCGGGGGTTATTTAAAAAAAAAAACAAGTGCGACAAAATCTTTGAATTTACGACATATTTACGACAAATTTACGACAACTATTAACACTGTCCTTTTTCCTATTCTAGTTCATTTAACCCTATTTCAAGAGACATTATTTTATTTATTTATTTATTCTTTCTTCATCAAACAGAGCTTTTAAATCTCTTATAGACTACTTAATAACTAACATTCATAAGATAGGTACATGCATGAATATTATCCACCAAAGTACAAATAAGATAACAATGTTTTTTTTATATAATGCTTTTAAGTTTATAAATATAATTAATTAGTTATTATTATATCACTATGGTAGCAAATTTAGTACGTTTAAGACATATAATTTAAAAGTTTCTCTATTGCAACTGTCAAAAAAGTCTAATCTATTGCAAACCAAATTAGCTTCCCTGATGCAACGAGAGATTGGTTCATTACGACCGTAATTCGTTCTATGGAAACGCTCATTAAACAAAATGGTATCACGAGAATTGCTTCTAGGAACGCGAATACTAATTAAATTAAGTAGCGGAGGACAATTAATATGATATGAAAGTATATCCCTGATAAACATTATTCCAAAGTATGTACGTCGTTTTTCCAGATTTATCATACCAAGCAACAGGCACCTGGTTTTATAAGATGGAGTATCAATTGACCATTTTAATTTAAAAAATGCGTATCTTGTAAATTTCCTTTGTACCTTTTCAATTCTTTCACACGAGTTTTTATAATTTGGGTTCCAAATTGTACTGCAGTACTCGAGCGATGATCTAACCAAAGAATTAAAAAGTGACTTAAGTGTGTATGGGTCATTAAGTTCTTTGGTGTTCCTCTTAATGAACCCAAGCATCTGATTTGATTTATTGGTAATGTAATCAATATGTGGTAAGAAGGAAAGTTTAGCATCTATAATAACGCCTAGATCTTTTTTCTGTACTACCCTTTCTAAATCTGAATTATTGATTGAGTAGTTGAAATAAATAGGTGAATTATTACGGAAACAGGACATAACTTGACACTTTGAGACATTCAAGTTTAAAAAATTTATCTTGCACCAATTAGCCAATCTATTCAAATCTTCATTTAACAGAGCACAATCTTGAAGGGATTTAGTGACCCGATAAAGTTTAAGGTCATCCGCAAATAGGAGACATAATGAATTCTTGAATAACTCAGGGATATCATTAATAAACAAAAGAAATAATAGCGGTCCCAAATGGCTTCCTTGAGGGACACCAGATGGTACTAAGATTTGTTCCGACAAAATGTCACCAATTTTAACTATTTGAACCCTATGAGTTAAATAAGATTTGAGCCAACCGAAAAAGTTTGAATGAAAACCAAACTGCAAAAGCTTTTTCATAAGAACCTGATGATTAACGCGATCAAATGCCTTGGCAAAATCGGTAAATATAATATCTGTTTGAAAACTTGATTCGAAATTATTAATTATAAAACTAGTCATTAAGGAAAGATTAGTTGCCGTGGATCGGCCCGATATGAAACCATGTTGGTAAACTGAAACAAAGCCTTTTATTTGAAAAGACAGTTTATCAAAGACTATCTTTTCAAATAATTTTGGCAAATCTGAAATTTTACAGATAGGTCTATAATTAGTAATATCCTGTTTAGATCCTGACTTAAATACTGGAGTTAAGTAAGACAACTTCCAACACTCTAGGAACTGACCTTGGGAAAGCGATAAGTTAAAGATGTTCGTCAACGGTTCAGCTAAGGAAGATGCACATTTTAACAATAAGATGGGCGGAATATCATCCGGACCTTCATTCTTAGTTATGTCTAAATGAAGAAGGGCTGCCTTAACTTCTGAAATGTCTAATATCATTGAACCTATATTAACAGACGCTGGGACCTGTGGTAATTCAAGATCAGAAGGAGAGTTTGACGAATAAACCGACTGAAAGTACATAGCAAAAAGATTACAGATCTCATTCAAGTCGCTCGTTGAATTATTTAAGTACTTCATACAGCTTGGATACCCATTAGATTTACGTTTAGAGTTTATAAAATTCCAAAAGCTTTTAGAATTATTTTTAATATTTGATTCCATAGCAAACATATAGGATCGATACAAAAATTTATTAAGCGTGTCAAAATCTTTATGGCATTTTAAGTAAGCCAACCGAAAATCTATATTATCACGGTTCTTTTTAAATAATTTGAAGGCTTTATTTTTTCTATTTTTCAAATTAACTAATCTTTTATTGAACCAAGCTGGATTAGAACTTGATATAGATTTTTTAAGAGGAACAAATCGACGCACAGCTTTATTTATAATGTAAAACGATTCATTTGCGTTATTTAAATTGACTTTTGAAATATGTATATCCCATGGAAAAGAAGAGAAATGTTCATTCATTGCATCAAAGTTAGCTTTTTTAAAGTTTGGTACAAAATAGTTATTGGTGTTATGATGATTTTTCATATAGCTATAAAAATTTATAGTTCCTTCAAGTGCCATATGATGCATTGAGTTTTGGACAAAAGGTGTATCAGACTTTTCAAAATAAATATTGAATTCCTTATCTACAAAGATAAGATCAAGAATTCGATTTAATTCATTGGAACTAGAGTTGATTTGTATTAAGTCAAACTGACTAAAAAAATCAACCAGGTTTATTTCGACATCCGACCTTACATTAAATGGAATTAAATATTTATCGTCTTCGTCCAATACCCAATTTATATTGCCTTGATTAAAATCGCCAATGCAAATTATATGTTGAGTGCTACTCAGATTTCTTAAAATACTAGTACAATTTTCAAAATATGTGTTATAAAATTCAAGGGAACTATTCGGAGGAATATAATTATTTATAATGACCAATTCATTATTATCATTTAAAGATAAACAAACAATTAACTGATCAATATCAAAGTTAGATGTTGAAATGAAATTATTAGATTTAAGTTCAATTTCCCTACAAGAAAGGGAAGATCGAATTGCGATCAATACACCTCCACCTCTATCCAAACCTGTTAATAATTTTGATCTATCCTTTCTAAAAACTGTATAACTAGAATTGAATAATTCGGATGTTAATTGGCTTTCAGTTAACCATGTTTCAGTTAGTAATATAATGTCATAAGAACAGGATGAAATAATAAGATATAAATACTCTAACTTAGTTCTTATCCCTCCTACGTTTTGATAATATAATAATAAATTACTTGATGTTACGGGATTTAAAGATGAGATAGCAGCAGTGTTGATTTCATAGAAGCTCGATGCAGCAGCATTATTATTGATTGTTGTTATGTCAAATTCTCGGTTTGTCGCGCAACGTCGTTTTTTGAGTGATTAACGAATTTTTTTACCTTAACGTACATTGGCCATATGGAAGAGTCACTCATTAATAGATTGTAACTTTTCACCGGAACACTGAGTTTAAAATTTACATGAGTAATATCTGATAAAGCAATCCCTTTTTTAATTAGCTTGTAGCATTTAAACAAATTAGCAGGTATTTCAGTTTGAGCTGAGATATGGCTTATGAGTTGTTCAGGTTCGGTATCCGCTTTAAATTTAGAAACATGAAGCCAAACTGTAGGAGTCACAGCATTAAGTTCACTTTTTCCACTTCCCATGATTTCGTTATGACTTCTTTGGATATTCTTTTTCTTCTTTGGTTGTGAGAGAAGAGAACTTAAATTCATTGTCGATGGGCCGACTGCATTGTCTTTAGGAACGTTGTTATTGGTACCAATTTCATAGTTTCTTACCATTGTTATGATGTCAGTTTCAACGTCTTCAACATCAACCTGAGCACCAACAACATGATTACCACTCTCAATTGGAGCAAGAGTAACAACAGCAGCACCACCTCCACTAACAACAACAGCTTCACCGCCATCATCAGCAACAACAACATCACAACCTTCATTAGTACCAGAAGTAACAACAACAACAGGCACAGGAACAACAAAGTCTCCACAAGCAGCAGCAGATTCATCATTCGCAGCTAAATTGTTATTGTCGTTGTCAATTGGCCCCTTAAGTATAATAGTCGAATTATCATCAACGGCTGCAGTTTTCTCCGCAGGTAAACCAGAATCACTCTTGTCAATCTTATCGACACAGGTAGATAATGAAAGAGGTCTAGCATCAGCATCAGCAAAAGCAGCATCAGTAACAAAATCATTTAAAATCCCAGACTTATCTTTAGGTAAAATAACTTGTTTCTTATCAGAAACAGAATTTACCGATAAAAGATTCGGGATTGAAGATGAAAATTTGTCATTAGATTTAGATTTTTTTAATACACCACCGGCAGCGCCTAAACGAGAGCTAGCACCAGGAGAGCAATCAGAACGATTCATTGAAAGTCGATTCATAGGCGACGATGAGCGCACAGAGAGTTCACCGACCTTTGGTATTCTTTGCACGCGAGTAGTGTCGCGAATGTTTCTGCTGGTGTTTAATGCACTTGACTTACTCGTAGCGTTGGTATTTGGCAATTTTGTTTTTGCATTCGCTTCATATGAATAACCGAATTTATTTAACTCTGTAATAGTTTCTTGTAGGTAGACAAAGAGATCATTGATTTTTTTTATGTAAGCAGGCAAAGAGTTATTAGTTTTGCACTTCTCACATTTAAAGAAAACACTGTCATTAGAGTTTATAAATTTAAGATCATTCTTTTTAAACTTTATTTCGAGGGGTGTTTGTGATAACTTGACTGTCAAGTTAGCATTATCAGGGGTTTTGCTTACAAAAAAAAAGCTCGACAATAGTTTTTATTTTACAACATTTTTACGACAAGTTCAACGATAATTATTAACACTGTCCTCTTTCCTTTACGACAGCTATTAACATTGTCATTTTTCCTTTTACTCTATTTTGAAGGTGATAGTGATAACTTGCCTGTCAAGTTAGCATTATCAGGGGATTTGCTTAAAAAAAAAAGCGGGGCAATAGTTTGTAATTTACAACATTTTTACGACAAGTTCAACGATAATTATTAACACTGTCCTCTTTCCTTTTGGAGTTCATTTTACCCTTTTTTGTGGGATGGTAGTGCTAACTTGACTGTCCAGTTACCATGACCAGAAATTATTTTTGAAAAAACAAGCATTTTAAAAATATTTACGACAAATTTACGACACTTATTAACATTGTCCTTTTTCCTTTTACCCTATTTTGAAGGTGATAGTTCTTGACTGTTAAGTTAGCATTACCAGGGGTTATTAAAAAAAAAAAAAAAACAAGCGCGACAAAATTTTTGATTTTACAACAAATTTACGACAGTTCTTAATACTGTCATTGAGTTTTGAGGGGTGGTAGTAATGACCTTACTCTCAAGTTAGTATTACCATGGATTATATTTATCAAAAAAAAATGAAAAAAAGGAAAAATGAAAAATTTACATACCCTTTTTTTAGGGATGGTAATGCCTTGACTTCCCTTGACAACTTGACTTTCAAAAAAACATTACCAGGAATTATTTTTAAGAAAACAAGGGCGAATTTTTTTTTGATTTTACGACATATTTACGACAGTTATTAACACTGTCCTTTTTCCTGTTCGAGTAAATTTTACCCTATTTTGAGGGGTGGTAGTACTAACTTGACTATCAATTTAGTATTACCAGGGGATATTAAAAAAGAAAAAAACAACAATTTACAACAATTAATCGAATTATTACATCTTCAAAATTTTGAAGTCATAATGCTAACTTGTCGGACATTATTGTAATCCTTTGATTTCTTGGGCTCCAATCGGAAACTAAATTTTTATAAATTATCGTAAAAAGCTCTAAATATGAAGTTTTTTTAATCTGACTGTTTAGCTTTTAATAAGCTAAGCGACTTTTTCAATTTTGGACTATAGATACCAAAAACTTTTGTACTTTTGTAGGTCCAAGCTGTTCACAGATGATAAAATATATGGTTTTAATATAACAGATGTTATTTTTAATTGAAGCACCTGTGACTATTGTAATGCCCACTTGCCGAAAACTAAGCTTTATCACAGAAAGTTCCGGAAAAACATTGGTTAAATTCTGCTAACCAAACAAAATGGCCTGGTTAACAATCACTTTGGTTATCTAAGTTACCCATGGATTCATCACTGGTTTTAATTTTGAACTGAACTAAGCATCGGTTAAAGATAAACAACCAGACTAGTCATAAGGCTATTAGAAACCTATCCGAGTTCACAAAATTTTTGTATATTTCTTACGACCAAACCATTCTGTTAAAATATGTTATTTTTTCTTTAACAAATTCACATTTCTACTATACTCCCACTTCTTCTACTGTTAAGATATTTTTTTTTTTTTTTTTTTTGAAAGAATTTCGAAAATCTCAGAGGAAGAAACCTTCGCATTCTTGACGATTTATTCACATTTTTTGGTGTAGGCTAAAGTTTCATCTTGAGATTTAAAAATTGATCTGTAAACAAAATGGAAACAGTTAAACGTATCCAATTTTAAGATCTTTTTTTCAAACTTTCTTTTATTGTAAACAGACCAAAAAAATAACCTACATACGCAAAATAATCTTATTTCTTTTTCTAACCACAAATATGTACATTTTTATTGCCCATTTATCTTGGACTTGGGGCTTCTTAAGAACTCCTACTATGGGCAAACAAATAATAAAGTCAACATCCAAGCAAATAAGCTCTCAATCAAGTGCTTTAAATATCTGTATGACACATCACAGCAGTCACGTCATAGTCATCCAAAAGTGCTTACTTTGGAATAACCACGATTTGATACCATCGTTGTGTGAATTTCGTGGTAACCCAATTGGACGGATGTGGAATTAATACAAAAACAATTTTTCTTGTCTTTTTTCGGCGTTTGTCGATTCCTCTTTTTTCTAGAACTGATGGTATTTTAAATATTGATATACATTTCATGTTTGCAAAGACAGAACAAAAAACGCGCACTAAAATAATTCTACAATACTGTGCAAAGAAAATATTAATATAAAAGACTGCAGCAGCTCGTAATATAGCACTAGTTGTCCAAGGCTACAGAAAGCCAAATAAATACGTGCTAATCGACGCAAATACTCGACTTAGGCCGTGGTTACGGCCAACGCTAGTAAGCTAGTGCGCTAGTCCGCGCTAGTAAGCTAGTAAATCTAATGTTTGGATAATCAATAACGTAGTCATAGATCACGCTAGTTGCTTTAACGCTAGTAAAAGAGTGCGCGCTAGTCCTTGCTAGTAAGCTAGTAGATCAAAACTCATTTGATTTTCAAGCTTACTAGCGCGAACAGTGTTTTAATTTTTGTCGGAATGGACATTCAATTATTGGTAAGTAAAGTAAAAAAAGGGAATTCTTGGGGATGTAAGGTCCAAAAACTACAAAAAATAAAAAAAACTATAAAAAAAGCATGGAACGATTAATAATAACAAATAAAAGTTATTTATTCATATATTCAGTTTTTTTATTTTTAAAAAAAGCATTAAAAACATAATAATATTAGATTCTATGATCAATTTTTGTATTCATTGTTCAAATAAAAATATTACATTAAATTACATTACATCGGCCTTAGCCTACCTGGAGTTGCCAGAGTCTACAAAGACAACCATAGGTGCCAATAACCAATAGTGGAAGTATCGGAATATCATCAAAGAGGGAGCCACAGTCACCATAATCTACCAAACACCCCAGCGAAAAACATTGGTATGGAGATGAACACTTTCAACTGAAAGAAGTGACAGAAGATGCGCAAACGAATATGCAGCAGAGCAAAACAAGAGCGACGAAAGTAGAGGATCTAGTAAGAAGAAGAAATGAGATGAAGATCCGGCGTAGAAAGAACAGGACTGACAGTATTCCAGCTCAAGGAGATTCTCATTGAACAACCAACGCAACGGAGATTTTATTAAAAAATAGCCAGGCAGCTGGCTTCTGGTTTTAAGCCCGGGTCACAGGCTCTGCAAAGTTAAAGAAGGGTTTCCAGCAGCTGCTTTGTAGAAATCATGTAGAGTAAATACAAATATAAATTCATATAAGCTCCAAGTGGTTTTAACGATTAAGTCCTCAAGATTCAATATGATGCCACAATGGGCGAACTTATGCTCTAAGTGTGACAGCTTTCATGCTGACAACTTAGCTTAAAGTAGAGAGAGTAATAGGCAAAGAAGACAATTCACTTCCAAACAAGGAAATACCAGTTTCACTACCAAATATACACTGAGTTACAAAAAAAGTGGCACTTCTTTAAATTTTAGAATATTTTCAAGAAAATAAAAAAAAAAATTTTTTGTAATGCAGTTTTGTTTATCGACATAAAAACAACTTACATATTTATATCAAAAAAATTGGAATAACTTAGAAATTAAACATAAATTAAGAAAAAATGGCAAAAACTTCAAAATTTAGCATTTTAGATTTTTTTTTTTAATTTTTTTTAAACGAGTCCTTGTTTCTTTAATAGTGGGTATTACCTCCCCGAACGTCTAACAAAGCTTTTATTGCCCTGGGCATACTTTGAATAAGGTTAGTAATGGTGCTGTCGTCCAAATTATCCCATTCCTCAATCAGAGCAGATCTCAGCTCACTAATTGTCTCTGGAAAGGCAGGTCACCTCTTTATCACTTTTCCCAGCAGGTCCTAAGCGTGTTCAATGGGATTCACGTTCGGGCTTATGGCAGACCAATCCATTACTTCGATTTCCACTTGTGGTCTAGCATTGTCCTGCATCAGCAGAAAGTTTTCTTCAATAAATGGTGCGAATGGCACCACATATTCCCCCAGAATGTTGTGAATATCTGAAAATCACCGATCCTTCCACGATGCACAGCTCGGTTTTTCCGCGCATGAAAATTTCTGCCCACACCATGACGGAACCTCCCCAGAAATTTTCCCGCTGGCCAACTGTTGACGAAGAGTATCTCCCACCTGTACGTCTCCACACTCTGTTACGTCCATCTGATGATCGCAGACAAAACCTGGTCTCATCAGTGAAAAGAACTCCACTCAGCATCGGTCCAATCTTGGTGAAGGCGAGCAAATATGTTCTATATGTTCAAGTGCGAATAGACGTGTTATAAGTTTCGTCCGGCAAAAACATAAATATTTGCATTGTTTTTAAACACCCACATGACTCTAAAGTGTGAAAAAGTGTAACTTGTAGAGTGTTTAACCTAAATTATTTTTTTTTTTTTTTCAACAATCTAAACTATCAAAAAAAAAAAAGAAAACTATTTTATTTAGTTTTCAAAATCTTGCACAAATACACTCTCCGAAATAATAAAAAAGTTAGAAATCGTTGTCTAATTTCTCTTCCGTATATAATGGACCGTATGACGCGCTCTGGAAAGGATGAGAAAGAGAAAGTTGTCACTCCTACACCCCCCAAAACATCAGGAAAGCAAAAGATTAAGACAACAATTTCTGCATCGAAAAGAACTGTGAGTCCACAGACCACACCAGCGTCAATTAAATCCAAGCAGCTGTCATCGGCCACCCCATCAATTCTACCAGCCAACACAAATAAAGAGAACAAAACATCATCATCATATTCAACGATTGAACGCTCCGAGATGGAAAAATTTGTTAAAAACATCACTGACGACATTGTTTCGCATATTTCGAAAGAAATTAAAGATCTACAGAGCGATTTTATTAAACGACTAGAAATATTTGAAAATAATCTATCTGCTCATGTTCATGAAGCCAACAAATCTATTGCATCTCTCAAAGAGCGAGTAACAAAACTTGAAACACACTTAGAATCACTTGTCATCACAAACGAGGAAGTGACAGACCTGGAACAGAGATGTGACACTTTTGAACGAAAAGAGGTAGCTGCCGACGCTGTTCTTCTTGGCATACCACAACTACCTAATGAAGACATCACATCGATCTTTAACAAAATATGCCACTCTGTTGAATGTACGCCCATGTGTCTTAAAGCTGCTTTTCGAATTAAACAACGCAACAAAAACTCTCTGCATGACTCCCCCATCATCCTTAAATTCGGCTCCCCAAATGAAAGAAACATGGTTCTAAAAAGTGTCGCTCTCTTCCGCAAGACCAACAAAAGACAGCTTCACCTAGAAGACATAGGGGTTAAGGTTCAAGGGGAGGGGAAACGAAAAAAAAATATTTTTCTGCACGGGAGTTTAACAGCAAAAAACCGCTCCTATCTACGGCAATCTATGCGCCTTAAACACATGGGAGCACTTTCTACCGTTTTTACGCACTCTGGCTCAGTGTTCATCAAAGAGAAATTTGATTCAGAGAGCATACATATAAAAAATAATGCAATTATGAATGCAGTCGCCGCGGCAGCAATAATTAACCGAGATGATGAAACCAGAGAAGACGAAAGTACAACGCACCAGCACGATGATGACTATGCAGAAAACTTACAAAACTAAATTTAAGAGTATTTATATTTTTATTTTATTTCTAATTTCTCTTCTACTATTTTTTTCCTTATTTTCTTTTTTTTTATAATAGCTTTGTTTTATTCTGTAAAAGTAGTTGCTTTGAGTCTTTTTATTTTCTATGCGTATTGTTATTTCCTCGCTCCATAACTATAAATTACGGAGTTGAGTGAGCCAAATGTGAATCCCTTGGGTGGTGACAGCGATGGTATACTAAAAACAATGCTTAAAGTTTTTTGCAAGCGTAGAGTTGGTTTTAAGGTCGCTCACATTAATGCTCAAAGTTTGTTGCCGAAAATCGACGAATTTAGATATTTGTTGGAGGAATCGAAACTGGATGCAGTTTGTATCTCCGAAACATGGTTTTCTCCTGATATTAGCGATGCTTCTTATAAATTGAATGGCTATAAACTTTTTAGGTCCGATAGATGTGGTCGTGGTGGTGGGGTTGCGATTTATATTAGAGTTGGTTTGAAATGTAAAGTAATTTGCTCCTCCTCTCCAGGTTCCATGTACGAATATTTGTTCTTAGATGTTGTAGGTAGCGAAAATAACCTTCTGTTGGGAACTATTTACCGGCCAAATAGATATGTTGACACAGAACCATTGTACAGTCTAATTCAGCAGATTACGGTAAGATCTTCTAATTTAATTATATGCGGTGACCTTAATAATAATATTCTAGTTGATAAAAGTCTGTGTGAAGAAATGAGTTCTTATGATCTTTATCCCGTTAACACTTCAGTTCCCACTCACTTTACTAGAACCTCAAGCACTTTACTGGATATTTTCTTTGTTAATAATATAGACAAAGTGTTATGCTACGACCAACTTTCTGCTCCGATATTTTCATGCCACGATCTCATTTTTCTGACTTTTGATTTTAGTACTGAATATAACACGCAGACGTCTTTTCAAGTACGGAACTTTAAAAACATTGACTTATCATTACTCGAACACCATATTCGCTGTATTCCTTGGGAAAATATTTACCTTATGTCCTCACCCGATGATCAAGTTGAGTTTTTGAATAACAACCTAATAAACCTGTTCGATACCCATGTCCCACTTATAACCAAAAGATCCCTTTCGATACCGAAACCCTGGTTCACCAATGAAATTAAAGAGCTTATTAACCAGCGCGATCAAGCTTATCGATGGTGGATACGATATCGGGCCGAAGAATTTTATAAAGCCTACAAAATTTTGCGTAACAAAATTGTTTTAGAAATTAGAACTGCAAAAAAACAATTTTATTCCACCCGCCTTAACTCAAGTTCTGATGGCCGAAAACTTTGGAAAAACCTTCGTGAATTTGGAATCGGAAAACAACGTCCAGTTATTCAAAAAAACATTGACCGCAATGAACTAAATCTAAAGTTTTTATCTCCTTTAAACCAAGCCCAATCAGGAGACATAGAAAGAGATGACCTACGAGTTGAAGACATGTTTTCCTTCTCCTCTTTTTCTTTTTCAGGAGTAACGAATGAAGTTGTTGTTGAAAATTTCCTTGCAGTTAAATCTAATGCAGTGGGGATAGATGGAATTAACCCTATTTTCCTTAAAGCCATTTTGCCTTTGTTGCTGCCCTTTTTAACACATATTTTCAACACTGTTCTTACTACTGGAATTTTTCCTCAAGAATGGAAATCGGCTAAAATTATACCCATCCCAAAAAATTCTTTATGTGATGAATTCAGACCGATTTCCATTCTTCCATTTCTGTCAAAAGTCTGTGAACGTATAATGCAAACTCAACTTAATAGTTATGTACGGAGTAACAGCCTCTTAGCCAATATTCAATCTGGGTTTCGACCCAAACATAGTTGTACAACTGCGCTGATGAAAGTCATTGAAGATATAAGAACCGAACTTGATAATGATTGTGTTAGTGTGTTGGTTCTTCTTGATTTCTCGAAGGCCTTCGATATGGTTAATCATTCTGTTCTCCTAAATAAACTGCGTCAACGTTTCAATTTTTCTCCAGAAGCGGTTAAATTGTTGTCCTCTTACTTAACCAATAGGAAGCAAGCCGTTTGTCTTGATAATCAGCTTTCCGATTTCCTTTCTATAGTACGAGGTGTTCCGCAAGGATCGATACTGGCTCCGCTCCTTTTTTCATTATATATTAACGAAATAGCGTCAATACTTTTTTTTTTTTTTTTTATTTTATAATTTATAATTCGAATCATTATTTAATATTATATTTTCGTATTGGAAATTTTTTTCTTATTTGTCTGTCCCTTATTTATTAAAAATGTCTTGCGCCAATACGAATTGTCTGGATCGCTCTGGCGTAGCCCCTCTTTTCAAGTGTTACGGACCTTGTGGAAATCTATTCCATGCCAAATGTGTCGGTACAAATAACTCGTTAATGGACAAAATTAATTCTTCAAGTATTGCTTTTTGGTATTGTCCTAACTGTAGAAAGATTTCGCTAGCTCATTTCTGTTTTAAGCTATCCTCCTTAAAAGATGAACTAACGAAAATCTCCAAGGGATTTGAAGAGTTAAGTTTGAACTTTGCTAGTATTGTGACAACGGTTGATAGTATCCCTTCTCCGGTGCTAGTAGCGGACAATTCCTCTTCAACGGATGATATTCTCTCATCAAATCCTTCTACTTCTAAGAAAAGTAAAAAGAGAAGAAGGGACATGACCACCATGTCAGCCAACGTAGGCCCGGCACCTAAAAAAACGTCCCTTATTGGTAGTGAAGTCGTTGTAAATTCAATAACTTTATCCGACCCGGTTATCGAATCACTACATATTAATGAACCAAATACTAATGTTACCGAAACCTCCTCTGAACCCACTGAACCCATTCCACCTCAACCTGTCACCGAAAATCTTGACTTGACTCCAACACAGGAATCCGTCGTTACTGGTCCAAAAACTTTAATTTCAGTTCCGAAGCCCAGGGCCATATTTATATCTCGTCTCCAACCCGAAACGATGCCTGAAGATGTTGTGGATCATTTGATTGCTACTAAGGCTATTGTCAATTCATCATGCGTCAAATGCTCCAAAATAAGCAAACCAAACAGCTTCGTAGCCTCCTTTAAAATAATAGCTCCCAATTCTCTCTTCGAACCCATATGTAATACTTCTTGGCCTCCTAACACATTGGTAAAAGAATTTACAGCGCCCTTGAGAAGGAAATCAAATTTTAATTCGTCTCCTAGTATAAATTCAAAAAACTGCCCAGGTTCTGAATCTACTACCAAAATGTGAGAGGTCTTCGAAGTAAAACTTCTAAGACTTTCAAAAATTCCCTAGTTTTGCCATACGATCTCTTTGCCCTTACAGAAACTTGGCTTAACGCAACAATATTAGACACGGAACTTTTTGATAATGAGTTCTTAGTTTTCCGAAAGGACCGTCACGATAACGTTACAAATTCAGTTGGCGGGGGAGTACTTATTGCTGTTAGAAGTAATTTCTGCTCAACACAAATAGTCTTCCCATTCAATTTGACAATTGATCTGTTATGCGTCAAAATAACTAAGGAATCTGTAGTCTTATTTGTTTTAAATGTTTACATTCCACCTAAAAGTCCTGTTTCCGTATACACTGAACTTTCTTTAGCACTCGATTTTATTTTCAGTTTAGCTAGCCTTGACAGTAAAATTCTTTTATTAGGGGATTTTAATCTTCCCCATATCGAATGGGTTCCCTCTGATGACGAATCCTATTTTGAAGCTTCCACAAGTTCACCCCAACAAGAGCTCCAAATGTTGGATAATATTATCTCTACAGATTTACAGCAAATTAGCTGTATACGAAATAATATGAATAGACAACTTGACCTTGTATTCTCATCTGACGCCGTTAGTACAGTAGTGGTTGAATCTATCTCTGCTTTATCTAACATAGATCAATATCACCCGCCTCTTGACATTATTCTTGACTTGAGTGGTCATTTACTAGAAAATAGTAATCCCCACGACTGTTCTTATACTTTTGACTTTCGGAGAGGTGATTTTCAACAGCTTTTAGATAGTTTAATTATTTCCGGTATAGAACGTTTACCGATTTCTAATGATCTTGACAAAACTGTCTCAAGGTTCTATTCTATTTTGATGAGATGCATAAATGAAACTGTCCCTAAAAAAAGATCTATTCCCTCTAACTCTTCTTGTCATCCTTGGTTCACAAAAGAACTCAAATGCCTTCGAAATAAAAGAAATAAGGCTTGGAAAAAATATATAAGGTTCATGACAGTAGAGAATCAAGTAGTTTACATTTCCCTTTTAGAAGAATTCAAAAAACTCTCTTATGAATGTTATAATGATTATCTTCAAACCATGGGGCTTTCCCTGAAATTAGACCCGAAAAACTTCTGGAAATTTATAAATTCCAAAAAGAAAAGCGACGGTTATCCTGTTAAACTCGTTTATAATGACGTAATCTTGAGTACTACTACAGAAATCTGTGAGGGATTTGCAAATAATTTTAGCCAATCCTTCACTGATTCCCCTGTTGTTGTTGACGATAACTATTTTCAATTCTTACGAAATTGTCCTCAGGTATCATTTAATAATATTACAATAGATCATGACAAAATTTGTGACTTTCTGTCACATTTAAAAGACGACTATTCTATTGGACCCGATGGAATACCACCCGCTTTACTGAAGAAATGTAAGTCTGTTTTAGCTCTTCCTCTGCGTAATATTTTTGTTTTATCCTTGAAATTAGGTAAATTCCCTGCAGTTTGGAAGAAAGCATTTTTAACGCCAGTATTTAAAAAGGGAGATAAAGCCAATATTACCAACTATAGACCAATTTCCAAACTTTCTTGCATTCCGAAGTTGTTCGAACAAGTTGTATGTGACAGTTTGACATTTATATGTAAATCTATTATCTGTAACCAACAACATGGTTTTATGCAAAAACGTTCTACTGTTACTAATCTTGTTGTCTTTTTGAATAAATGTTTAAACTCTCTAGAAAGTTGTCAAGAAGTTGATTGTGTATACACTGACTTCTCGAAAGCTTTTGATCAACTGTCTCATGAGATTATCAAGTTTAAACTTCACTCATACGGATTTCCACCACCTTTCATCAAGTGGATATCGTCATATCTTGAAGATAGGTTATA
Source organism: Chrysotoxum bicinctum (assembly GCA_911387755.1). Lineage (NCBI taxonomy): Eukaryota > Metazoa > Arthropoda > Insecta > Diptera > Syrphidae > Chrysotoxum > Chrysotoxum bicinctum. Next base: position 65,850,541 of record OU426990.1, on the reverse strand, counting down.
TCAAGTCAAATTCAGAAATTCATACTCAAGAGAGTTTATTGCCAAATCAGGTGTTCCGCAGGGAAGCCATCTGGGACCACTACTCTTTACATTGGCTATTAATGATGCTCCTCTGTGTGTTCGCAATAGCGAAATTCTAATCTTTGCAGATGATATGAAGATTTATAAAAATATAGTATCTTCAAATGATCGGGCTTTACTGCAAGATGATATCAACCATTTTGCCTTGTGGTGTGAAAAGAACAGTCTGAACCTCAACCCGACAAAATGTCAAACTATGACTTTTTCTAAAAAACGTTCTCCTTACTCTCATGAATATGTTATCTCACGGCACATTTTAACTCGTGTTATGACTGTAAGGGACCTTGGAGTTCTTTTTACACCCAATTTAGATTTTTCTGCTCATATTAATAAAATCGTGAATAAGGCCAATTCAATGTTAGGGTTTATTAAGCGCTGGTCTAAAGAATTTGTTGATCCCAATGTCACCCGGGCTTTATACAACTCCTTGGTGCGTCCCCATCTTGAGTATGCATCGCAGGTTTGGACTCCTCTTTATGATGTTCATATTGAGAGATTAGAATCTGTACAAAGAAACTTTACTCGTTTTGCCTTGAAAGGACTTCAATGGAGTGATCCTTCGTATGTCCTCTCTTATGACCAACGATTATCTATTCTTCAGATGCAAACTTTGGAACAAAGAAGAACAAACAATGATTTGGTATTTTTCCACCAATTAATAACAGGCGTCACAGATGCACCAGATCTTTTATGTTCGGTTTATTTTAATTATCGGGGAGGAGGTTATAATCTTCGAGGCCTCGATATGATTAAGGTCCCAACACATAGGACCAACTATGGCATTCATGAGCCCTTGACACGTATGGGTAGACTTGTAAATTGGAATTCAAATATTTTTGATTTTAATATAAATAAATGTAAATTAAAAAACCTTCTCAAAACCAGTGGTCCACGCTCCTAAATGTTCTTTGTTTCATGTTATGTTATTGTTTTGTTATTTGTTTATTTATCATGTTTTCTTGTGTCAGTGTTAATTGTAATAGAGTTTGCCTACTAACAACTAACACTGCACTAAATGATGAGCCGGTGGTATAACACAGTTCTCTGTGTTGGCAAACCATTGGTCGAAAGACGGAGCTTGCTATAAGCTTTCTTCGACCAATTCTGATAGTGAAAAAAAAAAAAAAAAAAAAAAAAAAAAAAATAATTATTCACTCTTCCAAACATTTCTACGCAGATGATATTCAAATATACCGAAGTTGTCCATTAGGCCTTATAGAAAACTGTGTTTTCAATATTAACGAGGATCTTGACCGAATCTCTAATTGGGCAGAAAGAAATGGTTTGAATCTTAATTCAAGCAAATGCAAATGCCTTGTCATCTCTAAAAAAGTGTTAGATGTTTCTTACTTTCCACCAGTAATGCTCAACAGCGTTTGTTTACAATTTGTAAACTCATCAAAAAGTTTAGGAATGGTTTTTAACAAAACATTGACGTGGAATGACCATATTAATTTAATAGTAGGAAGAACTTACGGAATTCTCCGGAATTTGTGGACTTTTCAAAAGTTTACACCTTTAAACACAAGAATGATTCTCGCCAAAATGCTGGTTATCCCTGTTCTAACTTTTGGTTGTGAAATATTTTTTAATTGTGATTCTGCTAGCAAAACTAAATTAAAGGTAGCATTCAATAGTATTATTCGTTACATACACGGACTTAGAAAATATGATCATGTCTCTCATCTGAGCCTGAAACTCCTTAACATGTCATTTCAAAGTTTTATTAAGTTTCGAACCTTGAAATTGTTGTTTTCTATTTTAAGAACAGGTCAACCAACATATCTTTATGATTTTCTTCGATTTTCGGTATCAAACAGATCAAATGATTTAATACTTCCCCGTTTCCACTGTCTTACATCAGAAAGACAATTTTTTATAGCTGCAATCCGCCTTTGGAATTCACTCCCACCTCATTTACGAGAAATACACAATGCGCGTCGATTTCAAAATAGTTTAAAAGATTTCCTTATTATTCGAAGCAACTAACTTCTAACTTCTAATTTCTTTCCTTTATCTTTCTGTTCCTTACTCATAAATTCTCATCTCTTTGTTTTAGAATTCATTATGATTTATATTTATATTTAGATTCTTAAAAATCATTAAAGTTAATTTTTGCTCTTTTCTTTGTTTTTTATTAATTAAACTTGAACTATGTACATTATTAAAACTATCACGAACTTATAAGATTCATCTTACCGTGTTAGCATACACATCATGAAATAAATAAATAAATAAATAAATAAATTCCATCCGACGTCACTTGTGCCGTACCGTGAGTCTCGGTACACGAGCAGGTCTTCCTGCTCTCAAGGCACTCTCCATCGCCGCCTTACCGTTTGAGCATTTACAGCTATCCTTCTAACGGATCACAGTCTGTGAGACATCTCAACTGCTGTTTGGTGACGAACGCGAAGGCTTTGGAGCACAAAATATCGATCACCCCTTGCAGATGTTGCTCTTCGGCGCCTTGAGCCTTGACGCCGCCGGTTAAAGGAGCTGGTTTCTCTGTACCTTTTAAACAGGCACAAAAATGTACCGTTAAACTAAAAATAAAAAAAAACTTCAAAAACATGGCGGCATATTATCAAAATGATAACACATCAAAAAGTATGACTGGGTCACTTTTTTTGTAACTCAGTGTAGAAGGGGTAGGTTTAGCTATAAAAAAGCCTAATCTGCTGAACTCTTAAAAATACGGTAGTGATGATGAATAAAGTTCATTAACACTTACTGTTAGTTTCAGAGACTCTTTCTGTAGCAGATCTTCACAAATGGTGAATGTTTTACGCAGTTAAATATTTTTTCCCCATTACGATATTCGGACATTCTCCAACTTTCCTAAACGCTTGCACTGTCCTCAAACAATTAAAAATAACTCAATTACAAAAAAAGACGATCCTGTGTCCTACAAGAACAAGTAGTACCTTCATGGCTTCTCGCCCAGCAAATGAGACCTTACATCAAATCCTGAAAAAGTCCAACGAATTTCCAGTCGAAATCAATTTTTCATCGACTTCAAAGCTGCGAGCGATTGCAATCTTCATTAGAACCCGGGTAGAAAATTATCTAGAAAACACTATCGAATAGCATGGCCCTAGCTATATTGGCCATTATATAGTAAATCCTATGCTGGGCCTAGACAGATGCAAGCCTGGCGGATCTTGACTAATTTATGCTTATCCTGGCTTTATATTGAACCTGGCTAGAACTGCCTATTTATTGGTTTTTCCAGGAGTACCTTAGACTGGGCCTAGATATTTTTAACTTGATGTAGCCTAGATATGAAACTTTTTCTTGGCGATATCTTGGCTATAGATAGTATCGCCTCTTTATTGGCATTGTAACAAATAAACTACAAGGGACCAGGATAGTTTTTACTTGGTGTAGCCTGGATAAGGAATTGTATCTGGGCGTTATATTGGCCTTAGCTAGTGTCGCCTCTTTATAGGCGTTCTCAGATTTTACCTATACTGGGGGTAGATAGTTTTTACTTGATGTATCCTAGATTTGAAACTTTTCCTTGGCGATATATTGGCCGTAGATAGTATCGCCTCTTTATAAACTGCAAGGGACCTGGATAGTTTTTACTTGGTGTAGCCTGGATAAGGAATTGTATCTGGCCGTTATATTGGCCTTAGCTAGTCTCGCCTTTTTATAGGCATTCTCAGATGTTACTTATACTGGGGCTATATAGTTTTTACTTGATGTATCCTAGATGTGCCTATACATATGTCTCTATAAAAGGCTATCCGTTATCGTTCTAAAAACATAAATTTTGTTTTGGTCCTAAATCGGTATTTTTCAGATTCTTTAATACGTATTTAAGTCTTTTAAACAGTATAATTAAAAGAGAGTTATTTGAGTAGCACTTTGAGACACGATATTTTATATATCACAGTAGCGCAATAGGTAGCGCACAAGCACGGCAAGCGAGAGGACTCGGGTTCGAATCTCAGTGGAGGTAAATTAAAAAAAAAAAAAAATTCTTTCATTCCAGCAAAAAATCACATAAAGAGTCGAATATAGGGAGGCAAAGAAAAAATGAAAATAATCAACAATAATAAAAAAAAAAATTTTTTTTTTTTGTTTCTAATAATTTTTTAAGAATTGCCGTAGCTCTTGTGCTACTTGTGAAGACCCATCTAGGGCCCATATAGGAACATCTATCAAGGCCCATTATATACAGAGCATTAACAAATTAGCGAGGGACAAGCTAGATACTGCTCGGTAGGGCCATGATTGAAACTAAGAAAAACTAGCTGGGGCCTTGGCATTATCGAGTCGAAAATTCTACCCGAGAAGCTCTAAATGACGATAGCTGAACACGGGATCTCAGAGAAATAGATCCATGTGTAGTAACATACCATTGGAAATTAAGAGGATCAATGAACATATAGATTCGGCAACCGAAATGCGATATCATTTGATTTCACCAATCTTATTCTGGAGCATACGTTAAAACCCAAAGCACTATTTTCAGAAAATCACTCCAACTAGTCGACTAATCGGACGTTTGCAACTTTCTGTAATAGAGTTCTTCAGAGTAATTGAAGTGGCTGTCGGCGGAGAGCGACAAACTTAGACCAAATTTTGGTCCGTTCTGATATCACAGCAATTGAAGATCACACGAAAATTGTTGATCTTATCAAGTTTGCGAGAAGGTCAAATGAAAGAGAAGATGCATCCGCGATGTCTATGAACTGTACCAAGATATGGATGTAGTCTAGAAAGTCAAAACACGTCGACCATATTGGCTCGTCCACATTGATCGAATGGATAATAATGATCCAGCCCTCGGATTCGAGAAGACAAGGAAGACACGAACTTCTCGATTTATAAACCAAGTCATCGAGGATACCATTAGGTTTTAGCTATCGACCCTTCATGGACCGGGAGTCGGTTAAGTAATTTAGTAAGTTATAACGACGAGAAAAGATTTTTGTCAACAAGATTTCCAATAACTTTTGAAAGTACTAATTTTCTTCAAATTTCAGTTTACATTTCTTTTGTCTCCTTCAAGAAAGGACTTGTTGAAATTATATCATCTTTTATTTTTTTTTTTTTTGAAGATTATCGACTAACCTAGGATTTCTCCGGCATTATAAAAGATATTGGAAATATTTGAATTGAATTTTGTAGAAGACTATTATCAATTCCCGAAGTCGTTTGCCATTGTAACAAGACCAAAAAAATCTCAAAAACCCAAGATCAATGAGAAATATGGTGAGCGCCCAAAAAATTTACTTTAGCACGTAATGCATGTAATCTATGTATGTGTAATGACAGGTGTCAGGAATAATGGGTTTGTGGATATTTTATATTATACTAGCGCCACCTATTCCACATTGGGTAAGATAAGACAACTTTGTAAGCTTTTTCCAGTTATTTGCCGAAAATAGCCAGCCGATTGTTTAGTTAAAGAGATCTTAGTTTTGGAATGTCAACTTTTTAGGAATCTTAATTAAGGACAAACCTCAAACATATAAAAAGCAGGCATAATAGTAATCAGCCCTATCACAGGCTCCCTCGTAGCGAAGTTGCGAACGTTTCGTTCCGCTACCAATGCGAATAAATTCATATCATATGTTACTCCGAACGAAATGTAGAAAAGCATTGCCATACAGATACCATTTGTTCTGACTTTCGGAATCAGCTGGGTAAACGTCAAAATGTGAAATTCAAAACAGAAATTTAATCCCGCTGGTTTGTACCTTGGTTTTATTTCTTTAATAATAGATTCATTTGCAATTGCATGAAGAAAATCTTCTCAAACTGTATACATTGTCCATATCCAGATTCAGAAAAAACTATAGAGTTAATAAAGCTGCTTATACGCCTCTGTATATTTTTCTCAATAATTTTGTATTTGAACTTCCATCTTTGCTTTTGCTTATATTTTTATCCGTTCACCTCGGTAGATAAAACTGTTATGTCTAGTTTTGAATTCAGCTCCTACCAAAATATCTGTTCGTAGAAAAATCTGTCAAACTTCCTATTCATTCGGGCTAGTGATACCACTTTTCTGAACTCCGAATTTCGTAGCAGAATTATCCGGAACGAATGGAACTATGGTACCTTTTTTTGGGATTTGTAGTACGAATCTACTAAGTCGGGGCCTATTCAAATGCCAGAATTCTAAGACTATTAAAGTACTAATACGGTCTAGAACGCCAAAAAAACGCACGATTTTTGGGAATTTTTTTCTCGGAGATTTTATTAGGTAATAACATAATTTTTTTTAAATAATGAATACATGCGTCAAGAATACAAAAAAAATTTTTTTTTCTAAATTTTCTAATTTTGTCCGAATTATAGAGGGTGCCAACGTTGACTCATCAAAAAACACATTGACCCATTGCAGACAGTTAATCTCCGGATCTACTGAACCGATTTTCAAAAAAATTGTTGCAACTTAAGTGTTTTTATGTTTTCTAAGACAATTTACCACAATTTGACCAAAAAGTTATGAACAAAAAAAAAAATGGCGACCCAAAAATGGCCAAACGAATTTTTTTTTTTTCAAAGATTGACATTTTTTTTCGTTTTTTTTTTTTATTTTTTAAACAAACTGTGGTAAATTGTCTCTTAAGAAACCTTCTTTTAAATACCCCACTTTGTTTTTTTTTACTTGCGACTTATAGGTACTATACCTAAGGCAAGTTATGCATTCGTAAGAAAAATCGAACTCGAGAGTTTGATCAAAATCGACATTACGATGATAGCGAAGACCAAAAAAGTGGGTCTCTCAATTCTGTCTGTCTGTCTGTCGATTCGACTATAGCCTAAGCGGCTCGGCCGATTTTCTTCAAACTTGGTAGATATGAGTTTTAATTTTTTCCCCCACACGTTTTTTTTTTTTCTTTTTTTTTTTAAGAACAAAAATAACGGTACCTGTTATACGATTTTTTTCCGAAATTTTATAAATATTTTTTTTTCTCAAAAAGTGTCCCACAGAATTTTTTTAAAAAAAATTTGAAAAATTTCATTTGGTTAAAACTAGCTAATGGTTGAAAAAAAAATTCCAAAAAATTGTTATTTTAGGTAGCCCCCCTGAGTTCATTTTTTTTGTTTTTGATTTTATCAAAAACGGTACAGCCGATTTAAATCATTGTTTTTATGCTTAAGCTCCTCAAAAGTTTGAATATTATTACATATTCAAATTTTCAATTTTTTATTTTTTGAATTTAAAAAAAAAATTCAAATTTCTTTTTTTTTGGAAACTCAATATTTCGAAAGCCCCTAGATCGATTTTTTTCAAACTTGACAAATAAAAGTTTCTTAACATAATCTACAAAATTTGAGAAAAAAAAATTTTGTTTTATCTAAGACTAAGGGTACCTTCCATACAAATTTTTAAAAATGGTTTTCGAAAATCGTATTTTTCTCAAAAACGGTTCCGAGAATTTTGCCAAAATTTTTTTCGTTTTGATTAATTTTTACGATCTATGTATGTATAATTTAATAAAAAGAAATTCGAAATCTAGATATTACTGACTGTAGGTACCTACCATAAAACGATTTTTTCGAACTTTGAATTTCTCATTATCGGTATAACGGATTTTAATGAATTTTTTTATAAATAAGCTCCTAAAAAGTTTAAAAAACATTGCATTTCAAAACTTAAAAAAAAAATATTTTTTCAATTTTTAGAAAAAAAAACGTCATTTTTTTTTTTGAAAAATTCGATATCTCAAGAACGGCTCAGTATTTTTTTTTTTTAGAAATTAGAATCTCATTCGCACAATAATAAAAAAATTAGGGTTGGCCTACCAAAATATTTTCTTAAAAATGTTTTAAAAATTTTGTACATAAAAGCTTATTTTTGTAAGGAACCACTACAACGACTTACAATTTTTGTTCTTGCATAAATTCATATTTGCATAGCATTCTGTTTTTGTCTCTTACTACTAAAAAAAATTAAAAAATTCATTTTATCCTTATGAAGAGTTTTCCTTAATAACATCTGTTTTTAAAATTCCTAGTCTATTACATAGGAGCAAGTTCGCGCGACCAAGTCGTGCATTTTATTTTGTTTCAGTCCAGCCAATCCTGAGATTAACTGTCCGCAATGGGACAATGTATTTTTTGATGAGTCGACGTTGGGCCCTCCATAATTCGGCCGAAATTCGAAAATAAAAAAAAAATTTTTTTGTACTCTTGACGCATGTATTCATTATTTAAAAAAAAAAATATGTTATTACCTAATAAAGTCTCCGAGAAAAAAAATTCCCAAAAATCGGGTGTTTTTTGGCGTTCTAGACCGTACTAGTACCTTAAATACAAAAAAATCCCACGCCACTTTCCACCCAGATACCACACGCGCTGACGTCCATTTTCACCGAGTTCGAGACGACAACTATTTTGGTCCCATGTTATATCGGAAATTGTTTTATTTTTTTTAGGTTTAACAAAACCTACCATTCTATCATTTTAGATGACATGAGTATCATCGGAAGTCAAAAGATGGGGTCTGCTTAAAACAAGCAGTTAAAAAATATAAAAAGTAAAAAACTTCAAAGTAAGAAATGGTAAAAATTGTTAATTTTAAGTAAAAGGCTACTGATTTAAGAGAATGTGAGTTGATGTTGAAACTCATTGCTTCAAGGAGGGCAAAACAATCAGTAACATCAGACAATATTTTATGTGCAGAAATAACATCAGCTACTTCACGACGTTTTTCTTGCGATTGCAAGCAAATTGGGGGCAAATTGTGATTATCAACCCAAGGAAGTCCAATCGACAATGAATTGCTTCAATTCTCTTAATATGAACGATGTGATAACACGACCATTCTTGGCTAGCATATTCAAGCAGAGGTCGAAAAAAGGTTGTAAAAGGAAGTTTCTTAACGAAAGAGTCTGAAAACTCCTTTGACCAGCATTTGACGAAACCAAGAGCTGAATTAGCCTTAACCGCAATGTTTTCATAATGGAATCTGAAGTTCAGTTTACTATCGCCGATAACCAATAGATCGCGAATAGTGGCTACTCTGGAAACAATGCTTTCATTAATGTAATAATAATGATGGCATTTGCAAACATTAAGGCTAGGAACGCACTTTAGGATTTTTTGTCGGGAAGATAAAAATAATCGCGGTCGCCACAAGTTATTATCATTATCATGCACTCATGTCATTTTTTTTTCCTCGCGTTTATTAAATCGCTAACAATAGCCTCAATGTCACAACTAGTATGTCCTCAGGTGATAATAATTTTCTCCACTTTGTATTTGTATGCAAAATTTTAGTCCAACTAGTCGAAGTAGTTCCTTGAAGTATTCAATACTCATTGTATAGTATTGCACAAATTTCTGTGACTGTTCTTTTGAACGAAGGTGGTTCTTATTAAACTGACCCTTAAGTAACCTGCCACTTATAACCGGATACACCCAATACTCTTGTTTACGTTTTTGAGTAGTAGTAAACATAAATAAAATGCACGACTGGATCGCACGAACTTGCTCTTATGTAAAAGCACTTTGGAATTTAAGATACATTTTATAAATATAAAACATGGATTTAATGAGATAATAATGTTCAAATGCATAAAATTGCCGTCTGGTTTCCGGAATAGTATGAATTTATGCAAATAAACTTTAAAAAATCGTTTTATTATTAAATGAATTTTTTATATAAGAAATTTCTCTAAAATTTTTCAAGAAAATGCGAATTTTAAGTATTAAATAATATTGATTTTAGGAAATAATTTCAAAAAATAATCGTTCATAGGTTTTAAGATATTGATTTAAAAAAAAAAATTTTTTTCAAAAAAACCCAACAAATATTTTTATATACAATTTTATTTTAAACTTAAGGGGACTCCTGCTGAAAATTTTGGGTTAAAATCCTTAGAGCCGTTAATGAGAAAGTCGAAAATCAAAAAAACGGGTCTATGGCAGGTACCCCTAATAACATTTTGCCCCAAAATTTTTTTGACCAAAATGTAGTCCATGTTCATAATATCACACTTAATTTTTTTTTATCAAAATCGTTAGAGCCGTTTTCGAGATAAATAAGATTTTGCATTACGGGTGTATGGGGGGTACCCTTAGTTTTAGAGCTAAAAAAAAAATTCAATTTCTCCTCTAGGGAATCACCGAAGACCCTTAACTACCGAGATTGAAAGAAATAGGTCCAGGGGTTTAGGCTGTAGCGAGAGGTACAGACATACAGACACACTGAAACATGTTTTTTGTGTACTAAATTTTCCTTAAAGTGTTTATAAAAAAATTGATATGCAAATTTTTAGTATTTAATAAAATACATTTTTAAACGTAATTTTAAAATTTAATCGTGCATCGGTTTTCAAGATATTGAATTTTCAAAAAAAAAATTGTATTATTTTTTTAAAAATCCAAAAACTATTTTTTCGAAAAAACTTTTAATTTATGTTTTTTCAAATGCAAAGGAGCTCCTGCATAAAAATTTTGGTTAAAATCGTTAGAGCCGTTGGTGAGAAATTCGAAAATCAAAAAAACCGTTCTATGACAGGTACCCCTAATAACATTTCCCCCCAAATTTTTTTTTCACCAAAATATAGTCCATGTCCATAATGTCACACTTAATTTTTTTTATCAAAATCGTTAGAGCCGTTTTCGAGATAAATAAGATTTTGCATTACGGGTGTATGGGGGGTACCCTTAGTTTTGGAGCTAAAAAAAAATTTCAATTTCTCCTCTAGGGAATCACCGAAGACCCTTAACTACCAAGTTTGAAGAAAATACCTCCGGTAGTTTAGGCTGTAGTTCGAGGTACAGACATACAGACATACAGACAGACAGACAGACGGAATTGCCGGACCCACTTTTTTCGTCTCCACTATCATCGTAATGTCAACTTTGATCAAAATCTCGAGTTCGATTTTTTTTTCCAAATGCAGAACTTGCCCTATAGTACCTACATATATCGCAAGTAAAAAGAGCCACTACATAACGCTTCCTAATAAGACCCAAAAATCGCAAGTGCGTGGAGGATTATTTAAATCCATTTAATCTATTTAATTTTGCGACAGAAAAATCGTTTTAAAAAATAGAACCTGTTTCATTTTTATAATCGCTACGATTTTTAAGTCGCATGTGCTGTGCGTGCATTCACATTTAACGCCATGTGTCTTGTTTCTTGCCCGCTAAAAAATCGTGCGATTGAAAATCGCAAGTGCGTGCATGCCAATTTCTTATTGCGAATATGATTTTCAAGTCGTAGTAATTTAAATCGCAAGTGTGAGCATATCCATTTGAGTGCATTTGTTTCATTTTAACTTAATGAAACAAATTTCGACCTATTAATCATCACGATTTTTTGGTATCAACTGCATTAATTTGCATTTAAACTCATGTGTTCTATTTTTGCGACTAAACAACCGCGAGTGCGTTCCTAGCCTAAGTTCTTTTGGAAAAATTATTCAAATCCTTCTGCAAAGGTAAGGAATCATTAGGTGAAAAGGTACTACGCCTCAGGTACATCAGCAGGTACGAGATAATTTTGTGTGTGTAAAGTCAATGGTCCATCAACCTAATTTTTACTTGCGACTTATAGGTACTATAATGAAAGTTATGCATTCGGAAAAAAAATCGAACTCTAGATTTTTATCAAAGTTGACATTACGATGATAGCGAAGACTAAAAAAGTGGGTCTCGCAATTCTGTCTGTCTGTCTTTTACAACTACAGCCTAAGCGGCTCGGCCGATTTTCATTAAACTTGGTAGATAGAATTTTCAATTTCCCCCCCACACGTTTTTTTCTTTTTTTTTTTTTTTTTTGAAGGCCGAAAATAACGGTACCTGCCATACGTTTTTTTCGAAATTTTATAAATTTTTTTTCTCAAAAACTGTCCCACAGACCTAAAAAAAAAATCAAAAAATTTTATTTAATGGGGAATGATTGAAAACAATTTCCAAAAAATTGTTATTTTTGGAACCATTTTTTTTTGGTTCTTGATTTTCTCAAAAACGGTACAACCGATTTTGATCATTTTTTTTATGCTAAAGCTCCCCAGCAGCTTGAACATTATTTTGTTTTCAAATTTTTCAAACAAAAAATTTGAATTTAGAAAAGACATTTGAATTTGAAAAAAAAAAATTTAATTTAAAAGAAAAATTTTAATTTAAAAAAAAATAGAATTTAAAAAAAAAAAATTTGAATTGAAAAAAAAAATCAATTTTTTTTTTTCAAAATTCAGTATTTCAAAAATCCCATGCTCGATTTTTTTTTTAAACTTGATAAATAATTAACAAGATGTAAGAAATCGTATTTTTCTCGAAAACGGTTCCGAGAATTTCGCTAAAATTCTTTTTCTTTTGATTAATTTCTACGATCTATAATATAAAAAGATATTACTGACTGCACCTACCATTTTTTCAAACTTAGAATATCTCATTATCGACATAACGGATTTTAATGAAATTTTTGTATAGAGAAGCTTCTAAAAAGTTTAAAAAACATTGCATTTCAAAACTTAAAAAAAAAAATTTAATTTTAGAAAAAAAAATTTAATTTTAGAAAAAAAAATTTAATTTTAGAAAAATAAAATTGAATTTTAGAAAAAAAAATCTATCTTTTTTTTTTTTTTGAAAATTCGATATCTCAGAAACGGCTCAATATTTTTGTTTGTAAGTTTAATTTTTATTCGAACAATAATAAAAACTTAAAATTGGCAATTTTTGTTCTGGCATAGATTAATGTTTGCTTGAGAAATCATTAGGCATCCTGTTTTCAGCTCCAACTACTAAAAAGTTGTTTTATGCATTTAAAAAATTAATTCTATGCTTATGAACAGTTCGTGTGACCCAGTCGTGCATTTTATTTTTTGCTCAATTGAGTTTAAAGTATATAAGAAACAAATTTTGTAAAAATTTGTGGTCGTAAATATTCCTTTAAGAAGCCCGAGGTTTTTTTTCGCGAAAAATATTGGTTTGCAATGAAAGTAAACAGTGTCAAAGACATCTTTCGAAATGCACGATAATTTGGCGATTTGCCCATATTTAGCGTTAAATCGGAATACTTTTACCCGACTCTATATTTCCCCCCATTATGATATGCAGACATTCAAAACCAATGTGCATCGGTATCTCCTTTTAAATCCTCTCCAACTTTCTGAAATGCTCGCACTGTGATCAAACATTTTCAAGGTAGTCAAAAATCCTTTTAAGATCATTGAAAATATCGAATTGCATTTGGTTTAAATATGCATCATATAAAAGTTTAGAGAGAGTGGAAAATTCATTGTACGAATCCAGATGAAGAGAATAGTCGGTTTCTGTCAGAGATCTTAAATATCACCTCACGGAAGACATGCTTCTTTTATCCTTTAGACAATTTGTCAAGAACAAATTAATTAGAATATCTAATTTCAGCACGAAATCTGGTTCCGAAAAACCCAAAACCACCATGAAAATCCAAACACTTGGTTAAATATTGTTAAATTATGTTTAAACAAAATATGTGGCACGAACTCGAAAGATCCACATTTTAAATGTTAACAGCGAATATTTAAGCTAAATGTGATAAGGATTACATTAGTCTTTAATTCATATTGATCAAGACGATATTTTCAAAAAATTTCCATATAACTTAAAAAACTTAGAAAAGCAATTTGACCTAATTTTGTTTACACATCACTGTAATCAGTGAACAAGTTAAACAACTCAACCCATACATGTGCATAAAACGCAAATGCGATTAAAAAAAGTGAAAAAAAAACCTACAAAGTCCTAGGTCAGTTTTATTAGGAATTATTATTAATAACAAAAAATTAAATAAAAAGAGAATTTAAGAGTACGTTGCTCTGATGTTCATGTTGATGTTGTTTTTGTTAAATATTATTATGAAGTTTCCCAAATTAGATTCATGATACTCGTACTTCAACGTTCTTCAGTAATAGCTCAATTTTTGTATCTATGCGTATGAGTGAGTGTGTGAGTTATGTTTGCACATTTGTTGGAAAACAATTCTCCTCCTATATTCTATTTGTTTTTTAAAGACAAATGTTACAGAAACATAGATACATACTCTTAAAATAAATAAACCAAACATAATTAGATACAAAGACAAAAAAAATAGAAACTGAAAATGAAAATGAAAAACCGGCCGGCATCCCGTTTATGTGTTGAAATTATTTATATTGGGTGGCAGGCAAAGTGAGCAGCAGGCCGGCCAATGCGCTAAATACGGCGTGGTCGCCTACAGTGTCGTCGTCGGTCTGGAAAATTATGATCGCGGTGACCATATTTGAAAATACAAAATAGCCAAAAATTAAAAAAAAAAAAAACGATTTATAAATATAAAACTCTATTATTTTGTTATATTTTGAGAGCACTAAACGGATTTTGACTACCCTTAATATGTTTGAGCACAGTGCGAGCATTTAGGAAAGTTGGAGACGATTTAAAAGGAGATACCGATGCAAGTTTTTTTTTTTAATGTGGCATACAAACAACATGTACTTAATATTTACGACCTAGGCCGTGTCTGAACTAAAACTCCTACAAGTAGTTTAAGACATAAATAATGTTTTCGATTAATTTATGAAAAAAAAAACACAATCAAATATACCTCTGGAACATTATACCAAATAAAATAAAATGCACAACTGGGTCGCACGAACTTGCTCCTATCTAATAGACTAGGAATTTTAAAAACGAATGTTATTAGAGAAGAGACAAAAGCAGAATGCTATGCAAATATAAATTTATGCTAGAACAAAAATTATAAGTCGTTGTAGTGGTTTCTTAAAAAAATAAGCTTTTATATACAAAATTTTTAAAAACATTTTAAGAAAAAAATTGGTACGCCAACTTTCAGTTTTTATTTTTGTACGAATGAAAATAAAAAAAAGCCGTTTTTCAGATATCGAGTTTTCCAAAAAAAATAAATGATTTTTTTGTTCAAAAATTCAAAAAATATTTTTTTTAACCCTCTACTGCATACAACGCCATATATGGCTTTAAGTTTTTAAGTTAAGATTTTCGAAAAAAAAAAAATTAAAAACCAACAGTTTCTAGATTGCATTTGCTGTTAATTGTGGCTTAAGAAAATGCATTATTTTGTTTCCTTGTTTTGTTTAAAGCTGCGAATACATCATTTTAATTTATCAATGAGCATGCTCACCTGTTGTCAGAAAATTCACTAGATAAAACAATTTTTTTCTGAAGTTACAAGTAAGAGTGGTTGCAAATAATATTTTTTAAATGATATATAATCTGGTAAGTAATATGTGTGATTTTATTTTTGAATTAGTACATGCACAGCCTAGAAAATGTACATTTTATCAAACAGCCATATATGTATGTCTGTCTATGCATCTACGAAATTATAATTTAAAAATCGTCATGACATATTTGGCTTCTTATGCAGTAACGAAAAAATAATAATTACGGTTTTGTCAAATACGTGGCCTTATAATGGCATCAGCGATGTTTTTTGGCGGTCAGCCATCAGACGAATAGGGGGAACAACATGTAGCATACGAAAACATGCACGTGCCGTAACTATTCGGGACTGGTGGAAGTGTGATCATAGCCTCTTCGCGGCGGCCGCTAGAAACAAGCCTTTTAAAAAAGGTTTGGCTAATATGATCAGGCTGGTTCCTCAGGTTGGCGACAGGTTAATTCCCTGTCCCGTAAAACTTAATGAATTTCGAGAACGACAACAAGCCTCGGAAACGGACTGATTTCACGACGACAACCTACGCAAAGAAAAAGGAAAAACGATTTACGAATTTTCTTATGGAACGTACGATCGCTCTATAGAGCTCGAGCTGCTCAGCAGCTAGCCGATGCCCTGTCAAAATATAAAGCTGACATAACAGCTCTTCAAGAAATCAGATGGACAGGGAATGGTGTTTTACAGAAGAAAGAATATGACATATACTACAGCTGTCATACAAAACACCATGTGCTCGGGGTAGGCTTCCTAGTCAGCGAAAAAATGAAGTCTACTATCATCGGCTTTAACGCTATAAGCGAAAGGCTATGCACCCTTCGCGTGCGAGGCAAATTTACGAACATCAGCCTCATTAACGTTCACGGACCTACGGAGGAGTCCTCAGACGAAGAAAAAGAGACTTACTACGAACAAGTCGAGAGGGCCCTCAATGCCTGTCCAAGGTATGATGTTAAAATCATCCTTGGGGATTTGAACGCAAAAATAGGTCGGGAGCCGGTATTCAGGCATTACGCAGGCACCCATAGTTTGCATGAGAACACTAATGACAATGGACTTCGAGTCTTAGAATTGGCAGCATCGAAAAACATGGTAGTTGCGAGTACCAGGTTCCCGCGTAAAGATATCTACAAAGCCACCTGGGTATCACCTGATGGAGTCACTCGTAACCAAATAGACCACGTGTTGATAGACCGTCGCCACTACTCGAACTTGATGACGGTACGAACGTACCGAGGTGCCAATATCGACTCGGATCACTATCTTGTTGGTATGGTTTTCCGAGGGCGGATTGCCTTGCGAAGACGCATTGCATCCGCCGATCAGGTTCGAATCAACACGGCTGCCCTGCGCAATGAAAACACCAGTAACACCTTTGGTAATGCGTTAGGACTCGCCCTAGAAACACCTAATTTAGGGAGAGTAAGTCCTGGAGCCAGTATGCTGGGCGTAAATGAGAAGTGGACACGTCTTAAAAATACTGTCATTAGTACTGCCAACTCCATCTTAGGCAGCAGTCGTAAAAATCGGAACGACTAGTTTGATGATGAATGCAAGCTACCGACTGAACGTAAGAATGTTGCGTACCGAGCAATGCAACAATCTCATAGAACGCGGGCACGCGAAGAGGAATATAAAGAGCTCAGAAGAACAGAAAAACGGCTTCACAGACAAAAGAAATCAGCCTGGGAGAAGAACCTAATCTGTGAAATAGAAAACAGCCGAGAGCGAGGTCCGCACCAGGCGCGGAAGTTCTACCAATCCGTCCGAAACATGACGCAGTACACACCACGCTGCACATACTGCAAGGACGGAGAGGGAAATCTGATCACCGATCCTGAAAGCATACTGGAGCGATGGGAAGTGTACTTTAATGAATTGCTAAATGGTCAGCTCACTGCAGAAGTGGAGGCTCCACTACTTCAAGAAGAATACCCTATGTTGCCGCCACCAAGCATAGAAGAGGTTGAGAAGGCTATAGGCCGGCTTAAACAGAACAAAGCCCCGGGAGTCGATGGCATACCAGCCGAATTATTCCATCACGGCGGGCCAGCCTTACGTCAAGCAATTCATGATATTATAGTACACGTATGGGAGCAGGAAGAAATGCCAGAAGACTGGCGAAAAGGTTTAATATGCCCCATACATAAGAAGGGAGATGTCACAACGTGCAGCAATTATAGAGGTATCACGTTGTTGAGTACCGCCTATAAGATACTCTCCTCTATCCTACAAGACCGGATAACCCCATACACTAAAACCGTCATCGGGCAATATCAGTGTGGTTTCATTCCAGGCAAATCAATAACTGATCAGATCTTTACCCTTAGGCAGGCGATGGAAAAATGTCTAGAATTTAACATCCCAACATACCATCTGTTTATAGACTTTAAGGCCGCCTATGATAGCATAGCCAGGGTAGAACTTTACAAAGCCATGAGAGAATTCGGCATCCCAAATAAATTGACACGACTATGTAGGTTGACCATGACCAACGTAACAAGCCAAGTAAAAATAGCCGGATTGCTATCCAGACCAATCAACATCTTTAATGGACTCCGACAAGGGGACGGTTTGGCCTGCCTCCTCTTCAACCTGGCGTTGGAGAAAGCAATCCGTGACTCTGGCACGGCAACAAGAGGGACCATCGTCAACAGGTCCAGCCAGTTACTGGCTTACGCAGACGACATTGACATCATCGGAAGAACCGAACAAGCTGTACACGATGCCTTCATCCAGATCGAGCAGGCGGCACAAAATCTGGGGCTGCACATTAGTGAAGGTAAAACAAAGTACATGGTGGCGTCGAATGCGAGAGGAACAGTTGGTCAAACAATCAAGGTAGCGGAGCACGAATTTGAAGTGGTGCAATCCTTTAAATACCTTGGGTCAATAGTAGCAGCCGATAACAACATAGAAGAAGAAATACGCGGGCGGCTTCTCAAATCCAACAGAGCCTACTATAGTCTGTCAAAGCTCTTCAAATCCAGAAATCTCACCATAACTTCAAAACTGCTGCTGTACAGGACCATGGTCCTGCCAGTACTCACATATGGATCCGAGACTTGGGTGCTTAGCAAAAGGCACTCCGACCTCTTAGCTGCGTTCGAGAGAAAAGTCTTAAGGAGAATTGTTGGCCCCATATGTGAGGAAGGACGATTCCGGAGACGGTACAATCATGAATTGTACGCAATCTACCTAGAAGCAGATATCGTGACAAAAATTAAGCTCGGTAGACTCCGGTGGGCAGGGCACCTAGCTCGCATGAGCGAAGAGGAACCTGCTCGGAAAGTTCTTTGTGGTACATTCTATGGTAGACGACAGCGTGGTAGACCATGCTTGCGCTGGAGAGATGGCGTAGACCAGGACGCCCGAAGCCTTGGGGTGCGCAACTGGATGGCGTCGGCTAGAGACCGGGATAGGTGGAGAGACTTGTTGAAAGAGGCCAGGACCGGAACCCGGTTGTCGAGCCGATGATGATGATGATGATGATGTCCATTTTTCTGACAAGAAGCTTTTATTCAATTCCTCATGATGGCTCGGGAAGTGAGGAAGAAATACCGGAGTCAGATTACGAAGCAGAAATGAATCGATTCTCTGAATCAGAAGACGTGGATTGCTGTCCATCGACCCTGGATTCCATTTGTCAGAAAATAGCTAAGAAGACTTTGTCACGTCCTACACCTCTGAATGAAGTGCCTGAAGATTCAGTGGATCATCTTCCAGAACGGAAAAGTGGTAGCAATGCTGTAATGATTGCAAATTTCAAGCTTCGTATTTTGTCCCAAGTGCGGTGTTTACCTTTGCTTGAACAAAGACAGAAATTGTTTTATGTCTTTTCATATACATACTTGATAGTATTTTGTTATCCATTACTTTTTCTATGATATCTATGCATATAATGAAGTATAATAATAAAAATATTTTGATAAAATAATCAATAAAAACACAAATCAAACTTTTGGTAAACAAAAATCGTTACTGCATACAATGCCATATATGGCTACTTTTTTTTTTGAAAAGTGACTTACTTTTTTGAAAATTTTTTTTATAAAATTTTTTGGCAAGATGTGTCTAAAATAAATTCGACGAAAAAAAAAAATTTTTTTGAGGGGGTCATAGTTCATGCAGTAGAGGGTTAAGTTTTGAAATGCAATTTTTTTAAACTTTTTAGAAGCATCCCTATAAAAAAAATTCATTAAAATCCGTTATGTAGATAATAAGTAATTCAAAATTTAAAAAAATGGTTCTATGGTAGGTACAAGCTGTAATATCTTAATTTCAATTTTTTTTTTTAATAAATTAAAGATCGTAAAAATTAATTCAAAGAAAAAAAATTTTATCAAAATTCTAGGCGCCGCACTGTGGTCCAAAATGACTTTTTTCGTTGCAAAAATCATAACTTTTGAACACGTGAAGCTATCGCAACAATTTTTTTTTCCCTTAAAGGTAATTTCCAAGGCTATACAAATTGTGAATTTTAAGAAAATTACTTTACAGGGTGTTTCAGAATAATTGGTTGATGTAAGATTTTCTTAGAAAAAGGAGTTAACAGAATAAAGTCTGAAAGTAAATTTTTTAAAAACAGTCATAAATTTTTAAAACTTTGTAAAAAAAAAGTTTTTGACTATTCAAGTGAATTCATAACAACAGTGGATGCTTAAAGTTAACGCACCAATTTCAGAAATATTTTTTAAGGAGTACCTATTATAAAACAGTATTTTTTCATGTTTTGGGGCATCAGTTTATTCTATAAACTGTTTGACTGATATATTTTATATGAAACAGTGTAGGAAAAAAGTACACGGACGAAAAAAATAAAAAAAAAAATCAAATAGAATATAAAATTTATATTAACAAAATAAAATAGAATACATCATAAATATTTGTTTACAATTAACTTCTATAGATCTAATTTTCAGAAAAAAAATCATCGGCATCGTTATCATTTTCAACAATTGATAGACCTATTAGTTCTGGGCAGTAACTCTTTTTCAGCTCTTTTTTTGATCTAACGTGTCTTAAAGATGAAACAAGTGGATCTGATGATATAGCTAGCATATTAAATAAATCTTCATTTTGTCGTTTCCGTGAGACTTTGCATGTATTTGAGTATAGATATCGTATAGTTCCCCTCCATGGTCCAAAATTTTGTGCAGAGTTGGTGTCAGGAGTTTGTAGCTGTATTTGGCTTTTAAAAGATCCGAAGTGGTTTTGGCATACTCGTTGAATTTATCTACATTAATAGATTCCTTAGATGACAGCGCATTTAAAATAACTTGCAGTTTCTTTATAAGATCCTTGTCTACTCGGGTTATAGCTGACATAACTTTTGGATTTTCCTCCTTCCTCTTGATGTACTTGGCACGTCACTGTCTTCAATTTCATTACATTGGATTGTAAATGTTCCATTCAAAAATTCTTCATATTTTGAGAGAAATCTTGTTTTAACTCTAAAACAGTCAATCCATTTTTTTTTAAATGATGCGTATAATCTTTGGAGTTCCTTTTGGTTTCATCGTTGTCACTTAAATCTTCGTATTGATTTTGGATCAGACTTACAAATTCTTCAGAATTCGAAACATTAATAAAATGTTCAAAAATTGTTCTGTTTGAAATATTCATATTGGTATTTAATTTGCAAACTCCACTCGTCAGTAAAGCCTCTTGAAAACTAACAACATATATCCATTGTCATAGTTTATATATATAATGTATATGCACACGGATTATTTTACCTGTGAAATTTAAGCTTAACAATATGGGGTATCGGAAGAAAATTATTATTCCTACCTGTTTTATTAGATCATAAAATAATAATCCAAAATTAAATAATTCTTTCAACTTTGTATATGGAGTAGGCAATAAAGCTATTAATCTTTTTCTTTTGGCAAGTTAATCTATCTTTAGGTACTATTAGAATAAGATCAATAAATATTTACAATAATTTAAGTTAAGGGGAATTTATTCAAAGAGGGTCGTTAAAGTAGGCGGATTAAAAAATTTAATGTTCAATAAAGTAATCAATAGTTTTGTGTACAATATTTTATATTTTTTAATTGGCATTTGTATAAAAAGGGGCGTAGAAGTGGGCGGTTTTTCTTGTCAGAATCAAGACAGTAATAAAACGATTTTTAATTAGAAAGAAAATTTCACGTTCTCGACTATTTTAATTAATAAAATAATTGAAATTTTCCATAAGGGAATTTGCTTTTAAGACCAAAAGGTCAGCACTGGGAACACGACTTTTTTTAAACAAATTACAATTTCTCTGAAGGTTGCAAATAGTTGCAGCTACAATTTTGCATATGGTTTAAGAAATAGTTAGGGTAAACTATCATGGTCAATTTTCCGCGCGAACTCGCGAGTATTTTTTTGTAGCTCTATTCAAACCGAAAAAATCTGCTAAAAAAGGGTGTTTTTTGTTTTATTTATTGAAAATATTAAATATTTTTTTTTTTTTTTTTAATTAAAATTTTGATTTACGCACAAATAATACAACTAGAATAAACTATAGAAAATTAATATTTTACATTTAATATGCCAAAATTTCAAATCCGAAAACAAAGAAGTTAGTTTTTTCTGTTTTTTTTTAACTCTAAAACGAAATTGACCAACTTTGAAAAGCTCTATAAGTCAAACTAGTTAGCGGAAAATTTTTTTGTTTGCTGTTTTTGAAGCTCCGTTTATATTTCTATTAGAAATAAAAAACAAAACTTTAAAAATAAAACATCGAAATTAGTATTTTTGCCACGAAATTTTCATTTTCGGACCACAGTGCGCCGTTTTCGAGAAAAATACGATTTTTTACAACCATTTTTAACATTTGTATGATGGGTACCTTTCTTTTTAGGTAAAATAATTTTTTTTCTCACATTTTGTACATGAGGTATATTGAGAAACTTTTATTTATTATATTTAAGAAAATCTAGTATGGGGATTTCGAAATATTGATTTTTGAAAAAAAAAAAATATTTTTTTTTTAAATCCAAAAAATATTGTTTTGAAAATTTGAATACGCAATTCTATTCAAGTTTTTGAGGAGCTTTAGCCCAAAAAAAATGATCAAATTTGGTGGTACCCTTTTTGAGAAAATCAAAAACAAAAAAATGGAACCCCCAATAACCATTTTTAGGAAATTTTGTTTCAAACTAAGCTAGTCCCCATAATTTTTGTTTGTAAGGTTACTCAAGTCTGTGTAGTCTTATAAATAGGGTAAATCATTGTTTTAGGAAAATATTCAGCCTTATTGTGAATTTCGCCCGGAAAACATTTCCCCCGAAAAATTTTTGTTCCCCCGAAATTTTAAAAGCTATTATGAGTTTCGACCGAATAAAAATTATGGCTGTCAATGGCATATCATTCCGCCCGAAATGATTGTTCACAATAAGGGGAATTTTTCGAACATGAATAATTTTTCGGGTGAAACTCACAATAGGCGAAAAGTGTAATTTCAGATTTTCCGGGTGAATTGTGAAACTTACAATAAGGCTGATTATGTAAAAACTAACGTAATGCATCGAAGGGGAATATTAAAATAATAATCGAGACTTTTAGGTTTCAATGTTTTAAGGTTCGGCTTAAGTCTTATTTCTGCTGAGAGCAAATTTTGTACCCGAGAACCATTATCTCAGCTGCATTAATCGGGCAATAATAATTCAAGAAAAGTATATCACACCACTTTGAAATATTTGACTTTTTCCATTTCGGCACCACTGTGCGAAGATGAAAACACATCTATATGATGTGCGGGTATTTTTGAGGAATTATTTTTGCTGGAAATTAAATTAAAAAAGTTTCATGGATCTTGGGCTTAAGCGTGGTGACTAATTTTCTTCAAATTTTGAGTATTAATGAAAATATTCTTTGAAAAATTATGTGCCAAGTTTTAAGAAAATTGGTTTACTCGTTCGGGCTCTAGCTCAATGTAAAGTGAACGTTAGAATGCTTATAATTTTATGGAGTTATCATGTTCCTACCAAACGCCACAGATATGTACTACAATGAATGTGTTACAGTTGTTTCAATAAAAAAAGTGTGATTTTGTAAAGTAAAGATTTTGAAAGGTCCTAAAAAGGGATTGTAAATTCAGTAATGAAGATTCATTATTTCATTCTGTATAAAAGGCTCAAAAATGAATTAGGAATAGCGTAGGGAGACATCTATATGCAACCGGAAAGTCTGTCCCGTTAGAGAAGCAGAGATGAAATCTTATGCCTTTAACCAGAAAATAGCATTTTTAGGTTTTGACTGGGTTAGATTTAGTTGTTTACTTTTTCGAGTGGACAGTGATGGCAAAAAATCGATAAAATTTGAGCTATTCTAGCGAATTCGTTGAAATTTTTGGACTTTATAAAGGGATAGTAAAAAAACGATCACATTAAATTTTCACCGATTTAAAAAAATGAGTGTCATCTACAACCATATTTCCAACCAACGCTTTGGTTTTCTCATTTTCTAAAAATTAAAACTAACTATAGAAAGCCATTCAAATAAATTTCGGACAAAAATTAATTGTGTTTGATGAGAATTATAACCCTCTTCAGGATAACCGCCAAAAACTTTGTCTTAAAAAAAAAAAAGTTCTTCTGATGAACATTGGTTTTGAATGTGAGAATATTGCAATAGGAAAGAAAAATATTGAGCTGTATAGCAAAGCATTACGCATTCGTGTAGTACGAAGAAAGAAAGAATCTCTGTGCTAAGGAGTAAAGTGATGGACATTCCCTGAAGAGCGAATGTTACGGTTAAATTTTTTTGTAGAGAACGCAACTGGTTATTTTACTAGAGAACTGTTAATAAAAATATCGATAAAATAATGAAAGACAACAAACATTGCAGCGATGCTTGAGATTCAAATGGTTCTATTATAGCTATTCGTATCACCTATTGGCATCTATCCACAAGACGCTAGTGTGTTATAGGAACACCTGCCCAAGTATGAAAATTGTATACAAGGTTTGTATGAACATGGACTTTATAGCAGATCAATGTAAAATAAATAAATAAATTTGGTGGTGCAACAGCTCGAAGAAAACCAGGACCTACTGACTTACAACTCTCAACCATCATTGTGTGCGTGTTACCCGGAATGGAGGGGACCTACAATTTTCTTCCGATTCCGAACGGCTGATGAGCAGCACTTTTCATGACAAGGGATACTCTTAGAGGGGCAGTACACCCCTGAAAAACTTTTTTACATCGGCTAAGAATCGAATCTAAAACCTTTTGCATGACAGTCCAACTCACTAACCATTATGTCAAGGGGTACTACATTTGATCAATGTGATGGGTCCTATTAATGCGTCCCATGATTGAAGTCATAATTGAAATACTTAAACAATAATTCAATAAAAAAATTGAAAAAAAAAGCAGATGGTCACCCTAACCAAACCATGATAGATAAATGGATGAGGCATGGTTGCAGTTGCACAGATAGAAATATAGAATAGGGTATACGGTCGTATACGAGTATAAGATCAAGAATAGAAATGTAAACCATCATCTACATTTATACACATCAAGAAATAAACACTTCTGTAAAAATTCATCAAGTCTAAGTCTATAGGCTCATAAAATGTGCATAGATACCCTCTCGTATATGTACGTTCGTGTGCTTACTTCCTGGTTTTGCAAATTAAGCATATGTATAGTATCATCGTCGTTGAAGACGTCAAGATATAAAATTTATTTAAGTTAAGCATTTAAGTAAATGGAATATCATCAATAACAGTTTTACAATTGATTGAGGGGACAATTAAACTAATCGTCTGATGGAGTTTCAATTGAATCAAGTATTTTGGATTGATTTTTCATTGGAGGTTGTAATTTAAAATGTTTAGTAATGTCAAGCCATATGTTTATGAGTCTTTTAGAGACGGGTTCTTCATCATGTGGGATGTGTAATTGGTGTTTTTTCAGGATGATTGTTTTTCGAATTGGTAACACTTTTCCAGTGAAAGTAATTCTGATTAATTATCAAGATAATTTAACTTATATTTTGGCTTACAAATATACAGGATATTTCTATTGAAATGTAAATCCCTGTACAGACTTCAGGCTGACAAATGTTAACTTCTTCATGTTAACGAATTTTACAACTTTATTCACCATTGCTTACTAATTGAAATTTGAAGCAATTTCTTCAGTCATCCCTTTCTCTATATGTATCTTTTCATAATAAAATGATCTTCACACAATAGCCAATTTTGTTTGAAACTTCTTTAAAAAAAATTTTAGCCCTTGACTCCTTCAAATCTGACTTTGCTTACTTCAAAATTAGTTACAATTTCTTCCTTGGTCCATTTCTTCCTCGTACTTGCGATCTTATCTCATCAAAAATAAATCTAATCAAGAAGAAGAATTAATTCCTGGTGCTAATGGTATCCTTGCATCTAAACTATTTAGCGTATTCTTCTAAAAAAGGAAAACCTACTCAGACATGTAAAACTACTTTCATAATCCGAATACACAAAAAGTGGTTCAAATGGTAATGTGAGTTTACATGAGATTGTCAAGCTTTTGGCGATATCCCCCAAGGCGAACACTTAGGTCCTCTATTCTTTATTCTTTCTACATACAGCTGCGGTAAAAAAAATAGCACCATTACGAGAAAAAAATTTCGTTGCAAAATAAAATGTATGCCAATATATCGAGGGAAATTTTGAATATGCAAAAAGTTTATATTAAGTTAAAACAACACATTTCAAAAAGAATTTTTATTTTTATTCATCAACTTTTGGAAAAAACTTATATTTTCTCCAACAAATCAAACAAATAAGCGGTAAAAATAATAGCACCATTGCTTCATCGTACAACTTAAAACTAAATCATCGTAAAAATCCAAAATCTTTTTCTATGATTTTATTCCTTAGAGGTAGTCCAACAAAATTAATATTTCGTTGCATAGCCTTTGTTGGCTATTACTGCTTCACAACGTCTCGTTATTGAATTAGCTAAATTTTGACACCTTTCAACCGGAATATTCTCCCAGTACGCCTTAACTGCAGCCCAGAGTGCTTCGTTGCTGGTCGGTTTAATATCTGAGACTGCTTTCTTTACGTCGGTCCACAGATTTTCGATGGTATTTAGGTCAGGCGATTGCGCTGGCCACTCAATTACATTAATTGAATGATCTCCAAACCATTTTTTTGCCTTTTTACTGGTGTGCTTGGGGTCATTATCTTGTTGGAAGACCCACAAAAGCGGCATTTCTTCATCTGCATACGGGAGCATAACATTTTCCAAAATATTCACGTAGACGTGTTGATCTATGATGGGTTTAATCCAGTATATGGGTCCAACTCCATAGTAGGAAAAACAAGCCCACACCATTATGCTTGAACCTCCGTGCTTAACCACTTTATTTGTGTATTTGGGTTTATATTCCGCTTTTGGAGGTCTTCTTACGTAGGAGCGAGATCCTTTACCGCCAAACAACACGATTTTGCTCTCATCCGTCCATCAAACGTTACGCCATTTCGCTGCTGGCCTGTTCAAATGCTGTCTTGCAAACATTAAACGCTTTTTTGCATGTTTTGCAGTTAAAAGAGGGACTTTTCTGAGAATACACGCTGTTAAATTATGTTCTCTCAATCTGTGGCGAACGGTTTCAACGCAAGCTGTAATATTCAGGTCTTTTTTGAGCTCAGTTGCAGGCTTCAAAGGATTTTTTTGGCTTTCTCGGACTAGGCGTCTGACAAGAGTTTTCGACAAAACTGGTTTTCGCCCACGAGTTTCGGTTTTGGGTGCGTATATTATTGAATTTCGAATCATTTTGTTGGAACAGCCAACAAAACGTCAAACTTCTCCGTAAGTTTTACCTTCCGAAATCATTTTTTTAAAAATTTCACGTTTTTCGTTTGTGCAATGTTTTCCACGGCCCATTGTCTTTGAAAAACTGTAATTTTTTTGTTTAAATGAAGAAACCTATTCAAAATTAACAAATCTTAACATTTGGTTACTTTACCTTGAAATATGACACCAAAAAATATTTTTTTCTAGCGAAAACTGCGATCAGTGCTATTATTTTTACCGCAATAAAAAAGGGTTTTTCCCCAATATGGGCTCGTAAAAAAAGAACCGTTACCATTTAAGTGCCAGAGGTACCCAATACAGAGAGTTAACACTTCAATCAATAACAAAATACAGTAGAGGCTGGAAATATGTGTCCATTTACTAATTTAAAAAAGTTAAAATGAAACTTGTACCGGTGGTGCTATTTTTTTTACCGGCACTGTACGATACTGAAATGGTCATATTAAATTGATATATCTTACTGTATACGTCGACAAACATAATTCTTTCTTTTTTCAAATGGATCTAGAAAGTTGTTTAGTTCGGTGTTTTAAAAACTGCTTATGCTTTAACAATACCAAGTCCCAATGAATCACTTTTTCACGCTGGTAATGAAACCACATCTACCATTTAGACAAATAGCAAAATTTTGGCATATTATTAGAGCAAGAGATTATCTTTGCCGCATATATTAATACCATAAATTATTTAAGCTACTTCAGGACTTGGAAAATGAAACAATGGTCTAACGAATTCTCCAACCTCTATCTGACTCGATCCCCATGCATAGCCTCTGCCGCTCTTTCCCTGAATACTCCTGTCTCTCGTCCGCTTTAAACTCATCAACTTAAATTCGCGCGGAAATTTTGTGCGCACCTTAAAATACTTGAGCACATTGACAGAGTTTAGCAAATTTGCAGAGAATTTAAAAGGAGACACCACATTGGTTTTGAATGTCTGAATATCGTAAAGGGAAATATTGAGCCGGGTAAAGCATTCCACATTCATGTAGTGTGGCGAAAGAAAAAATCTCTGATTAGTTGACTGATCTATCCTTTACAGTTCCTGAACATCACTAACCCTATTAACATCTTCATGCCTATCTACCTACCCATCATATCCTTAAGGGCTCCAGCAAACATTTATTGTATTTTGCAGAGGTTTAATTCGATTTATTCGAACGTTAACTGCCACAAAGCGAACGCATGTCCGTTTTAAGAATAGGCGTTGTGCATTTCCTGTGACGTAGATGACGAGCCATTGTTGCCATTATCAAACGCCTTTCCAGTGGCTTCTCAATTATAGCTTCGAAAAAGTCAAGCCATTCGTTGAGCAGCAAGTTCCTAAGATTTGTGTTTGTTATTATAAAATGTTTAAGTGTATTTCAACTAGCTAGTCAGTTACTAAATCGTGTTGAGGGGAAACCAAAATTAAAGAAGAAATTGAGAAATATAGTATAGAAATAGAAAGTTGTTTAGCTTATTTTTTTCAATGAATGGCTTAAGCACAGTAAGATACATATCTTCTAAGATAGTTCTAAGCTTAAAAATAGACAAATAAAAAGGTAAATAAGAGCTACATAAGTTTTTGAATGAAAAAAGATTCAAATTTACATGTTTCAAATAATTATCAAAAAATTTACAACTTATATATTTTAAAAAATGATACAAATAACAAAAAATAAAATGCACGGCTGGGTCGCACGAACTACCTCTTATGTAAAAGACTAAGGATTTCAAAAATTAATGTTATTAGAGAAAAACTGTTTATAAGCATAAAATTAATTTTTTAAATGACTAAAACAACACATTTATTATTTGGAGCTAAAAACAGCATACCATGAGATTTAAGCAAATATTTGCTTATGCAGAAACAAAAATTATAATTCGTTGTAGTGGTTTCTTAAAAAAAATAAGCTTTCAAATACAAATTTTTTAAAACAATCTTAAGAAAAAATTTTGGTACGCTAACTTAAAGTTTTTATTACTACACGAAAAAAAAATTAGATTTCTAAAACAAAATATTGAGCCGTTTTTGAGATATGGAATTTTCCAAAAATAAATATTGATTTTTTTTTTTAATTAAAAAAATAATATATGTGTTTTTAAATTTTAAAATGCAATGTTTTTCAAACTTTTTGGAAGCTTCTCTATAAAAAAATTTGATTAAAATCAGTTTTGCCAATAATGATAAATTCAAAGTTTGAAAAAGTGTTTCTGTGGTAGGTTCAGTCAGTAATATCTTAGTTTCAAAATTGTTTTTATTAAATTATAGATCGTTAAAAATAATCGAAAGAAAAGAAAATTTATCAAAATTCTAGGAGCCGTCTTCGAGCAAAATACGATTTTCGAAAACCATTTATAACATTTATACAGTGGGTATTGTTAGTTTTAGGTAAAATATTTTTTTTATTTACATCTTGTAGATTGTATTAAGAAACTTTTATTCCTCAAGAGTAAAAAAATTTGAAACTTTTTTAAAAATGTAAAAAAAAAATTGAAAAATTTGAATACGCAATAACATTTCAAAAAAATGGTTCCAATGGGGCTACTTTGTAAAAGTTGGTTCAAACATTACCTAGCTTTAACGAAATGAAATTTTTGTTTTTTTTTTTTAGGAAAATCCGTCCAACAGTTTTTGTGAAAAAAAAGTTTTTAATAAAATCTAGTTACAGTGTGGCAGTAAAGAAAATTCTGTGATATTAGCATTTAAGTTCTTGTCTGTTTTATTTTATAGTGTTTAATGATTTATTTATTTAGTTATTCATTCATTTTTTTCATTGTTGAGTTTAAAATGTTCAATGTTAAAGTGAAGAATTTTTATATAAATAATTACCATACACAAATGTAAAATAAAATAAAAGCCAAATCTCTTGAAAAAGTTGGAAAAAAACCAACGAAACGTCGAGAAGGAATGAAAAAGTCTTATTTGCATTCGGAAACCACGGATCTGTAAGCCTGTCATTTTTAAAAATTAATTCAGAAAAAAAAGTTTGTAAACTTTCGAAAAAATTCGTATTGCAGGAACGGTTATTTTTGGTCTTAAAATTCTTAAAATAAAAGACGAAAAAACTGATGGGGGGGGGTGAATTAAAAATGCTATCTACCAAGTTTAAAGAAAATTGGTCGAGTCGTTTAGACTGCTGTCGAACAGACGGAAACACAGACAGACAGACAGAATTGTGAGACCCCCTTTTTTCGTCTTCTCTATCACCGTTATGTCAACTTAGATCAAAATCTCGAGTTGTTTTTTTTTTACGAATGCATAACTAACCGTATAGTACCTATAAGTCGCAAGTAAAAAATAAGAGAAATATTTTATTTGCTTTTATATCTTGTTGTGCTATTAATCCTTCTTACATATATCCCGTCCCGAGGCAAAGAGTTCCACAACCCCGAATGGATTTAATGAAAAAAAAAAAAACAAGAACAGCGAGGATGAATCAAATGAGTGGCTCTAACTAAAGAGATACAACTAATTTTATGATAAAGATATGAAGGTTGATGGGGTAGGAAAAATGATTGACAAGAGACTCAGTGCACGAAACTGTAAAAGGTTATTGAAGTCCACAAACATAGCGCATAATGCTTTAAAAAGCAGTATTGAGTTTGCGTTTAGATGCATAGCTATAGTTAAAAAATTTCACGAACACAGGTTAGGATGGACACAGCAAGTGATTTTGCAAGAAGGCATCTGGTTTTAAAAGGGGTAAAGGAATAGGTGGCCCACAAAGTGCTTAGAAGAGCATTCGCCTTTTCAACAGATATATTAATGTGATTGTCCAATGTTGGCACCAAGGTTTTTAACAGTTTTCACGTACTCCATTTTGTCATTGTTAAGAAAGATGGAGGGAAAAAAAGATATACGAGTATCTAAAGGTGTTTTTGAAATTACGAGTACTATGCAATTAGTTTTTTTGGGATTCAAAATAAACCTGAAATAATTTGATCAGCTTTCCAGCTTTTCAGCTAGATATATGGGTGATTCTGCAAACAATTGAATAAAATGTTACAAATTTCGGCACGACACTTTTGGAAGCCAAAAGTCATAAGAGTGGTTCTAGTTGATCACTAGAACGTCTCTTTGCGTTGTTGAAAGCGGCCAGTCAAAAAAATAAAAAAATGACGGCTTTAAGGACATTTTTTGAAAAAGGATTTTCAGGGGACTGAGTTTTTTTTTTAAGGGCACTGAATAAATATTTATTTTTTTTTGTATTTTCTCTTGGGTACACATTGAAATATAAAAATTAAATTTAATTAGTCTTCATAACCATACAAATTCATGGTTAATACGTATAACTTAGCATTTTATTAAAAGAATATAATATATTACAATAGATGAGTGGAAGTGATTAATAAAATCTTTCCTTCGGCTTTTTTTGGTCACTGTATTTTTGGCAATGAAACAACGAAGTTACATTTGCTTTTCCGACGTTTCGACAGGGTTTGCTGTCTTCTTCAGGCGAATTTTATTGAGACAAAAAATACAAAAGTTACAATTTAATGTGTAATAACAATTAAAACAATAAAAAAATACACTCACTATTTGTAAATTATTAAGTTTTAAAATTAATATGATTATTAAATCATTAAAAGAAAATATAGCACTTCAAATGAAGTTGAGTCTAACAAAAAAAAAAAGGAAAAACGAAAAAACAACAAAGAAACTTTTGGAATGACATTTGTGAAGATGAGACGAGAGAACAATAGATAGCAGATATGTTTTGTGTGTCTTGTTTTCTGTTCATTTTATTGTTATTGTTAATTATATGTAATGTTTCAAGAGTGTAACGTTTTGATACATGTTTCTCTGTCTGTAAAATTTTGACACCTTCAAAATCTGGAAAATGACCGCTTTCGACGCTGTGGCTAGCCAGGGCTGTCTTTGCAGGATTATTTGAATTGATATCCGATCTATGATTGGAGATCCGTTGGCGAAGAAATTACTTTGTGGTGCCAATGTGGCACAGGTTGCATGGCTCATTTGGCTTGCCATTGCAATTTTGTAGATTACATCGGTTTGTTTGTCTTTGTCCGGTTTTATTTTAAGTTTTGTAAAAATGTGACCGAGGATTTTGTTAGATTTGAAAGCTAAGCGAATGTCCGTTAATTTTTTTCCGATGACTTCTTTGAAATTCTCAGTCAACCTTGGAACGTAAACCACTCTTTTAAAGTAACCAATGTTCGGCTCATCATTTGTCTCACAGGGAATTTTGTGCTTATACTTTAAAACCAAACCGCGGATTATTGCTGATGGATATCCTTTGTCACTTAGAATTTTCTTAACTTTTTTCTCGTTTGCATGGTGGAATCGTTTACCACTCAGTGCAAAAACTTTACTTATGAGGTTAGAAGCAGTATTCATAATGATGTGTCTGGCTTGGTTAGAACGAAAATTGACTAATCTGCCCGAAGCTGTATTTTTTTGGTACCAGTCGAATACCAGATGCCCATTTTCGCGATGGATTTTAACGTCGAGAAACGCTGTAGAGCTTTTTCTTTAATTTGAACAGTGAACTGTATTTTCGGATGGAATCCGTTGAGGATCAGCAGCACTTTGACAATATTCCGTTTATCCATAACTGCAAATATGTCGTCAACATATTTTGGGACAAACGTTGGTTTCTCATCCATTTTGTTGAAACATTCCTCTAGTACGTAATTTAATACTAGGTCTGCAATGGTGGATGAAAAAGGATTTCCCATGGGCATTCCAAAGATTTGCTTGTAAATATCATCTTTGAATTGAAGATAATTATTCTCTTTGAGACATCTTATGAGCTCTCAAGATTTGTTGGCAAAATATTACAGTGCGCGTCGACTAATTCAAGCTACTCAATTAAAAATTCTTTTGAATTTATTGAGAAAGCTAAAAATATCAAACTAAACAGCAATGATATATCGGGTTTTTCAATAAGAGCGCTTTCCTGTGAAAGTACGTTCGATGCCATTATGTATGGAACTCGATTTCTTTTGCATGGCCACCACGGGCACGCTTGCAAAAGTCCAGACGCTGAACCCAATTTTCGACGGTTTTCAAGCATAAATCGGCCGATACTGCTGCAATTTCACATTCGATATTCGTACGAAGTTCATCAATCGTCGCTGGCTTGTTGGCATAGACCATAGACTTGACGTAGCCCCACAGGAAATAGTCTAACGGCGTCAAATCGCACGACCGAGGTGGCCAAGCGACTGGACCATTTCGTGAAATAACACGTTCTCCAAACTTGGTTTCCAATAAATTGATTGTGACATTCGCTGTGTGGCTTTTGGCGCCGTCTTGTTGGAACCACATGTCCTCCAAGTCCATATCATCCAATTGGGGCCAAAAATATTCGGTTATCATTGAACGGTAGCGATCCCCATTCACAGTAACGTGCCGGTCTTGATCATTACGGAAGAAGTACGGCCCAATAAACCACACCAAACGGTAATTTTTTCGGTATGCAATGATGACTCATGGAGTACGTGTGGATTGCTGCCTGACCAATCCGCATATTTTGTTTATTGACGAGCCCATTCAGCTAGAAATGAGCCTCATCGCTGAAGATGATTTTTCGATGAAAATCCGAATCATTTTCAAGTTGTTGCTCAGCCCAATTCACGAACATACGACGCTTCTGGTGGTCAAGCGGCTTCACTTCTTGCGTCAATTTAATCTTGTAAGGATATAGGCCAAGATCTTTTCGCAAAATTCGCCACAACGACGTCACAGAGATGCCCAACGCTTGAGAACAACATGTGAGAGACACATTTGGGCTTTCTGCAACTGAAGCCTCAGCGGCAGCAATATTCTCGACACTACGGGCACTTCTTTATCTCACTGGCACGGGAACATTTTGTACTGTGCCTGTGGATTCAAATTTTTCCACTAGACGCTCAATTGTTGATCTACTAGGACGATTATTGGACGTAGCGCTTTTAACGTTGAGGCCACTGACTCCGAATTTCGGTAGTAAATTTTAATAATTTCGACTCGTTTTTGGCTCGTATATCTTTCCATCATGAAATAACAAACCTTACTGAAGAGAAATGTCAAAAGAACGGCAAGAAATATGGCGTCATTTGCTGTCCCTGTCGCTCTACTTTTGTAGCGTCCCTGTTGAAAAACCCTTTATTAGTTTCATTTGATGCGGTGTCCCTTTTTACTAATATCTATGCCCATTCTACTAGCTATCACTATATTCAAAAAGAAATGGGAAGTAATTAGAAAAAGCACCAAGATCAATCAAAACAAATTCTCGAGATCCTTGACTTTTGTCTCAAAGAGAATAATTATCTTTAATTCAAAGATGATATTTACAAGCAAATCGGGAAAGCAACTTCGTTGTTTCATTGCCAAAAATACAGTGACCAAAAAAAGGCGAAGGAAAAATTTTATTGATCACTTCCACTCATCTATGATATTCCAAATTGGTCAATAAATCATCTTAAATAATATATTATAATTAAATATTTTTTTCTATTTAAAATAAATTTAATTCTCTTTAAAAATATTCGCAATAAAGTTCGAAGTTCAACATAACTACAAATTTCTCAGGTTTCTGAATAGAATATTATTTGTTCATTTATTAGCCAGGGGACTGAGTTTCTTCATGGTTTTTGCGTAAAAAACCACGACTTCTTGCGCAAATGTCTTTTGTAGCAAAGATGACTTAGGTGGGATTCATCTTAGTATGAGACCTAAAATAAGAGAACGGTGATAATTTTTCTTTGCCAAAACGCAGGGTGGGAGACTGAGAATCAGACACTTTGAAGAATTTTTTCAGCAAAATAAAATAAGGTCACCCTAATAATATTGTTTGGCCAGGTAGATATCAATCAGATTTAATTTTATTAAAAAAAATCAGATTAAATATTTGAACGGATTTTAAAATATTCCAATCCGAAAATTCCATCGTTTGTAGAATCACCCATATCTTCATTCAAACAGTAAGCACCGTGCTCAATCAAACCCAATGGACAACTCGAAACCAGCTGAATGGAACAGTACTAAATAAGGGTTAGAGGAAGCTCATTAATGTAAATTGAGAGAAGGATGGGCTCCAAGATAGATCCCTGTGGAACACCGGATAAATTATCATTTATGATCACTGCTTGCATAGATAAGACCATCCGTCAACTATTACCTCTGAAACCCCTATTACGACAGTTGTACAGCTGTTTTTTTTTTTGTCGGAATCCAGATTGCTTAGGGGACAGAAAGCTATGTCTAGAAAGGTGGTAATTGACTTGCTTTTGTAAACCCTTTTCAAATGTCTTTATTAAAAAGGGAACGATGGACATCTGTCTCAAGTGGTTCGGTGCTTATACCTTAATTACCAAATTCCAATCAATCACTTTTTCATGTAGGTAAATGAATTCCTTACCGTTCTGCACAAAGCGATTTCGTAACCTCTGCAAAATATTTTCATCATAATAGAGAACGGAAAGATTAATAAGATTATAATTGGTAAAATATTTAGCCATAAATGTCTAGCCTATTTCACAATCAAATACCTTTCTATAATTAAAAGAAAAAAAATATACATAAATTGTCATCATTCAAGTCATGAACAGTAATTTAAGCTTGACTAAAATTTATTTATAATCGTTTTGTTATAAATTTTCTAAGCTTCATCAAAATTATTTTTTCCAAGCTGGAATTTCATCATAAGTTAAATTAAAATTCTCAATCCTATAAGACGCCTAATTCATAACTTAATATGGACTTAACACTTCATTTTACTAATACACATTCCACAAAAAAAAAAACCACGAATAATGAACCTATCAGCTATTAATATTCCCAACAGTCATTTAGATGCTGGCGCCCGGTGATGTGGTGCTAAAGCCTATTACTCATCGTTCATTCATCAAACAAAATTTATTTCATTCATCAATTATTTATTTATTTTTGTTGAAATATTTCAACAGCAACGAGGCGAGGAGGAAATACCTAAGCCGTTAATAGAGGTATTGCAGTGCTTGTCAAGCAGAACCCCCAAGGTCAAGGTTTCTAGCAGCAACAGGTTAAATAATACAATAGTTTTGGGGGCGTGCGACGTCAATGGTTCACGTATACTGTGTGCATTTGTGTGCCATACAAATTGTTATAATTAGGGTTCAAAAAATATATAAAATCCGCCCACAAACGCAACGCTACCTAATAATGAGTTTTTTTTTCTGTTTTTTTTTTTCAAAAATCAAAGCTTGTATTTTATGGACTTGTAAAACTCTTTAACGCTGCACCACATGCTCGTAAATATTCGATTAGGCTTTCCCCCTAATTAACTCGTATCTGCAAACTTTGGAACTCCAAACTCGGCTAATTAGCTTCGATTTGGTGTGTTGTTTTATTTTCTTTATAAGATAAGAGAAACCATCGAACAAAACACACCACCGCCCGCCCGACACACTGACCCCCCTGCACTGATACACAAATTCAAATGATGGGTGATTAAAAGCCAATCGTCGACCATGTAAGTGATTGGCAACACGCACAAGCACAACGAACCACCGCAAAAGCATTTAGGCATACTCGTAAATCTTTTATTGCTGTTGTGCTGCCACCTTCTGGAATCACATAAAAACTAATTTAAATGAAAACTACTTTACCGATAAGCAGAATTTGAAAATATAAATAAATACACACCATTGGGTTGTGATATTGGATAAGTGAAGTTATATCCACATTCTTGTGTGTATTTATCCGGCCATGTGGTGGATTCTAATTCGGGTGGATGGTGTCAATTGGGGTCGATCTTTCGGCGCACACTCTTATCAAGTTAGGCTGTGAAGCAGTAAATGGGCCTTGTTATCTGGAAACATTTGTTTTTTATGCTTAACAACACTACTGATTAGAAATTAAAAAAAAAAAAACAAGTTCGAACTGTTAAATGGAGTAATTTACTTAATGGTTTCCGATTAATCAAATATTTACAAAGTTGTAGGTTTTTTTTGTAGAAATTGAAAGCGGTAGGTATGGCAGGCACGCAGCTCTTATTCTATTTGTTGCTATTTAAATTAATTTAGTTGGTGTTGGTGCGTATGTATGAAAGTTTGTTGTTTTTATATGACATCTTTTTAGAGGCGTACCTATGTATGTACATACTTAAATTCCAATTTAGCAAAATAATGTGTTGGTTTGGAAAATGTGTAACTGTTGGATAGACTTCTTAGAGTTGATTGTCAGAATTTTATTTAACATTTTAAATCAGCGTGTTTGATATCTGCTACTTGGTCGAATTAGAACGGAACACTTGGTTTGTATAAATCAGACAAACAAAATTTTCAATTGCCATAAAAGTTTGAATAAAAATTGCCTTCTGCAAAATTAAAGGTTTTGAACTTATTGAAGAATTAGAAGAGTATTGTAGGAATATATTTTGTATTCAAAATTATTGCTTTCGCTTTGAAAAAAATTTCGATTTGGCATTTGTTTTTATCGACAAATAGTGTTGTACTTTGTATTGTCGCGTTTCATGCTACTACACTTTTTTGTCCTTAGTTAATTATACGATTTTCGAAAATAATAACCACTAATAAACAATGCAGCTGGAATTGCATTTCAACGTAATTTACAATTTACAAACACGTGATGTCACAGCAATTGTTTATTACTGCCTGACCGGAAAGAAGTTGTGGTGGTTTTTTTGAATTTTTGAAAACCAATTGAAAAATAATAACAAAATAGGAAAAAAAATGAATTTCTGAGTGTTTCTTTTGACGATAGTGGCCAAAGATATTAAATTTGAAAAACAGCGTTGCAATGATTTCTGTTTATGCTTTTTCCGAATTTCCTCAGTCGCGTTGGCTTTGTAAGAGATTGTATCGAACCAAAACTATTTTTAAGGATTTATACTCTTAATTCTATTAGAAAAAAAGGACAACAAAAATCACTTCTTCGATCATATCGGCACTGGCATCAAAGTTACCATCGAGAATACTTAGAAACTAGTTAAAGATTCGAAAAAAATTATTTATACTGTCGCAGTTGGCTTTATCGTATTGCCAAACGGTCCTTGAATCTTGACAAAAAGTCGGTATCATACCTCCGCGGAACGAAATGAGTCGCTTAACGCTTGAACAACGTTCGGAAATATTGAAAACTTATTTCCAAAGTGACTGCGGTGTAGTACAAACGGTGCGTTTTTTTTTTAAGAAGTTTTGACCGAATTGAACCACCCACTGCGCCTGCTGTACGCAAGTTTGTGTAAAAAGTTCGTGAGACTGTTCCAGTAGCAACGACACTCATGATCCCCATCGTTGATCGGTGCGCACAGACCAGAATGAAGCTGCTGTAGCCGAGAGTGTGAGACTCAATTCACGAACATCAACTCGCCATAGATCTCAACAGCTCAACATTTCACGCACTAGCCTGAGAAGGATTCTGCACAACGATCTCGAATTATTTGCTTCGTTATTGCTTCGCAGTTTGGGCCTTAGAGCAGCTTGAATTGGACCACAAGGTGCATTTTCATCTCGGCGGCTATACTCAAAAACAAAATTGCAGCATCTGGGGTTCGGGGCAAGTTATTGTCCAGAAGCCGATGCATCCACAGAGAATGACAGTTTGGTGACATCATTGGAGCATTTTTTTTTTTCGAAAATGAGGCTGGTAACAAGTATTCAGTCAACGGTGGGCCTTACAGAGCCTGGTTAACCAACTTTTTTTTCCTGAAATTGAAGATATGGATTTGGATGATCTCTGATTCACGCAGGATGGCGCGTCATGCCACACAGCCCATGCCACAATCGACCTTTTGAGCAACAAATTCCCAAATCACGTTGTGAAGCCATCTTTGACTTTTTTGTGGGAAACCGTGAAGGGCCGATGTTATGCCAACAATAATCCGGAAATGATTCAAGCACATAAGGACAATATCATCCAAGCAATCCGTGAGCTACAGCCCGAAACCATCATCAAGGACTTGGAAAATTGGAGTGACAGAATGCGCTACTGCGAAGCCAGCCGAGGCAGCCATTTGAACGAAGTTATATTCCGTAATTAATGGCAATATTTGCTCTTACTAATAAAGCCATAATACATGGACAAAATTTAATTTTGTTCATTTTATCGCGTTTTTAAACAGAAACTTGTATTTGGCCCACCCTGCACAAGTCCAGAGTGTGATCGTTTTTCCCAAAAACATCTGGTATTCGAGTGGGCTGTAAGACAATGCTGTGAGTTCGCTAAATGGAGCCCTAGAAATTAAGTCGTAAATCGGCTTTTGGCCGAACGAGTCCCATCCTTGGCTCAGAGGCTTAAACAACAACAATAACAGGTTAAATTGCCGTTATTGGAACGAACACAGTCCAGATGTGTTCAACCAAACATCAAGGCATCCATGGATTGGTTGTTTTGTGCCGTTTATGGCTTGGCGGCATCATCGAACAATCGACGTGACCCTGGGTCATCTCACAGTGAGCGTTCATCAATTGACCGCCGCGATCATTCGACTTGGCACCACACGAATATTTTCTCTGGAGTTACTTCAGGTCCCTAGTCTACGCTTATGACATACTCTACGACCTCGAGACTAACATTCGAGAAACTATTGCCGGAATAACACGCCGTCACAATCTTGCTTCGATAACGTCGTTCATAAGTTTTTCCACTGCAAACCGGGTACTATTATAAAAACGAGATTAGTTGATATTTCTCCACATAATTCTTGCCGATCCGAATTTTAATTGAAGCTTATCAAGCGACAATTAAGCCCATTTGAGCGAATTAAAAAATTTGGTCGGATAGTGGACGACTTCATCTTTGTTAGTAACGGAATTCAACGAATCAATTGTGCAATTTTACTTTAAATCTTAAAATTTAATTCGAAAACATCAATATTTTTCGCAGAAAATAATAAACATACATACATACGTTTACTCAACCATTCATGTTTTTTGTAATTTTGAATAATGTTTGCGAATACCTTAATGGTAAGTTCGATTTTTTAATTGTTGAACTGGTAAAAATCTGCGGAGAATGTAACGCTTATTTAAAAGTTTAAAAAAAGATGGCGTCCCAACATATCGAAAAGAACAGGAACAGAAAGGTTTAAAAATTTCTTCCGAACCACTCTTCATTTTTTGTTTTTGTATTTTGATGTGGGAGAGTCTGGGATTCTATCCCTTCGACGTGACAGCCCAACGGACTGAGCATTTCCCCTTGTGGTACTACAAGCATAAAAAATGTTTGTTTTGCAAAAAAAAAATCAGTCTCCCAGTTACTAATAATTAAACTATAAAATTACTAACTGGGCGAGCGACGGTGAAACATACATACATAGGTACACTGTGGCGTATGCGTAATTTTTAAAAAAAAGAAAATCAATCGGTATTCCTCTTACTATGAAGTACAAAGACGATATAAGTAGTGACCTAAAAAGTATTTGTAATATGTTCGCGAATTTCTTTCAATCTAACTATGTCGCCGAACCAAAGTCTAATTTAGAATCGAATTGGTGTGTTGTTAACTGTTTACATCTTAATATTCGTAAATTCTCTATTATGACTTTTACTAGATCTAAAAATCCAATTATATTCGATTATAAAATATCACATAACGATCTTACTCGGGTCTCAGCGCAAAAGGATCTGGAAGATATTTTCGATGCCCAATTGGGTTTTGCGCTGTATGTTGATTTTTTAATCTCGAAAGCGGTTGCTATGCTTGGTTTTCTTTTTAGAAATTCCAAAGAATTTAGTGACCCTTACACTCTGAAATGTCTTTGTCTCTTGGGCTCGGTCTAACCTTGAATATTGCTCTATAATATGGTCACCTATATTATAACAGAGGGTCTTTACGGGTTGAACGTATTCAGAAAAGGTTCAGAAGGTATGCTTTGCGTAAAACTTTCCTGCATTCTGACATGCCGACTTATAACATCAGATGCCAATTAATTCAGCTAAAACCTCTGCATAGCAGAAGAGTATATTATTTTGCAATGTTTGCCAGGGACATTATTTGCAGCCACATGTACGTTCCTTAAGTCTTAGAGAGAACGACTTCTTTTATATCCGAAGACATGTTACTAATTATGGTTTGAACAACCCTATATGTAATGCGGCTTCCTGTTTCAATCAATTTGAAGATATATTAGAATTCCATTTAAGTCGAAATGAATGTAAAGTTTCACTTTTAAATAATATTAATTAACTAGATTTAAGTTTAGTCTCTAAGATATTCTAAGAGAGTCAAATGTACTTGTTAGAGTCAAATAAATAAATAAATAAATAAATAAATAAATAAATAAATAAAATAAATAAAAATAAATTTATTTTGTACGAGTACTTTTGCTTATATTTTATTTCTTTTCATCGGACCAAAACGAAAAGCTAACTTTAAATTTTTATTATTTTACAAATAAAATTAAAAAAATACGATTTTCGAAAATCATTTTTTGTACATTTTTTCTCAATCTTGTAGATTGTATTTAGAAACCTTTGTCAAGTTTTAAAAAATTGAAAACTCAAAAAAATAAAATGCACGACTGGGTCGCACGAACTTGCTCCTATGTAATAGACTAGGAATTTTAAAAACGAATGTTATTAGAGAAAACTGTTCATAAGGATAAAATTAATTTTTTAAATTCTTTTAGTAGCTAGAGACAAAAACAGAATGCTATGCAAATATGAATTTATGCAAGAACAAAAATTATAAGTCGTTGTAGTGGTTTCTTAAAAAAAAACTTTTATATACAAACTTTTTAAAAGATTTTTAAGAAAAAATTTTGGTACGCAAATTTTAAGTTTTTATTATTGTTCGAATAAAAATTAAATTTACAAAAAAAATATTTAGCCGTTTCTGAGATATAGAATTTTCAAAAAAAGAAAAAAAGATTTTTTTTTTTCCAAAATTCAAAAAATATTTATTTTAAAGTTTTGAAATGCAATGTGTTTTAGACGCTTCTCTATAAAAAATTTCATTAATGTAATGTGGATAATGAGAATTCCAAAATTCGAAAAAATTGTTCTATGGTAGGTACAAGCTGTAATATCTTAAGTCAAAATTTTTTTTTATTAAATTAAAGATCGTGAAAATTAATTGAAAGAAAAAAAATTTTATCAAAATTCTAGGCGCCGTTTTCGAGAAAAATACGATTTTTGAAAACCATTTTTTATTTTTTTTTTATATTTGTATGGCGGGTACCTTTATTTTTAGGTAAAATAATTTTTTTTTTCACATCTTGTAGATTATATTAAGAAAGTTTTATTGATCAAGCTTAAAAAAAAATTTAGCATGTGGTTTTCGAAAAATTGAGTTTTGAAAAAAAAAATTTTAAAGTTTTTTTTAAAAATCCAAACAAATTTTTTTTTGAAAATTTTAATCCACAATTCTATTGAAATTTTTGGGGAGCTTTAGCAAAAAAAAAATTTATCAAAATCGGTTGTACCGTTTTTGAGAAAATCAAAAACGAACAAAATGGTTCCTTGGGGGGTACCCTCAATAACCATTTTTCGCAAAATTTTTTTCAACTACTACCTAGTTTTAACTAAATGAGATTCTTTTGTATTTTTATTTTTTAAATCTGTCGAACAGTTTTTGAGAAAAAAAATATTTAAAAAATTTCGAAAAAAATTCGTATTTTTGGTCTTAAAAAAAAAAAAAAAAAAAGAAAAAAACGTGTGGGGGGAAAAACTAAAAATGATAAAATATTATTTAACAAGTTTAAAGAAAATCGGCCGAGCTGTTTAGACGGTAGTCGAAAGCAAAAACAGAAATATGACACCAACTTTTCGTCTTCCATATCATCGTTATGTCAAAAACGAAAATTAGCTAAGGCGTTTTTAAGGATACATACATACATATATCTTGCTAGGTTATTGTAAATGCCATTGAATTTACGCCTGGTGTTGTAATCAACATAGCAAAAAACCTCACAGCCATATAACAAAACAGGAATTTGTCAAGTAGCATTTTAGTCTTGTTAGGCCATTGTCAACTTTATTAATTGTAACTGCAGCGTTATATGACCAACTGAGAGTATTGTTCAAGACTATCGCTAAATTTCAAACCTTAGCAACGTATTCGATAGACGTTTGACCTAATTTTAT
Organism: Chrysotoxum bicinctum; assembly: GCA_911387755.1. Taxonomy (NCBI): domain Eukaryota; kingdom Metazoa; phylum Arthropoda; class Insecta; order Diptera; family Syrphidae; genus Chrysotoxum; species Chrysotoxum bicinctum. The sequence goes on along the minus strand of OU426990.1, from coordinate 65,807,464 downwards.
TGGTGGAAAAGATGAAGTATCCAATTTTCACTTGTAAACACAAATAATTTTTGTTTTCCCTGGATTAAGAGATAAATTGTACTTGAGTGCCTACTGTTGAGTTATTTTTAAATCTCCAGTTGAGAACTGAAGTATAATTGAACGTCGTCAGCAAACATATTGACAGTACAATGTTTTCTTATTTTAGGAATTTCGTTTACATAGAGTGAAAACAGTAAAGGACGGAGAATGGAGCCTTGTGGAACACCCGCAGGTACCCTAAGAAATTGTGACCTATCATTTTCAACAGCTACACATTGCTGACGAGCATCTAGGTACGAAGCCAAGAGTTGGACGGTTAAAGACGAACATCTAAACATCAACTTCTGGCAGAGAATGAGAAGTTTTGAGAAGTTTAACAACGTTAGGAATGCAGGTCGGTTAGCGTCGAAGTCTTGGCGAATATGGTCGACAACAAGTAAGAAAACAGTTTTACAACTTCTTCCAGCACGAAAACCGGATTTAACGTGACTTAATTAACTTTAAAATGCTCTTTTCAAATACTTTCGACTGAAATCGTTCTTTAACAATACCTATTTTGCGTAGCTTTTATCAGAGAATTTTCCCAGACTGTGCTTCAGGATTAAGAAAGTTTTCATAGTAGAGTCGCTTTGCAGCCCTAATACGAACAACAACCAAATTACGATGATTCTTAAAGTGTCTAAACCGTTTCTGTATCAAAACGGACAATTCTCTACTAAACCAAGGTGGTTTGCATTTGATTTGCTTATGACTTTGGCTCGTGATCCATTTCGCACATAAACAGCTACAGCCCCGCCTATGCGACCTATTCGATCACCTCTAAAAAGCTGGTAATCTCAATAATCTATCTATACTTTTAATGAAATGAGATACTCTTGGAGGATTTTTAACTACCCCACAAGAGGCAGAACACTACTGTCAAGATTGATTAAAATCTGCCATATAAAAAGTTCTTATGGTCTAAATCCATGTGTGCTTAGATTAAATATTTTCAGCTCTCCCGGCTTAGGTACCTACTCAACTTAACTAAAAAAGAAAACTATAAACATAAGGGGAAAAAACCCTTAACTTTAGGGTTTCATTTTTTATTTATTTAATTTTTTTTCAAAAACATAGCTTCCCCAATTTGAAGGTCGACTTATACCATTAATAATCTGAGTGTTTCATTTAATGTATATCAGAAGTAAAAACCAAAAGCGAATACAAATTTTCTCTCTCGCAAATTACCGTACACGCCTTACCTTACTTTACCGTACACGCTTTTGAAAATGTGCCAAATAGAGCACGTTATTTCTCGGCATGTACTGTATGTGTTCATCACGTGCCTGGAAAACACACGTTAGTTGTCTAATATGTATTCACAAAATGCCGATACCGATGCCGACGACGACCCAACGTTGCACTTTAATTTCTCTTAATTGTAGAAAAGAAAGAATAAACTTTCTTATCAATTCTCAATTTTCATAACAAAAAAGCTTTAAGTTCTCTTCTTTTTTTTAATCTGAGCGCATGCGGTTGTGGTGAGTAAGAGAAACACCACGCGAGTATTGTTTGTGAATGAGTGAAAAATTGATTAGGTAGTTAGACACCTAGTAGGTTTGTTTGTTTATTAATTAACCGAAAGAATAGTGGTATCGGAGAGTTGCCAAAACTCTCGCCACGAATCTGCGCAAAACATGCAATAAAATACATGCACGATGTATCTAAACATGTATCCTAACTCATAATACGAAATATCTTCATCATTTCCCTCTATCTCTAATTGGGAATCGCGCTGATAGATACATCAATTGAGATGGTGTCTCGAGCTCAGCAAACGCGCTGGTCGCAGCCATTGTATCCATCTCCATCTACTTGTATTTTCTAACTGGATCAGGTGATAGAAAGACAAAAAACAACAACAAAAACAACATAATGTACTCACATCGTTTGATGTGTTGCAGTAGTGAATCGTGGAGTAAATGTTTGTGTTTGTATTGCGTGCTACACCAACCATGCAGAAAAAGATAGTTTTTGTTGTTACATTACATTACATTTGCTGCGTTCGGTTTGACCCCTCTTTTCTAAACCACGGCGGTAGCGGTGGTGGCGGCGGCGGCGACCGACGTAACGCATGCACCGGCAAGCAGAAGTAGGTATCTCGGAGATACTTTCAAAGGCTATAAGCAGCACCCGGAGTTGGTGTTGGGAGATTTGTTGTCTTGTAACAAACTACATCGCCCAAACAAAACTTGCATCTGTTACTTCGCGACTTCCACTTCGACTGCACTAGGTAGGTATATTAACGTGTATTTTAACCGTTCACGTTGCTTCAACCCGGGGCATTGAACCTTTTTTTCCTCTGCATCGCGCTGTTCAATTTTTTTTTTTTTTTTTTTATTTCATCGGACGGAATATTGCAAGTTGAACTGGCTTTCCATCTCTCTTTCTCATGTGGGGCATTTTAATTTCGTTTTGCTTGCTTTCTTGTTGTTTTACAAATCTTGCGCATGATTCACTTTGGCACTCATCGTGTAAATTGTACAGAATAATAAAAGGAACTTGTTAAATTGGGATAGGTTCAGGGACAATGCCAAATTTAAAAGTTTAAGTGGAAAGAAAAATAACTAAAAAATGATATCATGTCTTTTACTACCCTTGTTCATATATGTACAACAACAAAACGATACATATCTACATACAGAATGCACAGCACACATATTGTAGTAGGTACATAATATAAGATGATGTCACTAGTACTATGTATGTAGGTTGTGATATGCATTTATGTAGAATCTAAAGGACAGAAAGAAAGAATGAATGAAATTAATGAATTTAAAACTCTCACATGTACAATTATTATTCTTGGCACGAATGTTAAGAGCACAAATAAAAAATAAATTAATTAAACTAAATTGCTAAAGAATTATAAAATCGAATGAGCTAGAGCACGAAGAGGCGAGTCAAATCTAAAAGATACTTGTTTAGTTAGTCTGGTTTAGTTTAGATAGTTGGGTATCCGAGCACAATTATGTAAATACACATTTTTAACTTTAGATATTGGGTAGATACAGCAATAGGATAAGGATGTGTAATGGATTTGCAAAAAAATTATCTACCATAATACTTTAATAGGAAAGGAACACAGTTTTGATTAAAATCAATGGACGTTAGTTTGGTGTGGCCTGAAAGGTCAAAGGCCGAGGTGTTTCTTGGAACTCAAAGAGTGATTCGATATAAACCGGCCCTCAGATAAAAATCACAAAATCTGATTTTTGAATGTTAGAATATTGTTATGGGAGGGAGATATTAAGCCGGACAAAGAATTTCACATTCGTGAAGTGCGGCTAAAGAAAGAATCTCTGAATTTAACAGTACGTCCTAAGTTGGGCCAAGGGGGTAAACTAATGGACATTCCTTTTTACGCGATTCTTACGGTTGAATTGTTTTAGGAGATTTTTAGGCTATTTCACTTGAACACTGTTTATAAAAACAACTATAATAAAAGGAGGCGCAAAATTTATTACCCGATCAGAAGATGTTACAATGTTTGCTAATGGCGTCATACATCAATCATATTTGACATTTGGGAACTAGAACTAGCTGCATTATACAAACAGACAAGCAATGGAACGCTGTACTCCGCAAGAGCGTTTGAGTTGATTTTTTTTAACCAATAATTATTATTATAATCGGTCGGTGGCGTTAGTGCAGCGTGAATTTCGCCATCGATTTCTTAATCGCGTCGCGCCAACTGGGCAAACATTCCGGCACTTAGCAAATAGACTCGAACAGACTAGAACCAGAGGAGACTATGAAGGGGTGGCCGCCACCGAACTGGTTGTTCCGCCGAGAATATCACGGCTGTGGCTGTCAATATCGCTGGGATCAAAAAAACATCAAACAGACGAACGACGGGCCACGCATCAGACGGACCCTACAGCGAATTTTAGTAAAATACTTGCACATGTTGCACCAGTTAATGCCTGCTGACAATCCGTCGCGTGTAAATTACTGTCAAGCCATCCTCAATCTCAAAGACAAAAAGAACGATTTTGTGTCATGAGCGAAATCTTCGTTTCTGGGGCACTGAAAATTCACCAGCCATTACATCCACTCAAAGCCAATGTGTGGTGCGGCGAAAGATACAGAGCTATGACAAACGACTTCTTACTACCGGATTTGGATGAGCGGGACTTGGTGAACCTGTGGTTTCAACAAGACGGGGCAACCGCACACACAATCTAAGCCACAATAGATATTGTGAAGGAAGCGTTTCTTGGTCGCGTAATATCCCGTTTTAGCGAATTGGCATTGCCAGCAAGATCGCCCGATTTAACCATCCCAGACTTCCTTCTTTGAGTCTACTTGAAGTCGCGGGTTTATGTCAACAAATCCCAGGCAATCGCAGCGCTTAAGGAGAATATTTGACAAGAACGCGAACAGTTATCACCAGAAATCTTGCGGAAAGTCACGGAAAATGCGATAAAACGGGAATAACTGTGAATCAAAATGGACACGGGTGTTGTTGCAGGCTTTTTCTTAGAACCTCTTGAGCTAAACAACTCACTTAGGCTCCCAGATTATAGTAGTGTCTTCCAAGCGGAGGTCCTGGCAGTGACAACAGCTCCTAATCATGTATCAAATGATGGCGATACCACGGACTGATACCACCTTTTACATTGATAGCTAAGCGACAATAAAAGCGATTTCTGCCACTGTGATAAAATCGGAGCTTGTCTCCTGCTGCCGCGAAGAGCTTAAGCTTCTTGGCAAGCAGCACAATATTATAGTCTGCTGGTTGCCGGGACACAGCGGCATACCGGGTAACGAAAAAGCCGATGAGTTGACAAGACATGGATCAGCGCTTGACGCTAGTCAAGCAGAACTGGTCAATATCCCATCCTGCACCGAGATGAAAATGCGCCTCGTCAGAAAAGAAGATTTTTCGCCCAAAATCGTTATCCAATTCAAGCTGCTTTAAGGCCCAAACTGCGAAGCGATAACGAAGCAGATGGTCGCGCACCTTCAATTGCTGAGTCAATTGGGCGAAAAATCCGAGATCTTTGTGCAGAATTCTCCTCAGGCTAGGCCGTGAAATGTTGAGCTCTTGAGATCGATGGCTAGTTGATGTTCGTGAATTAAGTCTCACATTCTCGGCTACCGCAGCCACATCCTCGTCTGTGCGTACCGTACGACGACGACGGGAATCAAGAGTGTTATTGCTAGTGGACCAGTCTCACGAACTTTTTGCACAATCCTCCGTACAGTAGGCACGGTGGGTGCTTCATTTCGGCCAAAACTACTTTTCAAAAAACCCACTGTTTGGAGTACACAGCACTCACTTTGGAAATAAGTTTTCAATATTTCCCAACTTTGTTCAAGCGTAAAGCGACTTATTTGGTTCCACGGAGGTCTGATACTGACTTTCTGTCAAAATTTCGAGCGGGAAGCAGCTGTCAGTGTCAAAATAACCTAGGATTTAAAAAGAAGCCATCAGATGGCCCATCATTTATTTATTTATTTAATTATTATTTATTTATTCCCATATTAATATATTTATATCTTTCTCTTTTGTTGTTGGTTTATTTATTTATTAATTTTATGTTTTTGTTTGTACTAAACTTTTTGTTATTTATATATTTATTTATTTTTTCTATACATTAAATAATTGTTAATTTAATTATTTTTCGTCTATTATTTTAAATAATAAGTTTAATTTTATTTATTTTCGTGTATCTTTTTCTTTTTAAAATTTTTAAATGAATGTTTTTTTTATTTTCCTTCGATTTATTCTATTAAATTATACATACAGTGCCTTGCATAAGTATAACCACACCTGTAAAAATGCGTTTTGTAGAAAATTAAAATGACAATGAGACCTTACTATTTTTTTTATTGAATGACATTACTAATCAAGTAAATTGAGAAGAAAAAAAAGTTCCGTTATTTTCTCTTCTGGTGTTTAAAAATTAAAAACAGATTTTCTTGTATTGCAAAAGTATAAACGCATTTTTATTTTTATTTTTTCTTTATTTTAAGTATTTTTTTTAGGAAAAACTAGGAAGGGATCTTGCTGCCCCTATTTTCGACCGAGATAAAAATTCTTTTTGGCATACTCTTGACAAGGTTTTTTAATATGAAATCGTCTGTAGAGTTCCATTCTTCCACAATTGCCTCTTGCAGCTCAGCAACACTGACAAATGGCCTATTATGAGCATACATTTTGCGGGTTAAAATTTCCCAAAGGTTTTCAATAGGACTACAATCTGGAGAACGTGCCGGACACTCCATCAAATGTATGTTATTGGATTCGAAACATTTCAAACTTTGAGGACTAACGTGAATTGAGGCATTATCTTGCTGGAAGACATGGCGAACTCGACGAAATCGTCTTAAGTAGGGTACTAAATTATCCTGAAGCACCTGGGTGTAAGCTGAACTGTTCATCCTTGTAGAGGTGAAGGCAAGTGCAACCCTACCACGGTGGCAGGAGGCCCCGCAAACCATACAACTGCCACCGCCGTTTCTCAGGCATGCCAATATCCGTTAAAACCATCTGGCCCATCAAGATTAAATTTTTTTTCGTCACTGAAAATAATCTAAAAAAAAAACATGCATTGGATTATGCCATTTGGAATAACAAGAGTTAAGTGTAAATTAATGGAATGTTACTTATGGTTCCCAATTCCGGTTCATGTTTTTACGGGCCAATTTTAACCTTTTTTTGTCTGTGGGCTGTTGTCAGATTTGGAGCTGGCACTATTTTGCGAACAAACACTCCACTGCTTTTAAGGCACGAAAAACCGTTGAAACCGAAACTCCTAACCCCGATTCGTCACGAACTTCCGGCAAAGAATGCATCGAATTGGATGCAGCATTGATTAAACGCCTCTTATTGCGGCGTACCAGCTTCTGTGGACGCCCGGGTCTTTTTTGTCCCATAAGATTATGGATCTTGGAAAAAATTTCGGACGACAGGATCGGATCTTGAAATGTTTCTACCAATAGCCCTTAAGCTTAGGCCACTCAGCCGAAAACTTTGAATTTTGCCCTTTTCCGTATCTCTTAAATGTGTACCAAGCGGCATTGTTGTTTGTCATTTCAAACTGAATGAAGCTTCATAGAGGTTTGCATTGTGAGGTTATACTTTTGCAATAAATGAATATCCGTTTTTAATTTTTAAACACCAGAACTTTTTTTCTTCTCAATTTACTTGATTAGTGATGCCATTAAATAGAAAAAATAGTAAATAGGTGTCATTCCCATTTTAATTTTCTACGAAACGCATTTTTACAGGTGCGGTTATACTTATGCAAGGTACTGTATATGTACGAGTATATTCTTTTTGTTATACATGATTATGTTTCAGTTGTAAAATTAACATATCAAAACTCTGAATTGTAAAATGTGCAGTCACAGAATTTTCTGAAAATGTTATTACGAATTAAAATCATATCATATCAATCGCAGAGATCAACAATAAATTCCAACATTTAAAAACAATTATAAACAAACTTATATTTTGAACAGAGTGATGATCCAATTGTTAAATTATTCTTAAGTTTATATTTAAAGATTAGATAGTATTAAGTACTTAATTTGTAAGTGCCTAATTACTCTTAAGTATGTATACGTTTCTAGATGTTTATAACTGGCATTCCAGACATTTATTGGAATTTTTCAATCTAACACTTAAACTTTTCTTTTCCTTAATTTGACTTCCTTATATTTTTTTTTTTAATTTGAAAATCTCACTTTTATACATATTTCTGGTCGTATGTTTTAAAATAAATTATTCTGAGCAAGTATGTGCGCCCCATTCGTTCACTTTATTTCATATGCTTTTATTGCTTTGAATTGATAAATAACGTTGGAGGAGGCTGTGAACGTCATGTTTTTGTAGCCTTTAATTGTGGTAATTTAAGTTATGACTTGATATTTTTATGAGTTCATATTTGATTCTTTTTTTTTTTTGGATACGGTGTCACATGTCAATACAATATTTTTTTATTCTATCTTTTACCAAACTCAACAATTTATCTCAAAAGTGAAAATATTTTTTTTTTTTGAGAGGATTTTGGATCATTGCTTTTTTTAATGTTTGAAATGCAAGAGTGATAGCGACGGAAAACTCAGACACCATTATACTTTCTGTAGATATACACACGAAATTAAAATTTCTAAAAATAAGTTTGTTTAAAAGGAACTTTTTACTTGCAGAGTTTTATAGTGCCATCAAATATGAGCCATCTATCACCAAAATCTGTTAAGTTTCGATTCGGGGGATAACAAATTTGGATTTTTTAGAAATTAATTTTCTATTTACAGTTTCAATGAGTGATAAAATAATGATTCATGAGATAGTAAAATGTAGATACATATTTGAAGGTAAGATCTTAATTTTTTCTTTATAATGAACTTTTAAGTATACCTGATTTAAATTTAGTTTTTTAAAGTCATGCCATTAAGAAGTTAGAAAATGCCAGCCAGAATCTCTGCAGCTTTCTCAGACTCTGGCATTTCAATCGATTGTGAAATTTGATGGCATTCCAGAAAAATTCTATCGAACACGTGCGCTTTTCATTTTGGTGGAAGACGCCAAGCTTTTCATATATATAAAATTATGCGGTAAAGTATAACAACAAATATTTTGAATCTTTTTATGTTGGAAAAGTATATAAAAAACAATAAACACATTTAAAACAGAAGAAACCAAATCCAAAAGAGTGGAAATAAATGAAAGAAATTATAAAAAAAAATGTATCTCTGCGCAGAGTTTCTCATAATTTTACAAAATTAAAATTAATATTTTGCTTAAATAGGTGCCAATTCAATAATTTTAATAAATGAATAACGCTTAAATAAATACTGGGGCCAAATTACCGCATCAGTTATCGAGTAATACGTGACTGAATTATGTGAGTTTGGCATTACCGCTTACGTTATCGAGCAATAAATTACTCCAATTTGACATTTTCATTCGATCACTGATGGGACTCACTCACTCGTCACTGAAGCGGTAATTCGGCCCCTGTTTTATGTTTTGTCGTTTTTGAGATAATAAAAATTAGAAATCATACGTTTACCTTAGAAGCAATTAAAAAGTAAATATCAAGACCCCCTTTTCACTCATAGGGTAAGCTTTAACAAATCGGGGCAGTGATTACTTTTTAAAACCTAGAGATATGAAGGAACTGCCATGTTGCTGGGCAAAACGCTCACACTCTTGTTTTTTTTCCTTACTTCTAACCCTGATAGCAGGTGGGGGTGATAGCGTGCTTGGTAGTTTAAGGCATGTCCGGGGCTTTATGAACTCTGCTGGTATTGCTACGGATGCACAAACCATGCTGAAGTGATTTAATGCTGGTTTGTAGTTCTAATGGACTCGTCTACTGATTTATCGGTGCACAACTCTATCACTCCGGGTTCCTATCGACCTTCTCGTGGTGCCTGTGGATAGGTTACGTAAGTAACTGAACTAACTAGATGGGAACAGTCTGGACGGTATCCCTAAAGTAGGAATCCGCTAAGGAGTGTGTAACAACTCACCAGAGGGCTGCAAACTCTTAGTTGTTAGTTTCTACCTTGACTAATAGCTGGGTGTGTGTATCTGGGGTTGACAGGCCCTGAGTTTTGCGGGAAATCATCTGTAAGTGACCTCACAGTCACCTCTGGCACCACGGGAGATAGTGCCCGGAAGTTTGAGAGTTGTCACGTCTTGGCTCTCCTTTTCTATCTTCGGATAGTGAGGTTGAGCTGTGCGTGCAATCATTCTTCATACTATCTATCAGGTAGGCCCCCTAGTGAGAGTATCGTGGTGGCTTCGTTTATTCCTTAACGCGGAGACATAGGTTTTCAAGAGGTGTTAGATAGACCTCGCCTTAAAGCAAGAGATGTGCAGATGCTGCAACATTTCACAACTTTGCTACTGAGATGGCTTCGGCTATCTCTGGGTTAATGGTCAGGACTTAATCTGACTCCGATGAAGGTAGGCCTTCCGTGGAATTGAGTCTTAATAGACAGGTGTTCATGTAAAACCAAATATAGGTTCTAACCCTGATAAGTATACCATAACCGTAAAATCTCCATTCGGCACTTCGGACTATTGTTTAATTTCAGCCTCGTGTCTCGTGTCCCATTCATCCAGTTAAAGAGAAGCGTCCCACTAGGACCGTTTGACAATACGAGAAAGCCAACTGGGACGGTCCGGTCTGAATTACTTTTTTAGAACTTTTAACTGGTCACTATGTTTCCTCGAAAGTGACGTTGATGCCAGTGCTTATATGATCACAGAAGTAATTTTTCTTGGGATGCGTATCTACTATTCCTTGCAGAATTAAGAGTATAAAACCTAAAGAAAAGTCTTGGTTCGATTCAAGCTGTAAAGAAGCTATCAGGTCGAGAGAAATAAATTTTCGCTCTTACAAAGCCAACCCAACCGAGGAAAATCGGAGAAAGTTTAAACAAGCCAGATACCAATGCAACGCTGTTATAAAGAGAACCAAATTCTTACATATGACCAGAAATTAAGGCAAAAAATCCTGCAATGTCCCAAAGGCAGTAGAAATATCTGGTCATTTGTCAAGAACGTAAAAAATTCGACTCTTTAGAGAAGGCAAATATGCTTGCAGCTCATTTTGCTGCTAGCTCCACGTTGCCTGTTAGCAACATTGCTCCTCCTGTACTTGAGAACGTAAATCATTCAATGGGACAGGTATATTTCCGCACTCGTACAGTTGCAAGAGCCCTTCGAGATCTCGATATAAACAAATCCGCTGGTCCTGGTATACCCCCCATTCTTCTGAAGAGGTGTTCTTCATCGCTGGCAAAACCATTGCGTAAGCTTTTCCATCGCTCCTACTATTCTGGAATCTTCCCTAGAAGATGGAAAACAGCATTTGTCCAGCCTGTTTCTAAAAAAGGCAACCCTTCTTCCCCCTCTTTACAAGGTCATGGAATCGCTGATAAATAATCAGCTCAAGAAACATCTCGAAGATCGAAAGCTTCTTAATGACCGGCAATACGGCTTTCGCAGCAATCGTTCCACTGGTGATCTGATGGCATATCTCACCAAAGAGTGAAACAGATCTTTACATTGTTTTGGAGAAAGTAAGATTATTGCGCTTGATATTTCTAAGGCACAAGGCTCTCTTATCGAAAATGGGTGCGTTTGGCATCAACGAAACCCTTATCCGTTGGATTAAAAATTACCTTCTAGATCGTTCAATACATGTTGTATTGGAGGGTTTAAGTCTGATCTTCAAAAAATAAATGCTGGTGTTCCCACAGGGCTCCGTTTTGTCTCCGACTCTCTTCCTAATTTTTATAAATGATCTTCTAATCCACATAATTGTTTTGCCGACGACTCTACTCTTAGCTTTTCTTACTCGTTCCCAAATTCACGTCCATCTCCTTCGGAAGTGGATTTGCAACGGTATCGTATGATAAGCTCATTAAACTGCGATCTTTACAGCATTGTTAAATTGGGTGTAAAAAACCATGTGGAGTTTAATACTTCGAAAACTCAATGCTGTCTATTGTCGTTGAAGCAAAATGTCCCCCTTATGCCATTGTCGCTGAATGACACTTGCATTGAAGAAACCAAAAAGCTCTCAGTGATCGGTATGTGTGTTAACGACGATCATTCCAACGATCACATTCTTGAGACCGCCAAGAATGCTGCTAAATGCTTAGGATTTCTATATCGGTGTAAGAAATTTTTCACCACTTCTGATCTGGCTACCATTTATAGGGCGATTAAACGCCCAAAACTCGAGTATAGATCACATCTATGGGCTGGTGCAGCCCAAACTTCTCTTCATTTATTGGATATAATCCAGAACAGACTGTTTAAACTGTTAGGAAACAGAACTGTAACGGAATCATTGCCATCTCTTGAACACCTTAGGAATGTTTCATGTTTTATCGCTTCTTTCACAAGTAATGCTCACTCGAAGTAGCCAGTTGCTGTTCTCCCCTCATTCAGTTCACCTGTGATACCCGCTTCGCTAGGAATGCTCATCAGTTCACCCTTAAGTCTAACTTTGGTCGATTATGGAATAACTACCCGGCACAGTTTTCCCTTGCCATTTCAATTTGCAAACATTCAAAACCAATGTTCTTCGACACCTCCTTTCTCTCCTCTTCTAATTTCCCCATCACCCGTGTTGTGTTTAACATTATAAGGGTCTCTTAACCCTTTTCCGCCTGGTGGTTATGTAGTGAAACCACGAATAAAAACCTTATCGTCTAGCGTATCAGTATTTTTTTTGCAAAACCAATGTATGTACAGATATATCATAAAATAACAGAATTTTTTTATTTCTTACAAGAAGATTATATTTTGTGAGATTTGAGAGTCAAATTGAGTTCTTTGTCAGTTGTGCAAGGTGTGAAAATTATCTTACAGGAAATATTAATTATTTTTTATATTGAACAAAAATGTCGAGTAAGTTTTTTAGTATACTGAATCTTGTGCATAATGTTTACGTGTTTGTTATAGTTTTGTGATAAAATTAATTTTTTGTATTGCTTTTGTGTATATTTTTGTGGGTGGTTTCTGTGCGTAGCCACTGGGATGTAACTAGTTATTTTTTTTGTTTTATGAAAAACTTATCAGAAGCAAGAATTTCAACTTTTGATGACATTTTTCCTGAAAATATTCCGTCCGATCTCGGTTCCGAAATTGGAGACGTTGATGATGATGATCAAGATGAGTTTATGTGTCTTGGTAATGAAAATGAAGGAGACCCTTCGAGCCTTGCGCATGTGTCTGAATCGGATTGGGATTCTGAGGATGAAATTCTACTTAGCGAAATAAGAACTACGCAAATAAATAATAATACTGTGTGGACTAAAAAAAAACAGATTCTGTAACTATAATAAATATGATGGATTTTGTGGCAGAGACTGGACCAAATATTCAGTGTGATCTGGAAACACCTGTTCAGATTTTTTTACAAATCTTTCCAGAGGAGCTTATTGACTTGCTTGTTTTTCAAACTAACTTGTTTGCAGTACAAAAAGCTGGTGAGGCGTCTCATCTTTTACTCCGACGGATGGTCAAGAGACCAAAACTTTTTTTGCAATAAATCTGTTCATGGGTATAAAAAAACTGCCAAGCTGCAGAGACTACTGATCAGCTCAGCCAGAATTGCGTGATCAGTATTTGAGTTCAATAATGAGCAAGAACAGATTTCTATGGCTTCTGGGAAACATTGACCTGAATGACAATACCAAACAAGCTAGCAGAGGAAGTACAAACTTCGACAAGCTTTTCAAAATCCGGCCTATGATCGATATACTGTCGCGAACTTATTTGTCATGCTATATGCCCTCAAAACGTGTTGTCAAAGACCTGACTCAAAAATTAATAGGAAAAGGGCACCATGTGTTCTTTGACGACTTTTTCAATTCCGTCCAGCTTCAAAAAGATTTGAAAAACCAAACCATTTATTCTTGCAGAACTGTACGAGCCAATAGAAAAAATCTTCCAATCTTCCGTCAGCAGAGACGGAATTGCGTTCGTGAAGTAGAAGGATACGAAAGCTGTCCATATCTTAGGAAACTTTTTGGATCCTTCCCAAAATACAACCACCATGCGTAAGCAAAAAGATGGTACTTCGGTACCCATCAATTGTCCAGAAATGATAGCAGTATACAACAAAAACATGGGATTCATTGATAAAGCCGATATGTTGAAGTCGTGCTATGATATCGATCGGAAATCGAAAAAATGGTGGCATCGTATTTTCTGGCATTTCCTTGATGTTTCTGTTGTGAACTCATTTATTATTTTCAAAGAAAGATCAGTTGAGAATGATAAGTCTTTGACATTAAAACAGTTCCGAATCGCAATAGCAAATGGACTTGCAGGAGCTCATACACACACAACCAGCAGAGGCCGCCGCTCATCAGAATTTTTGAATACAAACCACTTCAAACCAAATGTTCCTTTGGAGGTGCGATATGAACAATCCGCACACATGCCAATATACGGTTCTTCTAGAAGATGTGCATACTGAAGTACAAAAACCCAGCCTCATCGTTCAAAATGGTGCTGCTCTATTTATGCATATCAAATGAGAAAAATTGTTTTGTTAAGTTTCACACTAAATAAATAGAATACATTCACATATTTAATTTACAGAAGTTTTTTTCGATTTGTTTCAGAATAAAAACGTGCTTATGGCCTGGTGGTTACACTGAGAAACCACAAATAAAAAAGTAATTCAACAAACTATATTTATTTTAATAAAGAAAGTCTAACATCGTTTTTTTGTAAAATCAAAAAAATTATTTAATTCGGGCGGCAAAGGATTAAAATACCCTTGAGCGCGAGTGAATTATAAAAAAAAAATTCACGAGCTTTTTTTGTACTATTGTATACAAACGTTCTACTCGTAGTAATTTCGCAGCAACACTCAAGGAATTAGATAATTCCACAAAACGTTATTATTCAGTAGCCACATTCAAATAATTAAGTTTTATTTCTTAAAAGCTAATCTAGCAAAGAAGCCGCTAATAAAAGTTCAGCAAGATCGAATTCGAAATCGATTATAATAAAAGATAAGATTAATTAAAATCAATTGACAAAAAAAAAAAACACACACACAACCTTTGATTTGACTAAAAAATAATATTTTTGAAGTTGATATTACATTTTTCACTGCAACAAATACAAATAAAAATAATAAATGACCTCAAAATGATCATTAAAAAAATCCTTTTCAATACGTTTTATTTGCAAGAAAATATAAAAAAAACTACAAATTGATAACGCGTAAAACATTCAAAACGATTAGACAGACCCCACAATGTTAAATAAAATAAACAAAAATTACATTAAATTAGCATTCAACAAAACAAACAAATTGATAATCTTAGCTTAGCTCACATTCCGATGGCATTTATAACAATTTTTGTGGACAACAACTTGAATGATACAAATATCAAATTTATTATAAATAAAATAAAAAGTGAAGGTAAGAAGTCTAAGTGTGAAGTTATGGATCAATTCAATCAAAACTGGTTCTGCAGATAATCCAAAAATAAAAACAAAAAAGTTGTGACAAATCTTTAAAACAGTTAAGTCTGGAGAATTGTTTTATAACTTGACAGAGACCTTGATGGTTATTGACAAAATCTGAATTAATGGGGAAGTGTTATAAAAAATAAAGTATGATTAAAATAATTTAAAAAAAAATTCCTTGTGGATTAAATTCAAATTACAATATTATTTGTTCTGGTTATAAAGTTAAACAAATAAATTATTGTTAATAAAGGCTAAAATAGAAATGACCGAAGAAAACGCTTCGGATTTCATCAATAAAACGGTGATTTAAATTTTTAATTTTTAGAAATTACAAACTGCATTGAGTAATAAATCGTTTCAATTACACCAAATTCTAAAGAATTTGATACATCTGTAGTTTTTTTTTTTTTTTATTTATTAATTAACATTCCTTTTGCTTTCCTCTCCCTCCGTATTTTTCTATTTTTTTAGCTTGGGACATTTTTCATGGACCCAACTTTCAGTAGTAAGTGTGGAAGAAAATAGAGGTCGAAAAGTTTCCAAATAAATATCTGTTCTTTCCAGTTTTGACCTAGGTGATTTTTCGGAATTTGGCATCCTCTTATATGTATATTCATTTGGAGCGGGTAATTTTCGCGACCCGTGGCGGACATATTGTTTTGGTGACATCTGTCAAATCTGTTGTTCATTTACTGATGCCAAATCACCATATCAGGTTACACCTTTAAACAGCACTTCCAAATGATAAAACTTTATTATCAAAATGAGTGTTCGTTAGTGAAAACGTTGCACCCATCTTATGGGTATACGTATACGTGATGGACCTTCACAGTCGACTCTTCAACGTTTGGTGGCCAAATTTGAGACGATTGGCCAACATTCGTACGTCAAGGGAAAGCTACGTACGTCCCTGAAAATGTACAGCATATCTCGAGTCAGATGATTCCTCGCAGTACACAAGAACTCGGCCTTTCGCAGATAACAACTTGCCGAATTATTTTTTTTCGGGTCTTGAGCCTACACCGTACAAGATACAATTGACCCAGGAGCTCAAACTCCATGCCCATAGACAATGCCAATTGTTCGCTGAATGGGCTTCGGACCCTTTGGACTTGCACCCCAATTTTGGCCAAAAAATCATATTTAGCGACGAGGCACATTTTCGGATGAACGGCTGTATTAACAAGCAAAATTGCCATACAGCAGGTGATAATGCATCCTCAAAAAGTTACTGTTTGGTGAGGATTTTGGGCCGATGGCATCATTGGGCCGTACTTTTTGGAAAATGAAGCGGTCACCGTCAATGGCGAGAGCTACAATGTCTTATGGCCCAAATTGAACCATATGGTCCTAGAGGGTTTACTTAAGTCGCAGGTCTATGCGAATAAACCACATAGAACTAAGCCTTTGTGTTCTGGCTCAAATTCTTTTGTCATGGAGAGAAGTCAATGTTATTATCATCAAAGCTGGCAAACCTAGCCATGTTAATCCTAAAGATCTAAGACCTATTAACCTTTCATCATTCCTTCTTAATACATTTGAACGTCTGATTGAAATCCACTTGAGGGCAAACATTGATAAGTCGCTACTATCCAATGCTCAACATGCCTATAACAAAGGGAAATCTGTAGAAACCGCTCTACATACGCTGGTTCGTACTATCGAACATTCCCTTCATCATAAGGAGTTCACCTTAGTTGCTTTCCTAGATATAGAAGGTGCTTTTAAAAATGTCGATGCATCCGCAATCACATCTGCGCCGTCATCTCTAAAGGTGGATAAATCAATCAGTAAATTGATAAATCATATGCTGATAAGCAGGATTATAAATTCAAAACTGAGCGATTTTATTGCTCGAAGAACTGTCAGTGGGGGTACGCCGCAAGGCGGTGTCCTCTCTCCTGTCCTCTGGAAACTAGTCGTAAATGAACTACTGATGATTCTAGAAAGGGAGGGGCACAGGGTGATTGCCTATGCGGACGATGTTGCGATAGCCATATCTGGTAAGCATCCTAACACTCTGAAGGAACTCCTACAAAGTGCTTTAAACAAGCTCACTACCTGGGCAGATCAATGTGGACTCGGTGTCAACCCCCACAAAACTGAACTTGTACTATTTACCAGGAAATATAAAATCCCACACATAGACCCTCCCCACATCAAAGGCATACCGCTTAAATTTTCAGACAAAGCAAATATCTGGGTCTTATTTTGGACAAGAAATTAAGCTGGAAGCCCAATATTCAAGAGAAAATCTACAAAGCCAACATTGCTCTATTCTCTTGCACAAAAGCTGTAGGTAACAAATGGGGTCTACAACCTTATATTACACACTGGCTATACATTTCAGTCATTAGACCGATACTTACATATGGAGTAACAGTATGGTGGACTGCGCTGGAAACAGCAACAAACCGCGATAAGCTCAGCAAAGTCCAACGAACAGCCTGCTTAATCATGGGTGGAGCTCTCCGCTCAACTCCCTCCGCTGCACTTGATGTTCTGTTTCATCTCATACCGCTAGATATCTTTAGTAAACAATCGGCCGCTAGCACAGCCATTCGGCTTAAACCCCCTTGCAGTGGATCAATAACGATATTGGCCACTCCACTATACTGAGCTCGTTCAGATCCCTACCTAGTAACGTCGATTACACTACCCCTCATCCAAAATTTAATAAAAACTTTCAAGTGTACATCCCTTCAAGGTCTACCTGGGAAAATGAGTCACTGTTGGTAGACGAAGCGATTCATTTCTACACAGATGGATTTAAAACCGATGAAGGGGTTGGTGGAGCCGTATACTCCGAAAGATTAAATCTTTGTCTATCTTTTCGTCTTCCCAATCACTGTAGCGTATTCCAGGCAGAGCTTCTAGCAATAAATGAAGACCTCTCTTGGCTCAAAGAAAACGTTATATCGACTACTGATATACGTATTTTCTCAGACAGTCAAGCTGCTATGAAGTCACTGGACTCTGTCTCCATTAACTCACTAACAGCCCAAAATTGTCGATCATCTCTGGTGGAGATGTCAGAACAGTTTAACATTCACCTTATATGGGTGCCGGGGCGTAGAGACATTCCAGAAAATTGTAAAGCCGACGAACTTGCAAAAAACGGAACAATCTTACCTTTGTTGGATAGCAAATCCAACCCCTAGCTACTTGTAAACTTATGCTAAAGCATGATACCATAAAGAAAGCTAACGGTTTATGGGGGGGGGGGGTGGTACTACGCTGCAAAGTCTCTAGCTGGTAGAAGGTCTTGTCTTACAAAAGGATAATGCTAGTCGGATGAAATCCAGTATGCCGTACCGTCACGGAGGCGTTGCAGGTGCTGGTACGAGCTTATATCTACCATAGGACTTGAAGGTAATACGAATGGGTGTTGGCTACAAGTTGCAAAAGTTTTTTTTTCATGATGAATTGACAAATCCTCTAAGAGTATCTCTTGTCATCAAAAGTGCTGCTCGTTAGCCGTTCGGAATCGGCGGAAAATTGTAGGTCCTCTCCATTTCTAGTAACACATACACACAGGAATGGTTGAGATTTGTAAGCCACTGAACCGATTGCTGATTTTTTGATACAGCAACTGGATGATGGTATCCCAAATGCAGTTCTTTCGTGGGTTCAACAATCGAAAGCAATTGCAGCCACTGCACACACAGCTAGAATTTCCATTGAGAACCTGAGATTATTTGTCGCTAATAAATTAGTCAGGAAGTACGGAGACTAACAATGGACACCTCGCTCAGCGAACCTTAAGCAGTGTCCCTTTTTTTATGGGTATACTTTAAGTCGAGAGGTTCCAGCAATAATCCTTAAATAATTCAGATCTTAGAAGATGATATCCGTTGTAAGGTCAATATCATTGAACGAACTGAACGAGCTGCAACGTGTTCAATGTTTCAGGGCCAACAGCTCGTAGAGAATCTGGATCTAGTTTCTAGTTATTCACAAGTCTCCACACTTCATATATTCAATTCATAAGTCACTTAGTAGCTTATGAATTTTTTTTTTTTAATCATAAGTCACTAGCTAACTTATGAATTAAATTTTTTTAATTCACAAATCATCTACAGACTTATAATTTTTGGTTTTTTAAATTTAAACATTCGCAACCCTGCTTAAAACTCGGGTTCTATGTAGTGACAGCTGCTCGGCTTCCAGATGGTGCTACATACAGTCTAGCCGCAAAAATTCAAAAAAATAAAATTACAGCAATCAATTGAATGCGATTATATTTACAGAATTTGAGGCTGAGGTCTCAAAGAGAATGAATGCAATCTTTAAATTGAAGACATTAAGATTTTGTTTAAAAAATATTATATTCTTTTATAATTCCACGATTTAAAAAAAAATTACACACTACCCCCAAAAATGCACCCTTCCACCCCCACCCAATATATTTTTATGAACTCTTTAAAAATTTTCAATCTCTTGGAAAATAAAACATTTTTGCTGAGTTTTATGATTATAAGAATTTTGTGTACAATTTTACATGTACTGGAAACTTCCCTTAAATATTTTTGTATTTAAAGGTATTAGTGCTTTTGTAAAGAGCCTGCCCCTACCTTGCCAATGTTTCAACACTTGAGCCACACTTTTATTAGAATTTTGTAAATCTCATTAATATTCATCTGCAGTGACATTTTTTTATTTTTAACTTTCGTTGCGATCCATAGTAAATCCGTCACTGTGTTTGAACATATACGCACTCTATAGAATGAGAACGTGTTACAATGTTAATAATACTATCTAGATATGCATCCACTCTGGTGTAGAAAAAAAAATTAAGAAAAAAAATATATATTTAAATAATACGATAAACGGTTTGCCCTCAATGGGCCATTGGGGCAGTGGCACACTTTTTTTTCCCCTATTCACTGGTGTTGCACTTTCTGATTTTTGTTGTTGTTTTTACTCGTATAGCTGTCCGGAGTTTATCACTTATTACAATTGTTGGTGTGGTCATACAAATAAAAAAAAATAAAAAGATTCAATTGAGTAGGTAATTTATTTGCAATGGAAATGTTAATGGGTTATTTTTCCACTTTGATAGACGATTTTTGAAGTATGACGACATATAGTTCAATGTCAATGTCGTATAAGTTAACAAAAGAATTTACTGTCATCAGTTTGTAATTATTATTATTAGTTCTCACGAAAACATTCTATAGAAGCTCAATTAATCAAGCTAGACTTTGGTGTATCATTTTAAATAGATTATCTCATTGATTAATTAAAGTTCAGCTCATCAGAGTGTGTATAGGTACACTGAGTTATACAATAACTGTTCTGCTGTAGAAATAAACATCTAATGACTATTTGCAATGTGAATACTATCAAATATTTATAAAACAACTTCAATCAAGCCGTTAGCAACAGTACCTAGCTAAATTTGTGAAGCAATGCAATCTTTTGTGAATGAAATCTTTTTTTTGTGAATGCAATCTTTAGTGACTTCAATTCAAAGATTGCATTCCTTGTTATCACTCCTTTGACAGTTCGACTTCAATAACAGTAGTTTCTTCCTCTTTAATTTTGCAGCAATCAATTGAATGCAATCTTCTGAGAATTCATGCAGTCTTTGAATTTCTTTAATAAATTTGTCATTGAAAAATTAACTCAAAAACAAAATGGAAGTAATATTTTTTTAGGGATTTTTATCATATTTAAGGTATTTTTTGGGGTTGCAATTATTCAAAAATTCTTTACTTTTTTTTTCATTTCAGGTTACCCTATTTTGAAGGGCAGTAGTGCTATCTTCACTATCAACTCAGCTTTACCAAGAGCTATTTTCTTAAAAAGAAGCACGTCAATTTGTATTGTATTTCACGACAAATTTACGACCGTAAAAACGATTATTACACCCTTTAGATTTTGAAGTGGTAATGCTGACTTGACGGATATGATGCGTTCCTGGAACCTCCAGAGTTTTCACGAACTAGCTTTAACTCAAAAATGCCATACGTATTTCGAATCTATATGTTAACATTGACATCCATTACTTTGTTGAAACTGACATATGGGTTTTTTTTTAAGAAGCTTCTTATCAATTCTAATTTGGAAAATTTAATTAGAAAATTAGAACAACAACGATCTTAGATCCTTAAGCAATTTGAAAAATTTACATTCATCAATAAAATCATGTAAAAAACTGTCAGTCTCAACAAAGTGAATATTTTGACGTTTGTGAACAAACGATGGTGGTATCTGATATAGTACTATAGTTATTGGAAAAATCATATTTTGTAGGGAAACAAAAAGGGTAGAAAAAATTGTGATTTTTGGGGAAAATTGAATTGATTGCTGGGCCGCCTTTTCCTCAAATGTACAACCAAAATTGGCATTAAGTATGATGTACTTAAAACAAATGTATTTTTTTTTTGTCATATTTTTTTTTGTTTCATGATACGTTCTACGATTTCGATGATTTTTTTAGTTAAATTTCTCAAGTTTTACCCCACTATTTAAGAGGGAATCAACAAAGCCAATATAGCCCTATTCTCTTGCAAAAAATTCGTAGATAACAAATGGGCTCTACAAACCCATATTACACACTGGCTATACATCTCAGTAATTAGACCGATCCTTACATATGGAGTAACAGTATGGTGGACAGCCCTGGAAACAGCAATAAACCGCTACAAGCTCAACAAAGTCCAACGAACAGCCTGCTTAATCATGGGTGGAGCTCTCCGCTCAACTCCCTCCGCTGCACTTTATGTTCTGTTTCATCTCATACCGCTAGATATCTTTAGCAAACAATCGGCTTAAAGCCTCCTCGCAGTGGATCAGTAATGATATTGGTCACTCCATTATACTGAACTCGTTCAGATCTCTACCCAGTAACGTCGATTACAACACCCCTCATCCAAAATTCAATAAAAGCTTTCAAGTGTCCATCCCTTCCAGGTCTACTTGGGAAAATGAGTCATTTTTGGTAGACAAAGCGATTCATTTCATTTCAGCCCAAAATTGTCGATCATCTCTGGTTGAGATGTCAAAACAGTTTAACAGTATATGGGTGCCGGAACATAGAGACATTCCAGGAAATTGTAAAGCCGACGAACTTGCAAAAAACGGAACAATCTTACCTTTGTTGGATAACAAATTTAACATCGGTATACCCCTAGCTACTTGTAAACTTATGCTAAAGCATGATACCATTAAGAAAGCGAACCATAGATGGACCAGCACCCCAACTTACCAGTCTACAAAACTATTTTTCTATTGGTAGATTGCACATTAGCTCCATTATAGGTGTCCTTACTGGACACTGCCTAATAGGTAGAAATGCTTTTCGACTTGGAGTTCCTGCAAATGATTTTTGCAGAAGATGCATGGATGAAGAAGAAGAAGAGTCAGTTTCTCACCTTCTATGTTCTTGTCCTGCCTTAGCACAAAGACGTAAACTCCACTTGGGAGACTTCTACTATAATGATCCTAGTGAAATTCCGACACTCACTGTCTCAAACGCTTCATTGCTAGCTTCAAATGGTTTAACGAGTAAGGGTGATCTTAGGAATCCTGTGATATCACAACGGACCAAATATTGGGCTAAGTGTGTTGTGTTTTGAAGGAAATAGAGGGATGCAATAGCAGGAATGAGCTTCAGAAGTTTTACTAAAAGTTTACTTTATAAGGTCGATGAAGAAGAGAATTCCTGAATGAAGTGAAGATATCTATATCGAATTCCAAATCCAACAAAGCTGCTGGCGCTGACGGATTCGCTGCCGAACTGTTTAAAGCTGCTGACCATGACTTGGTTGGGAGCATGCTCAACCAACTCGTCTGGTTGGAAGACAGCATGCCCAATAAATGGAACTTCAGCCCGATCCTGAAGAAAGGAGACCCTCTAAACTGCGCAAACTACAGAGGCATAAGTCTCCTGAAAATCGCATACAAGATCCTTTCTGCGGTATTATGTAAACGTCTGAAGCCTTTCGGCAACAATCTGATACGTCCATATCAGTGCGCCTTTAAACCAGGAAAGTCCACTATCGATCAAATATTCACATTATGGCAGATCTTGGAAAAAAAAAGCCAGGTGCTTCAAATCGACAGCTACCGCACCTTTTCATAGATTTCGAAGCCGCGTATTATAGCATCAATAGGAACGAACTCTATAGAGCAATGTCTAGTTTTGGAATATCTGACAAACTTGTGCGTTTATGCAGGATGACGATGGAGAACGGACGCTGCTCCATCAAGGTCGGAAAAGATCTCACCGATGCGATGCATTACTTACTTACTTAACCGGCTCCCGATCCATGGAGGGTCTCTGCCTGAGTTAGTGCGGTCTTCCATCGATTGCGATCCCTCGTCAGCTCCCTCCAGTCGTCGGGACCAAGCGCTCTTGCGTCTGTAACCACCTGGTCCCTGTAGCGGAGGAACCTGGGGGCTGGGATTCGAAGATTTTCTTGGCTGGAGCGTTGTTGTCCATTCGCTCGATGTGACCGAGCCAGTGTAGTCGACGTGTTTTGGCATTTTGGACTACATCCACATCTTGGTACAGCTCGTATAGTTCACGATTGAATCTTCTCATCCATTCGCCCTCTTCGCATATAGGACCAAATATCCGCCGAAGAATTTTTCTCTCGAAAGTGCCCAGTATCAATTCCCCTTTTTTACTTATCGTCCAGCACTCGGCACCGTAGAGTAGAACTGGTAAAATCAGCGTTTTGTATAGCGTGCACTTTGTCTTTCGAGAAAGGAGTTTTGAACCATTTGTTTGGACCAACCGAAGTAGGTTTGCTAGGGTAATTCTTTATCGGATTTCCACTAAGGTGTCATTCGTGGGATTGATGTTCGTTCCGAGGTAGGTGAATTCCTTGACTACCTCGAAATTACTGCTACCAACAGTGACGTTTTTTTCTAGGCGATGGACAGATGAGGCTTTGTTTGTTGATAGCATATACTTTGTTTTGTCCTCATTAACTTTAAGACCAACGCGTTTCGCCTGTTCATCAATAGCTGTGAACGCTTCTAGCACAGCTCGCTTGGAGCGGCCGATGATATCGATGTCGTCCGCATAGCCAAGCAGTTGGGAAGACCTGTTGAGGATAGTGCCTTCCAGGTTAACACCACTCTTGCGCACTATCTGCTCCAGGACTAGGTTGAAGAAATCACATGATAGCTCATCTTTTTGTCAGAAGCCTGTACATGGATCAGTTTTTTCGGGATCCCGAGATTGCTAATTGAAGCTCTTGGCGACTTATGCTGTCATATGCGGCTTTAAAGTCGATGAAAAGATGGTGGGTCTCGACTTGAAATTCGTTGGTCTTTTCCAGGATTTGCCTCAATGTAAAGATTTTGTCTATCGTTGATCTGCCTGGCCTGAAGCCACACTGGTACGTGCCGATTAAAGTGTTGCAGAAAGGTTTTAGACACTCACATAGCCCCTGTAGTTTTTGCAGGACATAGGACCGCCTTTTTAGTAGATTGGGCATATGGAGCTATTTGACCAATCGTCGGGCATACTTTCCTCCTCCCACACTTGCTTGATGAGCTGATGCATGCACCCTATCAGGACATCTCCTCCATACTTAAAGAGTTCCGCAGGTAGGCTATCCCGAGCCCGATACATTGGATGTCAAAAAAGATTTAAGGGAAGGCGATAATGCGTTTGTGAGCATTGAGAGTGAAGCGAAAAAGATGGCTTTAGCGGTCAATGAGGGGAAGACCAAGTATGTATATGCTGTCATCAAGAAAGGACACACAATACCGACATCTTGGACAGAATGTCACCATAGACAGCTATAATTTTGAGGTTTTGGGGGTGGCCGTGGCGCGAATGGATGTGTGCTCGCCTGTCAACCTCATGATGACAGGTTCGATCCCTGCCGTCGTCTATGTCGCTTTAATTCCATTAAAAACCTTCTAAAAATTGTCATCAATGGGTTGCTGGTTTACTCATTACATGTTGTTCAGGCATAACACTAACAACATGTAATTGAGTTAAACTAGTATGCCCAACAAGGATGAACACGAATAAAAATAATGTGAATTATAAGCGACATAGAAAAAAGACACGGAGTTTCTCCGCTTTAGCTCAGCCGCCATCCCCGGAGATAAAAATATCTGAGACAACCACCAACAGTCTCAGAACATCGTGTCACACATCTTTCCTATCCTTCTTTCTCTTCATTAACTTCACGCCCGCGCTGTGTTGAAACATTTAAAGGGTAGATAATCATAATCTCTTGAGCGCGGGTAGATTAAAAAAAAAAAAAAAAAAATTTAAGGGCTTTGTATACCTAGGAGAATAACTCTTGCCAATCGTTCTTTTTTGGACTAAGAAGAGTATAGCAAATTCCTATCTCGAGCAGTGTCCCTCCATAAAACTTTCATCATCCTGGTCCTTGTCTATTGGTGTCGAGACATGGACTTTTTAAAAAGTGGATGAGAACACTTTGGGATGTTTCAAGAAGAAAATTCTCCGTAGGGAAACAAAAAGGGTAGAAAAAATTGTGATTTTTGGGGAAAATTGAATTGATTGCTGGGCCGCCTTTTCCTCAAATGTACAACCAAAATTGGCATTAAGTATGATGTACTTAAAACAAATGTATTTTTTTTTTGTCATAATTGGGTTATGCCGATTATATCGTTTTGTTTTTTTTAAGCTCGTTTTATGATACGTTCTACGATTTCGATGATTTTTTTAGTTAAATTTCTCAAGTTTTACCCCACTATTTAAGAGGGAATCAACAAAGCCAATATAGCCCTATTCTCTTGCAAAAAATTCGTAGATAACAAATGGGCTCTACAAACCCATATTACACACTGGCTATACATCTCAGTAATTAGACCGATCCTTACATATGGAGTAACAGTATGGTGGACAGCGCTGGAAACAGCAATAAACCGCTACAAGCTCAACAAAGTCCAACGAACAGCCTGCTTAATCATGGGTGGAGCTCTCCGCTCAACTCCCTCCGCTGCACTTTATGTTCTGTTTCATCTCATACCGCTAGATATCTTTAGCAAACAATCGGCTGCTAGCACAGCCATTCGGCTTAAAGCCTCCTCGCAGTGGATCAGTAATGATATTGGTCACTCCATTATACTGAACTCGTTCAGATCTCTACCCAGTAACGTCGATTACAACACCCCTCATCCAAAATTCAATAAAAGCTTTCAAGTGTCCATCCCTTCCAGGTCTACTTGGGAAAATGAGTCATTTTTGGTAGACAAAGCGATTCATTTCATTTCAGCCCAAAATTGTCGATCATCTCTGGTTGAGATGTCAAAACAGTTTAACAGTATATGGGTGCCGGAACATAGAGACATTCCAGGAAATTGTAAAGCCGACGAACTTGCAAAAAACGGAACAATCTTACCTTTGTTGGATAACAAATTTAACATCGGTATACCCCTAGCTACTTGTAAACTTATGCTAAAGCATGATACCATTAAGAAAGCGAACCATAGATGGACCAGCACCCCAACTTACCAGTCTACAAAACTATTTTTCTATTGGTAGATTGCACATTAGCTCCATTATAGGTGTCCTTACTGGACACTGCCTAATAGGTAGAAATGCTTTTCGACTTGGAGTTCCTGCAAATGATTTTTGCAGAAGATGCATGGATGAAGAAGAAGAAGAGTCAGTTTCTCACCTTCTATGTTCTTGTCCTGCCTTAGCACAAAGACGTAAACTCCACTTGGGAGACTTCTACTATAATGATCCTAGTGAAATTCCGACACTCACTGTCTCAAACGCTTCATTGCTAGCTTCAAATGGTTTAACGAGTAAGGGTGATCTTAGGAATCCTGTGGTATCACAACGGACCAAATATTGGGCTAAGTGTGTTGTGTTTTGAAGGAAATAGAGGGATGCAATAGCAGGAATGAGCTTCAGAAGTTTTACTAAAAGTTTACTTTATAAGGTCGATGAAGAAGAGAATTCCTGAATGAAGTGAAGATATCTATATCGAATTCCAAATCCAACAAAGCTGCTGGCGCTGACGGATTCGCTGCCGAACTGTTTAAAGCTGCTGACCATGACTTGGTTGGGAGCATGCTCAACCAACTCGTCTGGTTGGAAGACAGCATGCCCAATAAATGGAACTTCAGCCCGATCCTGAAGAAAGGAGACCCTCTAAACTGCGCAAACTACAGAGGCATAAGTCTCCTGAAAATCGCATACAAGATCCTTTCTGCGGTATTATGTAAACGTCTGAAGCCTTTCGGCAACAATCTGATACGTCCATATCAGTGCGCCTTTAAACCAGGAAAGTCCACTATCGATCAAATATTCACATTATGGCAGATCTTGGAAAAAAAAAGCCAGGTGCTTCAAATCGACAGCTACCGCACCTTTTCATAGATTTCGAAGCCGCGTATTATAGCATCAATAGGAACGAACTCTATAGAGCAATGTCTAGTTTTGGAATATCTGACAAACTTGTGCGTTTATGCAGGATGACGATGGAGAACGGACGCTGCTCCATCAAGGTCGGAAAAGATCTCACCGATGCGATGCATTACTTACTTACTTAACCGGCTCCCGATCCATGGAGGGTCTCTGCCTGAGTTAGTGCGGTCTTCCATCGATTGCGATCCCTCGTCAGCTCCCTCCAGTCGTCGGGACCAAGCGCTCTTGCGTCTGTAACCACCTGGTCCCTGTAGCGGAGGAACCTGGGGGCTGGGATTCGAAGATTTTCTTGGCTGGAGCGTTGTTGTCCATTCGCTCGATGTGACCGAGCCAGTGTAGTCGACGTGTTTTGGCTTTTTGGACTACATCCACATCTTGGTACAGCTCGTATAGTTCACGATTGAATCTTCTCATCCATTCGCCCTCTTCGCATATAGGACCAAATATCCGCCGAAGAATTTTTCTCTCGAAAGTGCCCAGTATCAATTCCCCTTTTTTACTTATCGTCCAGCACTCGGCACCGTAGAGTAGAACTGGTAAAATCAGCGTTTTGTATAGCGTGCACTTTGTCTTTCGAGAAAGGAGTTTTGAACCATTTGTTTGGACCAACCGAAGTAGGTTTGCTAGGGTAATTCTTTATCGGATTTCCACTAAGGTGTCATTCGTGGGATTGATGTTCGTTCCGAGGTAGGTGAATTCCTTGACTACCTCGAAATTACTGCTACCAACAGTGACGTTTTTTTCTAGGCGATGGACAGATGAGGCTTTGTTTGTTGATAGCATATACTTTGTTTTGTCCTCATTAACTTTAAGACCAACGCGTTTCGCCTGTTCATCAATAGCTGTGAACGCTTCTAGCACAGCTCGCTTGGAGCGGCCGATGATATCGATGTCGTCCGCATAGCCAAGCAGTTGGGAAGACCTGTTGAGGATAGTGCCTTCCAGGTTAACACCACTCTTGCGCACTATCTGCTCCAGGACTAGGTTGAAGAAATCACATGATAGCTCATCTTTTTGTCAGAAGCCTGTACATGGATCAGTTTTTTCGGGATCCCGAGATTGCTAATTGAAGCTCTTGGCGACTTATGCTGTCATATGCGGCTTTAAAGTCGATGAAAAGATGGTGGGTCTCGACTTGAAATTCGTTGGTCTTTTCCAGGATTTGCCTCAATGTAAAGATTTTGTCTATCGTTGATCTGCCTGGCCTGAAGCCACACTGGTACGTGCCGATTAAAGTGTTGCAGAAAGGTTTTAGACACTCACATAGCCCCTGTAGTTTTTGCAGGACATAGGACCGCCTTTTTAGTAGATTGGGCATATGGAGCTATTTGACCAATCGTCGGGCATACTTTCCTCCTCCCACACTTGCTTGATGAGCTGATGCATGCACCCTATCAGGACATCTCCTCCATACTTAAAGAGTTCCGCAGGTAGGCTATCCCGAGCCCGATACATTGGATGTCAAAAAAGATTTAAGGGAAGGCGATAATGCGTTTGTGAGCATTGAGAGTGAAGCGAAAAAGATGGCTTTAGCGGTCAATGAGGGGAAGACCAAGTATGTATATGCTGTCATCAAGAAAGGACACACAATACCGACATCTTGGACAGAATGTCACCATAGACAGCTATAATTTTGAGGTTTTGGGGGTGGCCGTGGCGCGAATGGATGTGTGCTCGCCTGTCAACCTCATGATGACAGGTTCGATCCCTGCCGTCGTCTATGTCGCTTTAATTCCATTAAAAACCTTCTAAAAATTGTCATCAATGGGTTGCTGGTTTACTCATTACATGTTGTTCAGGCATAACACTAACAACATGTAATTGAGTTAAACTAGTATGCCCAACAAGGATGAACACGAATAAAAATAATGTGAATTATAAGCGACATAGAAAAAAGACACGGAGTTTCTCCGCTTTAGCTCAGCCGCCATCCCCGGAGATAAAAATATCTGAGACAACCACCAACAGTCTCAGAACATCGTGTCACACATCTTTCCTATCCTTCTTTCTCTTCATTAACTTCACGCCCGCGCTGTGTTGAAACATTTAAAGGGTAGATAATCATAATCTCTTGAGCGCGGGTAGATTAAAAAAAAAAAAAAAAAAAAAAAAAATTTAAGGGCTTTGTATACCTAGGAGAATAACTCTTGCCAATCGTTCTTTTTTGGACTAAGAAGAGTATAGCAAATTCCTATCTCGAGCAGTGTCCCTCCATAAAACTTTCATCATCCTGGTCCTTGTCTATTGGTGTCGAGACATGGACTTTTTAAAAAGTGGATGAGAACACTTTGGGATGTTTCAAGAAGAAAATTCTCCGTGTGATCTTTGGTCCCGTCTGCCTAGACGGAGAGTGGAGTGGAGGAGTAGATATAACCATGAACTGACCTAATCAAACGAATTAATGCCCAACGACTGAGATGGCTAGGTCATGTAGAGCGAATAAACCGAGCTAGTTGGTAAAGCTTGCTAGTTGAGGTTCAGTTCACCTGTTCCCCCTTAGAAGTAACACATCCTGACAAAAGATTCAAACGTAACGTCCGACAATCATTGTCTACTAATCGCATTTTCATTTAAAAATGTAAGCTTTTTTAAAGTCGAACTAAATATTATAAACTAACCTTATTTGACCATAAAACATTTTCTTAATAAACAGGCCTGATGAATTAAAAATCCGGATCTGTTCAAAACAACGAAAAACTATCGAAGAACTTCGTCAAAAATAAAACACATTTCGAAAGAAACGAACATTGCCTCTCATGCATTCTAAATGTGTGAATAAGATTTCTTAAATTAGTACCTGACTGCTTCGTTCTTGATGGCTGCCGATTGGAACTCCTCAGCAGCGCCCTGTTTCCGCCTAACAGAGTCAAGTGACGATGTATAGGCATTTTTTATTTTTTTTTCTATTTTAATAAAATGTATGCTTCTTCTCGAATTAGCACTGCCAACATCATTTGGATAACTCAAAACTAAAACCATTTGCAATTCGATGTGAGGTGGAAAATACCGGCATCGACATTGGCCTGCCATGGTACTTTAAATGGAAAATTGAATAGCACTTTATCTATTTTATGAACAAATTTTCCAGATAAAGCAATCGAAAATCCGAGATAAAATAAAATTGCTTGTTTAGGAGATTTTTAATGAACTGATGCCGGCGGCGGCGGCGGCGGGAACAGCAACCTCGCCTAGCATCGACGTCGTCGGTCGGTCGGTCGAGTCATCATCGAGAATCCATGAGATACACTTTTACAATTATCTGTTGCACTTGTCTTTTCTAAGTGAGAATTTTTAATTCAGATAAACGCCGGTCACCAACCCGTTATGTGTATATAAAGACTTTGCAATATCATGGCCGGCAATTAGACATCGAGTACTTGAAAAGGCTGTTGCTGCTGCTGCTGCTGTTGGTTGGAATGGCTATAATAGAGAATTATTTATATCTATGACGTTACTTAAATCCGTCACCTATATCGACTAGACGTGACTGCTGCCCATAGCAGCTAATTAAAATTGAGATTAATAAATTATGATGGAATGAGGTTTTTACAGTACATGGCAAGGGCGTTACTATGTACATCAAGTATCCATTGAATGGTATAATGTTAGTGAACTTTAGGCAAACAAAAAACAGCCACCCACCCACACTTGAACAAACAAAAATTAAAATATAAAAAGTTAAACAAGGAATTTAATAGTAGAAGAATTATTTTTCGTTTAAACACAAAGGGTTATTCGCATACAAAGATGTGACAAAAGGAAGGCTGGCTAGGTTGACTCCAGACATTAAAATATCTTAAGGCATGGGAAGCTTCTAGCCATAATTAAGACAATAAGAACAAATAGTTTATGTGGCATGCGGGTTGATATTTCAGTCCCCTCTTGGTGTGGATATCATTATCGTTCATATACTTGAGCTGCTAGGTTTTTCACTTGCTGTAAAGGGAGTTCTTGTTAATAACAATCAAACACTCAACATTACAGAAACACCGATTTAAGCCAGAACATTTGGTGAAACCTGAGGCAAAGCCCAAAAATTATCAAAATGATGTACACGGCCTTAGTTAGACCTGTGCTGTAGTCTGTTGGAAATCATGTAACGCTACAAATAATGACATGTCTTGGGATCACTGGGGCAATTATATCTATCCCACAGCGGGTTTGGAACCTATACTCAACTTAAGACCTCTAGATCTATTTATATAAAAATCGGCAGCGAATAGCGAAGTTCGGCTTACCCAAACTGGTAGCTGGAGACACAGTGCCATAGGCCACATGGGAAATAGGGTATGAACTGAAACCCGTTTAGACTTTTACAAGCCTTTCACGATCACCTTTCCTAACATAGACCTCCCCGACGGGTTTTACCTTGTCGTGGTGGGGAGGCTTAAGTTTAAGTCTATTTCTAGACAACTACGAAAACCCAAAATTAGTGATCACAAGATTGCTTAGGATTATCGTTCCTAGTTCGTTGTAGGGCAAAACAGACTAATCATAAATATTGGTGCAGATTGTGGTTGGCTTCGGTCAGCTATGATCTGCACAACGGAGTTTCTAATCCATAACTTACTTTGCTTAATTTTGTTTAAGCGCATGTTACATTATTGGAAATATTTTTAAAATAACTTCATAATATTAATTTATAAAGAACAAAAATAACCCAAATTGGGTACCTCGGGAATAATGAGATTTAATGAATTTATCCCCGCTAATTAGAGTCCCTAGGGTGTAAAAACCTTGGACTCATTATTAATTGGGTAGGCCCTCTGTAAAGAGAACACGAGGTGGCTGTGGTTATACTCGTACCAACCAAGTCACGCGGTTGGCTATTGTCACCAACAATTAATAGTTAGATGGAAAAACACTGACCAAGAGTGGTACTACCTACACAGTGCAAATTTGGAACAGTATGGAGGCTGGCTTGTACTCTGAGGCAAGACTGTACGAGACATTGATTGGTGGCAAACTCGAGTTGGTTTTTCAAGGAATTAAGATCTCGCATCTGCTGGAAAGGATTGGCAACCTTTCCAAAGATAAAATGCAACTGGGACTGGGACTATGTACTGGGAGCTTTGTTCGATAGCTGATAATTGAAGCCGCATAATTGAACTCACTATAAAATCTATCTTAATTCTTTCCTAGCAGGAAAGACTGGAAAATCAACGACCATCATCATCAACCATCAACCATCAAACTGCTAATCGATGACAGCAATATATACCGACCGACGCAACGGTTTCAAGATGGATACTGGTATTGGTGAAGGGTTCTTTTCAGAAACCCTTGGACTCTCCGGATCATTCAGACTTCCTGATTACAGCATCAGTGTCTTCCAAGCTGATTGCCAGACAGTTTCAATGATGACAATACCACATTTTTCATTGATAGCCAAGCGGCACATAAAACCATTTCTACCATTCATTGAAATCAACTTGCAGTCGCGAAGAGCAAAGGGTTATTGGTATACAGCATAACATAAGGCTCTGTTGAGTTCCTGGTCACAGTGGTGTCCCAAGTAATGAAAGCGCTGACGAGCTGGCAAGAATAAGATCAACATAATCTTAATCAGGGGCCCTATTTTGTAAAACGATTATCGTTGAAATTTCTTCGTTATCGTTGAAAAGCCATTATGTTTAACGAGAATCGTTTAATTTTAACGATACTCGTTAGTTCCAACGACAGCCATATACCTATCGTTTAACTTTCGTTTAATCGTTTCTTGATTTATAATTTTTTTTGTTCATTTATTTATGTCAATTTTTGCCATTCCTAATAGTCGAGAAGTTGGTTGCGCTTCAAAAAAAAATGTTTTTTTCGGTTAAGCTTGGCAACATATTTTTACGCCTTTTTAGTTTTACTTAATCGCTCTTTGTCTTGACTATCGTATTCCTCAGTATCGTTGACTTGCCGCTCATTTCGTAACACAAAATAGGACGCCAGAAAGACACAACAGTTCAGATGTAAGGCTGTAATTTTAAACAGATAATTGGGAGTAAAGTTCCAGCAACAACAAACAAGAGTTGGAGTTCGCTCGATACCTGAGTTATAATCCGAAAACTATGGGCTATCATCTAACTGCGTAAAAAGTATCCGTCTCTTCTCGTAAGCATGACCACCAGGCACAACCAACTGGGTTACCACAGGAAAAAGATGGACGACTTATGCAGAAGATGGATGGGATGCATGAAGATATCCTTCACTAACTATGTCACTGGCCTGCGATATATCATCTGAGAAATAGTCTCCTAGGAATAAAATTCTTCAACGACTTGGAGGAGTTCTCTCACATTCCAAGCAAAAACCTATTGAAATTTAATAAAGCTACCAAATAACTTGAACATTCCTAAGCTCTATCAACCAGCCGACCACGAGATTGGAAATCGCCTCCAACCATAGAAGATATAAAAAGTGTCCACGATGACAATGATAGAACCAACGAAAACGACTGAATGACACACGTGTTTCTTGTAGGAGCAGCAACAAACGGGGAACGGGCACCTCGCCTATACACCAGCGATTGGTAAAATCCTCTTGAGGAAAGCGACTTCGACTTATTCAGCAATCCTGACCAAACAAACGGACACATACACCAATCACTGACCTATCAAACTCATCTACCAGATGTTGCAAGGAGCCACATGCTTCTACAGACCTTGGTAGAGAGATGATTTCTCAAAGGAATGAATCCAAGTTCTTAAAAGGCGTCTACCTCTCCTAAACCAGGTGATTATGTGATATGCCTTAATATTTTTTAAATACAAACCAATTCGTGTATATAAAATCTTGAGATTTTATTCAAACTTATCGAAAAAAAAGTAGTATATAGTCTGTTCTTATCCTTTATGAGTCTTTGAGTCTGTGCGTGCAGCTTTGATGTCCACTGTCCACAGCGAGCTAGGTCCTTAACAGATTGACCGATTTGCTTAAAATTAGGTACACAGAGTATTTTTACGTGATTCCTTAAAGAAAAGCGATTTTCGGTGCTATGTAGCTTATGTAGAACTGGTAGCTGCCATACAACAATTTTGAAAACAATTTTTAAGTGACTTTAAAACTGCTTTTTATGTTTTTGATGAAAAATGCAAATAACGGAAATAGGCTTTCCACTTTCATATTAATTGCAAAAAAAAAACTTCTATAAAGAAACAATAAGAGAAGATTTTAAGAACTTTTGGCTTTTATAAACTCTCTTGTTAGAATGCGATATTTTTTTGAACCTAATACTCGTATGTTGAGCCTTAAATGACAAGTTGGTGTGATCCAGTTGTGCATATTTCGTTTAATATTTGACGTTGCTTTTAAATATTAATTCAGGCATTTAGTCACTTTTTCAATTGATAGATTTTCCTCCAACAATGTTAAGCGAGAGTGATTTTTCGAGATGAATCACATATTTGGACGGAAGAACACTCATGAAAACAAGATTATCGTACCTCGGGAAACCACCCAAGGAAAACCCTTACACTATCACAAAACTTTCAGTGACGTGTAGTAAGTGGACTGGTGTGTTTTATTGATAGGTAAAGTTCAATTAAATTGGTATATTCACTTTTGGACATCTTTTTCATTTAAATCTCAAAATTCAAATTCATCTTGCGTAAAAATAATTTATTTACGGATGTGTTCGTAGAGTATCCGTTTTCTATGTTGACTTTGATTTGAGTTGATATTGTGCTGGTCGACTTGAATTAAAGTTGAAAAATTGAAATGGCAAAAAAGAAAATTTCTTGGATTATTTTTAGCGTTTTATTCATATAAGTGATTTACTTTTCTGAGAGTAGTGAAGAATAATAGTTAGCTTGATATACAAAATAAAATTCACGACTGGGTCGCACGAACTTGCTCCTATGTAATAGACTAGGAATTTTAAAAACGAATGTTACTAGAGAAAACTGTTTAAAAAGATTAAAATATTTTTTTAAATTCATTTAGTAGTAAAAGACAAAAACAGAATGCTATGCAAATATGAATTTATGCAAGAACAAAAATTATAAGTCGTTGTAGTGGTTTCTTAAAAAAAAGCTTTTATATACAAAATTTTTAAAAGATTTTTAAGAAAAAAAATTGGTATGCCAACTTTTTTATTACTGTACGAATGAAAATTAGTTTTCCAAAAAAATATTAAGCCGTTTATGAAATATTGAATTTTCCAAAAAAAAATGACTTTTTTTTTAAATTAAAATTTTTTTTTTTTTAAGTTTTGAAATGCAATGGTTTTTAGACTTTTTAGAATCATTTCTACAAAAAATTTCATTAAAATCCGTTATGTCGATAATAAGTAATTGGAAATTTTAAAAAATGGTTCTATGGTAGGTACAAGCTGTAATATCTTAATTTCAATTTTTTTTATATTAAATTAAAGATCGTTAAAATTAATTGAAACAAAAAAAATTTTATCAAAATTCTAGTATTTTTCGAGAAAAGTAGGATTTTTGAAAACCATTTTTTTTTAACATTTGTATGGTGGGTACCTTTATTTTTAGGTAAAATAAAACTTTTTTTTTATACATCTTGTAGATTATATTGAGAAACTTTAATTTATCAAGTTTATAGAAAATCTAGCATGTGGTTTCCGAAATATGTATTGAGTTTTGGAAAAAAAAAATTTAAAAAATCCAAAAAAATTTCTTTTGAAAATTTGAATACACAATTTTATTCAAGTTTTTGGGGAGCTTAATCAAAAAAAATTATCAAAATCGGTCGTACTGTTTTTGAGAAAATCAAAAACAAAAAAAAGGTTCCAAGGGAGGTTACCAAAAATAATAATTTTTTGGAATTTTTTTTTTCAACCATCACCTAGGTTTAACTAAATGAAATTTTTTTAATTTTTTTTAAAAACAATATTTCGGACAGTTTTTGAGAAAAAAAATATTTATACGATTTTGAAAAAAAACGTATGGCAGGTACCGTTATTTTTGGTCGGGAAAAAATTAAAACCCATATCTACCAAGTTTGAAGAAAATCGGCCGAGCCGTTTAGCTGTAGTCGAACAGACAGACAGACAGATAGACAGAATTGCGAGACCCACTTTTTTGGTCTTCGCTATCATCGTAATGTCAACTTTGATCAAAATCTCGAGTACGATTTTTTTACGAAAAGTAAAAAATGATATGAAAATGAACCGGTTAACATTTTAAAACGAAGCGAATACGCGAAAATCACCTCTTTACCATTTTTTTAAATAATATAGAATTCAGAATACCACGCTTTTCGTCTGCGAAAAATTCTTCTGGAATTTCAACTCCACCCTTAAATCTGCATGTAAAGATTAACATCAATACAAACGTCAGTGGAACTAACATTAGACGTCAAATGAGATCTCTATTTATTGCCACAGAAATGGTAAGAAAAAAAAACTTTAAAATCTGTTTCATGAAATAATTTATTTCTCTTAATTTGAATTTTCTATTGCATGACAGATTGTTTAAAGTGAATTATTGCTTGTGGTGTCGAGGGTTAGAATGTTGGGAATATCTGCAAAACTAAAATTAATTTTGCAAAATTTTAAATTCTTCTTATAAATCCGATAAGAAAAGTTAAAATACGATTTAAGATTTCATTTTTAGCCACAGATAAAGTCTAAATTGATATCTTTGATGGGTAGAATAAAAGGTACTAGTAACGGTTTTGTCTCGTCATCGAATGATAGTTCTTTCGAAGAGAAAACAAAACGGATCTGGAATTCTTTTCAAAATCGATTGCAAAAGCCTAACACTATACACAAGTCTACCGAATTTCATAAAATTTTCAGAATTGATTAAATATTCTAGAAGATATCTATTGTCCGTCCACTGACACACCCACTTTTGAAAAAAGATCATGTAATGATAAAACTTCATAAAAATGAGAGTTGTGTTCTTCAAAAAGGTAGTATATAACGTGCATTATGATAATTCTTTTACCCAAAGCTTTTTGACACGCCCTCTTTATGAGGCGATTTTTAATATAATGCTGTTTTTGGAACACATTTATAAAAGTGTCCAAATTGTCGAATCTTGTGGTCTAACCGCGATTCTATAAGTTGAGTGGAATCGATTTGAAATCTTTCCTTTGGCTTTTTTGGTCACTGTAATATTGGCAATGAAACAACTATGTTACATTGACTTTCCCGACGTTTCGGCAGGGTTTGCTGCCTTCTTCAGGGGAACTTTATTAACACAAAAATACAGAGAAAAACATCAGTTAACTCAAGAGTATAATAACAATTAAAACAATAAAATAAACTCACTTGCTTATAAGTTATTTGTTTTTTTCACATAAAATATAAATGATTGTTAAAAAAAAAAAACAAAGAATAAAAGAAAAGAACACTTCAAATGAAGCTTAGTCTATGAAACTTATTTTTAAAATGTCATAAATTAGGAGACAAGAGAACAATAGACGGCAGAAATGTTTTGTGTGTCCTGTTTTCTGTTCATGTTGTTTTTGTTACTCATTATGTGTAATGTTTCTAAGGTATAGCGTTTTGATGCATGTTGCTCGGTCTGCAGGATTTTGACACCTTCAAAATCTGGAGAATGACCGTTTTCGATGCTGTGACTCGCCAGGGCTGTTTTCGCAGGATTCTTTGATTTTGTAAAAGAAATCTCGGGGCCAAAAATTCAGTGACCGAGTGAGTGAGTCCTATCAGTGATCGAATGAAACTGTCAAATTAGGGCAATCGATTGCTCGATGACGTAAGCGGTAATACCAAACTCACATAATTCAGTCACGTATTACTCGAAAACTGATGCCGTAAATTGGCTCCTGGTTTTGGGTTAAAGGAGAAGCCGCTTCATTTCTGCAGTGTTTTAATTTTCAACACCGGAAAGGATTAAGTTTACTTTACTTTATTCAAATCTATGGGAAGAGTAATTCTCTGAATGTCTAAATAGTTTGCTTTTAAGGTAAAAAAAGAATAAAATAAGTCGGCTTTTATAAAGAACTAGAAACCACAAAACAAATAATGAATCAACAATTAGAAAGTGACAAACTATTTTACAACACATATGAACAATTTTTAACTACCGTTTTGAGCTATTAATATAGATACACCCTTTACATTCTTAAAGACAACTCAAAATAAAAAATAAAGAAAAAACAAATAGTGCAAGTTCGATCTATTGAAACAAATGTCACCTTATTACAGGTAACGCACATAATTGCTACCTTTATTGGGTTAAGAATAATAAAAAAAAAAAACAAATACGTAACACACCGCTAGAAATTTAAATAAGGTGACGAAGACGACGGACGTCGACAACGACAACGTTCAGTTCGTTTCGTTTCGATACACAGACTTTTCGTGACTTGAATTTTTAAGTTAATTCCTGTCTTTTTAAAAGAACTGATTCATATCCAACTATGTACAGTCAATAGGCACTTCAGCAGTAGCTGACTTGGTAATCTAGAGTCTTGAGGTAGCAAACAAACACGTGGCTTAAGTTGAATTAATATACTTAACTGTGAGATACCTGCTTCCAGGTGAAGTAATTGAAAGTCAAAGAATCTATAAAGTTACAATTTTCTTGCTACTTTTCATCAGAAATTGCAAGAGACACAAATTCTCAAAAAGCACACACATCCCCAGAACTTTCTTGTGGTAAGATCAAGCAAAAAAAAAAAACTCTGAAAGGCAAATTCATGTAATTGGACTTGACCACAAATTATACTCTACTCGTATGACCACAGCATATTCTAACAAAGTTGTATTTTTATTTTTTACATTTTATTATTTCTGACTTTTAAGTGGTTTCCGGTTTATGTGCAATTGAATTTTGCTGCTATGTATGTCTTTACAAGTGAAGAGCAGTTTAATAAGACAGATGTGTATAGGTACTCGAACAAACCAAATCTTAGTCTCTCCCTCCGTCTTCCGAATCAATGCATCGTGTTCCAAAGTGGAAATAGTGGCAATAAAAGACATTTCTTGAAACACTTTATATATCTCAGAATCTTCTTTGATGATAAAATTGCAATAAAATTTTGCAATTAACTATTCGCGCCTGGTTCTGGTGCTAATTTGGTACAAACATAAAGCTATAGCTTTCAACGCCAAAGACAGAATTGCAAATGAAATCTTTTCTATTTAATTATTTAATGTTGTTCCTTTGCGCACTTCTCTCCACTGTTTCACTTTTATGAGAGATTTTAATTTCCGCTTTAAAATTTTGGCGCAAATTTTAATTTCGTTTCCTATCTACGGCAGCTTATTTAATGTGTTACTAATTTGAATGCACCCTCACACACGGTAAGCTTTAACACAGCGGAAGGGTAGTGGTGAGTTCTTCTTTAAAATCTAGAGCTATGCAATCCTGAAACCTGTTTCTGCAGAAGGGATTTTCAGGGCTTTTACAGGTCGAAGTTGAGTAGGATCTTACTACAATGTGACCCCACAAAGACGCTCACGAAAAGCCGGAAAGAAGAATAATTATCTAGATAGAATTAATGGTGGTGCCTGTAATTCTAGCTTGGCCGAACTACTTGGTGATCGCCTTGCGTGAGCTACTACGACATGTTTAGAGCTCAAGGATTTTTAGTTCTAGCCAGGGATTGCACACAAAGAGATGGTGATAAACTCTCATACAGCTTTCCAGTTTTGCGATCGAAAGAGTACCCGGAAGTTAAAAAAAAAACAAAGCAACTGGATATTGGTTTTAAGATCAGATCAGGGTGTCATACTACTTCTTCAATCTCGTTCTAGAAGAGATGGTGAGCAGGGCAGACGTTAGTACAAGGGCACTATTTTCAACAACTATTCCGATACCATATCGCCATCATCGATCATTTCTAACGTTCCTTAATAGGCATCTATTCACGGCGGTGATTGAAAATCATGCGAAACTTGATGGGTCTTGAAGTAAACGAGAACAACATCAAGTACATGATATTAACAAACTCTATTAAACATCTGTCCACCGACTGCAAGTGGGAGTGTAGAGTCGGTAGTAGTTTAAGGCATGTCCGGGGCTCTTAGAGACTTGACCAATGGACTTGTGTTGCTACTGAACCATACAGCAGACCATGGCAGCGAACTTAAGTCCAAGATTATGCACGGCGTGGTGGCATGTCAGTCCGCGTACAGCATGCGCAATTCCACGATCATAATGGGTGGCGGCTAGCATAAGGACATGGTTGGTTGGTGGTGGTGAGGTGATAAACGCTTGGTTCATGGTCTTGACTTCCGACGAGCTCGTCCACTTCAGTGGGCCGGTATTGCTACTATTTGACAATTCTGCACTCCAGGTTCCTATTGACCTCCTCGTGGTGCCTGTGGATAGGTTACGTAAGTAACTGAACCAACTAGATGGGAACATCCTGGACGGTGTCCTTAAAGTAGGAATCCGCTAAGGAGTGTGTAACAACTCACCAGAGGGTTGCACATCTAACTTCGATAGAGGTAGGCCTCCCGTGGGATAGAGCCGGTAATCGGCAGGTATCCACGTTAAACGCAAAGGCGATCTGTCCACCGACTACGACAATACAGCACTATTGATAGTTACAACTTCGAAGCAGTTAGGGAGTGTTCATCTAGCTCGGAGTAAGTATAAATTACACAAACGAGACCTTACTATGGTTCGAACGAACAATTATCTTAGGAAACCGCTGCTTCGGTTTGGGGAAACAAATTTGTTCTAAGCTCCTCACGCAAACTCTAAGAGCTGCACCAAAACTATATTTGTTCGAATGCGCAACAATGATTTAGCTAAAATAGTTTTCGACTGCCAGCCGAGGTTACATGGAAGACTGATCTTTTGGTTTAAAGACCTAGCCATCACGGATATCAGAGCGCTTGTTATAGAAGACTTGGGATCCGAGAGATTGGAAAGCCGACATTTGTCCACCGACTAGAACAAAACGTCACTATTGAAAGTAACAACTTCAAAGCAGTTAAGGAGTGTTCATCTATCTCCATCTCAATTCAAATGAGACCTTACTAGAGCTTCGCGACCTAAATGCAGGGCATAACAGAGTCTTAGAATATTATCCGAGGTGACATGTAAGACTGGCGGCACAAAATCTGGGGCTGCACATTAGTGAAGGTAAAACAAAGTACATGGTGGCGTCGAATGCGAGAGGAACAGTTGGTCAAACAATCAAGGTAGCGGAGCACGAATTTGAAGTGGTGCAATCCTTTAAATACCTTGGGTCAATAGTAGCAGCCGATAACAATATAGAAGAAGAAATACGCGGGCGGCTTCTCAAATCCAACAGAGCCTACTATAGTCTGTCAAAGCTTTTCAAATCCAGAAATCTCACCATAACTTCAAAACTGCTGCTGTACAGGACCATGGTCCTGCCAGTACTCACATATGGATCCGAGACTTGGGTGCTTAGCAAAAGGCACTCCGACCTCTTAGCTGCGTTCGAGAGAAAAGTCTTAAGGAGAATTGTTGGCCCCATATGTGAGGAAGGACGATTCCGGAGACGGTACAATCATGAATTGTACGCAATCTACCAAGAAGCAGATATCGTGACAAAAATTAAGCTCGGTAGACTCCGGTGGGCAGGGCACCTAGCTCGCATGAGCGAAGAGGAACCTGCTCGGAAAGTTCTTTGTGGTACATTCTATGGTAGACGACAGCGTGGTAGACCATGCTTGCGCTGGAGAGATGGCGTAGACCAGGACGCCCGAAGCCTTGGGGTGCGCAACTGGATGGCGTCGGCTAGAGACCGGGATATTTGGAGAGACTTGTTGAAAGAGGCCAGGACCGGAACCCGGTTGTCGAGCCGATGATGATGATGACATGTAAGACTGATCCTCCGGTTTAAAGACCAATCCAACTCGCTTGGTATGCAAAACTTGGCATCGAAGAAATTGGAAAGTCGACGTGTCTAAGCCAGCGAGCCTAAACGATCCGGGAAAAGAAAAGAGAGAGATTTTGAACAGCTTTTACAAGTTCCTTTGAATTCGTTTTTATTAAAAGCTATAGAAACGGAAATTTCTGTTTCAAAATATTTCAGGAGTGTGGGTTTAGAATAACATGTTATGTTACAAAGTATGATGTGACAAACACTCTCTTTCACCGCTTGACCAACCGTGTTCTAGGATTTTTTTTATAGTTGAAATTTGACTAGCTTCCATTATATTATTAGAAAGTAGTAAAGTTCAAAAAAAATTGGAGGCCATAACGTAGAGAGTCTAACCCTAGTAACTTACAACTCTCAACCATTCATGTGTGCGTCCCAGGAATGGAGGGGACCAACAATTTTCTGCCGATTCCGAACGGCTAACGAGCACCATTTTCCATGACAAGACATACTCTTAGAGGAAAAAACATTATTTGCAATGGCGGAGAATCGAACCCAAGACCTTCTGAATGACAGTCCAATGTACTGGCCATTACGCCAAAGGGTAGTTAAAATATTCAATTAATACAAAAACATTTCAGTTCTCTACTTCAAACAGTGCACATTGGTCGAAACTTATAAATTTATGTTTCTTTAATTTTGTATAACAGTTAACTTCTGATTTCAATTTTATTCTCAGACATTCATTATATGTACATTTACCTGTTAATTTTTTTTAAGTTTCCACGAAGAATCCAATAAACATAAATTTTACGAGATCAAATTTGATTAAAATCTGTAGTGGAGCATAAGTTCTTCTTCTTCTTAAGAAATTTCAAAAACTCCATTGTACATTTTATAAAAAACAATTATTAATGTAAAATTTTGTATTTTTGTTTAAAATGGCGAATTATTGCTAAATAAAATTTTCAAATAAAAAAAGCCTCATCATTATCAGTTCTTAAAAAAAATTGACTCTTCACCAAACACTGTTTCCAATTTTTTTTTTTTTTTTGTTCAACAACTAATCTTGGTAACAAAATCAGAAGGAACGATTGAATTTTGTTGTGATTTTTTTTTGTCACTAAAAAATGTTTAAAAGTGTTAAATTAAATCTTTGGAGGTATATAAACGTAACGCTGGTGGTGTTTTAGAATCAAATAATTTTGCAATCGATTGATGTTCTTTGTTTGTTACAAACTATCGTGATTAATTGATGATAAGAACAAGGTGATAAGTAGACACATTGACGGTATTTCTAACCAACCTTTGTATTTATCGATGTCTAGATAAAAAACCAACTATTATCAAGAGCACACTGAAAACATTTCGAAACCAAAAGCTCAAACCAGGGTCACAGAACCATAAAAGGAAAATCAGAATCTTGAAATGACTTGAGGCTTCCTCAAAATTCACTCAGGATTTGAATTTTCCGCTATTTTTACTTTACATTTTTCCTACAATATAATTAAGTCTTTCTCCATTCTGAACTGTGAAATGTCACATTTTTTCGTTGACAACTTTTTCCACACTAATGATGCAAAATTAAAATCTTTCCTACATTTCTAAACAACCTTTATCAGATAAGGACCAACGCTTGGTTTTTCCCTCTTCATCCATTTTAATATTTTTGCTCAAATTAAAAAAATATGAAACACACTTGAGCACTGAACTGTAATACTCGTTTGACTACAAATCGGTCAAATCACATGAACAATGGTATGAAGTTCGTCTCTCTCAGCTCGTTTAATTTATTTTTTTAGCTTTAGTTGATTACTCCGAAGAAGTAGTGGATTGCTCTGAACGTAAAAGGGAACAATTCTTCTGTGAAAATTTAGTTTTACACTTTTTTAGATTGATATATACGGAACGGAAACGGCCGAACCGTTTAGGGTGTAGTCGAACAGACAGACGGACAGAATTTCGAGACCCACTTTTTTTGTCTTCGCTATCATCAACAACAACAACAACTGATAACGAAACTTCTGATCATGTTCTTCTCCTTAGAGGAAGGTGTTTCTGATGAACATTTATTCCTTACATTGGTGATGCCCTTAATATCTTTACAGCAAGAAAACGAACAAACCGTTTGGAAAAATCTACGACCGTTGATTCGGTTTACTTTTTTGAAAGAAACTACTGACGGAGTTAAAGGAGAACGGGATCGGGAAAGTGAAATATGGGATCTTCGAGACACT
The DNA here is from genome assembly GCA_911387755.1 of Chrysotoxum bicinctum. Taxonomy (NCBI): domain Eukaryota; kingdom Metazoa; phylum Arthropoda; class Insecta; order Diptera; family Syrphidae; genus Chrysotoxum; species Chrysotoxum bicinctum. The sequence goes on along the minus strand of OU426990.1, from coordinate 65,763,078 downwards.
GACAGCGCAATGGATCCCTTATCAAAATAAACCATGTTTTATATTTCACCATAATGGATGGCATACCAGCGCAAATTGCTACAAATACCACTTCCAGTAGCAATTGTACGATCTTCGGGGCAAAGCTATCTGAGATGAATGAGCTAGCCAAACTACAACTTAAGCCACCACTGAATTTAATAAATTCGGATTCAAATTCAGCACTCCAAAAACCTTCGGAAAAGTATATTTCTTTCCCAGCAATAAAAACTTGTTGACCAGTGTAATAGATTTTTTATATCTATATAATGTAGTTTTCAGTGAAGTCTAACAATTAACTGAGGATTTCTCGGAGAGGAACAAATATATCGAGAATTGAAATGTACTTTGAAGAAGAAGGATTGTACTTTCAGAAACCGTTATAAATTTCATAAAAAAGTTTTACGGGACATCAAAATGCATTAAAACATTTTTTTTTTCATTTTCAAACGCAATATCTTAAAAACTAGGGCCAATTAAATAATTCATTAAAGAAAGTATGTTTTTCCCCAGCAACAAATTATTACTTTCTAAAAATACAAAAAAGGTTTAAATATTTATATCTTTAGAGAAGACCTGACAGTGAGCGGAAATTAAAGGTGTACATTTCTGTTGCTATTATTTATCATGCCTGAAATTTTCAGCAAAATCGGTTCAGTGGTATAGTTTCTATGGAGTTTTTTCCGCTCTCCAATACAAGGTGCCCCACTATGCGACGTCTTACGGGATGCGTATTTTCGTTTGGAGTAAACGCATTGTGAATACAATTATGAGCACCATACAACGCACGTAACGCCCGATATATTCCTTGAATTGAACCATGTTTTTAAAAATGAATATAAGCAATTTGGAAACTTTGCCCCGGCGTGAGTCTATTCATGATGAATTGACAAACCAAAGCAATCGAGAGCCTTCAAACCCGCTGTCACAGAAAACAGTGTTGCCAATTTAAAGTTCTCCATTACTAAAAAAATCCATTGCAGATTGATAGATATAGAAAGATAGAAAGATATATTTAGAGAAGAAATAGTTGTTGTTTTCCTCACAAATTAAATATCAAACAATTCATTTCTATATTGAACTAAAAAAGGCTTGCATAAATGCAGGGCCAAATATGGTAAGTAAAATCTTGCAAAACAAATTCACAATTATCCATTTGAATGTAACAAGTTATATTAAGTCAGATAAATGATGTACGTTGTCACAAGTTTGCTAGACCTTTTTCAGCTTATTACACTCACAAAACATTCCCTTTTATCAAGCAGTGCGTAGGAGCATTAATGGTTTTAAATTTAATAACCTGTCAAGCTTTTAACAAAGAACAGAATGGCGATTCCCATTAATGGAGTATGCATATTGATTTCTTTGAAGAAATAATAATAACCACTGAGTAAAAAGAAGCATGAGTAATATTCATCCATCACACTATGGTGCATTAAGGAATCATCCTTTTTGTCATGTAGAACATCACATAAAAGAAAAGAAAACTTCCAACTCCAAGTATATGTATGTATGTTAGTCATTGTTCCACACAACATCACAGCTATTTTAAGGTCAAAGGTTTGGAAAATTGTTTCTAATGAGGGTTCTTTCCACCTGCAATCCAGAACAGCAGCAAAGTATCGCATCGTTTCTCCACAAAGTGAAGAAAACCGTTGATTATTTTCCATATGAGTAAATATATAACCATCTTCTCTGTAGGGTCAGCAGCAATTTGATAAAGTGCAACTATAAATTCAGAACTTCACGTGGCAAATCTGAGCTTGGCAATTTTATATGCATTATGAGTTTCAAGTAACACTGTGATAATTACAACAAACCTCTATATAATTATTTCCTTAAATTATCGAAAATTTATTTTCTTTCCCATAAGGTCATAAATGTTTTTTTCTTAGTCTACTTTGGGTTGCAGTCATGGAACTGAATTAACATATGTTGAGGCTGTAGAATAACTTAAAGAATATCCTCATTTGTTCTTCAAAAGAGATTTTTTCTTGTTGGTAACTTTATGGTGTGATTTTGTTTTTATTGTACACTATAGTATAATTTAATTGTTTTAACTTTCAAATAACCATTACTTTGGTTGTGTCTTTTATATGAATTTCATGATGAATGCCTTTAATTATTTCTTATTAATTAAATGAAACACTCAAAAATGTTATAGCTGAGATTTTCGACATGCGATTATTATCAAAACATTAATGAAGTCTTTTATGTAGAAGAGAAGTTTAAACGCGCGTAAGACATAATCAATGTTATGGTCTTATCTTATCTTATCTTATACAGAAACGATATGGAGATGAACGACGTATTCCCGAATTCCAAATCCGATACAAATTGAACTGGAGAAGATTCCGTTTAGAAGTGGAAGAACGCCTCCCAGAAGTCTCCAGCGTCAACAACCTCAACAACAAAGTGATGGATAACACCATTGATCAATTTGAAACAGAGACAGGTATGCAAACTTGCCCCAGCAAATACAAACAATATATACCCACCAGCAAAGACTCCGCAAAAGCCTCCACAGCACCTTCACCAGGGAGAGTCACGAATACCGACGACCTCATTCAAACCTCAGTGCACCAACACAAAGTTTAACCAGGCAGTAAAACATCATCAGGAAAAGGATTTCAGGAAGAGTCTCGTAGATATCAAAATTGTCCCTGTTAGTTTTAAAGACCGCCCTCCCATACACATTCCTGACTTTACCGAAGAAGTAAAAAATTTGCTTTGAGGAGATCCGAAACCGTGACTATGTTCAACGAATAAAACTACTCATCGGAGCCGATATAAATGTTTTCACTTCTCCTGAAGGAAGCGACAAGATTTCTAATTAAGTACTTAAAAATTTACCCAATAATGCTGTTCTCCTGCTAACTATAATGTTCAACAACTTAGTCCAGTCAAAGCGTCATTTGACCTTGCGCGCAGAGGCATGGTCTATTTTTTTTTTCATGGATCGATAGGTGCTTATGAGAAAAGCTTAAAACCAAATTTGCACCATATGACAACTTTTTTTACCAAAGTTATTGGTAAAAATGTGTTTTGTGTCATTTTTTGGTCATTTGCGAATATCTCGGCTCCACTATCTCGTACAAACAAAAATTAAACATGTATTTATTCCTAATAACATTATCTATTATGTTCTAAAAAAAATATTTGTTTAAACAAATAAAAAAAAAGTTACAGCAAGTTAAACAAATTTTTTGTTTTTTAAAAATCACTTTTTCGTGATTATTAAGAAAAAAGCTCATTTAACGATGAAATTTTTATTTTTTATTATTAAAGTTCTTGTAATTCCCTAAAATTTAGAAAAAAAAAATCAACACTCTACGATGAACGAAAGCCGAGTAATAAATTATTGAACATAGGTAAGTCAGCGCACCCACGCATTTTATGATTTTATGTTTTAATTAATATCTCAGCCCCAGTATGTCGCAAAGTGAAAATAAAAAACAGTATTACTAATAACAATATTTTCTATCAACTTGCATTTAATTGAATATGTTTGAGCAAAAACATAAAAAGTTACCGTTGGTTTCAACGTTTTTTTCTTGTTTTTAATACCTTTTTTTCATAGTTATTGAGAAAAAAAACTGTATTTCATGGTAAATACTTTTCATAATATACATAATAATAATTATTTACATTCTTTTAAATTTTAATTTTGAAAATAATTTTGAGACCAATAAATTTGCCACTGGATTGTTGTTTGATTAAATGAATTTTACATTAACATATATTTTTTCTTTGTATAAATTATTATATCTTTCAAAAGTTAAAAATATAATTTTCTTGCAAAGTGTAACATAATAAAGAAATTTTGAAGACAACAAAAAAAAACTCACCTGCTATTCGTAAGACAGCTCGATCAGCTGGATCCAACTGCAGAATGCTTAAGGGTTTGTCCTTAGCCCATTCGCTAAGGCTCTCCCGATCCATCATAATGTTCGATGTGCTGCTAGTGGATGCATAAATTCTTCTTTTCTTATTTCGATAATATTGCGGTGTGGACGCCGTGATTGAAGGTTAATTGATGTACACTTTAAGGGGCCTTCAAACCTTTCCTTACGTATTAACTACGTATTTGGGTTGTTTTGGGACGCCACCGCCAATAAGGCGTATATGATATTCTATTTTAAATAATTATTTAATTTATATGAGTGTATAATTTAGCACTTCTATGAATATTTATCTTTTTTTTAATTAAATTTAAAATTACTACTCATATAGTATTATTAGACATTTTTTTAAATTGTATAAACATGCTTGAAAATTACTTCACAAACCAAAAATGCTTTTAAACTTGTCACTGGTATCCATAGGGTTTTATTTTATAAATATGTATGTATAAGTAAATTAAAAAAAAAACAAGGTCGATGATAATAAAAAAGCAGCTCTATGGTATTTTTTTTTTTTAAATAAACTTTCAAAAAGAAAAAATGAGTTATATAAATTTATGTTTGCTTTAATTAAATCAAATTATCTATAGTTACAAAGTAAGAATGTGTGGCTGAACCGTCTCTCTGTAAAATTAAATTTCGACACATCAATCACAAGAATGTGTGTTCAGTAAAAAAGAAAAGATTTGCAGTTAAGTTGAATAAGAAATTTTGGAGCAAGAGTCAATTTCTAACTACAATTAGGTTAAACAATTGATAATATTAAGCACAAAACCAAGAGGATCAACTGGCTTCCCGGAAAAAAATATGTATACAAAAATTAGAACACAGCAAGCCGATTGTTTTTGGTGAAAAGTTACACGCTCAAGTTTTCAACCCCATGGAATACACTTACAAAATTCTACCCTTCCATCATCAGTTTAATTAGGCCAGACTGACAAAATCGACATTAACATAACTATTTTCTACATTAGAGGAAGGTCAATAGTAAAGGTGTTTTGTGTGAATCGCACATTGAAAAAATATCTATATAATGTAATACAAATTAATGTATGTATATGTTTGTATGTATAACACAGTAATTTCCCGGTCGAAATCTTGACAGAAAGTCAGTATCATACCTCCACGACATAAGTCATTTTAAGCTTGAACAACATTGCAAAGTATTGAAAACTTATTACCAAAGTGAGTGCTGTGTAGTCCAAACAGTGCGTTTTTTGAAAAGAAGTTTTGGCCAAAATGAAGCACCCACTGCGCCTACTGTACGCAAGTTTGTGCAAAAAATTCGTGAGACTGGTATGCTAGTGGACAACACTCATGGTCTCCGTCGTCGTACGGTGCACAGACTAGAGTGTGGCTGCTGTAGCCGATAGTGTGAGATTCAATTCACGAACATAAACTCGCTATCGATCTCAACAGCTCAACATTTTTTGCACAAAGATCTGGGATTATTCGCTTGGAGTGACAAAATGCGTTACTGCGAAGTCGGTCGAGGCAGTCACTTCAACGACGTTGTATTCCATAGTTAATGGAAATGTTTGCTCTTACTAATAAAGCAAAATTTTGTTCATTTTATTGCATTTTTTAAAAGAAACTTGTATTTAGCACACCCTTTATGGACACTGAAACCTACGAATAGTTTGAGCTCAATCTTTAAGCTTTCTTCGGTATTGGTTGGAGTATTTCTGTGAAGTTTGGTCCATCCAGCAGTATGCGATCAACTATGTATAATTTGAATGAAATAAATATTGAGAGGTAGTTTGCACTACGACCTACAGATCTATTATACACCCATCCATAGTTAGATGAGTCGCTAACCAGCTACAGCTGTTCCTCCAAAGTTATCGCTTTGATGAATTTGAGTATTTGGAGTACCTTCAGAGAGGATAAATCACTCTCTTCTACCTGGTAGCTTACCGGATTCTCTTAACTTAACTTGATACAATCGAGTCTAGTCGATGTAATCGAGTATAGGGAGTTCTTATTTGATTCAAACGAATCGAAAATAATTGGCTGATCATAAGAAAGAACTGCCTGTTCTCCATTGTATCGACCTAAACCGATCGTATCAAGTTACGTGCTAGGATCCCTGATAAAGTTTATGAAACGATCATGGTTATAGTTCCAAAGAAGTAGTTTGGCCTGTCTCAGTTTTGTGAGTTTTTTCCAGTTTTGTCACCTTTTGACTATAGGGCTGTGACCCCATTAAAGGAGTCAATATTTCCCTGGATATCTACATGTCCAGCTTCCCAATGAAGTGAGACATTATTGTTCTTGCCAAGTTCGTTTAGTTTGCCTACACATTCCCACACCAACTTAGACGTGATCGCGTATGAGCTTAGTGCTTTGAGTGCGCCTTGGCTATGGCAATGTTTTGGTTTCGGTAATTCCTTTCGAGATTTCGACTTGCAGATTCTACTATGGAATTGCCTTACTTCTGGAAAATGTTAGCGGATTGTCCCATTGGTATGGAAAGTTTGTTCTATCCCCAAAAACTCTAGCATTCTCGAACTATCTTATTGGCATTGGCTTTGAGTGTGTAGTTTTCTGTTTTCTGTAGTACCACTTGGCATAATGGTTAGTGCGTTGAACTGCCATGTGGCAGGTCTCGAGTTCGTTTCTCAGCCGCTGCAAGAAAGTTTTTTTCAGGGGTGTACTGCCTCTTGCGTGCAATTGACAAACTCTCCAAGAGTATTTCTTGTCATGAGAAGTGCCGCTCACTAGCCGTTCGGAATCGGCAGAAAATTGTAGGTCCCTCCGTTCCTGGTAACACGCACACATGAATAGTTGAGAGTTGTAAGTCACTAGGTCCTGGTTCACTCCGAGCTGTTGCATGCACCACCAAATTTATTTAAGTTTTATAATTTTTTACGAAATTATATTTTGTAATCATTTCACCCCTATGAATATCGATAAGGGTAGTTGCTGCCGATTTTAAAAGGCAGTCCTTTCCCTGTGACTTATACATTTGCGTATCAAGTCATTGCCTTGGCAAACCTTATGATGGCTCCCACTTCCCACTACTGCATGTAATGGTGACAGATGAAGAATAACCTCCATCGCTGCTGTAGGACCAGTGCTTCCATAGTTGTTTGCAACTTGGTTCTCTCGTGTCATACAACCGCACCTTTGGCAATGATGTGTCGTACCATCATGGTGTTTTGCACCTCCATGATTTAGCTGCAAGTGTCTTGGAAATCATAAGGGCTTTTGTGGCTTTCCCGACGGCATATTCTACGTGTTTATTCCAGAGGAGTTTACTATCATTTAAGAGCAATAATCCTCGGCGTACATTACATACAAGATGAGGTTCAACACCCACCTGCTTTGAACTTTAGTGAAAATACAAAACGGACTCAGCAAAAAGACGAAGCTTCTTATCAATAATCAGCTGATCCGTTCTCACATACACCTGTTCTATTTGTAAAAAAGAAGATAGAGATTCTGCTTTTTCGTCTTTCGCTATTCCGAAAAAAACGTACATCAAATGAAGAATGAAAATGGAAATTCAGCATTAGACCCTGTGAATTTACACTATCGCAAGACAATAGCCTTGGAGAAATGCTGATGAATCAAAAAGCGCTATCTGGAAGAAACGCATTTTGGACTAAAGAGACCGACCCATAGAATACTTTGCAGGCCTTTCGGGGAAGTATCTTACAGACAAATAAATTTAAAAAAAAAGACCTTATGAGCAACCACCACCGACAGGACGCAGCAGGAATACCTAGTAGCTGAACTTTTATTTTTTATTACCATAAAATGCTTTGACATTAGTTGTCTTCAGTAATTTTAAGTTTTGTGTTTTGTTTTAATTTTTCCTGAAGTTTTGTCTTAATGTCCAAAAATACTTCTAATTTCATTTCAAACTTGAAAATTGTTATTTCTCTGTGACACAAGTATACAATTGGTTTCTTATATCGACTTCTTTCACAAACTAGGGATTTCGATCCCGGATGAATTTTTTTTAGTTTGGTGTGCGTGTTTCAGTATAGGTATATCTCGTAAATCTCTCTTCAAATATGGATTTGAAGAATTTGATCCCTCTGTGAAGGAACCTAAAATCTGGCAAGGGATCAAAATCTTCACACAGAAATGTGTAAAGGAAATAGACATAAGCTAAAAAGGAAACACAGATCTCTTCATCCCTTTAAAATTGCTCCATGAAAGATTGAAAAATTCAAGTCAGAACTCGTACTTAATCCAAAAACTTACAAAGCAAGTTTAGAAAATCGTGGTCTTAAATGTTGCTTTAACAATTTTTGGTCAGCAAACTGAACAGTTTGGAACATTTGTACATACCTATCTACATTTTCTATTTTACCTATAAAAGCGAAAGTATAACTTTTCTTTTGCGACCATTCCAAAACAGCATTGCTGAACACAGAGAAAATCATGAAGAACAACAAGGAATCGGATTCGGTCAACCTAAAGGTAATAAAGGCTCATTCTACACATCTAGGTACTCGTACATACATTATATACAAATGCATGTAAATATGTATATTAACCTATTTCACAACAACTAGCCGGTTGGTAGGTATGTGTAAAAACTCCCATAGGTAACTACTAGATTAACCGGATAACGTGTAAGTGTGAAATGAACCTTAGGACATCTTACGTACTGGAGACATGGGAAAAGTCTCAAACTGATATGAAAATTCTTACAAAAAGATGATTTGAGTCCTCAGAATAAGTATCTACTCGCCTTAAAAGTTCTACCAATTTCAATGAGACATCGAAAATTTAAAAGGTAGGTATACCTACATTGATACGACCTTGGAAACAACTTGTTTCATTTTTAAAAACTACCCAAACTAGAAATAAGTATTAAATGACTCAACCTCCATCCAAGTATAGAATCTCCTGACTAAAAAAAAAAAAACACACACAAACACAAAGAACTTCCTTCAACTTGGTTGGCTCGGCTGACATTGCATAAATACAAAAACAACAACAATGACGACCAAAGGAGGCACAAAAAAGCTCTTAAGACACACTATACTGTAGGTAGTACCTACCGCCATTGGAGGTAAGATGTCTTCACTGTCCTGCCATCCTCATCACATTATGAAGGTATAGACTTTAACAACAAAAGAACAAAGAAACTATACCTACAGGGAAGATTCCCGAAGCAAGTGGGAATTAAAAAAAAAATCTTACACGATAAATCACACTCTGTAAGATCCGAAAAAAAACGAAATACCACCATTCTTGCATGGAAAAAAAGTGTAACAAGGTCTGTGAACAATATTCTTATCAGACAAGAGAATAGATACGAGTAATTCGTACACAGTGCAATGCAAATTATCATCATGCAAATTATGTAAATAGAGTTTTTTTTTCGTTTCTGTTTCAAACAAACGAATCTTAGATAAATGTCTCAACTTCGTGACATCAATAATAGCTTAAGAGGAATGTGTTATAGGTGGTATGTATGTTCGTAAATAAATATATAGTACCTATGTACCTAATATGTAGATAAGTATGACTGTTTTTCCGTGGAAGGAAGAAATTAAATGACTCAAACTGCGGACAGTGCACGCCTGCACGGATAACAATATGACGATGCCATCAAGGTTCCTCTTACTTCCCTTCTTGTGCAGATCTCTACCCCATCAAATTTTTTTTTTTTTCAATTTTCCTCCTCATCCTCTGTGGAACTTCATGTTTCTCTTCATCATTCTGCAGTTTATTCATTCAATTACTTTCACCATGTTGTCACATTTCGCAGCTTTTTAATGAAAGTACATAGAGAAACATTGAATGTGAATTTGGCCCAGTGTATCCTGTGCACCACCTTATTAATGAAAAACTTCTCTAGCCCCATTCATCCCCTAACAGGAGAAAGTTTTGGGCCTTTTCTTATTTTAAATGGGAATTGTAACATGTTAACTCCTCCATGACAATGTCGTGGAGAGTTTTTTTTATCAAATTTGTCACAAAACATAAACTAAACTTTATTATGATAAGGAAAACTTGAACCACACATTAATACCTGTCCACTTTATTTCTTCTTTCTTTATTTAATTATAACTCCGACTCCACTTTTCCAAATCGAAACACTCCCATGCTATCATCCTTCTACCGGTCGATATCCATCCGTGTTCTCTCTTTTACCCAAAGGAAAAATCAATAAAGTAAAACAGTGGAACAGTGAAAAACCGGAAAACCCTTCCTGGGAAAAGCCAAACCGAATATAGAGGCGAAGAACAAAAACCCAATCGACATTCGACAGCCCTCCTCAGGTAAGCGGTAAACCCTAGAGGCCACGAACCACCATAGCGAATCACTTGTTTTCTTTCCTTATCAATGAAAATAAAGAAAAGAATTGTGAGAACAAAAAAAAAAAAACTCAACTTAAAACGTGTACAAACTGCTTATCAGAATAATAATTACGCTACGATGAGCTGTAAATTTGTATTTATGTAACGCGAAAGCAAAATAGATTTTTTTTTGAATATCTTCCTGGCACCAAATGCACTCTGCAATGGTCGCGTTCACCTCGTAGTCCGATAGGGTATCTAAGATACTTTAGTATCCGATACGTTGGCGAACGACCAAAACCGGATAGGTACCATTTACTGTCAAAGTCAAAAAACGACGTCAATCAACCAGGGTTGGCCGAATCAACTACATGCCTAATTCACTACAATTTGTTACGTCTGCTACATACATAGTTAATTCATAAAAAAATAGAATAATGGAAACCAAACAATTTTGCACATTTATGATCTTATGAAGGTTTGTACAAAAATTGAAAATGTTTCATTTACCATAAGGATGAGAAATTGTAGGAATTATACATGATAGATGGGAAGTTTATTTTTGGAGACAAACAATTTTCTTTGGCATAATTGAAGGATTTGGATTATGAATACATGATTTAAAGATATTTTTTAATGCTGAATTTATTGTCCAAGGTATGTTGCGACGAGTTAGTTGCAGCAAGAGACCATTTGCTAATCCGCAAAGCAAACAAATAATATTATACATATACTGGATTACAAATCCTATGAATTTTTTTTTTAAATATAATATGGTATAGCCCTTATAAATATATATAATTTTAGTTCAATTAATTGATAATTTAATCCTGCAATGAGGAAAGGTAAATTGAAAAGGGCAGATTTTTTAACCACAAATTATCTGACGCCAACAAGCTTTTTTTTGTTATTTTAATTAGCGGTGAGCTTTAAGCCGACAGAGTTAAGCTACGAATTCTTTTAGTGCTTGTTGTCGTTTCAAGTTGGTTTAGTGTTGGTGCTGTCGTTTCAAGGTACGTACATATAAATATTACCAAAAAACTTTTTAAAAATAATGAAAACCAATAACTGGCAATTAAATTTAAACTTGAAACTGTTTATTTTGTTTATGAATAAGTCCAACTAACATACTATCCAGAGCTAAACTCTTGAAATCTGACAAAAAAAAACTCCCATACAACTCTCTTATATTCCATTGTTATACCTAAGTATTAATATCTTGCTATGAAACTGAACTGGGTTTCATAACATTTTTATTTTAAGAGGTAAACACTTTTGCAGCTTACAGCTACTTAAATCTTATAGCTAAACTATTTTCTCTTCTTGCAATAAGATTATATAAGCTTATAGTCTTAAAAGAATCCTTTTCTGAAAACTCAGTTCTAAATAATATGTCCTTATAATCCCATAACAAATCATGTTTAAGAGTTAAGATCATTTCATATTTCTATAAAAACCCTAAAAGAATTTGAGTTTAATACCTCCTACATATATCAAGAAACAATCTGAAGTTCAAAGAATAAAAGCTTTGCAGTAGGATCCGAATGAGATATTTAATGCAACAAACTTTACTTTTCTCAATTAGTAAATTAGTACTAGACGTACCAAATGTTAAAAAGTTACAGTTCGGCCAACCCTGTACTCGACACAAAAGAAAATAGATCAGCTGAAATGTCAGCTGTTCTTCAAAATTCCCCTTGGATAGTTAAGTATACCAAAAATTTTTGGATAGCTTTAGATTTCTACTTGACATCAGCTGTTTCGTTAATCAGTTGTTTTTTCCCATGGGATTACAACAACACCAACAAATCCAGATACCTTTGGATACGTTACCGAACGCGACCAATTTATTCAAATAAGAAAAAAAATACCAAGAAGCTGCGCCGCACTACGAATACAAAAAAAAAGAAGGAACAAAATTATTTTGCACATTTTTCATTTGACTATCCCGTCCCGTCCCGGCCGTCCGGAGACACTTTTTGTTGTTTTGTTTCTTTGAAAATAAAACTTGTATTTATTCCATTTTTAGTATAATTTCAACTTATAAGAAAAACAACTGCACTTACTAAATATCTACACTTTTTTCTTATTGGTTTTTTCTTTTCTTTTTTGTTTTATTTCTATTTCTATTTTTTTTTTCTCACTAAAACGCTCAGCGCGACCGCAATCGATTTTTACGAATTTTCAAAAGAGACTACGATCCAACAAACAACTCAAGATGGATGATTGAATTGAACTGAACTGAACGTTGCACTGTTATCTTTTCTTTCGGTGTGCTTTTTTCATATAAATGAAATACTGGTTAAAGGGAAGTATTCTCTGTGTTTTGAAGAAAAGTGCATACAAAATACAGGGTTATTATTGTATAGAACTGTTTCTTTTGATTGTGAGAGATGGGTGTAGAAACACTAGTTACTTTTCGTCAGAGCTGAAATGGGAAAATTTTGAAATTTTACAAAAAAGTATGGGATGTAATACTACGTTTTCACCAAGGGTAAATACGGGATTTAGGGCTAGAGATTTAAAATAAATCTTGAAGTGTTTTCACCAGAGAAAATGAGATTTATTTTATGTTTTCACTCTGGTCATTCAATTGTCAATTTAGACAAGAGTAAAAAATTTGCAATTGGATAGTAAACAGGAAAAACAATAGCCGTGTTTTTTTGGAAAAGTTATCCGTAGTACAGTAGGATTTTATATGAATAACAACATCCGCAGTAGGATCACTGCCGATAAAAGGAGAAGTGAAATCCTGCTGCGGATAGAGATTTGACGTTTATTAGAGTATGGGCAGTGATGTTGTATTTGTTTTTCATATAAAATCCTACTGTACTACGGATAACTTTTCCAAAAAAACACGGCTAATTTCTGAGCAATAAAATAGTTAATTTTCAATAATCACTTTATAAAAATGAGTATTACAAATTTAAAACTATTGTTATCACACTATTTGATTCTGAAAAATGTCGTGAAAGGGATAATTGGTGCATTGGATAGAATAATTCATATTTATAAAAAAAAACGACAGCAGTGCTTGAGAAACATTATGCTAGCCCACACTTCCATTAAAAGCTTTTCGTCTTCCGGGCCCCAACTTTTGCGTGATTTTTTTGTTTCTGCCATTTTCTGTGAGTTGTTTTGTTAATTAAAATAATAAGTTCTTTTTTCTATAAATACTTACATTTTGTCTTAGAAAGTGTCTGGCCTTTTAGTAAATAACCAAACGCAACAAGTTTGATAGATATTTTTATTTTGTCTTGATTGTCAATGAAGAAAGTGGGGTTTACATAGGTGAGTTCTACAAAATAATGGTTTGTTTGTTTCGCAAATCTTCTGATTGCAAGATTTCAAGGAGATTTATTTTAAATCTATTGAAGGGGTTTTTGTATGGTTACATACATGCAGTGTACCTGCGAAGCTTCATATATTTATGAATTTTTGAATATTACAACAACAACTTGAATGAACTACCACCAAGTGGGTTCTTATTTGGCTGGAGTTATAGCTATTTCACGGTTGCCAAGCCGATCATCAGACTCCTTTATTAGTGGTGCTTAGCCTTTATACTATCAAGTTTAATCGAAAAACTTTTTGCCTTGACTGAGATTTGAACCCAGACAACAACAAAACTTGAATGACTAATAAAAACGCTAGTCCTCAAGTGATAATTGATAAACGATAAAACCTAAATTGGGATGGACCTGATCATGTGGTCTCGGTAGCGTGATGCGTAGGGCATTGGCTTCTGACGACGCTAGGTCTGGGTTCAAATCTCAGTCAAGGCAAAAAGTTTTTCGATTAAACTTGATAGTACAAAGGCTAAGCACCACTAATAAAGGAGTCTGATGATTGGCTTGGCAACCGTGAAATAGCTATAACTCCAGCCAAATAAGAACCCACTTGGTGGTAGTTCATTCAAGTTGTTGTTGTAATATTCAAAAATTCATAAATTTATTTTAAATCTTCATTTCATGTGATTTATATTTGTATGGTAAATCTACGAGATTTAAGGGAGATTTATGGTAAATCCACTTAAATCCCGGATTTACTCTCGGTGAAAACGTAGTATAAGGAGACTAAAAATATATATATATATATATAAACCACCGTAACATGGTTTGTTATGCTGTTTTCCATTTTTGCTTGACATTCTTGTTTTTCTTTAGAAAATATTCTGAGGCGTGGGTGTTGTTTACATTAATGAAAAAATAAAATAAATACAAATTTGAAGCTTTCCAAATTTCAAAGATCTTTCATTTTCAACATTTTTTAAAATAAGTGAAATAGTTGTTTGTAAGATATAAAAATTACGTTTATAGCATGATCATTCGTTCTGAAAAACATGATATGTATTTGGTAATATATAAAATTTCGCTCGTGGAAAAACAAGTTAAGGGAAAAGTGCCTTTATAGGAATTGTATTTAAAAATGTTTCTTATTGCCAAACCACCATATGAATGCTAAGAAAAAACAAATTATAAAATATTCAATTTTAAAATATTTCCCACATATAGGACGTGCTTTATTTTGCACCGGTAATACTTATATTTTATTTTTGAATTTAGTTCTAAAAAATATTTTTAAATCTAGAATCTTGAAAAAAAAATTATTTAGTAAAAATGTACTTATGTCTTATTAATTTTTAGTCAAAAGTAACAAGAAAAAATGAATATCTTACATCGAATGTCAAAAATAATACTTTTCAAAAAACAAAATAAAAATATATTAAATTTTAGATCTCCTTTTGGATTTTCGACTTTTTGATTAATTTTTTTTTTTATAAAAGTTGTGGTGTAGGTAAGTAGGTAGAAATGGCGAACACTGATCGCCGAGTCTTGTGGCTCAATTAGCATTGAAGTGGCACATTTTGATATATCATAACTCGTATGAACTTGTAAATGGAATTATTATATGGGAAATTGTGGACATTTTCATGGAGTCATCCAGTTTGAATTAAGTTCAAAAACATAAAAGGAGCTAGTAGCTTTTTATGTCTCTTATATTGTGTGTACAATCATCAATCGAAAATTCGATCACTCACTCAACCGGACCACCACACTCATTCGAGACCATCTACACTGTGCCAAGCTAGACAGGTTGACTGTTGGATCATCCGGCACCCGAACCATAAATCTCCATCAAAGCCCTCAGTTCGAGAGCTCGGGATCTAAGAAGTCACATGGAGGGTTCAGTACAGAAGTAATCGTTCGTCCTAGAGCCATTTCATTGCATTGAGAAAAGAGATCAAGTCTTTAATCTTCATTTCCGAAAGTTCTTTAATGTCGTCAAAAAATGCCTTTCCTAATGTGCGATCTAAATTCGGCAAGAGCGGGGCATTTACAGAGGACTGTTTTCTTTTCCCGCTGGTCCCTAAAACTACGACAGTGAATGTTATGAGAAATGCCTATAGCTTCGCTGCATGCTCTCCTATTGGTCAGAGCTTTGGTCGCTGATATCAGATCAAGTGTTCGGGATTTGCTATAGGGGGGGCAATTTTCTAGATATAATGCAGTTAGTTAAACTGCTCCATTTAGATTTTGATTCACTTAGAAATATTGAGAGAATTTTGCTCTTCATAAATCCGAGTGGAATGTTGACTCTATCCGCAAGTGAGTTATGTAGGGCTGATCGTTGCCTGGCCAGCTCGTCTGCCCGTTGATTCCCATCAATGCCACTATAACCTGGAACCTAGATAAGAGTGAAATTAGCCGCGTTTTATTTTCGTCAATGATGCATATAGATTAACGTAAAAAAATAAAGCGATACCGATCATAGTGGCGGTAGTGTCGTATGCTCATCTTTCTTTTGCTTATATAAGCATTACATTATATAACATAACATATGTTTGTTGATTTTCAAATGTTTCTTGTCTTTTTTTCTTTTCACTAAGCCATTTAGCCGCCATTAGTAAGGACTAATTTTTAGATCTTTGAAATAGATCCAGATAGAGAACATTTTGTAATAAATGTTAAAAATTAATCCAGATCCGAATCCACATAGATCCGTAGACAATAAAACGCACCTAATAAAACGCACATACTACTCTCATCCGACAACAAATTTTGAATTTTCTGAATAAAAAATAATTATTTAAATGAATATCACTGCTATTCCTAACCAAAAAGTTGTGTTTTTTTTTTCAAAATATTAAAATTTATGAAGCTTCTAAAAATTACCAAAAATAACTAAGATCAGTTTAACAATTTCGATTGAATTTACTCTGATCATAGCATAAGTTTAAAAATGAATCGACCCTGCACCCCATTCCTCACATTTCATACTTTTTTATTACATGTCGTGGACACATCGGTTTTCCGAAAAAAAGACAAATCTATTATAGCTTGAAGCCTAGTACGCAGATCGGGACAAATTTTGTCTCCCATAAATTTTTTTTCCTGGGACAAATTTTGTCTCGGATATTTTTCCGAGCAGTACGCAGTTCGCGCGCAAAATGCATAGGTACCATTGTGAATTGCTCTTCAAAATATCTCCACTAAATTTTGCCAGGAAAAAGAAGATACAATCATTAGGGGTATTCACGATCTAATGCAACAGGTCTAGTATCATTGTAAGAATGCAAAAGTGTAAAATCTTACAATACTACAACATGTTGTAGTGTTGTAAGATTTTACACTTTTGCATTTTTGCAATGATACTAGACCTGTTGCATTAGATCGTGAATACCCCTATTATTTTGCGGGACAAATTTTGACAGCGTATTTCCGAAAGTGATTTTTGTCAACACTCGTTTTATGTAAAAGGTACTGATGCTTCTCTTGAAAGCATCAAGAGGAGATTCCAAAAAGGTATGAACGACTTTTGTAAGACAACCCGTTCCAGAGATATGGGCAATTCTACAGAACTTTTAAACTCTGTGTTATGAGCATATAGCTATGAATATCTTAGCTCCAAGTTAAAATATACTTGAATTTCTTTTTTATTCCAGTGAATTACTTTATTAAGAATATGTATTTTCTAAATTGAGCCATCTAAGTATTTATCTGCGCTTTTATAGTTTCTTAAACAAGCTAAATTTAAAAAATCTCAATTGTAATAATCTCGTTTATTTTTAAATTATGCTCTGATGTACTTGCGGCCCGCAACTTGAGTCATTACTTTTACAAGCAAAATGTTGTCTTTACCTATAAGAAATATTATCGTAAGTTTCGTAAGTGCGCGCCAGTTTTGTGATAACTTATAGATCTTTCTATAAGTGTAATAACTTTTTAATAAAAATATGTTTTTTCGATGTTTCGTTGTTTTTTGAAGACGGCCCAAGGAATATCACTATAATTTTCAATTATCTTTATTCCTCAAGTAAAAACGAAGAAATAAAGCTATGAATCAAGTATGTGCGCAATAAATTTTCGAGACTAGAAATGTTTTCAATCAGAGATCGAATTTCTGCAAGAATGGAAATTTGCACTTAAATGTATAGCACATCTTTCGCAAGGCTTAAAATCGATCTTTTCTGCTTCTGATCTTACTGTATGCTTATAGATTTCTAGAAAAACAATGGGCCACAAAAGTAATTATTGTAGTTTTAAAATTATCAACCTTAATTAGAGTATTTATTCAAATAAATGAAATTTCAGGTCCTGCTTTTATAATACTGTATATATAACTGTAGGACTTCCTACCTCAACGGCCCGCGATAAAATCGATGCTCGACTATTTATTCAACATACTGATAGGTTCAATAAAAAGTGCGCAAAGTCTCAGTGGTGTGCGAAGTATTTGAAAAAATAAAGTTTCAAAATCACAAGTTTAAAAGTTCTGTAGATATGCCCATATACTAAAAAACACATTAAATTAGGTTTCATCTCTCCAACTTCAAACTTTTGCGCGAGATTGGGAAAAGTTTTGTAGAGATTAAAATTGTAGAGATAAAATTTGTCTTGTCTCGATCTGCGTACTAGGCTTGATTTGTGGTTTTTTCTCCCTTATAAGCGCATATATGAGTAGATACTTTTTCCTATTTTTCTAAAAATATTAAACACCCTGTAATAGCCGCTCTACAATCAAATCAAACAGTTTCTTTTGCTCTGTCAAATATATTGAATGCGTTAAAAAATTCGTTTTCTCTCTTTCTCTCTCTCTCTGCTCTGAATTAAAATATCTTTTTTGTTTAGTTTAAAATGAATAGGAATTACTAATCAATCAATCGTCGATGTCTAATCAATAAGCACCATTCAATTCTATTAATTCAAAACTCATAGGTGATAAGTATATGTGTCAATTCTATTAAAGGAAATAAACAAATAACAAAAATTCAGTGTTTGTGTCTACACCGAAAGTGAATCGTAGAAAATTAAGCGACATCAAAAAGAAGAAAAGAAAAAAGAAAAACGTCTCCAGCCAGCATCAAGAACAGTGATGTGTATTATTTTCTCCACTACTCCATGGCTTGAACAAAAAGATCAAATCAAAAGTACTTGTAGGTATGTATTAAGTTCAATTGAAAAGATGATTTATGATTACTGATGGGCTGTTTCTGTTTTCATTTTCAATCAGTCGAAGGAGCGTTGTGAGCATTTCTTCATTCTGGATTCTTGCACTTGCACCCCACCAAAAGGAGAATAGAAAATTTCCACTAAAAAAACACAATTATTCTACTTCTTTTGCAGCTCGTGGAATCTCTGTTAATTGATAGATTTACCAATTAACTCTGATTTCAATATTTAATAGAACATTGAACTAAAATAAACCAAATATGCACTTCTCAATTCCGGACACACAGGAATTCTTCAATGACACAACTGGTTCCACCTACACGGTAAGTCAATCCAACCCACTGCAGCAGCTCGGTTTCACCATCTTAATCTTCCACAGGGTTTTAATATTCACATAAATGGCAGCTTCCATTGCTGCTTGCGATTCAAACAACTGCACAGCCTTCACGAGCAACTTAAACGGTCGTTAGCAGCTTCCAGCACTCCAAATGCCACTCTTCCCTCATTCCCCCCAAAGAAGTTGCTTCCCCTGACAAATAATCAAATCGAAGCACGAAGAATAGCTCTTGAGCATTATGTACAGATTGTCGGGCAGGACCCGGTCATATCGAAATCTGAGCTGTTGCGAACGTTCCTATTGAGCGCACAGCAAGAATCTTCGTCCATTGATACCCGGGAGACAACTATCGATGTGCATTTAATGAATGGATTTCGGATATCTGTGAACTGCTACACGAACGATTACTCACTCAAGGTGCTTTCGAAGGCGTGCCAAAATATAGACTTGCCATGTAGCTATATAAATTATTTTTCGCTATTTTTGATGCGAAAAGACAACGATGGGGGCGTCATTCTAATTAGGAAGTTGATGGACTTTGAATCACCTTACATATCACAACGGATAGCTGAGGATTGCCAAATTGTCATAAGAAAGAGGTAAGATATATTTATATTTGTTTCAATATATAAACTTAGGTAAATAACTAGAAATGTTTGATAAATGTTAGCAAGATCAATTAATAAAATAGGAATATAACAAGAGCGCGCAGCTCATTTGCTCATTTCAATAAGTAGTTATATTCCAAAAAACTCTGATCAAGGTGATAAAAAAACGAGTGTGTGAAATCTTCGACTTTGGCGCATTCAGAACAGGGAGTCGAATAGGTGCAACTAGAAATGGAGTTTTCTTCACAAATACATATACAGTGAACTCCCTCTTAAAGGACTTCCCTCTTATTTGGACAATTCCGTTAAGCGGACAAGATCTACTGTAAAGGTTGGCTAGTATGATTTTGGTTGAGTTTGCTTTCCTCTTAAGTGGAAAATTCTATTAAGCAGACATGGACAGTATTTTCACAGTTATTTTGGTAAAAACATTCACCTAAATAGAGGAATAAGATTTTTTTTTCAGTAATTTTCCTTTTTGCTTCTGTGCCACAGATCATTGTATACATACATTATTTGAATGACATCAGAAAATGTTACATAACATGCTTAGGGAAGAGAACCATTGGTTGTGATTGGTAAATCCGCAAACCTACGCTGCTTGAAAAACATACCGAAAGCAAATCTGCAAGTTAAGTGGTTTTCTAATAAGCAAGCGAGCTTGGATGACAACTTATTAAATGACGCAATGGTTAAACAGTTTCAACGCCAAAACGAAAAAAAAAACTATGCAGGAAGATTTTACTTTTTCTGGACAATGGAACTTCACATCTTACTTTAAGATCACTTTGATATTTTTCTTAGCAAACACCACATCTGTTTGTCAGCCCTTGGACTAGGGCATCATCAAACATTTTAAAGTTCTTTAGCGCGACTGAGTTTCAAATCAAATTATTGCTAAAATTGATAACGTTCATAATGTGGGAGAGCTTTCTTCTGCAGTCAATGCGCTAGATGCCATTAATTGGGCTACTGCGGCCTGGAACAAAATTTCTCTAGAAATAATTACAAACTGTTTTAAGAAATCTGGTTTTCTACGCAATCAAACCATCCAAACACAGGATAAAAAACTGGAGACGATAAGGCAATGCAACTGACAAAGCGGTTGTAGTTGTAAATGATTGAAGATCTTTTTTAGGAATTGTATGTTCGTATCATCATCGGCTCGACAACCGGGTTCCGGTCCTAGCCTCTTTCAACAAGTCTCTCCACCTATCCCGGTCTCTAGCCGACGCCATCCAGTTGCGCACCCCAAGGCTTCGGGCGTCCTGGTCTACGCCATCTCTCCAGCGCAAGCATGGTCTACCACGCTGTCGTCTACCATAGAATGTACCACAAAGAACTTTCCGAGCAGGTTCCTCTTCGCTCATGCGAGCTAGGTGCCCTGCCCACCGGAGTCTACCGAGCTTAATTTTTGTCACGATATCTGCTTCTAGGTAGATTGCGTACAATTCATGATTGTACCGTCTCCGGAATCGTCCTTCCTCACATATGGGGCCAACAATTCTCCTTAAGACTTTTCTCTCGAACGCAGCTAAGAGGTCGGAGTGCCTTTTGCTAAGCACCCAAGTCTCGGATCCATATGTGAGTACTGGCACTACACCCTTTTTACAGGAACAAACTCAGGCGGTGTTTGACCCCTCCCTATCTTCAGTACCAATGAAGTCAGAAACTTAATATTCCGAATATTTGCTAAGCTAGTCAGGCACAGGCGCCTGACCAAATTTCAATTTTCTAGCATAAGCGGTTGCTGAGATATAAGGCCTCAAAATCACAAAAACCAGCAATCATTAAATAATAAAATTTCTCTATTACATTGAAGCTGTTTCAAAATTATTCTACTTTAAATATTCGGTATTAAACCTTCATGAAGTAAGAACTTGGCGTACTTTTAGATCTCAGTACTTTTCACGGCTGACTTGTTACACAAAGGTTTTTGTATAGAAGAACTAGGCTGTTTTTTAACATGTATGTTTTTGGTCTGATGTATTTTTCAATGGTCAGATATAACGTATTCCTAGGAATAAATCGTTTAAAACTGGAATAAAGTTATCTGCTAATTTCAGAGCGTAATAAGGACTTATTCGTGGAATAATTATATTAGAAATTTCAACGATTATAGACCGTCATTTTTTAAACAGAAACGTATTAAAATGAATTTCTTTGAAGATATCGATGATTTTATAATTCAAGAAGAAAAGCAAATGGTTTATTTGAAGCATATTCAAGAAAAGAAAGGGTTGTTAGAAATAGACCCCATAATTTTTCTGAATGGGAAGATTTGGATTTTCGAAGAAGAACAAACGGTGGAGTATCTCTTAACTTTAATTACATACATAAATACAAAATTGAACACAAAACTGATAGGTAAGTTTTTCTTAAAGGTTAAACATTCCGCGATCGTCAATATTTTGATTTGTGTATTGTGTTTCATACCTCAGAAATCAGTGTGTTCCCCAATTTTAGCACAACTGTTGATAGCTCTCAGATTTTTTGCAACTGGAAGTTTCTATATTTCAATCGGTGATTTTGCGGGTGTTGATGCATCTACTGTCTGCCTAATAGTTAAAAGAGTAACTCGAGCCATTGCATCCTTGAGGACGAGATTTGTAAAAATGTCTAGAAAGGAAGATGAAATATTGGCAACATATTTTTATCAACTGGTGAGGTAGTTGCAGCAATACGTAAGAATAACGTCACCAGGTAATATAAAATTTAAAATGTTAAACAAATAACAAACATTCCATCTACTTGGCAATAAAGCTGAAAACTTCTTTCGAAATCGAAAGGGCTATTTTTCGATAAATGTTCAAGTTGTATGCTCATTATTTTTAAAAATTCTCATTGTAACTCGATGGCCTGGTTCCACTCATGATGGTCACATATTTTCGAATTCCGCCATTAAATATCAATATTGAAAATTTCAAGAATGGTGTTTTACTGGGGGATAGTGGATACTTCCTAAACGATTATATCATTACACAAATAAATGGCCCACAAACAAAAGCAGAACGTTTATACAATGAGACACAAATAAGACCAAGAAATGTTAGTGAGAGATGTTTTGGAGTATGGAAACACCGATTTCCTGTTTTAAGCATTGGAATGTGTTGTAATTTGGACCTAGTTCAAGATGTTATGATAGCGACCGCAGTATTGCATAACATGTGTGTTCTTGATCAAGAAGGTGCTGCATTTTGATATCATGTTCCTTCTTTTTGTTGATCCATAAAAATTTCGTGCTCAGCCTTTTTGCTTTCCAACTCACTTCTAGCTATTTCAATTTGTAGTTTAACTAGTTCAATTCTCGCGTCTCCCAATTCGTCAAACTTCGACTTAATTTTCTGCTTACTTGGGAACATGGAGCTGTTTTCTTCCATGTTCTCAAGTTCTCACCATCATTACCTACAACACCAAATTCAAAATGAAGCAAACGATTAGTTTTTTCTTCTGAAAAAAATTACAGGCTGTATTTCTTGAAGGGACTTCTTTTTCTTGTATTACCTCTATGATGGAACTTTAGCACTTTCCAAAGAGAGCTGGTTTTCAATAGCTCCAATTATAACTCCCATAATACATAAGCTGGTCCTAAAAGATAAATACACACTAAAATGATTTACTTGACCACGTACATAACATGAGCTTTCTTGCATTATTTATAGAAAGCAGATTAAAATCAAATAATATTGCAATAATATCACTTTTCTACCCAACACTAAACACTTCACTCCGCAGTTAAACTTGGATCGTCAGAGTTGTGTTTAAATTGCTTGTGACTTTTGAAATTGTAAGTGGTTTTTATGTTGTATTTTCCAGTGAGGTAAGAAGGAATTTCTTTGACGTGTACCCCCATTCTGTTAAGTACAGATCAGCACTAGGTGACACACAGGTTGGTGCAAATACTGATATTTCAGAATTTCGCCAGCCTGGCTATAACCTTATGCCATTATCTACTCTTTCACCATCATAGCCTCATAATTTATGTTAGATATAATGTTGTTTGCCATATTCTTCCTCAATACTGACATTGTTCTAATATGAACTTTAACTTCATGCGGCTCAAATTTACTGTCCGCAAGCACATCATCCAATATTCACCGTTATCCCGATAGTCGTTTTAATGAAACGCCAGTAAAACGACAAGGCGCTAGAAATGAAAATTAGAAAAGTGAAGAATATAGAGAACGCTGCCCTTTTCGTATTATTTAAACACCAAAATGTGGTATCTGGAGTCTTCTCGTTTTAAAGGCGTTTTATTAAAACGACTACCGGAATAAGGGTGATTGTTTCATTTATAGGAGTCCAAATCTTGACAGCAATTCAACTCTTAATAAGTTTGATGCGCTGTCTGATTCCATTTCCCGAATTGTTTTCTTCCACCCTCAAACTGAAGTTGTTATTGCGGGTGACTTCAATTTACACAATTGATGTTGGTTCTGCTATTCAAGACAGACAACACCCGAAGGAAGATATGTTGAGATGCACGACCTTATTCAGCTTGTAGATGAGTCCACTTGAATACCAGATATTGCTGAGCAAAACGCCCAAGCTCTTGATTTGTGTCTTACTTCTAACCCTGATGAGTATACATCATAACGGTAAACTCTCCATTCGGCACTTCGGACCTTTGTGTAATATCAGCCAATTTTGTGTGTGCCATTCATCCAGTTAAAGAGAAGCATCCCATTAGGACCGCTTGGCAATACGAGTAAGCCAACTGGGACGGTCTGAATAACTTTTTTCG
Organism: Chrysotoxum bicinctum; assembly: GCA_911387755.1. Taxonomy (NCBI): domain Eukaryota; kingdom Metazoa; phylum Arthropoda; class Insecta; order Diptera; family Syrphidae; genus Chrysotoxum; species Chrysotoxum bicinctum. The sequence goes on along the minus strand of OU426990.1, from coordinate 65,738,750 downwards.
AATTTTTAACTGGTCACAATGTTTCCTCGATATAGACTAGACGTTGATGCCAGTGCTGATATGATAAGAGCAGTGCTGCAATAACATCTTAGGGCAGCAGCTAATTATGTGGGATAGTAGTTTTTTTGGCATAAAAATTTTGTTTTGTAGCGATGTGAGGTTTGGCAGAGGAGCAAGATCCATTCCAACATCCGGCGAGCTAAGCCGTACATTGCCAGCATGCCTGCATATCTTAGCTTAAACTCTTTTCTACAGAAGAGTTGATAGGGTCTAAATGTTCGTTCATTAGCAGGAACGCATCTCAGGTGGTTATAGCGGACTTCTGATGAAAATTTTGAAATTCCTTCATTTATTGCAATCAATCGCTCGTTATTGCATTTAATAGCTCGCATTATATGGGCGGATGAAATTAATTTGCACTCATCACAATAATAGGTAAAAATTTTCAGGAACTCAGGGACGAATAGTTTAGTATTTTCGATGCAGTGGGGATGAAATTCCAAGTTGCATATTCCATTACAAGTAACTAAATCTGCAGCAACAGACAAAATAGTGCAACCACATTTAACTTGCATTTTTACAAGTTGATGGGTGCAAACGAGGATCGAATATATAAGAGTAGTCTTTTTATTTATTTATTTTGATTTATTGTTAGTTTTATTAAAGTGAAAAAATAGGTTACACTTGATAGGTAAGCAAAAAGAATGAAATTAAAAACAAAAGGCAAGCGAGGAGCGATTTGAAAATTCTATGTACTACTGTAGTAAATAAATAATATAAGTATAAAACTGTAGTACTCCTTTGGCATAACGGTTATTGCGTAAGACTGTCATGCATCATGGGTTCGATTATTATCAGCCGCTGCGAAAAAAATTTTTAGGAGTGTACTGCGTCTTTCGAGCATGCCAAAACTTACATCAAAAACTCTGAATTTGTAGTATACAAACTTGATATGTATGTATTTTTATATGCAATAATGAATGAATGAATAAGTTTTAATAAGTTAGTCACCGGTTTCTCATAAACAGGATTGTTATTCGGCGTTGTCATATGAATATAATATGAAAGGCTATTGTGATTGTTGTATTAACAAGCCTATTATGTGTTTAACATATAATACGGGTGCAACAAGCATCCAACATTTAACTTATGGACAAGAGAAGAAATTTCTTATTTCATTCATTTGAACTCCCTTTATAAACAGACACAGTGATAGGATTTCTTTTCAACATTCAAACCGCAGTTGTAATCTTTTTTTAAATAAATTGAAATAATTTTTGTATCCTTTCACAGCTATTGGGATCCGTGCTATGATATACAACTGATGCAAGATAAAATTGCTTTAAACTTACTTTTTATACAAACCATAAGTGATATCGAAAGAGACTGGATAATTGTTGGACCTGATGTCAAAAAAGAGCTCCGAAATCTTCAAGAGCGCGGCAACAAAAAAGAAGTACATATCTCTTTAAATAGATACAAAAATTCATTACATAACCTTTAATCAAAAATATCAATTTCAGTACATCGAGATAGCCAGAAATCTTCCCTCATATGGATGTGTGCAGTTTTCCAGTGCTATAGTTGACTACCCTGAACCCAATAATATAGCAGTTATAACAGTTGGCAATCGAGAACTAAGTATTCGATCTCATTTAGGACAAAAAATCCATGAAACCAAATTCCGTGTTACTCGAATGCGTTGCTGGCGAGTAACAACTATTCATAATGTAATTATAGCTACTCACTTAAAAAAAAATTCTTTAAATTTGTTTATCTATTTGTAGAACGAGGAGGAAAACACTTCATCGTTAGACAACTCAGCGCAAAGTCTCGAATTATCTTTCGAGTATCTCATGTCCAAAAATTGCCTAAAATGGATCACAATTGCTAGTGATCAAGCAATGCTTATATCCGTTTGTCTGCAAGGCATGGTAGATGAGCTCATCCATCAGAAAGATGGAAATCAATATATTTATAAGGTAAGTTAAAGATTCATCCCTATTTGTCTGTCGAATTAATGCATCTTTCAAACTTCACACATGTATTTTCAGTCCGACAGTGTGCCGTACCAACCAATGTGCTATATTCGAAGAGATGGCAGCTCAGCAAATCAAATTTGTGATTCTAGCTCTTCGGACACACTTTCTAGCTTGGTATGTTACAAAATTAAAAAAATAAAATTATTTGCGAAAAATCTCTTTAAATACTTTTTTATGTTGTTTCCGTCTGCAGAATAACGACATCGATATGCCAATTCAATCGCAATCGAATTTCCTATCAATGCGACGAAAGATTAAAAATAAAATGTCTACCACGGTGTTCTTCCGCAATGGTCGCGAATCAGTGCATAATGAAGCATTCGAGGGTATCGGTGACGATGATCTTTAAGCAATAAGTGCAAAGTAGAGGGAATTCTCCCATAACGACGACATTGAGACGACGATGCATGACCGATCAAAGCCATAAAAACAAAACAAACAAAAAATACTGAGGGACATTTTTAATATTACTTTTATTATTGTTATTAATATAATCAATGGAAAATTATATATATATAAGTATATACAAACATGCAATGTTTAAAGTACATTTTGTTACATTATTTCTTCACATTATAAAATATAAATACTTTTTTCTAATCTAGATGATTTACAGAGCAAAAAAAAATAATAATATTAAACAAAAAAATAACAAGTATTTTATATAAATAACAGTAGTGTGTAACTTAGAAATGACGAGAGGAACAGAAAAAAGAGGAAGCTGATCAAAAAAATATCCGGAATTTTTTAGTTTAAAAGGTCCTTTTCAAATGTAGGTAGCTCGGTTAATAAGAAAGAATACTTGAAGTCATACGTGCCAATTCTTGGATTTAAAATGAGTCTTGACGCAGAGCTGCAATAGTGACAGAGTTAAAGCCTAAAAATGCAGCAAATAGTATTGGCGATCAACCATCAACCGTATTCACCAGATAGCCCCTTTCAATAGTTTTTTCGGTTCTCGCAACTTTAATTGTGTCTCTGGCTACCGCGGTTCTCTCGATTGAAGCCACAAAATAAAAATAGTTGAAAATGCTGAAGATCTTACTGTTTTATACAATCGATCCCACTTTCGAAACTAAAAAATAAATATTGACGAATTAAAGAAAATTGTAGAAATTGTTTTAACAATTCCGGGTATTTGTTTGACATAATTCACTTAAAGTTTCGTCTCATGCCGGCAATATGGCAAATGAGTCGCTGTGCTCTTCGATAGAGCATAAGTCCTTACTCGAGGCCGATTCGAAAACTGACTAAAATGCCCAACATCACTGACACCACTAATTAAATCTAAATTATTTACAGCTATTGATGGCCCGTCATTGAGTGGTGAGGCAGTATTACTATTACTACTTCCAATTTGAAGGGTTTTCTTGACAATAGGTTGTGGCGGCAGTTGGTGATTTTGAATGGGGGCAGCTGTGTTGGTGGTAGTTAATATTCGATTTTGACTACGATTATGGCCATTGTGATTGTGAAAGTTATTCGAGGCTATTCTTGAATTAGGAGGAGGAATGGCTTTGCATTGTGAGTCATCAGAACGAGAATTGCCTTCGGATTCATTCTCATCGCCACTATCAACGTCACCTGTTCCAAGAATATAAAGAAAATGATTCATAAATATCCATCTGTTTTTCTTTTGATCTGGAGACATCAAGTTAGTGAACATAATGCCCATCAACATAGATTCTACCATATAATGGTGAGTAAAAAAGAATCTTCTTACCGTCACTGCTATTTGTGCTTGTTATAAAAGTTTCTGTTTTTATAATTTTTCTCGGCTTATTTCTGCGATAGTATTTGAATTCTCTGGGTAAAGTATACGACCGCGGAAGAGATACCTTGAATTGAAATGATTCCTGCAAATAAGTTCATCCAAATTCAAAATTATTGAAACCTACCTGACTGTCTATATCGGACGAAGCTCGATGCCCGATCGGTTCATTCAGACCAAGGACACTATCATCGGCAGCTGATACATCCAGATTTTCGTCTCCGCTGCTCACCCGATCTGGATTATGGTGTGACCTTCAATTAGATTTTTTTTTGTAAGAAAAAATTCTTTTGAATTCGAAAACTGTTTTATTTTGTACCTATACGGATGTTCTCTTCCAACCCAATCATAGTAGACCCGTGAATTGTCGAGATAATGAGGTGCTAGGAGAACTTCTGGCGTCTTTGCCCTTTGATATTGACGCTGAGAAAACTTGCACAGAAAATCAGCGGCACCTACTTTTTGTGGCGATTGCTGTTTCTGCTGTTGTTGTGTGATTGTAATCGATGGTGTTGGAGGTGTTGACCGACTATCCAGTTTTGATCTTGGTGGTGGCAGAACGTTATAAGGGAAAGGCAAACCTCCTTCTAAACCTCCTTTAGGGTTCTCAGCTGTATTACTGCTATACGTTCCTGAAATTTGTCTGGGATGATTGATTTCATGGAAAATGTTTTGTCGAGTTAAATGGTCGAAATGCTCGTTGGAACTTGTATGTTGATTACTACAGTAATTTTCAAAGAGTATCGGATTCAAAGGTACACTGTGGGGAATTTTCGTTCTAGCATGCACTGCATGTCGTGTGAGTGAATTACTTTCGGCTGCTGAAAGTTGTGATGAGGAGGGAATCGATGAAGCAACTGGTTTGGGCAGCGGACTTTGTTGTTCCAAAGCTGGAATATTGATACCACTCAGACCAAACGAAGAATACAACTCATCGGCACAGTATTTATTAAGATTATTCATCTCATCAAAATCACTGAAGCTTTTTTCTAACATTCCTGGATTGGCAGTGCACCATTCCATGGCATCAAGTAAGTTTGTATGTTTTTTGGTTCTTGGAATCGGTTGTCGGGGCAACGAGGTGCGTCCATCATCACCAGAACTCAAAGTGTTCGTTGTTGGACCTCCGAGTTTGCCTTGTTTGATTTCTTCTTCGATGATTTTCAATTCGGCAAGTTGCTTTTGTTTTTTCTCTTGGAGTTTTTGGTGAATATTTACACGTGAACCAGCACTGCTTCCTTCGTTTTCACTAGACCCAGCTTGTGATCGTGATAAGGGTCTTCGCCAGAAAGGCATTGCCATTGTCCCGTTGGTGATTATCGAGCTTACGGAGCCAAGTTGTGGAGTGTACCGCAGATTTGGTGGTGGAATAAATGTTGTTGGTTTCTTTTTCTTTCTTTTTGTTGCAGCACTTAAAAAATGAGAAAACATTGAAATTGTTTCTTAGTTAACAATAAAGGGTAACTCACTTTCCAACTGGATTTGTGAACCTACAGTTGAAGACTCCCGCAATAGCTGGTTGGCCATTCGATCCATCTAATTTACCGGCGGCTTTACGATTGTTATTTGTTTTGAATTCATTTTCATTGCACGGATAACGACCCCCTGATTCCCAGTTCAAACGTCGAACATGGAAGAATCTCAATAATTAAATAAAAACTGTTATTTCTTTACGTAAAGAAAATAAATTGAAAACAAAATACCTGTAATATAGAAGCATAAATAAAATCCCAATGACGAAGGTTCCCAGAATCAACAATGGTGTCACATGCCACTGCTCGGTTCTTCTCTCCCAAATTCCGGCCAACCAAAGTGATACCAACAACGCATTCTCAAGAAACATCACTATGTAGAAGGTAAACATTTTCTGCCTATGATTAACTTCTTGCAGATTAATATACGCGAAAATATAAACGAAAGCTATCAAGGCTGAAAGTAAGGTTTTGCGAACTTTGGAGATCCTTTCGCCATGGAAGACATTTTTCGGTGAAATCAGCCATAATAGCATTGAAAACCAATGCAGTATGATCACCAGGAACACCCAATATTTATAGACCGATGCATAGACTGTGAGCGATGCTATTCGTGATGTTACAGTTCCTAAACGCCATATGAATTGAAAGATAACCCCCAGCCATGTGAGAACCAAACGATGGACTTTTTGTAAACGAACATTCTTGCTAAAGCTGGCAAGGGCCCAACAAACACTAAACAACGACAAGGAAGCCGATACAACATTGAGGTCCTTGAATGTTTTTTCAGTTTGTTGCTGGGCCAAGCTGGACTGTTGTGTTATGGTTAACCCTGGTGAGTAGGTCTTTCCACTTAATGTTTTCAATTTCAATTCAGATCCCTCTGAAAGAAACTTGCTATCACTTTGGATTGTAATAAGCAGGTACAGTTGCAGCAGAAGCATAGGAGCAGCTTCACAGAAACCATGGACTAAACGAAGCATACATAGATCGCGAACTTCATGCTTGACACGTCCCAAGTTCACTGGAACGAATAGTTTTGCATATCGCCAGAGAACTCCGCATTGTATAGCGTGGACAGCAATGATAGAATATGTCTTAAGTCGAATTGCTTTTGTTTCTCCACACTCTCCGAAGGCAGCTTTCTTTTCGGGAACTGCTAACTCCCCATTTTCATTCGCCTGAGCTGCAATTGCTGCTGAATCAGCTTTTTTACGCTTCATATTATTCCAATACCACCGAAATGATACGATTTGAGATACAATCAGGGATAACAGAACCAGAGATATCACTATCGTGAAGTAGCCAACACGACCACGTTCCAGAAGGGCATATCCAAGTACTACATCGAACACAACATCACAAAAGTATCCAGCTAATGATATAACATTGAAGAGGACATCGCAAAGTGGTAAGAATTCAGACATTTTTTTCTTGCCAATTTATTAATTTTATATTTAAATCAAATAAAATCAGTCTCAGAGTCTCTCTCTCTTTTTATTGTTCTAACAGAGCAGAAGATGATAGGAGTCTTTAATGTAAGATAATCCCACATGATTCACAAGTACAATGGACTCCGAAATAGTTATTCGGTGACCCATTCTATATTTTCATTCGATTGTACAAAATCGAGTTCGCACCTTGTTGAACTCTTTTGTTTAGGTTTATCTTAAGTTTTTGTATGCAAAGACTATTTGCTTTTCGAGATTTCCCAAGATTTATATATAACTCGAAGGTAGCACGAGGAAATTGTTACATTGGAATGTGATCTCTAGTGAAAATTTGTTGGACTTTTTTCTTGTTATTATGGTGCCAATGCTGATGTGTGGGTTTTATTGATAGTGGTGGCCAAAAAAACTTAGACGGATCCAATGGAATTTGCTCATTTTCTGGTAGAAACAGAAATAATTTTAACAAATTAACCACTGACTTGGATGGTGTGTTGATGGGGTGATTTGGTTAAGATAAATAAAATATTGTTTTATAAAAAATTCCACTTGTAAGATTAAAAATAAAATTGCATCTGACACTTTGCGACACACTCGAATCGAAGAATGGTAAATTGCTGCTGCATATATGGTACATAAGTGCAGGTATGTATTCGGTTAGTGGCCAGTGGTTTCACATTCCTTAGGAGCGCTTCACATCGGAACGGAATGATTGCATTCAGGTAGTTACAGGTAAAAGATCATTTCTTTATAAGATCAGCGTTCCATTGGTCAGTAGTTAGAAAAGGCAAAAATATTATTTTATGTTGAATTATTTTATAATTATTTTGTGTTGTAGTCTCCATGCTGTGTGTTTAGAAAATTATAACATATTTTTTCGTTTGTTATCTATTTATTAAATTTAAATAAAATTTTAATTGAAACATAATTGGCCATATATATTAATATACTAGCTGAGCTGTCCCGCCTTGGATCCGCATGGATATAAGTTCTGTTCTGTTTTTTTTAGTTACAGGGCTTCAAAAATATTCTTGGCCTTCTTTCTTTAGGTATTAATAAAAATTGTGTTTCACCACTACCAGATCTAGGCAAAAAAAGCATAAAGTTGTGCATTTAAAAACATTCGTCCCTTATATCTATTTCAACGTATTGGTACATTTGGAATTATCTTTATTGCCTTAAACCATGTATAACCTTTCAAAACAAGTTATGTGTGAGATATTAGGTATATGCCCGCCTTGGCTTTTTACGGTAGCATGGATCGGTTCAAGAGTCGACTGTGAAGGGCCACCACGTTTATCGTAAAATGGGCGCAACTATTGCACTAATGAACACTGAACACTCATATACTACGTTTATATGCAGTATCGAAAGATCGAGTTGGATTAGGATCGGATTTTCGACCCAGGTTTTTCGTCATTTGAGTTGAGAGCTCGATTTGGAGTTGATTTGAAATGGTGTTGAGCGATTTTTCTGAAGCATTTTGTTAAGCCAATTCCTCGACCCAGGTTTTTCGTCTCATATTTCGACTCGACCCCGCTGAGCAAGTGAGATCGAGTCGAACCAAGCTCATTTCAACTCAATACCCATTTATAAAGGGTCAAAGCGAGCTTCAAGCTCGCTTCACTACCCTCATATAAACGTAGTAATAATTAAAAAAAAAGTTGCATCATTTGTACGGGCTGTTCAACCATGTTACTTGGCTTGGCATAGTGATTTGGCATCAGTAGCTAAATAATAAACAACAGATTTGACAGATGTTACCAAAACAACATGTCCGCCATAGGGAGCCAAAACTACCCGCGCCCTTTACAAACAGATTTTTTTTTAATCGGATCCCAGAGCAATCTTGCTTAAATTTTGGAAATCAATCAGTTCCGAAATGAAAATTCAAGTGGCTCTCATATTAGTTGAATATTCTACAGCGGTACTTCTAAAATTTATTATTTATTGATCTTTTGAAGTTCACCATTCATAATTACCTACGAATTTCTTTTTTTTTTTTGTGTCTTCTGCGTTCAAGCGAAATTGATTAATAATTATAAATAAAATTTCAAAACTTGCTCATCAATTGGCATAACAACTACGTTACAGCAAATACACAAATAAGAATTTGACAAGCAGTGTATAGTTACTTTGGATCTGAAAAGAAGTGAAGATAAATAATTCAGAATTTCTTACATATTTAAATACCTTAGATCCTCATTTGGATTAATTTTTAACGTGTATTCAAAAATAATTTGGGATCCTGTTATCTATCTGGATCAGGGTTCGGACTTAGGTTTTAAATTTTCGAAGTAAATACGGAAAAAAACCGAAGTAGATCCAAAATTTTCGAAGTAGTTTTAGAAAATTAAATTATATAAACATATCATATAAAAGTAAATTCAGACTACAGACTTGTAAGAAAATAGTAATTAAATATAAGTAGGTATTTTAAAGTAAATTTTCTATCAACGAACTTGTATTTTTGTATGAATTTTATCAATTTAATAGGTGGTTCATAGATAACTTTACGTTTTTCTGTAAGTGATCTCGAAAACATTAAATTTTCCACGGTGCTTACCTAAAAACGATTTTTAACCCTTTTTTCTATGTAACACAAAGTGATTAGCGATGTCTTTAAATATTTTGGTTAAGCATTTCAAAGAGAAGTAGATCATAAAAAAGAGAAGTAGGGAAGTAGATTAAACTTTTTTCTCAAAATCGAAGTAGATCTACTTCGATCGAAGTAAAGTCCGTACCCTGATTCTGGATCTCTTTCCAAGATCCAAAAACTATTTCTTTCTCTGGCGGATAGATGGTAGATGTAAACTATAGTGTCAAGAAATAACTGTAAATCAACAAACATAAGAATACTAGAGATGGGCATATATCCACTGCTATCCTTATGATCCATATCGTTTTATTTTCAAGGGATAATCTATATGCTGTTGTGAATACCTGGGCCATTAATGAGGTATTTCCCGTCCACCTAAAGGCTCGGTCAGAACGCGTTTTCAACGCCGCGTTAGGGTTTTTTAACGCGACGGTAAGATTATTTTGACATAGTCATAGTTTTATGAACGCACCACAGATATTTCTGGCCTGAAACGAGAAAGGGGAAACGAGACAGAAATACGTTTCATGTATCCTATTCGTATCTATTGACGCTTTATGCATTTTGGTTCCCTACATTTTAAGTTAGATACATTTTTTGGTTTGCCCGAGTCAGACGCCTGCCACCACCAGCGAATAATAAAGAAATACAATTTTAAAATTATTATATACATAAAAACTCAGTTAAACTCTTTCAATAAATACAAAGTTCAATAAATTTGGTGCTTCGTGTTTTGTTTATTAACAAAATCAGGATAGAGGACGTCAAACAGAGAGCTGTTAACCGATACACAAACAAAACATTCATTCTTAAACAAAAACAATGTCAAGCAGCTCAGATTCAAAAGAGGAATTATTGCTTCTATTTGCTATTTTACGAAACTCTTATTAAGAAAAAGAATTTTGAGTACCTCTGATTAAAAAAAAAGAGAAGAAATTGGCGAATATCTCCGGCTGTGTCGGGAGCTAGTCTTACGAAGACCGCTTTTATTCGTACTTTCGAATGTCGCAAAAATTGCTTATAAGAACTTTACGAATTGATTTGTCCTAAAATAAAAAAAAAAACAATTAACAAACTGGATGAAACCGATTGGAACCAGGGAAAGGCTTGCAATTTGCCTGAGGTAAGAATATACATAAAATCATACATTTAAATTTGAATGTAATATCTCCAAAGGAGTATGCAAAATTATTTTAAGTAATTGTTCGACATTATTTTCGGTTAATTTATTGTTCGTAAATACATGAATCTATGAATAATAACAAAATTATTTACAAAAGACCTCATATGTATATACATACGTACCATTATTACCGCAGCGTTAAAAATAATCTGTAATTTTAAACAACGTCGTGTTTCACCGACGTGTTGCATTGCAACGCCATGGTGAATTCAACGCGGCGTCAAAAACGCTTTCAGTGTGACATGGGGCATGTATTGCAATGTAATACAACGCGGCGTAAAAACGCCTTTGTTTGACCGAGCCTTAACTCGGGTCATTTATTAAAATACAGGTACAATACAATTATTATTATTATTATTTATTAAACCATACATAAATGTACAGGGCAATACTTAAAAGCTAATAGCTACCAGGGCTTCTAGCTGACCGTCAATACAATTATTATATTGGTTGCACACAAAATTCCTATGACTGCTTTTACACGACAGCGATTTTTAATCTTTGTTTCTCTTTTGGCTTCCTTTCGATTGCATGGATACTTTTAAACATAGCCAGCCGTATCTATAAGATTTTCCTAAACTACATCTTAGAGGTTATTTAGTTAAGCATACTTAAATATTTAATTTGCCTTCAAATGACGAAACTTAAAATATCTATAATCGATTTTTCATTGGTTCTTAACTAAACGATGGTTGTGTCACGTAACGTAAAAGAAAGTGCAAATCTAATACAAAACAAAAAACAAATGCTGCTTCATTTTATTAAACACAGCTGTTTTGTGACACCTTGAATTAGTACGCATTTGGAAAGACAATTTTTTATATCTGTAAAATTAAAAAAAAAATGTCATGGAAAACACACCCACTCATCAAGAAAAGAAAAAGATCTGAAAATTGGGGTGCTTCCGACAAGGAAACGTTTTTATTTTAAAATATGCCATAGTTATTAAAAAAAAAAAAGAATTATTTCCATGCACAGATTCTCCTCCAACAACGAGGACAAAAGTGTCGGTACAAACACTTCAAAGACTAAGCGGGAAGCGTGGACGAAAATTCTTTGCGCGTACACATATTTTAATCAATACAAATTTTCAGGATTTTAATTCTTTACGTTTTATAAATCTAAAATACCACAACAGACAATACACACTCACAATTTGAAACTTCCAAATTTCAAAGATGACAATTGATATGTCAAAATACATTTAAGTGGCCTTTAAACGCGGTGGATGGCGTTTAAGTTAAGAGGCCTTTAAGTAACGTTACTTAAATGTGAAAATTGATTATAGATACCGATTTTATACTTAAGAGCTGTTTGGAGGTATTTTAAAGCTAAGCCACCTTTAAAATTTCTTTATAGATTCGGCTGAGCGATTTTTAATAAAAGTTAACTTGGTTCTATTGAAAAGGAGTCATCTCTCCGCACTCTTTTCTCTTGTTAGTTAATCGAAGTTTGCTGAGCGAACGCCAAATAGAAATGAAACATACCATACATACATATGGTAGTGGCCGTGGCGCGATGGTTGTATGCTCGCGCCTGTCAACCTCATGATCACAGGTTCGATCCCTGCTGTCGTTTATGTCTTCTTAATTTCATTAAAAACCTTATAAAGTTGTCATCAATGGGTTGCTGGTTTGTTCATTGCATGTTGTTCAACAACATGTGATTGAGTAAAACTACTATGCTCATCAAATATGAAAAACGAATAAAATAATACGAATTATAAGGGACATAAAAATAAGACACAGCATTTTCTCCGCAGTAGTTCAGCCGCCATCCCTGGAGATAAAAATATCTGAGACAATCACATTCAGTCTCAGCACATCGTGCCACACATCTTTCCTATCCTTCTTTCTCTTCCTTAACTTCACGCTCGCGCTGTGTTGATACATTTAAAGGGTAATCAAAATCCCTTGAGCGTGTGTAGATTATAAAACAAAAAAAACTACCTGAGAAGTAAAGAAAACCACAAAGAAGAAAGAACGATAACTCTGCAATTTTTCGAACCCCAGAAATTTTGTGTATCCCCGCCACCACACACGTCTCCCTCCTACGGGCTTAAAAATCGCAAGGTTATATTGCTTAGTTTAATAACAGTATATTTACTGCTTTGACTGCTTTTAAACGAAGCAATATAACCTTGCGATTTTTAAGCCCGTAGGCGAGAGACGTATGTTGTGGCGGGGTACACAAAATTGCTGGGGTTGGAAAAATTGCAGAGTTATCGTTCTTTCTTCTTTGTTGTTTTCTTTATTTCTCATTTATATTTGGCACTCGGTGAGCGAACTTCGATTAACAAAGTAGGGTAAAGAGTGCGGAGAGATGTCTCCTTTTCAATAGAACAAAGTTAACTTTGATTAAAATTCGCATCCATGCAATCGAAAGGGAGCCAAAAGAGAATCAAAGATTAAAAATCGCTTTCGTGTAAAAGCAGTCTTTTACAGCGATTTTTAATCTTATGTCGTTTTTATTTGGCAATCCGGAATCTCTCTCCGATCCGGAATCCCAATTGAACACTTTTGTTTGCTTCTGATGATTCTGAAGTTTTGTTTGATTGTATATGTGAAACATCAAATGCGTACAAATCAAAATCAAGAAAAATGTTTGTTGAATTCGCACAATTTGAATACCAAAAATCACAGCTGTTGAGGTTGACGTTTAAGTACATATATGAATGTGTGAGTGCTTCTGGTTTTGCTTCTGATTTCAAATCCAGAAGCAAATTTCTCTTCTTTTCAGAATCAGAACTGTCATTTTTTCCCAATTGAACACTTTCAGAAGAGTCCGGAAGGCTTCCGGATTGCCAAATAAAAACGACATTAGTTTCTCTTTTGGAGTCATCTTCCTCTTTGTGTAACCACGCCACCACACACGTCTCCATCCAACGGGCTTAAAAATCGCAAGGTAATATTGCTTCGTTTAAAAGCAGCCTATGCTGATGTAACCGTCTAGAAAAACAGGGAAATTTTCCACTTCAAATAATGAAGACATCGCGAACAGATCCTTTCAAAAGTGTTTGTGCCGTCAAAAATGTCAGAATAGCGACATACATCTTTTTGTTTTTGTGAGTATATTCAAAAAATGCATTAATTTTTTGACACAAGAGGTTCGTTTTTTTTGTTGAATATTTTTATCTACAAATATATGTGTCAAAAAATCCATTTAATTTGTAACTTTTATTGCAATAAAGTTTTATAAGATATTATAAGCAACAAGTTGTGATTTTTGAAAAAAACAAGAATTGTAAAACAGCTTGGGTTATAATAAATTCCAAATCATCATCGATCTTACCTCAAGGTAATCATGGACGACGATGTTATCGTAATTTACGATGAAATCGAGGAAGAACCCGAGCAATTCACTGCTCAAAATTATGAATACATGCTGGCGCAATCACTTTTGACCAAAGAAGCTATTCAAGAGAAACTCTGCGATCCAAATGAGAATGCGAACTTTCAATTTGTCAGCAGTGCGTCTCACAACAATTCGATTTGGGACAATTTTCTGGGCATTACATATGGCGGCGTGGAGCAGAACTTCTTTAAATGCCGTGATTGCAATGAAATCTTTGATAAGGATCCCCAAAAGTCCCTAGGGCAGCTAAGGAACCATAAATGCAAGAAAGTTTTGATCAAACGAGAAATACAGGAAACCCCCAAAGCGCCAATCAGAAACACTTCCATTCGAAAGAATGAAAAGAAAAACGCTGACAAACCAAAACCACTGACTCGTGAGCAGCTAAATGAATTATATAGGAACCCAAAGGAGAGACCGTATCTGGTTACGAAACAGAAGAACAATTTCAGATGCTTTGCCTGGCAATGGATGGATTTGGTCTTCTATAAGAAACAAAGACAACCGTTTGCTCGGTGCAGATTCTGTGAAATGTTAGTAACATACTCAAATAAAAATGGCACATCCTCGATTAGAAAACATGCCTTACGTTGTCGAGCCATTTTAGCGGCAAAGCATGATCTTGGACAGCAAGGCATTCAAGCACCAAATCTTGAGATTAAAGATTTCAGCAAAGTGAACGACGAAGATACCTTCTCTGAAGATAGCAACTGTGAGCTGGAGAATTCACTGATTCCAGACGTTCAGATGTATGAGGAAGAAATGCCATTGAATTCAAACTCGGCCATGCCGACGACGAGGACTAGGACGAATAAGAAGCCTGATCCATCAAAACCTTTTTCTACAAAGAAACCAAATGCTCTTTCCTTATCCCAGTTGAGATCATTGTACAATGCAAACAAAACTTCAAAGGCTTTTCATTTTAGCAAATCCAAGGTGGGAGGGGTCAAGAATTTGATTTGGAATTGGCTCGAGTTGGTTTTCTACAAAGGTAAGTTAATCTCACTTTTACTTGCTCTTTAAGGAAAGTACTATGGTCCAATACAAATAGTCTTCTTATAAGAGTTCGTAGTTAGGGTACCTTATGGAAGCTAAAAGCCAAGATTTCGACCACCAACACCTTGACGAGTTTCCGCCATCTTTATTTAAAAAATGAACTTGGTTTTCTTCTAGAGGCGAAGAGGTTGACAAATATTTTTGTTTTTTTGTAATCAATAATGAATATAAGAAAATTGAAGATACGAGTAGGTATAACAAACGAAAATTAGGAAAAATTTAAGAACGAAGATACATATTATTTTTATTTTATAATTTACACGCGCTCAAGGTTTTATTGAGAGACCCTTATAATGTTAAACACAGCACGAGCTGAGAATGCCTTTGGCCTTGAATGTTTGCAAGTTGAAATAGGAAACCGTGCGGGGTGAAATGATGAGCATTCGCAGTTAAACGGGTATCACGGGTGAAATTAATTGGGGGAATGCAACTGGCTATTTCGAGTGAGCATTGTTTGTGAAACAAGCGATTAAACAAGGAAAGAAATGAAACATTTCGACGGTGTTCAAGAGATCGGAATGATTCCATGATAGCTGTTTCCTATCAGTAAATGGAGGGAAGTTTGGGCTGCACCTGTGCAAAGATATGAGTTATACCCTAGCTTTCGATCGATATCCGAAGGATTTAGCAGTGTTTTTGGCGGTATCGAGAATGTGGTTATTCCAACGAACATTTTGTTGATACACATACCGAGTACTGAGAGCTTTGCGGCCGGCTTCGATGCAAGTGCCATTCAAGGACAGTGGCATAAGTTGTATATTTTTCTTCAACGACAATAGACAGCGTTGTGTTTTCGAAGTATTAAATTTCACAATATTTTGTACACCCTATTTAAAAATCCTGTAACGATCGGAGCTTATCATACGATACCATTGCAATTTCGCTTCCGAAGGAGATTGACGTGAATTTGAAAACTAGTATGATAAGCTGAGGGTAGAGTCGTCGCTAAAACAATGAAGTGGATTAGAAGTTTCAGATAAGAGTTCAATTTTAAAAATGAGGAAGAGAGTCGGAGACAAAACGGAACCCTGGTTAACACCAGTATATATTTTGTGAAGACCAGACTTGAAACCGTCTAATACAATATAATTTCTAATCCAAAGAATAAGGGTTTCGTTGATGCCAAACGCACGCATTTTCGATAAGAGAGCCTGTTGCCAAACTCTATCAAATATCAAGCTCAATAATCTTACTTTCTCTAAAACAATGTTCCACTCTTCGGTGAGATATGCCATATCAGATTACCAGTGCAATAATTGCTCTGAAAGCCATATTGCTGGGTATTAAGGGCCATTTGATGAAACGAAACTTAAATATTTATGTTCAACTTAAGCGCTTATATTCTACTTTTTCCTCTACGTAAACTGTCACATAAGAGTTTACGTGGAACATAAGTATTTATGTTCTGTATCAGCAATTGGGCCTAAGAAGCTTTCGAGTCGTTTTAAATTATTAAACAGTATTTTCCAAAGGTTAACATTGTATAATTGTATAAGAAAAATATTTTATAAATGTTTGAAAAAATTTTGATTTATTTTTTTTCCTAGATTTGTGTTAGAGGTATAACCACTTTAGTTTTTTTTTTGTAAATATATTACGATGTTCTGTCATTTACCCTAAGCCTAAAGACCTTAATATTGACGATCCGATTAATAGAACTCAATATAGCAGTTCGAGCAAGCCATATCGGCTTTTTTTTGAAGATTTTATAAAAAGATGAAATCAACAATCGTGTTGCATTCACCTAGAAAAATACTCATACTCAGAGACTCCACAAATTAGTACAACTCATTTGGCACGAAATTTTGGTGCCAAGTAAGAATTTAAAAATTCGTCATTAGGGTACTACACATATGAAGAGCTTAGATAAAGACAAGTTAAAAACATGAAATTAATCCGATTTTAAACCGTTGAATTGATATAATAAAGGCTTGTTAGTTCGCTCTGAAGTGGATGTGAAATGGATGAAAGTAAGATAAGATTAATTTTATAAAAAATAAAATGCACGACTGGATCGCACGAACTTGCTCTTATGTAAAAGTACTTTGGAATTTAAGATACATTTTATGAATATAAAACATGGATTTAATGAGATAATAATGTTCAAATGCATAAAATTGCCGTCTGGTTTCCGGAATAGTATGAATTTATGCAAATAAATTTTAAAAAATCGTTTTATTATTAAATGAATTTTTTATATAAGAAATTTCTCTAAAATTTTTCAAGAAAATGCGAATTTTAAGTATTAAATAATATTGATTTTAGGAAATAATTTCAAAAAATAATCGTTCATAGGTTTTAAGATATTGATTTAAAAAAAAAAAATGTTTCAAAAAAACCCAACAAATATTTTTATATACAATTTTATTTTAAACTTAAGGGGACTCCTGCTGAAAATTTTGGGTTAAAATCCTTAGAGCCGTTAATGACAAAGTCGAAAATAAAAAAAAACGGGTCTATGGCAGGTACCCCTAATAACATTTTGCCCCAAATTTTTTTTTGACCAAAATGTAGTCCATGTCTTATAATATCACATTTAATTTTTTTTATCAAAATCGTTAGAGCCGTTTTCGAGATAAATAAGATTTTGCATTACGGGTGTATGGGGGGTACCCTTAGTTTTGGAGCTAAAAAAAAATTTCAATTTCTCCTCTAGGGAATCACCAAAGACCCTTAACTACCGAGATTGAAAGAAATAGGTCCAGTGGTTTAGGCTGTAGTGAGAGGTACAGACATACAGACACACTGAAACATGGTTTTTGTGTACTAAATTTTCCTTAAAATTAAAAAAAAAATTGTTATGCAAATTGTTAGTATTTAATAAAAACATTTTAAAACGTAATTTAAAAATTTAATTGTGTATCGGTTTTCAAGATATGTATTGAATTTTCAAAAAAAAAATTGTAATATTTTTTTAAAAATCCAAAAACTTTTTTTCCAAAAAATTTTAGTTTATATTTTTTTCAAATGCAAAGCAGCTCCTGCATACAAATTTTGGTTAAATCAAAAAAACCGTTCTATGACAGGTACCCCTAATAACATTTCCCCCCAAATTTTTTTTGACCAAAATATAGTCCATGTCCATAATATCACACTTAATTTTTTTTATCAAAATCGTTAGAGCCGTTTTCGAGATAAATTAGATTTTGCATTACGGGTGTATGAGGGGTACCGTTAGTTTTGGAGCTAAAAAAAAAATTTCAATTTCTCCTCTAGGGAATCACCGAAGACCCCTAACTACCGAGTTTGAAGAAAATACCGCCGGTAGTTTAGGCTGTAGTTCAAGGTACAGACATACAGACAGACAGACGGAATTGTCGGAACCACTTTTTTCGTCTTCGCTATCATAGTAATGTCAACTTTGATCAAAATCTCGAGTTCGATTTTTTTTTTCCAAATGCAAAACTTGCCCTATAGTACCTATGTGTATCGCAAGTAAAAATTATAAATTAGAGGCCATCTACTCGTAGGGAATGCCTTCCAAAATTGTGTTCAGACGATGTGCGATCAAAGTTTGCAAGTTTAAGCGACTTAATTATGCCACCTGCTTAAAGCCACTTGGTTCAGGTTATCCACGAGTTGGCGTTACACGCATTTAATTAACTTAAACTAGGTTGACAAGTCAACTTTCGGTATGACATTGCTTTCTCCGCTATTGGTAATTATGTGATGTCCTGAGATCATTATATGTATATGCGTCGTAATTTCTATTTCGCATGTTTTCTTTGGTTAGGTCAAATGTCTTGTAATTATATTCCAAGTAAATTCGTAAATTTTCTTCTCGTCAAAAACCTCTGAAGGGTATTTACATCTTTGCAAAGTACAATCAATAAATGGCTTATGTCCAAAGTATTTTTTGTTTTGTATGAACATTTTTCTACTCTGGAATGATTGAAGTATTCTTCCAGTTAATATATTTTCCAAAACAAATTTACTTAATGGTTAAAAGATTCGGCTGTCGTTTGTTTATTATATAAATACATATAGAGGGATGTATGCTCATCTTAGTCCATGTTACAATTCGTACTCCAACACAGTTGTTGCAATACGAAATAAGAACCACACGAATGTGGAATGCTTTACCCGACTCTATGTTTCCCTCCCATTGTAATGTTCAGACATTCAAAACCAATGTGCATCGGTATCTCCTCTTAAATCCTCTCCCACTTTTCTAAAACGCTCGCACTGTGCTAAGACATTTTAAGGGTAGTCATAATCCCTTTAGTGCGCGTAAATTATAAAAAAAAAATTATTTATTATTTTATTGTTTTGAAATTCCGTAACATTTTTTGAACTCAAGGTGCTAATACTTTTGTTTTTCTTGCTGAAATCAGGGTTGGTTTCCAACTTCTCCAGATAAGAAAATTACTGAGAACAGGTGCTGGTGTGTGTGTATTTTACTCTAACTCCATGACATGTTTCCTATTTGACTAGCAGTATTGCTCTGCTTTGAAAGACCTTCTGTATGATAGGCGTTGATTGTGCCTCTTTATTCGTCCTCATTATGTTTTTATTTTTATTAATAATAGTTTTAAAATAAGAGATTCTTTTTTTTAGCTTACAATTACTTTTTCGCTTGACAGCTAATTGCCAACTTATAACCGAATTTACACATAGTTCTTATCTCAGAAACCAAAACCAAATTTGAAAAGATAAAACGGTTTATATTTTACTTTCTTCCCTTAAATGACCAATGAAGAAAATTCTTAATAAAATTACCTAGATTTTTTTTAAATCAAAAATTTAAGCGTTTGTTTGACAAATATTTCTTCTTATTTGATTTTAGATCTCCGACAAAATTGCTACAGATGCACCGTTTGTGATACCTTAGTCAATGGTGTGAATGAGAATGATCTGGTTCATCATATTCAAAGCCACAACATTAAATTCAATCATAATCCGAAAAAAATGCCAGTTATTAAAAAAGAAAAACTACCTGAGACAATAACAGAAACAAAATCAAAAGCTTCTTTAAAAAGGCACAGTCTACCTGCTCCTAAAACGGAACCGTTTGAAGAACTCGTGGAAGATGAGGCAGACACCCACGTTGAAACTGAATCCGATGCAAGTAATTTTGTGACAAATAATTTGATAGATTGTGTCATTACAAGCAGTGGTCAATCATTAAGTTTTATGGAAGATCCAAATTTTCGATTATTTGCTCAGAGTCTTATCAAGTTAGGAGCTAAGTACGGCGAAAGAAATGCTAATGATTTCATACCAAGTATCGAAACAATACTAAAACATAGCATTCCACATAGAATGCGCACACTGAAAGCGGAAATTAAAGAACTCATAGCCGATGAACCACACCTGAGTATCAGTGTTGACCTGGTGAGAGATAGTGCGCCGCATTCCAAACCTGTGTCTTATTTTACAGTTAAAACGCACATAATCTCCGAGTGTTTTACGAGCAGATCTTATGTTGTGGGCATTCAGAAATTTCACGATGATAAAACTACTGGTGGAGCAGTTAAAGATGCCTTTCTGGATATCATGAAGGAGTATGTAAACACTGATCAATTAAAGCAACGGTGTATAATTGTACTGAATGAGAATAATGAGGTATTAACTGAAGCTTTTGCAGAGTACACTCGATTGCCAAGCATTACTCACAGCTTGGAATCGATTATTAATAAAGTCCTTCAGGTCCAAGATGCGGAATTGAAAATTTCCGATGTAGTTGTGAAAGTACAAGAACTCTTCGATCACATAACAAAAGAACACAATTACGCACTGAGTAAAGGTGAATGTCTACTCGATCTGCTAGAAGAGTTCTACGAAATGAACAAACCAATTGAAAAGTTATTGAAATACACCAGACCGTGCCAAAGAGATCACAGTGTTTTATCGGATATTCCAAAGAACAAAGTGAAAACCATTTTAAACGGATTCGAGGTTATAAAATTGTGTGTGGACACAATAAGACAAAACCAAATAACTATCAACGGCATCTTGTTGTGGAAGAAAAAGATGGTGGAACAATATTCGCCGGTTCTGTTCGAACATCAATTGAATGCCCGATTAAAATTTCATACCCTCGAGCTAATTCAAACGCAATTCCTTGTCGATGATCCCATCTATAAAATTGCCTTATTCCTAAATCCAAATTTCAAAAATCTGAAATTCTTAACAGATTCCGAACGTAAGGAGGTTTTCAGTACAATCAAAGAAATGTATTTTAAGAAAATAAGCACTAAAAAGAAAGAAGACATTTCTGAAAATGAAGCCGATATAATCGACAAAGAAATCCAGAACTATTATATAACAAAGAGTTTTGATAGCTCAAGTGAGGATTTGTTGAAATTTTGGAAAAGAACAACTAATTTTCCAAACCTCAGGACTTTGGCTAGATATGTGCTAAGTTTACCAAGTACGTCGGATGGTGTTCATGAGGAATTATTCCATAAGGCAAATAGAGCGCTTGGCAGTGGCATTGGGACAAGTGCTGATTTCACTAGCATCATTTTCTTAAACAGTAATTATGCTGAGGTTTAATAGACAATTCTGCCTTTTGTTTTGTTAATTATGAAAAAAAAAACAATTATTATACATTTTATGAAATGTTTTTGTTTTAATTAAACATTTAAACTTGTTTCTTCAGATTGAAAATATAATATGTTATACATTTTTTAATGCTGTACTTTGTTTTGTTATTAATTTATTATTATTACTGCTGGTGTCAGTAGTTTTCCGATATTTATTTTGAGTTCATATGTAGGTAGTTTATAATAAGAAAAGGACGTAAACCAAGCCGATGCAATAACCAACCGCAAACGTCAAAAGTTCGCATACGCACATTACAACCTTTGAATTCATTGGATCGCAAATTCGCAAACAAATAAGAAACAAGTGTTTTATTTGCTACGACTTTAGAACTTACATACCTAGGTCAACTTGATTGATTTCTGTTCCTTGGACGCTCATAAAATAGAGTTTTAACATTTGAAATAAAAGCGGTCAGTTGTTTCCTTGGAATTACGACTTAGAATTTTTAAAATGGATATTATTAGAGAAAAAATATTCAGTTTTTAAAAAGCTAAAACAATTCCTTTAGTGGTTAGAACTAAAAACAATATGCCATGCGATTTGATATAGAGAATAAACCTTAGGCTTCGGCCACGCACCTCCATACAATTTAATAGGGGTATTCACGATCTAATGCAACAGGTCTAGTATCATTGTAAAAATGCAAAAGTGTAAAATCTTACAATACTACAACATGTTGTTGCATTAGATCGTGAATACCCCTAATATGTTTTAATTTTTTTGCGTCGCTTAGCGACTCGTCGCTCAATCGCTCAGTGCCAGTGTCAAAAAAAAATTCTAAGTTACTCCCAAAATTGAGCGTACACCAATAAAAAATAATTATTTTTGCTCTTTTACGTTTGAGCCGACAGTTTTTTTTTGTAATTTATTAAAATGATTGAAAAAAAAACAACAACAAGAAAACTTATAGTTAATGGGGCTTCTCCTTTTTCGTCGACCGGAAATGCATTTTTTTCTTGTAAAATATGTAGCTAAAACCGTTTGTCCGAATACATTTTGTTTTAATCTATAGAAAAAAAACGAGACCTACCTTTTTGTCTCGAAAATTGATATTTAGCGGTATTTTGAGCGTAGCATGTTTTACATAAATATTTTTGGCGCCTATATATCCTTACCATGGTAAGCAGAGGTACCATATGAGCCACCAGGGGTGCCAGCACGTAACTTGGTACAATCGAATTTAATCGATACAATCGAGCCTCGGCAGCACCTATTTTGGTTCAATCGAGTGTCCTCGATTGTATCGTCAGATTTGGCAGCACACAAACTTGAAAATGAGGTTTGAAACAAAATTTTTCCCTCGACAGAAAAAAGTTATCGTTGGCAGTGATTTTTTTAACAAATAGCATGGGAAAAACAAAAAATGTCAATAAATATCAAACAGACGGATGTTTCGAACACTTTTATGAGTTTTCACCATGATTTAGCCATAGAAATGTCTAAAAGTACCCAAGGCAGGAAAAACAGAAATTTTCTTACAAGTTACATACCTAATATAAAATATACTAAAAAGTAAACAACTTCACTTAAAAGGTACAGGCCGATGTACATACATACATGATTTTAGAATTAAGTACTTCCTCATCTTCACTTTCCGAATCAAAAAATATCAGAAGAATACCAATTTGACATTTCACTTTATAGTTCACAATGATATTTTTAAATGGAAGTCACAAAGAAACTCGTCTCAAATTACGTGCTGCCAAAAATAATTTGTTTCGAGTTGACCTACGATCGACAATGCTCGATTGTATCAAGTTACGTGCTGGCACCCCAGGTGTCGACACTTAGACACATGAACCACCAGGTGTCGGCACATGAGCTATGACTCGAACAAAAACTTTAAACGCGTTTTTCTCGAAACCACGTTTTCCCCAACTGTTGGCCACGATTACTTTAAAACTACTTGACGGATCGTCATAATTTTTTGTTTGTTTTAAAGCTTATTAAATTTATTGGAGTCAGGACCAAAATCAGGCTGATATATCAAAAACTTTTTTTTGTTCAGTGCTCAGAAGAGCGAAAAAAGTGGAAAAAACGAACACTAAAAATTCAAGCGTTCGTCCAATTTTTAATTTTTGACTTGGGGCAATTTTTTTGGTTCAGACTTCAACTACACTCTTCTATTTTATAAAAAACTTTGTTTTTTTAATTTTCGATCATTTTTGCGGAGCTAGAGTGGCGAACAGCGACCAACTTTTTTTGGAGGTGGTCTCGTTCCGAGGCGCAGTGTTTTTTAACGGCTCGGTATTTTTTGATGAAAAAATTATTTTTTTTACTTAATATGATAATAAACAAGTAAACAAAATTTAAATTGATTATACTCGTACCATGATATATTTTATGAAAAAAAATTCATGAAAAAGAGTCATTTTTGTCACTGAAAAAGGAGAACCTCTCCTTAACTTGCATTCCAAAGGAAGATTTTTGCGATAAATCGTCGGAGTTGCCCGCAAAAAACCTTCTATTTTGTTGAGTAATCAAAGTAAACGGTAGGAGTTCGCTACAAAGCATATTAATAAGCCACAAAGCTTCTGGGAGAGTGTTTTCTTTACTGAAGAAACGAAAATAAACTTTTTTGGTTCTGATGGCAGGCAGATCGCTTAGAGATAGCCAAATACAGAATTTTAAAAAAAATGTGTGCCCCACCGTTAAACATGGAGTTAGTTGTGGTATGTTGTGGAGCTTAATGGCTGCTAGTGGTACACGAACTTTCGAGTTTATAGAAACCATTATGGATAAATGGAAGTTTCTTGGCATCCGCAAAAGAAACATGCGCCAATCAGCGGAAAAGCTGAGCCTACCATCAGAGTTCTATTTCCAATAGGACAACGACCCGAAGCACACATCGCTTGTTGTAAGGGAATGTTGGCTTTATTACACCAAGAATCGGCTTAGGACTCTATCTGAATCAAAGGACCAGTCTCCTTGATAATTTTTAGGAAGAATATAAAAAAAATTAAAAATGTTAGTGCCAAAAATAAAAACGAGTTGAAAGCAAAATTGAAGGATGTGTGGAAAAGTATTCCTACATCCTTTACTAAAACAATGGTGGAATCAATGCATCGTTGCCTAAGAGCAGTGATAGATGCTAAAGGCGGTCACACAAAATATTGAATTTGAAAATTAGGCTGCATTTGTATTTTTAAGTTTTATATAAATGTACGCTCAATTTTGTGAGTAGTAATAATGCATTTTTTTAGTATTTTAATTGTTACTTTGTTTTGTTTATTGTTTTTTAATAGTTTTTTTTCAAATATCAATTCTTAAATAATTAAATAAAAAAAATCATTAAAAATTAATATTTGTTTCATAAAAAGAGCAAAAAAAATGATTTTGTATTGGTGTACGTTCAATTTTGGGAGTAACCGTATAACGATCTTACATTTGCATTTTCCATTTATCGAACGTTCAATTGTAAGTTTAAACATCGTTGCACTTCTGGTGATTCAATTAAACAGATGGGTCTTAGATCTTGTTGCTTAAGTTGAACAAGTTTAAAAATCGAACCCATGATAAAGTTAAAAAAAACAGCCAACTCCAACTCTCGTGTTACTGAGACCATAAAAAACAAAACTGATGAGACTGCAACCAACAAATACTTGGCTGCAACTCTCACGGTATAGATCAAGCTTTCGATCACGAATAGGTTTTAAGTCAAGAGATATATTCGGCAAGATTGCGTGAATTAAAGGAGTTGAACTTTTAATTTCTAAAAGAAGTTGTAATGGTGTTGCTTCTGTTGACTTTTAAATTATCGTATTTAACACTAGTTGGATTTTCCATAAGCTATTCGACGATTCCGCTATAATTTTTATCTCAATTAGCAATAGGTTTCTTATGGTTCTCATATATCTGTTTACGAAAGGTTTCCCAATTTCTGAAGTCGGGATTCCAATTTTCATACCACCACTTGGCATCACTCCACAAATATCTGTCGACCTCCCCCAAGTCTTGTATGTCGGACCAACCTAATTCATTTTTAATTTTTTCAAACTTCAATCACCCATTTAGAGGGGTCGTCCGTAATTTCAGGTTTGAAACAATGAAGATTCACATGTTCATCCGATTTCTGGGTCTGCAAAGCCTTGATCAATTCATTCAATCAGCCCTATCACGAATTCCATCGTAATCGGAAAATTGTTACGAATCACGAAATGCGCCACCGCGCAATGCTCCGTTAAAATGTTGATTTAATTTTTCTTTCTTTATTCATAAAATGTTCCCACCTTCAAATTCAAATGTCAAACAAAAAATCACTCCCTTTTCAACTGCGTGTGAATTACAATTTGTATTAAATGTAAATAGTTGGACTGAAATTCGAGACTTTTCTTCGTTGGAAACACACGCAGTATTGATTGCTCTCGAGCCTTACGACAGAAAGACTTTAAAATCAAGATGATGTATTAAAAGAGCATTCAGTTTGTATTTTATTTCATGATAAAAATAAATTATATTTAAAAATTAAAATGAAGAATAGATGATAACATTAAATGCTTTCTCGCAAATATCCAATTATAGTTCATTGTTTTTTTTAAATACATTATTTTTATTTATTTATATTTTTTAAATTCTAATAAGTATTTTTTTGTGTTATAATTTATATGTTTTCTTTTTCAAAGTTTAAAATTCTTTTCGTTTAAAGTTGTATATTAAACAATCATATTATTATTATGTTTCCCTAAATTCTAAAATTCATATATATATTCATATTTTTTTTTGTATTTTGTTCAATTTTAAAGAAAAAAAAAATGATTATGATTTTACATGCGTAGCGCATTAAAAGATACAATTTTATAGTTTGCTCTAAATTTCAACAATTAAATAAAATAATTCAAGGAATTCAAAATATAAACATCAAATGTTGGGAGAGACTGGGGTTGAAAACAAAACAAAGAAAAACAAATTTTAATAATATTAACCAAAATTGTTTAAGTAATCCAAACAAAAACTTTGCATAATAAATAAATCCTACTGCGGCGGTACAATAGCTGACTGCTTTCCAATAGACTCACCGGCGCCGGCATACATGGGATGGTTTTCAGTAAGGCCAGCACCAGATTCGGAATTATTTGTAACTGTACCCATTACAACCATATTCTGAGTATTGACATCTGGCACTGCTGATTGCTTAGAAGCTGATGATGACTCATTGTCCAACAGAGATGCATTCTAAATTTATGAAAATAATCAATTAGAAAAGATTTGAAAAAATAAAAGAAAAAATGGATTTAAACTCTGTGTTATGCTATAGATATGCGCTTGGGATACCTACACCAGATGATTCATGTGTCCGGGATTTACCAACAGAGGACGGATCGACCACAACTGGCGCTGCAGCTGCAGAGGTGCTGGGACCTTTATTCGGCTCATCACTGGGTGGAGAAGCACTCTTGCGAGTTTGAGGTTGGTATGGCGCTCGCTGTACAAACATGTTGTCCAAAATATGATCAATATTCTCAGCACTGCCTATTGGAGCATTTGCCGATGATACCGATGAATTTGAACTGTTAGTTTTCGAGTCTTCTTCCTGTTGCTTGGTCTCTGCGCTTCGTTTTTTTTCCGATGGTGGTAGAATGGGTATAGCATTCGTGGGTCTTCTTTGAGGGAGAACAGGTGGACGAGCGGTAGGCTGTGGTGTAGGAACAAAATAAGTCGTACCCCCAACTGTATTGAAATTGGGAGTGTAATTGGTATAATTAGGATAAGCAGTAGAGGGTGTTGTAGATGGGTTTTGAGGAGCTGCCTGTACATAGCTGACACTGCCTGGCGGTACTTGGGGTGGGGTAGAAGCAGCTATTGGTGGTGCCATGGTGTTCTGGTTAAGAGGTTGTTGCGTTGCATTCGGATTAAAGGCAAGTGGAGCTCCTGCAGATTGAGACTGGAGGAATGCAGCGGGCGGCTGTGTGTATTGTAGTTGTTGAGTTGGAACAGCTGGAGGTGGTGGCGAGCTGTAATCAGGCGTTGATGCTGTGTAATAGGTTGCAGCCGGTGGCCCAGAAGATCCCGCAGCGTATTGCGGTGGTATTGTAGCATAAGGCTGTTTAGCAGCAGCTGGTGGCTGTGGTGCTGCAGCTTGCGGCAATCCGGAGACTTGCAGAGCCTGCATCTGAGCTTGAAGGTTCTCTTGATGATAAAGCTGCATTAGGTTAGCTTGTATCAATTGTTGCTCCTGCATTATCAATTGCTGCGGAGGGTGGACGTTCGATGTTATTTGTTGATGTTGCTGCTGTTGCTGTACTTCGTGCTGCATTTGCAACTGCTGAAGTGTATGCGGATCCAAGTGAGGATTGCTAGGTACGGATCCGGCAGTCTCATGTTGCGTCCTTTGTCTCAAACTGGAATATCTCTTTGATCGAGCTTGTTCTTGTTGATTTACAACTTGTTGCATTTGTTGTTGTTGCTGTTGTTGATGCTGAATTTCTGCCATGGCATTTTGCATAACATTCTGATTTGGAACTTGTGGACTGTGCTGATTGGCCAAGGTATGCATTTGAACACTGCCAACATGACTGGGGTCGTTACGATTCTGTGCTTGTTGTAAACGAGCAGACAAGTTCGAACTTGGTGTTGTCACCGGCCGGGGACTCTGAGTGCTATGATTGTTTGTGAATTTTTCGTTTATTTCTCGTGGATTATATCCACTTACACTAGCATTATTGATTTGTTGTTGTTGTTGTTGTTGAGACTTATGCACGGCTTGGCCTTGCTGCTGTTCATAACCATTATATGGTTGTTGATTTATAACTTTGACTGTTTGTTGCATATTCATAGCTTTGCTATTTGTGTTCGAAGGTGTTTTTTGGAAATTTGAAGACTCTACAATAGACGATGACTCCACGGCTTGATTATTTACAATTGAACGTGTAATATTCATACCATCTCTTTCTATATTATTATTACCTCGATTTGAATTCATATGACCTGAACCATTATTTGAACGATTTTTGTTCTTAAATTCCATACCATGTTGTCTACCACCAGAACGAACGTGTTTTGGATTACCCGTGTTGCGCCTAATTGGTTCTTTGTTTTCTCTATTGGGAATTTGCTGTCCTCCACCGCCTGCTGCGGCATTTCTATTTCGATCAGGTTGTTGTCGATCGAAACGGTTTTCTTTTTCATCACGATAACTTCGAGATTTTCTGTTTTTCTGTCTTTCTTCCAAGGCTGGAAAGTCTTCGGGCCTTGGTGGTTTTCTTTGGGCATTGCTTGCCTTAATGTAGGCTGTTTCATCTTCCCAATTTCGAGAGTACTTACTTGGACCACGGGCATATCGGCGACGTCTGCGTGCTCTTGGCGGGCCGTCTTCATCTCTGATGTCATAGCTAAAATTATGTATGCACATGTACATGAATTTTAAAGGTTTGATTCTGAACTTTTAGAGATGTTAAAATTATTTATGGTGACTTAATTTAATAGTATGTAGATTATTTAAGTATTTAAGAAACTATATGCTAAGATACGAAAGTGGAACATAGAGTATTTGAGACCAAATTCCTAATATTGGATACTTTTTCTTGAGACCAAGTTTTTACAACATGGCTCTTACTCGAGTTTCAAGGCTGTAATGTAACCAAGGGTTAAAAGCATAAAGAAATAGGTTATTAGCACTAGCGCAATGTCACAAGAGTTGTGAAAATTAAAAATTAATTTAATTGTTAACATTGGACCAAAATTGGTTGAGCAATTATAATGTATGGGCATAATCCGAAACAAACAGAGTTGTTTGCAAGTCTACGTATGGACCCGTAAGCCCTCACTAGATTTATAATACTATGTCAGATCCATCTTGTTGATATGGAATAAACCCTCATTTTTTTTAATAAGTACCTGTTTTCTGTTTGAAAAAAATACATCTTCAGCGACGAACGTCATTTTTGAATGAACGGGTAAAGTACTTAAGCCGAATTTGGGACGACTCCAATCAAGTCAGTGTTTGGGGTCGATTTTGTCCCTATTCCTCAAATATGGATCACTGTCGACATTTAAAAAACAAAACATTTGATTGGTATATAACCGAGTCGATATTAAGTTCAATGTTGCTACCAATGATATTTTTAGAATCGACTTATCGTACCCAATCTTATATGGCTGATTAGTCTTAACCAAAAAATGTCTTATAGACAAGGACACAAAACTAACACTTTTCCTTAGACTTGAGATGTATTTGTGAGATTTCTACTATAAGCATCCTTGTAATCAGACGAATACATTTACCCATGTGATTCATGAAGTGAATAATTCAGTTTTGGGTAACGAGAAAGGAGTTTCATGTAGTTTCGTAAAACTTTGTTGTAGAGCTTAACCCTTAGCTGCACTTGTGGGGTCCAGGTTACGCCAGCGCTATTTAAATTACAATAAAACATACAATTTTTAAAAAATTGGAATTGTGGCTCCATCTGTTATTAGTTGAAGCATACCTCTTTCCCCTGAAACCCATAGTACCATGATATGCGCGCTAGTATCGTTCTGGCAGTCGTTGGAAGTGGTGTGGTGCCGTTTAAGACCCCAGTTTGGCAGTTATAATTATTTAAGTGATTTTTTTTTTTACTCTGTTTTGGCTCTATTTCTCTTAAATAATCGTAAGTATAATATTTTGACTGCTCAGTACATTTACCGAGTAAGCAGAGGTGTGCATACTACTCACGAAAAGACGACACAAAAACTCACGAGGGATGTTCGGTTTGAGAGGCTGCGATTTGTGATAAACATCGTTTACTTTTTTGTTATTCTTGTGCAGGTTGCACTAATTATTTTTTTTTGCTATTTTTATAAGAATACTACAGTACTGTACTATTTTCAAGTTTCTACTAATTTTCCTATTTTATCCTTATATGAAAGTAATGTTTTGTATTGAAAAATTAATAGGTAATAAACTATGAATAAAAATTGAAAATTAAATTTTTTTTCTTCAATGTAGCGCTCTTCATAGTACAAAATAAATATACTTTTTCTCTAAGACAAATATGAAGTATTTTTTTTCTTGAAGGTATACATCTTGAGAGTATCTCATTAAATTTTTAGCTCAAAATATTAAAAAATTAAAAAAAAATAGAATTTTTTTGGTGAAAATGTTCATTTTCACCACTTTTTTTCAATTAACAATTTTTTATTAATAATAAATATGAATATTTTTGTTTAAAACTACTTCATCTTATAAAATACATATTAATGATCAACACAGAATTTTTTCAAGCAAAAAAATTCAATAGCTGGCTCACGATACGATATTTTGTCGTTGGGGCATTTCGTACCCCAGTGTGGCAGCTATGTTATTCTACAGAAGTGTGGCAGCTAAGGGTTAAATTACAAAAAGCGGAAAACTATTTTTAAAAACAAACAAAATTAGGAAGTTATAGAAACTGTAATTTAAAAAGTATGTAAATAGCATTCTAAATTTCGATAGATTTACCGAAAATTGCGTATAACTCAATCATTGCTTTCCTAAACCCTTTGGGATAACAAAATCGAGAAAAGATAATAGTTTTGTCTTTTAATAAATTATATTTAGAGTACCAGTTAGTGAAGTTTAAAATAAAACTCTTACCCATAAGCAGATACAAGTTCCGTTCGCGATTTGGGGGCTTGTTCACCAGCAATAAAACGATCATGAGACCAACGATCCACTCCAGATGCTGGCTGCCATTTTTTCATAGTCTTAGAAGCTTGGGAAATTGTAGTGGGTGAAGCAGACTTATTTTCACCGCCAACTTCACTTATCTCAATCACTTGAGACTGTTGGCCTTCCCTAAATTCATGCAAAAGACAGAACATACTTTAAAACAACATTTTAAAATAATATTTTGATTCTTACGGTTCATCAGCTGTGCGGTCATCGTGTTCATAGAAGGTACCTTTCTTCGGAATATACTGTGGATTGCTTCGGTCCTCATCTACTTTCTTAGAATAATCCGTCTGCTCTTGTCCATCGCCACGTTGTCTTTCAGCATCAAACTCAACACTATCGGTGTCACTGTTTCCCACTTCTTCAACACTGTCATCGTCGTCATCATCTTCTTCTTCGCCTTCCTCATCATTATCATCGTCGTCCTCATAATCGTCATGAGTGCCACCCTCAAGGTCACTAGCTGTGTCATATTCCGAATCATGATGATGAGAATTACTAGATTTTTCTTGATTTGGCGATGTTCCGAGCTGAGCGGTCGAAGATAAATCATTTACCTTTACGGTGATAGATAAATATATTGTAATAAAAATTAGTGAAAGTTATTTTTCATATATTTAAAAATATGTGAAGCATTATAAGTAAAGTTAATTTTCCAAACACTAGGTGATAGAGTTCAATGAAATTTATAGAAGCTCCGTTACTTTACTAAAGCTTGCTTTCTCACGTTACCTATTCAATTTTTCGGGCCTAAAAGTAAAGAATTTTTTTTTAAGGGCTATTATCTACCTTTTGACAAAAAAGTGTTTTACCAGAACCCCTGACGCTTTCCTCCATATAAACTTTTCTTATGTTCGACTTTCTTGAAAACGGTTCAAACGATTTCCAATAAAATAAATCTACAATTTCAATCTTAAAAATATATTGGAGGGAAAGCCAAAGGATGCAAAGTTAAACCGAAACAGCAAAACAGAAAAACGGTTCCAAATTCAGCTAATATATTAACCTTTCAAATGATTCAATTCATTGTTAGAAACGACTTTGTGTGGTCACAAAGTTATAGTTCCAACTATAATATGCGTAAGCAATCTTGTGTGCACATACAGTGCCGATAAACTAATAGCACCACCAACAATAGTTTTATTATTAAAAAAAAAAAAACATCAACTGAAACAAATTTCTTAGCTGCTACTGTTATAAAATACTCACCCGTATTCTGAAACTCGTATTTATGACTCGTATGCGACTATAGTCGTATTTTTGTATTCCAGAAATCGTACATTCGACTTCACTTGTACTAATATCGGGAAACGCAAAACATCGCATACGACTATTCGTATTTTATCGTTATTCCGAATCTCGTATTCGATTTACTTGAAGTCGTATTTGTGTACTTTATTACTCGTGTTAAATTTTCTAAACGAGACTTGTTTTTTTTCGATAAAAATGAACAAAAAGTTAATGTAAGTACATTGGTACCTCTTGGCACAATGGTGTGCGTTAAACTGTCATGCGGAAGGTCTAGAGTTCGATTCTCAGCCGCAGCAAAAAGTTTTTTCAGTAGTGTACTGCCTCTTGCAAGGAATTGACAAATCCTCCAAGAGTATATCTCTTGTCTTGGAAAGTGCTGCACATTAGCCGTTCCGAATCGGCAGAAAATTGTAGGACCCCTACGTTCCTGGTAACACGCACAGGAATGGTTGAGAATTGTAAGTCATTATAGGTCCTGGTTCACTTCGAACTGTTGCACCATCAAATTTTTTGAAGTTAATTTTTTATTGGTTTATTTATTTGGACTCAACGTTATTAACGCGTTCATGTTTAGTAAAATAGTAAATCGTTCTCAATTTGAGGCATTGGTTTGTGCATTGGAAGAAAATTTGGAGGTAGCAAGGGGACATAGGAAGAGGGGAAAACTGAAACAAATATTTAACAGTTTTGGGCGGATCTTCTGATAAAAATAAATAGCCTTGGGCCACCTATCCGAAATGGTCCAGCTTGTCTTAAAGTAAAAATTTAACAAATTGTAATCCATGCCTCTTTAGGTCTGCAATGATCAAAAGTATTTAGTTAAAACAGAAACTGCATCACAATAAGCAGCAATTTAAAGGCACAGAAGTGGTGAAATTACAACCATATGCTAGAGCAAATTTGAGGAGTGCATTGCTAACATTTTAAATTTAAATTGTTAATCCCCAAGGATCAAACACTGGAGTTTTTTAGCCTCCTCCTGTAGTCGACACGATAAATGCTGAAGATGAAACTGACATAGTTCAAGAATATAACGAGGATTCACACGCTAGTAACACCACTCGTACAAACAAAAAACAAAAAGAAAAAACAAATAAAATATCGGGTTTTTTAATAAGAGCGCTACAAAAGTTTTTTTAAATAAAGCAAAAACGGTTTTGGATATCAATGAAATTCTTTATTCTTGTGAAAGTACGTTTGATGCCATTATGTATGGAACTCGATTTCTTTTGCATGGCCACCACGGGCACGCTTGCAGAAGTCCAGACGCTGAACCCAATTTTCGACGGATTTCATTTTCCATTCAATTCGCCACAACGACGTCACAGAGATGCCCAACGCTTGAGAACGACGTGTGAGAGAGACATTTGGGCTTTCTGCAACTGAAGCCTCAGCGGCAGCAATATTCTCGACACTTCGGGCACTTCTTTGTCTCACTGGGATGGAAACATTTTGTACTGTGCCTGTGGATTCAAATTTTTCCACTAGACGCTCAATTGTTGATCTGCTAGGACGATTATGACGACCATAAATTGGACGTAGCTCTCTTAACGTTGAGGCCACTGACTCCGAATTTCGGTAGTAAATTTTAATAATTTCGACTCGTTGTTGGCTCGTATATCTTTCCATCATGAAATGGCAAACCTTACTGAAGAGAAATGTCAAAAGAGCGGCTAGAAATATGGCGTCGTTTGCTGTCCCTGTCGTTCTACTTTTGTAGCGTCCCTATTGAAAAACCCTTTAGAAGAAGAGCTTCTTCAAATCAATGGAGCTCATCAGAATTTTATTATAAATAAAATGATTTAATTGAAAAAAAAAAACAACAAATGACTTTTTCAATTCAAATTTATTGATTTTGACAATTACCTACGGGCGACAATATACATACGTTGTTTTTTTAAGGTTCTCGTACGCAACGTATACGACTTGAAGAATAACGATTTTGATACGAAACGAGTTCGAGTACGACTACGAGTACGAGACAAAATACGACTTGTGGAATATGGGTGACTGTTTCTTGAATATTCACTTTTTAAAAGTACGATCATTGGTATTAAAATGATAACGGTTCTTTTTTTTTGAAAAGCAATTTTGAGAGAGAAGTACGATTTTGTAAGGTCCACAAAATAGCACTGTTCTTACTTTTCTGTCAGAAAAAAGTTTGCTGTGTCGAATTCTTCCAAAGAAAGCATAAAAGTGTCATAGTTTGTTTTTTTTTTATGTGACTTTTACAAATAAAAGAAATTTTTTAATTGTTTACATTGCTATTGGTCGGGAAAGCATTTGAATGCCCAAAAACGGAAAATTCAAAGAATGGTTGAAAAGGGCAAAACTTATACTGAAGTTAGAAGTTTCAGTAGGCTGTTCTATCAAAACGATTCGTAAAGCTATAATTTTACAAACAAAATTGGGACTCGTGGAAGAAAACCAAAATGAGAAGAAGCCTTTTAAGCCTGCAACAGAGTTAACTATTCCTTGTGGCACGTGTTGAAACAGTTCGCAGCCGACTTAGAGAGCACAATTAAAAGTCTTTCTTTCAACTGCTAAGATGCCGTATGAACTTCACAAAACGACATTAGAACTGGCCTGTTGAAAGATGGAGGAACATTTTTTGGACGGACGAGAACAAAATTGTAATGTTTTGTGGCAAAGGTTTTCGTTGTTATGTTAGGATACCTCCGAATTCAGAATCTAACACTAAATCCACAATCAAAACAGTTTAGCACAGAGGTATAAAATTTGGCCTATACATTGCATTAAAAGCATCATGGATCAACACGTCTATGTTAATATTCTTCAAAAAGTGATGATTTCTTATACAGATGGGTTTTCCAACAAGACACTAACCTCAAACATACCAGCAAGAAAGCTAAAAAGTGGTTTAGGGATCATTTTGTCAATGTCATGGAGTGGCCAGCGCAATCACCCGATCTCAATCCAATTGAGAACCTCTGGGCTAATGTCAATTTCTATTATTAAACCAACCAGCACAAGTAAGACTCCTGTAACGATCCAATCAAGAGGTGCCAGGATTTGATAGATTTTATGTCGTGTAAGGTAAGCTCATAATTTTTGGTTATAAAAGAAATATTTAATTTTTTTTAGTTTTAATTGTAGAATGAAATGAATGAAAATGTAGTGCTATTTTTTTAATGCTTATTCTTCAACCTATTTCTGACTTATCATCAATATTTGCAATTGTTTTTTTCAATACCTTCTTTGGAGTTAATTATGTTTATTGGCTTATTGAAAATTGCTGGAACGGATTTATTTAATATTTGCTATGTGCCACGTTTTTTCCGCAGCTCTAAGTAAACGACTGAACACATAGGAATCCTATTTCTGTTTAAGAACTATAATGGAGTCCATCTCCGATTCGTTAAGTTTCGATCATCTATGTAAATTCAAGCGACAGCGATCCTAGCACTTAAAAATGTAGAACAGAAGGAAAAACAAAAAACGATGACGGGAGGAAACCGAGAGAAATTTTATAATTCACAGTGAATCCGATCTCATAAGAACCATTAAAAAATAAATCAAAACCATCCAGAGGCAAAGGTGGTCGACATACACTCATCACTACTTATACATTAATAAAAACAAAACACAAACTATACAGGTATCCTTTTCCCACACCGAAAGATACCATTACAAATTTTATTTGTCTTCGTTCAGGCCATATATCTCTAACTCATTAACAGCTCCTTAAAAAAAAACCCTCAAAACAACCCTAATTGCTCCGTGACAATGGACATCGAACATCTTCTATTCCACGTGAACTGACTTTTAACTAATAATAATAAAAACTTAAAAACTTAACTGTAAATTGTTATAACAGGGAGCCGAAAGCATATGCAGCCTTTGCTTTCTAAAAATGTGTACTAACTTATCAATTTAAGATTACAATGTTTGTCTTTATAAATAAATAAATAAAAGTCAAAAGACCAAATGAAAGTTAATAGAATATATGTAGTTATTTTCATAATTGTACTACGCCTTGGAATAACGGTTAGTGCCTTGGACTGTCATGCAGAAGGTCTTGGATTCGATTCTCAGCCGCTACAAACAAGTTTTTGCAGGGGTATACAACCTGACAAATTCTCCAAGAGTATCTCTTGTCATGCTGCTCACTGTCACTAGCCGTTCGGAATCGGCAGACAATTGTAGATCCTCTCAATTACTGGTCACACGCAAAAGAAACTGTTGAGAGTTGTAAAGTCACTAAGTTTAGGTTCTCTATGAGCCGTCATAGCCTCTAATTTATTTATTTTCATAATTGAATACCAATTCCCGCTTTGTCTATACGCCTTATTGTGTGTCTAATGAAAAGTCGATTCAACTTAGCTCGATTTTATTAATCTCTAAATTTGTGTTAGATCAGGCAATGCAATAGATTCAACGTACCTCTATTCTATTAATATTTAAATTGGTGTCAGATCAGGCAATACAATTGAATTAGTTGAACTAGAATCGTCCAGCAATTATTTTATAACGCAACGTGTAACGTTTGAAAATATAGTATCTTTAAGAGAATGTTTAGCGTGTGTGCCGGGACTTCCGGACCTTTACATTGCAAATTTGAATTAAAAATACTTATAATCATTGTAGTCGGAACTTTAACATGTCTCTTCCTGAAGAAAATAAAGCTAATATGCCTTTTTAATAAGGCATGCTCTTAATCTACTTAGGACCATGATTCACATCAATCAGACTACGGATATGAAATAAGCATCAATGGATTATTACATCTGCTGATTACATTTAATATTCTTAAAAAAAAATATACACAAAATTGGACTACATCAACTAAATTTACTTTTTATAATATTTACAAATTATTTTAGCCTAATAACTATAAAACATTTAGTTGATCTCTTTTCATTATAATGTCAATATGATTGCACACCAAGTTGAACAGTGATAATGAATGCGAAATGGACTCATTAAGTCCATAGTTAGTTCTGTGGGTAGAAACGTACACTTCTGGGACATACAATTTCATAAGATTTAGTAATTCTAAACAATTTATTCGGTATAAGATTATATATCTTACAAAAATTATGCTTTGAGCATTGCTTCAGGCTTCGAGCGTTTTCATATCAATCAGGGCGCATCTTGAACGATAATTTGGTATATCGTCTAACCAATTTAATTTGCAGAGTGCAAATCGCGTGAATCTCTTTTGAATTTGCTCTATTCTTAGTATTCCATTCGCGTAGAACCAAATTAAAATATGATATTCAAATTAGGGAACTACAAGGGCCGTCCGATAAGCACTTAACCTCGCCGCCGATGGTTCCAGTATCACAAGAGAGATTTACTATCGTCTAGTACATTTTCTTAAATGGCTACTGTCGAAAATTTGTATAAAAATTGGTATATGCCGGGCAGAAATTTGAGTCGAATGAGGAGGTCATCGCCGCCATGGAGGGCTACTTTGCCAACCTCGAGAAAAAAATATTTTTCGGATGGGTTAAAGAAGTTGGAGCACACGCTATATCAAGTGTATCGAGCTAAAAGGAGACTAGGTACTTTAAGAAATAACTAAATCGCCACGTTTCCAAAATTTTTGTTTTTATTTTGTCGACTCTTAAAAGGTCATTGTTGTCAAATTTATAAATAAATTTTCTGGTTACATTCAAAATTTTACATTTGCAAATACAAAAATCTCTGCTAAGCAGTGTCCCAAAATGCAATCGATGCTACTTTCTTGTGCAAATGCAGAGGCATTCGTGCAAATGTCGAAAATTTCTTGCGCAATTCTCTTACATATGTATGCGTATTCTGATTTGCTATATCTGTCTGATTTGTTATATAAGTCTATATCCATCTTAAGTCGAAAGCAGTGCAAAATCGATTTAATAGCATAGAAAAATTTATCGTCAGACAATGTGCGTTTTTGAAAAGTAAAGGTAGATCATTTATAAATAAAAGAAAGAGCAATGGGTCCAAGTGACAACCTTGAGGTAGACTTGAATCCACATCAATTGAACTTGAGTAGTGTCCATTTATCACAACAATTTACTTTCTGTTATAAAGATACGATTTCAACCAACTAGTAAAACCCATCTTAAATAGCTTTTGTGTAAGCAAACCATGATGAACACCGTCGAGGGCTCTTACAAAGTCTATGTAGAGAACATCGACTTGAGATAACCTTTTTCCATTTGGTTCAAGCAATGGTTTGTAAAGAGGAAAAGATTTGTAGCTATTGAACGACCCTTAACAAATTCATGTTGACTTGGCGATAATGACTCTTTTACAGAAAAATATAAATTGTTAGTTACCTATAATCTTTTCCAAAAGCTTTGGTACAGCCAATAGCTTTTAATTGAGACTATATTATAAATCGAATTAATGAATAATGTTGAATTGCGTACTAATCTCAAATCATCTGCAAAATCGGTATGCCCAACAACACGTTAAACGTATGAATCTTACCTAAAAACTGGATTGTACATATAAAGTTACGTGCTAGTCCTCAAGAACTTCAAAACAATACTTATTGCGTTAATTTCAGATTCTTTTTTAGCCTTACGTTCATAATATGTACAATCTTAAAAGTAGTCGAAATATTTATATTAACAGAACGAGTTTTGGGACGCCAAACAATCCTAGAGTTTGCCATCTTAAAAAAAACGAAATCAAAAAAGCTATTTTCAAAAAAGTATGCTTTTGTTGCACTTGTTCCCAGGTTCCCAGGTAAGCAATTTATCAACATTTATAATGGCAGACAAACGTATTCGTATTCGCTATTAGTATCACCTAATAGACAACTGTAGTTATGATAACTTATAAGAATTTGTACAACGAATCATTAATACTCGTAGTCATGTTCGGAAGGAGACACACCAACAGTTACCCTAACTTGCGACACCTGCCGCTGCCATACTCTGCGAACCACAATATTAAATAAATCTCTCAATTTATATTCGCTTTAGCTCGTTTCCTTCTGTAAATAAATCGGTAGTCTTGGAAAACCTTTAAAAACATTTTTCAAAAAAAAAAAAAATATGCGAAACATGCCTCCCACAGCACTATTGGCTACTGCATTAGAATGTTAATACAGCTCTCTCACTGGGAAGATCGAAAACGTATAACTAAAAAAAAATAAATAAATAAATACCTAGATAGGCACAAATGCAACCCGATACACATCCGATTCGACTTCCATTTCCAATATAAAAATCCATTCTTTCACCTCACGAAATTTAACAAAAAGAAAAGAAGTCATCATCTGCCACTGCCACTGTCGAAGTGTCGAGTGCCGCGTATATATGACAATTGGAATCGAGGTCATAATAAAGCAGCCTAATGATTAAACGAGACAGCCACCGCCAAACTTTCATTTTAATTGTGCAGCACTCTCTCGACTTCTACTTCTGAGTGCTCTAGCTTTAATATGTAAGTACCGATGTGATTTTTTTTTTATTTAACCTACGTTTTTTTTTTCTTTTTTCTTTTTGATGTGATAAATATTTTCACACCATTGACTAATCGGACAAATTATTATTATATGTACAATTATTGTTATAAGAACAAGAAAAACAGAATGATTATGAACAAAAACGTATACAATTACCTCATTTTTAAGATTTTCATTTGGTATATCAGCAGGGAGAGCTGCACAAGTAGCTACAACCGAAGCCGCAGAGTGCTCCGATGAAGCTGGTGGCGCCTGCGATGGCAAATTAGCAACTTCAGCCATTTAATTTGTTTGTTTGATACACGATATTTTGTGTAGGTGTTTTTTTTAATTAGTTTTTTGCTATAATTCTTTTGTTTCACTTTATATTTGGAATTCTTTTCTTTCAAACAAGCGCAACCAATTGCAAACTATCACCAAAAAAAATTACCGTGAAATGATTTTTGCTACACTTTCTTATGAGCAGGGAAGAAATAGCCGTAAAAAAAAATATTTTTTTTGTATGTGTATGCTAATAACAGGAAATTTTTCTTTTCTTCTGAGTTGTCTTTCTCAAATCTGAATGTCAGAATTTGCGGAATTGGTGAAGAATGAAGAACAGGCAAAAAAAAAATAGAAAAGTAAACTGTAGCTTGAATTGCAAGTACGTAGTTACGTATAATCAAATCACCCGTTGAATTATGAATAAGTTGATTGTGTTAAGTTATGACGAGTTTGTTTTTTTAGGGGGTTCCTCTTTACAGAAGACTGGAATTGCGAAATATCAGAACCAGAAGCTCGAATGAATTTCAATTTATTTAACCAGCTCTTTTCTTTTCACTCAATCCCTCTTTTTATCTCGTTCTTTTCCTCGATTTGTGACAGCTTCGCCAATAAGAAAATAAATATAGGGAATTTTACTGTGCTTAGAGCGTCATCTGGGTGTCACAAAAAAAAAAAATTCTTAAATGACGCCTGGGCATGAGATGTTCGGATAGTGACATTTCGATACGAAATCAGATTGCTGATTGGATTGTGGTTATGAAGTCTATTTAGCAAAGGACAAAAAACAGACATTGGCGCCATCACTTCCTAACTAAATGAATACAAAAAATTCTGAAATAAAAACAATATAGAATTTCCCTGACACCGACGTCCCAGTTTTTTTAATAAGAAAATTGCCTCAAAGACAAAAGGTGCGTTTTATTATTCACAAATCTATCTGAATCCGGATCTGAATTAAGTTTTAACATGTATTACAAAAACAATTTGGGATCCTGTTTTCTATCGGGATCTATTTCAAACATTGACATATTATACATGGACTGCCAGAGCCCAACTTCACGATGGTTCATCCTGTACAACCAAGCGTTACTAGCTCTCTTGGTGCAAACGCGGAAAACATGGTGTAACTTTTGACAATTTGGTTTGTTGCTGTCTTGTTTTTTGTTTACGTAAAATAGATTTTCGGCATTGAATTTTAATTGTACGTTTAATTCACGCTAATACTACTTTTAAAAGTATAATAATCTTGGAAATAGTTTTGTTATTTTTCAGACGCAGTGAAGAGACGCACA
This sequence comes from Chrysotoxum bicinctum, assembly GCA_911387755.1. Lineage (NCBI taxonomy): Eukaryota > Metazoa > Arthropoda > Insecta > Diptera > Syrphidae > Chrysotoxum > Chrysotoxum bicinctum. Next base: position 65,697,415 of record OU426990.1, on the reverse strand, counting down.
CGAATTACAGAGTTCAGTACCAGAACTTATAAATGGTCTGATGTAGCTCAAGAAGCCATTCAAGCACTAATAGCTCTACATTCGCCAGAAAAGACTGAAGTCTGGAACCAATTTTAAGAAGTAATCTCCCAGGACGAAATCCAATCCAATGTCTATTGGATTCCTTTAATAAGACAAGCCTACTTCTGAAAAGACCTGTGTAGAAACTACTAAAGCGACCAAAATACCATTAAACAGCAAACCGATGCTGGAAACCGCAGCCAATATGGAAGAGCTTCTTCGAAAACGAATAGGCAATTCCGTTCTATTGAAACCCAAGACTGTTCTGCCTGCAATCAAGCGGACAATATTCAAGCCCCCGAAAAAATGTAATTCATCGATTTCCAATGCTTTTATTCTAGTTACTATAAGCACTCATTTTCGAGGGGGTACATCCACAAGTAAATATAATGCAGTCAGTTTTAAATGATTTAGCAGGACCAGAAAAACGACCGAAACATATTTCAGAAACTCCATCCTATGCCAATGAGATGAATCCCAGCACCAACGTACTCACGCCGGTTAAGATGAACAATTTGGTACATGGAATACACGAATCGAAGACACAGCAAGCTGATGGCCATACGAAGCAAATGCCAGTTCCAAAAGGAGTAATTGTACCGACTATTTATGGTAAAACTATTATAGCAAAGGCGCCTTTTAATCCGAAACCAAACCTTAACACTAAAGTAAATACCCAGCAAGTTCCTCCAAAATCCAAAGTCAATGCTAATCTATTAAAGGCAAAATCAGGTGGGTCATTCCGTAACTTTCAAAACGATAATCGTCAAAACGATTATCATTAACGTTATCGTCAATAATTTGCTTCACGTAACTTTATCACTATCGTCTCGTCAATCGTTTTTTGTATAAGATCGTTCAGTTAATTTCAGATACTCTTATACTGTGACTGAATGTCAAAATGAAATTCATGAAAGATAATGCTTGTTTGATAACTTGAAAATGTAAAACCATTGCTTTATTTCGGACTTTTCATTTTCGCTAGAAAGATTCCATTTAATCCACAGGGAACATAACTTGGCTTCCAAGATATTTTTCGTTTCCGAAACTATTTTGGATAATGTGCTTTTTGTGCAAGAGCGAGTCCAAAATCGTTGCCTGTCAACCATTGGTACCCTCCGCCACCCAAAGTCTCAATAGTTACAGCAAATCATAATATTGATGGTATATACATATGTAAATTATGTACATATGTAGAACGGCAACCATCCGGCAAGTTTGAAGTATCATTAAAAAGGCTTCTTTTGAAATTCGAAAACGTTAAACAAAACTATAATGGTTTAAATTATTTTACAACAATAAGGCCGGTATTCACCGAGCGCTCATAACTTAAGAAGCTCATAAACGTATTCACCAAGCAATATTAGTGAAGATCTACGAGCGCTCTTAAAAGTTAGGAGTGGTCCCGACCACTCCTAACTTACGAGCGCTCTCTTCGCAAATTTGTTCGCTTGTGCGTGTGCCACGCACGCATTTGACTCGAATCCATGTGAGCAATGCCAAGTAGAAGAGTATCCATTTGCTGTCAAGACCAACATTACACAACATTTCACAGTTTGGGTATGCCTGAACAAGAGAGAGTGGCTCTCATTTTCGAACTTCGAAAAACACTTGCGAGTGGTTGGTGAATACCGCACAGAAATTTCAAGTTAAGAGCCTCGTAAAGTTAAGAGCCGTTTAGGAGCGCTCGGTGAATACGAACCTAAGTAAGAAAGATTACTTAATATGTACATATTTATGTATTGTATGTGAAAAAATATACTTACATATGGGTTGAAAGAGATAGAGGGTCTGATTCATCTCTTAATTGTCTTCGTAACCGTATTAATTGTTTTATTTTTGAATTTTCATTTTCATTATGTATGTACATAACAAAACTAAATTGCGACGAAACATTTTGACTTCAGTTTGATTAAATAGTAATGGAAATTAATGACAGACGATACCTATTTAGCTATCGTGCAAACGATATCGTTTTGACGATATCACTTTGGCGATTATCGTCTTACGTGAAGTGAGACTATCGTCAAAACGATATCACTTTGACGATTATCGTCTTACGTGAAGTGAGACTATCGTCAAAACGATATCGTCCGACGATAATCGTTTTACGGAATGACCCTCCAGGTTTTCCGCCAATCAAACGGCCAACATTCAAAGCTCCAAAGAAATCCAGTTCATCGATTTCGAATGCTTTTGTGGCAGTCACTGGAAACACTTTTCGACGGGGGGCACCGACAGTCAAATTGAATGGCAAATCAGTCCAAAAGACTCGAGCTGAAGTCGGAAAACCCTCGGAACAGAAACCAGAAACTCCAACCGATGGCAATCAGGCCTATCCTTCCTCAACTTTGTCACATCAACCAAGAGAAAGTCGTTATCGTAGAAGGAATCAAGTTCCAACTCGCTTTTTGTTGAAATGGATCAATTGGTGAGCCCAGTAGATGACGCGATGGCATATCCAGTTGATGGCGAGAAATTAAATTTCCTTCGTTACTCGATTGTCCAACCGAATGCAAGTACACTTGAAGGTGAGAATAAAATCAAAGCCACTGATGAAATTCATGTTACTCCTGACAAAGCTGCTGGACAACCAACGACATACCTCAGCCCGTTCGAATCCGTGTCGAGAGGCAAGGTAGGAAAGCAAAAAGCAATTTAAAGAAAATGAAGAAACTCAAGACTGGTAGCACTGCTGGGCCAAACAGGGATCTACAGAAAATACTTAAAAATGCCCAAACCGCTTTCTTGCGTAAGAAAACTGCAAACGGTGGATTCGACGAAGATGTAATTCTTACTCCATCAAGTGTTGATAAGCGATCGTCGATCTAGGTCAGCAGCGACCACAGTTATAACGGTAAATACCCCGAGAGTAAAACGCAAATCATTTGTGTTTGATCAAAAAACACCAACTAAATTATCGATAATTCAAAAATGTTGCCACATATACATGACTTCCGCAAAAGCTTGAATCTATTAAACACTCTTTTCATTAAACAGGAAAAGAATTGTCCGGAAGTTATTAATTGTGCTACGCCCTTGCCACTTTCACGGAAATCTATTTTAAAGACTCCCGGGTCAGTTCGTCCGCCTAAGAATGTCATATTCAACAGCCCAACGTTACAGTTTACCGTGGAAGACGAGGTGAAAGATAAATCATCATTCCACAGCATGTCTCCAAGTAATCAGCAGAAGGACGGAGAGGAAGAACGTACTTATTCGTTGAGAACTAGAAAAATTAAATTAAGGGGTTAAAGTTGATATAAAGGATTTTATTCGATAAAATCGAGAATTACCAGTTTCTTATAAAATCGAAAAAAATCAACTGAGCCAAATTAGTAACTCCCATTCTCGATCGTATCAAGTTACGTTCTAGAAATACTGGATGCTAACCAAGTTATCTGCTCCGGCTTGATAGGCTATGCACTAGTCATGATGCCAAGGAGTAATGCATGGTCCCAAATTGCACTTCGCTTAATTAACGACTCATTGCAAATGAATTTGTTGTTCAACTCATTCAATAAATAAATTTTATTTCTGAATTTGTTGTTCAACTGATTCAATAAATAAATTTTATTTCCGAGTTACAACGATTTGAATTTAGTATTTTCCATTTGTTGACCAAATTTAATTTATACAGGGGGGTCATTCCGTAAAACGATTATCGTCGGACGATATCGTTTTGACGATAGTCTCACTTCACGTAAGACGATAATCGCCAAAGTGATATCGTCAAAACGATATCGTTTGCACGATAGCTAAATAGGTATCGTCTGTCATTAATTTCCATTACTATTTAATCAAACTGAAGTCAAAATGTTTCGTCGCAATTTAGTTTTGCTATGTACATAGTGAAAATGAAAATTCAAAAATAAAACAATTAATACGGTTACGAAGACAATTAAGAGATGAATCAGACCCTCTATCTCTTCCAACCCATATGTAAGTATATTTTTTTACATACAATACATAAATATGTACATAAGTAATCTTTCTTTTCGAATTTCAAAAGACGCCTTTTTAATGATACTTCAAACAATAAACTTGCCGGATGGTTGTCGTTCTACATATATATTAATTACCTTAGAAAAAAATTAAGTCAAGAATATTTTACATATGAATTTATTTAAAAAAGAAAACATAATTTAATATGTTATCCTTAATGCATATGAATTTCCGTCTGGACCAGTCGGTTATTTGTATCGCCGGGCATTCTGTATGGAACAGTTGCGGCCATGTTTGTTAGTGCCTTTGCCTTTTCTCTCAAATGTGCCAATTGCTATATAATAAAAAACACAAAATAAGATACATTTGAGTTAAATATATTTAAACAGAATTCAAATATTTACCCTGTCTCTTCCAATGTCGATGAAACCACCTCCTTCCTTTCCGCGAATACTCTTATACTAAGAATGTCCATAGTTGCCAAGAGAATATCTGGATATACTTTACAGATTTCACCGCCAATACGTTTGAAATTGTTAATAGAATCCTCAAGGTCATTCATTGACATCGGAACAAGTTTTGTATTGGCTAAGACTTCTAGAGCCAAATGATATTTTTTTCTCATAATAAAAATCAAAGAATTGCACAAGTTCGTTCAGTAGATTGAAAGTGGCAATGATTTGAGGTTCGCATTCAATTTTGTTGCCTACAGATTTATGTTTTATTAAAAAGACTTTTGTATTACTGTATTTGAGATTGTTAAGATCATCTAACCTCTGAGCCTTTCACTGAAATCACTAGCCAAGACCTGCAATCACTCTCTGAGAGATCCCTTCTTTGACTTTTGATAAACCACTTGCGACAGAAGTAAAGAAATATAACGAAGTGCTTGATCTTCCATCTGATGTTGGTTAAAAAATTAATTCTTTTTTTTTCAACTTCACTTACCCCAGCAATATCAAACATCTTAATGGCGTCTTCAAACATTACTTTCTTGACTAAGGCTTCAGCAACCATACCATCTGCTGTTCGGGTATCGAAATCAACACAATCAAACTGTTGAAAAATACCTCTGCAATATTAGATTCAAATTTCTCTTGAACTTTCAGAGGATTTTTTTTTGTAAACCTACCCAACAAGAATACTATTAGATTGCATTTTACCAAAAATAAGATCATAATTTCGACATTCTGCTGCCAAATCACTGACACACACGAGGAATAAATTACGTCCTTCGGGATCTTTGAGATTCCGCAGGAAGAAGAAGTATTGGCTTCGGCGGGGCCAGTTATTTCAAGCTTTTTCACATACAACATAACCAGGCGAGCGATGTTTAATCTTCGCATTGGTACTGGATCATCAATATCGACAGATACTGAAAGTTTTACAATTTGTTTACATCGTCAGTATATAAAGAATCTGTTCTTTTTTTTCTAGTCACGCAAAGGTTCATGAATATAATCTTGTAGCCAGAATCTTTTCCAAGTTGGAAACCGCTCTCACATTATGTCCACGATTCGTATCGAAGGTCACATCTTCATACACCGATTGCACCGATTTCAAGACGAGTGCAGTCATAAGACAGCATGTCGGAGAGATGCTTCTTCAAATAGTATTAGGGATGTCTCTCAATGGTTATGCCAATACATTTATTGGTGTGATTTGTCCGAGTACTTCACATCCTATAGGCAACACTTGCTGGCATGCTCGACAGAGCGTCATGCAGATTTCTAGTGAAATAATCCTGATAATCCTATGGCAAACACATCAACTTCCATCGAGTAACCGAGTTGTTTGCGAGGGTTTACACATTATAGCTACCACAATGAATATTATTAGAATTTTTACGCAGGTATGAGATCCAAAACCTAGACCACTCCCAGTTCGAATCGGCATTGCTCTCAACTTGGGTAAGAGAATCTTTTTAACGTCCTGTGGAACAGCAGCATGATGAAAGACAGGCGGGATTTCATTAGATTGAGATTCACATTTTTTTTTGAATGGGCTTCAAGGATCTCCTGGATAATTTTACGAATAACGATGATTGTGCGCTCATGGCTTAGCTTCTATTGTATAACTGCATAAATAAAGGGTACAAATTAAAAGTAAATTTATTTTGTTTAATGTAAGAATAAAAAACTTACCATTTAATTTGATTAAATGTGAAAATTGATTGCTATTGCAAAATTAAAAACTTCAAAGCTGATGCGTCAGCTATGTTTCTTTCGCCATTCTAAATACATTTCACGATTTTCTTATTCCTTTTAAAAGTTTTTTTTTTTCTAAAATAGAAACAATAATGGAACACAAACCTCAGATGTCAAAATATAAATTTTAATTTAAGCAGATGGCTCTGTTTGTTATAAGTAATAATAATAGATGTCCATAGTTTCTATGGCAAAAAACCCGGGTTCAACGCAATTGACAAGAGATGGCTTTGAGAATAGTTATTTACTTTTGCCACTTTTGCACCAAGAGCTATACTATCGACAAGGAGTGGTTGAACCACTTTCATTGTAACTTTTGTATGGAAATATTATACGACTAGCAGTCCATATATAATATGTCAATGATTTCAAAGATCCAAAAATTAGTTATTACACTGGCGAGTAGATGGCTTTTATGATAAGGTAGTGTAAGCTATTGTGTAAAGAAAAAAGACAAGAAATAATTTAAAATTTACAAACCTAAGGATAGAAAGAGATGGACTTATAACACTTATGTCACTCAGATCCATATCGTTTTATTTTCAAGGGATGATCCAGATCCGGATCCAGATAGATTTGTGAATAATAAAACGCACCTAAAGTTATAACATGCAATTTTTTGTATTAGAATGAAGTGTTAAGCTCTGGAAATTATAAGGACTTATGTCCCCAAGAGATTATTTTCAATTATGTTTTTAGTGTTTGTACCGCAAAAAAGATTAATTTTGACAGCAACTTTCTTTTTTGCGCGATGTGGACAGTTTTATTTTTTGTTTAATCCATATAGATTATCCCTTGAAAATAAAAGGATATGGATCTTAGTGACAGCAGTGTTATATGCCCATCTCTTTTTATACTTATGTTTGTAGATTTTCAATTATTTCTTATCTTTTTTGTTTACACTGTACCTTACAATAAAAAGCCATCTATCTGCTAGAATAAGGACTTTAAAATAGATCCATTAGGCTAGGCGCGCACATTCAATTTTTAGTTTCGCAACTGCTTGGTTCGAGCAACTAAAAAGTTTGTGTTTTGACACATACTAAACGATTGCCTAAAATGAGTTCGCTATGTTGTGTAACATATTATTATATGCACCTGCGCGCACATTCAACCAAATAGTTCATCTGTTTTCTATAAAGCCTAGTTCGTAGATCGCGCTAAATTTTATCTCCCATACAAAATTCTCTCCAAACTTTAGCCAAGCTAAAATTATGTCAAGCATTTTAACCGAGAGGTACGCTGCTCGAGCTAAAGAATTAAAATTTCTCTTCAAACTGTACATAACTTAAACTTAACTGTCAAAATTTTGCACACGTAATAACTGTACTAGGCTTAATACTGCTTTTAAACGAAGCAACATTACCTTGCGATTTTTAAGCCCGTTGGAGAGAGACGTGTGTGGTGGAGGGGTTACACAAGGCGGAAGATGACTCCAAAAGAGAAACTAAGATTAAAAATCGCTTAAAAATGCAAGGTCTTAGACGGCTTTTAAACGAAGCAATATTACCTTGCGATTTTTAAGCCCGTGGGAGAGAGACGTGTGTGGTGGCGGGGTTACATAAGGCGGAAGATGACTCCAAAAGAGAAACTACGATTAAAAATCGCTTTCGTGTAAAAGCAGTATAAGCAACCAAACAGTTGTGCAACAATTATTGCTGATAGTGTAGGCTTGTGGTAATTGTTCCCATCAAAAACCCAGTAATATAAAATTTCCTTTTTTGTTTTGACATAACACGCCATTTAACACTAGCCCTGTAAACAAAACTTCATTTCATACTTCATAAAATTTTTACCAGCGAGCTCAAATAAACTACTTCGACTTCCAACTTCCAGAGTTGCGACTTGCGAATAATACGGGCGAAGGCAGTTTTAATCATATAATTCCTCTTAAATTTGGAAATGGGTCTTCTAACCAATCCATCTCTAAATAAAAGAAGCAAATTCGGTCGCAGTTTGATTAAACATAATAGAAAACTATGTTTCCTTCTTTATATAGCCGGACTTGTATGGTTCGTCTGCTTAGGTCATCCAGATTTTAATCATTCGACTTATTTATCAGAAAACGCCTTATCGCCAGGTATGTACGAGAATTATTATACTTTAACTTGTTCTTAAAGAGTGTTATTTTTCAAAAAGGTTTGGTTTATTCCGAGCTGAAACCTGATTCCGGCCGATTAGCTCAAACTTTCTTGGATGAACTGAAAAAAGAACGAGAAGAACACCGAGCTAATATGCCCTATGCCTGGATTCAGGCTAAAATGAAACAAATCGGCTTGGAAACCCATGTTCATAACTTCACATTGAACTATCCCTTCGGAGGAGGAAAGGTCTTTCAGGGAAAAAATGTCTATGGTATACTTCGTGCTCCTCGCATTGGGTCAACTGAAGGAATTGTTTTTTCGGCGCCATATCGACCACCTAATTCGGTTCATGGTGACATAACTCCTAGTGTCCCACTTCTTCTGGCATTTGCCGATTTTGCACGGAGTGAGCTTCCTCACATTGAAATGTTCATATCATTTCAACTTTTAATCCCGACATATGTTTGCAGGAAAGAACTACTGGGCAAAGGACTTGATATTCCTTGTTACCGAACAAGAACAACTAGGTGTTCACGCTTGGCTGGAAGCTTATTACGGCGGAGGAATGGGCGACAAATCAGTATTAAATAGTGGCAACCTTCCTGCTAGAGCCGGAGCTCTTCAGGCAGCTTTGAATCTAGAAATTCAAGACTTCGATGCTGGTATGACTATTTGTAACAAAGTATTTGCAGTCTTATAAATTTATTTTTCCAAAGAATACATTGACGTTAAAATAGAAGGTCTAAACGGGCAACTACCAAATCTGGATATGTTTAACTTGGTCCAACGCTTGACTGTTCGCGAAGGAATATCATCTGGCTACAAGCAGATCCCAAGAAAGAAGCGCAAAGCATCTCAGATCACGGTAAAGGAGAACCTTAGGAACATTCTCGCAATGATTGCTAGTCAGGCAAACGGTGTTCCAACTGGAAACCACGGTCTCTTCCATCGACATCGCATTGAATCACTCACCCTAGAAGCAGTAAAGGGAAGTTCCCCCACCAACTCGAACAGCAGGAACATAGCTGCAGCGGTTGTTCTACTGAAAACCGTAGAAGGAATTTCGAGGAGTCTGAATAATCTTCTCGAGCGATTCCATCAGAGTTACTTCTTTTATATACTCGTCCAGAACGACAGATTCATCTCGATTGGGGACTTCATGCCATGTCTGGCACTTATGGCTGGTCCCTTGTACATTAAAGCATTTCTTCTCTGGCTTAGTATGAACAGTGTCGAAGATGAGGAAAACGTTTCAGAGAAAAAGAACAAGTCAAAGGAGCCAGAGAAAGAGCTGCCGTACATAAAAGTTTTGATTTTCATGGGAATAGTGGCCCTCCTTGGAATTATCGCCAACCTGCTACCACTCAACAAATCTATGGGCAATTTCTTTGCTGAGAACGATATATCCACGCCCATTGGCCTGACTTTCTTTCTTTCATTTGTCACAGTACTGGGATTTTTCATGCCATTTTTCGTTCACTTGGATCCTGCTGGTTTGGAATTACTCCATGTTGGGTCACTTTTAGCCATGGGATCGGCTCTCCTTGTCATTGGCTTGCTCAATTTTGCTCTTGGATTTTTCCTAGCTGTGGCTAGCTGTCCTTTAGCAATTCTTATCAACACAAAACATGGAAATTCGGCCAAGTTCTTCACTACAGTCTACACATTCCTACTGAATCCCTTGTTTATTATATATTTACAAGTTTTAATTCTTACTATGTCGGCATTCTCCGAACTCTCACTGGGCAATGTGTGCCTCAAAGCTTTTAATGCATCAATGGACGCCATCACCTACGGATTAGTTGATTCCATTGTAAGTATTTTGTGATGAAGTATTTTTAGAAATATTGTATTCATTTTGTTTCTTAGATTTATGGAAACTGGTTGTTCACTATACTGACCAGTGTTTGTTTTCCAATTTGGATCCTGTTTTGGTCTTTAAACTTAATTTCCGATGATGTGAGTCATTCCTCAACTAAAAAACTCAAAATGAAGTAAAGATTTGTTTGTGTTCAACGAATGTTATTTTGTTTTTGTAATTATGTATTTACTTAAAAAAAAATGAGTATGATAAAACATAAATATTAATAACCAACATTTGTTTGTATTGGTTTTTATTTTGTGGAATTATAAAACCAAAAAGTTATAAATACCAAAACTAAATGAGTTATTAAGGGTTAGGCCGTTAGGGTCGTAATCTCGAATTATTTTTTCATTTTTTGAAAAAGTTCGTTATTATTGATTTACATATTTCTGGCCTAATCATACAACAAACTTTATTAGAGCCAGTCGTTTTGAAGTATTTATTCTGCTGAAGTTACAACTCCTTAACTGCTAGCGTTCGAGCTTGAATTCGGCTTCGTCAATGTCTTGATTTCCATAAGCTTAAGATCACAAGTTAATAATGCACTTGCAAAAAAATACTATTCTTAATTCTAACACTTTTAAAAGACCAATGAATCAAATCAGGGTCCGTATTGCGATCGCTTAGTTAATTGATTGTTGTTTCGAATATAGCTGTCTTTATCATATCAATAAAGAAAGATAGAGAGAGCGATTGTCAAAACGACAATCAATTATTTAAGCGATCGCTTAAGTCTTACGCAGTACGGACCCTGTTTCTAATTAGAAACTCTTTTTTATTAATTAAAACAAAATATTTTATGAGGCGTACCATCTCCCTCGGATCCATTGCGCTTCCAAGAAGATAATGAAAATGTTTAAAATTAAGAAAAGAAAGACCTGTACCGTGATTATCCGACGAAATAAATTTTTACATGACCAACAATTACGGCAAAGAATACTACAATGTCCCAAAGGTAGTAAACATTTCTGGTCATTTGTAAAAAACGTACGGAACAGTACGAAATCCTCAGTTCCAACACTCGTTTTCAATGACACTCCTGTTGTAAGCTCGATAGATAAAGCTAATTTGCTTGCAGCGCAGTTTGCTGTTAATTCGAAGCTACCAGAGAGTGACATGACTCCTCCTGTACTTGAGTGCATAAACGGTTTTATGGGACGAATCTTATTTCGCACTCGTGCAGTTGCAAGAGTTCTAAAGGATCTTGACATTCACAAATCCGCTGTAGTATCCCTGCTATTGTTCTGAAGAGGTGTTCTTCAACGCTGGCAAAACCACTGCATAAGCTTTTCCATCTGTCCTACTCTACAGGTCTCTTTCCGAGTGGATGGAAAACCGCATTTGTTAAGCCTGTCCCTAAAAAAGGCGAATCGTCCTCCCCCTCTAACTATCGTCCAATTGCACTTACGTCGCTTCTATCCAAGGTCATGGAAACCCTGATAAATTATCAGCTCAAGAAATATCTTGAAGAACGAAAGTTTCTCAATGACCGTCAGTATGGCTTTCGTAGCAATGGTCGCGTTCACCTCGTAGACTACTCGACTCGAGTCGTAGTCCGATAGGGTATCTAAGATACTTTAGTATCCGATACGTTGGCGAACGACAAAAACCGGATAGGTACCATTTACTGTCAAAGTCAAAAAAAGAGCCGATTCAACTACATGCCTAATTTACTACAATTTGTTACGTCTGCTACATACGTAGTTAATTCATAAAAAAAATAGAATAATGGAAACCAAACAATTTTGCACATTTATGATCTTATGAAGGTTTGTACAAAAACTGAAAATGTTTCATTTCCCATAAAGATGAGGAATTGTAGGAATGATACATGATAGATGGGAAGTTTATTTTTGCAGACAAACAATTTTCTTTGGCATAATCAAATGATTTGGATTATGAACACATGATTTAAAGATATTTTTTAATGCTGAATTTATTGTACAAGGTATGTTGCGACGATTTAGTTGCAGCAAGAGACCATTTGCTAATCCGCAAAACAAACAATTAATATTATACATATGTATGTATACTGGATTACAAATCCTATGAATTTTTTTTATTATATAATATGGTATATGGTATAGCCCTTATAAATATATACAACTGACAATGTCTCTATTAAGTTTTTAGTTCAAATTTTTGATAATTTAATCCTGCAATGAGAAAAGGTAATTGAAAAGGGCAGATTTTTTAACCACAAATCATCTCACGCCAACGAGGTTTCTTTTTTTTTAAGATTTTAATTAGCGGTAAGCTTTAAGCCGACAGAGTTAAGCTACAATTTCTTTTAGTGCTTGTTCGCATTTGGTGAGTAGACGCTGACGTTTCAAGGTACGTACATATAAATATTACCAAAAATTTTTTTTAAAAATAATAAAAACCAAGAACTGGTAATTATATTGAAACTGTTTATTTTAAAGGAGCGCAGCACACTTGTCGAAAAGAGCTCCAGTACGATCATTTTCTATTTTAATTGTGTAGTAAATCCACCTTCAGCCCAATAATTATGTAGCTTTTTGACCAGCCATTTTCACTTCGCTTATTAAAAATGAATACGCCCAACTAACATACTCTCCAGAGCTAAACTCTTGAAATCTGACAAAAAAATACTCCCATACAACTCTCTTATATCCCATTGTTATACCTAAGTATTAATATCTTGTTATGAAACTGAACTGGGTTTCGAAACATTTATTATTTTTGCTGCTTAAAACTACTTAAATCTTATAGCAAAACTATTTTCTCTTCTTGCAATTAGATTATATAAGCTTATAGTCTTTAAAGAATCCTTTTCTGAAAACTCAGCTCTAAATATGTCCATATAATCCCATAACAAGTCATGTTTAAGAGTTAAGATCATTTCATATTTCTATGAAAATCCTAAAAGAATTTGAGTATAATACCTCCTATATCAAGAAACAATCTGAAGTTCAAAGAATAAAAGCTTTGCAGTAGGATCCGAATGAGATCTTTAATGCAACAAACTTTACTTTTCTCAATTAGTAAATTAGTACTAGACGCAACAAATGTTAAAAAGTTATAGTTCGGCCAACCCTGTACTCGACACAAAAGAAAATAAATCAGCTGAAATGTCAGCTGTTCTTCAAAATTCCCTTTGGATATTTAAGTATACCAAACATTTTTGGATAGCTTTAGGCTAACCGCGCACTAGCAACTTTTAGTTGCGAAACTGCTTGGTTCGAGCAACTAAAAAGTTTGTGTTTTGACACAAACTAAACGATTGCCTAAAATAAGTTCGCCATTTTATTGAACATATAATTATCTGCAAATTCACGGACATTCAAACAAACAGTTCATCTGTTTTCTATAAGTAACCAAACAGTTTCGCAACTAAAAATTGCTAGTGCGCGGCTAGCCTTAGATTTCTGCTTGACATCAGCTGTTTCGTTAATCAGTTGTTTTTTCCTATGGGATTACAACAACACCAACAAATCCGGATACCTTTGGATACGTACCCGAACGCGACCAATAGGTCCACTGGTGATCTGATGGTATATCTCTCAAATCTGATATCCACAAAATAAATGCTGGTGTGCCCCAGGGCCCCGTATTGTCTCCGACACTCTTCCTTATATTCATAAATGATCTCTTATCTGAAACTTCTAATCCACTTAATTGTTTCGCTGACGACAGTACCCTCAGCTTTTCATATTCGTTTTTTAGATTCTCATCCCTGTCCTTCGGATGTGGACTTCCAACGGCAGCGTATGATAAGCTAATTAAATTCTGATCTTGACATCATTGTCCAATGGGGAATCAAAAAACCGTGTAGAATTTAATGCCTCGAAAACTCAATGTTGTTTACAATCGCTAAAGCATAACGCTCCCTCAATGCCACTATCCATGGATGGCACTCGATGAAACTGAATAGCCACCTTTTGTGGAACGATCACATATATGATGCCGCCAAAAACGCTGCTAATCATAATCATAATCCCTTGAGCGCGGGTAGATTATAAAAAAAAAAAAAAAAAAGTGTTTAGGTTTTCTCCGCCGATGCAAGAAGTTTTTTACCCCTTCTGATCTGGCTGTAATCTATAAGGCCTATATTCGTCCAAAACTTGAGTAAAATTGCCATATCTGGGCAGGTGCTCCAAAAACCTACTTGAGTCTCTTGGACAAAGTTCAAAAGAAAGCTATAAAAATGATAGGTGACCCTTGTCTAACTCATACATTTGAATCTCTCGAGCACCGCCGCAATGTTTCATGCCTATCATTATTTTATCGGTATTTTCATAAACAGTGCTCTAGTGAAATAGCCAGTTGCATTCCTCCCCTCAAACTATTCAACCGTAATACTTGTACTTCTAGGAATGCTCATCAGTTTACCTTTGAGCCCAATTTCGGACGTACTCTCAAGTACAGAAATTGTTTTTTTTAGCCGCACTACACGAATGTACGAGTAGAATGCTTTACCCGGCTCAATGTTCCCCACTCATTGCAATGTGCAGACACCGGTATCTCCTTTCTCATCCTATCCTACTTTCCTAATTGCTCGCACTGTGTTTAACATTATAAGGGTATTCATAACCCCTTAAGTGCGCGTATAATATAAAAAAAAAATAAGAATGAGTAAGTAAACTACTTTTAGGTTAGCAAATTGTTAAGTAGTATCATACTAATACCTTAATAATAGGCTGTTTAAAATTATGAAATTATATAATTATATTGGCGCAAAATTTTAATTTAATTAGTACGATGCTAAAGCTGTTTTAGTATGATACTAGGTTAAAACAAATTTTGCAAATTTGCAAATTTTAATCGAATATAGCATTATACTTTCTCTACCTTTTTATTAAAGTTAAAATCATCGAATACCTACTTTATTTTTTTAGTATCGTGCTAGCTTCATATGACTCTTTGACATTTGCAAACATAAAAAAGGTTCGTGTATCTATACTTACTTTTTACACGAAATGTAATTGTTTTAGGTGTCTTCAGAAGCAATTTATTAAGAAAATTCTTTTAGTACGATACTAGTTAGAAAATGTTTAAAATTAAGAATGAGTTAGTAAACTACTATAAAGTTAGCAAATTGTTAAGTAGTATCATACTAATACCTTAATAATAGGCTGTTTAAAATTTTGCGCCATTGAAACCCGACAGGTTTCGATTGTTGACCATTTGACGTCCGCAGTGTTAACGAAATTCTGGCGAATTTTGTTTTTCTCTTGCTATCTTGCTTCCGGGTCATAATGGAACAGAGGGAAATTAAAGGGCTGACGAGCTAGCCAGGTGAGAATCCAATGTTGATGGAGTATTATATCTAGGAAGATTTGGATCACTTAAAATAAGTCCCGACCAAATGACCTATTACGCATGCCCAGGCAAGAGATAGCCAGGAAGCATTTTATTGGTATGCTCAAGTGACACATGCTCTTACATACATACATGTCATTCGATCCTTATACAGAACTTGATGGTGATAGTGAATATTTTAAAACAATATAACGCTTCACCGTAATATTGATATACATAATACCTCCACTTAAAAATTGTTTTTAGATGTATTCCCTGAACCAAAGGGTTAAGAAGGCCTGCGTAGGTTTCTACGCTTGTAGTAAAACCTTTGGTAAAAGTGGGGTTTTCAATCTAAGATGATTCTGGGTACATGCATAGCCGTGGTGTGACCGATCCTCACGTATGGTTCGATTGTATGGTGGCTCATCAAAGCATATAACATCGATCAACTGAAGAAGATATAAGGAACTGCAGGTCTTGGCACTACAGGGGCTTTAAGATCTTGTCCAACTGATGTCTTAAGCGTTTTTCTATACCTTTTACCATTTGATTTACATATTAAGTACATCCTAAGTACTTGCAGTGCATTAAGATTAAAGGAACTCTTGAATTACCAAACCTTATGGCCACAACAATATTAAGGAGTTGATTCCAATAGAGATATTTTCGAATCTCACTGACTACTGCATCCCTAAAATGGGCATTAGTAAAGACTTTAAGGTTATGTTCCCATCAAGAAAGGACTTGGATGATGACGTCGTGACGAAAGACTTCGACACGACTGTCTTTACTGATGGCTCAAAGATGGGGTGTATTGTTGGTTCAGGAATCTTTTCTGTTACTTCGGATATATCAAGGTTGTTTAGGCTACCCAACTTTGCTAGTGTTTTTCAAGCTGAATTACTGGCAATCACGAAATCATGCAAGGTGCTCAAAAAAGATCCAAAACAGAACCGGAATGTGGCTATTATCACAGACAGTCATTTGGCTGTCAAAGCCATTAATTCTAGTACACCATACCCCAAATTGATCCAGCAATGCCGGGATGAACTTGCTAGCCTCAATATTTGCCACAATATCACTCTTATCTGGGTTCCGGGTCATTGTGGTATTGATGGATGTGAACGGGCGGACGAGCTGGCCAGGCAAGGATTAGCCCTTCATAATTCACTTGCGGAAAGTGTTAACATTCCGCTCAGTGTTATGAACAGCAAAATTCTCTCAATTTTTCTAAGCCAATCAAACCCTAAGTGGAGTAATTAAGTGCATATCTAGAAAGATTTGGCTCACCTATAATAAATTCTGAACACTTAATCTGATATACAGACCCGCAGGCAAGACATATCGAGGACCTTAGCTACCTGTAACGGACACTGGCCAATAGGAGAGCATGCGGTGAAGCTAGGCATTCCTCACAACACTCACTGTCAAAGAAACAGTGCTCCATTTCCTCTGCAAATGCCCCCCTTTGGAAAAATTAAGAGCACAATCATTAGGAAGGTCATTTTTCGACAACATTGACGAACTTTCGGAAATGAAGATCATAGACTTAACCTCTTTTTTAAACGCTACGAAATGGCTCTAGGACGAACTTCGGTTATTTCTATGCGTTCCCTTCGTTTGACTGCTTAGATTCCGAGCTAGCGGACTGAGGGCTTTGTCGAAGGCTTACGGTGCAGGGGCCCAGATGATCAATCAATCAGTTTGAGTACTGTTCCAGCACCAGTAAACAAGTTGCGGTGGTCCGGCTGAGTGATTCAATTTCAGGATGATTGTGCAAAAGCTAACACATAATAAGATACATCAGAATCAGAACCTATTCATGTTTTTAAACCCAATCCAAACTGGATAGCTCGAAAAGTCATGTCCACAATTTATCATATCAATTCCATCCCCAGGCTCATACGAGTTATGGTATCAAAATAGCGTTCTTCAGCGCTAATTGGACCACAGGGCTAGACTGCCGGTGGTCGGCATTTCTACCTACCTACCTATACTCTAAATCGCAAGCTGAGGGCCTAATTAGCACCTGATCAAAATTTGGTGCTTTTCTCACGCAAAAACACATTTTCTTGCTAAGCACTCCTTCTATTAGTCTTGACTACCTTTTTCTCATAACTTGTTTTCAAATCTTCGTCGGCCATTTTTGTTAGTGGAAAATTCAAGCCCAGTGTATTCCCATTTCGATGGCAAACTCAAAATAAACACATTTATATAGACAAAACCTTTATACATTTATGTTTGAAGGTACATAGTATCTACATCTTTGCGCAATGCATATAAATTTCAAGCTTTAAAATTCTTGTTTTGCTTGATGAAAAATTAATCAAGGCACCGAATGCATTGCAAAGGGATCGGGATGTGATGGACTTCGGCGACGTTGATGAGTTTCATACCCCCTCATCACCCGTCCTCCCTAACTGAATTCTCTTGGCAAAGAGGCCATCGTCATAGTTTTCACTCCTTTAGACTGTTTTTTTTTAATTCTTATTTTTCACAGATATAGTTTTTTTATTTTATTTTATTTTCCTTTGTGGATGTGAATGCACTTCCATTTTAGTCATTATCCTCTTTGAGTTTGTTATTTTCTGTTTTAATATCTATTTTTTAAAGCTTAAAGCCAGGTCATTAATGGACCACCATTTTTTTTTAGATTTGCTGTTTTCATCAGACGTCCTGTTTTTCCGATTTTCGTTTTGTATTTGTATAGATGTTCCTTATATTTTGTTATTTTGTTTCATAGATTTGTTTTTGAATCATTTAAATTAATTGAAGTTGCAAAGAGAAAATACGATAGAGCAAGCAAGCGTCTAGCTAAAGAAGTACGGATCTTACTTTTTTGGTTTGGTTTTCTTAATGAAAAACAACAAAATGTAGCTTGTTTAATGTCGTTTCTTTCTTTAAAGGTATCTTTTTCAGTGGTAACAAAGGTAGGTATTTCTTTCAGTGGAATCAAAGACATAATAATTTTTAAAATATCTATGCGCAAAAAAAAAGGAGAATTTTAATAACAGTAGGGATGCCAGATTTGAAAAATTTGCTTGCGGGACAATTTAATTTTGAAAACATATTTTTACATGGGTATCTACAAAGCAAACGTTTCAAAAAAAAAATTAAAAGTTTGAGGAATTTTTAGTTAAATCAAAAAGTCTTGAATTTTCAAACAGTTTTTTTATTTTATTCGTACTTATGCAAATATACCTACATAACATATCTTAAATACCAATGTTTGATAAATTTCAAAACCATATATTTATCTCATTTTTAGACTTAGAAAAAAAAATATTTTTCTTATTTTTGTGTTGATAAACCTATCCTTTAACAATTATAAAATTTTTCATGATTTTGAAAAAAAAATTGTTCATAAATTACTTAAGTATGAGAAACTAAGGAAAGAAATATTACTAGGGAATAGGGAACAAATAAATACATAAAAAAAAAAAATACACACTTCGAGTTATTGAATAAACTAAAAAGCTATAAAAGTCAACAAAGTTGTCCCGAATTCTAAAAAAAGAATTTTAATTGTATCGGGTTTTTCAATAAGAGCGCTACAAAAGTTTTTTTAAATAAAGCAAAAATGGTTTTGGATATCAATGAAATTCTTTATTCTTGTGAAAGTACGTTCGATGCCATTGTGTATAAAACTCGATTTCTTTTGCATGACCACCACGGGCACGCTTGCAGAAGTCCAGACGCTGAACCCAATTTTTTCATTCAATTCGCCACAACGACGTCACAGAGATGCCCAACGCTTGTAAACGACGTGTGAGAGACACATTTGGGCTTTCTGCAACTGAAGCCTCAGCGGCAGCAATATTCTCGACACTACGGGCACTTCTTTCTCTCACTGGCACGGGAACATTTTGTAATGTGCCTGTGAATTCAAATTTTTCCACTAAACGCTCAATAATTGTTGATCTGCTAGGACGATTATGACGACCATAAATTGGACGTAGCGCTCTTAACGTTGAGGCCACTGACTTCGAATTTCGGTAGTAAATTTTAATAATTTCGACTCGTTGTTGGCAAGTATATCTTTCCATCATGAAATGGCAAACCTTACTGAAGAGAAATGTCAAAAGAGCGGGAAGAAATATGGCGTCGTTTGCTGTCCCTGTCGCTCTACTTTTGTAGCGTCCCTATTGAAAAACCCTTTATTTTTCTCCCGATGTGATTTCTTGCGTGACTTTTAGACCAAAATCGGCTGTACAAAATTTTTAGATTCCCTAAATGCCATATTAAAGTTTTGTTTTATCCATGGCAGAGCCATAATAATACTGACATTGAAATTTTATTTCTTCCTTCATGCCAGGATTTCTTCATAAAACTGAAAACCCTTTCAGAGCTGGTATTAGAGACAAAATTCGTTTTCATAGAATAATATTAGATGCACAAATTAAATTAATCTAAATGGTCAATAGCACTTTCGTTGTGTAGACAATCGGGCTTAGGGCCATTTGCTGATACGAAACTTAAATATTTATGTTCAACTTAAGCGCTTTATGTTCTACTTTTTCCTCTACGTAAACTGTCACATAAGAGTTTATGTGGAACATAAGTACTTATGTTCCGTATCAGCAAATGGGCCTTAATGATCTATTTGGAATAATGCAATTAATTTAAAAAACTAATTCATTCTTGTCCCAACGTTTCGCCGGTTTCTTTCCGGCTTCATCAGGGGTTTATATTTATTTAATCTTAAAAAACAATATGAAATAATTAATTGGAATCAAAGGCTTAAATATAATATAACACTTACTTTAAGTTTGGATTTTTGATTACATTTTATGATGTTAAAAATTGTAAATAAAATATTCATATATGAAACAATTAATTGACATTAATACAAATACATTAGACATGTGTATGTGTATTGTATGTGTATTTGTATTGTATTTGTATTGTATTTGTATTGTATTTGTATTGTATTTGTATTGTATTTGTATTGTATTTGTATTGTATTTGTATTGTATTTGTATTGTATTTGTATTGTATTTGTATTGTATTTGTATTGTATTTGTATTGTATTTGTATTGTATTTGTATTGTATTTGTATTGTATTTGTATTGTATTTGTATTGTATTTGTATTGTATTTGTATTGTATTTGTATTGTATTTGTATTGTATTTGTATTGTATTTGTATTGTATTTGTATTGTATTTGTATTGTATTTGTATTGTATTTGTATTGTATTTGTATTGTATTTGTATTGTATTTGTATTGTATTTGTATTGTATTTGTATTGTATTTGTATTGTATTTGTATTGTATTTGTATTGTATTTGTATTGTATTTGTATTGTATTTGTATTGTATTTGTATTTGTATTGTATTTGTATTGTATTTGTATTGTATTTGTATTGTATTTGTATTGTATTTGTATTGTATTTGTATTGTATTTGTATTGTATTTGTATTGTATTTGTATTGTATTTGTATTGTATTTGTATTGTATTTGTATTGTATTTGTATTGTATTTGTATTGTATTTGTATTGTATTTGTATTGTATTTGTATTGTATTTGTATTGTATTTGTATTGTATTTGTATTGTATTTGTATTGTATTTGTATTGTATTTGTATTGTATTTGTATTGTATTTGTATTGTATTTGTATTGTATTTGTATTGTATTTGTATTGTATTTGTATTGTATTTGTATTGTATTTGTATTGTATTTGTATTGTATTTGTATTGTATTTGTATTGTATTTGTATTGTATTTGTATTGTATTTGTATTGTATTTGTATTGTATTTGTATTGTATTTGTATTGTATTTGTATTGTATTTGTATTGTATTTGTATTGTATTTGTATTGTATTTGTATTGTATTTGTATTGTATTTGTATTGTATTTGTATTGTATTTGTATTGTATTTGTATTGTATTTGTATTGTATTTGTATTGTATTTGTATTGTATTTGTATTGTATTTGTATTGTATTTGTATTGTATTTGTATTGTATTTGTATTGTATTTGTATTGTATTTGTATTGTATTTGTATTGTATTTGTATTGTATTTGTATTGTATTTGTATTGTATTTGTATTGTATTTGTATTGTATTTGTATTGTATTTGTATTGTATTTGTATTGTATTTGTATTGTATTTGTATTGTATTTGTATTGTATTTGTATTGTATTTGTATTGTATTTGTATTGTATTTGTATTGTATTTGTATTGTATTTGTATTGTATTTGTATTGTATTTGTATTGTATTTGTATTGTATTTGTATTGTATTTGTATTGTATTTGTATTGTATTTGTATTGTATTTGTATTGTATTTGTATTGTATTTGTATTGTATTTGTATTGTATTTGTATTGTATTTGTATTGTATTTGTATTGTATTTGTATTGTATTTGTATTGTATTTGTATTGTATTTGTATTGTATTTGTATTGTATTTGTATTGTATTTGTATTGTATTTGTATTGTATTTGTATTGTATTTGTATTGTATTTGTATTGTATTTGTATTGTATTTGTATTGTATTTGTATTGTATTTGTATTGTATTTGTATTGTATTTGTATTGTATTTGTATTGTATTTGTATTGTATTTGTATTGTATTTGTATTGTATTTGTATTGTATTTGTATTGTATTTGTATTGTATTTGTATTGTATTTGTATTGTATTTGTATTGTATTTGTATTGTATTTGTATTGTATTTGTATTGTATTTGTATTGTATTTGTATTGTATTTGTATTGTATTTGTATTGTATTTGTATTGTATTTGTATTGTATTTGTATTGTATTTGTATTGTATTTGTATTGTATTTGTATTGTATTTGTATTGTATTTGTATTGTATTTGTATTGTATTTGTATTGTATTTGTATTGTATTTGTATTGTATTTGTATTGTATTTGTATTGTATTTGTATTGTATTTGTATTGTATTTGTATTGTATTTGTATTGTATTTGTATTGTATTTGTATTGTATTTGTATTGTATTTGTATTGTATTTGTATTGTATTTGTATTGTATTTGTATTGTATTTGTATTGTATTTGTATTGTATTTGTATTGTATTTGTATTGTATTTGTATTGTATTTGTATTGTATTTGTATTGTATTTGTATTGTATTTGTATTGTATTTGTATTGTATTTGTATTGTATTTGTATTGTATTTGTATTGTATTTGTATTGTATTTGTATTGTATTTGTATTGTATTTGTATTGTATTTGTATTGTATTTGTATTGTATTTGTATTGTATTTGTATTGTATTTGTATTGTATTTGTATTGTATTTGTATTGTATTTGTATTGTATTTGTATTGTATTTGTATTGTATTTGTATTGCATTTGTATTGTATTTGTATTGTATTTGTATTGTATTTGTATTGTATTTGTATTGTATTTGTATTGTATTTGTATTGTATTTGTATTGTATTTGTATTGTATTTGTATTGTATACCATGGAGGAGAAGAAGTTATGTTTTTTTTTGAG